>OY728137.1:454099034-455424034 GCA_963277665.1 Viscum album
TTAATACAAGAAATCTGGTATTTTATTCTGGTTATAAGAATAATGTGATATATATATATTTTATGAAAATATATCTTATTTAAGGACTTTTAAGTATGAGAGTTTTCATTAACACTATTGTAAATAGAGGATATACCAACAGTTTTCATAAACCATTGGAACAGGGGTATGGAGAGGTCCTTACCCAACAGTTTAACTAAACCATTAGAATAGAACTTTTTTATGACTTTTACCCAACCGTTTGATAAAACTGTTGGTATATATGAGTTTTAGAGTACTTTTACCCAATAGTTTTATAAAACCGTTGGAACATGTTAGTTTTAGTAAGGCTTTCCCAACATTTTTTAAACCGTTGGTAAATATTACCTTTCCCAAAAGTTTTTTAAAACTGTTGGAAAAGTTTTCCCCTAAATTTCCAGTAGACCCAATCACCCATCCGCATGATTGCAGAAGTAAAGTCAAGACCTAATAGCTCTCTCCCTCAAACAATTATTCTACCAGATCCATCTTCAATTAGAAAACTGTTTTGTTCTAAACTTCAAATCTTTAAGTCATACCTTAGGTTTAATGTTTTTAATATATTTTTTTTTTGTTTTTTGTTTTTATTTGGTCTAAACCTGAGGTCCGTGTGGTATGCTATACCCTAAAATTTCAATTTTATTTATTTTCTATTTTCGTTCTACATTTCAACTGTCATGATTGTGTAAATAAAATTTATTTTAATTGGGGGGGTGTGCAGTGGGTTAAGGGGGATGTGTAGGTTGAGGGTGTGTAGTGGGGGGGAGTCTATTGGGTGTGAGGTGGGGGGGGGGGTGTGCATGTGGGTGGGGTAGGGGAGTGTTTAGGTTGGGGCAGGGGGGGTGCTGTGCAGGTGGGGGTGGGAGGAGGGGGGCTGTGCAAGTGGGGGGGGGGGGTGCAGGTGTGTGTGTGTGGGGAGGGGGGGGGGGGTAAAGTGGGTGGATGGGAGGGGGTATTGGGGGGGGGGGTGCAGGTGGGGGTGGGCAGAGGTGGGTTGTGCATGTGGTGGGGGGGAGGGTTGTGCAGTGGGTGGATGAGAGGGGGGCTGTGTAGGGGGAGTCTGCTAGGGGTGAGGTGGGGAGGGGGGGGGGGTTGTGCAGGTGGGAATTCATTACTTCCATAGTTCGCTAATAAGAACTAGGAAGTCATCACTTCTAGAGATTTGGAGAGGTTTGAGGCCTCTTTGGTTTTGGTTCTTGTCTAGTCATCTTGATGAGTAAGGCATCATATGATCTAAAATTGACATCAACTATATAGGATGAATTCCTTCTCCCAAAACACATTTTTCATAAATGAATATATACTTGGAAGGTGGTGGGAGCCTTTTAGAATCCTTTTATACAGAGACCAGAGGAGGAAAATCTCTATATATATCCACCTAGATCAGAGACCAAATACCATATGCACATCCCATATTCATAATCCTACCTATCCATGTATTAAATGAATAGTGATTCTATCTAGAAATCACCTTCTAATGAAATCCTAAATTCAATTCATGTTATGATGAAAAAAATATCAAGGAATCCATAAAAATTCATATAGGAAAACATGATTAATCATTATGCCACGATGATGCAAATCCTTACAAACTAATTACCACACGTCATATCATTCCTAATAACTACTATAGATATTAACTAACCAATATTCCTTCCACCATAATCAAATTCCCCAACATTTTCCCAATTAAAAACTTGATACCATCATGTTATCAAGTCACCAATCTTACCAAATTGGATTTTCACAAAAAATACTACTCTAATAATAAACACCCATTGTTGGTTTTTTATAACATGAATGAAAACTCAATTAAATCTCATATCTCTCTGTCACACCCCATGGATACTCCCCACCATCATGGATCTCCCGTACCCCTAGATAGTCCCCCACCCTTGTGGACAACCCGCCCACCCCTGGACATCCCACCCCCCGGACCCCCCGGACCCCCATCCCACCAGACACCCCCACCCCCTGAACACCCCAACCCCATGGGACATCCCCCCAACCACATGGAAAACCTTCCCCCACCCCTGGATCCCCACCCCATCCCCATGGACATCCCACCCCCTAGACACCCCCACTGCCTTGGATAGCCCCCACCCTTGTGGACAGCCTGCCCACCAACCTGGACACCTCTCCCCCTGGACATCCCCACCACCCCTGTGGACAGCCCGCCCACCCCCTGGACACCCTGTACCCCCCAGAAAACCCCTCCACACCTGTGGATATCCCACCCACACCCTTAGACACCCCTACCCTCATGGACAACCCCAACCCCGTGGACAGCCTGCCCACCCCCTAGACACCACCATCCCCCCCGTACATCCCCACCCCCCGGATACCCGGTACCCCCTGGACATCCCCCACCCCCGTGGACAACCCACCCACCCCCTGGACACCCCGACCCCTTGGACTGCCCTGCCACCCCTATGGACATCTCCCACACCCATGGAGAGCCAGCCCACCCCCTGAACACCCCTACCCCCTGGATAGCCCCGCCACCCCCGTGGATAGCCTACCCACCCCCTTGGACACCCCATACCCCCTGGAAAACCCTACCACTCTCGTGGACAACCTTCCCACCCCCTCGACACCCCTATCCCCTGGATAGCCCCCAACCCCGTAGATAGCCTACCCACCCCCATGGACACCCCCATCCCCCAGAACGCCCCCACCCTCCTAGACACCCCATAACCCTTGGACAGTCCCCCTCCCCACCCCAATGGACAACCCACCCACCCCCTATACACCCCTACCCCGATGGACAGACCTGCCACCCCAATGGATAGCCCCGCCACCCCCCGTGGACAGCTCGCCCGCCCCCATGGACACCCCTAACCATCATGGATAGCCCCCACCCGCAGGACAGTTCCCCACCCCTGGACACCCCCACCCCTGGACACCCCCACCCCCTTGGGTAGTGTATGTGATCAGTCAAATAATCTACTAAAATATTAAATTTTTTTGATCTAAAATTTATTCCACTCCTGAATAATTCTCTTCCACAAGTGTACATGATATTGTACGCTCATGTATAGTTATTCAAAGTTATTTTTTTAAATATTGTATTTTGGTATTTTTTATATTATGATTCTCATATAGAGTAGTGTGTCAATTTAAGTTTCATATAAAGTAAAAAATTCTTTTTTAATTAAATATATTTTCTTAGAAACATCAATCTTATTGGTTTTGAAAAAATGACTTATAATTTTTTTTACAGAATTGATAGATGTTTGATGTATGAAACCGATCGGATATCAATCGATTTTCAAAACAATTTGTAGAGATTTTTAGATTTTTCATTTCACAATGCTTCATATAGTGGCCACATACACATCCCTTGTTACAATTATGTTGGAAGACCTTGGTTGAGATGTGAAGAAGTCAGTTACCACATAACCAAATATGGTTTTCAAGAAAACTACTCTGTGTGGTATCATAATAAGGAGAAAATGAAATCTCAAACTGCTGATGAGCCAAATTATAGGACTGGATTGGAGAATTTGTTATATGAATAGATTCTGTTTATTCATCATCATGAAAAAGAATGGATTCCGACCCAATAATATTTTTATATGAGTAGACTTGATGCGTCTAATGAAAATGATGACGTTTTCCAGGTGAAAAATTGAATGATGTTTCAACAGATCCAATATATCGACAATGCGTTAAAATGATAATGCTGGAATTTTTAATCCGATTGTTTCATGGGAAAACAACATATGGCTTTTTAAAACTTCCATCGATTAGATTCTTACCTTATTGAAGGACTTACTTCCAGATGATTCATATATTCCCTCAAACCACTATATGGCATGGAAGTTAGTTTATGAACTTTGATTTTCAAGAAACAAAATTCATTCTTACCCAAAAGATTGCAGTTTATTCTTGGAGGAAAATGCTAAATAAAGTGATTGTATAAAATGTGGAACATCCTACTGGAATCCAAAAGATGATGGAACACCATCATGTGTGCCATAAAAAGTAATGTGGAACTTTCCATTGATCCCCCGTCTCCAGAATCTTTTTATATAAGATGAAATATCAATCAAAATGCAATGGCATGATACCGATAGAAAGAAGACTAATGATGAGTTGGTTCACCCTACAGATGGATTCTCATGGCAGATATTTGATGCTCAATATCCTGATTTTACTGTTGAAATGCGTAATTTGAGGTTGGGTCTTTCATGTGAAGACTTTAATCCATTTTGGTAGATGCTTACGTCACACAACGCATGGCCAATTTTTATACACATTTATAATCTTCCCCCATGGTTGTGTACGAAAAAACCTTTCACTTTCATGAGTATAATCATATCTAGAGCTTTTAATCCCGGAAATGACATAGACGTATACCTTCATCCTTTAATAAATGAGTTAAAACTTATTTGTGATGTGGGTGTGCGCACATACGATGCATGTTCTAAAGACATATTTTAGATGAGTGCTCCGCTTATGTGGATAATCAATGATTTTCCTACATATGCAATGATGTCATGATGGATCACAAAGGAAAAACTATGATGTCCTATTTTTATGAAGAACACACAACCCAGAAGACTAAAACATCGTTGTAGTTTCAGTTTTATCGGACATCGACAATTCTTGCCAATGGACCATCCATATAGAAATAATCATCGAAGATTTGAAAATACCATGGATACTGATGATCTAATTCAGTGTATGTCTGGAACTGATGTACTTAATGAATTTAAAGATTTTATTTTTTCATTCGGGAGGGGTCAAATGAAATATCGAAAGAGAAAGAATGTTCCACTGAAACCTATTATAATTGGAAGAAGAGAAATATCTTCTTTGATTTTTCTTATTGGTCATCCAATTTGATACATCATTTCTTAGATGTAATGCACATTGAAAAAAATATATGTGAAATGTTGGTATCGATTTTTATAAATGTTAAGGGAAAGGAAAAAGATGATTTATGGTCTCGGCGTGACTTGGTGGATTGGGGAATCAGAACAAAATTGCATCTTGTGTGTATTAGTGAAAATAAATGTAAAGCTCCATGTGATTCTTATGTGATGACACCTACATAAAAAATCAATTTCTAGAAGTACTAGAGACTATTAATGTTCTTGGTGGATATTCAATCAACATATCTAAACGGATCAATAGAATATAGTTGAAGATAAAATCTTTGAAGACTCATGATTATCACATACTTCGGCATGAGTTGATTCCAATAGAACTTCTTCATCTTTTTTCCAATAATCTAAGGGTGCCTATTATTCAGTTGTGCCATTTCATTAGAGATCTTTTTTCTAAGATGTTGTCCATGTCTTTCTTGTAAAAAATATTGGTGGATGCCCCATTAATTTTGTGTGAGTTAGAGAAAATATTTCCTCCATCATTTTTCACATTCATGCTGCATCTGACTATCCATATTCCAACTAAAATACTTCTCGGAGGACCTATTTCTTTTCGTTGGATGTATCCAACTAAAATAAATATTAACACATTAAAGTCCTTTTTCCATAATAGGAATCATTCCAAAGCTTCTACCATGAACGGTTACATGGCTCAAGAATGTATGGATTTATGCTCTATGTATTTGTCTGATCTTACTACATGAATGAAAAGACCAATGAGAAATGAAGAAGAACAGAATTAGAAAATTGAACCCTGTTTTCCATCACTTCCTCAACCATGAGGAATTACTGGATCATATACATTGACGACATAAATCAATAAAGAGTGGGAGATGGCACATCACCTAGTTTTGTTCAACTATGAATTGTTTGATGACTACATATTATAAGTAAATTTAATATGTATATCAGTTTTATATCTTATATATATATATATGTTAAACTATTCCTATTTTTATCTACAGGGAACATAAAGTGATGATAAATAGAAAGCATCATTCTTTATCTTTGAGAAGAAGGGAGACTTTTCATAGGAAAGTTTTTGTTACTTGGATAAAATTGAAGGTAATAATATTAATTTTTAAAATAATTAAATCAATAATTAATTAATTTTAACATTGATTTATATTTTAGGTATTGAGTTTTCTTGCTGACTGTGTCTCTGAGGAAATAGGAGCTTTGGCTTTTCATCCTAATACTGTGGTTCGTGACTATAAATCAATTGTTATCAATGGGTATAGATTTATTATCACTGAATGAGAAAAGAACATGAGAACACAACATGATGGTGTTATGGTTACTTACACAATAGACTGTTATGCTAGTGCATCAGATAGTAGACCGCAATTTAAAAATGTAAGTTATTATGGAGTCATTGAAAAAATAATAACTTTGGATTATTATTCTCATAGACGAGTCATGATGACGAAATGGTAGTGGTTTTATTCGATGAAGAGGTAGGGCACATTTATTGATGATTATGGATTTCCAGTAATTGATATGACTCGCACTCTTGCTACTGATGAACCATATGTATTTGCATCAATAGAGAAACATGCTTTTTATGTCAAATCCCATCTTAGACCTGAATTTAGTGTTATTATTGAAGTAATTAAAAGACATATTTTTGATGATGGTGATGATGGAATTGACACAATCCCTACTACCATTGTAAACGATCTATTTATTACTTTTGATGACTCTAGTATCTCAATTTTCAGAGTTGACTGTGAACCTGAAGTTGTGGTGGAAAATAAAAGAAACCATCCATTCATGTTCTCAATTATTTTGGTTTACCTCATCTTGGGCTGTTATGGTTGGTACTATTAAAATTGATTTGTAATTGATTACAAATAAGTTGTATCTGACTTGACCATTATGTGAATTTTCAATGTTTATTGGTTGCAATTTTATTTGAATTTCATTTTCTAATTTGGAATTGAACTGTATTCCAACCTACGAAACCAACATTTCTATCTTTGTGAACATTTCAATGCTTCAACTGTGATTTTTGTAAAATTTGTATAAGTCTAAGACCTCTCTTTAAAATTTTACTTGGTAATGAACATGATGGTTTTTAATCTTCTGCAAAACATGTATTGAAACCTGCATCATTTACCTCGGCCAAAGAAATTAAAATTTTCCTTAATTTTGACAACTGTGTTACCCCTTATGAATCTGGTAGAATCAATGTTCCATGAACCCCCTATTCCCTCTAATTTATTGGGTTTCCCATTAGTTATAATTTTTTATTTACTTCCATATTTGTTTTCAAATGCAATAAATGAAACCAATTGAAGAGAGGTGACAAAAACAGAATATGGACAACAATCAACGCATGAATGAGCTAGGCATTCCACCACTAGTGCTAGCAGGGAGTAATTTATTTTAAATATATATATATTTAAATAATATATAATGTCATTTGATTAATTTTTTTAAATATTTTTACAGGATCCATCTATTAGGCGACAGTTATTTGATGAGAATCCTAGTAGTGGTTCCAGTACTCAGGGTGTTCGTATGGGGGGGGGGGTACGAGAGATAACTGATCTGGTCAGTGTACACGATTAGACCCTACCCCTCCCACTGACATACCACACATCCCAAATTATGATCCTGGTGTGTCGTTAGGTACACATAGTATATATAGGTCTCCCATGTTTTCACTACCCTTTACATCTATGCCTCCTCACCCGTCTGTACCATATCCGATGATGATTCCCACTCCCGATCCAGCATTCGGCCAACCATCCCTGTCATCTTCTTTTACTTCTGCTTCCATATCTCCCGGATTTTATATTCCATCTTCTTCAACTCCTGCTCCAGCAGATTCTGTCCCTATGGAGAATACAGTGGGACCCACTCCATCTGTATAGGTTGTTCCTTCAATTTCTGTGGCTCCAGTGACTCCCATTGATTAGACTACCATAGGTATACTTATACAACCCTAAAAAAAATTTAAACCATTATTTATTTTCGTTATACCATGTATTGATAAAATATTTTATTTTATTTCACAACTGATACATCTACTAATAGGAGGTGGGGCGGAGGCGTACATGAATGTGTGTGGTGTAGAACCTCCACACACAGTTGATGGTGGAATACAATGAAGATAGTCAAATGATTGAAAAATCAGTACAACAATATCGTAATTTTTTGGCGACGCTTTCCAAATAGTATGACAACATTCCTGTCAGCCCTCTCTTATAGATAAAACTGCCAAATGAAGTCAAGGA
Organism: Viscum album; assembly: GCA_963277665.1. Lineage (NCBI taxonomy): Eukaryota > Viridiplantae > Streptophyta > Magnoliopsida > Santalales > Viscaceae > Viscum > Viscum album. Next base: position 454,107,190 of record OY728137.1, read on the forward strand.
TAAAGCTTGGGAAGAGATATGGGTAAAAATATATGTTGTATTTAATGAAATGAATTATTTTTTGTATTTATATGACTTAATATTTTGGTGTTAGCTACGGTTTAATTTCCCCGATGGTGAGGGTGAACGACCATCACGTCTAAAGGATTTAGGCGAGATTTTGAGAGCTTGTAAGCACGAGTTGTACATTGGATGGCGTGATAGAGTGGGAAGAAGGCTAGAGGCCATCCCTATCATGGATGATTGTATGTTAGAACAATATCGACAGATGCCTACTCATTGGACGACTACACAATTTAATGTATTAATCACATTAGAGGTATTGAAATGAAAATTTTCGTTTTTTTCGTTAATACTAATTATTAAATTTTTTTAGGAATCATCTCAAAGAAATAAAAAAAATTGATGCTAAAAATTACGCCCACACATTGGGATGTACTACGATTCCAGATCAGAGAGGCAGCATGTATGACAATTTATAATTTTTCTTTACGAATTGCACTTTCTATTGCTTCCTCCATAATTTATTCAATTGCTGAAGTTTTTATATAAATTTAGTTATGAAATTAATTATTGGTAGCCTATTTTTAATAATGGTTTTCTAAATTCAATGTCATTGTAGAGGAATAAATTGAATATAGAAGGACGTGTTCCTCGAGAAAAACTGTTTTGCTCAAGTAGAAGGAAGAAAGAAGGAAGTGCGGTTAATGAACCGAGTCAGAAGCATATTTTAAGTTTTACTTTGTAGATTTAAATTTTTAATCTCTATTTTGTAACCTAATAATCTATTTATATTTCTAACATGCTACTTTTGAGGCCCTTAATGGCTAGAAAACTAACAATTTTTGGACAAATAATCACTTACATCTGGTGTTGGGAGATGAGCACCCTGGTAGAGTACGCTGATGACCTGGGAAGAGTATAGTTATGAAGAGGTATTGGACCTCCTCAGGTATGAGTTTTATTGCCACCGAGTTCTAGTAGGTTAAGGCACATGTAGAATAGGCTGAAAAAAGGGCCAGAGAGATGAAAGAATAGTCTTCTAGGGAAAACACTGCATTTATGAAACTGATAAATGTTTTACATCCCACACATCCACCAGACGCTAGCACAACTTGTGATGAATACATTTACTCGATGCATTTAATATATGGTACACCAGGTAGAAGTTGTAGTGGTGGTCTAGATGATGGCGGGGAGGAGGCCGAGCCGGAGGAGGAGGAGGGTGAGGAGGAGGCTGAGGTAGAGGTGGAGGGTGAGGAGGAGGGCGAGGCAGAGGAGGAGGGTGATGAGGAGGCCGAGGCTGAGTACAAGAGCAAGGAGGAGGACATTGAGGAGGGTGGGGACGAAGATTGGGAAGACGATGAGGACAATGGTGAGGATGATTATGATAGTGATGATAGTGAAGGTAATGTGGGACAGATTGATCTATTACATTTTTGACTGATATTATTGACCTTTGATGTTTATTGATTTGTTGTGCCTGAATATATGTGTGGTTAGGTAGGTCACATTATCTTTATTTTTTATCTATAAATAATAAAATTAGAGTATATTATTTGCTGTGAATGATTCACCCCTCCCCAAGATATCCCCCACCCCCGTGGGCTGGCCACCCACCCCCGTGGATAGCCTGCCCACTCCCCTAGAACCCAAACCCCCTGGACATCCCCTCCACCTCCGTGGACATCCAACCACCCCTGTGGATATCCCAACCACCCCCGTGGATAGCCCCCCCCCCCCCCCCCCGTGGACAGCCTGCCACCCCCGTGGACAGCCCACCCACCCCTATGTATAGCCCCCACCCCTGTGGACAGCCCACCCACCCCCCTTGGACACCCCTACCCCTGGACACCCCGACCCCCCTAGACAGCCCCGCCACCCCCGTGGAATGACATCCCACCCCCCTGGACAGCCCTGCCACCCCCGTGGAAAGACTACCCACCCCTTGGATAGTCCCTCACCCCCGTCGACAACCCCCCACCCCCATGGACAGCCCACCACCCTTTGGACACCCCGTACCCCTCTGGACAACCCACCACCCCTGTGGATAGTCATCCCACCCCCTGGACACCCGCACCCCCTTGGACAGTCCCACCCACCCCCTGAACACCCCGTTCCCACTTGGACATCCCCACCCCCTGGATAGCACCTCCACCCCACTAGATAGACCCTCCCCCCATGGACACCCCCACCCCCGTGGACAGCCTACCCACCCCCTTGGACGCCCCGTGCCCCCTGGACACCCCGACCCCCTGGACAACCCTCCACCCCCATGGAAAACCCAACCACCCTAGATAACCCTCCCCCGTGGAAAGCGCCCACCACTGTGGACATCCCGCCCACCCCCTAGACACCTCGTACCCCCCTGGACATCCCCACCACCCCTGTGAATAGCCTTCCCACCCCTGGAAACCCCATACCCACTGGACAGCCCCACCCACCCACCTGGACACCCCGTGACCCCCTAAACAGCCCCCACCCCCATGGATATCCCTCCCACCCCGTGGAAATCCCGCCCACCCCATTGGACACCCCATACCCCCGTGGACAGCCCCGGCACCCCCATGGACAGCCCGCCCCACCCCCCCAGACACCCTGTACCCCCCGAACAGCCTCCCATCCCGTGGATAGCACACCCACCCATGGACACCCCATACTCCTCTGGACAGCCCCACCACCCTGTGGACAATCGAACCGCCCCCCTGGACACCTCGAACCCCACTAGACATCCCCGCCAACCCCAGAGACACCCATGACCACTGGACAATCCACACCACCGTGGACATCCGAACACCCCCGTGGACAACTCGCCCACCACCTGGACACCCCATACCCCCCTGGACAGCCCCGCCACACCCGTGGATAACCCCCCCCCCCCCCCCCCGACACCCCGTACCCCCTGGACAGCCCCGCCCACCCCCGTGGATAGCCCCCACCCCTATGGACAGACTGCCCAACCATTTTGATACCCCGTACTCCCTCTTGACAGCCACACCACCCTCATGGACAACCCACCTACTCCCCTAGACACCCCGTACCCCCTGGACAGCCCCCCACCCTTGTGGACAGCCCGCCACCCCCATGGACAACCCACCCACCCCTGGACACCCCTACCCCCTCAACAGCCCCGCCACCCCCGTGGACAGTCTTCCCACACCCTGAACACCCCTCCCCCCATAGACAGCCTCCCCACCCTCATATACAGCCTTCCCACCCCCTGAACACCCCTACCCCCTGTGGACATCCCTCCCACCCCCCCTGGATACCCCGTGCCCCCTGGACAACCCTTCCACCCCCATGGACAGCCCACCCACCCCCTGGACACCCCGTACACACTGGATAGCCCCGCCCACCCCTTGGAAACCCCCTACCGCCTAGACAACCCTTCCACCCTGTGGACAGCCCCACCCACCCCTTGACACCATTGACCCACTAGACAACCCCATCACCCCAGTGGAAATCCACCCATCACCCTGGACATCCCCCACCCCCTTGATATCCCCCACCCCCTAGACAGCCCCCACCCCTTTGGATTATAGGGTTTCTAACAACTCTAAGATCCCATTAATCATAGATACCCACTTGGTTGCCTCCTGGGATCCTTGATCATGAATAAAAAATAGTGGATGGTATTTTAGAAACTCCCAGGCATAATAACTGATATGAGAAGAGCATGATTATTCCACATCCCCAAGAGTTTGAGTATAGAACAAGACACAAAAAATGACTACCTGATATATCCTCTTATAGAATTTTTGATTCATTTATAGTGTAACATTCTAACAAATTATCAAAAACAAAACCTTTATTAAAATAATCTGATGTTCTAAAATAAGGGACAAAAAATCAAAATTCCAACAAAGATACATCATAAATAATTCATCATAAAATCATTTCAAAATCACATAATAGAGACTTATTTCTAATTAAAAATCTTCAATGGTTTATAAAAATCCCATTTAAGGTTCCATTTAAAAAAATATAGTATTTTTGTCCCACAATAAAAATGTAATCCGTTTTCTAATAACCAAACCCCCCTTCCACCATACACACCAAAATCATTCATTTTCTCCTAATGAAACACATAATATTGAAAAAAACACTATTCCAAAACCATTTCAAAAATACCAATGATCTTAAAATCCATGAAATTCATTACAGTAAAACCATTAATGCCCCCACCCCACCACCTGGACACCCCACCCCCATGGACAACGCCCACCCCCTGGACAACCCCCACCCCCTTGGACAACCCATCCAACCCCCTAGACTACCCCCACACCCATGGACAACTCTACTAACCACCTAGAAAACCCCCAACCCCTTGGACGCCCACCCCACCTAGACACCACCCCACCACATGGACACCCCACCCCCTGGACACCCCCACCCCCACCCCCTAGACACCACCCCACCCCCATGAATAGCCCCCAACCCCTGGACTGCCCCACCCCCCTGAACATCACCCCACTACCTGGACACCCCACCCCCCTTGAAACCCCACCCCCTAGACACCCCACCCCATGGACAACCCCTACCCCCTAGACAACCTCCATCCCCTTAGACTGCCCCACCCCTCCTAGACACCACCCCACCACCTGGACACCCTCACCCCTGGACACTCCCACCCCCATGGAGAGCCACCCACACCCCTAGACACCACCCCACCCCCTAGGACACCCCCAACCCCCTAGACCGCCCCCAAAACCTGGACACCACCACACCCCCTGGACACCCCCACCCCCTGGACACCCCCACCCCTAGAAACCCTCCCACCCCCCTGGACACCACCCCACCCCCCTGAACACCCCCATGGACAACCCCCCCCCCCCACCACCACCCTGGACATCACCCCCACCCCACTGGACACCGCCCAACCCCTAGACTCCCCCACCCCTCGTATACACCACCCCACCAACTGAACACCCCCTGGAAAACCCCATCCCCATGGATAGCCACCCCCACTCCCTTGGACACCACCACACACCCTTAGACAGCCCCCACCCCTGGACTACCCCCACCCCCTGGACACCACCCCACCCCTGGACACCCACACCCCTAGACACCACTCCACCCCTAGACACCCCCATGGATAGCACCCCCCTCACCACCCTGGACAACATCCACCTCTTGGACACACCCATCCCCCTAGAAAACCCACCCCCTAGACACCTCTACCCCCTTGGATAGCCACCCCAAACCCATGAACAACCCCCAACCCCCTGAATTCTGAATTGAATTCTTTTTTTACTTAATTAACTTATGAATTATGTGTTAATGGGGTATGGGTATACTTTTTTATGTGTATAATTTCTCTAAATAACTTATGAATTATGTGTTAATTCTGTTAATGGTGTACGTAACTCTGACTATCATGGGATCTATGGGATCTCTGAAATGTGAGTGTCCTCCCACCATTATGAGTTGTCTGCACCAAAAAAAATAGAAATGGGTTAGTTGGAAGAGTGGTTGTCATGTGACGATTGAAATGGGGAAAACTATGTTGTGGTACATGTCATTGTTGGGAGAGTCTACTATTTTCTATGTGTTATTGCAGGTGTTTTTTTGTTCTATTTATTATACTGTTTGCAGGTGTGTTTTCATGTGTATGCAATGGAGGGGATGGGTGGCTGTTATGCTGGATTCTGGAAATATAATAAACCAACATTTTTAAACCATTGGTAAAGTGTATTGGAGAATAGTTTTACCAACGATTTTAATAAAAAATTGGTAATAAACTATACCAATGGTTCAAAACTGTTAATATAGTGTATTTACAGAATATTTTTACCAAAAGTTATAAGGAACCATTGGTAATACTATATACCAATGGTTTAAAAACTATCGGTAAACTACATGAAATATATATATCCCAAAGGTTTATCAACCATTGGAATAAATATATACCAATGGTTTCCATAAAACCATTGGCATACTGAAGGTTACAGTTCCATATACCAACGGTTAGAGTAAAACTATTGGTATAGGAATTTTGCAAAGGTTTACGAGCCAATGGTTTTTAGAACTGTTGGTATATAGTATACAAACGGTTTTTCTGTATATACCAATGGTTTGAAACAATTGGTATATATTGTATTTTCAGTAGTGTAAGGATTTAAATGTGATCAAGTATTATGTATGTGACAATAAGAGCTACATTATGTTGTTTGGGGAATTATATGTTTGTATTGATTTTAAAAATTTTGTGCCCTTTTGGGATAGTGAATTGGAATGGAATTATTTCGGTCAAGTCTTAAGGCTGTAATGGAGTAAGTTTAACATTGGATATTATTATTTAAGGATAAAAAATTTCTTTAATGTTGAACATAAAAAGATTATTTTTGGAATGTTATAGTAATATAGTATTAGAAAAAGGAGAACCTATAGGTAAAAAGACAACCCATCATATTAGAAAAGGATGTGTGAATCGAACCTACAACCGAGTGTGATAAGGATTTATTGCCTACTAATGGCCTACAGGATGTCCCTGGTTACTATAAAATAGTTTTCTTTATTTAAATGGTATAAGTTCATTTTTAAAAACTTATACGATAAAGATAAATAGAATATTTTTGAGTTTTATTATATATTAAAGAGGAATATGAGTTTGTGTTAGGAATTAGTCAGAGGATGAAACTCTACATGTCATGTAAGTATGCTTCCTTGTGTCCTTATTCAATGATGTAAATTAATATTCAACTCTAGGGAAAGAATATTAATACCAAAAATCCTATCCTAGTACTTTATCTGATGAATCAAATGGTCCCTTAGATCATCACTGATTTATAGATTTATGATTGTTAAATTTTATTCTCATCATGTTCACTATCACTCCCTATTATAAAATGATGCTTAGAGTTGTTTTCATGTCCATGTTTCCCAACATGGAACCCTAGTATTTGTTATCTCTGGTGACCTTCATATTTCACTATCTTTATTTTAAAGTGGGGATATCATTAATCATTTTTCAATATGGGATTTTAATAAAGATATATTCAAAAGAAAAACCCCAAATTTTTTATCCCAAGTTTATATTGCGAGGATTCTATTTATTGAATGAGGGGATAATGAAACACCCCAATATTCCACAGTATGCTTCTTTAATTTAATAGCTTGTGTTGAATGCAATAATGAGTTCGAGCACACCATGATCTATTAAACTAGCCATTTAAAAAGTGGATATGAATAATATTAGCCAAATTTTTAATTTTATATATTACATATAATTTTAACATTCATATTTTGTGTTTCTTATAAATGATATAAAAACAAAATCAAATTTTCAAAGAAAAGAAGTATTTATCAAAAAATGTAGTTTTACCACATTTAAATGGTGAACCATTTTAAAATACAATATTTGAAACTTTTATATATTAAATTTGAAAAAATAAACTTCTTTTTTATAATAGGGACATAAAAAATTTGTTCGGATTTTTTTTGTGTTTTTATGATAATGTTCATATTTTAATGAATAGTGAAAATAATGCATTTTAATTCAAAACTGTTTTTTCATATAATTTATTTATATTTCTTGATTATAATTTCAATTGGTTTTAAAGTATAATTAGATTATGTAATTATTATTTAATACAATTTATATCATTTTAATTATTTTCATATTAAAATTAGATATAAACACATGAAAATATTTTGATGGTTTTTACTTTTCAGAAACCCATCTTGTCATTTTGTCAATGAGGATTAATTTTAATTTAATTACTAAAACATATGTGTTTTATTTTTGAAAAATGGATTCCATATTTTGAATCATTGGATCAAAACTATGTTAATAGGTTACTTCTATTTTTTTTGATATTATGAATAATAATATTAGTAATTTTTTTATTACCGCAGTTACGAGTAAATCTGAAAATTAAAGGTACAAATAATATTATAAAATTACCCAAACACCTTTCAAAATAATATTGGATAAAAAATTAGACCCTTATATCCTATAATTCAAAATGAAATAATTTAACGGACCCTTTTCCATGAATTTGACATTAATATTATTAAATGTAATGAATGTGACAAAATATCACTCTCTCTTTTATTATAAGTATAATAATTTTAATATAGAGACATATAAGAGATGATATCGTTTATAAATAGTATATGGAAATATAAAATAATTAAATACATCATATAAATTTATTTATAATTTTTATAGATTAAATTATTACCATTAAAGATGACACAAAATTGAAGCCGATGTTTTTATATTAATAAAATTATCAAATAAAGATATTAACGATATTAAAATAAATATAATTGGACTTAATTAATGACATACACGAATATTATAGATACAAAAGTTATTTTAGTAAAATGTGTTATGTATTTTTTCAATGTTATCATATTGGTTTGACATTTTTAATAATTCCAAAAATAAATAGTATCAAAATTGAAAAAAAATGATACTTTAAAATAAATAATATTTTATTAAATGTTATAAAATTCATAAATTTTTTTGGTTTAGAAAAATAAGTTTTATAGTGTTAAATATTTCATAAATTATTCAATTTGGGTCCTTTATTAATTTTATAGTAAATATATTAACCCTATAGTGTAAAAAGGCATGTTGTAATAGTAAAGGTTAAATTATTTAACTAATGGATAAAGACAAAGGATATGGTTAATTGTATGACCTAAACATGTATAAAATTAACCTTTTGAATATATTTATACCCATACCCATCTTATAATCGAAATAAATCAATTTCCAGTTATTTTAATCTGAAAATAAATTTATAATATTGTAATATTTTAAGATCTTGGAAAAGTGCCCCCACCTCTATTATAAAAGGGAACTTCTCCTTCTCTTTAATTAACACCTATAAAGCCATTTGGCTCATCCAAAACATACCCATTTACTCTAAAGACTTCCCTCAATATATCATAGAGTCTATAATTCAGATATAAATTCATACTAAGGAGTCCTTTCGTGCAAATCAAAAGGAGATACCGAAAAAATGTAACGATTTTATCACCTCTTTCAATGTTCTTTTCTTCTTCTACTTATCTTTATATGTTATTTACCTACCAAAGCAATAAATCTAGTATAATTCATAAAATGAGATGTCATTATAATCATGTTACAACCATATTACTTATTTTATCTATCATACGAACAAAAATATCACCATGCGTGCGTATGTACAACTTACCGTCTCCACGTCGTGGTGTAATTTGTGATTCAACACTACTTTATTTGTATGTGTATAATGACTAGTATAATGGATATAAAAAATGAATATAAAATTGTAATTAATCATTATAATTAATGTATAATACAATTTTATACCATTTAACCATCAATGGAATGATACCGTCGCTCGTACATACATACGACCTACCAAATCCATGACGCGGTGAGATTCATTCTCCATTTTAATCAATAAAAAATGATTATAAAATTTATATTATGACTAAAAATAATAATTATGAATTTTATACTATCCTCTATATGAATAAAATACATCATATTCATAACAAACAAGACTTACACAACAAAACATGCATTGGAAAACGACGTAGTTAACAGTCGAAAAAATGGTAATACTCAAATATTATTAACAAACTTATATAATAGGATCATATATGAAATCATAATGATAGATATGGTTCTAGTATGATTTGATAACATACATCAACCACTATACATTAGGTTAATTCACCCTTAACTAATGTAAAGTACAAGGTAAGGGTTAATTTCACAATCTTAGAATTATTCGAGGATGTTTATACGTAAGTATATACTGGGAAATGTTTATCATCCATGTCCATGTTTCTTAAAATGTAATTCAAAATATTATAGAAAATATTTTAAAGTCATTTTACCCATTTTTTTACTTTTTTCTAAAACATTTTTAAAGGAATCTTACCATCATTTTCCATACGAGGTACTTTATAACCTTTTTGGAAAATTAAGGAAAGAATATTTTTTTTAACTTATATGGAACATGTGACTATTTTCTACTATTATAAAGCCTTAACATTTTGAATATTTAATTATAAGATTAAAAGGTTATTTTTAAAAGAAATGTTTTCTTTTATAATTGAACAGATTCTAAATTATTTAAAAGTAAAAGGGATATTTATCTTAGAGTTTTAATGAATTTACTAGATTATTTTCATCTATTTCAACATCCATTGTTGGATGTTGTGATTAATTAAGGTTGATTTATTTTGAAACAATATTCCATATTGTATTGAAGGGTTTATGATACATTCGATTGTGGATGTGTTATTTAGATACCATTCTTGGTTTATTGTTAAATTATTCATATTTTTTATACTATATTTTCACATGAAGGATTATGTTGTTTATGTTCCACAATTTTCATATGTGGAATGTATTAGACTTAGTAAGTGATGGGAGGGGCCCACTATAGCCCCTTGATGTATCATTAGGTTTCATGAAACAAAATAGATATGGTTTTTGATGAATCCTTACCCATTTATTATATTCTTGGCATGATTCCTTGAAATAATTATATTTTTGGCATGAATCCAGGACAATGTTAGATTCTTGGCATGAAGCCTCGATGGTATGTTTCAAATATACAATATTATGCATTTCCTCATTATAAGATTAGTTATTGATATTAAATGTGATTATTCAACTAGTATAATATCCATGTGAATGTTTAAGTGGCATTATTTGATTTATTCATTCAATATTACGCTGATTATTGTGTTTAAAATTATTATATTTCTGTGTTATACCTTACATCAAAATTTTATGCTTATTTATGAATGTTTCTAATGTATTTTTTAACCCTATTGGGAATTTTATCTCACCCCTTTTGTATGATTTTTCTCAGGATTCCAATAAGTGTTTTATGATTAATATAAAGGGTTAGTCTAGGAAATAATAGAATTATCAATGAATGAACTATGTTTCATATTATGTTTTGAATTGTAACAAAAGGTTCATATATGTAATATATTTTCCAAGATTACTAAACTGATCAGTCCCTTGGGATTTGATTCCTTGTAATCATTATAATGTATTAAAATAATGTACCAACTCTGGGCATTTGGGGTTAAGACCTTACATACACAGTGTTAATATAGTCAACACTGGCCTTCCACTCCCGATTCCTTGCGGTAGGGTCTTTATATTAAATAAAAAAACTATGTTTTTTCTTAGCTTGATAAAATATAGGAAGATATTTTTATCTTCCTCCATGACATTCCAGGATATTGAATTCTCATGTAAACTTCAATATCCTTTTCACCTAATGCATTAGAGATTATGGTATTTATCAAAAAACCATGAATTATAGTATATAACCCACATCCTTAGTCTTATTGAATGCTTGAGATTAAATTATTCCTTCTTTAGATGATGTCATGACCTCACATAGATGTGTTAAAGTGATTCATTAAACTTATTATTATATTATTTTATGCACGAATAAACATTCACAATTCAACTCAACCTCTTCATGAATATCAATTAGATTTTTTTTAAATAATTCATGACCATGTGATATAATTCATTGGAATATTATGTTTTTAAAACCTAGAACAGAAAAATTTATTATCATTACTATTTTAAGTTCTTATGTTCACTATCTCACTTAAAACTCTATGCTTCCTTCCAATGAACAAGGTACAAGTATCTGAATGGGATTGTGTGTATCACATGATCAAATTAATTAACTATCTTCTCATACTTGTAAACCGTGTTCATGAATCCTCACTATACTCTTCATGTTCACTTTACCTTCATGTAAGGGTAGATGGTATATCAATTTACTTTACATAAGGGTACATAGTTTATTAGTTGGTTATATTTTCACAGTACTTATTCATGAAATTACATCTAGAATGAGTTTTATAATAAAATGATTACAATACATAGTTTCTTCACAAACCTTTTGAGTGATAGATTCACAATTCAAGAGGCCATATGTTTTCATTATTCATTAATGTAATGGGTTCTTAATTTAATCCACTTCCCTTTATATAGTGGAAGTGTTAAGGTACTCTATTTCACATTTGAAAATGAGAGAACTCTCAAAGATAAAAGATAACACCCACTATTCGAATGGGGGTTTGATATTTATAGGAATATAACCACTACATTTCACCACCTTCTACTCTAATAAATAATCATATTAAAAATAATAAGGAATATACTATGTCTAATACATTTTTAAAATTTAATGTTCTCAATATTTTTTAATACATTTATTGTAGCTTCCATCACATGATATTGAGACTCATGGAATCTTTTCCTTCACAAAGTCCTGATTATATTATTCATTGCTAACCTTAAGTATCTAAGCCTTATATTGGTACCTCATTACCTTTATTTGGTTACCCATATGTGTGGGTCACGATTAAATATCATCGGTTCTTCTATGGAAGAAGCTATGTTTCTGTTAAAAACCCGTATGCACATCATAGAATTTATGATAGATGATCTAGTGTATGATCATCTAAAAATTTGGGAAACAAAATATTGAATTGATAATGGAAGTTGTGACATGAAAAGAATCTAACAATATAAAAACATTATTGAGTATGGAGGAAGAAAATGAGGTGTGGAGTGATCATATGGTTCAAATTAATTCCATTGGACGACAATTGTTCTTTACGTATACGTTTTAAGTGAGTGAAGAGTACCCACACCACGCCCATTCCACATCTGTTATTTCAATATACACTTCCATATATTACAATATGTTATATTTTCTGGTTGATCTAGATCTAGGGTTGGCTCTTGGACACACTTCACACACCTAGGCTTCATGGGGCACAACTCCATGCAAAGCCCCACTCACACACCAAAATGAGAGATCACCCATGTGTATCTCTAAAGGTACTATAAATCCACCTGTATACCTATATGAACTCAACCCTACCACTATGTAGGATTTATTGGGATATATATCACTTATTGTTGATCTAGGTTCCATAATAAAGTTTATTAAGCTAACAATTCTGGATTGAATGGTTCAACAATTATTTTTGGGTAAAGGCCCACCACCAAAATATACATAGAATTATTCTTCTATGGAATAAAATAAATAGGATTTACACACTATTCATAATTAAAACTATTGAATTTTTTTTCATTAAGTTCATTAATTTATCTTCAATAGATTCAATTAATAATTTTGGAAAATATGGATACATTTTTCATGGAATTTTGTAATTCTTCATCTTTAGCTTCAATTCATCCAAAACAAAATATTATTTTTTGTGATCTTAATATTACTTAATCATTATTTAAAGATATGTGTCTATTCCCCAACAACATTTCGTGAATATTAAATGAAAAAATATCATAAATTACTGAGAAAAACCCAAATCAACTTCATTAGATTCAATAATTACTCTTATCTTCTGCTCTATGTTTTATAAAATCATCATCCATTCATACGCGTGGAGTACCGACTCCATGGAATGGTATATTTTATTTTTCACTAAATCATTCACGAATGGTTATAAATTATAATTTATGAGTTTATATGATATTAATGAGTAATAAATATCATGAATATTATTCTTGATGGAAAACTAAAAAATTAATGATCACTATTTGGCAATCCATCGATATCGATAAATAACTCGAAACTAATTCATCACCAATTTCATCTTCAAAAAATGTGACAATAAAATCATGTAACATGATTATAAATTTATAAGTAATTAGATAAAATAAATTCCAGTAGCTTATATGAACTAGGAATGATAAAAATGATATCAAATAATGGGTTCCGAAATCAACATCATAAATCATTCTTGAAACAATTAACGTTACTAACAACTAATGGTAAAAATAAGTGATAAAAACTAATATATTAATAATAAATGATCACAAATTAAGAATATGAATTGTTAATTTTTATGAATAAGGGATAAAAATGTTTTTTTAAAATAATTTTTATAGGATGTTATATCACTTTTGACTTATCATGATTAAAGGTAAGGGATTTTCTTGGATCAAATATTTTTACTGAGTTATAATCACTGTACTTAGATTATAATATTTCAAGATTGAATTATCCAAATATATGATGATGTTATTTTGTATTTCCATTTTATTTTCTAGGGAAATTTTTATTCACACTACATTATTGTTCCTTTATGAATCCATTACAACCTAAAAAATATATATTTTATAAGAATAATTATTTCCCTTTTAACCGTTTTTTTCTCCATATCCATGTTTTTACTCATACCATTGTTATCTTTTACCTAGTGGAAGCTATTTTTTTTATCTAAAATTATCCTTATATTCCAATTTATTTTTTTTAAAACAATTAGTTTTTTAACTATTTAATGATGTGGGTTTCTAGTAAAGGCGTTTTAAAATATTTAAAAGTATTTTCCTTATCATGTCATTATATTCCAACCTTTTACTTCACATTATGATATGTGTCTTATTTTTTTTATCAAGGTAACACTATTGTAATTTTTTATGCATTATATTAATAATTATTCTTTTCATCATAAAACTTTTCTTTTTGAAATTGAATTCAAGATCATGTGTTTTTATGGTGGAATTAAGGAACACTTTTTAATAAAAAATAGCTTTTGTGATTTCTATTCCATTTTAAAATGATTTTTTTCCTGTGAATTAATAGTTCATAGATCACCCTAAATTTTCTCTTTTTATACTTATTTTGGATAATCATGTATTTGGTATCAAATGATCATGTTTTACTTATGTGATTACATTTGGAAAAGTATGAATTCTATTTTATTTCCATGGGTAATTTAATATAAGATGAATGACATGATTTTAAGTGGAACTCCTATGAATGGATGATGATGGGTGGGGTCCTATATCTCCCTAAAATGAATTGGTTAATGTTTTTTATCTCATGAGATAACTATGATAATCGATTAATTAAATATTGTTCCACTATGTGAATTAGGTAGTGATGCCTACTCCACTGTGTTATGGGATCTGGGGGTGATTCTTGTTTCACTGTGATATGGTTACCTATCCTTATGTTTGTGCCACTTATTTTTCTTATTTATTTTATTTATAATCTATTACAAATGTGTTTGTTATTCCATGTCCTAATGATATTATGATTTCTTATGTTATTGTTTCTTTTGTTGTTTTTTTCATTATATATTTTTAATGAATGTTTTTGATAAAATATATTTGGTATTAAGTTTCTATTCCATAATACATAATGATAATTCAAGTATTATGATTATGGATTAAGATTCATTGATCTCTTTATATTATATTTCTCCATCAGTCTTGTTTTACCTCATGTTTATGATTTAATGTTTATGACTTGTTGATAAGTTTCCCTTACATAGCATTCAAGATCACCTTGTTCCTATGTTTCCATTACCCTAGTTATGAAGATGATTAAGTCATATGATATGTCTTGAAAAGGTTCTATATGAGTATAATTATGGATAAATTCCAACAAGTGTTGTTAAATAATATGTTTATGAATCTAGTCTCCAAGACACCAAACCTTTCTATCCTCGGGTTGTGTGACAATTTTTTTGCAATGCAATAATATAACCATGAAGTCAATATATTCTGTATGCATGTTAAGATCATGTTGATATATAAAACATTACACTCAATTCCAAACCAACCACAAATACATTTCCGAGGACCAATGAGTATCATATGGTGATTTCCCCTGAATAGAAATGGTTGAAAACACCCTCATCGGGAGGAGAAGAAATATACAAGTCCCTTAAATTGAGAAGGTCTGAAAATTAAATATCACTCCTTATGAAAAGAAAAATATTTAGGTAATTCTAATGAATCTATTGAAAAAAAATATTAAAACTACCAAAGGTAAAATAATACAATTAATTTGTTCTTAATTAACACCCTAATCACAGAACCATCCGTTTGTTTTTAGGAAAAAAAATCAATATTTCTTCATTTTTAAGGAAATACATTAGAAAATTATCGAATCTAAACTGGTTAATCTGTTTAAAACATATGAATAATAGGGATACATCTATAGTACCTCACCCCAAGTTGGATTAGGGTGTAGGAATCCTAAAAAAACATTCGCATAAAGATTATTACTGGATGAACTTGAGACTGATTAGCTAGGAACACACTATACTCAGGGTTTGATTGAACTATCCCATAGTGACCCTAGTTCCCCCTACCAAAAAATGATGACATATTAATCATCAATATATTCAGGGAATTGATGAAATTTATGTAGGTATTATATAGTTTTTGAGGAATATATATTTATGGTATGTAATCTTATTGAGACCCTCAAAGACTTATTACCCCCATCACTGCAATGATGGGAAGCATCCCACCAAATGAAACAAAGGGAACCACAACATGAAACAACATTATCATTGGATGAATAATCATAATATGGATCATCCAATGCTATAAATTTTATATAAACTTCTAACTATGATAGATAGATATATAAACTCAATCTCTCTATCCACAATTGAAGAAGAGATCATAGAGGCAAAGGAGGTTGATGAAAATGAGGTCATGGAATATTCTGATGTTTTATCATTATTTTCACAGAATCCATATATATTATCAAAAACTTAATATACGTGATCTAATGAACTCAATATGAAAATATATTAGATCCCAAATTAACCATGGTTCATTAAAATCCAGTTATACTAGAGTACAAACTAGTATACATGTAGTTTTCTAGACAACACCATGTTATAGGAAATTTGGTTACACCTAACTCAAAAACAATAAACTTTTCCTCCACTTTTGGTCAGTTAAAGGTTCCAATAATGTTATCATATTTGGCCCCAATACATTAATCAAATGAATAAATTAGTTTCAATAATTTTTGAACCCTATTAAAAAGATACATCATCTTTAATAATCAACCTATTGTCTCAACTAGGCTATGAATACTATATGCCCTTCAATTTTCAATAGAAATTAGGGAACCTCTGATTAAGTCCCTTTAATTCCATGATATTTTGAGGATAACAACACTAAAAATGAGATATATTTTATGGATAATATCATTGAAAAATTCCATAAAATCATTTCCTTTATAGAATAAGATTAAGAAGCATCCATACCTGGGTACATAATACCCTTATATATTTCTAGGAAACTCAATGGCATAAACATCTATTGGGCCCTAATTAGTAGTAGTTTTAGGATCAATTTTATTCTGTCTTAAACCCTTCAGTTCCTTAGTAATAATGAAGCTAAATTTCCTCCATAAAACCTAAAAATCTAGGGGAATGACAAAAGAAAACAAATACCCATTAAAAAAACTAATAGTAGGGCCCAATTAAGAAACCTAATTTATAACATTGAGTTTTTGGTTTTTCACAATCACATGGATTTCAAAATATTGACGGGAATTACATGGATCCAGATGTATATAAAAGTTACTTCGTTATAACACCAATTCCTAAAGTAAAATTTTAACTAGAAATTCAGGGTACTATATTGAGATAATAACCCTCTTCAGTTATGTGAATCTCTATACATTTTTATTGGGTCCTATAAAAGTTTTGGGGAACAATCAATAGTAATTAACTCTATCCAAATTACTACCACTAATGGCCACTAAATTTCTCCTCTCATCTTAAGAAGCGGGATATGAAAGTGATATGTGTTTTCTAGATGGATGGACTGCCTCACTGTGCTCAACGACCTCAACATTATTTCCACTCATACCTATCGGGAGTCTAATATGATCGTTGATGGGCCTGCCAACATGGGAGTCTCTCATGAGATCACTTGGAAGAATGAACTCCCGCCATAGTTGATTCCTTCTTTTATTAAGGACTCTAGAAAATTGCCCTCTTTCCGTCTGTTGTAACTTTTTTGTGCCTCTTTCTATTTGAATAAAGCTCTAAGTTCTGGTCTTTTGACCAGAACCTACTTTAAATAAAATAGGAATTCATGGGGTCAAATAGGTATACTCACTAATGGGTTAAATACCACTTTAAATTTCCTCTCATATGATATTCTGATAAATATTCCTATTAAGTAACCATAATTAATGAAGAAAATGTTTTCTAGATAGTCCATGTGAAAGAACCTTTCTCTCGAGAACCTCTATGCATGTATTGGACTAAATGATTTACAAAATAATATAACAACGTCTCTTTGATCAACCGAAGATTAACCATAAAAGAAGAATATAAAGAGTTTTTGGAATATACACTCAAATTATTATGGTGATAATCACATGAGATGACCCTAGACTTTCAAAATAAGGATTAAATTTCTATGGGAATAATTAAAGTTATCTAAAGTTGTCCAATGGATCTCAAAAGTCCCAAAAATATTCTATATTTTAAAATAGTAAATTTGAAGACTAATATGTGGAAGATCTCAAGGATTACCCACTATTATTCATGAATGGTTTTTCATCCACCATTGATGAGATCAGATAAGTTAATTTGGGTAATGATATAGATCCATGGTCTATGTTGATCATTACAAACATGACTATTGAGGAACATGAATCCCACATTTGATTCATAAAAAAATCAATATTTATTAACATGTAATTATATAGAAATTGATGGGTTGGATCCTAATACATTTACCGATCATTTGGACCTTTTTGATGACCATTATAGTTATAAACTTTTATATAGGAGAATGCATCTAACCCATGTTTCAAAATTACGTATAGAAGTTGAAAAAAACATCTAGAACTACTTCATTTGAGAATTTATATACCTAAAGTGCCTCTCTAATATCATCCTTTTATGTAATATGAATGAAAAAAATTTATGTTTAAATTGAATTTAGGGATCTCAATCACCACTTCTTTATGGATGATTTCCAGGTCCTGGTTATAGAGCTTATGATCAATGAAACTTTAAGATTGTATATCTTATCCTTAATGGATGTGTATTCATGTTATAATCAGACCTAGATGGACCCAAAATATGATGATACCATAATTTTTAGCACACATAATGGGGTTTATTTCTACAAAGTATTTCACTTTCATTTGATGAATTCTTGAACCATATAATAACATGTATTTCTTTATATCTTCATGACCCTCTAAGGGTAGATAGTGGATTTCTACAACGATATCTAGTTCTATCTTCTCCAAAAAAATTTATCACCTTATTGATAGGAGGTGTGGGATATTAGACTCATGGATCTCTTATCGTAATCATAGCAATAAATTTATATCAATTTGAACTCTTTATCCCAATATGTGGTTATCCTCATTTTTGATGGTTCATTCCATAATACACACTATGTTGGGATTACTCGTTCAAGGCTACATTACCTTAAAAATTATCCACTAATAGAAAAATATATATGAAAACAAAATCTAGAACCATATGTTCCAATTTTCATAAATTTAAATTGTAAATAAATGAGACATGAAGGTTTATCAGGATGAAAACCCATAAAGAGTATCTCGTGAATGAGTCAAGTCTACCATATACAATCTATTCCCATTCACGATTCATTTAATAGTTAGATTTTGTAATTAAAATGGAACAAATATTGTGGAATCTACCATCTAACCCTGGAAGAATTCAATCTATGCTCTCTGAACCTAATTATTCCAGATGAAGTCAGAGAGAAATTTATTTTCCCATTGTTTATGAGTTTATACTATGTCATAGAAACATTTTATCTGAAGAAAAGGATATACCTTAACACCAAGTAGATGCTCCCATTAATGTGTTCATATACTCAATCCCTCTTCTACATGTCCCTTCACCCTAATAGTTTTTTTAATTAAGAATGGAATAACCAATTGGATGCTCAGTCCATTATTGAATATTTATTTTGGCTATTAAATCTACATCATTACTTTAGAATTTTAGTCACCATGGACCTTTCATGGAGATTGGAAATGAGAATATCTATTATCAAAGAAAATATATTCTAGGTAATAATATTCATACCACCATATTGATCCCAGACAACCATAGGAATATTTCATATTATAGAGATGGTTCCATAACCCTGTGTTCCCTTAACAACATTTCCATGGGACCATTCATTCGAATGTGGCCAGTGATCATCTTTGGCATGTTTTTCCAATCTAATAATTTTCTGATTAAAATTTATTAAGTTATAATATACATATTCCATTATCAAACTATTAAATTATATTAAAATTTTCTAAATTCTTTCATTCTTATGCATCATACCCATTTTAAAATTAATGAAATACAATCTTGTGCCTTTTTATCCCTCCATATCTAGGCATAGATATTCTATGAAGGAAAAAAGTTCCATGATACAAGAAAATCCTATTATAATATTTATCAAAATTATATTTTTACCGATTCCTATTATTATAGGATACATAGTGACAACCTGATTTATCTTCTTGTTCCTAGGAAGAAAATATTTTTCCCAATCAATCTAAGTTTAAGTGTTCTACTTATCTCATGTTAGTTATTCTACAATGGGCCACAATAGTAAAGTTCCATTCTATTTCCCCTTGTGTATGATCTGTATATACACATATCCCTTATATAAATGCATTTTATATATGACCTTAAAATATATGGCATATGATTCCTTTTTTTCATGGGATTAAGATAAGTGAAATGTGGTTAATCTTGCAATACCTTAAAATTGATTAGAGTAATCCATTATATATGACTCAAGCTTCACTATATGAGATCCAAATACATGTAATGATTCTCAACATATGGTTTCTATATAATATTACCAAGGATAAAATTCACCTTTTCTAAAAATTATATCCCAGTGTTTGTGGTTCCCCCTATAGGTATATCAAGTTTTCTTACCCTGACTAATCAATATAACAATGTCCTAATGTGGAAAAAGATCCTTTTCTTATTTTAATTCTACATATGAATAGAAAAATACCCTATATAAGAACTAAACATATCTTAATTCTATTTTTCATAGAACTCATAGTGATTTATGAGACATATATCTCAGAACTAACCATATACCATAATATATTTCCACTACTAGATTGATATTACACAACATACCAATCTTTTTATAATTTAGACATGTGTTTTCTAATAACCTATTAAATATCTTCTTCCATGAACCACACTTCATTCTTAAATTGTTTGTATCACCTCAAAACATTCATGACTATTGGTAATTATAGCATTCCATCCCAGATGCCACTCAAAGGTTCCGTAAGAAGGTGTGCCATAAGATCTCAAACATGGCTCCCCTAACTCCAGAGGCTTATAACTAGTAGCGAGGGCCTTGGGTTACACTGTGGGGGAGACTATTCCCTCATTGATGAGAGCATAAAACATTAATATATATATAATAAACAATAGAAGCATACATATAAAATAATAAAAAATATAATAAATCAAGAAAGTAGAATAAATGATAAGAGAATGGTGAATAAATTACTAGATACAATGTACGATGATAGTATGTCATTTTCTATAAAAAATAAAAAATCAAGGGTAAAGGTTACAAGAATATACAACATGATGAAAAATATAAAAAAGGAAAACATTTCCATGCCTAGAATCTCGATCATAGGTTGAGTCCTCTGCTCCAAAAGCATGATCGTAGTAAATAAACTAAATAAATAATTGGAAGTTATGTGCTTCCCTTTGTCTATAAATGAAACCATAAAGTCTAATTGGGTACCAAATGCACATGAGAAGGGTGTGAGATACAATCTCAGTGGGTCGGCACCCACGTTATCTACCCCATTCTATTTTGTGTCATATAAAATAAGTAGTGTTCCATATTGAATTTAAATGAAATACAGAATAAATAAATAAATGTATTTGACTAGGTTACACTTGGATACCTGGGCAATTATATTTTTTGTCCTGTTCTGGTGAGTCTGAAAATAATGATCCTAAAATATCAAAGTGAGTTGGACAATATGTCATCGGATGGATTGTCTCCAAGCTTGTGATTGGGATTGGAGGACACATCCCTATGTTTTACAAAACAAACACTAATTTATCATCTGAAAACATTTATTTACTTTTGAAATCATTTTAATTTGAAACCACCCTGTAAAATGTAACGATACAACCTGATACCATTTGTGGAAATCTAGAAGAAAATCCCAAGTATCTTTCGAGGGCTCTCCATACGACCAAAGCCAAGGAGTCCCTCCATGGTGACCGATGAATTAATTCACACATTTCACTCCAAGAATGGTGTGAAAAATTTCACGTACTAGACTTTGACTTCATACATGGTATCATATATAGGTGTCAAGTCTCTCTCAACTCATGGTTTAACTAAACGTTCATTTTCCCATCCAAGGGTCTCTCCTAAGGAACCATTTTCACTTGTCTGAAGGTAAAAATAGATAACTCTCAGTGATCCCATCTTAGTAAAAACTGATGTCACCCCCAACATGTTAAATTTCACTAAAAATTTAAACAAGAAGGTATGAGAGTCCATACAAGGGGTTCATATTTCATAACTCCTTATTTCATCCACAAGTTGAAGATAAAATCCTTAAAAATTCATTTCATTTATAACAATCTCAATTGAATGGCCATTATATTATTTAATTCAAGAATTTGTATTATCGTAATCATCAAGGCCAAGGAATATAATTGGGTTCGTGATCTATGGAATAGGATATAATGTACTCCTCCTAACCTCATGGAGAAAACTATTTAGTCAATTCATTTAATCAACTCAAGTTATTGGTTGTAAGGAAAAACCCTCAAGGATAATTAAACAAGCTAACGATCAAGGGAAATTAAGCCTTAATGTTATGGCACACCCATGGGGTGGAAATGGTCTGGGCGATCCACCTAATAGGTGATTCAATACTAGATGGAAAAAAATACACGTGTGAAACCAATTGGAATAATTTAATTAACATTTTTGAGGCATTATCAAAATGGCCCGACAAGAAGCACAATGAAAAAAATTATTGAATGAAATGAAATGAAGGGAAAGAGCCAAGAACACATACCATATAATGATAGAGATTACCACATCCCACATCCCCATTTTATTTGAGATAGGTTGGAAGAAATCAGATAAACCATCAAATTCTCTGAAAATTGGAAACATGTGGTTGCAACCATATAGCACAATATATGGGATTAAGAACTTGAAATATATTAGATAGGAACGAAGATCATACTTATAGCTTCTATTAGATCCAAAAGTGAATGAATCAGATAAATAATAGAGGTTCTAACTTGATCCTTAGTTTCTTTAAGGAGAATATTTCTATGGGAGGAGGATCACTGAGCCATTAGAGGAGGAGAGGAAAAGAATTAAGGGAAAAAAATGAAAGGATTAAAATCATTAATGGGGGGAATTTTAGTAAATCCGGCCTCATTTACCCCTATTAATAGTTTGGTCACATGTTTGGCCAACTCTGTGCCAATAGTGCACCATTCAAAACTACTTAGTGGAACATCACATAGTTATGACGTACATTTGACTAACCATTCACAAACCATTCAAAAGCGATCTATCCCAAAATCCAGCAACACCCCATGGTCATGCACCGTAGGAAACATGGTTGCAGGAAAACCATGAATCCCCTGATGCTCCACTGTCTCCAGACACATTATTTAGTAAATACATGAAGGATGGGTTGAACGGTTTATTCTAAAAATGCAACCTAGTCATTTCATCCAATTTTAGGGCTACGACATTTGAACAAGCACCATACACACCTGAGTCCTTCTTGAATCGATTATACATCATTATTTGGGACACTTAAAGAAATTAGGGAAAAAATTAATGTTTTTTTCCTTTTGAAAACTAGGGATGTTACCACCTCACCTCATTAAGAATATTGTCCTTGAGTTTTACTTCTCAGGGTACTAGAACGTCATCTAAGAAGAGTTCTAACCACTACACATGTACATCGGCTTCTCGCTCCCATGTCTCATCCTATACATGTCTATTCTTCTATAAAAACTGGACTAGAGGAACATACCTGCCTTAGGGAGCCTTTCTTCTCCAACCATGATATTTCTTGAATTCTCCCCAATGAATGCATCCACTTACATTTCAATATCCTCATGGTCAGATGAATGAGACAGTTCAGAGTGATAGTATCAAAGATAAGATATGTGGAAGACATCTTGCATGGAATTGTACCTTTGAGATAATTTTTTTTATTGGATACTAGAAAAACTCTATCCACTATCTTAAAAGGCCTATCATATTAATGTGATAACATTACCTGTCTCCAATTGTTTCTATGACCCAATCTAGGCGATACATATTGAAAGACCTGATGTCCCACCTCAAACTCCAGAGGTTTAGGATGACGATCAATATAAGACTTATACCTAGACTGAGTTGTATTTATACACTTCCAAATAAACTATACATGCACTAAATTATCCTAAATGAGATGGGGACTCAATAAATAAACATCACTAGCCTCTATCTAGCACATAGGTGAACAACACAGTCTACTATAGAGGGCCTCATACAGAGCCATATGAACCATTTACTGGAATCTTTTTTCGTAGGAAAACTCAACCAGAGGTATATTATTCTCATTAAAACCTCCAAAATCAAGGATATAGGCTTGTAGCATATAATCTCACACTCTATTTGTCTTCTTGGACAACCCTTGTATCTAAGGGTGATATGCAATACTCAAGATAACCTATTAACTCAATTCCTTTTAAAACCTTTTCCCGAACTGTTATGTGAAATGTGTGTCTCAGTTTGAAATGATATAATGGGGAACACCAAGAAGTCTCATTATCTCTTAGATGTAAATAATTTATAACTCATAAATATATAATTTATCCCAAATAGAGAAAAGTGTGTAACCCTGGTCAACCAATTGTTGATCACCCATAATACATTGCTACCTCGAGGGGATATCATCAAGATTGTAAAAAAATATTTGGTGACATCATTAAATTTACACTTATGAATAAAAATAGGCCATAGAATCCAATCAGTTCAATGGTGCCGTTACATCACCTTTTGATAAGTGGACTATCAAGTGATAAAGCTGAATATCTTCCCCTTCCTACATGGCCACCAAAACTGATGATGCATATCTATATACATCTTGGTAAGACTAGGATGAACATCCCATACATAGGTAAGAGATTATTTCTTAATCTATACGAATATATCTAAAGTCACCTATACACATCCATGGAAGAGAAAAGTTTCACTTACATCCACCACCCAACCAAGAGGCGAGTTCTCTCCTATGATGCTCTCCCTCAAAACAAGGCCCTTAGATTCAAAAAACTTCCTCATCCAAACCCACACTAGAAGAGAGGATTTAACTGCTAGAGATGCTAGAACTAGCTGCCCATACTATTCCTGAACCTATAAATGCATCTCAGAGAACAAGTAGATAAATTTACACTCACTTATAGACTTTTTTATGTCTAGAATATGAGTCTTTGGGATCAAGTATTAATCCAAAAAATTAACTTTTTCAGTTGTGTAATCCATCTGAATGTTGAATGACTATAGGTATTCGACCCACCTGTGTTGTCTCAGATTCATGTTCCCTTGTGTGGAGATGTGTTTGAGGAATTCATGGTCTATGTAAATGATGAACCACTTACCAAAAAAGTAGTGCCTCCAACAACATAGATCATGAATTATGGATGATATTTTGAGGTCGTTCATAGGGTAGTTCCTCTTATGAGGCCTTAGCTGGCGGGACCCATAATCCATGACTCGATCAACTTACATCATAACTACACATAAACCAATACCTAAAGCATCACAACTAACTGTATAACTCCTAAATAGATCTGGAATAATCAGGATCAGTGTGGACTTGAGTTTTCCTTTTAACTCTTAAAAAGCTACCTCACAAGCTTCATTCCAGTCAAATTTCACACCCTTTATGGAAAATCCTATAAGAGGAACTTCCAAGAATGATAATTCCTAGTTGAATCTACTTTATTATCCAGATATCTCAATGAAGATGTATATATCAAATATATTCTTGGAATTCTCCCAAAAAACCACGATGCTCACTTCTCTAGGTCAACCAATATGCATAACTTAGATAAGATATGACTTAATAAGTCAACCCTACTGATCCAAAAGTGGAATTTACTAGTATTCACATATATATGGTTCTAGATCAGTGTACTCATCATGATATCAAGATGATTGTCTTGGTCATGTCTCGTGTGAGAATACACTAATATTTCAACTATAAAGACTACCTCAAAGGAATAAAGATGCTGGTGGAAATCCCAATTCATCATATCAATGGAGACATCTGGAATTTCAGTTTGAATGAAAGACATAATTAAATACTCATACAAGTCATACCTTATCCAAAACATTGCACATGGTATGTTTAATGGCCTCACATGATCTATATGGTAGCCCAACATCAAATTAATCTTAGAGAAAATAGTTCCCCCTCAAAGCTGGTCAAATAGGTTATCTATATGAGGTAGGGGATACCTATTCTTCACTTTATTTTTTTTTCAATATATGGTAATACACAAAAAATATTAGGGATCCATTCACCTTCTTAGTGAAAAGGATGGGTAAACCCCATAGTGATGTGCTAGGTTAGATAAAACCCTTAGCCTCTAAGTCTTCAAGATGACTCTTGAGTTCCTAGAGATCTGTTAGAGACATCCTATATAGAGGAATGGACATTGGTGAAACACCTTGGACAATATCAATGGTGAAATCAATCTACATATTTGGTGATAATCTAGAGAAATCATCAGGGAAAACATCCCTAAAGTGATCCACCTCTAGAGGAAATTACTTGAACTACATTCACTAATCCCTCATAAAGAGACTGGCCATCTGGGCTATCATCCCACCTATCCCATTACACTTGAGACCAAATTGAATCACTTAGATATACCATTTTACTTTATGAATTTATATGTTTCCCTCATATTATATGAACACCACTCGGTGGAAATAACACTCCATCTAGGATCGATATTGCACAAGAAAATCGATACTGAGAATGAAATTGAAGCCTCTAATCTCGAGGATGAAGACTCTCCATATAAAATGATTAACACATATCACAAGGGGAACTCCTTTCACTAGAGTATAAACTCATCCAAAACTCCTAACGGCGTGCTGAGGGTCATAACACAACTAGAGTATTTTACCAAAAACCCTAAACTTCCCATAATTTTAGTAGATCGAACGGGAGTGTGATGTACCTATATCAAATAAGGAAGATCCTATAGTAGAGGAAAGTAGAATAGTTCCTATATCTATTGATTTCCCTTGAATCTTCTCATCCGATGTAGGATCCATAGAATAGATATTACCTGAACTATTACCCTGAGATGTTATCTTTGTAGCCTGAGCTGGCCCACTCTTTTGATGATGGAAATATGACGCCAGAATTCCTCAGCTATGACCATGATCTCTGCCAGAAAAGATTTTAGAAGACTAGATTCATTTTTTATGAGGTTTCACTGATCATGTACCTGAGGCTCGTGTTGGGCCAGAACCCCATTCACATGTCATATAAGGAAAGGATTGGCATAAATGTTGGAGGTGACCCATCCTAGCACAATCTTGACACTCGATTGGGTTCCTTGTACACTATGGATTTTATGTGCCCAAGAATTATGCACAAGTTTCACACCATAAGGTTCTTGGTGAATTCCACATGGATTGTACTTCCCCCACATGTACCCTCAAAGCGTCACTTCTTACCGCTTGAGAAACCGCTGTTATAATTGGAAAACATACCGACCTTCTTCACATCACTTGATTCCATTTGGTTCTTCTCAGTGATGAGATCCTGTTTCACTATTTTTTAAGTGGTGTTCATACAAAATAATTTCACCTAAAAGAGTATGGTGTATGAAATTCCATCCTCAAATCACCTCATAGTATTCAATTCATCACCGGTCAAGGTCGGTGTGGGGAGTTGCAATTCAGTGAAGTGAGATGAGTATTCCATTACTGAAATGTCATGTTCCAAAAGCTGCATGAATTCTCAAACATGATATTTTCATAGAGTTTTAGGGAATAAATATTACAAAAAATGCTATCTATAAGTCTTCCCAGACCATACCTTATTTTGGACCAGCCCGAGTCAGAATGTCCCACCAACACTTGGTGGAGTCACGTAACATATATTTTGAGAGCATAGACCTCTTCTATGGAGTCATTTCAATATGATTAAAGATCGAAACCGAATACTTGAACAAAGACTCAATATCTTGAGGCCCTTTATCCCTCAAGATGGTTGGAGGATCCTAATGCTTGAAATCACGGGTCAACTTTTCCATTGAAGGGTAGGGTCAAGGTGCACCCTGGATTTTTTGAATGAAATAAAGAAAAATATCGTATATCTAGGCATCAACACCCAATGTAATTCTATTGGATTTGGATCAGGTGTCACTATAGGAGATATAATGGGCAGATTAGGCCCCACCACTTCTAGATTATCCGATCACCACTTTCCTGGCATACACAATGAGATTGTCATAGTGTCAAAGCTCTAAAAATTCGAAGAACATTCCCTATAAAATATTTATAATATAAAGGGAAAGTGGTAAATAAGGACATGTACATAGACCACCTATAAGCATGCTACAACCCTTATCCTTCTCCAGGTGCCACATATGGGTAATAAGAATGTGACCCAAAAGAAACAAAGAAGACATGACCCACATCCCACTACTAAGGTTGGGTCAGGATAGGGTTTCACATTCCTCATATATAGTAACCATTTCATTTTAATGGATCATGTTCATTTTAATTAATTTAGTTATTAGTATCCAGATCCAATTAATCATGTCACCAATTCCAATTTATAAGGTCACATAAACTTTATAAGTTAATATTGGCACATCAGGTAACTACATCATGACCATTACACCAAACAACAGGTGTAACATGCTATGGGTTATGTCATGGTTAGTCGACATTCCATTGGAAACCAAAAAACAAACACACAAATTTTTCATTATTGGCCAATTAAACCAATTATGCAATCATAGAGAATAATAGTAGCACACTTCAAGTTATAACTAACAAGGGACAATCAAAAATAACATGCAGTATAAAAATTGCATGGAGATTGTAGATATGGAATTGATTTTTAAATACTATTGTGCCTAATATGATGTATGATTATAAGACTCCCTCATATCATCAGGATATGGATAAAAAACCATTTTAACTAAAATCAATATGAGTAACATCACAAAACAAGTACATCACCTAATGAAGAAATCTAGTGAAACCATAACAGGTGCAAAAAAAAAACCTTTACACTTCCGAGGTAATTTGGGGTTTCCCCTGTATATGGGTTAAATACTACCAGACACTTGTTCTTAAACAAATTCATATATCCTAGTATCCCATATAAACCCAAAAGGTAATAAAATAATATATAACACTAGTTTTTCGTATCCCACACCAGATACCACTCAAAGGTTCCTTGAGATAGTGGGATAGAAGACCTCAAGTGTGCTGCCCTGAACACTAGATACTGAAAACTAGTAGCTAGGTCTATGGGTAATTTCATGGAGAGACTATTACCTCAATATTCATCGTAGAGTAATATATATATAATGAATAGGATAAGTAGATAGATAATAGTAGAAACAATATAAGAAATCATGCAAGAATAATAAATGATTAGAAAAATCTGAAGAAATATCCTGATACAAATTATGAAGATAGAATGTCATGTTCTATAAAAAATGACTAAGCAAGGGCAGGTCATACAAGAATATGCAACATTATGAAAAAAATATAAAAAGGGAATAAACTATTATTTCTATAATCTTGAGCATAAGCTCGGTCCTCTACTCCAAAATATCCATCCAATTAAAGAATGAAAATCGAGCATTGGAAACTATCTACTTCTCTTTATCTATACCTGCAACCATAAAGTCTACTCGGTTACTAAAGGTGATCGAGAAAGGTTTGAGATACAATCATAGTAGGCTGACATCCACAGTATCTAGGACATTCCATTTCATGAAATATAAAATAATCAGTGTGCTTTATTGAATTAAAATACAATAAATAATAAATAAAAAAATGCATTTCAATCAGTTTTACATGGAGACTCGTCCAATTATCTACTCTTTCTGATGCTAGTGAGTCTAAACTAATACATCCTAAAATGGTAAAGTGAGTAGGATAATATGTGATAGGCTGGAATGTCCCCAATCTTGTGATTAGGCTTGGAGGATATGTCCCTATGTTTTCTAAATCAATACATCATTTCTTTTTTGATGACATTTATTTACTTTTGAAATCATTTTAATTTGAAACCATGTTTTAAAATGTACCGAGACACCTAGATCTTCTCGGGGGCAATCTAGAAGTACTTTCCAAGTATCGCTTGAGGGCTCTTTTTATGAAAAAAGACAAGGAGTATGCCAATGGTGGCCCAAGAATGAAGTCCTGCATGTCACTCTAAGAATGGTGTGTAAAAAATTTCATGTACTATCCTCCAAATCCGTAACTGGTATCAAACATAGGGGCACGAGTCTCTCTCGAGGCATAGTTCATCCAATCATACCTCCAAGCCCATCCAAGGGTTCTCCCCTAGGGATCCAATGTCACTCTTCTAGAGATAAAAAAAATAATGCTCCGTGATACCATATCAAGAATAGCTAATGTCGGCCCTAAGGTTTTACATTGCACTAAGTGTTTAAACAAAAAGGAATGAGAGTCCATACAAGGGGTCCTTAATTAGAAACCCCTTGTTTCTACCTCAAATCTATGATGAAATAATTAAATAATAATTTCATTTATAACAATTTCAATTGGATGAATATTATATTTTTTATTCAAACATATATATATATATAGTGATATCTGGAAAGGCCAAGGCATGTCATTGGATGAATGCTATATGGAATAAGACAAAAGTTATTCCACCTAACCTCATGGACAAAATAGTTTATTCAATTCAATTTATCATATCAAGGTATTAATTTTATGGAAAAACCTCAAGGGTAATTAAAAATGATGAGGAACAAGGAAATGTAATCCTTAAAGGTAAGGCACACCCATGGGGTCAACATTTTCATGAAAATCCACCTTAGAGATGATTCACCACTATATAGGAACACAATACACATGTAAAACCCCCTGGAATAATTTAATTAACATTTTAGAGGCATTTCCATAATTACCTGAATTGTAATGCAATGAAAAAAATCATAGAATGAAAAAAATTAAGGGAAAGATCCCAGACCACCTAGCTTATCCTCATAGAGCTTCCCTCATTCATCTTCAACCTATTATTTGAGCTGGGTCAGAAGAAATTATAGAAACTGTCAAATATCCTAAAAATGGGGAAAATGATCTTACAACCAAATAGGGAAATAGATGGGATGAAGAATATGAAATAGATTAGAGAGGATTAATGATTTTACATTTATATTTCTATTGTATATGACAGAGAATGAATCATGTAAATAACATAGGTGCTGCCTTGATCCCTAGCTTCTTGAAGGATGAGTATTTCTATGGGAGGAGGAGTACTCAAATCCTAAATGGTGAGAGGAAAATAAGAAAAGGAAAAAAGAAATAAATAAAATCATTAATGGTGGGAATTTTAGTAAATTCACCCAAATAAACCCTTGCACATGGTATGGCTGAAAATTTTTCCAACGGTGCTCTAACCGTGTTCCATTCACTGATACTAAGGGAAATTTTAATGGTTAATTAACCATGTAAAAACTGTGAAAAAGATCTTTGTTCTAAAGGCCTAAAACACTGCATGGTGATGTACCCTGGGTCGCACGACTGAAGCCAAACCGTACAACCCCTACTGCTCTATTATCTATAGGTGCATAGTTTAGGAAAACCATGCGGGCTGGGATACATTGTTTTTTCTAATTATATGGCCCTGCCTTTTTTCTCTATTATGGGGCTTCAGGCTCCAAATAATCCCTGAATGCACTCAAAACCTTCTTTCCATGATTAGGAATCATATTAGTTCCTTTTAAAAGAAATTATAATAAAACTTTAGTGGTCTACACATTTGGAAAATCTGTGAATGTTACAATAACAAGAATATTAGACTCTAAATGAACCTTTACATAGTAATGATATTCATGCTATTATTTTCAACATTAATAACAAGATTCATATTATATCATGATGTGGTGATATAAACCCATGTGACCTTGAAAATATTTCTATATATCCCATTACTAAAATGTTATCAATGTTCATCCTTAGTATACTAAATAAATATCATCATTTCCTAATTTAAATACCTCAGGTTGCAGTTTACATCATCTTCACTCATTATTAAAAAGTTGTTGGGGGTGATCCTTTCATTTTATACCCATTTGTTTAGTTACTCCACTTAATTTTCCTGAGTACTATAACCTTAAACCATGTTTACCCATCCATGAGATCAGATATTCTTTCATTGTTCTCTATATTAATGTTTGGTCTATGTCACCCTTGATACGTAAATAATATTAGAATTTTTCCAATACGGTACATCCTTTATCTAAAATAACCCTTTTTATATCCAAGATATGAAACCTCAAACCCTAGAAACATTGTGTAAAATCATTACTACCATTAACTATGTACACCCCCTTGAGGCTTCTTATATTAGTTGTAAAGGATTCCATTCCGATTTGGTTAAAATTTACCCTATTGTTAGGTAGACCACATCGTCTTTTGGCCAATGATCATTGATCATAAAAATTAGTTTCACTGGTTTGACTTTTGAAAACAATAAAATACCAAAGGCAAGAGACATGGTACTAACCAAGTTGAAAAAACCATAAATGTAACCATAAAAAAAATTATTTTCCACTCACCAAGTGGAAATCTCACATATCCTTAGTATAATTTTATTTTTCAATAAAAGGTAATGAAGTAAATATTATTAGGTTGAAACCCCACAAAGTTTGACCAGATAAAAAGAGGATTCACAAACCAATAATCTATTCTCTATCAGTAAAATAGGTTAAATATAGGGATAAAATAAGTTAAAAATACATAAAGTCTATAGGGCCAACCATATAACTCTAGGAAATATTAATATATAACCTCTAGGTCCCTCAATTTGTAAAAATATTTGGGCACCCCTATATTACACATCTATCTGTTCATATTCTTATATTAAATTCATGAAAGATTGATTACAATGTACTTGTTCTCTTTTGAAAATTTGAACCCTCCATTAAAACCCTACATTCAGGATTTCCAATATGTCGATTCATTTGAATATCTCATATATGAAGTGATTGAACTTATCTTATTTTGATTTTGTATGTTCCACCATATCTAGATCACTTTTATTTTTCTATGTGTACAAGTCTAATAATAATTCATTTGAAATAGATAACATTATATTATGATGATGGTATATGTGTTGTTATATCCATACCTTATATATCTTTCTAAGTTATTATGCTTAGGGGGAAACCAAATTATATTATCCTTAATCTCATGAATTATCTTTGGCTTATGGTGATGGATCAGGTTTTACTATATTCATCCTATGTATATCCATCTTAGGGTACATGATTAGAAGATTATGAATCTATTTAGGTATTCAATTCAATCATTAAGATTTTATAATTTTTTGATCCATTTTGTTAAAATGTTAAAGTATATTTGGTTATTATTGATATTACAATTCATGTGTTTTACATATTATCATCAATTTGTGATATTTATGATTCAAAATATTTAAAAAATTAAATATAAAAAGAATCTATTTCATTCATTAGAAAAATAAGATGAGTATCCAAAAGATGGAGTGTCCCTTCAGTTCTCAAAACAAGGAAAATAAAGAAGCTATAAGATGATACATGTTATAGGATTTTATCTATTAAGGCATCAGTTCCATTGATTGATTGTTTGGACTCATTGATATGTAATTAAATTTCATTCACCTTAGCCAAATCTACTTCCTTTATTGGTAGTAAATATTTCACTCCCATAACAATATATTTGTCACCACTTCAGGCATCTGGAAGTTTCATATGATTCTAAATTAATATTCCTTTATGTTCACTCATATGATGAAGAAGTTGTTCCAAAAATATGTTATATTAATTATATATATATATATTATTTCTCTAACACCATCTCTATATAACAATACTTTTCTTAGACCACTACATCTCTACGATTTATAGACTACACCACCAACTCCATGTAGGAGAGAAAAAATTGTTACATTTTCTACAATTTTCATTTATATAAGATATATTTTATGAAAGTGTATATATACAGATAATTATACCCACCCCATCTGAAGGTCATGAAAAAAATGAAAAAGTCAAGGTAGTTTCTTCAACAGGACCTCCATAAGGATTTAATAGAATATATTCTAGATGTGTTTCCATATATACTACCATGATGGTTTCTCAAAATCTATAAAATAATGGTCTAACTAAAAATCACTTCTAGTCACCAAGATATACTCTATAACTAATTTACTCAAGGGGATCATATGTTTTCACCCTATAATATCATCTATACCAAATCATTCCAAGTATCTGTGAATTTTGTTCGCCAAAATATTTGGATTTCAACCTCTTCTATTATTTCTTTTTTCTTACAATGGTTGTGCTCTAAGTGATATAGAAGAAGAATATATTAACCAGTTTATACCAAATTCAATTTATGGTGTTATGCATACTCACCCATTTCTATTAGAGCACTATCCACTTCAATTAGTGACACTTACTCTACTAGTTCCATTTGAGTGTCTCCATTATTGTGGGATTTTTTATCTTCCATGATATTTATTTCATTAGTAATTTCCATATTATCATTTGGAACCATAGTAATGTCTTCTACAGTGCCTTATTCATTATCTATAAAATCTGGTACTATGTCTATTTTTACTGTTCCATCACCTGGAACTATAGGAACAACATCACATACTATAATGGCCTAAATTTATGGTGGATTCTAACCCCCTTAAATGATGTATGGATCATTGACTTTTTGGGTAAGTATATATTGATAAGGGGAACCATCCATTGAACATTTGGGATCCACTTTAAGAGGGTCTAATGGATCAATACTCTCAAATTCTCAAGGTGTTTATTACCCCACCCATATAATGATGACAACTCGAGTCTCATATTAGTGAGGTGTCGTGTCAATTTTTTTAAAGATAATTATTTATATCATAGAGGTACAAATTAGTATTCCAATGTAAGATAATTTTTTATTTTATATCACCACTTGAATAGAGTGTTGGGGGGATTCATATTTATCAGTTAAGGAACATGGATTCGACTTCGTAGGGTTGTCCACATCCCCAAAACATTGATAGCTAGTGGATAAATTACCAAACATGAATCTACTTTAGTTATAAGTAATCGGAGGAGGCACTAACATAACCCCATTTAGGAATTGAGTAGATCATTGACTCCATTAACATTTTATAATTCCTAAGCCTCTCATTTTCTATTCGGAACATCACCTAATTTTATTTAAAAGGACTATCAAACCTCTAAATACTGATATAGAGTATCTTAAATGTGAATATATTGGGAAACATAAATAAAAATTTGATCTAGGGGTTCATATGCTTCAAAAATTTTCCCCTTATTAAAAGGATTACTAGTGTCTCTTTTCCCTCATTCTAAAGATAACAATGTTGTACCACTGAGAACACTATTTTCAATAATTCATGTATGGTATGATGATGAAAATGACTAGGAATACCAAGCTGTTAGATTGATGAATTCATTTTAGGAACTAAGATTGATCTCATCCAAAGTGTTCTCTTAGGAAAACATTACCAATAACTTCCACACCACCGTTGGATATAATTCTATCATGAAATCATTCATTAGAAACAATACAATATTTGGGACACAATAGATTTTTTATGAAAATCAATAGAGAGTGTAATACTAGAAAATGATATCAAAGTCAATCTAGGCCACCCAAATGTTTTCAATCATGGCCAGCTGATATGACATTAATCTATAGTCTCTGCTACCATCATCTATTATTGTGAAAATGGGATAGTTTCCATAGAGAATAAATTTTAGATGCTTGGTGACTCCTGAGCATCATAGCCTT
This sequence comes from Viscum album, assembly GCA_963277665.1. Classification (NCBI taxonomy): domain Eukaryota; kingdom Viridiplantae; phylum Streptophyta; class Magnoliopsida; order Santalales; family Viscaceae; genus Viscum; species Viscum album. Next base: position 454,143,104 of record OY728137.1, read on the forward strand.
GGTACCCTTCAGTGATGTGGGATGATAACAGATAAAAATTTTATAAATGGGAAAAATATATATCCCTAGATCTAAAGATCATCGAGGAGATCAAACGTGTTGAGGTGTTTTACCCTCAAACCCCACATCACATTGAAGGTTCCCATGATTTGGAATATAGAGTTCTTTTTTTAGACACACAACAAGAACCAATAGAATTTTTCCATTACCAGTACTTACATGCCTACCGACCTCCCTTATTCTAATTGGTCCACTACTATAGAAGTACTTTTCCATACTATATTGTTTGAATCATAGAATGGGAGAAAGTACTTTCCAAACCACATCATGAGAAAGATGACGAGTCTTGTTCGAGGAGGGATATAAAATATGTAATCATACCAGCATGAATCATAACAAACCCTATTGACTTATAACCATTACATGCCCATGGATGATTTCTTTTCATGGAGGAGCACCCTATTGGGATTTCTGAACTATTACCATATACTTATGAGACTAGGAAGATCTCCATCCTAATATCAAATTCTATCTATGGGAAATAATCCTTCGATATAGAATCAATTTATTATCTTAGTAATGATTGAAATAATGATGGTATTTATCATATATCTCTCTAGGTGTACACTATGGGAATAAATTTATAATTTATGGATCTGAGAATGTATTCCTTCGAGACCTTATATATGTCCTATAAACTGATCCAAACGTTTATATATACTATGTGGAATGTTTTTTATGTTTGGAATCCCCCAAATAAGAATCTTAGGAAAGAGGTTAATGTTATTATATAAATATGTTTATGAAACCCAAATTTATTTTTTGTATTTTTTCTACCATAAAAAAATATCTGAATTCATAACTTTTATGGTGGACCAAGTATTCCCTCACCCACTCATGATTAACAAAAATTCTGAGATACCGGTTCAAATCATTTAACTAGAATGTAAATTTATCTATGTAAGATTAGTATAATATTGAGAAGAAGCTTTATATTTGAGGCTCCAATATATAGACATGATTGTCTTGTGTGACTTTATATTGGTACTTTATATATTCTTGGGTGAACTACCCCTCATTGATATACAACCACTTTCATGATAGGTTGTAAATCCCCAGATGGTAGAAACATGTGACCCAAGAGTTCAACATATTATCATAATACCATGAGATATCCAAGTATGTTACATGTACATAAAAATATAGCAGAAATAAATATGATTCCAAATATTTCTGACAATTATACCTCATGACATGTGAATGATCTAGAGTGGGTTACCTTTACTGAATGACATATCTATTTTTATCTTGTTCGGTTAGTAGATTAATATTAGAGTCATATTTAACATAAAAAATAATTATTTAAGTGAGGTAAATTATTTTCTTTCAAGAAATATAACTCAAAAATGTTAGTTTAATGAATAAATAGGACAGAAATCGAAGCAATTGAGGAGTAACGATTATATAAAAAGGAATAACACTTAACAAGAATTTGGAATAAAAAAAAATTTAATCAAGTGTCTTCACCCAACTCACTTTTCTCAGTTTTTCTTTATTATCCCACTTCTCCCAAGACATCTAACCCAATTGAAGGTTCTATAAAAACCTAGTAGTACCCAAGTGAACATACCCAACCTAACATGCCAAAGCTCAGGGGAATAAAAAATATGTTCACTAACCATGAGTAGAGTGCACGGATTTAGTGAAAATATGTATGTTAGGATTATTTCTTAGAGATAAATGGAAGTGAAGTATATCCCCACTATTTATAAGGGATACACATCCCACATCTAGGTTATAGTTCACATCATGTTCCCATGTACCAGTGTGCATAGTCCTCAGACCCCCCAAATTAAGTGTATGAGATGTATTTTTATGAATAATTCTCATTAGTGTATGATATACATAAGAATATGATCCTATTCATACCTATAAGATAAAATTCTAAGTGGATAATTTTTTGTGTGGTCATTTTTGTTATAGATAAGTGCTTTGGTTAGATGGAATTTTCTTAGTTAAGTAAGCGGTGAATGGTTCTAAAATCCTTTTGTGTTCCAAATCCATTTCACTAAAGTCCTCATTTTCACACCCATTATTTATTAACATAGTTCCCTATATTCCTAGATTTGTTTCCAAAATTATTTTTTGAAATCATTCATACACCCCTACTTCCCATACTCAAGTCCTTACATGTGAATTGTGTGGTGTGACTAGAGCATAGTAGGTGGTTACCCCTTTCACCACACCCTAGTCTCCCATGGTATAGAAATAGAATGGATGACCACCCATTGGGTGAGAATATATATATGAGATATCATAGGAGGTTTTGGGAAACAAAAAAGAGAGATACCTATATGATCCAAGCCTCCAATGCTTGTCCCCTATCTCTCATTCCTTTTAAGGTGACTTATTAATCTAAAACCAAAGGGAATTATCAGAAATTAAGGGTAATTATATAATGAAAGGAATTTTATTGATAAAAAATCAAGAAATTCAATATTTACTATGACACATAAGGGCTAATATAAAGTATCCCATATCGTGGACTCCTCAATAGGGTGAAATATCTTATAAGCCTCCAACTAGGGTGATATTTAACCATACCCCATTGTAGAGTGACACTTATCCCTACCATTTTCTGTGGTGTAATTTCACTATATCCCATAATATCAAATAAAAACTTGTCCCTACCATTTATATTGGGGAGACACTTCTCCATTATCGTCAAATAAGGGTAGTGTTTCAACCTAGCCTATACTATTGTGATATTTCCACTAGGCTCCTAATTAGGGTGAAAATTCACGCTGGTTACCTACTAGGGATCCAATTCTCCAATTTATTTATAATAGGTTATGATATTCCCCCTAGATCCAATATTGAGTGATCCATCTCCCAAGAACCTATAATTAGACATTAATTCACCCATGAATCATTCTTAGGTGACCCTATAGCCAAGCCCTCACACATGGGTGCCAATTCTCCCTGGCTACTTATCATGGATGAATATCTATCCAAAAATCCCCCTTAAATGATTCATGTACATGAATGAGACATGTAAATTAGTAACCACCACATATATCTTCTATTACCTTGATAATATATTCTTCTTGGGGTTTCCTAAAAAATTTATAGGACCCTTAGGGTAATTATGATCATGTGTAACCCTGATAATGAGGGTCCCTATCATGAGGATATTGGTCAAACCACCCCTGGATCATGTTTCTCATCCTGGATTCCACATAGATTTGGCTTGGGATGATAATAGAATTATTCGATCTATTCCATGAACTTAGATAAAAAAGTATGGAGAGGAACCCTTTGGAATAATGAAATCCCTAATAAATATAATTTTCTTGTGTGAAGAATTAAAAATCGTTCATTATACAATGATGATAATGTTAAAAGGATGGGAATCCCCATGAATTCTAGATTCTCTTACTGCAGGGATGGTAGGGAGGATACCTTAGATCACTTGGTATTCATAGGGGATTGGGCTAAACCAATGTGGTCTTCCATTGGGGAATTTACAGGCATTTCACCTATAAAGTAGTTGGATGTTCCTTTCCTTAAATGTTGGTTTAATAGTGTGGGAAGTAAAGTACTAGAGTTTTAAGCCCAGGACTAGGTGCTTGTGGCAGGCTATTGGTGCATATGGATTGGTCGTAATAGAGCTAAACATAAGGTGGTTTTCTATTCTCAATGATATGTGATTTCAAGGGCCAGGTACACACTGACTGATATGGTTTAGCTTTCCAAAGGTTGGTAGGATGGCCCAACATTGAGGTTGCTTATAGTTAGTAACCAACCCCTACATTCCACCAACAATTACAAAAAGGGGCACTGGGTTTTCTGGTCTCCGCACCCACTGGGTCACAAGTTAGACATTGATGGTTCATGTATCATGGTAATCATGAGGGGTGGTGTTGTGATTCAAGATCCTAAAGGATCGGTTATGGATGCATTCACTTCCCATTATGGTATTGGTCAGTACTTATTAGAAAAAGACTTTGCGATGATTTCCAGCCTCCAACTATCCTTGTAGAGAAACATCATCCTCGATGTAGTGGATACTGATTCCATTATCATTTACAAATCACTATCAGATAAAGGCTACATCCTGTGGTTTATCTCCGACATTATTTGTAAATTCCTTAGCCTCATTAATACCTACACAGATATTATTCATATTTGGTGCAAGGGTAACAAGGTCACAGATTATATCACTTATTTTGCATCCCACAAGAAGAATATCATATATTCTATGAGAATTATTTTAATTAATCTTGATGGAGGACACTTAGTTATAGGGGATGCTCTTGGGATATTTCACTTTAGACCCCCTTAATTTTCTTTCTTTATGGTTACTTTGTTGTACTTTTGTAATATTATTTTTTTAATAATTAAATGATAATGTGGTGGTGATATACTCTATGGGATAGAGGTATATCATCATACCACTATAATGTGTAATATCAAAATCCTTCATTTGATTCATCGACCTTTCCATGCACCTACAAGAAACTTTTCCACAAGCCTCACACATATTCTTCATGCTCTAAATAATGGTCAGGGAATTATATTAGGTGTAATACCATAATTATCCCTCAAAAGGATATATTCTCTATGAATCGAGGCCTTTTACTACAATTTTTCATATTACTATGATCCAATATCCCTAAATGAGCCATATTCCCTAAAATAAACTCTTCCATAATGGGCCATATTCCCTGTGAGTCCCAATATACCCTATCCTATTTAGTTCCTAATAGATAGTGTGAAACATAAATGGACATACATACATACATACATATATATATATATATATATATATATATATATATATATATCCCACAACAACAATTTGATTTTCTCATTCTCATAGTAGGCCTATGTACATGACTTTAAACTATATATCAAGATATCCTTTCCACAAGACATGAAATTTCAAAAATATTTCTAACCACAAAACCATAAAGTGTGTAACTTGAAATATATGGGATGCGATTCATATTTACTAGGATACATAGGAATAATTTCTAAGGATTAATCCCAAAAACCAATAGATTATAGATTCACATTATTAAATGGTAATCTAGTAGGTATTAAATGTATGACCCTAAAAAACAATTCACTTGGTTATGGATACACGACCATAAAATGTAGCACCTTAATCCTTGTTACAGGAACTCAAAAGGAATGAAATATTCCATTAAACAAAACAAACCTATATGGTTTCTAATTCCCATCATAAGGATAATAGGAAAATGAAGGGGGTTATTTGAGAGATAACTTGGGGGGATGAATCATGGTATAATAATCATACACAATTTAAACATTTTTTGTTTTCTCATCACTTCCCAAAATGATATTGACCACTCAACCTTAAGGGTCACTTATTTTTCTATTTTTTATTCTTTATTAATATGATAAATCAAACCATCCTTAACCAAATATTACTATTTTTTTATTTACCCCACCTTAACCATCTATTTTATGCTAAAAATATTAATAATAATGAATAAGGAAAATATTGATTTTTTATGGGTTCACCACTTTGGAATAATCCAATAGTCATGAAATAAAAAATGTGTCAAAGAACCAGATAAATAAATTTCACTACATGGAGTTTATATTTTTTACTATTATTTGGGATAACTACACATAAAATGGTTCAGGTTAGATACATTATCTCATGGGGATCACTTCCCTGACCATTCCCTCCTTTAATAACTTCTTCGAAGAAGAAAAATTCGTTTCATAGGAAAAAAATAGTATCACTTATTATTTATAGATGAAATTGAATATAAATATGGGAAAAATTGATCTACCATTTCCTATTCACATCCATATTTTAATATCTCCATGTTGCAGTATCTATATTACCATATATGTATTGGAATCACCTTCTTCACTTTCCAGAATAATCATAGAATTCCTTGTATTCACTATACTATAATTATCTATTATTATTATTCTTATTATCTATAAATGTATTTAAGGATTTATAAAATCTATCTTTATTTATCTAGTGAACAATAAAAATTTATTTATCTCTGAATGTTTGATTTTCAATATGTATCTTTATTTGAGAACCTGTTTCGGGAACTTCTCTAGGATGCTTTGTAATGATATAGAACTTAATCCAATTTTTTAAATTATTCATCCATACTATCCTATTATTTAATTTTTTTTATGTTTACTACAAATTTATTCTGTCCATATAGTTCCATTAAAAATAATTTAATGCCTTAATTTATTGATCACAACTTTCCTATCGAATTTATAGGTTTTCTATAATTTTTTTACAATATATTGATTACTGCTTCTATGGAATAACCATTATCATTCATGAAATCAATACAACATATATAATTACACTACAATGTTTAATCTGATCTCAACCAAATATTTAGGAGTATATGTCTTATATATGATATGTGATTTTGTTTTCTAGATCTATAAATATCATTCATTTAACATCCTAATTACTTACCCAAGATCACAAAATTTTCCCTTTAAAACTTCTTTAAAAACCAAAATATATATTGAGTATCCCTTTATACTATTCTTTAATCTTATATAGGCTTAGAAATCATTAAATAATCATTTACTCTAAAACACACCCCCTTGTCACATGGTCACTATACAGTGTGGACATCTTCTATTTATCAATCCTTTATGTGAGGGGTTTAGTTTACCCTTACAAAAACTCAAAAATGGACTAACCCTTACAATAACTTAAAAAATTTAGGTTTACAAATAAATGGTTTTTATCAAACCCCATAATAACATTTTTCTGCATGTTATAATATTTTCTCCATTGTTTAGGAACCCATTTACATTTACATACCTAGTATAATTTGCAGATGACCTTTATGAAAGGTTCAACTTATCTTAATACATTTTCTTCTATGTTATGTCTCTAGTTTATATGTAATATTCTAATCCTCTACCATGATAAAAATCTTTCATTGCCTTCTTATGAAGTATGGTTTTTATAGGTTACCCTTAAATGATGTGTGACCTTCCCTAAAGAAATAACTTATATGGAATATCCCACTATCATTCGATGATAACCATTATAAAGCCTCTCCTAGTTACCATTACTCAAATCCATATTAATATTTATTCAATATCCTCTATGAAAAAGTTTCACTATTCTATAGTGTAATAAAATAATCTTATTTTTATCATTTTTAGTGCAATCTAATGTGATGTGGTGTGGTGTATTTCTATGGAGAAGCGATTTCCAATTTTCTATAGGGAAAACTCCAAGAAAACATCTTCTATGGTGAAACTAAATGTATTTCAACATATAGAATATATTCTAAAAATATTATCTCCCATATCCACTATCATTATTCTTCAATCCATAAGAATTTAACAATTCCATAACAAGCCTCGAAAAATCACCATCAAATCAATTCTTTAAACATTGTAAACATCTCTAGTCATTAACTCATAAGATCAATAATTCATTCAACACATTGTCAATAAGGATTACTAGTACATCTTTCATGTATATTATAAAAAAATCTAACACAAACTCATAGATATCCAATAATAAGTCCCTTTATATTTTTTTAACAAAATAAAAAATTCTTCCTCTACCTTTATAAATAAAATCTAAAGGGTGAAAATTATAATAATTTATCCTTGCCTTTATACCCATAATGTGACTTATTTGGGAATAAATTCCAACTTTCTATTGGTAAACCCTTCTTTTATGACTTTAGAATGCAATAGAAAAACCACATATTCTTGGACTCCCACTTTAGCAAAAATTCTTTTGAAACGCTTCTTGATAAAAGTGGTAAACCATTATGGCTGGAATATCCAATTCAATAATATACCTCAATGTTTACATTAATTATAAATTAATTAAAAAAACTAAAATATAGTGATTTAATTTACCACTTCAATTGGGTTTTCAAAAAAAATCATATAAGAATACATAGACTCATGATGTAGAGGCTAAAAAATTAAAAATTCATCATCAACTCCCCCTATGTTTCAGAATAATCTGTTGACACTAATTGTTATGATACATTATAGCATGGGGATAACACTTCCTGATTATAAAATTGCATGGGTAGAAACTTTTGGAATCCTAAGAAACATTTTTAGATGATAAAAAGTATTAGGTAATAAAAATATAGACATGAAATCTAGTCATGTTACTACTTCCAATATATCTTCTTTTTTAGTGGACTATATATACTAACTACTTGGATTGGTGTCAATTGTTAAACACTAGATTCATAACTAAACTAAAAGTTATTCTATTTATGTATTTGAAACCATTTATTTTTAATTCAAAATTTTTTCATTAAATTTTTATCAAAAAAATCATTGTAGGATTTACCTTCAGTATTTATACCAATCAAAATATGAAAAAAATTCAATCATATTTTAATGCATGCATTTTATAACTTCAATAGACCTATCTTTAAGATTATTCTCATGTGATTTTATACAATAGATACCCCATGGATTGTATTCCCTCAAAAATTTTGAACAACTTAAAATAGTTAGAAGCATTTAAAGCACATGGGGTGAGGAGCACCTTAGATATTCACATGTTTAGGATTGGGGATGTTTAGATTGGACCCAAACTGCATCTTTTATATTTCCTATTCCTTATTTCAAATTTAGTTAAAAATGCAATTAATTCTAAAAGATATTATTTTTTAATTATATTTTGATTTTGGGTTCTTAAAAACATTGTGAATATATATTGTTTGTGAGAAACCACTTACACACATTTATTTTTGAAAGAGAGAATACTAATTATTAATTTACTTGGGGTTTTCAAGAATTATGGAATAGATTAAACATATTTATGTTTCTTATTGGGTAATAAATTCAATGTATATTTCACCCAGTCTATTTCTCCATTGGATGAAACTTACCTTTGTCTTTATCTCTTAACTTAGAGTGTTTTTTTGAGGCAACTTCAACTTTACTCTTCCTTGAGGGTTATGAGTGCTATATTAAAATTCAACTTCCTTAATGGATAATTCTTCCATTATTTGTACACCTTCATTACATCTAGTTTAGTTTTTTTTCTTTTTATATTCTTATTTTTGCTTATAAAATATCAACCATGAGTATTTAGATCTTGGTTTCTGTTTCAACTTCTATTATATCACATTTTTATCTAAATTGGTTAAACTATTTTCTATAATAACAGGTTTCTTCCAACGATAATCCTTTAACTTGTATATCATAAGAGTGGGAGATATCCTATTGACCTTATTTACATTCATAAAAAAATTCATTCCCAAATTATTAGGGTAATATTAGACAAATTATTTTTCATAAAAACCATCACATGTGGGGAATCCTTTTGAGTGAGGTATTAATAATTCCGGTTTTTTTATTAGAATTAGGAATTTGGTCTTAAAAATATAATATCTTTATATTCCTTAACCTTCCATAATTGTAGAACCTTTAGCTACAATCTTTCATAAGTCACTTATATCATGATTTTTTATATTATTCTCCTTATATCTAGATTTTTTCTGTCAATTTCTAATTACATATTCCTTATTTTTCTCCTTGATTTTAAATATAGAATTCACCAGTCTATAAAAGTTGGGGCTACTGTATCGGGGATCATATTCCTTTCATCATTTGTTTTCATCTTTTATTTAGGTTTCTAAATTTTTTCATCATTATCCTTCTTTATGTAGAAAAACTCTCTCTATTTTTATGAAACTTATATACAAGTCCATATACATTATTCCAGTTGAGTTTTGAGAGTTGTAATTATTTACATTAATTTATATTTAGTGGATATTTTAATTATGATTAATTAAAACATTTTATCAAGAAAATATCCTTTCTATTTCATTCATGTTCCCATATTCTTCATGTCAATCTTTAAGGTCACTTCCACCCTTTTAGAATTTTTCTAATTACAAATCTTCTATGAAGGAATAAAACACTTCATTCGTAAAATCCCATTACTCAAAATTCCATTATAAGGATAGTATATCATATTTTCCATCAGATAAAAAATTTCTAAATTTGAAACATGATGTTTTTAGCACATTTTCACTGGATTTACATCATACTTTAAACTTCATGATATTAACAATTTTATGATACACATGATTTCAATAAACTAGGGATATTATTAGATTATATAGTGATTTAGAAATTATTTACCTCAATTATCGAGTTCCTTTTATTTGATTAATTCTTCTTATTTTTATATTCTTTAGAAATAAAAAATTATTCACTAACTTTACTCAATAATTTTATAGAATCTATACCATAAATGAATCATATTATTATAAAGATGAATTTATAAAAATTATAGTAAGAAATTTTATTGAAAAAATATTAATTTAAATCATTAAATAATTCCTTTCATCCATAGACATCAATTTCCAAATAACATTGATCTATTTAAAAAATATCACTATATCATTATAAATTAATAATTCCATCAAATAACACTTCACCCAAAATTAATTTTTTTTCCACAAATGTGAAATTAAATCCTTCTTCCAACATTTAAAATGCTTTCCATCAAGTGAAGGATGCTTCTATATGGATTCAATTACATTAAAAAATATTCAAATAAAGTCAGAATAAGATAAAATACAATAGAAAAGAAAATTAAGTTTTAATACCAATTATAGATCCATTTAGGGGTTTATATTATGATACCCTTAGGGGTATGGGGGTGTATTAGGTTATGAAAATTGTTCAAAATTCAATCAATTTTTCATTTTCTCCTCAATATCATAACTAATATTAACCACTTAACATTAAGTTTATCTTATTTTTCCATTTGGTATTCTATTTAATTTCATAACTTTCACCATCCTTTAATAAATATTAACCCTATTTAATTTACTCAACTAAAATAATTATTTTATTTGAAAAATATATTCAAGAAAGCACAATGGTCACACTGCTTGTTTTACTTGGTCCACCACTATAGGATAATCTATGGAGTATGAAATCGACAATGTATTGATGCACTAAATCACTAAATATCACTTCCCATGGTTTAGGCTAGGTTAATCCTTTATAGGATCACTAAGTATTAAATGGTTTTGGGGGGATTAATTATCTCCCTAATATCACTTCCCCCAATATTCCCTCCTTTACATAGAGATTTTAAGGGGAAACAAATTTGTCTTATAGGTCAGAGAACAATATCAATTACTATTTGACAATGGAAAAAATTTATACACCAATGCATTTTATCTACTATTTCTCATTCACAAAAACCCATGAATATATATATTAAGCATCATATTCTTTCCAAGGGATGACTTGGAATCACCATATTCACATTTAAAATAATACTATAATTCCTCTTCTTCACTGAAAAACAATGATATCTTCTTCTTCTTATTCATTTCCTTCTCTTTATTTGTAAATTTATTTAGTGAGTGAAAGAATATAGCCTTCATTCATTACTACACATCCGAAATTCCCTTTTCTCTATGAAATTATAAATTAAATATGTCTCTATATTGAAGCACATTTTCTAGAACTAATATAAGTACTGTTATAAGTCTACAATGCTTAATATAAGGGTTTAGATTAATCATACTTCATCTTACCTTCTTGATATTTTTGTAGAATTATAAAATATTTATTATTTCTATTTTGTGCAATTAAAACTGATTTATGGTCCTAAATTATTTGGAATAACATCCCTCTCAAATGTCTAGGATGTCTCGAATTTTTTTTGGCTATAAACTAAATCCTGCTTCCACTATATAATAATTATTCTTTATGACTTCATCCTAGAATAACACATTCCACTACGATCTAGAAAGTTAGATGAATAAAAAATTTAGGGATAAGATTCTTCTATATGAAATGTCGTCCTCTTGATTAGATCAACAAATCCTAGGTATTAAATTTCCTCATTATTCACCATATATCATGAAATGATCTCATTAAAAATATTTTGAATAATGAACTAGATACAACATAACCCTTTGTTATTTGAAATAATATCCTTTAGGTTTTGAAATCCTCAAATCATCCCTTATTCTAAATACTCACTCTCCACATTGCATGATCTTTCTGTAGTGTAGACACCATTTTTTCAAAAATACTTTTCACGAGGGGCTTGTTTAGTAGATCCTTGAACCACTTTATATTTTTATAATTACAAATATTTTTTTATTTTATTTCCATTTAACTTATTTATACGTCGATTTTTTAAATAATTATTTTTTTAATGTTTTTAATATCATTTAATTCATTTCTTAATTTATCTTTAGATTTCATGTTCTGATTTTTTGTAACATATTCTATAAGTTTAATTTTGAGTTTCTAGCATAAATAATTCATTTGTAACCTTTGAATATCATTTATACTTGTTTTTTGAATTTTAACATATGGAAAATACACTATACACAACATATCCAAATCATAAACCACGTAGCCCATTTTAAGCAGATGTATCCAGTTTGTAAACCATTTACCTGATTTTCTAAAATCAATCACCCTTTGTATTTTGATCATATATTGAGATATATAACTCTAAATTGAGTGATTCATTTTTTAGTAATTAATAAAAAAATTTATACATTTAATTACAATACATCAACTTTTGAATCTATATATATCCTGTCTGAAATTAGGCTAGAAATATTGTATGTTTTTATTTAGTTTTTTGTACTTTTTCAAAATGACTTTACTCTAGTTTTTATTGATAAATTGAGATATAGAAATATGATAAAGGTGGTTATTTATTATTTATAAATATAATAAAATTATATAAATATTTTTAAAAATGATAAAAATTTGTTTCTTCCTTTTATATGGTATTTTTGAAGTCTTAGAATTGAAAATTCAATCAATTTATGGTTTTTAGAAATTCCCTGACATGAATCACATACGTGAGAAATTCAGATACATCAGAGAATCACCTACATGATGAATTTTCTCAAGTGAATTCCTAGCATATATATTACTACAAGTTCAATTCAATTATTTAGAGAAAAACTCTTATGTGAAATTCACCTATGTGAATTTGGATATATATAAATCCTAAAAGAAATTATACTCTCTATTTAATCGTGATTAATATATAAATTTTTAACATATTAAGTTAATACATTTTAATGGTTGTAATGAATTTATAAATTCATATTAATTATTTATAACCTGTTTGATGTGATTTTCACTATATTAAACATGTTTTTATTAACATCAAAGGCTGTTCTATTTTAACGCACAAAACATACAGATTGAAACAAAAAAATATTTTTTTATTAATTTATGTTTTTATAGAATTTAGTCGTTATAAATTAATTTTATATTATATTAATCTCATTAAAACTTGTTTTAATATAATTAGTTTTGTTTTATTAGGTTTTGACATTCTCTGCATCTTTATTTCTCATTTCAAAAGGAACATTTTTTTAATTTTTTATTTCAAATTAAAACATTCTATTTTCATGGGATCTTTTGTTTATCTATTATTTTGGATAAAATTTAAAGTATTTAATAGATAATTTTTTGAATTATCCTTCATTTATTTGAATTTCGGTCATGATTTTGGAAATTATTATAAAACCATAATATCTCGTTCATTATCTTTTTGATAATCCAATATTTTTTTTTAAATTTTAAATTTTTTATAGATTGCTCGACTGTGTAAAGTTTATCTTTTTTAGAAGGGTGTTGTGATTTTATACTATATAGGTTCACATAAGAGAAATAATTCAAATGAAATACTTTTTCAAGTGAGTTTTCATAATTTTAAATAAATATAGTTTGAAGAGTGTAGTGGTGTTGATATTGTGAAGTGTTGTACATTCTGTCGATTCTAAATAATTTTCATTACCAATAGAATATCTATAAATGGATGAATGAAATATTATATGACTACTACTACATTGATGAGACATCATGTTACATTTCTCAAGAACCAATACAAGTTATTTTATTTTCTATCTTCTTCATCTTATTTTATTGTTTCTGTAACACTTATTCCCATATTTCACAGACATATATTTTTTCGATTTATAGGTTTACAAAAACCGATCTTCTTAGTATATATCATTGGGTTATGACTACTGGATTCTAATTTTGTACGATTCAGGTTGTGACACCCGTAGTCTAAATTTATTTTTGTAATTAGGTTGTGACTCCCCACATAAAGGTTAATGTCAGTGTGGTTATCCTTAAACTTCATAGAAAAGGATTATATAATCAGGTTATGATTCCCATTCAAAAATTATAGTAGTGAAAATTTTATCTCACAAAAATTTGGGAGATATAATAATAGTCTAGGTTCACTTTGGACCGAACTACTGTAAAAAACATACTTGTGTTTTTTCATTCATTCCGTGACAAATTATCTTTATTAACTATCATTAATAAATAATTTATTTGATTATTTGTTTTCATTTGGTCTATTCATCCCCCTCTAGACCATAAAACATATTACTATCGGACATAACAACCGGTATCAAAGTTTTTTCCTTTAGAAATTCAGATAATATTTATATAGAGTTTTTTATATTTTATTATGCTAACCTATTCCTAGTCCTTACAATCAAATGTAGAAGATATTTAATTTGGAAGGAGTGAATACAAATGATACTTGGATTCCTCAAAATTGACATCACATTTATGGAAACAATTATGTATAATGGAGATATAGAATGGAGGAATACCACAAACAGATAAACATAGAACACTGTTCGATCATGGAAAAACTGTACACACTACTAAATGCTATCCTAGATACACTTATAAGAAACAAAACATTAAGAAATGTTAAAATTAAAAATTTGTGAATATTTTATACCATTATTTTAACAGAAGTGTGTTTAGTCACATTTATTATTTTAAGAAAAACCATGAATTTTGGATGATTCTAAAAGTTACTCACCTTGGATCAGACAAATTAATTTGAACAAATATTGGAATTCTTTGAGATGAGTACCAAGAATTCAAGATGTATAAATATGAAACTATAAACCCAATGTTCCCTTAGTTTAAAGACATTATAAATATAATGAATAAAATTGGATAAGCATTAGAAAAACTGGTATTCTTTAGAAAATGTACTATAAGAATTAGCATATAAATGGAATGAAAATTTGGCCACCATTGACAAAAGTAATAACTTGAAAGAGAACGCTCTTAATGAGATGATTGGATCACTACTTTAGTATGAACCAAAACTAAAGAAAATATATTAAGAGGATACAAAACAATGAAAAGGTGTATATTTTAAATATGTAAATGTTATTTCAACTAACTCTTCTTATTACAATGTACATGGTTCTGAAAAATAAGATATGACATAGATTGTGACTGAAGTTTACAAACGAATATAAAAAAGGATTCAAGAAACAATTTAAAAGAAACCATAAAATTGATAAATTCAAGGGATATAATAAGGGAAATAATGATTATAATTATTAAAATGTTACTATTTTTTAGTATATATGTAATGGGAATATGAGCCTAGATTTCGAAAACTGATAGATAAATAGAAATACAAGAAGAAGGAAAAAATAAATTAATAACTAGTAGAAGTTTTATATAATAATCTGATTCTCGTTACGAAAATAGAAATGAAAATGAATCTGGTAAATTTTGGTACATAGATTCACTTAATGAGGTTAGTTATTTAGGTTTTTAGTCTATATGTTCTAAATCGGAATATTATTATAAAATCTGAATTTTACTAAGTTAAAGGAAGAAGTTAAAATATCCCTAAATGATGTTTTGAAACATAAAAATTTATATAATAATATTAAAGAAAATAATGAGATAGTTATATATGAAAATAATGATATTTTATAAGAGGATAACAAGTTAAGGTATACGTTTTATACTTATTAATAAATAGTTTTTGATAAATTTAAATATGATCATCATTTGAATGGAAAATTTAAAAAGGTAGTTAAAAGTATTAATAATATATTATCTTATTTTATTAAAGGTTATTAAGAATATCATAAAATTATATCCTTAAATATTAAAATAATGATATTAGATATGATATAATATTACATCAAATGTATTGAAATCATTTTGTTAAAAGTATAAATGGTTATACAACTATAATTACATCTTATAAATGTGTCATGAAAGGTCACTTTGAAAATTATTGATCACTTAGATTAAAATTGTATTTTAGATTTATAAAAACTCACATTTCTAAATCTCTATTATTTAGAGTACCATACAATAATAGTTTAAATTATTCATTTGAAATAAAAATTGTACTACTAATATAATTGGACTCACAGTAGATAGGGTACCAAAATGGTCAAGTAATTTATTTTTCTAGGAAAGAATCCATGGATGTATCAAGAATTGTATATGGTACATGGAAATTGGATTCTATAGGTATATCATTAGATAACCATAAAATTTCATCACTTATAACACTTGTGATGGAGACAATATTTTATTTAGACATAATAAAAAGAAAATATAAAAAGTTTTTTTAATGTTTTTATTTATATTTATACATTTATTTCTAATGATTTATATGTGGAATTTTTTAAATATAATATATTTTTTATATATAAATTTAGTGATGATGGAAATATTGTTAAATTACAAAATTATATGTTCTTAGTTTTTAAGGATAATTATTTATTTTTCTACGCTAATTGTATAAAAATTAGTAGTAATATTAAGTTTTATGAACTATTACAAAAATTAAGTGTTTTAATGTTGTGAGGAGTGATAGTATTCCTTTTAATTTATAATTGGGTCATGCTAATTTTATAATATTACAAAAAATCTCTAAACCTTAGAACATGCTATAGTTACTAACCTTGAATAATAAACAACATAATTCTTGTGATGGTTGTATGAAATGGGAAGAATTTAAAGTATCTTTTAGGCATATCAGTTTGAAATTACTAATTGAGCGTTACAATTAGTACATATTGATATATTTATTCCAACTTAAATTCCTAGCCTTGGAGTAATTAAATATACTTTAGTTATTTTTCATGATTATAGTATATTTACATGGGTTTACGTTATAGTGAATAAAAATGACACTTTATCTAGATTTATTTCTTTTTTAATATAGTTCAAAATGAAATAGGTTAAATGATTGTTTCTAATCATATTGATAAAGCTAGTGAATTTCATAATTTAAATTTTGAAATTTGTTTGTGAAAATAATTTTCACTCTCATAAATTTTCTTCTCATAAAAAACCATAATAAAATAGTGTTGTTGAAATAAATATAACTCTTATTAAAATACCCATAAATATGTCAAGTGAATATTATTTTCCTAGATATTTTTCAGATGATTCAATTATTTTTTTCTTGTTACATTTTAGATAATACATTTTTTAGTCTTTGGTTAAAGAAAACTATATGTAAACTGTTTAAAGGTAAGATGCATAATGTTTATTATATTAGATTTTTTGGTTGTAATGTTTTTATTTTACATTCAAAGGATAATTTAGATAAATTTGATGCTAAAAGAAATGAAGATATTTTTATTTGTTATTAAAATAATAGTGATTGTTATAGAGTTTATAATAAAATAACTATAGTAAATGAAGAATTTACTGATATCATGTTTGATGAAAATAATGTAAAATTAAATTTTGAATATATTGTTTTTGATGATGAGTTTAGATATTTCAATTTTGGTGAGGAAAATAATCATGATAAGGATGAACTAATTGAGTGGGAGCATAATCCTTCCTGACTTGATCTTAGATCTAAAAGTATCCAAAATTATGATTCCATTTAAAATGTAATTGGTAACATTGATTCTATTATTAAAATTACAAATCATGTTTTAAATTTTTGTGAAAATTATAATTTTATTTCTAATCAGGTTGACAAAAATGTTTCTTATTCTTTAAATGATTTCAACTGGATTGTTGCTATGAAACATATGATTTATAAGTTTTGTAGAAATAATGTTTAGTATATGTTTAATTTCCTAAGTATAAGAATGTAATTTGATCTAAATTGATCTTTATAAAAAAGGGGTATGAATTTAGACATCTTATCAAAAATAAATCCATAATATTCTCATACAGATAATCTCAAGAAGAAGGTATAAACATTGTGGATTCATTTTCACCTATTTCTAGGTTAGAAGAAATTAAAATCTTATTATATATTATTTGGTTTTAAATGGATTAAATAGTTGTAAATAGATTTAAAAAGTGATTTACTAAATATTTTTATAACCAAAGAAGGTTATTTTTATAAACCCCCAAGTTTTTAAAATGAAAAATTTCTTAATCATGTTTCCATATAATATAAATCTTTGTAGGGTCTCAAAAAATAACCTCAAGCTTAGTATAAAATGGTTTCATTATTTATATTAAATAATGGTATCAATAAAGGAAATTATGATCCTAAACTTTTTATAAAATGAATTGATGATGAAATTTTAATTTTGTAAATTTATGTTGATGATATAGTTTTTGGATTATTTTTGTGAATTTATTTGTAATGATTTTTTATTATGAAGTCATATAAATTTTACACGATCTTAATGGAGGATTAAATTTTTTTCTTGGATGTAAAATTTCTCATAATTAATATTTTATGTTTCTTAATGAATCCACACATCATGTATATTTGTTTAAAAGGATTGGTCTTAACTCATTTAATTATATGAAAACCTCTATTGGTACTGGTTGTACATTAGACTTTGATGCCTTAGGAAAATTTGTTAATTTAAATTTTTATGGAGGTATGATAGGTAGTTTGGATTACTTAACTAAATCAAGACCTGATATTATATTATATATTTTTATATTCAATATTTCATACTGATATTAAAGATGTTCTTATTAAATATATGAAAAGAATAGTTAGATATGTTAAAGGAACCACTAAACATGGTTTGTTTTATTCTAAGTATAATTTTTTTAATCTAATAACATATTCTAACTATGATTTTAGAGGATTTGAAATCTAAAAGAAAATAAAAAAATTTATATATCATTTTATTTGAAATATTTTAATTTCGTGGGATTCTAAGAAGAACCTCTAGATTTCTCTATCAATTGCAAAAGATGATTATATTTTTTCTCTCAGTTTTTGTGCTCAAAGTTTAAGGATCAAGAAAAATTTATGGGATTTTTATATTTATCTTTATAAATTTCCTAAATATTTTTTAGAAGAAATATGTAATTTATATTTCTAGGAATCCTTTACAACATTATAGAGAAAATTAAATTGATATTATATTTCATTTTGTTAGAGATAATATAAATAAAAGAGATATTATTTTGAAGCTTATCCCTAAAAAAATAAACTTATAGAAATATTTACTATGACTTTATAATTTAATCTGTCTGAAAAAAATTAAATTTCTTCTTAAAATATTGTAATATTAATAGTTTAATGTTTTTTTTGTTTAGGGATGTTTGAGTATTTTTATATGTTAGAATTTTCCAATTTAGATAGAATCTGTAAAATATGGAATCTATTTTTCAGATTACTTGTATTTAAATTTTTTATAATATTTTTTTATATAACTATTTTAGAACCCCTTAAACATCCTATATGATTTTAAATTAAGTTTTAAGCCATCATTTTATTTAAATATTTTTTATAAAATATTTCACAATTTTTTCTCAAAAAAAGTTCTACAAAAAAGTTTCTCATTACATTTAATTATAAATTTTAACAATGGATAACTTTACTATAGATCATTGATACATGTTTTAAAAAATGAGTATCTTGGAAAAGTTTAATAAAATATTTTATCTGTATAAATTTTCTTACCTTATAACTTAAAATCATTTTTTTATTTTAAAAATTATCTTTTTCATAAATTGAAAAAGGTGTAGATGTTTATGAAATTATAATTGGTTTTGTAATTATCAAAAAGGGGGTGAATATTGATTTGAAACATAAACCACATTATTTTTTGGTAGTTATATGGAATTATGTATTTTATTTCCTTTTTAAGTATTTATACTTTGATTTATGCATTAATGAAAGTATGCTTAATCTTGATCATATCATTTTATTCATTTCTTAATTTCTATTTAGATTTAATGTTTTTATTTATGATAACATGCTCTAAAAGTTTTATTTTGATATCCTAGGATAAATAAGTTATTTAGAATCCTTAAATTTAATTTATACACGTTTTTACTATTTATATATAATAAATACATTTTACCCAACATAGAAAAATCATAAACCATATAGCCAATTTGGGAAATAGAAGACAATTTTCAATAACCAGTTACCCTCTGTATTTCGACCATATCCCATGTATTAGAACTTCAAAATAAGTTATTAATTTTTTGGAGATATTATAATATTATATGAATTTATTAGAATAAATAAACTTCTTAATCGACATCTCTATAATCTAAAATTAGTCTATAAGTTATTATATTTATTTTGTCTATTTTCTATAATTTTATAGAACTGCTACTCAACTATTTTTAAAGATAATTGGAATTATGAAAATTGGATTGTGTTGATCGTTTACTCTTTGAAAATACAATGATATTATCAATATATAAGTCAAAATAACTAAAGGATGAATCTAAATTTAATAATGACTATTTTAGGACTAAAAATTTAAAAGATAACATGTTTTCTATTTTTCAGAATTTCCTAACACGAATTGCCTACATTGGAAATTCAAATTCACCAACGTGAATTTGGCTATATAAAAATCCAATAAGAAATTATAATATGTATTTCATTGTGTTTTATATGTCGATTTTCTACATATTCATTTCATATATCTAATTTTTTTATCAAATTTATAAATTCATAATAATTATATAGAAACTACGTGAAGTTATTTTCACAATATTAATAATGTTTTTTAGAATATCGAAGGATATTCTATTTTCATGTATGAAACATACAACATGAAAATGAAAAATCATTTTTTTATATTTTATGTTTTTTCTAAAATTTTATTATTTATAAATTAATATTATATGATATTAAACTCTTCAAAACTTGTTTTAATATCTTTAATATGGTGTTTTTAAGTTTTAATATTATCCACATGTTTACTACTCATTCTAAATATAGTGTTTTTGAAGATTATATTTCAAATTGAAAAATTATATTTTCATCAGATAATTTATTAACCTATTATTCTAGAGACTATTTAATGTATTTAATTGATGATTTATTTTTTTTGGAATTAGTATTCATTGTTTTAAATTTTGGTCATTAGTTGGGTGATTATTATGAAACACTAATATCTATTTCTCTCTCTTTTTGATAATCCAGTAATATTATATTATAATTTTAAAATGTATAATTATTTCTCAGATTTGATAAGTTTATTTGTTTTATATATCAATCAATATTTTCTAATATACAAGTGTATACTGGGGAATTAATTCTAATACGATGCATTTTGATGAAATACTTTATAATTTTTAAGTAATATAGTGCGATGAGTGTGGTGGTATAGATATTGGGAAGTGATGAACATTCTACCCATGATGAAAATTTCTCATTACTTCTCGAAGATCTATCAAGGTACAAAAGAAGAATTATACTACAACTTCCTTGACAAGAAATCCTTATTCAATACTCAATAACCAATCCCTATTCTTTCTTTGGATATCTTTTTTATCCTGGTTTCTTGTGTCTGTAAAACGTCTTCCCATCTTTCACGTATACTAATTTTTTGTTTATTATTTTAAAAATAATAGATTTATTCTTTCCTATTATCAGGTTGTGACTCCTAGTTTCTAAATTTTGGACTATTCCGGTTGTGAATCATATAGTCTAAATTAAGTGTGATAATTTGGTTGTGACTCGCCATAAAAAAGTCAATGCTAGTTTGGTTATTTCTCTACTTAATAGAAAAGGATTATGTAATTTTATTATTATATCTATTCAAAAATAATATTATTTCACAACATATTTCTCACTAGGTAGAGACGTATAAGAGTAGACTAGGTCCAATTTGGACTGAACTACTATTACAAACTTTCTTATGTTATTTATTTTATTCCACTACCAATTAACTTTATTAACCAACATTCATAATTAATTTGGATGATTAATTTATTTAATTTTTTATATGGTGTATTCAAATCCACTATAATTTATTTCATCTTCCCATTAGACCTAAAAGGGATTAGTTTAACCTTATTTAAACTCCACTATGGCCAGAACATTACTCCCACTCCATAACATTAGTTTACCCATAAATGGTTTTCAAATGACCATGAAATAACACATTTCATTATGGAATAATATTTTATCCGTGAAGAAGAAATACATTTACCTTTATGTACCTTGTGCAATTTCTAGAGGACCTTTACAAAAGGATTGAGTTACCATTAAAAAATCTCCTTTATTGTTTGGATATATTTTTAGTGGAATGGTCTACTCCTATACCATGATAAAAATACATATTTACATTCATTAAAGATGGGTTTTACTGGGTTACCCTTACATGAGGTGAGATATTTGTTGATATAAATACTCTTATGATGTACACCACTGTTTTTTTGTGATAAACCTTATACATCCTTTCCCAAGCCACCCTTATAGAAATATATCTTTACATTTATAAAATCTTCTCTATGAAATGTTCCCATAATCCTGCAATATAGTAAAATCAACTTATTTTCATAATATTCCATTCAAACTGATGTGTTTCTTTGTGGTGTCTTTCTATGGTGTATAAATTTCCAATATCCTTGTGATATAACTCCAACAAAACTATTTTTTTGGTTCTACAAAATGTGATGTGGGGTAGAATATATCTTAAAAATATATTTCCGTTAAACATACACTATCATTATTATTTAAATCTTATGAAATTAATGAATCCATAACAATACTCCAAGAATCACTATAAATTCCAATATTTTTATATTGATAATAGGTTTAATCAATGACACATCGAGATCACTACTCATTTCAATAAAATTTCAATAATTCTTATTAGTTAATCCTCCACTTATATTGTCAAAAAATATAACACCAACTCATAAAGATCTAACATGGATATATAGGATGGCAATATTATGGGCTAGATCCCAACTCCAAGATATATATTTCCTCAATTGATTTAAATAAATTCTAGATCACCCACCATTGTTTCTATAAAACATAACCTAACAATTTAATAAATAAATGGTGGAGAATATTTAATATATATAAATATTTTCTCATTGATGTGTGGTTTTGATCAATCCCTAGCATAGTGGAATCCATTCATAATATTATTTCCAATAATGCTTCAATTATATATAAAAAATCTTTAATAGATTCCCAAACTAGTAAATAATCCCCTACCAAATGGGTGAGGTGAGAAAAAATTCCCATCCTATCAACCAATTTCAACATAAAGTGTCACTGTTAATGTCTCAGTAACAACTTTACTTTTGAAAATAGGTTCACAATTGTTCCTCCTCCGATGTGGAATTTTTTCGAGTGGTGCAGAAATGGTGTGATGAGGATCTTCACCCATCCCTTTTAGATCAAGACATGTTCCTATCAAGTTCACCATTCCTTTGTTTCAACCCATTTGACATAATTATCATTTAATGATTGATTGTATTAACCCTGTGAGGAATGGGAAACTCAATCCTTTAATATTGTGAAGGCAGTTCCATAGCCAGATGATCCCAGCGGGCGATTGAATGGGGTCAAGTGCTTGTGCAATCGGTCCTCCACAGATATAACTTCTTCAGATGGTCTCCGATGGGTTAATTTGTGGACCCATGAATGCCCAACAACCCTGGTATCCATGATTCATAGACCTGATATCCAAAGGCAGGTTCATGTTGGCTGAATTAAGATTTGGAAAAAGACACTTAAGGGGTCCATTGGTCGAGAGGATGGGAGATCAGGCTCACCACACCCTTCCAGGAGAGGATTGTTGCCTGTTTCGAGACTCTCTTATAGATTTATGTCATGGTCATATGTTTGTGAATCCTTGGTTCATTCCCGAAGAGTGTGTCCATGTGCTACCCTTTGTTACCAGGATCGTCATAGGTTTGCATAGATGTGATGCTACAGAGGTGATGCTGACTTGAGCAATTTTATAGGGCACTCTGGAGTTCATCGTCATCCATGGGGGAAAGAAGGTGACTTGATGTTGAGATCACAACCACAAGTAGGGATTCCTATGTATCCTCGAGACATGAATCAGAACCCACGTAGTTCAGATTGTGTGGGGCTTATGCATGGGAGCTGCCCATTTTAGGGGACATGATTGGGTAGACCCTTTCGGATTGGAACCCTTTTGAGCTCGGTCCTTCTGGAAGGCATCCTACGTATCCTGATTTGGTGAGGAATCAGTGTTCTCGTAGTTCAGAATCATATAGATGTTGTAATCCTCAAAAACCTCAAAACCCTCGCGAGTCATGGTCGGTGTGAGAAACAAGAGGATATGAAAGATTCAACAATGCCGATGACTCCTTCGTCTATTGGTGTGGGAGGGAGAGCCTATGACCGAAGATGCTAGGGTGATATTGGGTGAGGGTGTGAAGCAATGAACCTTTCAATGTGAAGCAATATTGATGGTCACATGACCCAATATCGAAAGATTGGGGACTTACCTTAGTGGGAGGGACCCAGAATATCATGTGAGGTATACTACAGTTTGAAGTCATATAGCTTGTATGATGATTAACTATAGGATAATAATTTTGGGATATTCCAAAATGCCTCGATCATTAAAGGGAGGGAACGTGAAAACCATGATTCTGGACGATCTTGGATCAGGGGAAATGATATGAGACATGAAAGCCATTGAGAAATATAGAGGTAGGAGAGGACTCTCCTGGGGATGGATTTGCCTTTGATTGATGGCCATTTTTGTGGGAAACATATGCAGAGCCTCCAGGGCGTGATGTGCATAGTCAAACAATGGTGTCTGCAGGACACTGGACTTCCTCTTCTGATAGCCTGGGATGTTTATGAAGATCATAAATCACAAAGTATACTATAGTTTAATGTCAAATATCTAGGAAAATGGCATCATATTTTAACATTATGTGGATTGGACTATTTGGGATATTGTACTTTAGGGTCATGTGATGAGGAGCACTTGCTATAAAACCCATTATTAACTGAACGAAAATCATGTTTTGATGTTCTAACATGCCTCAAACATGAGAGGGATGGAATTCATAAACCATGATTATGGAGGATCCCAGATCAAGAGAAATTATATGAGGCATGGATTCCATTGAGGCGTAGAGAGTTAGGAAAGGACTCTTCTAATGAAGAATTTTTCTCTTTTTGACATGCCATTTTTTGTGGGCAACATATGCAGAGCCACCAGGGAATGATGTGCATAGTCAAGTAGAGGTGTCCTCAAGAAACTGGTCTTCCATCTCCGATGGCTAGGGATGTTTATGTAGATCCGAAACCACCCAGTATACAACAGTGTAAAGTCATATTTATTGGATGAATACCACATAGTTTAACATCATTTGGTCCAGATGATAACTCATAGTTTAAGGTCATAGTGTTTGGAACCTTCAGGGAAGGAACTATGATTAGGTGGAGGATAATCAAGATACAATATTTTGAGATTCCTCAAACATGAGTGGGAAGGAAAGTGTAAACTCTGACTCTGGTGATTCTATGATCATGAGAAATGATATGGGGAATGAAATCCATTGAGTTGTACAGAGGTAGGAAAGGACTCTCCTGATGACGAATTTTCCTTTGGTTGATGGATGTTTTGTAGGAAATATATGCAGATCCACCGGGGCATGATGTGCATAGTCATGTAGAGGTGTCCTCAGGACACTGACCTTCCTCTTCTGATGACCATGGAGGTTTATGAGGATCTGAGATCACAAGAGACACCAAGTTTGATAGATGGGAAGGACGTGTTCAGACATTTTAAAAAACATTCTGGCTATGATTGTCCGTAGAGTTTTGGGTCAACCTAGCATAGGAGGCAGGTGATACAGACTTCGGGAGGTGCATGAGGAATTTTTCTTCTCATGGTATTTAATGGTCGAATTTTTGGGTGGTATAAGGGAGAAATGGAAAATGTCATCGAGCAGGGTTGAAATGTTCATGCTGCAACTCTCAACTTTTCATGGCGGTCAGTGATGGAAGCGAAGGGACTGGCTCGGAGGGCCGAGACCGCAGCCCGACAGGGATCCCATGTGGGGGTGTGGGGTACAACCACCACAGTATAGACAGGTGGGTGTGAATGGTTTCTGACATAGAGCTGGACACATGGGAGCTGGCCACCAAATATCCTCCATAAAAGAGCTGGCTGCATAGGAGCTAGCCGCTTTGGATGGTACATAGAGGAGTTGGCCACATATTATGGTATGCAGAGGAGATTGCTGCGAACTATCTTTAACATAGGGGGGTTGTTTCCTCTAAAAATGGGGATGAAATTTTTTGTTTAAGGTCCAAACATTCCAATCGGTTTCCAACGGGTTTATTCATAGAATCAGAAGCATCCAATGATTCTATATCCATTTGGACCTACTTTCCAAAGGTAGATGCTAATTAGTTCTGGACCAATGAGGCTTACGAATTTGCATTGGTCGAGAGTATGGGAGGTCAGACTCATCACACCTTTTTGAAGGGAATTATTGTCTACTCCGGGACGCTCTTTATAGATTTGAGTTATGTATGTGAATCCTTATTAAATTACCAATTATAAAAATGATCTTTCCTTAGATATGACAATCAATGATTAATATGTATGAAATTTACAGAATATTTTATATGTATTTAAGGTTCTTCATCGATAGAGAATCATATGTATTTGTTAGAGATTCTTAGTCAATGGTATAGTTCAACACATTATATAGAAATCCCTTGGTCATTATGATAACCATACTGGTTTTAAAGCCACTCAGTGGGGAACTTGAAGTTTATTGTCGTTCAAAAGGACATGGATTATTTCTATGTTGGGATTGTACCTGCAGATGGGCTACCTATGTATCCTTGTTTAGAAAAGGAATCGGAACCCACATAGTTCGAGTGAAGAAATATGGAGTTTATGCATGATTGATAGCCCAATGAAATATGTCATAATTACTTTTACACTCTAAGACCATGTGAGTCATGCTCGGTGTGATAAACAAGAGGTATCAGTAAAACTTGATGATTGTTCCATGAAATATGAAATCATAGGAAATGATGTGGGGATTACGTATGTATGACTACCCAAATAGATGAAGATTGGGACTTACTTCAGGGAAGAATCCCGGCAACAAGGTCCATAAAGGTATATGTGATTTATAGAGATTTGGATACTTAACTAAGGACTTAATCCTGAGAAGGATTCCCAAATTAGAGGGGACTTATTATTGGGTTTTATTCCTGAGAAGGAATCCCATATCAAAATAAATTAAAACTGGGGCTTACTCCTAAAGAGGAGGCCCAGGTTTAAAGAAATTATGACTAGGGCTTATTCTTGATAAGGAGGCCCAGGTTAAGGGATTTAATAATTTGGGGCTTATTCCTAAGGAGGATGCCCAGATTTGGGAACATGGGGCTTACTCATAAGGAGGATACCCATATTAAGGAAATTTGAGATTGGGGCTTACTCCGGAGGAGGATGCACAAGTTAAGGAAAATTCTGATTGAGGATTACTCTTGAGGAGGATTCCCATTTTAAGGGAACTTGGACTGGGGATGAATCCTAAAAAGGAGGCCCAGGTTAAAAGAAATTTAGAATTTTGGGCTTCCTCCTAAAGAGGATGCTCAGATTTGGGAACTTGGACTGGGGCTTACTCCTAAAAAGGAGGCCCAGGTTAAGGAACTTGTGATCTGGGGCTTAATCCTTAAAAGGAGGCCCATATCAAAAGAATTTAAGACTTCGGGATTACTCTAAAGGAGGATTCCCAGATTAAAGAACTTCTCATCTTAGAGGATGAGGTTGAATGGAGGAAATATCTAACCTTAGTGACATAAAGATATGTAAATCACTAGGTTTTGAGAGATGTTCGATAAAATTCCTTTCAGATAAGGAATCCAATAAAGGAACCATGCCATAAATGAATTTGAATAGGGTTTTGAAGGAAAAATATTTATTAGGAGAGGTGGATTTGAAGAAAAAGAGTTGAAAAGACAGGAGGGGAACACAAAAAGAGGTAGGCGTGCAAGTCTTGTTTGGGCGTGCAAGTCCTGGTCGCAGAATTATACTTGCGCGACACATGTATACTTGTGCGACGATCAACCCATAGGGTAATACTTGGGAGAGGCTTGGCTCAAGCCCTTAGTATTATCCCTAAAAGATTCCAAAAGGGTGGCGCGCAAGTTTTGTTGAAGGGAGAAGGCGACACACAAGTATGACCTTTTTCCCTTTAGGGCTGGACACTTTGGCATGCAAGTGTTGATTAATTCTAACACTTAGACCTTATTCCCCCTCTTTAGATCTTACATTCGAGGTAAGAAATTACCTTATAAGTGTTCAGAAGACTTCAAGTAGAGACTAGGGCACTGAGAGCTTAAATTGACTTTTGGATTTTTTGTCCCCAAAATGGGGGGCCCACAAGGTGTATTTGTAGGACATTGAAGACCTTGGGTGAAAATAGAATAGGGCGTGCAAGTCACCTACGTGACCAATATGTGGTGCGCAAGTAAGTTTGCGCCACCATGATAAAACTTGCACAACCCATGTGTAAAAAAATCGTTGTTCATGCCTTTGTCAATTTTTGATGTTTCTTCAATGGATGAATATCTTTATGCTAAGGTATTCCCCTTTTTTAGTCTTTAGACTCTTTGATGGAATGGAGAGTCAACAAAAGTCCCCCTTCAGAGTTGGATCAGATAGGAAGGAGGGTTTGGATCTGAGGTAAAAGAGAAAACCAAGGAACTGCGGCATGCAAGTTCCGAGTGCGCAAGTGGAGGCACACTGGTGAGAGCCGTGCAGGGTGAGACGCGCTGGGCACAGCCTTGGGCTATAAATATGCAGACATTCTCACGAAAAGAAACATACTTTCAAACCTTCCAGATCTCACCGCGCAGGTTTCTCTCGTCGCGCAGGTTTTACTCGGCTTTCTGCTCATCCGTGTAGGTGCTGCTCTCCGCGGATTATTGTTTCTTTGTGTCGCGCTTTTGCAGAGGTATTTTGACTTGTGCGGTGATACCCGTGCGTCCAAACTTGCGTGACACAAATACACTTGTGTGCCAATATTGGACTTGCGCACCATAATGCCTAAGCCATTTTTTTCACTTTTCTTCTCAAATTTTATGAAAAATCAACTTACTTAAGAGGTAATTATTCAACCTTTGCGCAGATTAAATGGATCCCAGAAGAATTGGAATGGCTAAAGAGTTGGTTAGAAAAAAAATTGATGACATGATGAGCATCGTTGTCCATGATTATTAAAATATCTGCGACAACACTCTTCCAGATTTGTCCAATTACTTGAAGAAGTATCATCTTAATTTTCCACAGAGCATCTACTTTCCTCTATATTTACATGGTCATCTACAAGAAGTTAACATTCCAGAGGCAAAGAATTATCTTCCTCATTCTTTTTTTCAGACTTACAACAATTTGGCTTCAGCAAATATCTCAATTGGAGGATCATTTGTAAATGCTGGAACAATGGAGAAGGCCTACATAATGCATCATAGCTGATGTGCCCCAGATCTGAAACCTCACAAGCCTGAGTTTCAACAACATTGTTATCCCCCAATCTTCCGAAACTCATAGATGGATCAATCCAAAGGCTGAAAGAAGAGTTGGGACTTCCGTCCTGGAGGAGGTGTGAAGCCGACTTGGATGTGGGGATACTAGGTGTGACAAACCTATTCAGAGTTTGGTGAGGATTTAAAATGAGATTCAATATATGAAGCCTCCTAGGCTAGGAAAAAATATGTTTATAGGAATGATGAATTTGTGCCGGAGCTAATCAGCCGCTGGAGCCCAGAAACCAATTCTTTCCATCTAACTCATGGAGAAGTAGGCATCAGTTTGTGGGATGTGTACAAGAGCTCGGGGCTCCAATTTTAGGTGATATGTATGATGTATTCATCCCTCTCAAGGTGAATTGGAATGATTCGGAGAAGACTCCGGTTTTGGCTCGAGAATTATTGAAACTTTTCTACAAGCTCAGGAACTCAAAGACCTCCAAAACTCATTCTAGAAAATATATTCATCTAGAGGAGTGGATGGATATGTTTCTTACCAATAAGGAGGAGAAGGGTCTGACCTGTACTCGTCCTACTACCTTCCCCAGAACAGAGAAGAGGGGTGCTTCTGGAACATTCTGGCCAACTGTAGAAGTGGAAGAATTTGAGAAGTGGGGGTACAGAGTGGATCAGAGAATTCCAGAAAATATCCGTTTGGAGGGATTCATAGCCTTGTGGATCAGTGTTTATCTTTTTACAGTTAGGGATTCGAAGGGTGGCGTTAGGCCATGGACATTCGTTGTTGCAGCCCGGTTGGCTGAGAGAAAAATGGTTGGGTTGGCCACCCCCATTTTGGTGAAGATTCCCAGGATCTTACTCCATGTATTTATGGGTAAGTATAATTTTAGAATAGTGGGACCATTCCATGTTTTGTGGGGATGGACCGCCACTCATTTCAAGACATATGCTGTACAGAATGGAGTACAGGTTCCTGGAAGTTCTTCTTATCCATCAGTGCATGCATTTTCTAGAATTTCACCGTTAGTCCTCAACTTCTATTATATGAAGGCGAGGCTGAGTATGTTCAAGGAATTCTATTTCTTTCCTTATGGGAACCCGCCAACCGGGCAGTTTTTTGATGATGGAACAACCGTCTTGGAATTGAGGTCATACATGTTGGCTTGAAGAGATGGTGAATTCGACACTAGGATTGATGGAGATATTATATGTGAGGCCTATGATCCATACATATTTTCATGCCAATTCAAGTGTCTACAAGAGACTATTGTATCTCCTCTTGTGCATGTCAGCTCAGAGTAGCATCCGATGGTTTCCCGAAAACTATGGTTGCTGACATCTATGGAGAAGACCAGGGCATTGTTTGATCTACCTGTTGCTAAAGTGGCAAGTAACTTA
Organism: Viscum album; assembly: GCA_963277665.1. Lineage (NCBI taxonomy): Eukaryota > Viridiplantae > Streptophyta > Magnoliopsida > Santalales > Viscaceae > Viscum > Viscum album. Next base: position 454,174,047 of record OY728137.1, read on the forward strand.
ACTACATGGTATGCTGTAATCTGGGTAGCATCATACCCTGAAGGGGTACTGAATCATCTGGTTCATCGGGTGGGGAAAAAAATAAGAGAACTGTTGAGAAAGAAACCCTTTATCTGGAAGGTGACTTTTCCAAACCAGGATCTGATTCCCCAGGTTCCTCAGCTAGGGCTGACTCACCGAATTCTCAGGATGAGGATGATGAGGCACTACATGTGTCAAATTGGCCTCGTGCCAGATATAATCCTCTAGTAAGAATCAAGATACCCACTCTATTGACTCCTAGTGAGTTACTTCATTGAGGTAATTTAATCACCATTACTTTATAGATCAACAAGTTTTATTTTCTTATCCTTTATCTGAAGTTGCATAAGATGGGAAGAAGTTGAAGTCTATGATTGTAAGACCCTCCTCACAGCCTTCTGGTACACATGTTGAATATCTATGACCAAAGGCTATCTAGAAATGGAGGAGTTTATATTTCGATGTTGAAACTGCCTTGTTGGACCTGTGCGAGGGGTTACACATCCCTGGAATAGGGAATCTTCGGGCCTCTACCGATATCCATTTCAAGGATAACCCCAATGAAGTATGGGCTTACATCAGAGAGTTGGAGATGCTCATATCTTCCACCGATGATTCCATTACTGTCACCAAGATGGTGAAGGAAATGATAGATCGTGGAACCACTGAGGGGACTGGTGTTTCTGGAGATGAGGAGTGGCATGATTACGTGGCTCCGGAAGATGTAAGTATCGTTCCTTCTTTTCTTTGTAACTTGATTCCAATTAAATATTGGTTACTCAAGGAAATTACTTTCTTCATCCTACAGCTTGCAAAGAACGGAACTGCTGAGGGTCCTTCACCATAGTATAGCCCTGGTGGTAATACCATTGGGGCTAATAAATCTCCTTGAAAGTAGGGTGAAATATCTCCAAGCCAGCAAGCCATGGAGGAGGAGTTAGACATGGATTTTCATTCTCCAATTCCTGTATTTGGAGATGATGATGTCAACACTCCTAAAAAGCCAAAGAAGCAAATTCATCAAAGGAAGAAGACCACAGTTAAATGCTTCATCAGTAGTAGTAAGTCCTTAGGATAGTCATGAGTCTTAAACCATGAAAATATTTCTCATACTTATTGGGATTGTAGGGGATTCTTAAATTTACCCTTTGAGGGAGAGGACTGAACCTCCTCTGAGAACGACAGCGGGTGTTGGTGAACAATCACAAGTTCATGCTGACTTAGCTACTCTTGGAGAGGAGGCAATGTCTGTTTCCAGTACTGCTCCTGTTGCTGCTACAAGGAGAGAAGAGCCTACTTCTGAAAAATCAACATTGCATCATAGAATGTTGAATGAAAACATCAACTGAATTTAATTCTGTGATACTTTAGTTTCAACACTTGGACCCGAACATTTGGCGTCCACTGCAACTGATGACGTAATTTTATCTGAAGAAACTATCTGGGGTCAAAGGCTTTAGGATGAGGGTCTCCAAAAAGATACATCAAATGATTCCACTGGTGAGACTAACCAGTAATCTGAGATATATTTGGATGAATTGATGAAACTTGGAGAATCTTATGAAGACATTGTAGATCATGCTAAATTACCATGTAATTTAGAATATTTTGGACATGAGTATTATCCTTTATCCTGTTAAAATAACTTATTATTACAGCTATGACCATGATTGGTTAAAATGTGCAGTTCCATTTGAGCAAGATGCTGAACTGCCAATGCCTGAAGGGGGTATAGACAACCCTACTATTGTAGAGACACTAGATGAAGTGGAGATTAACCCGGCAGAGCTTCCAGAAAATGATCCTGAAAATCCAATTGAAGCTAGGAAAGATGGGGAGGATCATTCTCATGTTTCTAATCTACCGTTGGGTAAGAGAAAATAATATTTGTGGCTACACTTAATTTGAAAGACAACTTAATAAACTTTTTTTATCCTTTGAAACTAACCGAAACATTCAATAGACTATGCAGAGCCATCAATTTCAGTGGTTACATCTGGAGGTGAAGCCTCAGCCTCCTCCCCAATGAGAATATAAAGTTAAATAACAAGGGTCAGGGGGGAAGGAGAAGAATATGTCACTTTTCTAAGTGCATTAATCCCGGAGTATATTCCCCCTTGTGACAGTGATGCTGAGTCAAAACCAGAGGTACAAAAGGCACTCCAATTTTCACGATGCAAGGCATGCAATAACATATAGAAGATCATATCTAAAGTTCCTCTAGAAGAGCTATCTTCGATGATCCCCCGAATGTCATCCCTGTTCATCATGTTGGGACTTGGCGGTTTTGGTTATCAAGAAATCCATGCCGTGGTGAAACAAGTCATTTTAAAAAGGGAGAAGGAGCAGAGGTACCGTCAAGACCTGACCAGAGCAAGGCTATTGGACAATACCAGTGAATTTGAGGCTGCGGTGTCCCGAGCTGAGGCTGATCATGCTGCCAAGTTGAAGTAGATGAAGCATAAGATCAAGGAGAATGTTTTCCAGAAGATGCACCTCCATCAATAGTTAGATGCTGTTACTGGGGAACTTGACCAGCTAACAATTCACTGGAAGGATTTCAAATGAATGATATGAAAGCCATTGCAGATGCCAAGAATGAACTCCATCATGCTGAAAAGAGTGAAGTTGGTTGAGTGCATGAGCTTCATGTGGCTGTTGATGAAGCTCAGGATGCTGTAAATAAAATGAAGAGTTATGTGGAAATCCTCTTGTAATTCCTGAAAAATAGAAGAGACTCTAGTCTATTGACATCCTTCTAACTCTTGTGCATCAATGAAAGAAACTTTCATCTTCAATCATTTTTGTATTCATTATTTTGCTACCTGCTTAAATTTTTTTACTTAAGCCAATGGGCCTAGTAAGAATTGTTTGATTTTTTCTTGGATTATAAAAATAACCCTACAAACATTGAATCTTTTTATTGCTAAATATTACCTAAATCATACAAAATGTATGTTTAGTTAGCTGGGACTTGACTTTTTATCAGAGTTCCCTTGTCTTTTGTGGGCAGTTTAAAGTCATACACGTCAGACATAAAAAGGCTAATGTTTAAGGTCAAAATAGCTTTGACCGAATGGATTAAAATTGACTCAATTCCATGATAATTTATCTGAAAACATATTACCATATTCAAGTATGAGAGAAAATATGTAAACTATGAATTAATAAATTTTGAATCTGAGGAATGATATGAAAAAAGGCTAATAGGCATTAGAAGAAGTATTTCCCAAGAATAAATTTACCACTATTTAACAAACCCATTAGGGGGTTAAATTATGCAGGTCCGCTTAAGGGAATTGGATGCATAGTCAAATAATAGCATCTTTTGGATGATAGGTCCGTTATGTATACTACTTAAGCAATCCCACCTAAGGGAACATGCTTTATAGTCAGACAAAAGAACTCTCAGAAATTTTACTTTTCTATTGCTAAATGTCAGTGAAAGTTAATGGGGACTGAAATTTTCCAAAGCATAGAGTCTACTGTATGGTGAGAGGTACTTGAATATGGAGAGGATATTACCAATTAATATTTCCAAAGAATTGGTTGAATGTCACTCCTGTGATGGTCTGACTGAAATGTAGGGAAGGTAAATATAAATCAAAGACTTGAATACTTTCAGATCATGAAAAAGAGTATGGGACAAATATTTTAAGGATGATCATTTTTACGGATTCCTACATATTTTTGTTAAGAAAAATAAGGAAAAAAGAGATTTTCCTCCCAAGAACGAAGTTACCACTATTTGAAAAACCCGTTAGGGGGTTGAATTATGCAGGGCCACCTATGGGGATTGGATGCATTGTCAAATAATAGCATCTTTTGGCTGACAGGTCTGTTATGTAGACTGTTTATGCAGGGCTACCTAAGGGCATGTGCAGCGTAGTCAGGCAAAAGAACTATTGGGTATCATAAATTTTGTGACCATAAGTCAAGAAAAGGGTTATGGAGATCTGGAAGTATTTAAGGTTAGGATTATGACACATTAAAATGGGTATTTTCCAATGCATGAAAGAGATACATAGACCAATGCTGAAAATAATCATGTTATGACTGGGTCCGGAATTGAGGTGTTGGAATTCACAACGTATCCCATAAGGATGGGAATCAATCCATACGTAGTTCTTGAAATACAATTTAATGTCTTGTGGGACGAGAATGTATGAGATCTTAGTTTAGGGTCATAGACCTCGGACCATAATGATAAATACACATTGTGCGTTTTATAAACCTCATGTGAATGAAGACCAGTGTTTTCATACCACATTCATGCATTCACAATGGGAATTTTCAACTAAGGGACTGAAAGTGGAATTTGGGGTTAGGCCCAAAGACTTGGGGCTGGATTCGAGGGACGCTCGAACATTCCTACGTATCCCATAAGGATGGGAATGAAGCCACACATAGTTCTTGAAATACCCTTTGTACATATTTTGTTCGTACAACTGAATGGTGAAAGGGGACTTTATAAAATGATGGTTTGACCCAGGATTAAAGGTTCGTGCATTGCCATGTATGCACATAGTATTTTTGATATAAAATGATTGGAGATCAATGTGAATAATGATTACCTCTCAGGTGAGGGTGTCAAAGAATGATGTAGTTTATTGTCGTACAGGACAAAAGTGAAAATAGTTTAACGTCATATAACAAGGACGATGGTGAACCAATGTAAAAAATATTGGTTCTGGGGGCGGCTTCATGAATCAACATCATATGAGATGGAGGTGAACCGATGTGAAGATATTGGTTTTGGGATTGAACCTCGCGAGGTTGCCTACTTACCCAGCCTAGAAGGCAAGGATCAAAAGTATGCATTATTCAATTAAAGAATGAATTGGTGATCAAGTTTTTCATGAGGAAAAAGATCTAAAAAATGGTGTTGGGACTTACACATGGTTAGCGGCCTAGAGAGGGTGTTATGGTTGAAGTTTACTCTGAACACACGTGAGTCATACTCAGTGTAAGAAACAAGAGGTAGGAACAACCCTAACGATGCACAGTTTAATGTCATGTAGAAAAAAGAAGGGACTGTGTAGTTTAATGTCATGTAGTAAGGAATTAGGGGGACTATGCAGTTTAATGTCACACAGTAAGGACAAAAGAGGGGCTGTATAGTTTAACGTCATATAGAAAGGATGAGTGTTGCACAATTTTGCATCATGTAGTTATGAAAATACATTTTAACTTCATGTTGGACGAAAGAGTGATGTACAATTTTGCATCATGTAAGTAGGACATATGGATATGAAGTTTAATGTCTTGTAGTGAGGACAATGGGGACACAGTTTAACCTCAAGTTGGACTTATTAGTAAATTTTTCATAGTTTAACGTCATGTTGGATGAAGAGGTTCACCATTTAACATCGTATAGCTAGGATGGCACAGTTTAACGTCATGTTGGATGAAAGAGTATTTGCATTACACAAAATACTTCTTCAAGAATCTGGCATTGGTTGAAGTAGTGATGAGCTCTCCATCCATTGAGATTAAAGAATAAGCTTCATGGGAGTAGACCTTATGTATTGAGTAAGGTCCTTCCCATTTTGGCTCAAGCTTTGGAGGTTTCTTTCCTAGTATCATTGGATTTCTGAGAACCAACACCAATTTTCCATGAATGAATGAACGAAGATGAACTTTCTTTTGAAAGGTCATGCTATTCGATTATGATAGACTTTCAAGTGGTGTATGGTGCACAATATTTTCTCATCTAATCATTCCAATTCATCCAATTTCTTTCGAGATTTTTCATTTGTAGATGAATGATCACAAATGGCCACTATGAGCAAGGGTAATGGAACCTCAATGGGCAAGACTACCGCTATTCCACACACCAATGAATATGGAGTTGATCGCGTTGCAGTGCGGGTGGTGGTCCAATAAGCCCATAAAGCATGAAAAAGTTTATCAGGACATGACTTCTTATCTTTATCCACCATCCTTTGCAGTATGTTTGGAAGAGTCTTATTGAAGGATTCTATTTGGCCATTGGCCGCTGCATGATACCAAGATGAATGATTGGATTTGATGTTGTATTCTTGATACAACTTCCTTACCTCAGATGAATAGAAGTTGGTGCCATTGTTCGTCAATATGGTATGAGGGACACCAAATCTAGTAATGATGTTAGACATGATGAAGCTAAAAATGCTTTTATAACTAACTTCTTTGAGAGGTATTGCCTCTGTCCATTTGGAAAAGAAGTCATTATCAGTAAGAATATACTTAAAATGCTTGGATGTAGACGAAGGGTAAGGTCCTACTACATCCATTCCCCATGTTGAAAATTGCCATGAGTATTTAGCTGTATGAAGAAACTCTGGGGGTTGATGAATGAAGTTGTAATGTACTTGGAAATAATGAAAATTCTTAGTTAAATCAACATAATCTTGTATCATTGAAGGCCAAAAGTATCCAAGCCTTCATATTTGATCAGACAGTCTATGTCTAGACTGGTGGGAACCACAAACTCCTACATGTAGTTCTTTCATGACAACCATTGTCTCTTAACCATCAATTCATTTGAAGAGAATTTCATCAAAACCTCTTTTGTAGTGAATTTTCTCTAGGTGATCTGGGCTATCATAAAGAGTAAAATTGACCACACGTCGCTAGACTTGTTCTTTCCCGGCTCTATCAGGTTGGAGTGTTCCATTTTGAAGGTATTCCCTGATAGGTGTCATTCATCCCGTAGTATGATCATATGGTTCAGAAATGGGACTAATTTCATTGATTTCCTCAGTTCTGGTATGAAAATAAGTTGAAATTGTATGACGGTGGGCAATACTGATGATTTTCTCGTCCCGATTTGGATCTGCCAGAGCTGTGGAATTATTATCCAATGCTTCAGCTTGAGCATTTTGTGATCGCAGTACATAAGAAAAGTGAGTTCCGAAACAAATTCCACCATCAACTCTCAGACGTAATCATACAAAGGGATTAACTCTTCTTTTCTGATGGTATAATCCCCATTGATTTGTTTGATTTCCAGGTCTGAATCACCTTTCACCTTTAAGTGATTCACTTGTGCCTGAAGCTCCAACTCCAATCCTGTGATGAGAGCTTGATATTCTGCTTCATTGTTGGTTCCGACTTCCCACAATAAAAAGGAATTGGGTAACACTTCCTTTTTTGAGGAAATAAGTACAATTCCTAACCCAACTTTGTTGAATTTAGGATCTTCCATTTTCTTCCCTGTTGGACTTCTAGAAGCACCATCAAAGTACATTTCCCATATTTGAAGATTATATTGAATAGAGAAGACCTCCTCATCAAGAAGTTCAGTATCTAAAGATGTATCTTCTACTGAAGGATTTTCAACAAGGAAATCAGCTAGAGCTTGGCCCTTTATTGCTTTTTGAGACACATATTGGATATCAAACTGCTGCAAAATAACTACACACCTTGTGAGACATTTAGTAAGCATTTGACAACTAAGGATGAATTTGACCAGGTTATTGCGAGATAAAAATTGGACGTCATGATGTTACAGGTAGTGTATCAACTTCTGAACACCAAATATTAACGCTAGGAATCACTTTTCAATACTTGAATATCGGGTTTCTACTTCAATCATAGTCCGACTGAGATAGTAAAGGCTATTTTCATTCCTATCATCATTCTTCTGTGCAAGGAAGGCACCTAGTGATCACTCTAAAGATGTCACATAAACAATAAGTGGTCTTCCTTCAATAGGTGGTATTAATACCAGTGGAATCAATAGTTATTTCTTGAGAATATTGATTTCTTCTTGACATTCTTCAGTCCACTGGTAAGTGACTCCCTTCTTCATCAATTTGGTGAAGGGTAAACTTTTTCCTGCCAAATTGGTGATGAAATGCCCAATATAGGCCAAGTGTCCTTGAAGTACTCTCAATTATTTCGAATTTCGAGGAGGTGAAATACCAAGGATTGACTTTGTCTTATCAGGATCGACTTTGATACCACGACGGAGTACAACAAAGGTGAGAAATTTTCCTGAGGTTACCCCAAAAGTACATTTCAAGGGGTTCATCTTCAAATTGTGTTGTTGAAGTTTGTGGAATATGACTTCCAAATCAGCCATTTGAATAGAACGTTGTTTGGATTTAACCACCAAATATTCAACATAACATTCAAAAAATTTCCCTAAAAAGGGTTTGAAGATACGGTGCATGGCACGCTGATATGTTGTGCCTGCATTCTTCAGGCCAAAGGGCATTACCCAATAGAAAAACACACCCCGAGGGGCTGTGAAGAGTATATATTCTTCATCTTCTAGAGCCATTGTGAGTTGATTATACCCAGAATATCCATCCATGAAGGAAAGTGCTTCATAGCCAGCTGTTGCATCAATTAAGAGTTCTGTGATTGGAACAGGAAAATCATCCTTGGGACAATGCCGATTAAGATATCTGAAATCAATGCAGACTATAATTTGTCCATTCTTATTTTTCACATGGACAATATTAGACAACCACTTAGGATATTTGACTTCTCTGAAAAAGTTAGCTTTGATAATCTTATCCACTTCAGCTTCAATTTTGGAAGCATAAGTTGGGTGTGTTCTTCCTACGGCTTTCTTGAATCCTCGATGTTCTTCAAGAAAAACGAAATGATGAGTAGAAATATCAGGATCAAGCCCTGGAATTTCTGTATAATTCCAAGAAAATATATCTCGATTTTTCTTTAAAAAAATACACATTTCTTGCTCTTCGAGAGTCATGCCCGCACTAATTAAAGTGGGGCATGGATCTTCTTTTGTACCCAGATTTATTTCTCTGAGTTCATCCACAGTGGTAGAGATACCCTCTTAAAAAGCTGGAAGAGCATCCGTGAGATCTTACTCTTCTTCTTCAACATGTGTTATCTCTTCTGCTTCTACTTGCATAGTAGATAATGAAATAGAATTTCCATGATCAGGAGAGATGTTAAAATTTGAACACCTTGAAGAAGAAGCTACCATTTCTGAACATATTGATGATGAAGGGTCTTCCTTGGGTAATAAAGAGGATATGATGGATTGATAATCAACATCATCGTTTATCTCTAACAATGATATAACTTCTTCTGGCCTGGTTGATAAAGTATAGAGTTGATGGATTTCAGCGGTTGAAATGAAGACATATCCATTTGAGCTTTCATCATTTTTAGTGAATCACCAATTTCTCCCATGCTGTCTGGATTGATTGTCGTATTTGACATTATGGAAGTTTCCATAAGAGTATTTGGATTTGGGTCTATCCAGTAAATTTGACTGATAGGCAACACATAATTTATACTCACATGTATGAATGGGTTTACTGGAATCTTTTCCACACCATATGGAGCATTAACTTTGGTAACCTCCCCTATTGTGGATTTCTCCTTAACCTCCATGTGATAGAATTTCACCCCAATGTATTGAGATTCACATGTTTTGAATGGGGCCTTATCACCATAAAATGTCCCAATTTGACAATTGAAACAATATTTGAGACATTGATGGTATGATGAAGGGATGGCCGTATGTTGATGTAGCTAAGGTCTTCCAAGTAAAATATTGAAGGCTGTGTCATGAACAACAACCATGAAATATGAATTGGATACAAGATCTCCAAACTGATTTATGAGTGTGATCTCTCCCAGAGGTTCTAGATCATTTTTATTATATCCTTGCAACATCAAAGTAGAAGGAGATAAATCAGATTCAGTGAGGCCCAATCGACGAAGTGTATGAATGGGTATGAGGTTGACTCCTGAACCATTATCAATGAAATCTCATCAGATGTCTACATCGTTGACCTTGCCAGATAAATACAAAGGTCTAATATGTCCAAGCACAACATCATCTTCATCTTTATCTGTAAAAGATATCACTGCATGGCATTATTCAGGATCATTCTCTACATGGTAGACTTCAACTGCAGTAATTTTAGTTGTGAATTCTTGAGAACTTGACAAATCCTCAATGAGTGCCTCCCAAAGATCCTTTAATATATTCAAGACATCCAGAATTGATAACTTGGCCAGTACTTGGGCCAAATGTTTCAAGATATCATTTTTTTGATCCAAAGGTATACGTTTCCCAACAAGAACATTTGGTTTTTCAGGTACCTTAGAAGTTGATGCTTTGGAAGTAGATGCATCTTGTATTGGGGTAGGAGTTGGAAATACTCTTGGATTTAGAAGATTAGACTGACTAGGCCTATTTACTTGCTAAGAGGAAGAAGGGGTAGCCTCCAATCGATCCTCCAAAATAATTGTGCCAGGACTGAATCTGCCATTCATGGAAGAACTTTCCTGTTCCTATTGAGCCCACTAAAGGGCTCTATGTCACGACCCGCCCTCGGGGTCCGTGCCGTGACTACCCCAAGCCCGCCTTCTATAGGCCAGGGGCTGACGACTAGCACCAAGGTGTAAATCCCTGTAAAAAGGGAAGGCATTGCCTTTGTAAAGTAAACAAACACCACCGAGTAAGCAAGAGGAAAGTAAACACTAAGCAAAAGCAGAGTACAACTGAAAGTGCGGAAAAGTAAAAGGGCCAGTATACAAACCCAAACTGAAAGTAAAGTACAACTCGAAAGGGAAAACAGCAACTGAAAAGTAAAAGCCGCTACACCGAGCTGTCCACTGGAAATCCCACCGAAGGGTGGGTACAGATAGCTCCACTGCTCCACGGGTCCCGCCGTCCGCTCCGAGCTCATCCCACCCAGTGGTCCACCTCCAGGTACCGTCCTGCTCTGCAAGCCTCAGCCAAGATCAACGCTGTCCGTCGTCTGCAACCAACACAACGTAGTGCGGGCAAAGCCCGTGCAGGGGTGAGTATAAGCTACTCAGTAGGGACCCCGAGACCCCTGAAGGTCTCTCAAATCCACAAAGGATAAACCACGAAGAAAGGTACAATCACGAAGTAACAACCGACTCTGCTTAGGTATATGACCATACATATACCTAAGTAATCAATTTCAAATACGCTCCAACCTCCGAGCCCAAGTACAACTCAGTCCACACAGTAAAGTAAACGTATTCCACACAGGAAAGCAAAACGTAATCCACACAGGATAGCACAACACAATCCACACAGGAAAGCAACAGGATTCAGCTCACACAGGTATACTTCTTCAAAGGACGATAAAGATGATATCTGATCCATCTAAGTCATCGGACCCACGAAGGATCGATAGGTAACTAACCCTCGCAAAAGACCCACACAGGATCGGGCCCACACAGGACCTGTAGGCGCTGGTTCACACAGGACCGCTGAGCGCAAAGACCCACACAGGATCGGACCCACACAGGATCGGGCCCACACAGGACCTGTAGCACTGATCCACGTAGGATCGTTGAGTGCTGTAGTCGTCGTCGTCGAATCCACACAGGATCGGGCCCACACAGGACCTGTAGCACTGATCCACGTAGGATCGCTGAGTGCTGTAGTCGTCGTCGTCGAATCCACACAGGATCGGGCCCACACAGGACCTGTAGCACTGATCCACGTAGGATCGCTGAGTGCTGTAGTCATCGTCATCGAATCCACACATGATCTCTGTACTGTCGTCGTCGCAGTCACAGTAGCAGTAGTGGTCACAGTCGCAGCCAACACTAGGGTTCCCGCACACAACAAGCTCGTTCGGGAGGATCCGCTTCACGAGCCGAGAGGCTGATACATCAACTGTCACAAAATCCAGAGTTGATGTATCCAAAAGTTCCGTACCGTCAACAGGAACTCAACGCAACAGACGGCGCGTCGATCGGACGCCCGGTCTGAGAGTTATTGGCATTTTCGTCCCCGGGGCCGGGTTGGTTTTTAAGGCAAAACCAACCCGTCCGTACTCCACCTGCGTCCAAACCTCAGGCGGAGTACGCCAAAAGATCCTTCTCACTAAGAGGAACACAACAAAGCTGGCGGCACGTCAATCGGACGTCCGTAGCTCAAGATATGAGCGTTTCCGCTCCGAAGGCCCGGTTGGTTTCGTGAACGAACCAACCCGGCAAAACTCAAAGTATTTCGAAACTTTGAGTGCGATATACCGAAACGACCGTATCAATCCAAGGATTGCGTTGCCGCAGACGGTTCGTCAATCGGAGGTCCGTGGCTCAAGTTATGGCCAAAAGACCAAATCCGTCTCGAAAATGGGGGTCCGGGTCCGGGCCGACCCGGCCCGACCCCCCCTGGGTCGGCCCGAACCGGGTCGACCCGACCCGGCGGCGGCGCGGCGACCTAGCGTTGCACGGAGGCAGCACACGGGGGGGGGGGGGAAGCCCCCCCCCCCCCTTCTTCAAATTGGCGGCGCGACATAGCCACGCCTTTTTTCCAATCAACGACCCCCCTCCTGGGGGCCCGCTTTGAGGAGGAACCGGGGGGCCGCCTGCCCCCCCCCCCCTCAAGGAAACCGCCCCCCTCAATTAAATGGGGGGGGGGGGTTTAGAGCTGGCCGGGGGAATTAAATTCCCCCGGCCTTTGACCTTCCGGCCGGCCATCTGCCGGCCGGTTTGTCTTCAACGGGACCGTAATACCGGTCCCCTTTCCGGTTTCCGACGCCGGCGGCCCGGCCGCCGGTCTTCTCGTCCCGCCGCGGCCCGGAACCAGCCGCGGTGTTCGTCGTCCAGCACGGTGCGACGACACCGCGCCCCTCCGCCGTGCCTTTGATTCCCTTCGACGCGGCGCGACGGCGTCGCGTTCTTGATGATTCTTCCATGGCGCGGTGTGACGGCGCCACACAAAAAATCGGGCGAATAACTGCGTGGTGCGACGACACCACGCCACCTTGTTTCATCCACAATATAAAACATCAAGAACGAAGGAGGGGGTTCGGCCGTGTTCATGCGGTCCGGCCCCCTCACGTTAAACAATAACACATATTTAAAATCCTCACGTTAGTCATGCTAGAACCACGAACAAGGATAAATAAATAAACAATTAACAACAACCCCTACCTTGGGTTCATGTTCGAAGATCGTCAACGACCTGCGGAAGACAACTTCGCGGAGGTTGGGCGTCGCGGTAGTCGTTCGTCAAATCCGATGACGAAGAGGTACGTCCGAAGAGGTACATCGTTGGAGAATCTTCGTATGCCGACAAAGGAAGTCCGAGGAGGAAGCAGCGTTCCCTTTCGTTGACACCGAAGATGAAGAAGAGAGGAGCGACGTTCTTCGTCGGAGCTTGAGCGTTCTTCGTCAAAGCTTGAGCGTTCTTCGTCAAAGTTTGAAGAAGAAAGAAAATCTCTCAAACCTCTCAAGATGGCTAAACAAAACTAACCAAATAAAATAAGCTAAGAGCTTATTTTATTAACTCAACCAAACCTTTTTGAATTTCAAAGGTTTGAAAAAGTTAAACAACTCAACCTAATTAATAAGCTAAGTTGTCAAAACATTTAAAGAGGGGTTAAAGGGAGTTTTGAGAGAAGTTGAAAAGTTGGGTTTCGTGTGGGCCCCACCACACTTAATCCTCCCAAGGGAGGTTAAGTGGATGTGGGTCCCACCTTTAACTCCCTTTGGGAGAAGTTAACTAACATAAAAATAAAATAAAAAGTGTTCCACATTTTTATTCAACTTTTTATAATTCTCCCAAAAACTAAATTTCGTCCCGCAATAAACGCAACTTCGGAAAAGGTCTCCTTAAGCGAATATCGGCGCTGCGAGTTCATCGGTGTCCTCGGATTTCAATTCCGAGCACCGGATCAAATGTTAGAAATTCCTGCTCGTTCGTTCACTGAACGTACCCGAGCCAAACTTCGGAACTTGATTCCGGGATCTCCGGGCCTCGGAATCAAGTGCCGTCTGAAACCACGCTCTTGTAAAATTCCAAAGAAAATTAAGAAAAAATTTCCCTTGAATTTTACGGGTCTTTATATTACTCCCACCTCAGGGCTTTACATCCCCGTAAAGATACATCAAAAACTAGGGAAACAAATGAGGGTACTGAGCATGCATCTGAGCCTCCCGCTCCCATGTGCTCTCCTAGAGGTTCCCATGCTGCCATCTGATGCACACAAGAGAATCGATCGCCCACGCAGGACCCGCTCCTGTCGATCCTCTATCTCCACTGGGACCTCCGTAAAAGTCGCCTCATCGTCAACGTCAAGCTCCCCATGGTCAATGATGTGCGTCGGGTCGTGCACGTATCTCCTCAGGTGAGATACGTGGAAGACGTCGTGCACCCGGTGCAACTGAGGTGGCAGAGCTAGGCGATAAGCCACCTCGCCAACCCTGCTGAGGACCTGGAAGGGTCCGATGAAGCGCGGAGATAACTTGCCGCCTCGGCCAAATCTCCGAATACCACGTCGAGGTGAGACCCGCAAGAAGACGTGGTCTCCATCCTCGAACTTCAGTGGCCTCCGCCTCCTGTCAGCATATGACTTCTGCCGGCTCTAAGCTGTCCTCATCCGCTCCTGGATGACCTAGACCTTCTCTGTCGTGGCCTGGACCATCTCCGGTCCCACAAGTGCTGACTCCCCAGGGTCTGTCCAGCACAAAGGAGATCTACAAGGTCAGTCGTACAATGCCTCGTACGGTGCCATCCCGATGGTGGAGTGGTAGCTGTTGTTGTACGCAAAATCCACTAAGGGTAGGTGGTCCTCCCAGCTACGGCCAAAGTCGAGGACACATGCGCGGAGCATGTCCTCGAGAGTCTGAATGGTCCTCTCTGTCTGACCATCCGTCTGAGGTTGAAAGGCTGTGCTCAGACGTAGCTGCGTCCCGAACGCCTCCTGTAACCCTTTCCAAAGCCAGGAAGTAAAGCGAGCATCTCGATCGGAGACGATAGATGATGGCACACCGTGGAGCCGTACAATCTCCTGAACGTAGAGACGTCCCAAGCTGTCCAATGAGCCCTGCTCTCTAATGGGTAAGAAGTGTGCCGACTTGGTGAGTCGGTTAACAATCACCCAGAAGAAGTCGTGACCTCTGGAAGTGCGTGGAAGTCCAGTCACGAATTCCATAGATATCCCGTCCCACTTACACTCCGGGACCTCCAAGGGCTGTACCAAGCCTGCTGGTACCTGATGCTCTGCCTTCACCTGCTGGCAGGTGAGGCATCGAGAAACGAACTCTGCTACAGCCTTCTTCATGCCCGGCCACCAGTGCTGTCTTCTGAGATCCTGGTACATCTTCGCCACTCCAGGATGTACCGCCAAAGGAGAAGTGTGAAACTCACTCAGCACCTCCTCTCGCAAAGCGACTGGTACCATGGTACGTCCTCTAAAAAGGATGTCGTGCTCTGCTCCAAGGGAGAAACCATCAGGTGTCTATCCCGAGGATATCTGTGCACGCCGTGTCTCACAGTCTGCGTCCTCACGCTGTGCCTCTATGACCTGCTGTAGTAGAGGAGGGGTGACTGTGAGATACTGGAGGAAGGCTGCTCCATATCTATCCACGAAGGATATCTGCAATGAGACTAGCTGCAAAGATTTCTCCTTTGCCGAAAAGTGAAATCCAGTCTCATCCCCTGGATGAACCACGTTCCTTGCCTAAAACAGTCAATCCCGTCATGATTAGTTAATTCATGGCATGGATGACGTCGTAAGGCCTCGACGCTGCTACCAAGAGATCCAACCGTTAATTTCGCCTCCAAGGGTTGAGTCACACTGTCGGCATCAGTGTGTAGTCACTGGGATTCCTCCAGTACGAATCTCGCAAGTGTGGGTCAAGTTAACAGTTTTTTTTAACCGACACCTCTTAGTAAAAACAAACAAAAGACAAGAAAACAAAAGTCACCAAGGAAAGTGTCTTTTATTACTTCAACTTAAAGAACAAGGTCACAAAGCAACACAAACTATGAAGCTAGAGGCATTATGGGCAAAGGCCTCTATGCCTGGAGCTAGTCCCGCACTAGTCCACCCGCTTCCGGAGCTCCATGATCGTAAGCTTCAGCTGCCTGAAGCTGTGCTCTCCCCTGAGGTCGGGGTGGACCTCCTGGTGGTGGTGGTGGTAGAGCCTCAAAGCGTCGCCCACCACCTGCTGCTCGACCAGCTCCTCTGCCTCGTCCGCCTCCTCCCTGCGGACCGCCACGGTCGAACCTCTGCCTCTGCCTAGGTGGTTCCTCAATCATCTGCTTCTCCTCTACATGGCGGGTCGGGCAGTCACGAGCCATGTGGCCTTGACCGCCGCATGCATAGCACTGTATTCCACTCGAAAGACTAGCTCCACGCTGTGTGCCCTGCACTGCTGAGCCAGTGCCCTGAGGTCGTCTGACCGAAGGTCTGGTCTGTCTGGACCCCTGAGTCATCCGTCGACTGCCTGCTGCAGATGACTCTGCCACGTGCCGCCCTACGGTGGGTCGCTGCGCTGGTGTAGACTCAGCAAGGAAGCTCTCGATCAAAAGGGCCCACTCCAGTACTCCTGTCTGAGTCGGTATGCTGAGGGAGATCAGTGATGCCCTGATCTCATGTCTCAAACCCTGCTCGAAGGTCCGGGCCCGGAGGAATGGGTCTCGTACCATATCGGTCGAGTAGCGCGAGAGATCAGTAAATCTCACCGAGTACTGAGCGACCGTCATGCTGCCCTGCCGCATCTGTAGAAGCTCCTGGATACGTACCGCACGAAGGGTGGCTGGGACGAACTCCGAGCGGAAGAGGTTCTCAAAGTCCTTCCAAAGTAGTGATGCCTCATCGTGCACCTGGAGCATCAAGCTCCACCATCGTCCTACTGCTGCGTGTAGTAGGCTCGCAGCGAGGATCACCATGAGGTCTGCTGGTGTCCTCACTAGCCTAAACACACGTACCACGGACTCCAGCCAGTCCTCTGCTGCCTGGGGATCCGTCTCCCCGCGAAACCTGGGTGGTCGCTGGCGCTGAAACTCATGCAGTGCGTTGAGGCGACGTGCATCGTCAGCGGCTAGTGCTGGAAGCATCGGGGGCTCGGCGGGTAGTGCTACCGCCGGTGCCACTGCTGACAAAGGGCCCTGCACCGAGGCCTCGTCGCTCGGTGGGCTGTCGTCACGCTCGACTCTCGGAACCCTAGCTGGCTGCCGTCGTGGGGCCATCCTGAATAGGAAACAGGTGCGCCACGGTCAAACAATATACCTGGTGAGCTGACACAAAGAAATCACAAAGAAAACTTTGAAACACACACGCAATCAATGTTTTCGTGCATTAAGTCAGAAATCAGAAGTCAGGGTCCTGGTGTACGGATACGTCGGCCGCCGCACCAACACTGGACTCCCTGGACTGATAACCACACTCAATACGCTAAACATTATTGCTTCACATAGAAAAGATCAGAGTTCACGGTAGAACCGAACTCCTCAGATACCAATTTGTCACGACCCGCCCTCGGGGTCCGTGCTGTGACTACCCCAAGCCCGCCTTCCATAGGCCAGGGGCTGGCGACTAGCACCAAGGCGTAAATCCCGGTAAAAAGGGAAGGCATTGCCTTTGTAAAGTAAACAAACACCACAGAGTAAGAAAGCGGAAAGTAAACACTAAGCAAAAGCAGAGTACAACTGAAAGTGCGGAAAAGTAAAAGGGCCAGTATACAAACCCAAACTGAAAGTAAAGTACAACTCGAAAGGGAAAACAACAACTGAAAAGTAAAAGCCGCTACACCGAGCTGTCCACTGGAAATCCCACCTGAAGGGTGGGTACAGATAGCTCCACTGCTCCACGGGTCCCGCCGTCCGCTCCGAGCTCGTCCCGCCCAGTGGTCCACCTCCAGGTACTGTCCTGCTCTGCAAGCCTCAGCCAAGATCAACGCTGTCTGTCGTCTGCAACCAACACAACGTAGTGCGGGCAAAGCCCATGCAGGGGTGAGTATAAGCTACTCAGTAGGGACCCCGAGACCCCTGAAGGTCTCTCAAATCCACAAAGGATAAACCATGAAGAATGGTACAATCACGAAGTAACGACCGAATCTGCTTAGGTATATGCCCATACATATACCTAAGTCATCAATTTCAAATACGCTCCAACCTCCAAGCCCATGTACAACTCAGTCCACACAGGAAAGTAAACGTATTCCACACAGGAAAGCAAAACGTAATCCACACAGGATAGCACAACACAATCCACACAGGAAAGCAACCGGATTCAGCTCACACAGGTATACTTCTTCAAAGGACGATAAAGATGATCTCTGATCCATCTAAGTCGTTGAACCCACGAAGGATCGATAGGTAACTAACCCCCGCAAAAGACCCACACAGGATCGGGCCCACACAGGACCTGTAGGCGCTGGTTGACACAGGACCGCTGAGCGCAAAGACCCACACAGGATCGGACCCACAAAGGATCGGGCCCACACAGGACCTGTAGCACTGATCCACGTAGGATTGTTGAGTGCTGTAGTCGTCGTCGTCGAATCCACACAGGATCGGGCCCACACATGACCTGTAGCACTGATCCACGTAGGATCGCTGAGTGCTGTAGTCGTCGTCGTCGAATCCACACAGGATCGGGCCCACACAGGATCTGTAGCACTGATCCACGTAGGATCGCTGAGTGCTGTAGTCGTCGTCGTCGAATCCACACAGGATCTCTGTACTGTCGTCGTCGCAGTCACAGTAGCAGTAGTAGTCACAGTCGCAGCCAGCACTAGGGTTCCCACACACAGCAAGCTCGTTCAGGAGGATCCGCTCCATGAGCCGAGAGGCTGATACATCAACTTTCACAAAATCCAGAGTTGATGTATCCAAAAGTTCCGTACCGTCAACAGGAACTCAACGCAACAGACGGCGCGTCGATCAGACGCCCGGTCTGAGAGTTATTGGCATTTTCGTCCCCGGGGCCGGGTTGGTTTTTAAGGAAAAACCAACTCGTCCGTACTCCACCTGCGTCCAAACCTCAGGCGGAGTATGCAAAAAGATCCGTCTCACTAAGAGGAACACAACAAAGCTGACGACACATCAATCAGACGTCCGTAGCTCAAGATATGAGCGTTTCCGCTCCGAAGGCCCGGTTGGTTTCGTGAACGAACCAACCCGGCCGAACTCAAAGTATTTCGAAACTTTGAGTGCGATATACCGAAACGACCGTCTCGATCCAAGGATCGCTTTTCCATAGACGGTTCGTCAATCGGAGGCCCGTCGCTCAGGTTATGGCCAAAAGACCAAATCTATCTCGAAAATGGGGGTCCGGGTCCTGGCCGACCCGGCTCAACCCCCCTGGGTCGGCCCAAACCGGGTCGACCCGACCCGGCGGCGGCGCGGTGGCCTAGCGCCGCACGGAGGCAGCGCACGGGGGGGGGGGGGGGGGGGGGGGGGCAAAGCCCCCCGCTTCTTCAAATTGGCGGCGCGGCATAGCCGCGCCTTTTTGCCAATCAACGACCCCCCTCCTGGGGGCCCGCTTTGAGGAGGAACCGGGGGGCCGCCTGCCCCCCCCCCCCCTCAAGGAAACTGCCCCCCCTCAATTAAATGGGGGGGGGGGGTTTAGAGCTGGCTGGGGGAATTAAATTCCCCCGGCCTTTGACCTTCCGACTGGCCATCTGTTGGCCGGTTTGTCTTCAACGGGACCGGAATACCGGTCCCCTTTCCGGCTTCCGACGCTGGCGGCCCGGCCGCCGGTCTTCTCGTCCCGCCGCGGCCCGGAACTGGCCACGGTGTTCATCGTCCGGCACAGTGTGACGGCACCGCGCCCCTCCGCCGTGCCTTTGATTCCCTTCGACGTGGCGCGACAACGTCGCGTTCTTGATGATTCTTCCATGGCACGGCGCGACGGCGCCGCGCAATAAAATAGGGCGAATAACTGCGTGGTGCGACGGCACCACGCCACCTTGTTTCATCCGCAATATAAAACATCAAGAACGAAGGAGGGGTTTCGGCCGTGTTCATGCGGTCCGGCCCCCTCACGTTAAATAATAACACATATTTAAAATCCTCATGTTAGTCATGCTAGAACCACGAACAAGGATAAATAAATAAACAATTAACAACAACCCCTACCTTGGGTTCAAGTTCGAAGATCGTCAACGACCTGCAGAAGACAACGTCGCGGAGGTCGGGCGTCGCGGTAGTCGTTCGTCAAATCCGATGACGAAGAGGTATGTACGAAGAGGTACGTCGTTGGCGAATCTTCGTATGCCGACGAAGGAAGTCCGAGGAGGAAGCGGCGTACCATTTCGTTGACACCGAAGACGAAGAAGAGAGGAGCGGCGTTCTTCGTCGGAGCTTGAGCGTTCTTCGTCAAAGCTTGAGTGTTCTTCGTCAAAGTTTGAAGAAGAAAGAAAATCTCTCAAACCTCTCAAGATGGCTAAACAAAACTAACCAAATAAAATAAGCTAAGAGCTTATTTTATTAACTCAACCAAACCTTTTTGAATTTCAAAGGTTTGAAAAAGTTAAACAACTCAACCTAATTAATAAGCTAAGTTGTCAAAACATTTAAAGAGGGGTTAAAGGGAGTTTTGAGAGAAGTTGAAAAGTTGGGTTTCGTGTGGGCCCCACCACACATAATCCTCCCAAGGGAGGTTAAGTGGATGTGGGTCCCACCTTTAACTCCCTTTGGGAGAAGTTAACTAACATAAAAATAAAATAAAAAGTGTTCCACATTTTTATTCAACTTTTTATAATTCTCCCAAAAACTAACTTTCGTCCCGCAATAAACGCAACTTCGGAAAAGGTCTCCTTAAGCGAATATCGGCGCTGCAAGTTCATCGGTGTCCTCGGATTTCAATTCCGAGCACTGGATCAAATGTTAGAAATTCCCGCTCGTTCGTTCACTGAACGTACCCGAGCCAAACTTCGGAACTTGATTCCGGGCACTCCGGGCCACGGAATCAGGTGCCGTCTGAAACCGCGCTCTTGTAAATTTCCAAAAAAAATCAAGAAAAAATTTCCCTTTAATTTTACGGGTCTTTACACTCTACAAAGAGTTTATACTGCATAAATAGTTCAGGTAGGGGTAGAATTGGAATAGTGGCTTCTACCACATCTTCCTCTGTATCCTAGACCTTTGTAACTCCCTCTAATTCCTCTGTTTGATATAGGGAACTTAGGCTCATCGAGATCGAAACTATGACTGGCATAAGGATATGTTAAGTGAATCATGTTAATAGAACCAAAGATCAACTATTCATCTGATGAAGACTTTACCTGATTAGCCAATTTAGGTTGTTCCGTTTGGTGGGGCGGTTCTCGTTGCTTTGAAGTAGATGGCATAAAATCGGCCAAAGTCAAAGACAACTTGGGGTTTGACACGATATCATTTTCTTCTGACTACTCTTCTTTTATTGAATTATTCCATTTATTTGAGGATTTTTCTTTTGCTGATGAAGGTTTTGATGTGTCATTCATAGTAGAAGACACAATTGGATTCTTCAATTGCGTTCGTAAAATGGAAAGAGTCCGGTTGATCATTTTTCTGACCATCCAATCATCATATTTCTGCGCATTTTTTCTTTTGCCTTCTTTCCACTCGCCTTCTTCCTATGGATTTGTAGTAGAAACACATGCTACCTGAGCTGAAGAACCTTTTAGTTTGACTTTTCTTGAGTCCACCATCTTCTGTAGGAGGTCTTTGAAGACAAAACACTCTTGAATGGGATGCCCCAACATCTGATGAAATGGGAAATAGTTGGTACAATCTTCATATCCTTCCTTGTTTGACCATTTAGGCCTTAGAAACTGTACCAAATTATTTTCTAGATCCTAAATAAAGTAACCAGGAACTTGTTCATTTTGGAAAGAATAAACTTTTCTCTTTAACTCCGAAATTGTTTCCGTCTTTGATCTCTTTGATCATCTTGATGAAACGGCCTCTGTTGTTGACGTTCAGGAGGTGGAGCCCTTCGATAAGATGAAGGTTTTGAAGTAGAAGCAAGTACGGGTGCTTGTGTAAGTGTAACTGTAGAAGTTTCTGCATTACCCATTCTCCTTCCTGGAGCTAATGGAATTACATAAGTTTTAACCTTAGTCTTCATAAGAGAGTCTTCAATCTGTTGAGTGATTGAAGTAAGGTCTCAAAACCCTCTTGTGTATTTCACAGGGATCAATGGTGTGTGTAATGCATCATGCAAATTTTCCACACATATTGGAAACAACACTTCTTGAGGGAGTGCTACGATTAGGTAATAAGTTAATCCCTTCTAGCGAGCAATGAAATCTGAAACTCCTTCATTCTCTCTTTGATTATAATTTGTAAGATCAAAAACAGTTGTCTTTGGCAAAGTTTAGTTGAATTGAAGAAGAAATCATTGACGGAGATCTTCCCATCCGGTAATTGACCGGGATGGCAAGCTTGTATACCAGACAAAAGCAGACCCTTGTAATGACTATACAAAACACCTGATCTTAACTGCTTCTTGTTGTTGAGGAGTTACCATCATAGGATCACAATGGGAAACAAAATGTGATAAGTGTTGTTCTGGGTCTCCCGAACCATTAAAGATTGGGAATGCGGTACCTTCAAAATTTTATGGGGGAGGAATTGCATCAACCCATTCAGGGTAATCTCTCTTTTATGGTTTAATTTGTGCACGCTTTCCTTCCATATATTCCAACTGGGCTTTTAATGACTCAATGATAGTTATTAACTTTTTAGAAACATCCAGTTGAGCTTGGACCTGAGCAGGTGTAATAACTAGAGCTTGGGCAGGTGTGGTGGCTGGTACTACAACTGATGGTAGCACCACCGATTGTTGTTGCGCATGACCTGTAGGATTAGACCTGTGAGGGTGTACTGGTAAAGGGTGATATTATTGATCTATATTAGTAAAAACAACAAATTCCATTGGCTGACTAAATCCAGCATGATTAGGAGGAAGATTACCTTGAAGTAGTTCTACATTCAACCTCCTTAATTCCTTCATTTCTTCCTCTTGTTGTGAGAATATTGGATCTAGTGAGAGTAATTGTCCTTCTCCAGAGGAAGGGTGGAATTCAACATGACTTTTTTTATTTCCCCTTGTTGGACACCTTTTATAGAGGGGGAAGTTGGTTATTTGAAGGAATACCTAGATTCAGGGTAAGCCTTTGGTTTTGTGTACGCACACCTTCTTCATTTGCCTCTGTGTGCACAGCCTCTTGAGCAGGAAATTCCTCATCTGATCCCTTTGAGTGAGCCTCATGTTCTGGGGGATCAACAACAATGACATTGATGAAATTTATTGATGCATAATACATTGCATCTCTTCTCTCGGCATTTCTAGGATACTATCTTTTTCCATGTACCTGATGAGACACTGCCTTCTGTTGAGTTGATCCCTCAGGAAATTCTTGACGAGCCGTAATTTGGAGGGAATCTCCTGATAATTTGGCTCTTTTTTTCTCTTGTGGATTCTTCCATAATCGAGTGAAGACTTACTTTCTCTGAGGAAGAGATTGAGGATTTGAAAATGTCCCTAGTCCTGTGGACTGGGGCTATTCCGGCTGTTCCTAATCAACTCCTCGAATCCTATTTGATGATTCCAAGGGTTGGGCTAAAAGATTCCCCAGTCTAGAAAGCTAGGGTAGTTCTCGAGCTGCTACATCTGAGACTTTCTTAAAATCTCTCTTGATATTGGAGACTTTAGTCCGGAAATTGGATGGATGCATTAACCTACATCCACTCAAATCACCTAGCTCAAAAGACTGTTGGATGATTTCTGACACTTCTATCACCTGATGATGTGCATGATCTAAATGATAGGCGTATTCGATATTCTCGTTTTCCAGATGCAAGAGTAATTTGAAAACTTTTTCTTTGTATGCCTGCCTTTGAGAAGAACTAGTTGAGGCATGTTCTTGAGCAAGCCTTTGATTATGCACAAAATCATCCAGATGTGGCCAGTTTTAGGAAATGACATTGCATGACACCACCATTGATGGGCTTTGTTGACTGGAGAGTAAAATGAAATGTAGTTCTCCATGAACACCCCATCACTTGATATGAATATCATATGGGGCATTGTAAATTAACAGGCGCAATCTTTTTAGTGCACCAAGGCATGAACGCTGAAGGGCTCTCTGCTATTTTTCAGCCTTTGGATATTGGGAAACTAAGAGAGATGCCAAATAAATTTGGCATTGTAACCCTTCTATTATCTTGACATGATTTTCATATTCATCATAAGATAATATTTTCTTTTTCAATTGACAAAGAGTTTTCCATTTGTTGAGAAAAATATCGTGAATACAATCTTCCGTCAACATTTTTGGAATGTCATACTGAGAGTCAGCCAAAGGCCAAAACATGACTGGTACTTCAACTTTCAGCAGTTGTTTTCTCATATTCAGTACATCCTATTTATCATTCGTTGAAAATTATTCTACATGATTAGACCAAAGCTGGTGCTTCTTTGTTACTTCATCCTATTCAACAGGATTGGTAGAGAATTCATTTATCAAACTAGAAGATGAATGACCCGGGGGTGGTTCGAAGAATGAAATAAACCTTGGGCTATCTTCTGACTGAGAAAGTATTTCACATAATAGATGTAAAGCATTAGACATGACTGGATTCACATTTTCATGTGCCTCAAGATAAGAGGGATTTTTCATTACTATCATTGTCTTTTGATGAATTTTCTAGACAATGAAAATTACTACTGTAGAGAGGACTTTCACATCTAATTTCATCATCATGGGGAGGACCACCATGGTGGGGTACAACAAAATATGAAACATTTTTCTCCTTGATCTTCTGGCCATGTAGAGGGTTATCTTGGATCTCATCTAAAGATGATACTTTGAGACCGACTGAACTATCAGGAATCAAGCCTTCATGAGGAAGTGTCTGATGCAGACCTTCGGAATTATTGTTCCCACTATAGGGAAATGAGAGAGTAGAATCTTGAGTTCCAACAGATAATTTTATGAGTGCATCGAGAACTCCAGCATCGAGTAAGACCTTATTACAGATTAGCCCTTTATTTATTGACTGTGCTGGATGAGTCTTTTTCTTAGATGCCTTCTTACTCACTTTGGAAACCACTTGTTGATGAATTTGGTTATAATGGGCAGGTGTATGTGCCTGCTCAGGAGAAATAGTCAGGTTAGTCTGATTATCTCTATTCAAATTAGGTGTATGTGCTTGACTTGATTGTCCATTTGACATGGGGTCGTATGACCCACAACCCTCTTGGACTAAAACAGATGTGTGTATCTGTTCCAGAGTGATATGTTGATGTGTCACTCCACTGGTAGGGACAGATTTGTGTTTCTTTCCCTGTGATTCTACTGAAGCTATTATAATATTCTGACAGGTATCCAGAATATGACCAGGGATTTGGTTTTTCTCTTTCACCATCGTCAGAATGTGAATGGTGACTTCATCTACTGGAACGGGAATATACATCCATTCCGTACTTGGAGTAGGTGTGTATTCCAGATCCTGTCATCCTTTTCATGTCAGTGAATTATGACAGTACTTATATATGGTGGCAGAGAGTTGAGTCTGCTCCAAATTTGTCGTCAGAGCTTTCCGGCTGACATCTCCAGGTGCTACCAAACAAGACTGTTGGTAGGTTTGATTATAATTGGTAGGTGTATGTGCCTACTGTTCATCCTTTGTCAAGTATGGTAGACGAATTTCCTTCAATACTGTTAGACAAGACTGCTGATAGAATTGTTGATTGTAAATAGGTGTATGTCCCTGCTTATCAGTTTCCACCATATTAGATTGGCGAGCTTCTTTAGTTGTAGTCAGACAAGCCTGATGACTAGCTGATGAGTTATAAACAGGTGTATATGTTTTCCTATAATACTCCACTAGAATTTCCTGGTGGGATTGGCATGTTACTACCAGATGAGTCTGCTGTGCAGTAACATCAGGACAAACGGGTGTATATGCCTGCTCGTTATTTTCCATCAAGTTGGCTTGATGGACTTCTTCGGAGGGGGCAGAAGTAAGAACCTGCTCCCTATTGACCAGATTTCACCTCTGGCAGTTTGTCTTGTGTGGTCGGGTCTGAGGAACTTGGGCCGAACTACTAAAGGCGATACCCTCATCATGTTGAGGGCACACTACCGCACGAGTCTGGTGGCGATTGTTGATGGGAGCCCTTGGGAAGGACTCCTGTCTCCTTGAATTAAGGCCTTAAGTGACCTTCTCATTCCCTTCCTCATAATATGGGATGGACTGGTGATTGCGTTCAAGGGATAACGACCCGAAACAGTTGGAGACGGTGGTTGGCACCACTTGTTTTTTGATCACTGGTCGTCGCTGTCCAGACAACCAGGGTGAATTATTTACTTGGAGGGCTTGTCGAGTGCCCTCCAGAGTCAGTATGGTACCGTGTTGATGGTATTCCTTAACAAGTGCATTTGAGACCCAGCGTTGAAGACGCTGAGTAGGTGATGTTGTTCTCAGAGCAGATGAGGATCCAACAGAAGTAGCAACAGATGGATTCACAGGATTAAACTTTAGAGAATCCATTTCTGTGATGCAGAAGATCTTGGAAAAGAGTAACTGTTTGATATAACAGACATAATCTAGATAAGTTCGGACACTACATATTTTGGATGAGCACATATGTTATTGATTGCTTTTTTGGCCCTCACATTGAGTAAAATAAGGGAATAACAAATAAGAAAAACAACATTTTAACTTGGTTAAGGATTCACGTCGGGTTCACCATTTTTTGTTTCCTCTGGAAATCGGGATGACCATGTTTTTTTATGGTTCAAACATTCAAATCAGTTTCCAACGGGTTTATTCATAGAATCGGAAACACCCAATGATTCTATATCCATTTGTAGCTACTTTCCAAAGGTAGGTTCTCATTAGTTTTGGACCAATGAGGCTTAAAAATTTTCATTGGTCGAGAGGATGGGAGGTCGGAATCATCACACCTTTTTGAGGGGAATTATTGTCTACTCCAGGGATCTCTTTATATATTTGAGTTATGTTTGTGAATCCTTATTAAATTACCAAGTATGAAAATGATATTTCCTTTAGATCTGACAATCAATGATTAATATGTATGAAATTTAGAGAATATTTTATACGTATTTAATGTTCTTAATCGATAGAGAATCATCTATATTTGTTAGAGATTATTTGTCAATCATATCCTTCACCACATTATATATAAATCTCTTGGTCATTATGATAACCATACTGGTTTTAAATCCACACAGTGTGGCACTTGAAGTTTATTATCATTCAAAAGGACATGGATTATTTCATAGTTGGGATCATACCCACAGATGGGCTACCTACGTATCCTTTCTTAGAAAAGGAATCGTAACCCACATAGTTCGAGTGATGAAATATAGAGTTTATGCAAGGCTCCTTCTCTTAGAGATAAAAAGCAGAGGATATAGTCCTATACATAGAATCCAAAACCAAAAATTCCCCACAACTGTTCCTACTATACTTGTATATGTGAGAATAGATAAAAAAATTTATTGATTCCCCAAGGATCCTGACCATATGGTAAGACAATTATGAGAAACCTCTGACAGCCAAAATACAAATCCAAATTAGAGATACACTGATTTTCTTTTCTATAAGTTTTTCTAAACCAAGAAGTCTTAGTGGTGAATTCCAAATAATCTTTTTTTAGACAAGGGATCCAATGATGGATAAAAGCTTCCAAGAATTGTAGAGAAGGAGGCTTCATGAAAGGATCGTGTGGGATGAAAGGTAAGGTGAACCATGGAGGACAACAGAAGGTATTCATCGGGTAAGTGGTCGACATGAAAGTAGGTTTAGTATAATTGGTTTCTCCTTGTGCAACAAATAAACTAGATTGTTACACATGCCCGATACATTGATATAGCCTTCAAAAATATTTATACATAATCCCATAAATGATTAGTACAAGTTCTTGTTTGGGGGAGGAAAATAATGCTAGTATTCTTAAATCATAGGGTTGGACGAACTTTTTGTGCAAGTTTTGTATATTTATAAAACTAAATGGATATAAGTATCACTATCCCTCTTCAATTAATCCTCTTTTGTTGTTATTGACCAATCATGGAGGTCTCAGAGGACTCAAGAGAAGTACTAAGGAGATCTGAGCCTCAATCAGCCTTCCGGGAAATTCATCCATACAATTGAAGTCCACAAGTGTATATTTATAGGAAAACTGGTTACCCTGGGCAAAGGTAGTTGGTCTCACAAGTAGAGTGGTACAGAAGTACCTATGGGTTTATTTTTATTGGGGATATCTTGGATGAAACACATTGTGATCCTTTGTAAATATTAACATTCATCATCTATTTTTTACTCATTTTTCTAATTCATTTCCCTTTGTAACTTTTTTATCCATGTGATGAAACAAAGTGTCAATAAAATTCCCCACCACTAGAGAATGTATTTGAATAAAAAATGGGGTCCAACCATGAGGTAAAAAGGTATTTAAACGGAAGATGGGTCGCACATGTTTTTGGGTGTTCACTCAAGTGCTTATCGAGCATGTTGACTTTCTTATATTTAATTAGGATGTTTCTATTGTTGAAAAACTCTTTAGATTCAAATAATCATGATCTCACCAGGATAATATTCCACACATATTAATTTCTATTTCTATTTTCTCAAATACAGTACATATTTTTGTGATGAACTTTCACATTATGATTTTGAGAAATACACAAGAACAACCCATATTTTAGTGTCACACTTGTGCACCAAAAATTTTCTACAATTACTTAATTCCTTCTCCAAATTTTCATTATATTCGCAAAAAATTCCAAATGAGCCTTCACTAAAATTAATTTTGTATTGAATTCAAAGTTCTATGGCTCCCAAAAAGATTAAACCTGCTTTTGAATTGGTGAGTAAGAAAACTGAGGAAATGATGAAGATCATAGGGCATGACAACTAAAACATCTATGATACCACTCTTTCTCATATGAAAGGGTATCTAAAGAATTATCACCATGATTTTCCAAAAAGTGTATATTTTCCAATTTACAATTATCTTTATCGGTGAAAAGTTTTCAGGCTAGAACCAAAGAATTACATACTGATCTATTGGTTTCAAGACTAAAATATCTTATCATATTCTAATGTTTCTAGTGTGGGAAAATATATTAATATTGGGATTCCATACCCCACTTATGTTATGAATCATAGACCATGTGTTTCATATATGAAACCACAAAATATGGCACTAAATACACACTTTTATTCTTTCATTTTTATAGATTTTAAAATAGGTCAATTGAAGTGCTGGAAGAAAAGTACAAACATTCACCTAAGATGGAGTATTAAGCCCACATGTATGTGGACATAATGGGTGCACCATACATGTTCTAAGTTCAAAAGTGACCTGGAAGACACTAGAATTATTGAGTTTGTGTGGGTAGGTAAAACCAGTGTGTATATGAATACTGATTTTTTCCAGAATTGCTAAGTTGATGGAGTGCATAGAAGAATTATTTCTGTTTTACGCATGGATAAGTGGGTATATTATTGTGTGATGTTCATAAGATCCATGGGGCTCTAATCCTTGTTGATGTGTATGGTGAATTAATCTCCACTATGTCAACATGGAAGGAAGTTTACAGGACACTGAATTTGGAAAGTGAGATACCGAAGATATCTCATAAAATAAAGAAGAAAAATCCCCACGCAATGGGCGATATTAATTTGGAGACATGGATTGGAATTCTATAGTAGATAATTTGTACAATCCCCAAGTGAAAGAATCTAACTATAATTCCCAAGGTGATAAAAGGATGTTCACTTGACACCATCTGTTTGAATCTTTAAAAAGGAGAGTATGAAAAGTGGGAATATATAAAATCAAATCCAAAATTCCTTCCCAAACAAGTCTCACAAGATTTATGGATATGTGGATTAGTATTTATCTTTTGAATTTCCATGATTCCAAATAAAGCATAAGTCATGGAACATTTGTTTTAGCAGTGATTTTGGAAGAGAATAATATGAAAGGGTCATCTTCCCCAATTACGAACATGATCTAGAGGAGCATGTTTCATATTCATGGAGGGAAGCCTCCTATCAGAATTGCAAGATCATTACATGTTTTTTGGTGATTGATTGTGACTAATTTTAGTACTTATGTTATGATGAGTGGGATATAGGTCCTCAAGATATCACTCTGACCATTAACACAAGCTTTCTCTAGTATTCATCCTTTATCATTGACACCACATGAAATTAAAAAAATAATGATTTTATTCAAGGAGTTTAATTTATTTTTCATTTGAATATTCCCACAGGAAATGTTATTGATGATGGAACATCAATCATTAAAATTTGGTAGTATATTATAGCTTTTTGGGATGGTCTATTATCAACTAGGACTGATTGAAAAATCATATGTGATGTCCACATTCATTATTGTTTTTCATGCCAATTCAAGTGCTTGAAAAAAAATTATTGTATCCATAGCAGTGCACGTTAGACTAGAATAGAATATGAAGATATATCTACAAATATGGTTACATAAATCTTGGTAATAGATAGGGGATGTGATCAATCTATATGTGTCTAATGTGAAAATAATATTGACAATATAGTATGTTTATTATTAGGTTGCATCATACCCTGAAGGGGTGAAAATATGGTTGTTCCTCAAGTAGATGTAAAGAGGAAGAGTATAATAGAACCTTATACTTTGAAAGTTTCATCATTTCCTTCATAATATGAGTTATTACAGTCATATGGAGAGAATGAAAAGGCTCCTAGCTTTCACAAGTGACCTCATTCAAGATATACACCACCTTCTAGAATTATGTGAGATACATCATCATCACCAATTGAAGATGGACCATGGTGGTATAGTCATCAATGCCTAGAAGAGGATAAGGTTCAATTTTCATGTCCACCTTATGTGATTGAAGAAAGTGTGATTCTTAATAGATATAAAATAGAAGGATCATCTTCATAGAAGGGTGGAATGTATTCATACTACATATGACCAAAGGTAATTCAATTATGGAAGAACTCATTTTGTGATGCAGAAACTATGTGGGAGATTCTTTATGAAGGATTTTATATTCCATGGATATATGATCACCAAGACACATCAAATATTCACTTTGAGGATAATTATATTGAAGTGATAATCTATATCTAGGAGCTAAAG
Organism: Viscum album; assembly: GCA_963277665.1. NCBI lineage: Eukaryota > Viridiplantae > Streptophyta > Magnoliopsida > Santalales > Viscaceae > Viscum > Viscum album. Next base: position 454,204,940 of record OY728137.1, read on the forward strand.
ATGATCATATTTGCAACCAAAAATTTAATACACAACACAAAAATAGTGAAGGAAACGATATATTGTCGGACCGCTGAAGGGATTTATCCTTCATATTTTAAGGAATGGGATGATTTTGTTGATCCTAAAGCTATAAATTTTATTCTTACCAAATTATTATTTTCATTTCATATAAATTTATTCAAATAATTATCACTACAGGGAAAATCCATTAAATTGTATGTTGAATAATGGAAAATGAACATAGGTTCTGTCATCATGGTATAATCCTAGATTCACTCTGATTAGGGATTTTGAATCACCACCAGGATCAAGAGAAATATCTACAGGATGATAGGACATGGATGATGAAATGGATGAATGTTTCCTGTCTCCAATACCTATTTTTGATGATGATTATTCTAGTAATCTTTTTAAGGAAACAAATATGAAGAGACACAGAAGAATGAAAAATGAATCTATATTCTTTATAATAAGTGTTTAGTTTTCCAGAAATCATCCAAAGAATGTTACTAAACTTCTTGTAATTCCCATTATTTTATATGATTCATACCTCAAAAAAATTTATATAAAACTTTATGAACTAAGGAGGTCACTATTGGAAAAGTCGTGGACCCCACGAAAGAGAGGTCTTCCTCGACTGAAGAAGAATATAAGATAGGGAAAACATTATCTTCTACTAGAGTTTCTCCAATTACTGATATTAGGAGAGATGAGGCATGTGGTATATCATATGTGCTTCTGAAGATGCTATATACAAACGATTGACTTCCATTTTGGTCATATTTCTTGTTCGTTGCATGCATCAGAAAATCCTACAACGATTGAGGCATCCCCAATGATTGCCACTAAGGAGGCTATTAAGGGTTTAATGTAATCAAGGGAGGGTCATGAAATAGCAGATCTAATTGTTCCCACTGGTGAGACTATCACAAATATTAGACTATCAATTGAATCCATGGTGAATCATGGCATGTCTCTTGATGATATATCATAAAATACAAATTTTCCTACCACATTAGAAGAATTTGGGTAACTATATAAATCAAATTAATGTGAGTTATTATTTTAGTTCTAATAAACCATTTATACTTGATTCTATAATCATTATTTTTTGGAATATACCTCCCCATGCACTAGATCATGATCAATAATGATGCATTGAGAGGGTGTTCTAATCATTTAGGATTCCACTATTGAGGAGGAGCCAACTAAACTGATCCTTGAAATGGGGAGTCTTCGTAATGTTCATCTGGCTAGTCTTGGGTAGGCCTAGGAAAGTTCCCCTAAACAATAAATTCCCTCCCAAACTACTAATACTAGGAATTTTGGGGAATAATCTTCTTGAGCTACTGCAATTTTTTGGGTAAGGGTCACCAACTATTGTGATTACACCCCTTTATTTCCATTCTTTTGGATATAATGATGATTTTAATTCATATTATAGGATAAATAGATTATATGGATATATTTGATTGTAAAAATTCTAAATTAGATCAATCAGTATTGGGGGGATAGGAAATAACTTTTGAAGAGGGAACATAAAAGGTCACTTCTTTGAGTGCCCTCATTCTAGAGTACATACACTCTTATGATAGTGGCATTGAGTCATATCTAGAACATCAAAATCCTCACTTCATAACATTTGTTATTCTTTGGTTCGATAAATGGAATCCAATCTATCAGACACCCCTTAAGGAACTTCCTTCATGAAACCCATTGATTTTATCAATATATGTCATGTTTGGATTTAGTGGTTTTGATTACTGTGTAATCCATACTGTTGGGAATGAGACCATTCAGAGGTAAGAGCAAGGAAAAAAATTATAATTAAATCATCAAGAACCAAATTCTCATAATCATTGATGTTTTTAGAGACACAATATCCCACGAATAAGCAATCCATAATAAAAAGTTAGTGGAATTCAAAAATCAAATCAAGGAGAAGACTATTCAATTGTCGCACCATCAGAAAGAGTTGAATGATACTCAATGGCAACATGAATAAACTCATAGCTCAAAAGGGGAAGTTCATAAGGAAGGGACCAGTTCCATGGCAACTTATTGAGATGCGCTTCATCAAGCCAAAGAGACAGGGCCATGTTAATTGACTGAACTTCAATAGGTGGATGACAGTTCTCAAGAGGCTATTAAACAAATGAAAAGTTGTGTGAATGGACTATTGTGATATAATACATAGAGAATCTATTTTGTTTATGTTCCTCTGGGAGAATATTATATCATAAATGTAATGAATTTTTTTTCTGATCATCTACATCTTCATCTATCCATTTTATTGGATTTAAAATGTTGAAATTGATTTTCATATTATGATTTTATTTAAACTGGATAATCATAACTACAATGATAGTTATTGGATGTTCTCTAATTTTTAACATAACAAATTGAGACTATTGAGCGTATTTTTATTATTTCTAGGGTTATATTTACAACCCTCTATACATTGATTATTTTGACTTTTCTTTGCTTGATTTTTCCTAAACCATATAGAGTTTAGGTCTGTTGAGTTGAGATTCATCTTTTATTCAGGGTTCCCTTTGCTAGTTTTCAATATGGTAAGTATTATTTCCATTTTTGTGGGAAGTTTAAAGCTATTCATGTTGGAATAAAAGGGGAAGTGTTTTGGTTTGAACAACTTTGATTATGAATTATTTAATTATAACCTAAATAAGTATATATGGAAAGGAATGTCTCTATATTTTTTATATACATCCAAGGGGAATCTATAGTCATGATATAAATTGTAACCAAATATAAATCTGATGTGTATGAATAAAGGATGTCTATTCTAATAGTAAAGTTTCCATTATTTTAAAAACCAGTTATGGGAGCTGTATTATGCCGAGACAGCTAGGGAATATTCAATATAGACAAATAGTGGCATCCTTTGGATAATATTCTCCTAATGTTAGCAACTGATGGAAAGATATATAGGGGAACATATTTCATTGTTAGTTAAATGATTTTATAAGATTGTTTTCATTCTATTAATGATATACAAAGGGGTTAAGAGTTTGGATGTATCAAGTCCTGAGTGAGTAGCTTTTCCAAGAATATATGTCTAAGCATGAAAGGGGCCATCTTGAATGACATAGGCCATATATGATAAAACACTTCAACAACAATTTTTTTTTTAGGAGGGTATATTTATTTAGAAATGGGCTTTCTGATATTATGATCTACAATTTAATGTCGTGCAGTAAGAAATTAGGGGGTTGTGTTGTTTAAATTTACATTTCAAGGACATTATAGGGGCTCTGTAGTTTCATTTCATGCAAAAAAGTATATTATGGGGGATAGGGAAGTTTAAAGTCATTCAAAAATGACAATAAGTGATTTAATTGAAGGTATATAGTATTAAATGATGGTTATATGGTTCTCCAATCCTCAGTAATCTATCAAAAATTATGCTACCATATTCAGGTATGGAAGGAGAAATTCATATGCTCTGATTTTTTGGATTTCTGAATCCAAAGACTGGTATAGGAAAAGGGATAAATAACATTAGAGTATGTCTCTTCCATGAACGATGTTACCTATATTTTAGAAACCCTTTATAGGGGTAGTGTTATGCATGTTCAGATAGGGAATTTGATGCATATCCCTATAATGAAATCCATTTTCTGACAGGACTATTATGTAGGTGAAATTATTCAATTCATATTGGGAGAACATACTTAATAGTTAGATAAATGAGCTCTCTTGAATTCTGGTATTCTATTGCTAAACACCGATTAATATTTATGGTGATTCAAATATTTCGTAGCACATAGTTTGTTTATAATGAAAAGTTCATAAATACAAAGGAGGTTTTTCAAGTCATAACTTCAATAAAATTGGGGGAATATTCTCTCTAAAATTTTCTAACCCAAGAGCAAGAAGTATTGTTCCTATAGTATTAGGTCATATGACTAGGAACAAAATATTATGGAAACAAAAAAAAAGTGTTCAAATGACCCGTGGTTATTTTAATTTTCTTTGAAAAAATGAGAGAGTAATTTTTTTAAAAAAGATCGTAGAGAAATTCTTATCTAGAGAAGGGTTATCGAAAAAATATGCAAAGGATGACCAAATTAAACTACATGTTCCGAAAAACTGTTATAAAATTTTATTATGAAAGAATGTGATTCTCCCAAGAACACTGTTAACCCTATTTAACAGACACATTATAGGGGTTGTATTATGTATGGTCAACTAGATAACATGATATATATCCAAATTGTGGCATCCATTGGATGATTGGATCATTATTTAGGTGAAATTATGTCAGGGCAACTAGGGGTGTCACTGCATAACCAGTTAAGGATCTATTAGGAATTCTAAAAATCGATTGCTAAAATAAAAAGAAAGACTAATATGATATCAATGTATTCAATAGTAGGAATATCAAATGTGAATGGGGTAATATCCAAAGCATAAGGGAGGTATTTGGACCTATTATCCACAAGTTTGGAGTCCCATACATAGATCTAATTCATATATATAATGGGGACATTTCTTGTTTCCTTAGTGGGATCATTAAGGATAGGACCCAAAATAAAAATGCTTCCATATAATTTTTTATTCGTATGTGAAAAAGTGGCATATTTTTTATGTGCTGATACAACTAGGCCTAGGGTTGAAGATCTAGATGTCACAAAATATCTCCCTGGGGTGATAATTATGACTCACAAAGTTCTTGACAGTTTCTGTATGTATATATGATTCATGCACAACATGAAACATGATTTATGATTAATCATGTAAAGACCCAGGATTGGAGATCAGGGTTTCAATACATATCTCAATAAGATGAAAATGATGCCACACATAGTTCTTGAAATATATTTCCCAGACCAATCAGACATTAATGCAAGAAAGGGTACTTTTGATAACTTCCAGTAATTATAGTTGGGCCAAAATCATGATGTTTAGGTGTCATCACACATCTAATTATAATGAGAATAAAGGATAATTTCAGGAATGTTTCCTTAAGAAGGTCAGATTCATGCATAAGGAAAATGTAGGGTTTTTTTATTATAGATAGTCTCGAGATAAAAGATTCTGGCATCACTACATATCTAGTAGGAATGAAAATAAAACCATACGATGTTCTTGAAATTTTTTATGTAGTTTAACATCATACGGTATGGACGAAGATGAACTGATGTGGAAAATATCACAACTAGACAAAGGGCTAGAACCCATGACAAAACATCTATCTTATTGGGGGAAATAATCAAGCCACACATAAATCATGAAGATAGTTCCCCACACCAATAGATTTTTTATGTGAGAAATGGGGACTTTAATACTTTTTCGAATAATGCTTATGCCCAAAATACACGATTTATTGAGAATTGAGTCATATTTTCTAAATGGGTTCCTAGTATATAATTGATTCATATACAAGGAAAGGGATAATTATTTCTTTTATGTTTGCAATAAGACATGAGATAGGAGATCATGGCGTCATTACTTATCTCACTTGAGTGATAATGAAACCACACGTTGTTCTTAATGATGTTCCCCTTGCATGTATGATCCATACACTGTATGTGGGAGATTTTGAGTTGACTCTGGACTAGGGGATATAACCCAGTTTTCGCAATGTATCTCAAAGGGATGAGACTCATGGTACTTTTAGTTCTTAATATTCCATGTATTTCACGATCATCTATCATGGACAAAGGTGAACATACTTGAAGTGATGGAAAATTTTTGATTTGGCTCAAGAATGAAGGTATAGGTGTCACGACCTAATTAATAGGTGATAGAATCAATCCTCATGCAGTTCTTAATAGGATGAAATTTTAGATCTGATTCATGCATATGAATTAAAGGTGATTAATGAATAATCATGAACAGACCCAGTATTGGATATCATAACGTCACTATGTATCTTGTTAGGTTAATAATCATGCCACAAATAGTTCTAAAAAGTTGTTCCAAATATTAATCAAACATTGATGTGGGAAAGGAGACATTTAATAACATCTAAACTGATGGTTGGGACTGAATAATGACGTCTAGGAATCCCCACACATCCCATTCTAATCGAAATTGGGGAATATTTCTTGGAAAGGTTCTCTGTGTAGACCGAGTTCACGCATTTGGAATAGGACGAAGAATTTTATTTTCTAAAATCATGGATAGAACCAGTATTAGAGATTCGGCTATCACTACATATCTCATTGGAATGAGAATGAATCCACACATAGTTCTTGATAATTTCCCACACACCAAATGATCTTTAATGTGGTGAAGAGGGATATAATAACATTTAAGTATTTTCCATAACAATGGTTTGTCCAAATATAGAAATTTGTATGTGAATTAATTTATATGTTCTAAAAGATTTCATAGTATAGAAATGGATCATACATATGGAAAATGGCAATTATTACTTTTATAGTAATAGATGATCACAAGATTGGAAATTTGGACATCACTATGTATATCATTAGAATGATAATAAATCCACACATACATATAGAGGGACCATGCAGTTTATCGATATGCATCTAGGGAGTTGGTCACATGATGTGATAGAAACATTGTGGCTGGACCAGGGGATAAGAATCAAGTGTCACTATAAATATTTTAGTGGCATGAATCAAGCCCCATGTAGTTCTATGAATGTAATTCACTATGTAGGTCTTATCCAAACACATGTATAAATGGGGATCCAGTGCCACTAGTGAGTGGTAATGATGTGGGTGAGGTTTAAATCTTGAATCTTCTCATCATTTAATAGACCACAAATAATTTCAGCCCATTATATCTTGAATGATTTATTAATTTTAAATGAGGGAGATCACAACCATATAGTATAAAGTCATTTGGTAAGGAAAAATAGTGTTTTAAAAATATAGGTCATGCGACAAGGGCAACATGTCATTCAATTTTTTTTGTCTGACAATGATGATAATGATAAGAAATTTAACATTGATCAACATGGACGATGGTTGTAATATAGTTTATCATCATCCAACTAGGAATAATTTAGTGTTTTTACACAATGTAATTATTTAGGAACCTTACATTTTTGGTAGATGTAATGAGTTACCCATCAATTGGAATAAAAGAATAAAATCTATTAGGGTAGACTTTATGTATAGAGTATGTTCCCTCCCACTTTGTATACGGAATTATAGGATCTATTCTTAGTATTTTTGGAGTCCTAAAGACCAAAACAAAAATTTCATAAATTAATGAATAAAGGTGGACGATATTGATAAATTATCATTCTATTCAGTTATGATAGAATTCAAAGTAATGCGAGGTATTCAATATCTTTGTTTCTAGTCACTCCAAATCATCTTGCACTTTGTGGTATTTATCATCAGTGGATTATTGAGCACGGATGGAGACTCTGAGTGATGAAACTAGATGTCAATGGGTAGTGCTTTTTCTGTTATATATACCAATGAGTATGGGATTTACCCTATGGTAGTACGTGTAGTAGTTTGGTAAGACCATAAAGGCCGAAAGAGTTTATCGAGACATGATATCTAATAATTATCCACAGTTTTTAGAGATTGTTGGACACTGTTTTGTTAAATGACTATACCAGTCCATTTTCCACTGCATGATTGCGAGATGAATAGTTGTATGTGATTTTGTATTCCTAATATAACATCCCAATTTTGTTGAATAGAAAATAATTCCATTTATAGGTAAAATGGTATGAGGGACACTAAATCATGTGATGATATTATCTATGAAAAGGCTAAAAAATCTCTTGGAACCACATTTCTAGAGAGGTATTGCCTCAGCCCATTTAGAGAAGAAAAGGATATCGGTAAGGATGTACTTGAACTACTTAGCCATAGTTGGAGGATAAGGTCTAACTATATCTATTCCCCATATAAAAAATATCCAAGATAATTTGGTTGTATGTAAAAACTCTGGGGGAGATGGATGAAGATTCCATGCACAAGGAAGTGAAGAAACTTCTTAGTGAAATATGTGGAATCCCAAATCCTTGGAGGCTAGAAGTATATAAGCCTTCAGATTTGATCAAAAATCACGTACCCAGATGGGTGGGAACTATCAGATCTTTTATGTAAATCATTCATGAAATCCATAGTTTCTTTCCCATCAATTCATCTGAGTAGAATTCTATTGAAGTCTCTTATGTAGAGTATTTTTTAGGGATTTGGTCCATCATATAGAGTGAAATTAACTACTCGTTAACAGATATGTTCTCTTCAATCTATAATTAGTGGATGCACTCTGTCTAAGAGATATTCCATGATTAGTGTAATCCATAACATGGTAGGACAAAATGGTTTGAAAATGGGATTGTTTCCAATGTTTTTCATGGTTCTGATTTGAATAGATTTTGAAACCACATGATGATGTGAAATGTTGATGATTGTTTTTCCTAGTTCATATCTGGTAGGGATTTAGCTGATTTTTCTAATGCATTATCTCAGGCATGTTGTGACAATTAGAAATTAGAAATTTTTGGTTTTGAGGGAAATAATTTCATTAATCCACATAAATAATCACATAGAGGAATTAGAACTTCTATTCTGATTGCATAATCACCATTAAAATATTTGATTAGCAACACTAAATCACATTTCACATACAAGTCTTTTAATTGTCCTTGTAGTTCCAATACTAGTCCTACAATGAGATCCTAATATTCCACCTCATTTTTTGTACCACCTTCTAATAATAGGAAGGAGTGCGGAAGAAAATCCTTTAATTGGGAGATAAGAACAACTCCCAACAAGACTTTTCTAAGATTAGGGTCTTCCATTAACTTTCCCATCGAACTTTATGAATAACCATCAAAGTAAATTTCCAACATTTGTTGATTAAATTTAATATATTTGATTTCATCATCGAGAAATTCAGAATTAAATGGTGTATCATCTACAGGCAGGTTCTCAATGAGGATGTAATCTAAGGCTTGTACTTTCATTGCTTTATGAGGCATGAGCTATATATCAAATAACTGTTTAATAACTCCCCATCATGCCAGATGTCCTTTCAACATAGGAATAAAGAGGATAAATTTTAGTGGGTTATTCTTATAGACCATGTGGTACTCAAGATGACGTAGGTAGTGACATAGATTCTGAACTAAAAATATTAAATATAGAAAAATCATCCAAATATTTTAATGTTAGTTGTTTGCATAAAGCGGGGTTATACTAGTATAGTAATGGTTGTTTTCATTATTTTGTTAATATATGGTGACTAGTGATTGATCTATGGGTTTTCACATAAATAAGGAATGATTTATTTCAACATGTTCCACCAATACTGATGGGATTAAGAGTTATTTCTTGAGGGTATCAAAATAATCATGGAAGTCATGGGTCCAATGATATGTGACCCACTTCTTCATCAATTTGATGAAGGTAAAATACTCCCCCCATATTAGATATGATGTTCTAGATATAGAACAGGTGTCCTGGAAGTCCTCTCAATGCTTTCACGTTTTGAGGATGTGACATACCAATGATATCTTTAGTCGTCTTTGGATCGAATTTCATGCTATGATGACATGAAAAAAAACTGAGAAATTTTATAAAGGATTCACTGAAAGCACATTTCAAGGGGTTTATCTTTAGATTATATTGTTTTAGATTGTCGAATATGTTCTCCGACTCATTTAGGTGATCATAAAGTTACCCTGATTTGAACACTAGATCATCAACATAGCATTAATCAAATTTCCCCACAAAGGGTTTGCAGATGTTATGAATTTCACATTAGTATTTGAAACCAGCTTCTCTAAGACAAAGGGAATTACCAGACAAAAAAATATTCATTGAGGGTCTTTGAATTCAATAAATTGATAATATTCTAGGTCCTTATGAAATTAGTGATACCCATAGTAGACATCCATTAAAGAGAGAGATTGGTATCTAGACATTGCATCAATAATGTGTTTTTTTTATCGGAAATGGGAACTCATCCTTGGGAAAATTCTATATGAGATCTATAAAATTAATGAAGAATCTGATTTTCCCATTCTCCTTAATCATATAAACAATTTTTTCTTGCCACTTCTGGATTTGTACCTCTTGAATCAACTCGTATTTGATATGATTTTAAATATCAGCCACCATTTTGGAGGTAGGAGTCAAGTTGGTTCTTATTTATTCATTCTTTAATAACCCATGATCTTATGGCAGGACCAAATGATGCGTAGAAAATTCAGGGTCATGACTTAGAATCTATGTTTAATTACAAGCAAACAGAATGTGATGTTTATTCTTAATGGATTTATACTCATCTTCCTATTCAGGAGTCATGGCCACAATAATCACTGTAAGGGAGTGGATCTTCTTCTATAATCACAATTATTTTTCTATGTTAATCCACAATGGAAATGAAGATGTCTTTTAATGCTGGAGGGATGTTCCTGAGGACTTACTCTTCTTACTCTTCTTAATGTGTTACATAATCTGCCTCTTCTTGGATTGAAGATGTTGAAGCAATAATTTTTGATCTAGGGGAAGAGTCAGTACATGGAAACCCTAAATATGAGGAAACCACCTCTAGAACAACTGATGATGAGGGGAAATTTTGATGCCCTGATGGGAAAATTATGGGTTTAGAATCAGCATGACTGATTTTCTCAGTGATTGAAATAACATCATCTAGCATGGCTAATGAAGTAGTGACTTACTGACGCTCGATGGGTGAAATGGAGACATATCCATTTAGGCTTCCATCGCTACATAGTGGGTCATTGATTTAACATATATAGTTAGTTTTGGTGGGTCAAAGATATATTATTCATATATTGAGGAAGTGAAACATATTTGGTTTTTGCTGAAATACCTAATAAGGGGTACAAATATTGAAATCTAAGATGATTCAATAAAGAAAAATAAATATGTAATTGTAAATAACTAAACATAGATGTCATTTCAATATCATAATGAATTGAATATATTGTACATTATCAATATGGAAAGGTAAAACTGAGGAATCATGCCATATAATCAAAAATATGATAATAAAAATAATCAAGATATAATATCATTTTCAAAATATCATGGATAATAATAAAAGAATACATAATGATAGAAATTATTAATTATTGGATTTCATGTCTCCATCACATAATAACTGTACCATCATGGTTTTTGAAAAGATGGTTTAAAATGATATGAATAAATTTATTTCCTTTGGGAATCATTATTGTCTCATGAGTTCGACTGTAGTCTAAATGGGATATAAAATGTTTTTTTCACCCGTCACCGTTAATAAAATGAATTCCTTATATATGGAATGATTAATTTAATTCGTGATTCAGTATTACATATCATTAAACATACCTATAGAGTAAAAAAATATAAATTTATCAACACTTTCAGAGTTAATGAAATAATATTTATGGTCTACTCAATATGTAAAATTGTTAAAAAAAAATTAGAAAATAATAATACCCATCAAACAAGAATACATATATTTAGTAAAAATGAAATTTATAATTAAAAATTATTAGAATAATGTGATTGTTTTAAGAGTACACTAACAATTACTAAATATTGTAGGATTATACATCATCTTTTACAAATTGGGTAATTTTCAGGTCAAATAACATTGTAGGAAATAGTTAAAATAGAAACCTAAAATACATTAATGTATGAATGAATAATTTCAATAAATGTAATATGGTTAGTATGTATCATATTGGAATGAAATTTAGTGCATAACAGTATAATGTACCTTAATGAAGGAAAATTGTGTTGATGTCCTTAACTTATGGTTCCATGTTGGTGAACATGATTTAAAATCATGTATAGTTATTTTAAAGTTTACTTTAACCTAAAACAATACCATAATAATATTTATAATATCATATATTAATCATTAATATCATCTTATTACACATTCAGTAATAATCATTCGGTTTCTATTATTTTGGGTTTTAGTTGCATTGTTTTCTAATTCGTTCATTATCATGTAATTTCTGGTTTTTGTACAAATTATATAGTTTCATAGTATTCAATATGATATAATTGACATACATATAATATTAATAAATCTATTATAAAGTTAATTCCAATCATGAAAGTGTTTCTAAAGAAATTATCTACATTGTTGTTAAAGAGATGATAGATCGTATGTATGCATGGGTAACATTTCCATTTTCCAATGATCATTATGGAATGGGGAAATAAATATTTTAACATTAAATATTTATAATTATTACTTAAAAAAATTATCTACTTAAATATATATGTATATAATCCATGAGGTGTGGTGATTAATTGAGGGTCACATCCCTTTGTTAATGTGGTAGTCCCAATGTAAATGAACTATGCTATTATCTTTAACTATGTTTAATGTTAAAAAGAATAAAATGATTAATTATAAATATAAAATGAAACATATTTTATGAATATCATAATTATATATTATTATAGGATAGAATTACATGAATTATACATATCACCATCCACGTAAACTGTTAATGAGAAACCAATCACATAGATTTGTGAAGCGATAATTTGTCGTACACACTAGCGACATTATCTTATATAATATAGATTGGTAATTAAATTTTATTATATTTTATAATTACTAAAAGAGTATAATTATGTAAAAAATAGCATATATTTATTGTATATCCTTCATCATACTCAACTATTAGTGGTGGTATTGGAAAACTGAATGACATCGCTTCTTGAGGTGGTAGTCTTCCATACACACGAATGATGATTTCATAACCCAATTTATGGATGTGGTGGTAGTGTAAGTTTATTACATTAAATATAAATATTTATATATAGTAAAAGGATGTTATTAAATCATCATGGTTTAGAAATAATTAATGGTGGTTAATTTTGAAGTAAACTAAAGATGCTTGTTCAACAATGTTACCTCTTCTTCGGGTATTCTCCTAATATTTTTCACTAAAGCCTTCCTAGGATAGATAGAATTGAAATATCTGAATTTATGGGTGATATGGATAATTTTTTTATGTTATTTTTTACATTATTTTAAAAAAGGGTTTTAATGTGTGAATTAGAGAGAATATGGGGTTTCTCTCTTTAAGTGAGGTGATTGGAACACTTGTAATCAATTGAAAAGAATTAATAATACCCACATTTTCAACAATTTAAAATATTATCAGATGGTCTATTATAGAATATAGAAGGAATAAGGAATATTTATGGCCTTACATATTATTTTATAAAAGTGTATATGTCCTTATTAACTCTTAACTTCTTAGTTTAACCACCATGGAAATCATTTTTTATCTAAACTGTGTAAATACTTTTTATTGTTTTTAGTATTCATTTTGAACAAAAATTAATTTGACCAAATTATTAATAATAAAATATTATAATTATAAATAAAAAATTAATTTTTCCAAATGTATATCACATAATAATAAAACATTAATTTTATATATATCTTGCATATGAATTGATAAAGTTGTTTCTGAAGGAGGGAAATGATCAATAGTTGATAATGTTTTTATATCAAAAATAAAAATTAAAATGGTTCAAATGACCTCACTTGAATTTATTAATTTTATTTTGAACTATTTTTACAATAAAAATAATAAAAATAATAATATATCCTTATAAATAATTTAAATTAAAAGGATGTTCACAATTAAAATTAATTATTTCTTCAATATTCATTATAAAATAATACTTGTATGAAAAAGGCCCAAAAGACACCCAATGCTAGTTTAAATTTAACTATTTTAAAAATGAATATTTTTTTAAAATTAATGTTTGTAAAGGTGGTAAATTTTAATTTTAAACAATGCGCCCAAAGTAGGACTAAAATTTCCTTCATAAAAAAATAAAAGTTTCGAAAAACATTAATTTTCCCATTAAAACATTCTTATTTCACTTTAAATCAATTGATATTCATAATTATCAATATTTTTTATTACTATTAATACAGAAAAATAAAATATTTTTATAATGGATCTATATAAATAATATTTAAATAGATTATTTTCTTTTAAACCTGGTGTTTTGTGAATAAAAATCTATTAATGAAAATAATTTTATTCCAAATGAAATATATTGTAAAGTCATAGGGTCTTACAGAACAAGTGTTTATAATATTAAAATCATAAAAAGATATGGTATCAGGTGATATTAATGTATATAGATATGTCAGTATATGTTATGGATTCAATGTGATGTATTAGAATAAGTTTATACAATAAAAAATAGTAAATGTGATGAAGGGTAAGAAGGGTTTTCCCACATGTGATAATTATAGAAATAAAAAACCATTATCTTTCAGGAAGGATTTGGGAGTTTCCTTCATCTATGTAGATAATGACTAGTAAGAGCGTGAATGAATGGGAATAAGATAAATGATTATTTTTGTAAATAAATTGTAAGGATATGGGGAACTTTTCAAATGAATGTTCAATGTGTGAAGGGAAGAAACAACAGAAGAATCCAATGGATCGTGTTCAAATATATGATATTTATACAAACGATGGGTAAGGTAAATGTTATTGAATTTATATTCAATAATCATGTTATATGAGTATCTTATCAATTTAATTTTTGTATAATAACAATGAAATGTATATATATAATACTTTAGTTCTAATTTCTAAAAGATTTGAGAGTATATTTTGAATGGTACAGATGATGATGAAATGTGATTTTGGGAAAATTTTAGCCTATTTTAAAAAACATAATTCCTGAGGAGAACCAATAATATGTGATCTATAATGATATAACAATTATATGTTAATTGTATATTATTGGTGTCTATGAAATTGGATAGATATTTTCTGGTTTAGATCATAATTAGTAGTATTTACTACCTGTATTGACTTAAGGAATATATTTTACATCCTTTGATTTTATTTTTGGAAGAATATTTTTTTTAAAATTTTTTTAATGGATATCCTGGTTTCCACAAATTTTTAATATGATATAAATACCCACTTTATCCGGTGAATAAAATATTGATTTAGTGATTATCCATAATAAATTTTGGACTCTATATTTTGGATGATTATCATGTTGGACTATATATAGAATTTATGATAATTATCTTTTGGTGTTTTTTATAAGATACTTTAACCATCGAGGTTTGATATTTTGTCCAGATATTAGTGGAATTTATTTTCATTCAAACGATATTTTAAATATTAATTTTTTCATTAGGAATAAATATTCTTTTTGGATATTCATTTTATGGGGTTTGAGATGATGTAGTTATTGATCAAAGAACATCCAAGAGATGAATTTTTTCATATATTTTATGGTGAAATCCATAAAAATGGTAAATGAATCTATAATAATTAAGAAAAGGTCTTTATAAAAAAAGTGTTCTTATTTAATTTCATTTCTGTTGACGGATTTTCTTTTAAATCAGAAAAATTTATTTTTTTGCAGTTCTTAAAAATTTCAGTATAATTTCCTCTATCAATCTATATTAATACTTGGGTGATTACATTATCTTAAATGTCCATGTTTTTATACCCAACCAGTGTTAAATTACATGGAAACTATGTAATGTGTTATTCTAAATGGCCTTAGTAATTCCATTTATCTCTTATTAATACATTTTTTTATTAACTCATTTTCAGATGTGAGTTTCCAAAAAATGAATTTTAAAGTATCTAACAATTCATTATCAAGAGGAGGATTAAATCATGAGGATGATGTTTTAGTGTGTGGATAATGAAAGAACCCTAAATTTTTAAATATTAACATCTTGTTTGATAGTATGAACAACATGCAATAATATGAATATAAGATGTTGTATCATTATGATAATTTATTTTATAATCATTTTAAAACAATTTCAATTACTATGGTAACATTCAATGAATGTAACACCGTGTTTGGATGAAATGTGATAGTCAATTAAAATATTATTACGACCGTTTTGAACTACCACTTAAGAACGAATGGATGAAAATTAATAAGTATATACTGAAAATTAAATGGTCAAAACATGTACTAAATTTATTAAATTATTATATTTTGATTAGAAAAAATAAGACTCTTTTAATAGAATAGTTTTTTTTAGAAAAATAGTTATTTTTCTTAAAATGTGGATTATACAATCTTTTTGACCCGAAAATGAAATTAATTATTACAGCTTATAGAAACATTAATTGAAAAAATAAAATTAATTTTTTATATCTACAGTGTAAAATTATTTTTTTTGATTTTTTAATTTTTATTAGAAGTTGAATTTTTTTATGAATATTGAAAATTATTACTTTTTATTGATAAAAACATTTTCGTTTAAATTAGATAAAAAATAAATTATATAAAAAAACTATTTAACATAAAAAAATAATTCATTTTCATGATATATTTCATATTTTAGTTCTTATAAATCAATTTTATATGAAATTTTATTGTGATAACATCTTATACTTGTGATAATTTTCCCGTTAGAAACACACATTTTAATAGTATATCCCAATATAATTTTAAATTGGATTCTTCTATTAATTTGAACCAAATTTGGTAAACTCGATTCCATATCCATATTTTTAATCATAGTTATTTCTATTATATAATATAAATATAATATTTCTTTTTTCATTTTTAGTATTAAAATAAGTAAAAATTAAACATCACAATTAAGGTAAAACTAATTTAATAGAGAATTTAGTCATTCTAAAATGAAAAGTATTAAACTTACTTAACACATTTGCAAAATACCATTTTATGGACATATTTATACCATATTAACTATAAGGTTCAATAAATATCTAATTTTTATGTCTTTTTAATGATAAAAATATTGGTGTGATTGATTATTTTAAAAACATCCCATGTTGGTCCCCTCTCTCAGTTTTAATAGGCCACCCTTATCCTCCCCTCATCATGATTTCATAAAATTTTATTCAAATAATCATTAGAAAACACATACTTACTTTGAAAACTATATCCACATCCATTGGTGACATCTAAAAGATATTCTATAAAGGATTTAGGTTAAATCTAAAGAGGTTTCCCGAATAAGGGTTAATGATTTTTAATATTGTTTTTAATTTTAATTAATGTACTATGTGAAGATATTATTACTTAATTATGATAATATATAAACACAACTATATCCTATATAATGAAAATTTATTATGTAAATTTAATAACAAAATTTCATCTAAACATCCATCAATTGAGAAATGAAATCATCAATCTAGATTATACTAGACTACCTTCTCCCAAAAAAATGTAATTATTTTTCCATCATAAATATTCATGAATATATATAATTATATATTGTCATATTTTTATGATATTTATGAAATTATTATATTTATTAAATTTTTATATCAAATATATCTTCTTACTTTCTATTTTTTGGGGTGGTATAATACCATTTCTTATTTAATCATCAGATTGCTTCCTAATGAAGTGAAGGGATTCTTTTTCAATTATGATTTTCATGAATATAATTAATGTTAAAATTAAATCAATATATGTGATATTTAATACCTATGAAATATTCTCGAAATATTTTTTCTCTTATAAATTATTACTTTAAAATATGTTGGAAAATAATAATGTTTCTTATGTGTACGTTTCCACCACAGAATCCACTAGAAATGTGATAAAAAATTTAATATATTTTTCCATGGATGGTAATATGGATGGATAATAATAATTTAAATAATATATTAACAATTATAATATTTCTAAAAATTAATTCATATTTATTTACCAATTTTTCTATTCATCATGAAAAAATGGTGAAAATATTCATATGGATTATTATCTCTATGAATAATGTTATTTATATTCTTTACCAGACTTCATTATATTACACTAGATACATATATAATGAATACATATGATACTCATATCAATTTTATCATTATGGATATGATGTATGGTTGAATAAAATTAAATGAACAAAATTACTGAATGAAACGATAGATGAAAACTATAAAATTATCACTTGAACGAGTGATTTTGATGAGTCATAATTAAACTCTTGAAAAAGAGGAATAAGTAAATTATATATTCAATAATATATATGAGTACTGTCATGTAATTGATTTATGATAAACCTATATTTATTATACATTATTTTTGATATATACTATGGAAGTCAAATCTAAGTTAAGGGTTTCCATCCCACATTTACGTCTATGAGATATATGAAAAAACACATATTCCATTATTTTGAGTATATTATGACACAATTAATATTTTATATCATGAATCAATTTATTTTTATGGTATTAAATGTATCATTTGATGTTATTTATTTCAAGCTGATTATGAATCAAATTTTACGATTATAATAAGGGTTTATTTCCCAATCTCAATATTATTCATGATTGTTTTTGTTTTAGTAGACCATTGGAGGATTATATTGTATAGATATTATAATAAAAAATATTTACATATGATATAGTTATTAATTATGATTTTATGTTATAGTTCCATTTTCTACTCTATGTTTTAAATAGTCGATTTAGAATATATTTTTCAAAATATTAGACATGATTTTATTATTTGTTCAAAAATCTATTTTTCATCATAATACATGATTGAAAAACAAATATGATAAATTATCATAAAATGGACAAATTTAATTATTAAATAAAATTAACATGTATTATATTTTTTTGAAATGAATATTTATTTCCTTTTCTAGAAAAATAACCATTTTTATTTTACAAAATATGTTAAAATAATCTGTGTTTTTAACCTATAATGTATGAATGGAATTTACCTCCATCATAACCAATAAATGGTTTAATCATTATATGAAATATTTTCAATTTTTATATTTAGTTCATTTTATTTTCAAAATATTTTCAATGTGAATAGATTATTATTCTCATTAATGTTCTAATGACAATTTCATGGTATTCAAATTCAACAATGAAATCAACCCTTAATTATATTTATGATCCACTGGGTACATGTTGTATTTATATCATGCTTAATATATATATTTATGGTTTTGATTATTTTGATAGATGATATATAATTTTATTACTATTCACTATATTAAACTGGATGGTTTAGGATTATGATCATTTTAACAGATTATGTACTATCATTCTATTTTCTAGGTTTTCAATAAAATATTTATGTGGGTGACAGTACACCTATTTCATGTGAAGAATGAATTGAAATTAGTAAGTGATATGTGATTCATTATTATATATAACCCCCTGATTCATTTACAGGTCACACAAGACAATTTAGGTGGCCACATTTAACAACATTTTAATGAAATATTTAAAATCTATTACGAATGGTATTGATAATTTCATATTTCAATAATTATGCATTCCTGGAATATGATATCAGTTAATTCTATGTGATTATTTGACTATTTATAATGTACATGGTTATTTTTAAATAATATTTTATTATTTTTATTGATTTATTTTATGATTATTTATTTTAGCTATTTTGTTCTCAGCTTATTGACAATATGAAATGTGTTTTAGTTAGTTATATTTTGATATTTACTATATTTATTAATTCATTGTATCTCCTGGTCATGATTTAGCATTACTATGAATATGAGCTCACCCCTTTATTATGATTTGTTATCCCTAGGATACCATGATGTTTTATAATTGATATAAAGGGATAATCTATAAGAAACAATGGATTTCACAAAGGAATAATTTTTTCATTTCATGTTATAATGTAATATTAATTTTAGGTATGTTTATAGATTAATAATATAAAAAATCTTTTTATTCTTTCATGACGTGTTACCTTTTACTTAGTTCCATTGTAATATTGTCGAATGTAGTTCTATCCTACTAAATTGTGGGAAATTATGTAATTATTTGGTATCAGTTATTAATCATAATGCCTTTATTTTAAATGATTCTATCAATAGAAAGTTTAAATAGTAAACATGACTATAACATAACCCTTTAAATATACAAATTAATCATATTCTCCATATAATATCCATGTAATAGTAATATGAAAACCTTAAAAAAATATTATATTGAAATATAAATAAATAAATTTAATACTCTTTATTCATTCTTTCCTCCCAACTTTGGAATACAAAAGAACATTAATTGTACATCGTTCTAACTAAAAGAAACATAATGTATCATTTTTCCAGAATGATTTTTTTTAACATTTTTATTTTGAAATTTTTTTATTACACACTTCAAAAAGTGCACCCACCCATCTAGAAATAGAAATTTTATTATGGGTTAGTTTAATATCTTACTTTAAAAATTAAATAAAACACTATCATATATTATAATTTTAACATACATTAAATTTTTATTATAATGGAAAAAAGAATATATTTATTTGACTTAGGTTCTAGATTGTTATATTTTGTTTATCTTACTAATTTAATATGATTGTTGATCACTAAAATTAATGCTATTAGACAAAACTATTTTTTCAATCATGAATAAAATAAGAAAAAAAATATAATAAGTAAATAAAATATTAAAATAAATGGACTATAGTAAATGAAATATTGACTAATGAGATTACTAATAAGGATTAAAATAAGAATAATATTATTATACATGATGTAATGATAATACAAAAAATTATTGTGGAACACGATGTGAATTTACTATCCCAATTACCAATTCCATATAAAAACTTCATATTAGAAACCTTTATTTCTTATGAATGGTTTATATAGATTCACTTTTATATATTTCTTCTAGACCCTCTCGATAAGGGAATAGACTTAAAACATTAAATATTATTCAATTATATTAATGAACATACTTTCTTTCATATGGAGGATCTTTTCAGTTTTAGAGTTTTAGAAAATTAGTTCCAAATACATACATAACATTCCAAATTCATAAGAAATGGATATTAGTAAACTGTATCAATCCCATTTAATGTTTAAAACATTCAAAATAAAACATGATTTATTTTTGAAATATTCAAAAGAATCATCATGGATTTCTTATTTCTCTTACATATACTGATTACCTATGATTTTTTTAAAATCATGGGGTGATTACAAAAAATAATAGTATGGGATATACTGAAAGAAATTGTTAGTCTAGTGAAAATTTAAAAACTATAAAAACCATTTTCATAAAAACTCATTAAATTTCATAGATATATCATGAAGTATACATGGGAAAAATTTACCATTCCACTCTTAAATTAACCCCTTTAAAATTTAAAACCCATTTGGTTGACATCCAACTTTGTCGTACCCAATGCATTGGAGAGTTATAATAGGGCTCACCCATCGTATCTTGAGCTATAATTGGCTCAACACAACCCATATTGAGTTATAATGGGTCTCAATCCTTATAACATGAGATATAATGGGATCCAACCATCATGTATTGATCTATAATGGGATAAAAACATAATAAAAATGTCCAAGGAACATATCATAAATAAAACTCATGATAACTCATTTAATCCCTTGAGAAAAACACATTCAGATAACAAAATACCAATTTTTTAAAAAAATTGCAATTAAATTATAAAAAATGTGAATATAATAAAGAAAAAATAGATTTAATATATAAAAATAAAAACTTATAATTAATACATAAAATTAATAAAGTATCATGAAAATGGGATAAATTTCACATACCAAATATAGATAAATAACGTTTTTGAATTTAGTAGAAGAGACATTTAAAAGGATTTTTAATGTAATGTTACTTGCATAATAAATAAATAATAACTCTTTTTGAAAAACATTAGAGATTGAAACATTAATAACCATATAAATACATTCGTAAAACCCATTTTGTAATCATGGACATAAATTAGAAATATTTAGATGAGTAAATTTTTAAATGATTTAAAATTAGGTTTTAGATAAAGAATCCCTTACCATTGGATAAAAATAATAAAAATATGTTAAAAAATCATGTATAATGGTTATAATAGTGTTAATAATATATTCCATAACTAAGATCATGTTTATAATACCATACATTGTCTTATTATTTTATATCCCACCCATTTGTTTACAATATTTTCTTATTTTAATTATTACAGAGGCATTATTTTAGATCTTTCCAGTGTTTTTTTGTGTTATTCCTTTTCAACAATAAATAAAAATACATAAGTGATAATATAAAAATTTAATAAATCACAGAAAATTTCAAGTGAATTTGATCTTTTAATGAATTTGGTAAAAGGGAAACGAAAAATCATCATCCATGAAGGCGTTGAATTGACATACCTTAGGTGATGAAATTATTTTCAAGAATAAAAGGGGATGATGGGGGATTTTATGATTTATATACCATTAATAAAGAAAAATCAGTTTATATGTGATATTTTTGGTTTCTTGAACCTTTTTATAAGATTTTTGGATAAGGTATAACTGAGAAAGAATTTAAAAGAGGGAAAATAAAATTAACCTCTTGAAAATTTATCATTGATAACTTTCTTATGGTTCATGGAAGTGTTATTTTTGTGAAAATAGAACCATATTAGTCTGGTAAGGTATGTTTAGGAGGTAATTTGGAAGATATTTTCTAAATATGAAGGAACAATATTATAAAATATGTGAAAGAGAAATTCCATTTTTATAATTAGGGTGAAAGGTAACATAAGAATTACTCAAATTATTAAAATATAATAAACATATTATAGTGAATAAGATGTAAAAAGTGCCTAAAAAATAATTGGGATTAGATTTTGGACAAAATATCATCCTAGTTTTACTTATTATATACATATATATTTTAAATAATATAATAAACTACTTTATTCTTGAAAATTAATATTTTCAAATTAAACACTATTAAAAATTGTGACTTTATAAACATCAAATAAAAAATTTAAAATAAGAATTAAATATTTTATTACATCATAGTATCATCATTTGAAACCTCAAAAAACAGGAATTATCTTAAAAATATCAAATTATTTTTACTTTTTCATTTCTAATATCATTAATATTATTTATTAATTAAATAAATAATTATTACATCATTATTGTTCATGAAATTAAGTTATTTAGTAATTTCCTAAATAATTAAAATAGAAACTGATGAAGATATAATTTTATTATATTTCTAAATAATTTTACATTTAGAAAAACAATTTTGAAAAATATCATATTAAAATGTAATACAAACAAATGTTTTAAGTGTGAACACTGTGACATAGTTTTGACTAAAATATCGTAAAGGTCTTGATGTGATTTTTATGGGACCAAAATGTCCCATATTTGATTATAAATGAGGCAATGGTCGGGGAAAACATGTAGAAAAATATTTTTCCAAAATTTGGGTCATTAAATAATTCTTAAAATATAAAATTAAAATATTTTTTTTATTTATTGTATAATTTCTTCATCAGCATTCCATATGAATTAATATTAATTATTTCATATATAAAAATTATAAATTAATTACGTCATTAAATAAATTAATTAGGTTAAAAAAATATGGATTAGTTTATTTTGTATAATTATGAATATAAATATAAAGAAAACATTATAAATGTTTTATTTTTCTCTTTTCCTGTGATGCACACGAATTTCACATGCATTTGGATAATAGTAATGTAATATAACCCCATAATTATTAATTAATAGACAAATACATATATTATACATAATAATTATTTAATTTTTTTTGAAATAAATTTAATCACTCAATTATTATTTATAAGGAACAAAACTGGACATTCCAAATGTTGTGTAAGAACTACATTGAAAGTGCCAATAATTTTTATACTTACCGTGAAATAAATTTTAATATACATGTTCTTGATTATTTTTATACAACATTAATCTTATAAAATTATATTTTAGTAATTAAATAAATTTAATAAATATTATATCATAATTGTGTCTTCATAAATTAACAATTTTTTTTATAAATGATTGTATTTTTAAATATTCACTAAAAATTTTCCATTTTTAAAACATTTTCAAAAATTATTACAAATATATTCTCAAAATGATGAATTAAAAAATAAACATATTTATTTCAATTTGAAAATTTGTAATTTTAAAATTAAATATTTAAATAAATAATAGTATAATAAATTCATTATTTTTTGAATTACTATTTAATTCAAGAATATTAATAAAAAAGTTATTATATAAGTACCTCGGTTGATAATTTATCCCCAATTTATGAAATTTCATCCAAGATATTTTTTATAATTATTATAAAATGAGGATACTTGTACCTCATATCATTTTCATATTCCCATATTGCTTCTTCTACCTTGAGGTTTATCCTAAAAATATTATTTGTTTAAATTACATTGTCATGAAAAAATTGATCTCTATGAGCATATTTTTGATCTAGTTTCTCTACAAAAAGAATGGTTCTCTTCCATATGAACTACTTATGGGCTCTAAAAATGAGATGGATATAAAACATACTTTCTTAACATCGAATCATGAAAAACATTCTATACCTGAGATAAACACTAAGGCAAGGATACTCATTAGTAAACTCATCAAACATAATCCATAATTTCAAAAGGTATAATGGACCGTGGACTTAACATTACTTTCTTACAAAAATTAATTACAACCTTCCATGAATATATTTTAAGGATAATATTTCATCTACATCAAAAGAATGTTATTTCCTATTATTACCTGAATAAAATTTTCGTATTCTTTAAGTTGTCCTCATGTGTTTCTGATTCAACTAATCTTTCTAGACCACTTCCTCTAAGAAATCCGGTCACATCAACTTCTTTACACCGACTATATATGAAAATTATGGAGTTGGGAACCTATTTATAAATAATTTTTCAAAAGGTACCATATGTATATCAGACTAAAAACTATTATTATAAGAAAACTCAACTAATGAAATATGTTGATACCAATATCCTTGGTAATACAGTAAACATGCATGAATAATATCCTCCATGGTCTAAAATTTACTCTTTGACTATCCAACATATTTTCGATGAATGTCTATGCTAAAATTTAATTCTGAGGCCAATGAAAATAGAAACCGAATAAGGTAATCTTCTTCACGAAAAAATTCAAATAAAATATTCATAAAATCACCACCCAATGGTTCTTTGGACTAAGTAAAACCTAGGTAATGTAGCATTATTTTTCTGACTAAAATCATCAAACACTTCATTTTCATTCCCATTATCATAATGGATCATGGAATCATAATCCTTAATTAGTTACATCCATCTTCTCTATCTAATTTCCAATTACATCTATGTAAATATATACATAAAACATTTTTTGTCAGTATATATTTCATATTTTACTCCATAAAAATTATGCCTCAAAATTTGTAATGACTAATTAACATTTTCTAATTCAAAACCATGTGTAGTACAATTTTACTCATAATTATTCAATATATGTGAAGCGTAAGAAATTACCTAACCAATCTACATCAGAACTATACTAATTCCATTCAAAGAAATTTAATTTTAGATGAAAAATTAACCACTTAAGAAAGGAAAGGTCAGAACTAGAGCATGTATAAATCTTCTTTTCAATTCCTAATAGCATTCATGAAATTTTTTTATCTAGATTAATTTAACTAATTTTTTAGTCAGCTTAGTCAGGGGGATAGATAAACATCCAATTATTCCAAAAATCCTCTAGTAATAAACTGATAAACTAAGAAAACTAAAAATAAAGATATTATTTTTAGGTCTTAAACATTCTTCAGAAACTTTTATTTTAGAAATATAAAATTTTTTCCATCATTAAAAACAATAAGTCCAATGAAATATATTTTTGGAAAAAAAATTCTGACATTATGAATATTCTATAAATTTTTCCTTTGTGGTTTAAAAAACCCCTTAGATTACATTCATGGTACTATTGACTTATATAATATATCATAACATCATCAATAATCAAAACTACAGAATAATCCAAGAACTCATGAAATATTCTATTTATGTGATTCATGAATACAATAGTATCATTGGATAACAAAATGAAATAACTAAATATTCATTATTCCCATATCTTGGATGAAATGTAGTCTTCAGAATGTCAACATCCTTTTCATTCAGTTTATTATTCTCCAACCACAGGTCAAACATCAAAAAAAATACTTTTCTCTATAATAATGAATAATCTAATCATTTATGAGGAAAAATATAATTGTTTTTATATATATATATTATTCAAGGCTATATAATAAATGAAAAGTATCATTCAACGTGTAGTGGTAGTTTGGATGAAGCAATTATCTTGAAATTTGTATAAATTATTCTTCAATTATTAATGTTATAAATGAGACATTAAAAATGGAGTTTTATAAATTTGAATAGCATTATGAACTATAGAAAAATTAAAATCAACCTTTCAGTCATGAATAACATCAACAAAATTGTTAGGTAAAACATAATCATACTCATTTAATACTACCACATCATTAATCTGAAAAGTTCCTCCATTTTCAACAATATGTGCATGGAAACTTTCATTTCTATGTTTTAGATATTTCTTAGAATCATGATATGTTGTCCAACATAGGGGTTCATTATTGTAAGATAGAGAGAAGGTTTTACCTCTTGTGTGTATTCTCATTGAGAACCTATATAAGGTACTTGATAATGGTTTTTTGGGGAGACCAGAATGACCATGAAAGAGGGAAGATGTTTCAATGGAGATTTCAGAAGAATATTAAAAGTATCCATGTCTTAAAAGGTGTAAAGATAATATGTGATGAGGGTGGTATTTAGAGTCGATGAGAGGTGGTGTTTTTGGCTATTTTATTCATTTTTTTAATTTTTTTAGCTCAATAATATAAATAATTTGGATTATGGAGAAAAAATATATTAACTACATCATGTGAGTTCGAACTGATGTTTCTTATTTCAACCTTACATTATTCACGACTCAATGATTCATTTATTTATCTTATAATGCAAATTACTATATGTCACTATTTAGAAAAATTCATGTACTTTAAAAAATATGAAAAAACCCTACCCATTTTTTGACTTGGTGTGTAACACCCCAATATTCTAAAGTATGTTATTTCTTCAAAGTAATTCAATAACTTGCACTACACGCAACACCGAGTTCAAATGCACCACACCTTACCAAACTAGCCGTTTGAAAGATGTTATGAATAATATTAACTGAATATTGAACTTTATATAGTCCTTATAATTTTAGAATCCATATTATGTGTTTCTTAGACATAATGTATGAACAAATACTTTTTTTCAGATAAAAGAATTATTTAAAAAAAAAATGCAATTTTACCGTCTTTTAATAGAGAACCCTTTTTAAATCCAATATTTGAAACTTTTATATTTTTAATTTGACAAAATAAGCTTCTTATTTAGAATTGGTACATAATAATTTAGTTTTAATAAAATTTTGGTGTGTTTCTGATAACTTTCATATTTGGGTGAATAGTGAAAAATACTATATTTTAACTGAACACAACTTTTTTAATAAAAATAATATATAGTGTGAAATTATACATTTTAATGTTTTGGAAGTATAATTAGATTATATTTTTACCCTTTAATCCAATGTTTGTCATTGGAATTAATTTTACATTGAAATTATACATAAACAAGTGTTAATCTTTTGATAGTTACTATTTCTTAAAACACGCTATTTGTTTTGACAACGAGAATTAATTTTAAATTAATAAATGAAACTTATATGTTTTGAATTTGGTAAAATATAATTCATTTTTGTATTTGTAATATTGAAATTAGGCTGGGGTGATGTTTTGGTATTTTTATTAAAATGTTCAATTTTTGATGAATAGTGAAAAACACTGAGTTATCGTTTAAAATTGAATTTTTATTTAAATAATAATTTATTTTATTTAAATTTATTTTCGGTCAAAATATATACATAATACCTATATAAGTTCATTTTAATTCATTGGATTCAATTTAAAATAATTTTAGATATATAAAAATTTTATCGAACTTTTACCGTCTTTTACCCACCTCCTAGGAGCATTTGCAAATTTATAGAAAACATAATTTTACCACTTCTGTGAGTTGAATTAAAAAAATCCAAGAGACACAGTTACTATCAAGGAGTAAAATTTGGTTCAATAAGAAAAAAATAATTTTTGGTGAATAGTAACTTTTAGTTTTATTTATCACGGTTAAAAGTAAATAGGGTAATTAAGGGTATGATTGATATTATTATTACCATAACACATGTCTTAATTCTATTGGATAAGAGTAATTCGTCCAAAAACAACCTTAGGAATAAAATATGACCATTTAGGACCACTTGGATTAGATTATGCCATTTATTATTATTTTGTTTAAAAAAGAGTTGAAAGTGTTAAAATCAAAGTTTAATTACTCAACCATTTTTAATATAAGGTTATAGATAAGATAAATTAGACTATAAATATTAATGATAAATATAAAACTATTTCCTACATAATGGTATTTTATTTATAATTTTTAGAGATTAAATAATTAAATTTATTAATGACACAATGATGATGTAGTAATCACCTTATTAATGAAAGAATCTAATAAATGGATTATAAATATTAAAATAAATATAATTTCACAGTTTTTATGTCATAGAAGAATTTTATAGGTTCATATGACAGGTTAGGATTTATTCAATGTATTGTTTTGAAGTAATCATTCTTTTTTTTATTTTAACAAATAACAAATACCAAATAGTGTCAAAATTGACAACAAATAGTTTTTAAAATAGATATTATATTATTAATTGATATAATGGTCTTAAAAATATAATGTTCGGGGAAAAGAATTATATAATAATATATATGACATTAATGAACCAATTGGGGTTCTATTGGTAGTATATAGTATGTTTATTAACCATATAGTGTAAGAATACAAGAAGACACGGTAAAAGTTAAATTATTTATCTTAGAGTTAAATCTAAATGATAAGGTTAAAATGGTAACCTAAACCGATCTAAAACCTATTGGTTGAGTGTTTTTAGACTCATACCCACCTTTGAATATAAATAATACATTTTTGAGCCATTATAAATCTAAAATTATTTTATTATAAAATAATATTTTGAGTTTTTCTAAGGTGCCCCTCGCCCCTCTTATAAAAGGGCACCCGCCCTTCTCTCTAATTCACACCATCAACGCCTTTTGGATCGGCCAAATTCTGCCCAAATACACTCTCAACTATCCTCAATTCAACCAAGAGGCCCTACTTTAGTTAGAAAGGAAACTTAAGAAGCCCTTTTGATGAAATCAAAAGGAAGAACCCTAAGAGGAGGTAATAATTTCACCACCCTCTTTCAAGTTCTTTTCTTCTTCCACTTATTCTTTCTTTTTTATTTCCATTATAAAATAATAAATCTAGTATATTATATATAATTTGATGTTATTATAAATATGGAACAACTATATTCATTATTCTATCCATATTATGAATGATAATGTCACCATGCGTGCGTACGTACGACTTACCGTCTCCACGTCGTGGTGTAATTTGTTATTCTATACTATGTTATTTGGATGGATATAAAGATGAGTAATATGTATATAAATAATTAAAATAACATAATAATGTCTCTGTGAAATTAATATACAATCCAATTCCACACCTTTAAGGAAATGATATTGTCGCTCGTGCGTACGTACGGATTACCGTCTCCACGACACGATGATATTCATTTCCACGTTCACCATTCATCGACGATTATAAAAATATATACTACTAATAAGTATGTAATATATGACATAATAATGCTACCAGATATATATATATGTAGTTACATATATCTTATTCACATAGTTCTGTTCAATACGATATGAAAACAGAAACAACGTTTATGTGTACGTATGGACTATCGTCTCCATAAATGGTGTTTTTCATTTCATATATATATGTCTATTATACGTATTTATATTCTAAATATATATAATATATAAATAATTTTTTATATTCTGGAAGTATTTAAATCTTGATTTATGTTATACAATCAGGAGTAACAATTTAAAACATGTACGATAAAGAAAGCTATTATTACCCAAAATATTAATTTAACATGGAAATTATTATTAAATGGGTAGTATAAAGTAATAAATGAATCATGTATTATATCATAAATATTAATATGGTTCTGGTATAATTTAATAACATACTACAATCTTCGTATAGGAGGTTAAACGTACCCTTGAATAATTGAAAGCACAATGTAAGGGTTAATTCCTCAATATCATTATTATCCGAGATTGTTTATGTGAAAGTATTTACTAGGACATTTTTATCATCCATGTCAATTTTTCATAAAAATGATTTCAAAATGAATATTTTAAGAATTTTTTAAAGGTACTCTTTATCAAGATCATAATTTTAAATTTTTGAAAGATTTATCTTTCTTAATCTTTTAAATTAATGTCCATGTTTTAAAAATGATTTTAAGGATTTATTTATATGGGCATGAATGTTTTGAAATGATAATTCTTTTCAAAAGTTTCAAAGTGGTATGGGACACTTTGATTCAAAAATCTCTTTTAAATTAATTCATTTATAGATGTGTGACTTTTAAATGATTTTACAAAAAGAATATTTCTCTCAAAATGTTTTACTCATCATTTTCAACTATGTCAGCATCCTTTACATGATATTATTTTTGATTCAGGTTGATTTATTATAATACAATATTCCATATTGTATTGAATGAGTTGTGATATGTTTGACTGTGGATGTTATATTTTTATACCATTCATGGTTTATGGTTAATGTATTGACAATTCGTATTCTAGTTTTAATACAAATGTTTATGTTATGTTTCAACTATTAATATGAGGAATGCAGTGGACTTAGTAAGTGACATAGGGAGCCCGATATAGCTCCTCAATGCATCGGTAGTTCTCATGAGACAAACTAGTGTCTTGGCATAAGGCCTTGACAAAAATTTTATTTTTATTCATGGCATGAGGCCTTGACTATGTGGTAATTATGTTTGCTATTAGGCATTCCCTCATTGTAAAATTAGTTATTACATGTGATTATTAGACTAGTAGAATATCCATGTTCATGTTTATATAGTAATGTTTAATTTATTTTTACCATATTTTGTTCAAGTTTATGTTTAAAAGACTTTTTTTTACAAATGTTGCCTTAAAATTTTTTAGCTTTCTCTAAATTATTTACCCTTACTGAGCATCTGAGCTCACCCCTTTCTTATGTTTTATTTTCCTAGGATTCCAAGAAGTGTATTATGATTGATATTCAGGGTTAAGCTAAAGGAAATAATTGAATTTTGAAAGAACAATCTATGTTGTGTTTTGGGTTTCAACTTGTAATATAAATTTAATGTATGTAATATATTTTCCAAGACTGCTAAACTGATCGGTCCTTCGGGACATGATTCCTTATAATTGTGCCAATGTATTAAAATAATGAACTAGATCTGGGTAACTGGGGTCGGGGCATTACAGTTGATATCATAGAAAGTTTAGCAATAAATTTTGAAGCTATATTTAGAAAAACTCTGATTAGAGCACGTAGATCTAAGATAGACTTTGAGGATTAGTATAGAAGGACTTCCAAGAATTTTGGTAATGTAGAGATTTTGTAAGTTTTCCAAGAAAATACATTTTTATCTGGATACGAGCAGTTAGAGGCAGCTCTGGCACAGATGTACCTAGGGATAGAACCCGAAAAAACCGCTTTGAGCTAGACTCGAATGGGAATTGGTGCACGACAACGGGCCTTGATGCACTCTTGGTTACGACACTCCGAGGGGATATGATTAGGTCAATTCCCATTTTCTTTATGAACCACTATGAAGTGTTTATGAGTATATAACTCCTCACAAAAAACATTTTTGTGATTATGGATTATATCAATAAACTGTTCAATTTACATTAGGTATTTTACAAGATTGGAATTATGAATTGTGATTCATAAACTAACCTAGTGTGTTCCATTTTTTAGAAATGGCGCCCAGTAGAAGGAATGAGAACTCTAGAAATACATATGATCCAAAGAGTAAGAAGGATCATATCTTTCAGGATATTAAGACAACATTTAGAAAGGAAATATTCTCCCATGTATTCTCAACATATGAAGAAATAATGTCTTGTGTTAATAAGATAATTAAATAATTCTCCAAATCCTATGTCTTTGAAGGGAAGCCAGAGAATAAAAGGATGATAGAAAGAAAGATCGATATAGGGAAAGAAGGATTTTCTAATATGTGATAAATGTGGAATGAATCACCTTGGTAAATTCTTTAAGGGAATGAGAGTTTGTTATAAGTGTGGATAAAAATGACACCAAGTACGTGATTGCGAGGGTAAGAAAAAGTTTTCAAATGTAAAATGCTTCATCTGCAAGGCACTGAGACACTACGTGAATCAATTTCCCATTCATAACAGTATACCACAAATGATGTTATTGGATAATAATCAAGTTATGATACTACCTCAGATGACGAAGAATTACTAGTGTTCTTATGGTGTTATCATAGAATTATTTATTTTGAGTGTTGTATCAACATTATACTGGTTACATGAATTATAGAGATAAATAGGGATTGTATTTCAGTACCATTTCATTGGAAATTTGAGATTATATGGTCCTAATAATAAAGTATTAATTTTGGAATAAGATATGGCTGATTTTGGTAATTCAGGATGTTGCGGTGTTGTAAAAGAATACACGATGAAGGTGTTCACATGTTATTACCTTGAAAAAAGGATCCTCAATATGTTTAACTTCCTTATAAACTTTGGAATGAGAGTTTGGATATTAGTATTTTGGATAATTCTAATGATTGGAATGGATTAAGATTGAAATTGGATACTATTGTTAAGGTTATTTTTGGATTTCCATAAAAAGGAAAACCTGGAGGTCGGGCGACAACCCATCACGTCTGGAAAGGCTACGAGACTTGAACCCGCAAATGAAGGGAGGAAAGTGTGTATCACCTATCATTGACCCATGTTTTGTCCTGGATTGAATAATGTAGTTTTTTAAAGGGTCTAATATGTGAATTATAAATTCATTATTTTAGGAACCCTATAAGATTATGATAAATAGAATATATATTTATTTATTTTGAAATCTTTTAGAGAGATAGATGAGTTTGTGGTAAGAATTAGTTGAAGGATGAGACTCTACTTGTCAAATATATATATATATATATATATATATATATATATATATTCTTTATTATTTTATTGATATATTAATTATTAAACATTAGGGAAGGGATCTTAAAACAAAAAATGTGTTATCCTAATACCTTACGTTTTATTGAACCGATGGTATTTAAAATCATCATAAATTGGTGGCTTTGAGACCCACAATTATACAATTTTTTTTGATTGATGACCGCAATAAATCTCTATAAATATTTAGTTTTTTCCTCCAATTATGTGTCTCTAATTTCCACCAATGTTCTCCTAATCAAAATCATAATTTGGTGGTGACTCTTTCATTCCCCTTTTCCTCTTATTAAAACTAAATTTTATTAACCCAATTTCCTATGTGAGTTTTTGCACAAAGGTATTTTCTATTTTTAACCTTTTATTTTCAAAGAACAATTTCAAATTGTGAGGACACAATTTATTGAAGGAGGAAATAATGTAACACCCCAAGATTTAAATGTATGTTATTTTTTCAAAGTAAATTAATAACTTGCACTACACGCAACACCGAGTTCAAGCGCACCACAACTTACCAAACTAGCCATTCAAAAGCAGTTATGAATAGTATTAACTAAATTTTGAACTTTATATAGTCCTTATAATTTTAGAATCCATATTATTAGTTTCATAGACATAATGTAAGAACTTGTACATTTTTTCAGATAAAAGAATTATTTTTCAAAAAATGCAATATTACCGCCTCTTAATGGTGAACCATTTTTAAATCTGATATTTTAAACTTTTATATATTAAATTTAACGAAATAATCTTCTTCTTTAGAATCTAGACATAAGAATTTATTTTCAATAAATTTTGGTTTTTTTCTGATAACTTTCATATTTGGGTGAATAGTGAAAAATACTATATTTTAATTGAAAACAACTTTTTTAATCAGAATAATCTATAGTGTGAAATTATACATTTTAATGTTTTAGAAGTATAATTAGATTATATTTTTACCCTTTAATCCAATGTTGGTAATTGGAATTAATTTCACATTGATATTATACATAAACAAGTGTCAATCTTTTGATAGTTACTATTTCTTAAAACACGCTATTTTATTTGACAATGAGAATTAATTTTAAATTAATAAACACAAATTCTATGTTTTGAATTTGGTAAAATATACATCATTTTTGGATTTGTAATATCGAAATTAGCCGAGGGTGAAGGTTTGGTATTTTTCTAAAAACATTCAATTTTTTATGAATAGTGAAAAAACACTAAGTGATTGTTTAAAATCAAATTTTTATTTAAATAATTATTTATTTTATTTAAATTTATTTTAGGTCAAAATAGATATATAATACCCATATAAGTTAATTTTAATTCAATGGAGTCAATTTAAAATAATTTTAGATATATAAAAAGTTTATCGAACTTTTACCGTCTTTTACCCAACTCCTAGAAGCATTTGAAAATTTACATAAAAGTTAATTTTACCGCTTCTGTGAGTTGAATTTCAAAAATCCGAGAGAAACGGTTAATATTAAGGAGTAAAATGAGGTTCAACAAGATAAAAATAATTTTTGGTGAATAATAAATTTTTAGTTTTATTTACCACGGTTAAAAGTAAATAGGGTTATTAAGGGTAAGAATGATATTATCATTACCCTAAAACATGTCTTAATTCTATTGGATAAGTGTAATTCGACCAAAAACAACCTTAGTAATAAAATATAACCCTTTAGGTCCACTTGGATTAGATTAAGACATTTATTTTTTTTAAAGAAGAGTTAAAAGTGTTAAAATCAAAGTTTAATGACTAAACAAATTTTAATATAGGGTTATACATAAGATAAATTCGACTGTAAATATTCATTAAAAATCCAAAAATATTTCCTACATAATGGTATATTATTTATAATTTTTATAGATTAAATTATTAAATTTATTAATGACACAATGATGATGCATTAATTACTTTATTAATGAAAGAATCAAATAAATGGTATTATAAATATTAAAATAAATATAATTTCAACATTTTGATGACAACCACGAATTTTCTAGGTGAATATGACATTTTAGTATTGATTCAATGTATTTTTTTTAAGTAATAATGCTTTTACTATTTTAACAAAAAACAAATACCAAATAGTGTCAAAGTTGACAAAAAATAGTTTTTAAAACAAATATTATATTATTAATTAATATAATGGACCTAAAAGTATAAGGATCGACAAAAAGACTTATATAATAATATATATGACATCAAAGAACCAATTGGTGTTCGATTAGCAGTATATAGTAAGTTTATTAACCATACAGTGTCAGAATACATGAAGATGCGGTAAAAGTTAAATTATTTAAATTAGAGTTAAATATAAATGATAAGTTTACAATGGTAAACTAAACCTATCTAAATCCTATTGGTTGAGTGGTTTTCAAATCCTCCCTACCTTAGACTTTAAATAATACAATTTTTTAGCCATTAGAATCCGAAAATGATTTTATTATAAAATAATATTTTAAGTTTTTCCTAAGGTTCCCCTCACCCCTCTTATAAAAGGGAACTCCCCCTTATCTCTAATTCACACAATCAATGCCTTTTTTCTTGGCCAGATTCTGCCCAAATACTCTCTCAACTATCCTAAATTCATCCTTGAGGCCCTCATTTAGTCAGAATTCCAACTTAAAGATCCCTTTTGATCAAATCCAAAGGAAGAACCCTAAGAAGAGGTAATAATTTCACCACCTTCTTTCAAGTTCTTTTCTTCTTCCACTTCTTCTTTCTTTGTTATTTCCATTATAAAATAATAACTCCAGTATATTATATATAATTTGATGTTATTATAATTATGGAACAACAATATTCATTATTCTATCCATATTATGAATGATAATCTCACCATGCGTGCGTACGTACAACTCACGCCGTGGTGTAATTTGTTATTCAACACTATGTTATTTGGATGGATATAAAGATGAGTAATATGTATATAAATAATGAAAATAACATGATAATTTATCGGTAATATTAATATACCATCCAATTCCACACCTTTAAGGAAATGTTATTGTCTCTCCTGTATACGTACGGATTACCATCTCCACGACGCGATGAGATTCATTTCCACGCTCACCATTCATCGACGATTATAAAAATATATATTACTAATTAGTATATAATATATAACATAATAATGCTACTTTATAAATATATATATAGTTACATATATCTTATTCACATATTTCCATTCAATACGATATGAAAATGGAAACAACGTTTATGCGAACGTACGGACTACCATCTCCATAAACAGTGTTTTTCATTTCATATGTATATGTCTATTATAAATATTTATATTCTAAATATATATGATATATAAATCATTTTTTATATTCTGTAAGTATTTAAATATTGATCTAAGTGATACAATCAAGAGTAACAAGTCAAAACACGTACGATAAATAATGTGATTATTACCCAAAATGTCAATTTAAAATGGAAATTTTTATTAAATGGGTAGTACAAAGTCATATCTGAATCATGTATGATATCATAAATATTAATATGGTTCTGGTATAATTAAATAACATACTACGATATTCGTAAATGAGGTTAAATGTACCCTTGACTAAAAGAAAGGGAAAGGTAAGGGTTAATTCCTCAATCTCATTACTATCTGAGATTGTTTACGTGTAAGTATTTACTGGGACATTTTTATCATCCATGTCAATTTTTTCATAAAAATGATTTCAAAATGAATATTTTAAGGATTTTTTAAAGGAACTCTTTATCTAGATCATAATTTTAAATGTTTGAAAGATTTATCTTTCTAAATCATTTTAATTAATGTCCATGTTTTCAAAATGATTTTAAGGATTTATTTATATGGAAATGAATGTTTTGAAATTAAAATTATTTTCAAATGTTTCAAAGTGGTATTGGACACTTTGATTCAAAAATATCTTTTAAATTACTTCCTTTATAAATGTGTTACTTTTAAATGATTTTACAAAAAAGAAAATTTCTCTCAAAAAGTTTTTCTCATCATTTTCAACTATGTCAGAATCCTTTACTGGATACTATTTTTGATTGAGGTTGATTTATTGTAATACAATATTCCATATTGTATTGAATGAGTTATGATATGTTTGACTGTGGATGTTCTATTTTTATACCATTCATGGTTTATGGTTAATGTATTGACATTTCATATGCTAGTTTTAATATGAATGTTTATGTTATGATTCAACTATTCATATGAGGAATGCAGTGGACTTAGTAAGTGACAGGTGGAGCCTGCTATAGCTTCTCAATGTATCGGTAGGTCTCATGAGAAAAACTAGTGTCTTGTTACAAGGCCTTGACAAAAATTTTACTTTTAGTCTTGGTACGAGGCCTTGACTATGTGCTAATGATGTCCGGTATTAGGCATTCCCTCATTGAGAAATTAGTTATTACATGTGATTATTCTACTAGTAGAATATCCATATGGATGTTTATATGGTAATTTTTCATTTATTTTTACCATATTATGTTCATGTTTATATTTAAAAGGATTTTGTTTTTATTAAAAATCTTTCCATAAAATTTTATAGCTTCCACTAAATTATTTACCCTTACTGAGCATCTGAGCTCACCCCTTTCTTATGCTTTATTTTCCCAAGATTCCAAGAAGAATATTATGATTGATATGCAGGGTTAAACTAAAGGGAAAAATGGAATTCTCAAAGAACAATCTATGCTGTGTTTTAGGTTTCAAATTGTAATGTAAAGTTAATGTATGTAATCTATTTTCCAAGAATGCTAAACTGATCGATCCTTCAGGACTTGATTCCTTGTAATTGTGCTAATGTATTAAAATAATGCTCCGACTCTGGGAAACTGGGGTCGCGGCGTTACATGGTGATTTAAAAAAATATCTTATAAAAATAATTCAATAGATATGAGAAATTATATTTTTAATTAAAATCATAATCTATTCGAAAAATACATATATTAATATTATAACAAATATTATGAAACTTTGAAAAAATAAGTAAGGTCTGACAAAATAATTTTATAATCAAAATATAATATAATATTTATTTTTTTAAATTCTTTAATAAAAATAAAATTTATTTTAATTATATATATAAAATTAATGAGTGTAATTAAAAATTACTGTTTCACAAAAAGATGAATAAAAAACATATCATTTTTGAAAAATGTATTTACTAATTATATTATGTTAAAATATCATATATTTATTTTTGAGTTAACAATTATTTATCTATAATTTCATAGGTGAGGTTGTTAATCTAATGGAAATATTACAAATCCTAATAGTTACATTTCTATTCCAATAATTATGCTCATATTTTATAGTATATCATATTTCATTTATACAAATTAAACTATCAAGTAAAAAAAATTTCTTTAAAAATATACATACCACAAAATCGTGGGGTGTTATATTCTTCCCTCAAGAATAAATTTCATCATTGTAATTTTTCATGAATATTTCATTCTAAATAGATAACTGTTTTTCTTCATCATAACAACCATAGGTTCCCATGTCACTTCATCCATATTATGATTTCTTGAATGAAGTTTTACAAGTTGATTCAACCAATTTATCCGTACCTTCCCTCTGGTGTCAATAATATAGATAAGGTATTCTTATTAAGAAAAGTAAGGTTATAGTTCTATTTATTCAAATGTGAGTAAATTAATTGGGTGTGAAATATACTTATTTAACAACGATATTTTGATGACCTAATGAACATTGGACAGTCATGGTGGAATTGTTAAACATTATGCTACTACTCGAATTCATTCGATATTTTGAAATGTTTTAGTGTAACTAGGGGTCATTATCCCTTTCTTACGAAACCATATAGAACCCTTCCATGGAGAAAATTTCAAAAATATAGGACCACACACTTTAAAATATAAATTATTTAAGAACGATATGATCTTGAATACTCTGTACCTTTATCATTGTCTCTTTAATATATTCTATGCCAATAAAATTCTTCTCACCATCTTCAAACCAAAAAGAGGTAGTAAGTCATCTCTTTCAAATTGGTGATTAAATTTACACCATTTTAATACTATTATAAAATTTATTATGTTTGGAAAATTCTTCTAAATGTAAATATTGATCCCATATACCATGAATGTCATGTGATTATGATATGAACATTTCATCGAAAATTCGAATAGTTATTTCAGACTTTATGTCGATTTGAGGGTGATAAGAAGTACCTAGATTAATCATTTTATCCAAATCCTTATAAAGAATATTACATAATTTTAATATAAAAGTAGGATCTCATTCAGATTCATTCGATAAAAGTTCCCCATAAAGTCTTAAAACATTATTAATATTATGTCTTTCTAGGTTTTCAAGAAGTAAACATTTTTTTATCTTACGAAAATGTTCTTATTTGTAATGTGACCAATAATAACACATATCACATTAGTCTTTTTGGGGTATTTGGTAATATAATGAATAATTCCATTGTAATATCATCACACTTCCATGTAGTTATAGG
Source organism: Viscum album (assembly GCA_963277665.1). Taxonomy (NCBI): domain Eukaryota; kingdom Viridiplantae; phylum Streptophyta; class Magnoliopsida; order Santalales; family Viscaceae; genus Viscum; species Viscum album. The sequence goes on from OY728137.1 coordinate 454,244,439, forward strand.
TAGATATTTCATTAATCCCTTAGGATGTTTTCTCTCAGCCTTTAATTATTAAAAATTCATAAAATTGACCCATGGTCAGCAATATCCCTATCCATATTATCCCAAAAAATGTTCCTTTAGATATATATACATCATGGAACTAAATGGTTTATATATAATTTTTATCAGTGATAATTATACAATAGTTCTATTTTTAGTTAAGGTATTAATAAAACACCAAACCTCTTTACAAATATCAAATTTCCATCACCGCAGACAAAGTAACCCATTCTTCTATCCATAAAAACTTTAATATTATTTTGAAAATTATCATCATTGGATTGGAAATTTTTTATCATCTTCTATAATGATGGTTTCCCAATCATTTGAAAAAGTTGTGATGTTTCTCATTCCATAACAATTCCCATATTTATATTTAATAAATCCCTGAATGTTGGATACTTCTCAATCCTCGTTTCAGTTATAAGTCTATCATTCATCCTCCATAATGCATATACTACATTATTTTTCTTTATCTGGGATGTAATTTATTGAGAAATAAAAATATTTCAGTGACTCAATCCATCATTTTTATTTCATGTTGAGTTCTCTCTGTGTAAATATGTATTTTAAACTCTTAAGATCAAAATATATATCAAATATTTCACTCTATTAGTAGTTCTATTATGTATTAATAAAAAATATTATGCATACTAACTCAAGTTCATGAGTTGGATAATTTGGTTCACGATTCTTCAACTTCCTTAATGAATTTGAAATAACTATAACATTTTTCCTAAGTACACAACATAGTCATTTGTTATATGAATAATTTTATATCGTAAAACCATCATTTCACGATAGTATATTCTGAATAGGATCATTGACTAATCATTTCTTCAATTCCTCAAAACATTCTGCACATTATTTTGTCCATATGAAATTACCCGCATTACATGTTATCTTGGTTTATAGGTTATACAAAAGGTAATTTTTTTGAATGAAACTCTGATATTAATCTACTAAACCAGTGAAACTACACACCTATGTTATGTCCATTGGCATAGGGAATTATTGATTTTTTTATTAAAAGGATCTGATGTGCCTCCATCTATAGAGATAATATAGATAAGAAAATAAATTTCCTAAAACCATAATTCAGACATTCTAAATTTACCTTATAACACATTCCTTCTAATAGTTATAAGATTAATCGAAAGTTAATTATCTTGGTATTTGTAGATTTTAGAATACACTATATTTTCATAAATAAATTCAATAAAAATATTCATGATATTCCATGAATAAACTATTAATTAGATATATGAAAATAGAGGGTGTATTAGTCAATCAAAATTTAATTATTATTAAAAAATAATTTCAATATATTGATCAAATATTTGTCTTCAAAATATATTCTTTCATTATTCACAATTAATTAAACACATAATGTAGAAAAAATATAAAACAATATGGAGCACTATGAAGTTGATCAAATAAATCATCAATGGGATATAGACGACAATTTTTATTTATTATAATAGAATTCATTTCTCTATAGTCTATGAAAAAACTCGAGGATCAATATTTCTTCTTAATAATGATAATAGGGGATCCCCATGGAGAAAAACTAGGGAGAATAAATACAATGTTACTCAAATCGTCTAGTTGATTATTTGGATCCACTAATCCAATAGCATCCCATCTATATGGAGTCTTTGATATTGGTCTTACATAATTATTAAATCATTTGTAATCTTAAATTCATGCTCTTGGGGTTTTCTAGGTAATTCTTCAGTAATTACATCTATGTATTCCCAGAAAATTGGTAAATTCTAAATTTGAATATTACATTCCTCATACCTAGATTTTGTTTCCTCTTCTTCCACCATATTTTATTCATTATAGATATTAGGGATGGATGAAGATAAGAACCAGATGGATATATTATACTCTAAAGATATGGGATTTTACATCTTACTCACATATCATAAATTATTTTTTCTTGCAATAAATTATCACATCATAATTTTATGGCTAGTCCATACCAAGGAATAAATAAATCTTGACTTGTGATATTTGGATATTTTATAAAAATAAATAACATTAATATTCCATAATCGGAACACCCCAACATATTTTAATAAAATGATACATCCCTTATGGTTTTTGGATGACAGCTCCCTTATTAAATCAAAGGGGATATATCTAATATTATTGAAAATTTTGGTAGATATAAAAGTGTTTGATGATCCATATTAAAACAAAGCATTGGATAAATTTGAATATATTTTTAATTTACCTTACAACATATCATTGGGTACTTCTACCTTAGTTGTAGAGATCTTATAAGAGTAGACATCTCCACCCTGCCACTTCTATGGTAGATTCCAATGATTCATGGGAATTTTTTTTGAATAATGACCTATTAAATTTTAGTTAATGCATTTAATTTTAATTTATTTATAACTTCCCCTTTAATTCATTAGCTCAATAACCCATTTCTACATACTTCATAGAAAATACCATGCCTTTAAAGCATTTCCCATGAGGATTCCTTCCAAAATTTTCAGATTATTGGAATTTTATCATTATCATATTATTATTTGAATATTATCTTTATCCATGGTTATTATAAGACATTTTTTCTCATGATTTCCTTTGAAAATACTCGATCTTGCAAATCTCTTCTTTTTTGTTTGAATAAAAAAATATTTCATTTTATATTCATGACCTTTGAGAATCCACTACCCTTCGGATACATGGTTTAATACCATGAATTAAATGATCAATATTGTTGTCCAAATCATGTATATAATATATTTTATACTTGTATACTCATTTGAATGTATGATATTACTCCACAACACTCTCTTCTACATTTTTATTCATGTTCTGTAATTTTATATTCATATTACTTCATTTCTCTTGGGGAAAATATATTTCAAAGAATGTTTCTTTAAATATTCATCATTTTATATATTATACTTCCTCTTCCTCCATATTATTAATTGATCAAAAAATACTATTCATAAAAATAAAACTTGAGATTATATACTTCTAATACTAAATTTTTATTTTAATTGCATCCCAATGCAAAACATATATTTTTCATCAGACTTCACCCACTCCAAAACTACCAATAGATAAGTAGTCAAACTAAAATATGAGGCTTCTTACCCCATATAGAATCCAAAAAAGTTGTAGTATGGTTATTTGTAATAACCTGATTATATAGTACTATTATGGTCATGATTTGATAATCTCCAATAGTAACAGTAATAACTTTCTTAGTGGAGAATCCCTACATTGTCCATGGATATCGATAAAATTTCATCTATTTGGCACCATCACTAAATAATGGAACAGACAAATTTAGATTAAAATCATAAAAAAATTGGAAGAAAAATAAACTACAAGTAATTTATATAATTCTCATGTCTATTGGACATCATGTTACCAAAGTTTATAATAAACCTCCTCTTATATCAAATGTAACAACTCTGACTCTTATATCCCATAATAACTAATTATTTTTTTAAAATGCCATAAATAAAAGAGATCACATAATAATGGACCTATTAGTTTAGTAGAAATCAATAAATACATATATATGTGATTACCTTAATACATTAGTAATTAAACATAGAGAATATACTTTGAAAATAATCTGTTTCCTTGGCACTAATTCAATGATTTATTCTTCATAACATGGGGATGGGAAAAAAATTAAAGGGATGAGATCATATGCCCAGTTAGGATTATATAAATAAATAATAATTGAATAAAAGTTAATAATGAATAATCATGATGGAAGGTTATGTAATTGAAAAATATATCCCATCCATAAGCATAGAATAAATATATGTCCATATATTATGTCATAGTGAAGTTATCATGGAAGATTATTTCTGAATACCGAATTAATAAAATATATATTTTTCTTACATCATGTATCTAGATCATGAAAAATTATACCATCGTTATAGTTAATATATATGGTTAGGAAAAAAATATTTCGAATCAAATGTGAAGGGTTTGTCTCCAAATATTTTTTTCCTATGATAAAGGTTGATGCATCGAGGGATAATCTATAAAAGGGCCCTGCCCGCCACTATATGTACAAAGCATTCTTCATACATATATTAAATTTATGAACAATATAACATCTCAAAATATGAATATTGTGTAGAAAATGAGTATTTATCAATATTTCTCCAGATCAATGAACATTCCATTAAAATACCACATATAATAATGGTATATTACTAAGAAAACAATCATATACCTGATAAAAGAGAACCATATATTAATGGAATAACAAAAGTGAATATTATAATGGTGTCCATGAAAGTATGTATTTAAATCATAAATGAAAATTAATGATGGAAAAAAGGAATATATAAATATAAATGATTTCCAATTTTGGTGAGCACATGTAAAAAGTATGTTTAAGAATCTTCATAAATGAGCCACTTTAGTAAGGCTTATGGGAAAATATTAAATCAACATAAATTGGATTATTGAACAGTATTTTAATAAAACCATGGTTGAAAAAATATAGTTTTTCATGGAAAAATAACTTATTTAAAGGAAGAAATGGTGTCTTAAAACAAATTATGTATGCCACATGAAAATGGTTATGAAATTGGGAAGATTATTTTAATTAGGCTTGCATAATGGAAGGATATGAAAATGAAACCATATAAACCAAGTATTTCCCATTCAATGAAATAGGAATTTAGATAGATACATATATACTGAACATAAGAATTTTATTTTTTAGGACTACATAATAGTAGTTAATAATTACATTTGGATAAAGGGATACAGTTTGTAACCCAATGGAAAAATTGATGTTCGGTGGTAATTCATTTCCTTACGTCTAAATGTGTCTGGTAGTTGTAATTACATCCCATATAAAGATATTAGAAAAATTAATAATTTAATTTAGAGACTCTTTATTATGTATCTGAATTATTAATTTTTTATTAAGTTCATTTGGGTCCTTTTTTAAGATTTATATGATATAATTTCGTTGTTCAATACTCTTCATTCCCTTAGTTTTCAAGATTGGACCACCTTTATACATGTGTGGATGATCATGTAAAATGGAAATAGTTTTCCAAAATTGAAATTATTTGTCATTAATGAACATAACAAAGATTAAATGGTATTATATATCATTTTCCACATAATAGTATAATTAATTATAAAAAAATCATTAACGATAAACTTATATATATTTTTTTGTTGTTTTTTCGATTGTTATGAACTAGTTTTATTTTAATTAATATATTATGTACATATACTGGTTATAGAAAACTAAAGAGTTTTAATATACATTTTAAAATATTTTATAAATTTTATAATTATTTTCTGAGAAACCCTGAAGGGGGTTTTATAAAATGATAAATCATCATCTATATAGGTGTTGAATCGACAACTCTTGAATAATTTTTTAATTTTATGAAAAATGGTAAAGAGATGAGAATCGATTATTGATATACAACTAAAATAATAAAATTATTGTGTGTATATATATATTATACTGTAGTTTTCAAATTAATTTGGAAAGGGGAGGTTATGGAAGAATATTAAAAGAAAAAAAATTGAAAGGGAGGGGGAAGGATTTACCTCCTCTATGTCGTCTCCATAATAACCTATATAAGGAACATCCAAATTGACTTATGGTGATACCAGAATGACCAAAAAGTGGGTTAATTGTTTTAATGTGGAATTGGTATGAATATTGGAAATATCAAAGGTTTAGATTGTGTGAGTAGAAGACGTGGTGATGGGTGGTATTTATAGTGAAAGAGAGCAGTGTTTATTTTATTTTATTCTATTGTTTATTATTTTCAATCAATAATATCAATAATTTTTATTATTTTTAATAATAACAATAAATATTACATGTGAGTTATAACTAATTGTTTTGAAATCATCCATACACAATCCATGACTCAATATTCATGTATTTATTTTATATTGTAAATTACCTTGTTTTACTATTCACAAAAAAACTATACTATTTTTGAAAAACTCCATAAATTATCCCTAACCATTTTTTTGTGGAAATATTACAATAAAAGACTAATGTTTTTGAAAATAATTTTATAAATATAATAAATTTAATTATTAATTAAAATAATCATTTATTTGAAAAGTATTGAGGTTAATATTACCACCAATATTATGACACATGGAAAAATAACTAATCACTTACAAAAATAACTTATAATCATTAGAAAAAATAGATGATTTATTAATCTATTTCATGATATGAAATTATCTTTTAATCTAGGATATTAATTATAATATTATAAAAATATATTTATGTTTCACAGAAATATCAACAGGGAATTTACATTTTTTAAATAATTATCCATTTATTATTAGATGTAAATATTTTATATTTTCATGTATGTGAAACCTAAGTAGTATTTATAAATTCATTGGATAGAAAATTATTCAAATGGAAATTTTTATATTCCTAAAAGATACATTTTTATTCCATTGGTCATGTTAATATTTAAGAGTATATCATGATTCATTTGTGCAATGTAAACTATTATATACATTGAATTAATTTATAAAGATACATATAATAAAATATTGGGGTTTCATAAAAATCATTAGGGGATGAATCATCCTACCAGAGGAATAAATAACTATTGTCCCAATACATAGATTATAATTAATATCCAAATTTAAATGTTCATATGGAAATGATTTTTACAACCTATGATTTTGATTTTTTTGATATATGATGTATCAATGAAAATTCCATTCATTTAATTGAACAAAATTATCACCAAGTTAGTAATTCCTTTCAAATTTCAAAAAAAGAAATATAGTTGATAATTTGAGAACCTTATTATGATATTTCATTCCATGAAAAATATGGTATATAGAACTACATGAAAACAATTAGTGTTCTGACATTTGTTAAAACCAATACACCCAAAAGATGTATCACAATATAACTCATATATTGTTATATGAATAATTTTAAATTAGAATTGGAGGAGTTTTAAAAAAAATTACTTATTATATATAAACATCCCTTTAATTTGAAAATATATATTTATCTTTCTTCATAATTAATGAAAATATGGAAGTGGTTTATTTAGGAAACCCCTTTGATGATATATTAGTAATAACTCATAAGATCTATATTAATTATCATCTTTGTAAAAATCAGTGTTGACTTCAATGTCATACCTAATTACAATGTGTCAAAATCTTTAGTTTTTTGGATTTATAATTAGAAGTAGAAGGAATTTAACTTCTCAGATCAAAAAAATATCATAAAAAGTTTAATAAACATTTAATTCACCCATATGGGAACCACAATAAAAAAATAAGAAATCAGTAATTTTCATCAATATCTTTTGAATATTCCTATTTATCGTGAATAATAAACATAATACAGAAGTGTTGGAAATTGTGAATTTTCAAGAAAATGAGGGACATATATATGGATGAAGAAATTGTTTCTATAGAATGAAATTCCATCAAATCAATTATATTATACCATCTATAAAAAATTTCTTCTAGAAATTTCATATATTCTAACCAATAATTAGTTATAATATTATCAATAATTAATCAATCGAAACAATGTTTCCTCTTTTTTACTAATGAATTAGATTTTCATTATTTGTATTGTGGTAATAGTTCATAATCTTTAACTAGTGTAAAATATCATATTTTATAACTACCATAAAATACCTTTATCAATATTGTAGAATAGGAAAAGAGAATAACTTCGTGACATACTAAAACTAATAATCACATTTTCTTCATAATCCTCAAACTTAGTATTAGAACCTATAAATTCATTTTTATTCAATCACTATGGATGGATGGTAATGGATTTTGTTCCAAGAAAGAGTTATATTTTAATTTATCATATAACATAGGTGGTAATGTAACATCCCAAGTAATTAATGAACAATAGATATTTTTATCTATGTCTATTAATGATTAAGATAGTGTTTTAGAGGCTTAAAATGAAAATAAATACAATCTTATGCATGGAATACACTAATATTTTTAAAAGATTGTTTTACTGCCTTTTGATGGAAAACCATTTTTAAATCTATCTTTTGACAATTCTATAAGATATGTTTGTCAAAATAAAATTATTCTTTATGATTGGGACATCAAAATTTACTTTGTGTGAATTTTTGGTATTTTTCTGACAATGTTCATTTTTTAATGAATAGTGAAAAATACTGCATTTTACATCAAAACTGCTTCTTAATCTAATATATTTATATGATTAGAATATCTTTTGAATGGGTCTTAATGTGTAATCTGAATATATGTTTACCATTTAATCCAATGGTGGTCATTGGAATCAATTTCACTTTGAAATTAGACTTAAACTGGTGTCAATCTTTTGATACTTATTGTTTTATAAAAACACGCTATTTGCTCTGATAGTGGGAATTAATTATTAAATTAATTAATGTGACTTATATGTTTTGAAATTTTTAAAATAGACTTCATTTTTGAATTCGGAATATCAAATATAGCTTAGGGTGAATTTTTGGTAATTTTCTGAAAAACATCAATTTTTGATGAATGGTGAAACCACTAAGTGGTAATCAAGCAAACTGATTTTTCAGTTAAATAAAAGTTTACCATTAATGTGTATTGAATTTTTAAAATCTGACATACATGTTTGTCATTAGTATTTAAAATGTAGTTCAATGGGATGAAAATAATTTTTTTGGTGAATAGTAACTTTTTTTCATTAATCGCGATTAGAGGTAATTAGTGCAATTTAAGGTAAAAATGATATTATAAAAATATGAAAACACCATGAAACTTGTCCTACCCCTATTGTATGAGTCATGGCCGACCAAGAAAACTCATGGGTCGATTTAGGGAACCCTATGGAGCCTCTTGGGTGAGATAATGACTTTAATGCCTTTTTTTAAATAAAGGTGAAAATGACACTAACATAAATTGTTTTACTAACACAATTTTTAGAAGGGGTTATACTAATAATATTTTTGTCTATAAATACTCTTTGGAAATATAAAAAGATTTCCTACATCAGGATATTTTTGTTATAATTTTTAGACATTAAATAAATTAATTTAATTATGACATCATGATGATGCAACGATGACCTCATTAATGAACAGTTTAAATAAAATGAAAAGATAATATAAAAACTAAGACCTACACTTGTCCAAAAACTATTGTATGGGAGTATTTCTAAGCCTTATCATCTTATATTAGAAATATATCAATGTGGGACCTTATAAATTCGAAACACTTTTGAAAATAAAATAATAGTTTCATGATTTCCAAAAGTGCCCCTCCTCTCCTCTTATAAAAGGCCCCCACCTCTACCTCATTTCACACACTCCTCAAGCCTTTGTCTCGGACATCCCCTGACCATTTACTCTCTCCACATACCTCTCCTCATACTATAGTATTTCCTTTGGGAATAATTCTTTCAAAGGAAGCCTTTAGGCTCAAATCAAAAGGAGTTACACTTTTAAAGGTAATTCATTCTCTCATGTTCATTTGTTTTATTTTGCTTCTCCAACCCCCTAAACTCTTTTTATTTACTTATTTTGTAACAACACCAGTATCGTCAATATAATAGGATGTTTTTATAATAATTATTAGAGCTACACTCTCACAAAACTACATCAAATGGTTAAAGAACATACGGTTTCTGTGGATGGCGAAATTCTGCCTCCCGAAACGATGATTGTTCAATACTCATTTAACACCTTCAAAGGTGGCAATTATGATGTCAATATTTTTATATATGATATATAATATGTTTATTATTTCCTTAAGCTTCTTTATTTTTCATTTATGGAATACCATTATTGTTTCCATTATGGGTAAACACGATATCTTCATTTCAGGAAGTGCGGACTACCGCCCCCTGAAAGTGATTTGATTCGTTAATACCATATGTGGGATGTGTAAAGGATAAAGTTAATGATATTATATATGTTATTATAATATAATTATAATATACTCTTATATCATTATGATTCAATTCCAGAAAATACGAAATAGAAATGGAAGTAGCGTTCATGCGTACGTACGGCTTACCGTCTCCATGAACGGTGCATTTCATTTCTTACCTCTAAATGTGATGTAATATTATAAATACATGTATATTCTGAATATATATGATATATATGTTATCCAAATCATTAATATCATTCTGGATATAACGAACCATTGACCAAATTAACAACATGTAAGTGTAAGAAGTCAATTTTTGACTTAAGAACCAAATACCGACAAAATGAACATTATTAACTTAAATGATTACATGATGTTCATATCATGGTATAAAAGGAATAATGAACTTTAAAAAGGTTCTTAAGGAAGTAGAAATTAACTCAAGTTTATTATTCAGGATATTGAAGAACGATCGAGTCATGTTGGACCCGAGGTAAGGGATCTTACTCCTCTCTTTCTTTTTAAGTACACTCTTTTATGTCATTCCCTCTAAAGACCATATTTCTTGTTATTGGGATGTTATTTTATATTACACATACTGTAATTTTTATGTTCATATGATGAGAGACCCTATTCTCTCTCATCAATCCATTTTTGGATGTTTTGAGTGGCGCCGTTAGGCTGCCGAATTTTCGTAAGAGATCTAATCTCTCTCTTTCTCTTTAAGTACTCCCCTTTATGTCACTTCTTTTAAGCTCATATTTGTTATGATGGGGGATGTTCTTTCATATTACTCTTTCTGTAAATTTTATTTTAATGTGATGAGATACCCTATTTGATCTCATCAATCCATTTTTGGAAGTTCTAAGTGGCGTCGTTAGGCTACCGAGTTTTCGAAAGTGATTTTTCATCTCACTTTTATTCCCGTGAGATTTATGCTACATTTGCCACAATTTCCTTTGAGTGGTGTATGTACTGCCCATTATTCTACTCTTTGTGTAATATAATTTCGTTTATGAGTATTTACATCAATGATTTATTGTCCTTCTTTCATGGGGTGTATGTTTTGAAAGATACCCAAGTCGGTAAGGGAACCTTTCACCCTCCTCTTTTTTAAAAGAGTTTTTTTGTTGGGTCTTTTAATTTACATATTGTTATGTTGGGATATATCCTCATATATACTTATTGATGTAAATTTTATGTCCAAGTTATGAGATACAATTTTTATCTCTCATCAACGCATTTTGATGTGACGTCGTTAGGCTGTCAAGGGAACTTCTTAACCCAATTTCGATTTCTTTGGGTTCAACATGTAGTTATTGAATATGTCATCTTTTGAATATGTGTGAATAACCTTTGATTATTTTACACTTAATATCCACTTATATTTGGTGTATTCGTTTGTCACACATAATTATGTAATTGATTTATCCTTAAACCAAGGATACCGTCTTTGTATGGGACTTCGTCTCAATCTCATTTCATTGAGGAATATTTTGTTTTATACACAACCTTATTTTATATGGTGTATAAACCCCTTTGACATTTTATGTTTATTCAAAAGGAATCTTTTTTATACGAAGCATTTACTAAATGACAAAAGGGAATGTTTTTGTTGTACGTATGCGGTGACAACGACTTCTCCGCCGCTGTGACCATTATTTGAGTTTCGACTTCCTCTACAAGCCATACCTTTTTTTAAAAAGAAAAATAAATACCATGTTCTACTTTTATTTTATTTTGGTATTGAAATTTTTTTTCATAATGTTTTTATATCAATGTGTTGTATTGATATATTTTGATTGAAAGGTGAAAATGTTATGTTTCCTTTATGCATGTTTTATGTGATACGATTATGTTGAGGTTCTTGGGCATTATTATGAAGATGGGTGGTTCCGTGATAGACTAAGGGCGGGTGAGCCCGATATAGCTCTCTAATGCATTGGGTAACACGAAGGAGTGAAACGTTAAGGTTTCTCCGAAGAGATTTAGGGAATATACTGTGATGGGTATTCCAAATGTAACCAAGTGGGTTACTCCCTACGTAAGAATGTTATGAATTCCTCAAGTTACATTTATGTCTTATGATTTCTATGATTTATTCATGATTTGATGAGGTATGTTAAAGTGCTTATGTTTTATGGGTAAAGTATGATCTCATCCTTATGTATATATGTACCCATGTTTCCTTTCCATATTTTTATGACCCTTACTGAGCTTTTTATGCTCATCCCATGTTTTTTGAAATGTTTTTCGTAGGTCAAGGGAAAGGTACATGATATGGTGATAGTGTTAAGGAAGTGTCAAGAAAGAATCCATGTTTATTTTAAATATGTTTCCATTGATGGGAATGAATAATACTATCTTTATGTAACCACTTTGTTTATATGTGGAATGTAATGCAATTTTTATGATCTAATTCTCTAAAACTCTAAACCCAAAAAGATCCTCAATGTGTAATCTTATAATAACTCAAGATTAAGTAAGTTTTAAGGACGGGGCCTTATACTTGGTATCAAAGGTCGGTTTAGACAACTTTAGGAGTTAGAAAATTGTTAAATCATAAGTTAATTTACAGTATGACTGAAATGATATAGCATTTAAAGATTACCATGTTGCTTCGCCTAAGATATTTCCGTGTTAAGAATGGTTTTTCATAGAGGAAACAGAACAACTTTTCTGGGAAGGCATACAGAGGGAAATGACCTTTCAAATCAGTATCCTGAGGTGGTCAGAATCAGAACTAAAAAGTTTTTTGCAGTGATGGCTCCATTGAATTAGGTGATAAATGGTGGTTTTGTTTATTGATGATATTTTGGTGTCTTCTAAAAGTAAAGAGGAGCATGAAAGGCATTCAAGGGTTATCTTGAAAACCTTAAAAGAAAAGAAACTGTATGGAAAATTCAGCAAGTGTGAGTTTTGGTTGCAACAAATTTCTTTCCTTGGTCACATTGTTTCTTAAAGATGGGATAACTGTTGATCCTGCAAAAACAAAAGTTGTGGAAGACTATCCAAGACCCACAAATGTAACTGATATTCATAGCTTCCTTGGTTTGGCAGGCTATTACCGAAGGTTTGTTAGAAAATTTTCACGGTTATCTAGTCCAATGACTAAGCTAACTCGGATGGGTGTTAAGTTTATCTGGACAAAATAATGTGATGATTGTTTTCAGGAATTGAAAAGAAGATTGTTGAATGCTCCAGTTTTGGCACTACCTTCCAGGAATGGTGAGTTTGTTATCTATAGTTATGCTTAATTGAAAGGACTTGGTTGCGTCCTAATGCAGAATGACCAGGTAATTGCTTATGCTTCGCGACAGTTGAAAACTCATGAGGTAAATTACCCTACACATGATTTGGAATTAGCTGCAGTTGTTTTTGCTTTAAAAATTTGGAGGCATCATTTGTATGGATTAAAGTGTGAAATATATACCGATCACAAAAGTTTAATGTATATATTCACTCAGAAAGAATTGAACATGTGACAAAGAAGATGGCTAGAATTAATCAAGGATTATGATTGTACAATTCATTACCATCCGGGAAAAGCAAATAAAGTGGCTGATGCTTTGAGTCGAAAAAGTAATGCTTCATTAGAAATGTTGCGTTTGGAACGTGATCCTTTGGTTAAGGATTTGATGAGATTTGGCATGGAAGTTGTTGGTGCAGGAAGTTCTTCTGTTTTGATTCAGGTATCAGTGAGATCATCTCTATCAGATAGAATCAAGCAAGCATAGAAGCAAGACAGTGAGTTGCAGAAAAAGGTAGAGCTGGTTCAGAAAGGTAAGTTGCCTGAATTCAACATTGATAATGATTGTGTTTTGAGATTTGGGAAGAGATTTCGTGTGCCTTGTGATTCACAGTTGAAGAGAGAGTTGTTATGTGAAGCTCATAGTTCTCCGTTTTCAGTTCATCCAGGCAGTACTAAGATGTATAGAGATCTGCGGGAGTATTACTGGTGGGATGGAATGAAAAGAGATATTGCTGACTTTACTGTGAAGTGTTTGACTTGTCAACAGGATAAAGAAGAGAGGAAGTTACCGAAAGGGATTCTTCAGCCTATACCAGTGCCAGAGTGGATATGGGAGAATATATCCATGGACTTTGTTGTGGGATTACCGAAGACATCTCGAGGTAATAATGCAATCTGGGTTATTGTTGATTGATTGACCAAATCTGCCCATTTCCTTTCTATACGAGATACTTTTTCCCTAGATCAACTTTCCTGTTTGTATTTTAAAGAGATAGTTAGGTTACATGGAGTTCCTCTCTCCATTGTATCTGATCGTGATCCCAAGTTCACTTCTAACTTTTGGAAAGGCCTTCAGAAGCCGTTGGGTACTGAATTAAATTTTAGTACAACTTTTTATCCTCAATCAGATGGGCAGTCAGAACGAACAATTCAGACCTTGGAGGATATGCTGCGTTCTTGCTCTATGGATTATCAGGGAAGTTGGGACCAACATCTTTCTTTGGTTGAATTTTCATATAATAACAGTTTTCATTCCAGTATACAGATGGCACCATTTGAGGCGTTATATGGGAAGCAGTGTCGAACTCCAGCTTTCTGGGATGAAGTGGGTGAAAGGAAGTTGATGGGACCAGAATTGGTAGAAGAGATGGCAGAACAAGTTCAGCTGATTCAGAAGCACATGAGAACAGATCAGAGTAGGAAGAAGAGTTATGCAGACAACAGGAGGAAGGATCTATCTTTTGAGGTAGGTGATCATGTTTTTCTCAAAGTCTCACCATGGAAAAGTGTGATGCGATTTGGTAAGAAATGAAAGCTGAGTCCAAGGTTTATTGGACCATATGAAATTCTGGAGAGCGTTGGATCAGTTGCATACCGAGTGGCTTTACCTCCGAGTTTATCTCAGGTACACAATGTTTTTCACGTTTTGATGTTGAGAAAGTATATGCCAGATCCATCTCATGTTTTGAGTCCAGAGGTAGTTCAGCTGGAAGAGAACCTATCTTATGAGGAACAACCGGTCCAGATTCTTGACCATAGGGAGTAAGTGTTACGGAATAAGGTGATTAAGCAGGTAAAGGTTTTGTGGAAAAACCACATGATGGAAGAGGCAACATGAGAATCATAAAATGCAATGAGGGATAAGTACCCCCATTTATTTGATAAGTAAATAAATTGCGGGGACGCAATTTTCTAAAGGGGGGAAGGATGTAACATCCCAAGTAAGTAATGAATAATAGATATTTTTATATATGTCTATTAATGATTAAGATAGTGTTTTAGAGGCTTAAAATGAAAATAAATACAATCTTATGCATGGAATACACTAATATTTTTAAAAGATTGTTTTACTGCCTTTTGATGGAAAACCATTTTTAAATCTATCTTTTGACAATTTTATAAGCTATGTTTGTCAAAATAAAATTATTCTTTATGATTGGGACATCAAAATTTACTTTGTGTTATTTTTTGGTATTTTTTTGACAATGTTCATTTTTTAATGAATAGTGAAAAATACTGCATTTTACATCAAAACTGCTTCTTAATCTAATTTATTTATATCATTATATTATCTTTTGAATTTGTATTAATGTTTTATTTGAATATATTTTTACCATTTAATCCAATTTTGGTCATTGGAATCAATTTCACTTTGAAATTTGACTTTAACTGGTGTCAATCTTTTGATACTTATTGTTTTATAAAAACACGCTATTTGCTCTGACAGCGGGAATTAATTATTAAATTAATTAATGCGACTTATATGTTTTGAATTTTGTAGAATAGACTTCATTTTTAAATTCGGAATATCAAATATATCTTAGGGTGAATTTTTGGTAATTTTCTGAAAAACATCAATTTTTGATGAATAGTGAAACCACTAAGTGGTAATCAAGCAAACTGATTTTTCAGTTAAATGAAAGTTTAACACTAATGTGTATTGAATTTTGAAAATCCTACATAAATGTTTGTCATTAGTATGTAAAATTTGGTTCAATGGGATGAAAATAATTTTTTGTTGAATAGTAACTTTTTTTCATTAATCGCGATTAGAGGTAATTAGTGCAATTTAAGGTAAAAATGATATTATAAAAATATGAAAACACCATGACACTTGTCCTATCCCTATTGGATGAGTCATGTCCGACCAAGACAACCCATGGGTAGATTTAGGGGACCCTATGGAGCCTCTTGGGTGAGATAATGACTTTAATGCCTTTTTTTTAAATAAAGGTGATAATGACACTAACATAAATTGTTTTACTAAAACAATTTTTATAAGGGGATATACTAATCATATTTTTGCCTATAAATACTCTTTGGAAATATAAAAAGATTTCCTACATCAGGATATTTTTGTTATAATTTTTAGACATTAAATAAATTAATTTAATTATGACATCATGATGATGCAATGATGACCTCATTAATGAACAGTTTAAATAAAATGAAAAGATAATATAAAACCTAAGACCAAAACTTGTCCAAAAACAATTGGATGGGAATATTTATAATCCTTATCATCTTATATTCGTAATATATTAATGTGGGACCTTATAAATTCGAAACACTTTTGAAAATAAAATAATAGTTTCATGATTTCCAAAAGTGCCCCTCCTCTCCTCTTATAAAAGGCCCCCACCTCTACCTCATTTCACACACTCCTCAAGACTTTGGATCGTCCATCCCCTGACCATTTACTCTCTCCACATACCTCTCCTCATACTAGAGGATTTCCTTTGGGAAGAATCCTTTCAAAGGAAGCCTTTAGGCTCAAATAAAAAGGAGTTACACTTTTAAAGGTAATTCATTCTCTCATGTTCATTTGTTTTATTTTGCTTCTCCAACCCCCTAAACTCTTGTTATTTACTTCTTTACTAACAAAACCAGTATATTAAATATACTAGGATATTTTTATAAGATTTATTCGAGCTACACTCACACAACTACATCAAATGGTTAAAGAACATACGGTTTCTGTGGATAGCGAAATTCTGCCTCCCGAAACGATGATTGTTCAATACTCATTTAACACCATCAAAGGTGGCCATTATGATGTGACTATTTTTATATATGATATATAATATGTTTATTCTTTCCTTAAGCTTAGGTATTTTTTATTTATGGAATACCATTATTGTTTCCATTATGGGTAAACACGATATCTTCATTTTAGGAAGTGCGGACTACCGCCCCCTAAAAGTGATTTGATTCGTTAATACCATATGTGGGATGTGTAAAGGATAAAGTTAATGATATTATATATTTTATTATACTATAATTATAATATACTCTTATATAATTATGATTCCATTCCAGAAAATACGAAATAGAAATGGAAGTAGAGTTCATGCGTACGTACGGCTTACCGTCTCCATGAACGGTGCATTTCATTTATTACCTCTAAATGTGATGTAATATTATAAATACATGTATATGCTGAATATATATGATATATATATGTTATCAAAATAATTAATATCATTCTGGATATAACGAAACTTTGACCAAATTAACAACATGTAAGTGTAAGAAGTCTATTTTTGACTTAAGAACCAAATACCGACAACATGAACATTATTAACTTAAATGATTACATGATGTCCATAACATGGTATAAAAGGAATAATGAACTTGAAAAAGGTTCTTAAGGATGTATAAATTATCTCAAGTTTATTATTCAGGAGATTAAAGAACGATCGAGTCAAGTCGGACCCGAGGTAAGGGATCTTACTCCTCTCTTTCTTTTTAAGTACACTCTTTTATGTCATTCCCTCTAAATCTCATCTTTCTTGTTATTGGGATGTTATTTTATATTAAAAATACTGTAATTTTTATGTTAATATGATGAGAGACCCTATTCTCTCTCATCAATCCATTTTTGGATGTTTTGAGTGGCGCCGTTAGGCTGCCGAATTTTCGTAAGAGATCTAACCTCTCTCTTTCTCTTTAAGTACTCCCCTTTATGTCACTTCTTTTAAGATCCTATTTGTTATGATGTGGGATGTTCTTTCATATTACTATTTATGTACATTTTATTGTAATTTGATGAGATACCCTATTTGATCTCATCAATCCATTTTTGGAAGTTTTAAGTGGCGTCGTTAGGCTGCCGAGTTTTCGTAAGTGATTTTTCATCTCACATTTATTACCGTGAGATTTATGATACATTTTCCACAATTTCCTTTGAGTGGTGTATTTACTGCCCATTATTCTACTCTTTGTGTAATATAATTTATTTTATGAGTATTTACATCAATGATTTATTATCCTTCTTTCATGGGGTGTATGTTTTGAAGGATACTCAAGTCGGTAAGGGAACCTTTCACCCTCCTCTTTTTTAAAAGACTTCTTTTGTTGGGTCATTTAATTTACATATTGTTATGTTGGGATATATTCTCATATATCCTTATTGATGTAAATTTTATATCCAAGTGATGAGATACACTTTTTATCTCTCATCAACTCATTTTGATGTGACGTCGTTAGGCTGTCAAGGGAACTTCTTAACCTAATTTCGATTTCTTTGGGTTCAGCATGTAGTCATTGAATATGTCATCTTTTGAATATGTGTGAATGAAATTTGATTATTTTACACTTAATATCCACTTATATTTGGTGTATTCGTTTGTCACACATAATTATGTAATTGATTTATCCTTAAACCAAGGATACCGTCTTTGTATGGGACTTCGTCTCAATCTCCTTTCCTTGAGGCATATTTTGTTTTATACACAACCTTCTTTTATATGGTGTATAAACCCCTTTGAATTTTTACATTTATTCAAAAGGAATCTTTTTTATACGAAGCGTGTACTAAACGAAAAAAGGGAATGTTTTTGTCGTACGTATGCGGTGACAACGACTTCTTCGCCGCCGTGACCATTATTTGAGTTTCAGCTTCCTCTACAAGCCATACCTTTTTTTAAAAAGAAAAATAAATACCATGTTTTACTTTTATATTATTTTGGTATTGAAAATTGTTTTCATAATGTTTTTATATCAATGTGTTGTATTGATATATTGTGATTGAAAGGTGGAAATGTTATGTTTCCTTTATGCATGTTTTATGTGATACGATTATGTTGAGGTTCTTGGGAATTATTATGAAGACGGGTGGTTCCGTGATAGACTAAGGGCGGGTGAGCCCGATATAGCTCTCCAATGCATTGGGTAATGTGAAGGAGTGAAATGTTAAGGTTTCTCCGAAGATATTTAGGGAATATACTGTGATGGGTATTCCAAATTTAACCAAGAGGGTTACTCCCTATGTAAGAATGTTATGAATGCCTCAACTTACCATTATATCATATGATTTCTATGATTTATTAATGATTTTATGAGGTATGTTAAGGTGCTTATGTTTTATGGGTAAAGTATGATCTCATCCTTATGTATATATGTACCCATTTTTCCTTTCCATATTTTTATGACCCTTACTGAGCTTTTTATGCTCATCCCATGTTTTTTGAAATGTTTTTCACAGGTCAAGGGAAAGGTACATGATATGGTGATAGTGTCAAGGAAGTGTCAAGAAAGAATCCATGTTTATTTTTAATATGTTTCCATTGATGGGAATGAAGAATACTATTTTTATGTAACCACATTGTTTATATGTGGAATGTAATGCAAGTTTTATGATCTAATTCTCTAAAAATCTAAACCCGAAAAGATCCTCAATGTGTAATCTTGTAATAACTCAAGATTAAGTAAGTTTTAAGGCCGGGGCCTTATAGGTAATATATAAAATCCTTTCAAAAATAAATCCAAGGAGAGATCCACTACTGGAGGAAATGATGAAAATACAATAAGATTAACAAATCCATGGGCATGACTACCTATTTTTTTTATAATCATTACGTTTTCAGGTTTTGAACCCACTCAAATACCATGAATATATTTCTATATATAAAACGTATATAAGGTACTATGAGGAAAATAAAATTACTCCCAAAATATAATGTAATTGGTACATGTATTAATGAATGTTAACCAATCAATTCGTTGAACTACATAAAGGTATTCCTTGTTTAGTACATTAAAAACCAATTAGTTTATATAGGAATTGATTACTAATGAAAAAAAGCCACATGTTGTCCTTACAACTTCTTTATCCATTATATTATCAAATATTTGATATCCACACTTAAGAAATATACTACCACCCAATTCTATATTGTGAATAATAATTGATGATTATAAAAAGGGTTTTAAAAGTAACCTCATTATGAATTGAATCTATGAATGAACTGAAAAATCAAATAATTTCATTCACTATAATAAATCCCCTCAATAGATCCAAAAGTGGTTTTCACATTTATTATAACACTACACATATGAAAAAGATATCATTATAGTTGAATTTTATATTCAAATAGATAAAACTATGATTACATTTAATGGTGACCCAAATATCGATAATGGTTGATGTTATTTTTCTTGATGACACCCATTGGTATATTATACCAAAGATGACCACACTAATTTCATCACATAATTGTCCTTATATAATGATGATTTACTAGAAAAAAGTAACTATATCCCTGAGGATAATTATTAGATTAGATTTATTCCATTAGACCTCATTTATTACCATACTAATTTCAATATCCATCCAAATTCTAATCCTAAACCTCACGTATCAATACTTTCAACACCTTAGAGTAATAATATCAATAATAATAATGACCAATATTCTTTATTGAAATACAAAGAAAATAATTTGATTAATGAATAAATAGATACATTAAAAAAATCTTCCACATATTAAATAGTTGTACCATAAAATTGGTTCAGTATAACCTTAGCAAGAGTTGGTTGGCTGAAGAGTAATATTCATCCGATCATTTAAAACATTTAAAAATAGATTACCAATTATTTAAAGTAAGAATATGATGTTATTTATGTATCAAACTCTTCTATTCCTTCATTCTATGAAATTAGTTATTACTATAGATATATAATATTTAATGAAATCTATGGAGGCAGAAAAATATTTTCCAAAATAATAATATACCACAATGTTAAATCTACAAGAGAAAAATCCCAAGTATCCTCATTACACTTAATATTAATTCTATTTTTATTAATAAAATTATTTATTCAAAAAAAATTCTACCTTTTTTGTTAATATATATTCACGTATGGAACAAAATAAAAACGGATAAAATCTCATTGAGAAACAATTTAATGAAATTCATGATCACAATTCATGAAAATTATAAATAAATAATGAATCTAGAAATATATGTAGTTATGAAATTTTTCCACTCTTGGAATAATTATTCTATTCATATTACTCAAATCGTTAAAAATTAATATATAAAATATAAATATTTATATATTATTAACATTTAATTCAATTAAAATTTGTAGTTTTTAACTATAAAATAAACTATCTTTGGAAAGAATGAAAGATGAAATAATGTTATATCCATATTTTTTCCAATTCCTTGCTTGGTATATTAGACAGAAGTACCTAAGATAAAATCAAGGGTAAAAATAAAAATATAAACTCGAAAACATGAATAAAAATCGAAATTAATGCTTCCATGATAATTATAATAAAAAATAAAATCAATGGTTTTCATCATAACTCGCAACAGTGGTAATTCAAAATTACTCTAAACTATTATAAAATATCGTTTAAATAATTCACTAATATATTCTTTAATAACTTCATCTCTATAATGTAAATGGTACTAGGTGGGGTCATCATAAATCCAAAGGAACACTTCTCAATCTGTTGATGATAACGTAAATGCCAATGGAGATATTGAGTAACTATGGGAGATATTTTTCCCTCTAGCATATAATGGCATAAATAAAAATCATACACATAATATAGGATGACTAATTGGAAGATAGGGGAAAAATAATATATAAAACTATATAGATATTAATTTAGGAACAAAATAACTAATTTTAATCTTTGATATTTCATTTTTATCCAAGGAATACATAATAAAGATTCAAAATTACTCTACAATGATAAGAATGTGATAAATTTTGAAACAACTAATTATATTAATATAATGTCAAATAGAAAGTGTATATGAACTGAAAATTTATTTCCCATGTTTGAATAATCCATATTAAATTTTTGGGAACCCCCCTCAATAAACCAATCAGATCACCCTTAGAGTGCTAAAAGTTAATTCATCCTAATACCACACACAATATGAATAGATTACGCATGATACAAATCCATTCCCTTTCCTTTTTATAGTTATAAAATGGCCCCCAAATGTCTTAATAGGGTACACTATTTTGCTAATGTACCTTATATATTGTATGTGGTAATCAACTACCATGAACTACCATTCATAAAATCATGTATATACCATAATAGATCCCAAATAGGGAAATTAAAAATTTTATCAATCAACATTCTTATTTTAAGCCTATAATTTTGATTTTATTTACAAAAAATAGATTATGGGAGGTGACAAATTTAGGATATTCAAATATATAAATACATCCAAAACAACGCAATTGGATAAACATTTACCCAAAAATCAATTTCTACAAAAAATTATTAAATTATAACCCATTTTCATTAATTGTATTTTGATTTACCTACATTGTTTCAACCAAACCCTTGAGTAATATAAATACATAAAGGAGTTTCCTAGTAAGAAAAATTATAGGTTTGTTACATTCTGTCTAGGGAATAAATTTAGTCTACCATTTTAATTTTAGTGTTAAACTGAAATAAAAATTGAATATAGAGCATGAAACAATCATATGAATTATAAAAACAAAGAAGGATTCCACAATAGTACCTATTTATCATCAACTTTATCCATCCATATATTCCAAATTAAATGAAAATAAAATATGAAGGGATATTTCAAAGTAATTTATATTTTTAGAAATGGGATAATCTCTTTATTATGTGAATTAGATTAGAAAATGGAAAAGATTTCATAATAATCCATAATTATTCAAATGAGAAATTATGCAGCCCATCCAAACCCCAGGATAAACAAGGAATGGAGGAACCACATAGAGAAATTCGAAGGGTTGTAACATCAAGATGGTGTTTAAAATGGTGTTAAATAGAGTAAGAATTTATAATGATATAAAATAAAGGCCATAATTTTATGTAAAAAAAATATTGTCTTTTAGAATGAAGTGCTTCATCAAATGGAGTTGATTACCTAGAAAAAATTTAAAAGGTCCAACTATATATATAAATAAAACCCACAACACATGGTTCAAAACCGAGGTTCTTGTACTATGACACTATATATATGGTGATTTCATTAAAAAAGGATTCCATCATTTCTCTCTAGAAACACCATAGAACTCACAATCTCCCATAAGATTTAAATTTATTATACAAGTTTTTAAAAAGGAAAAATATAATAAGTATTTACTATCCTCAACTGTTGGGGTTGTTATAATTTCTTAATTACAATAACCATCATAAATCTCAACCAATTCTTTTGATGCCACTCTATCATGGTATTCCTTCACTATGAACCCACAAATTCCAAAAGTGAATATATTATTGACCTCCATAACCTTTCAAATATTGGTAATGTGCTAGAAAGTATCTCAATGTTTATAGATCCAAAAAATTGGAAACAAGTGACACCATAAATCTTAGTAATGAATATAAAATACACTAGTCGAAAAATAAATTATATATTAAAATTTTTGATCCTAGTAATTAATGTAATATCATAAATATATAAAATTTAATTATAAAAAATATAAATTTAAAAATAAAATTTCCTATTTAGGATGCACCATCAACAATAATAATCATAAATTTTAAGTAATGAAATACTTTTTACCAAATTCATTATAAAAATCCATAATATATATATATATATATATTGAGATTAGTAAAAATAGTCATAATGTAATTTCCTCCCAATAAATTCTCATTCTAATGTGGATGAATTATGCTATGTCATTTGAATATATATTGTCAAATGAGATAATTACCACTTCTTAGTAAATAACTATCATGAACTCACTAAGAATAATTTTTAGTATACCATAAAAAATTAAATATAAAGTTCATAATTATAAAAATTATTTAGAATGTCACATTTTCCCTATATCCCCTCTAATTTTATCATCATGGTATCCCAATTATATACACACTAGAGAAACCAAAACATCTATATCAACATAAATTATCTAAAAAATCTCATCACATTCCTAATTTTATTACCTGACCGAAAAAATATTCCTAAACACCTAACCAGAACTATATACCCCATAACAAAATAATGATTCATAACCACATCCACATACCATATCCACAACTGTACAATGAAAAACACTTAAAATATCATATGGATATTGTATCTGAATGGGAAAGTGGGAGAGGGAAATTTTTCATCCATCCATATCACCCACTTACCCTATATCAAGCATGCCAAAGAAACCCAAAATAAACACTGTGAATTGATTAAGTTACCTATGTTATGTTCCATTGAGTCGGATAAAATAAAAAAAATATTTGATCTATAATACCAGAATACAAAAAACCAATGATCTACATCCAATAAATTTTTTCCAATAACAACATCATAGAACTACATTATAACATTAAAAATATTGACATTAATAATTATTGCCACATATTTTCAGGGAAAACCAACACCAAATCAATCACCCATTCTAAAACATTATCACATTGAAAACCATTTTTATTTACTAATCATAAATCATTTTTGTTACTATTTTAAATGGTTACATGATAGAAAAATATTTAATAAGAATATTTTATTGTAAATCATATTATCTAAACACATTAAATAATTTAAAATTCCAGAATTTAACGTTTTTTTTGTTTCATGGAATGATATATTCATTTACTGAAAGTAAGAATAAAGTATATGATTTCACAATGAAACTTATTTTATGTGATGAGTGAGAAGTGAAAGACCACGTACAATGATAAAAACTAATTAATTGGGATTAAATTAGGTAAAATATCATGAAAAAACACTATTCATATTGTTAATGTAATAAAAAATATGGACTATAAAGGAAAACATAATGTGTTGCCAAAATGTGATAGAAAATAATCCATTAAAGTGATAATATTGTGGGTTATGGTGTCACATATATGTCCTGGTCATGAAAAATTTGGGGCACACAAATAAATCATTTAAAATGATAAAATAATAGTCAAGGTGTTTAGAATATATCATTTCACACACTGAATACCATTCACGATAGGAAACCCTGAGAATTGTCCCAAAAACTGCAGATTTGATGATATTTAATGTCTTTGTAGAATTTTTATGACATGTGAAAACCCAAGAATGAATGAAGTAACATTATGACCATGGTATGGTTTCATTTATAAAATCCTATGTTTAATCTATGATAATAATGAAAAATATAGGGCATTTAAAGAGATTGACTAGTGTGGGGAATCTATGGACAATGAACTACTATACAACATATTCTCATGTCTTCATTTCATTCATATATATTTATTATAATTGTTATATTGTATCCTATATCCTAAATCATCTCATGTACACTGTTTGTGGATGTGTAGTTTTAATGATTGATCAGGATATGAGATGGTTATATCAATGATTCTAATATATAGTTTTTATAGTTAATTAAATAAAATTAATTTTTTCTTCTAATTAAATGATTCAATTATTTAAAAGATTAATTACCACATGTGACTGTGTAGGGATTTGAATATGTTAATGTAAATTTCACTAGTCGATGATCCAAATATCCATCCTCCAAATTCTGATCACTATATAAAAGAGATTATTAGTTATGGGTGGTGAGTTATTATCAATAAATGACACTTGTTGGAAATTTTAAAGGAATGTATAGTTTATTTGGGAATAATAAAACATTATTATGGATTTCAATAAATATTTAATTCTAACATCTAAATAAACCCAAAAATAAGTACAAAACTAAAATAGTGTGAAATTTTAGTTATTTTTATTCTCATATTCACTATCTGGCCGAGGAAAAAAGATGAATCAATTGTGGAATATTTATAATAAAGGGAAATAGAAGAAGAATAAGTGAAATTAGAAGGAAAGATAGAATCTGACTATTCCTATTCCAAACTTTTATTACCACACTATATCAATAATATTAAATTCATTATTTCAAAAAACTTTCTAATATCAAATTATCAATATCAAATAATATTCTATTTCCTAAATAAACAAAAAAAGAAAAACTATTTTCTGTACACTACTCTTCAGTATACTACCAAGGGGTACCCCTAAGAATATACATAGTTAATAGAAATTATGTTTCCATTTTACAAGATAGTTTTATGTCAATGATGGATACATTTATGTAGAGGTAGTGGCTGAATACCAGAAATTAATTTAAATAATATTGAATTACATGTGTTTCTTAAAATAATCTAATTCAATTTTATCCTTAAATTAGATGATCAAAAACCAAACATAGGAAAATAAACATCAAATATAGAATTTTTGGGAGATAAATAATGTATTAAAGTGACACTATCATTGTTAATTCTAATCTATTGATTTTAGATTTAAATTTAAACCAATCACTCATAAAAATTAGTGTTTAAAAAAATTAAAACCAATAAAATAAAATAGTTGTTCTTACTTTATAAAATGACATCAAATTTGTTATTAAAATTCTCTATGTGATTCTAATTATTCATGTTCATTATAGAGTATACTGAAAGAGACCCATCAATGAATTCAAACATGTATACTATTGTTTCAAAACATAGGTATTCACATACAAACTAATTACGTGGAACTAATTTCTTATTTCTGTAAATTTATCCAGATTGGAGAGTTTTACAACCAAAACCATGGGATGTTTTTGACTAGTAATATATCAAAATATTTACAATACCGATGTTTTTCCCCAAATATTGGAGTAAAAAAATCTAAAAAGTTATCTACTATATCTATAACAAAACATGAGAGATATTTTATGAGTACTGTGAGAGGATTAAAAATACTTATATCAACATCCCAGATCAAACCATGGAGGAACCCCACTTTCATGTGTTCTTTTATTTAGTCCTAAACAATAAATATTTAAACCTACTACACTCCTCATTTGGGGGATAACTATTTGATAATTCACTAGTATAAGAACAATTTATTATTTCGATTATTCCATAGAACATTTAGCTATTTGGGATGATATGTTCAATAAAATGGGTAATATATAAGGTATGAGTATATGATTTAACATACTAATTCACAAAACACATTGAAAGGCCTACTAGATTTAGGGAGAAAAATTTATACCAACCAAGTATTAGAACAACAAGGCTCACAAAATATATACCATTTATACTATTCTACAAATAAATATATCAATAGTGAAATAATTTACTACTTATGGATGAGGTGTTATGAAATTTCATCCTTTAAAATTTTCACTAAATTTGGAAAATCCAATAAATCATAAAAAATAAAATATACCACATCCATTCAAATGGAAAAATAATATCACCCACACTACCAACAAAAAATATCTTCAAAATACCACTATTACAATAGAAATCATTAAATAACTATAAATTTCTTCACTTGAACCTAATATAAAATAATTAGGAGATAAATCACTCATTAAATGATTTATATTGTATGTTTCATAGTCTTATGAATATTATAATTAAAATAATGGATTCAACCATATTATATAGTTCTAAATTCTAATTAAATCCTATTCTTAATAATTAAAAAAACAATAAATGTATTTTTTCCACATAAACAACGAGAGGATGACAATTTAGAGAAGAATTATGAAAAAATCTAAAATAGAACACCAATACATAAGAGGAATAGTAAATGTTTTATAGAAGGATGGCCAAAAACACCCTGAAGGCTTAACAATAGGATAATTCGGTCAGTCTAGAACAATTATCTTCTATGATTGATGATTCAAATATGATTGAATAATATATTAGTCAAAAGGAGATTCATGTGAACTTACAAAATTTAATGATCATAATTTCACTTCAAGAAGATATATGGATAATCCAAAATAATGTGATGTCTTCCATAGGGTTATGCACTATAATAAGGAAAATGGATGGAAATGATCCCACCAACATAAAATAAGAATCTAATATCTTATCCCACTTTTGATACAAAAGAAATTTTATCATCCATTGATGTCATCTATTCCCTACACTCATAGATTTTTTAATATAACTAGTGAATTATGTGGTCTTGGAGCGTCAATAAATATATTCCCCACAATGTACATTCATCTTAGAATATTCGATAATTTAATACTACTATAGTAGTGGCACAACTTGAAAACTAGTCCTCAATCTTCCATGATTATGTTTTAGAAGATGTTAATGTAATGGTAAAATATATATTATTATAATGTAATTTCTATGTTCTAGAAATAGAAAAGGATAAGATTTATTCATATCTACACATAATTTTTATAATTATTTCCATAACAAAAGAAAAACATCATGAAATATCATTGAGAAAAAAATTCAATGAAACATGGATATTGATGTTTTCTTTTCATCATACTTGACTACATGATGCAGTAGTCAAGAAGTCATTCAATAAATTAATTTTCACGAAAGGAAGATATAGAAATAATTAATGAATCCTGAATCTATTCCAAATCCATATCCCCAAAGGAACATCCTCTATGAAAAATATTACATAATAAGTATGTTACATATTATTTAAAAATAATAATTACATGTTTTATGAATAAATAAAATTTCACTTTATTGATATTTTATTAGAAAATTCTATCGGATGTTTATACATAGTTAATGTGATATATATGTACAAGATTAATGAATATCCAAAGTAAATGAATATCATAAATAATTAAAAGGAAATGGAAAATCTGGAAAAAATAATGTAGTGACACAATCTATATGTCTTAATTTACAACATCAATTTAACAAGGTCATCAAAAATTTCCTTACGATGGAGTAGGTATGGGGATATTTTTCTATGTTAAATGAGAAGAATGGATCATGATATCAAGGTAAATATATACTCATTTAATTTCATAATAGATTTTTTTTGTATAACATTACAATGATAATGGACAAATGAGAGGGCATTATGTTCATGAAAATGGAGGGGTGATATTCCAGAACAAGATAAGGGACTAATAATAAAAGGAGGCAAGAAATCCTTAGGAAATGTGACGTTTAGATGTCAATAATACATAAAAAATTACATATAAAAATTTAAAAACAAAATGGATCAAAAAAATATAAAGGCTGTTTTTAGGGATATGTTAGGAATGGAAAAAGTTATATTATTATTGGGTTAACAAGAAATACATCTAATGTAGAGAAAAAAAGGGTAATTTTAATGGGGAACTCAAAGAACACCATAAATTATAGGATCCATATATTGTGAGGGGAATTCGTTTTCATAAGAAATCCAATGATAAGAACGTCCAAAAATAATACAATGATGTTTTCCACATCAATTCCAATTTTCTAAACAATGGGACGAGGCTATAGAATATTCTAAAATCAAAGTAATGAATGGGAACTGATAGAAAAAACTATTGGATGATAATTTACTCTCTCATTTCCAATCATTAAAGACCCGAAATTTTATAACCGTCCATTAAATTTGGATTAAATGAAGTAATTATATTTTTTTGTCTATATAAAAGAATAATCAATTCAACTACAATATAGGCATTGCAATAATAAAGTCTCAGAGAGGTAATCCTTTGGTAATGTGAAATTTTCAAACAAATTACATATTTTTATGTTAATACAAAAACATAAAATAAAATATCTTCAAGGAGGATATCCATGTTTTTTCATTACTTGATTATTCCCATGAGTCTAATTAAATTATAATTTAATATGCATGTACTAACTTTTTCTTTAATTTATATTTTTGTTTCTATAATGAAGTTTATTAGATTTTTTGAAAAAGAATATTACTAAAATCATGAAGTTGGAATTAATGTCATTAAAATTGAAATAAATATATAAAGTTGAAATTTAATGAAATTAAATGATGTAAAAAAGATACATGAAATGAAAAACAATGAATTGAGAAGAATACATGTCATTTACGTGCTGTAGAATAATAACTAAAGGAATTACCTACATAACCCAACATAGGAATAATGTTGAAGTTTATTTTTCATTTACATTTAGTATATTTTTAATAATATATATTTTATTTCAAAAATATCATTATTATATTTAATTTGAACTTACATTACATGAGTTGGATTTATAACATTACAGGAATGGTCTAGAAAAAATGAATTATCATAGAAAAAAAAATTGATGGTTCAATTTTTTTATTAATGACACTGAATGAGTAAATTCTCTAATTAACTAATTATATTGAATAATATATATTGAATTTATTTATTATTAATTTATGTTAGTAGTTTATTATGGAAAATTAAATACACATATAGTTTTTAAAATTCATGTTTATAAAATTTATGTGCATTATTTTTTTGGTAGAATATTTCCTTATTTATTTTCCATAACACAAATGTTAAATTCTTGAGATTATTTCAAACCAAAATAATTTCTATATAATATTTAACAAATTTATTTAGTGAGCATGGTCCATTACACCAACCCGAACACACATTGTATCATTCAATGGCAATTTCTATGAAAAATATTATTTAATATTACTATTATAAAATTTATTGATATGAAATTTTTCTTCATCCTATCATGAAATAAATCATTGTTTAACCCATCATTGAATTGAATTATCCCTCTATAAAAAATTCATACCATAATACATTTATATCCAATATGATATTCATCTATTTATATTGAATGATATTTTAAGGTAAAATTATATGGGCGTGAGATATATTAGAAGATGAGATGTGTTATGTTTTAGTGGAAAAATGTTGGTGTTCTGGTTTGTTTATTTGGATTGAATGCTTTTATATCCATTATACCTATAGATTTAAATTCAAAATGAAATATATATTTTAATATTATTTAATAAATATTGGGGTATGTTTTGGGAAAATAAAAAATGAACATTTCTAGACTATGTATTTTTTATCAACTATGGTTATGTGGTGTATGTGAAATTCATCCCAATCACAAAATCTAAAAAAATATAAGAAAATATGTAAAAAATTTCTATAATGTCTAATGATTTCATTATAAGTACATTAATCATGAAATTAATTTTTTTTGGGTAGAGGGAGTAGTAATTTCTTATAGGATATTTTCAGGGAACATTACATTGTATATCATTTAGTATTCTTTATTGATAACCCTCCTTTTATTATATAATTTTTTTTATCATAAATACCAACCAAATAGAAGACATAGAGTCTTCAGAACATTATTAATAAATACATCATGAAATATTATAAATTTTGAATTTAAATTAGGTATATTATTAATTTTCATGAATCATAAAGAAAGAAGAAAGTACGCATTATAAAAGCATTACACTAGTTTAATTTGTAAAAAGGGTCATGATAGAAAAAACTCTATTTTTAGGAAAAATATTACATTTAATTTATGATAATAATTAATTGTGAAATATGAATGAATAAGTGGAGAAGCACCACCATATCATAAAAGGGAATATTTTTAATACTACGTTTGATTAATCTATTTTAAAAAATGTTATGTTGAATCAATGTTTTATATTATTCAAAAAAGGTCGATCAACCATTGATAATAATTTGATTTATTTTCATTTGAATTTGAAAACTAATAACATGTTGTTTCACTTTTATTTATGTTGAGATTATATGCTTATGGAAAATCTTGTGCTATGTGTAGGATAGTTGAGAGATGTATTTTTTATGATACTATAATAATTAACCATATTTTTTAGGAACAATAAATAATTAAACATTTTTATATGAATGTTTTTTATTTTTCATGGAAGGAAATAATTATTTACTAAAAATGATCCTCAATGTGGGGATTTCATCCCAAAAATTATGCACCAGTATGAATGATTGAGGAAGGACCATCCTAAATTTAGTTCACAATATAAAACAAGAATGATTAGAATATGTGAATCCAAAAATTAAGGAAAAAGAATCCTTCATTATGATGAAATTCTATTTCACGACATGATATAAATTGTTACATGATGAAACATGTGGGAAACTTCTATAAAGAACTCATATTTTGAAACAATGTCCTGAGATGTTCTGCCTCTCAAACTACACAACGTCAATAGTATTAATGACATGAAACTCTTATTAATGATCAAATAAATGGTATTCTTAATTATATTTAATGTATTCACATCCTGTTTATGACCCATGCACCCCCAATATTAACTAGATTATCTTTTTTTCCCATTTATGATGAAATTTATGGAATCCTAGTCATATTATTCTCTTATAAATATGAATCTTGGGAGGGGATTTAAATATATCAATTGATAATGAGAATCTATGGATGATGAACTACTATTTTGATGATTCTCTTTCTTTCTTTTAAATAATTTATTTTTCATGCAATCTTTAAATTTCCAACGTATCCCAAATCATATTTCTACCCTATACATGTAGTGGTAGATTTCATGAGTGATTGTGAAAAGGGTATATTGGATCTAAATTTCTATTTAATTGTTTTGAATGTAAATTTTATTAAAATAAATTTTCTTTTCTTCTTTAGTGTTTCAATTCATTATAGTAATAATTATCTCCTTTGTTTATATTGTGTTTCTATTCTATTTATTTTAATTTTTATAGTAAATAATCTCAATATACCTCCAACAAAATTCAATTAGAATAAGATATAAAAGATCTGTGATATGTGTTGAGTGGTCATTGATTACTAGAATGCTTATTGAATTGTAGTATGAACTATTGGTTGGTTGGGAACAACAATTAACATTCATGTATATCTTTAAGTAGTCAACATAACCAACAACATAGACATTCAAATAAGTAGGAGAGTAGACTAATCTATTATTTTATATTGGTTTATTATAACTTTCATCATCTAATCAATTGAGAGGGATGAATCTATAGAGTAATATTTCTCTTATAGAAATGATGAAGTAGAACTTGTAAAATTTGAAACCATTATAGAATAGAATTAAGAATATCGAAGATCAATATGATCAACAATTCCCTATAATTTTATAATTACTTGTTAAAAGTACTCTGTAATTACAATTTCAAGAAGTAAAATGACATTAATTATCATAAACAAACTAGAAGTGATAAACCATATTTTGTGAACTCATCTTCAATAGACTACATAGGGTTAACCGCTATAAGTTACATATATAATAATTTTCCCACACCTATAATAGTTCTTATCCATTATATTAATAATTTATAATTTAATTTCACAATAAAAATCATATTATATTACCCATACAATAGTAATATTAGCACCTCCATTAACCAAACCTAACCAAAACATCCATCATACAATTAATAAAATATTTCCAGACCATTCCAATTACATCTAATTGGTTACTAATCAAATATTTCTGGAATTACTAACCTACTACCATCCATTGAATGTACTAATTCTTGAATTCATGTCACACCCCTTCCTGGAGGGTCTAATAAATTAACTACCATAATCCCACCTCTAATAGACCAGGGGTAGCAACTATAATCGAGTAGGCATATCCCACAAATGAGATGCATTTTCCTAAGTACTAGTACACAAACACACACATCTCCAAACCCAAAATGATGAAATGAACAACAATATTTAAAAAAGTATGAAAACATATAAGATACCTATTATAGAGTATGATAGTAGAATATGAGAATGTAAACAGGGCCAGAATACAAGCACACCAAATAAAGAGTCCATACAAGTGAATGTACAATTTTTGGAATCTCATTTGTTGAAAACCCAACCTAATGGGTATGGTATAGGGACAACTATCTGAATCCATATGAGCACACCATGATTGTCTAGACTCAAAAATCTCCACCAAGTTCTGGTCTACCTAGGAAACATTCAAAGGATATATTTTCTGCAAAATACATGACATGTGTGGGCAAAGCCCATGGATGGGTGAGTAAAAAAATACTTCTTAGGACACCCCAGAACCACAAATGAATACCACAACCAAATAAAATAAATATACCTCAATGAATTACATGATGTATACCAAACAATAATACACTATGTATATGAAAAACAAATACCCGAAGTACAGTTATCTCCCACATATATATGCCTATAGTACACAAAACATGATTGTCACACATAATCCAAAAAACACCTGGTATCGATAAAACATGTTTTTTAATGATATAATCAATGCCAATAAGACATGTAGTCTTAGTAATAAATGAGTTCATGGTATGAAAAGTAGAGTCGGTAATGTATGTGCTATCAATAAGTCACATTGTCTTAGAAATTTGTGTATTCTATAGGTCAGGGCCAACCATAGGATTCTGTTCGTAGTGCGCTTGTTCTAGGGGAACCAAATCCTTGAGCCAATAATATGTATATTAATATCATAAAAATCCCACATAGTATTTCTCAAAAGTACCATCTCTACATATGGGTCCTAATTTCACAAAAATATCATCAAACATACACATGGTTTGAATGCTATGACCATTTATGTAAATTACCCTCATACAGAACTGGTTGAGTCCGATATGACTTGACATGACCCACTGGCCAAACCAACTGGTTCGAGCTGAACCAACTCGGACCTTTGGGGTGAAAGAGTGGCTCTAATGCCCAAGTTCAGCCCGCTTCAAATGGTCTTGTCCTGG
Organism: Viscum album; assembly: GCA_963277665.1. Taxonomy (NCBI): domain Eukaryota; kingdom Viridiplantae; phylum Streptophyta; class Magnoliopsida; order Santalales; family Viscaceae; genus Viscum; species Viscum album. Next base: position 454,279,042 of record OY728137.1, read on the forward strand.
TCCACCACACATGGTTAGCCCCAACCGCAAGCCCCCCAATCAAAGTGGCGCTGTCGCGTTCAACCTGGTATGCCCACCACATCTTCTCACTCCATTTTCATCTCCGCCACAGTGGTCACCATGTGGCCTCCTCACAACATACATAGACACCTTCCCACATCCCCCACCCCGGTGATGACGCCACTACCATTGCCATCTCTTATAGCCATAACCACCATTGACTAGACCAACCGGAGCCACTACTACGATGTTCCATTGTGCGACAGATAGCAGTGCTTCCCCTTCTGTAGGCTTCTGGTCATTATCCGATGCTCTGTTTTTTCAAACAAGGAGACTTCCATGATCATCGGTTAACAATCAGCACTATACTGTTCTCAATTTAATCATTCTACCAATCCGAGGGTCCAATAGCATTCAGAGCCTCCCAGAAATTCATTTGAATTTTACGAAGGTCCAAAGATGATGAAAACCAAGAATGGGGGATGAGAGAATCATAAAAACACTAGGAAGAATGAACCTTGGGTTTTTTTTGTGTTGTCCTCGATCTATTAAAATTATTAAAATAATGATGGTTTAAGAAATCATATAGATTATATCTCCCCTTTCAAACCCCATGATAAGACACCCATCCCACAAGCAATCTAACTATGGATAACCTTTTTCAGGGGTTGCTTTATATTTTTCATCTAACTCATAATGTTGGAAGGATCACAATAAAAAAACTCCATACTTGGTGTTTGGACCGGATGTCGATGAGGAAGGGTATTTCATCAACGTTGAGGTTATCTTCAATCTCCTTCAATGCAACAATATTTGATCCATTCACCAGTTCATCATCATTCATTAGAGAGAGTTCCTTATCCATGTTTTTGGGGAGTTACCAGGTTACGAAAATAACGATGAATTTTATGACAGTTTATATTAAAAATAAATCTATTTCTACAACATTGTGTAATGTTGAATAAAATAAACATAATTCATTTTATTCCTTTAATCATCGAAATAATTATTTCCAGAGTTAACCCACATAGGCTGATGTCAGACCTTTCATAGGGTGAACACACTACTCTAAACACAATGGTGGCCTGGGATTCAAAATCCAATCACCCATTTGGATGTTATTTCACTTATTCATTAAAAGTTTGTGGTCATGTAATTTAAAATTTAAATATTTTAAAACATTTATTCCGAGAACCCTATTACTCAAAATATGATACCATCTCGGTTTTTAATATCGAAATAATTATAAATAATGTTCAAAAATAATACATGGAAAATTTGGGACATTAAATTCTTCCAACCATAGGGATTTACATCACCAAATGTCAAAAAATGGATATACAACCAAATTGGGGTACTAGGGGAGAATCTATGCCTCTCTCACCCATGTACTAAACTAGAAATTCCCGTACAACCATTGAACGTGCACTAGAGGAGTTGACTACCCACGATGGATCATCTCCCATCGATCCTCAATCCCCACTGAGTACTATTCAAATGTCTATAATATGTAGTAATCATTTCACTTCTAATGGATCTATATAATCTTTACCTATTAATGGATGACCTGCACCATTGCTGCAGTCATGTACACCAACTCTTGACCCATGAGTGCTGACTCTCCTAGGTCAGTCCAGTAATGTGGTGACCTACTGGGTCTCCCATACAAGTCCTCGAATGGTTCCATACTGATGGTGGAATGGTATATTATATTTCATTAAAACAACATTATTGGATGGTGATACTCCCAAATACAACCAAAATATTGGATTCATTCACATATCATGATCTTCAGAACCTGAATGGACCGCTCAGTCTTTCCATCTGTATATGGGTGATATGCTGTGCTCATGCGTAACTGAGTCCCAAATGCCTCCTTCAACCCATTACACAATTGGGATGTGAAACAATCATCATGATATTAGAATATCATCTCTGTTACTCCATGGAGTTGAACTATATCTTACATGTATAGGCTTCCTATGCTCTTTACCGAACTCTAATCTCTAATCGTTTGGAATGGGATGAAATGGTGACTCGGTCAACGATTACCCATATAGTCTCATCTCCCCAAGACGTATGTGGTAAAACCATCATAATGTCAATATATATCCCATCCCGCTTCATCATTGTAAGATCAAGGGGTTGTGTCATGCCTAATTGAAAATACTACTTAACCTTCCCTTGAAAAAATGTAACACTTCCTAAAATCAACACTGCCACTACCTTCTTCATTCCCGGCCTACAGAACTAATGTGGGAGGTATTGATACATCATTTCCACACATAGGCGTAACACTAATGGTGGTGTTTGTAACTCACTAATTACCTCCTCCTATAACACCACCAATATTATTTTGTGTCCTCTAAAAGAATGACGTGCTCCCCAAAATTCGATTATCCACCAGGGGCATGCCCTGTGGACATCATTGCATGTAAATTATCACTTTTCGTAGGTATGAGTTGTTTCTCCTTAAATTTAAGTTTTAGTGTAGGGGTAAAAACCATCAAATGGTGGTAAGATGATATAAATCCATCCATAAAGGATACCTTTATTTATGTTAAGTGTTCTGATACCTTGTTCAGTAGCTATGAACTCGATCTCTTATTGAGTGAATCTACCACCACAGTTGTCTTCCCATGAGTATAAAAAATATCGATGTTATCATCCTAGTGGATCTCCAACAATCTACTCTATCTCAAGTTCATATAACTATGATATAATATATTCTTGAAATACTTCTGGTTTGAGTAGATGATAAACCGCTCACCCATCAGGTAGTGTCACCTAATGTTCTGTAGAAAGCTTGTGTCATTAACACCAGATCATAGGACACATAGTTCTTATCATGTGGTCTCAAATGATGTGAACCGTATGCAATAAATTCCTTCCATATCATCAAGACATAACGAATCATATTTCCTGATACATCATAGAATACCACGTACTCGACACCCTCATCTAGAAATCAAAATATTGGAGCACTCGTCAACCACTACCTCAGCTGGTGAAAACTCTCCTAGCACATCCCCATTTACAAGAAATGATACCCATTTTGTTTCAAATCTATAAATGTTGTTGCTACTCTGGAATATATTTCTATCGACCTCTAATAGTACCCATCCAAACTAAAGATACTCTGCACCTTGGTAACACAATTTGGTCACTCCCAAGCACGTACTACTGCAATCGTCACTGGATCCACTAAAACACAAGCATATGAAATTATTTTTCATAGAAAATTGACCTATTTTAACTAGATCTAAGACTTAGAGAGCTTCCCATATATTTGGTGATCTTAGTGTGTGTCTAGGACCATCCTTAAGTGTATCGGTTGCTCCTCCTCAGATGTTGAGTACACTAGGATGTCATCAATGCAGACCACCATGAACATGTTTATGTAAGGATGGAAGATCCTAGTCAAGATTCCCATGAATATTTTTGGGTTTTTTCTCATTCCAAGAAGAATCTCCACATACTTTTAATGTCAATTCCAACACCTGAAAGTTCTATTCAGTAAATCCTCATACCATACTCGATGTTGATGATAGCCTGATATGAGGTCTACCTTTGTGAACCACTATTCACTTTCAACTAATCGATGAGTTCCTCGATCCTTGGTATTTGATACATAATCTTCAGGGACACCTAGTTCATACATCTAATGTAAACACATAACTCCAAGATCTCATTTTCCTTCTAAAAAAATTGGGGTATCCCATGATGAAGCATTGGGTATCACAGAGCCCTTTCACTTCCATTAATGGCCCAAAGGCTTTCTTTTTTATTTATTTTCCTGGATAATCTCACATTTACATGTTTATGAGTAAACCATACAAGACCTGAATTCCCAAGTCACAAGGGCCTTACATAACCCAATACATGGCCTCAGAGGCCAGATACCTGAGACACATAAAAAAACCACTCCCCAACATCTCCATCTTAAAGGTGGATATCTCCCCACCTCGCATGGATGATCAGCTGGAATTGCTCCATGTAGAGCTGCATAGCTCCTAATCTTGATTGCAGTTTTCAAAACCTATCATTCTTCCAATACAGTTTTCTCTACTCCAGTGGTTGTTATTTTTTCTTTGAATACTCATCTAGGTCTTCCCATGTGTGTTATTCCTTGCTTCTTGGACGTTTTAGTGTCCTAAAATCCATGTGGCCTATAGTCCATTGGTTTTCTAAAGGCCCTTATATCCTGAAGGCCTGAATACATATAGTGCCAAACTGGTGGACCAAGGCCCCAAATCATATGAATAGTGGCAGTCACTATAGTACCGAACAATACCTACAATCGTAGGTGATATGGTACTTCAACAGTGACATGGAAATTAAACCCCACTCAGATTTGATAATGGGACTCTTGGATGCCAAGCAGGAGCCTCTTCCACTTGGGTATAGGATCATTTGTTAGAATCCCTTCCTCTACAAGTCCACCAACTGTACCCTCAGTTCACGAAGCATTATGGGAGCCACCTTATATTCATGTGTAGATATTGGTTCCATTCTAGGATATTGATTAATGTATAAGTATACTATTATGTGGGGAGTTAACCCTCAAACATCCTCAGGAAAGACATCATCACACTCTCCCACCACTATAGTAATCTAAGGGCTCTAATCATCCACTACACCATGGTTCTGGCTAGCTAAATTATGAGTGATCGACGACACCCTCATTTGTGTGAGTCCATCATTCACTACATTCATTTCCTTTGAAAAAGGAAAACCTAGTCCCATAACTATGGAAACACAAAACTCTTTTCCTAAAATAGTCAATTTGAGGATGGACAATGGATAACCAGTCTATATTGAGAATGATGTCGTTTGGCCTCAACACCACTACCAAGAGGTACCATATAAACTCATCACCTCCAAGAGTAAGGTCACACTATCATGACCATTGTGTGATTATTGAATCCCCTCTTGATAATTTATCTAAGCATATGTGTTTATATAAAGGTTTAACCCAAGTCTACGAGTATCGAACAAGTGTCATGGTAAGAATAGAATGACTGTGACATGTATCTATTAAAACTACAGATAAGGTGGAAAATAACCAGATCATACCACTACTCATCCCATATGACTCGGGGTCATAAGACTCAATCACCTAATGTTGGCCTCGATCCTTTCCACCAGCTCATTGAGACTATCATGGACCACCTTATGGTATTGGTGGAAATACGTCTATCCTCTTCCCACCTCATACTACCATACCTGCTCCTCTTCAACATCTTCTACTCTGTGGAACACCCTGATGTTTCATGCACATCATTCTTAGCGGTAACTCAACTGTCTCCTAATTATTCGTATGGTAAGTCATGGAATCTCGAGCCAAATGTCCCTGACTGATGTGTGAGTGACACAACATGTCATTCCAATAACTATTTCTATCCAATGAGCCTCACACCAGTGATCTTAAGTCCTGGGGTCATCACCTGGAGTACATGACCCCCTTGGGTTCATGCAACTCCTGTCAGCTACCTATTGCCAGAGATTCATCTACCTAGTTCGTAGGGGATGCTCCCACTGTCACAGTCTAATCTGCTAGAAATATATCCCCTGGAAAAGATCAATTATGTACCAAATTATATGTACAAATGATAAGGGTTATCATGGATGACCTTATATTTCACTATATTCCCTTCTCAAAGGCCTGGTCCCTAAAGAAAGGGCCATCTACCGTATCCAAGTTGAAGTGAGAAATATTAATAAATCTCACTGAGTAATCTTCTACTATCTAACTACCCTAAAATAGATATAGAAGCTACTGTATACGCACTGAGCATAACATAGTCAGATAGAATTTCGATATGTCTTACCAATAGTAATTCATCTCCTTTGTTGTCTGGGTCACTAAGCTCCATCGTCACCCATTGAGTACTAAATAATATTCGGGGCAAGGACTTCCATTTAGAAAGAATACATCCTCACACGTGGGAAGAAATGTGTAGCTATCTCCAACCAATCCTCAGCTACCTAGGGTTCTGTATCACCATGAATACTAGGAGTTATTTCCTCTAGAATTCATTCAACACACTCAGCCTGCGTGCATTCTCAATCGGTAGCGATGGAAGTAACTGCTTGTCAATGGGTGAAGGTATCGCAGGTAATCCACACAGTTGTGTTATATATGGTACATTCCCATGTACAAATGACTCATCTCTAAGAGGATAATCCTTTTGATCACTCAATGGAATCCAAGCTAGTTTTCTTCATGGAGGCAACCTAAAATAGAGCAAGATGTGCCATGGTTAATAGAGTATACCTAGTGATTTGACTCAAGAAGGACATGAGAACACGCCCAATTCCTATATGATGCATTTAACATTGTTTTCCCATCCACCATTTCATGTTTTTACCTTGTAAAATAATAATAATTTAGAGTCCTAGTGTATGGATATGCTGGTTTCCTCACCAACACATGATTCCCAAACTAAAAATCCAAATTCAAAACACTTAACATTGTCTCCCCAAAAAAATATCACAGACTCCAACTCTTTAATTAGAACTGACTCCTCTAGTACCACTTTGTCATGACCCATCCTAGAGTGTCGTATGTTTTGACTACCCCAAGACATAATCTAATATATCATGGTATGGAGACTTGCATAGAGTAGGGATATCCCACAAATGGGTGGTATTTACCAATGTATGTGTACACACACACACACATCTACAAGCCCAAAATGTTGAAATGAAAAAAATAAGTAAAAAATCATGCATACCACTATTATAAAGACAAAATAGTAGGACAATAGACAACTAGAATGTACGTAATGATATAATACAATTCCACCATAAAAAGGCTCTATAAAATTAAAAGTACATGTTCTTGAAAATCATCTACAGAAAACCCTACCTGAAGGGTAAGGTACATGGATAGCTATCTAGAGATATAAGAGCACACCTTGATTGTATGGACCCATTATAAACTACATGGTCCCGTTCCACCTTGGAATCCATTATATGGTCTATTTTCTACAAAAGACATGCCATATGTGAGAATATACTATGTAGGGGTGCATAAAAAAAAATCTATACGACACCCTGAAACCACAAAAGAATACCACAAAAAAATACATAAATTATACCATAGATGAATACATGAAGTATACCATAAGGGAATAAATAAAGAATACCACAATGAAATATATGAATTATAATCATATCCCATAAGTATAGTTCTATAGTATTAAAATCATGATTATTCGATGTAATTTCTAAAACACCCTGTATAGATAAGAGAGGTAGTCCCGATTAGAAAATATGTCCTAGTAAGACACGTAGTCTTGGTATAACATATGGTCTTGGTATGATATGTAGTATTTTTATGTCATGTTGTATCAGTAAGTCATGTTGTATTAGAATGTCATGTAGTCTCAAGGTCACATCGAGCAATAGGATTCCACTCGTAGCACACTCATTCTAGGAGAACCTACTCCTCAATCCAAATAGGCCATCTATGAACTTCTAATAAAACACACTTAGGATATCTCAAAATGATCACCTCATAACTAGGGTACCAACAATGAAAATTCCTCCTAAAATGGACACATATTTTTAATGTTATGATCATTTTTGTAAACACAACCCATCTCATGTCCTGTCTAAGGCGGATCTATCCTGCAAGACCAAGCTCGACCCACTGGCCAACAAGACCGAGTCCATTCGACTGGCCCAACCCGTTGTGTTGATTGATCCATCCCAACATGCCTTTGGAGTGGTGTAACTTTCATGGCCCATACCACTACATGTGGGCTGGTCCTAGTCCACAACACGCGGTCCGCCCTGATAGCATAACCCCATGTAAATGTGAGGGCATCATGTTCTATATAGTTAGACCACCGTGTGTGCCTTCACCATGGACATTACAGAACCTCAATATCCATGAGGCCCACTCACCGCTTATGATACATCCTAGTTGTGTCCCCCTTGAAATATCACCACTGCAATTGTCTGCAACCGCGGCCACCACAACATCTTTCTAGACTCACTAGAGGCACTACCCTATCCAGAACCATACACCGATGACCGCTAGTGCCGTCAAACCTTCCACAGTCTAGTCATTATCCTTTTATGCTCTATTTTTTAAATGGGTCCACTTCCATAATCCTCAAGTCATGGTATTCATTACTCAATTATTGATTTAGTGTTTCCATCAATCTGAGGTCTGATACCATATGATGACTTCTATAAATTCGAGTCATGACCACGATGGTCCAATGTCGAAAAATGCTAAGAACGAGTGAAGAGAGAAGAACACAAATTCATGGATGACCAAACATCAACCTTTGTTGATTTTGGAATCAATCCATTCTCAATAGAACAAATAATGAAGATTTATAAATCTCACAGATTATATCTCACCTTTTAAATCCTATAATAAGACACCCATCCCACAAGCGATCGATCCCCGAATCAACTTATTCATAGGTTGCTCCACGTTCATCATAGAATTCAGAAACAGAGAAAGATAACAAATAAAACAATTCCCTACATAGAGATTGGAATGAGTTTCGAGGTGGAATGGTATATTTTATTGATTGATGAGATCTCCCAACTCCATCGGTATGACGATCTTTGATGAGTTCTTTGATTTGTCTTTGTTCATCATAGAGATTTCCTTCTCCGCCTTTCAGATGAATTCTAGGTTTATGAAGATAACCATGAATTTTATAATTTTTTTTATAAAAAAGTAAAACCTTGTTGCATCATCTCCTAGCGTTAAATAAAATAAACTTAATTTATTTTATTTATTTATATGTTAATAAACTAATTTTTGGTGTCTACCTTAATTGAACGATGTTAAGCCTCAGCTATGGTAGACTCGCTGCTCTAAACGCAATTGTGCGCTCTGATTTTTGATCAGGGAACCTTTTTATAAGTGATTATAATTATTTAGGAAAATACTATGAGTGTGTGATTTAATATTTTAATATTCCTTAACCATTTATTATGCGCACCTCATGCCTCATAATTGTGCATCATCTCAGTGCCCAGACTTGAAATAATTCCATATAATATTCAACAATAATACATGGAAAATATGGGACATTAAAGACCTCTCATATCACATGAAAAAAACTATTACCACTAATTTCAACACTAATAATTATTTACTATATATTTAAATATCCTCCACAATAACAAATTCTCATAACTATATTTACCAAACATATTTATAATATCATTCAAATTTATTCAATATTAACATAATGTTCAACATTATTCATCCTCAAATGGTATTTACATATCATCATCTACAATGAGATCTCTACCCTACCATACCAAAAAATCCCACTTAATACATCTTTAATTAAAAATTAACAATGCGACTACTATTATTCATAAATATGAATCAAAACTAAATTATTATTTCCAATAGAACACCTATTGATCAATAATTCATCGTTTATGATTATCAAAAAAATACTAAACCTATAATTATTAGATTTTCAAATATAACCTTCCAAAAAAAATTATTTTTTATTTGTGTTTTAAAACATGATTTATCAAAATCCAAAACTGAATAACCAAATCTCAATTTCAATTCATCATCACTACCATTTTAAAAAAAACATAAAAATAAAATAAAATCATATAATATATATAATATCAACATTTACCCATCTATTTTATTTAAACATATTTATTACATACACTATAAAATTTCTAAAGCATTAGATATAAACTAGTAATGATTTATTAAAAAATATGATTATTCAAATATAATATTAGAGAATTTAAATCACAATACTAAAGTGAATATACAATGATCAAAATTACATGATGATATGTAAAAAATGATCAAACATCCAAATTTTATCAATGACTCATTAATAAAATAATAATATAGAAGAATAGAAAATCAACAAATAGAAAAGACAATATATTCAAAAAAAATTCTAAGAGATAAAAACTAATACCCCTTATTATTGGGTTTTTGAATAATTATAGGGTAATTAATAAATAGTTGGGAATAAAAAATATTTTCATTAAAAATTAGAGAAAAAACATGGGATATTTATTTCATCTTATTTTATAATGTTTTTAGTCCACTATCCCTAAAAATATAATTTTTATTAGCTCTTATTATCCTTCTCTATTAACATGTATATTTTCAATTTACATTTTGTAATAGTAAGGAACACACTTCATTATATGATTAATAGGTTGGCATTATCTATTACACCAACTGATCTGAACAACCCCCGTTAAATATTACTTACACATTCCTCCCATTATTTGAAGGTTCTTCCAAATCCCTATGATGGTTAAATTAAGGCATGGTAAACAATATAAACACAAGGTTAATATTTTTCTACAATATTAACATATCATGATAAAAATGATAAGAATCATTAAAAAGTGTTTATTAAAAACACTCATCAAGATGAAATTTCCCAAAAAATAGATATATAAGTGTCATTAATGGTATATCCACCAAGTCATTACATTAATACATCAATGAATACATAAACGTATCTTCATAATATAAATGGATCACATCATACATTTTTCAATTCTTACTACTAGGGTCATACCAATCCGGATCTTCCAACACCACTAAGAGATGCCTTTTTTCACTAGGCATCGCATAACAGATTCAACAATTAGAATTTGGAAAAAGTAGGACCAGATAATTAAATGCTCATAGAATATTAGAAATTTTTAAAAATGATATTTAAAAAAATTAACATAATATATTCATTTTTATAATACATTTCTTGAGAATACATTCTCTTTTTATATCAAATCACTTATTACAAATACATTTCAATGGACAAAATAAAAGTGGAACAAAATTAAATTCCCACCAAAATAGATATATTTGGATTAAACATTATAAAAATCTGAATGGATACTAATTTTTATCAAAACATTAAAGAATATTTATTTATATCTGACAAGGAATGTATAAAAATTTTCAGTTATATCACCGTGTTAAATAAATTGGGGGTCAGTTAGTTCTTGTTATAATTTTATTCACAATTTGGTTAAATATTTATCCATATTTGAACACACTCATAGGATCAAAATCCAAGGGGGAATATAAGAAAAACAAAATTAATGAAATCCCTTTCCACATGAATGTTTATTATCATTTTCACCATCAATTCAATTAATGATAGTTGTTTTTCTAGAAAGAATGTACTCCTTTCTAAAAACTCGAGATATCAAGTACTTCATGGAAATCAATTGTATGTTCGTATATTATATATTTAAATCTATTTTATGTTATTTCAAAAAATAATTTCATTCAACCCCATGATCTAGATTCAAAACATTTCATTTTACATCAAAAACCCCCATTAAATGGTTTTCTGAAAAAATAATCTACCATTTCAAATTAATTATTTTCATTCAAAATAATAAAACATTTCATTAATTTTTTTTTATCAAATTTCATTATCAAATTCAGTATTTAATACATTAATTTTAATTAAATTTTAGAAATTTAGACAACAATAGTTTTTTTAAAATATATTATTAAAATGAGTAAATGAAAACCCATGAGATTGAAAAATAATTTAACAAAATAGTAAAATAAATCAATGTGTATCAGATGAGAATTTTTTTCAAATTAATAAGTTATAAACTATAAAAAATCATGGTAATTTACATATGTAACCACATAACTCATTAACAAGATCAACAATCACCCAAACTAGAACCCACCAACGAATGGTTAATGCCATGAAAAAATATTTTTAGAATCCATGGGCCAAAATTTATCATGTAGTTATATATATCCATTAATTAAATCATTATCCAACCCACCTGAATTGGGATCAATATATGATAAAATTAGAAGTCATTCTCCAACTAATATTAAATTTTTTTGGAAGAGATCCAATGAAAAACTAACACTTCAATCCATGAATAAACAAGGTTTGAAACGTCAAATTAAGCTATAGTAAGTCTCTAATTTTATTTGGGATGAATTATGTTTAATGGATATGTTTTTATTTTTTAAATATATATTTAATTTAAATAAATTATGATATTTACAAAACAAAACTCACCCTCATCAATGTCACTAGAAATCCACTAGATCACATTAGCTAGTCAATGGTTCTTGAAACAATTACCTATATTACACAAGTATCACCATCTATCCAAGGTTATTATTATTGTAAAAAATTTCTAACAGCCACACATATGTTGGTTGGTGGGATTCTAGTTTTGAACCACTAATGTTATCCATATACTACCCGAAAATTGGTCCTTACTCGTGATCTGGTAGACTTTTTATAGTAATTGTTTTTTGCATAATTCCATTTTCAATCTAATAAAATAACTCATTATTAAACTCCTAGCCTCTCCAACTTATACAAAAAAATATTCCATGACCACTGATATTTTTCAATAAAGTTTAGAAAAGTAAGAATCAATTGTCATATGAGAATAAATGAAAATAATAAAGGAAAAAATAAGCATTGGTTTATACCTAAATGGTTGTGTTGAAATATTACATTTATCAACAATAATAATGATTTCTTCCCTAATAAATATTATCACTAAAAATTCACAACAAATAATTAATATCACTAATCTCTGAACAAATCCTCAATCCCCCAAATCTCATAAAATCATAACCATGTTTCAATAGAGGCAATACCATGGGTATAAACATTCTATGAAGAATCATTATTATATAACTGATAATCCAACTCATCTACTATGTGATTGTAAAATCTATGTTTACATCAGTTATCTCTAAACTAATTCCTTGGAATGGGTCTAAATGATATAGTATGGTTTGGGTCCTGTAAATTATGCCATGGATCGATGCCATATCTCATGGAAAATCCAAATTGAATAAAAAAACTCCAATCCACTCAACAATATCATCAAGTCCTATTTTTCTTATTTCCAACATCCCCTCTCCCTCAGGATGTCGATGAACAAACTAAGGAATGATTCTAAAAAACAACTTGTAACTAACCTAAAACTCAAAGGGTGTATTTGAAGATAAATACAATCCACTATTGAATTTAGGCCATTAATATTCATTGAAGAATTAATATAATAATTATCATAATATATTGGACTAAGCTCAGTTCCACTTGGGTTGATTGATGAATAACTGAACAATAAAAAATGATTCATGTGGCCAACTATACATAACTATAAAGGCTTACATTGTAATAGATTTATGATAAATGTTATTGTAGGAAAACTTGATTGGTTCCAATTGGAAATAATAGTCTTCTATAAATTCAAGTACATAATAGTAAATAATTTCCTCTCAAATCAATATAGCCAATTATATCAGAACATATGTTTTTCGATGTTATATCATTATAAGATTTACTAGGGATGCCTTCAATCCCTGTCGGAAAAATAATTCAATTTGATGTGAACTACTGATCCATAAAAGAAGGAATTCATGATTTAACTCCATGAAATCTAATTATCTCTTACTAAAATAGATTTCAAAAAACATAAAAATTTATTTTATAGAGAATGATAATAAATATATGTTATTTGGATAGTATTTCATTCATTAAAAAAATCAGAACCATTCCACAAGGTGTTGAAAATAACCAACCAATATTTATGTAGATATATCATCCTACATCCATTTCAGAACATATAGTGTTTGATGTAGCCCTTAAGGTTTCTGATTCTCATCATTAATCTATAAAAAATATATTAACCATAAACACAATATGAAATGTATTTTCTCATACCATGCAACTAAATGGAGGAATCATATCATGAAACACCATTATTTTTCTTGGGTGTACCTCCTATGTGTAATAATGAAAATATATAATTATAACCTTCCTTGAATGAAAAATAAGAACCTAATATTTATGAATAATGATATCCCAATATAAGATTGAGACCATCCATCGATTCTCTCCCCACCATGCAATGAATAACTAATTCCTTGAAAATCGTTAGGATGGTACAATTTAGGGATATTTTTTCCATTAAAGGAGGATTTAATTTATAATAAAATAAATAAAAACACATTTTCAAACTCCCAAAATCCTTAATTAATATGTAAAAATATATAAAATAGATTATTTTCCTTATAATTAATTTTTATAGAGTTGGATTGTAGTATCTTTTTCATATAATCCGCAATAATATTCTAATTGTGAGGTGTGGAGTCAATTCAAAATTCAAATAACTGTAATTTCTCCAAACATCACATTTGATGAGGGTTCAATTATTTTTAGTGGAATAAATAACTCTTGATTTTATGATCATATTAAATGGTAAATATTTATATGAAAATAAAATGTTACAAACTCTTAAATAAATTTATTACAACTACATGTTCATGATCTTGTGTGGGATAATTTTTCTCGTGTGACTAAAGATGTTGATAACCAAGAACCATGATATAATCACAATTTATGAGAAAATGATCCAAACCCAATCATGATCCATATCATATGAAAACATAGTACACCAAAGATTTTGGAAGAGTTAACACAAGAAAAGAATTCAATGAACTCTTCAAATCATAAATGGGTGCTAAAATTTCTATCCCATGGAAGAATTACCAGCCTCAAAATGAGAAGATTTAATTTTGAATAAATATTTGAGAAATAAGTCCAAGAACAAATGTAATCATCCTACATGAATCAAATGATATGGATATCAAAGGCTTTCTGTGATCACCCCATTACATAACTGCTTCTTTCTCCTTAGAATCAATTGAGATACCCCTTTTGGTGAATGGAATCCCCACTAAATTCTACTCCTAAGTCCAATAATTGAAAATCTGATTGCATTGAATAATGTCAAAGATTTATCATAATTTCTTAAAGTGATCTTAAGTTTTACACAATATCCTGATGATTTTTCTTGCAAACCAATCTTAGTGAACTACTTATCCCATTCGAGATGTCAAATAATGTAATTGTTATGTCAAATCATATAAATTTTCTAGATCATGAAATTATTGATATATCATTAATAAATTAATATATTAAGGGTTTTTATATCCATATTTTTTAAAAATAACATATGCTTCCCAATGTGGCACACTGGGCCTTAATAATAATAAAAGTGAATTTTTATAGTGTGTGTACAAATAACCAAGGCTTTTGAAAACACAAAGTATATAATTTTTGAAAAATGGGAAAATTTATATATAAAAAAAAATATTAACAAAAAATATACTCATGTAATATTGACATACGAATGTTCCCGATACATTTTAATGGAAAAAATTAATAACATCCAACAAAAATCTAAATGAGAGTGTTTTTCTCAACTCGACCTTCGGTCCTACTAACCCTAAATGAAAAACAATTCTTCATCAATGATAATAAGGAAAAAATATAATAAAAAATTAAAATTTTTCTTTTCGAGTTATAAAATGATACATCAAAAGAATAAAGTCTAGGGGATTTATATCAAGAACACAATATTTATAGAATAAATCAATTTATAATAATGAAAATTTGAAATTGGTGAATTAATTTCCATTTTTTATCTTCATTATAAGAGGTTCATAAATCTATATTATAGAAGGAATGATCTGTATTGGAAGATTCAACAAGTAATCTTTGTTGTTAATATTCAATGGAATGGTAGGAAATCATATCAAATGATTCATTTAAAAATGAAGAATCCATTGTAATGGTACATATCAATGTCATAGGACCCTCACCATCTTCGGATATAGAATCATCCACTATATGAAGAAGTTTCTTTTTTATTGTTTATTTTTGGAACAACTTTATTCATGAAAAATATAACTATAATGAAAATATTCCTAGTGATTTTGATACCATACCATGAGATTGAGAAAAAAACATCACAAAAGTAATATTTCTGTAGCTAGCATCTATATGAACTATATATATACAACACCCTCATGCTAGTAATATATAAGTGGAAATATTTTCAATGCTCAGAAAATGCTAGAGGACATTTTCAATGCACTATTGAATATTTATATGAATTTTTCATTCTATATATATCAACATTTTTTCTTCCATGATACTCATTCATGTTACTCTCCCCCTTAAAGGGAACACTCTAGATCCACTGGGAGCATAAGGACCTCAAGTTAACCCTAATATCCAATAAATTTAATTTCCCCTATAAATGAAATGTTCTGAAAAAAAAAACAATGTGATTTTAAACATGAATAAATGAGTCTAGATACCCGATCAATGTCTAATATCAACCATATTTTCCATTATTTTCCTATTAGATATGACCTTATGTTAGAAATTATAATGTCAAAAAAAATTATATCATACTAAGTCATTATCCATTCGCCGTATATAATTTTATAGGACTTCACAAACATATCCAAACTTAGTTATTCCACATATAGTTTCCCAACTCACTGATCTATTTTTCATTCCAAACCAAGATCACAATTTTCTCTAACAAATCTATCAATCCCACCATATTATGTATTAGGATGCGACCTTAAACACTGTATAATCATGTGTTTTATGTTTGGAATTAATTCTCTTACACTTTAGAATATTACAAGGTTTATTGTATTAGAACAAAAGTCATACTATATATTTATTGAAACCACATAATATATCATTGAATCTTTCAATCAGTATATACCTTTTTCACCATATATAAAATTTAAAATAAATCATTATTTTTTGTTATTTAAAATCATCATTACAATTAACATGGCCTCTTCCTTTCCCTTACCCATCATTAAACTTGGTGATCTTTTTTAAACCATGTGATGGGCATATAATGTTTAGTCAGGGACCTAAAAAGAAGGTAACCCTTATTCTAATAAAAAAGATGGAAACCCAAGAAATATTTATGTTTATTAATAATGATCTTTTTACGTCTGAAATAAAACATTTACACATGATAAAACTCAAACGTGTTTCGTAAAGAAAACTTTTAAAACCAATAACAAGACAATAAAATCTATTTTTTGAAACATACAAAATCATATTCATAAATCCCATTTAAAGCCATTTCAATTGGAATAACCACAAAACAGATATCAAATGTAATTTTCCACATATCAAAATCATTTCCCAATGCGTTGAGAGATATAATTGGTATCACTAATAATATCACATATTTTAGGATAACCCATTTTTCCTAAATTATAATGTGGTTTATCCATTATTATAATCTATTTTAAGAAAATTATGGAGCTATAATAATTATCAACCGTTAATATAAGTTATATCATGAAAAAACATGATCTATAATTGCGCTCAACCATTCATATAATATTTATATAGCTCACCCATTGGAAATAATGGGGACAAAATAATCATATATATTGCATCCAGTTGACTCATAATTCATTTAATTATAATGTACCATATCATGTGTAATAAACTTTATGCTTGCAACATTATATCACAATACACAATGAATTTTTTTAACCCATTCGGAAACCCATTTCAAATATCTAAATACCATTTTCATTTAATAATTTCTTTTCCATTTAAATAACACCTAGAAATAAGGAATTATAAATTTTAGTTAAATAAATAATGAATTATTAAAAAGGATTAAATTTATAAAATAATTTATAGGATGGTGGGAAATTTAATTTTCATTGTACACAATAAAATAGAACCTCCCTTTTTCATATTTTTAAAATAATGATATAAAACATATATTAAGATTCAATTGGAAGACCATAAAAAACATCGAAAGTGAAATAAAATTTAATTTATAAATTTTTTATATCCATAAAAAAGTATTAAAATTTTATTTAAAACATGCACATTGAAAATAAATAAGTTAGAAAAACACTAAAATGTTAATTTTTTAAAATAAATTCTCTTACTAATTTAACATAATTTGAATCATAAGTTCCATGTTTGAAAACTAAACTGCATTTAAAATATTATGTGAATTATTCATTCAATGATATAAAATGTCAATGGGGATATATATACACCATGTCAAATAATATAGGATTATAACATCGAAATATGTATTGATGTAATTAAAAATGGAAATATTTCCATATGTTTCGTCTGACGCATCATGAATGTTAATTATCCTACTAAATAATAATCTTGTTTTAAATATTTACATGATTAAAAAACTGTATCAATATTATTATTTTTATTTAATTCACTTATTATGATGTTATATATAATTATTTAATCAATTAAGAAGACTTTAA
Organism: Viscum album; assembly: GCA_963277665.1. Classification (NCBI taxonomy): domain Eukaryota; kingdom Viridiplantae; phylum Streptophyta; class Magnoliopsida; order Santalales; family Viscaceae; genus Viscum; species Viscum album. The sequence goes on from OY728137.1 coordinate 454,297,169, forward strand.
AAGTTTTTAAGGAATTCAGTTCATTAGTCAGAAATAAATTTAATAGGTCGAAAATGGTAGATGTGGTCATTACCTCAACAACTATATAATAGTAATACTAAAATAAATATTATATATATATATATATATATATTATAATTTTAATGAGAATCACAAAAATTTTATGGGAAATGAACTACACTACATTAATCGAGAAAGTATGACATCTGTAGACATTAGTAACCTTTCCATTTTCAATGGTCATTACGAAAAGAAGTTATGTACTATCATAACATTGAAGAATTATCATCATATAAAAAATAAATAAATTTTCATTAAAAATTATTATATATATTATAAATGTGTTGTGGTGATGAAAAATAATCACATTTCTTCGTGGAGGTTGTTGTCCATAGGTATGCACAAATACCAATATAATTATTCAATTAGTGGATTTATAAAAAATTGATAAATTATTTTTTTATATTTTTAAATATTTAATAAAAATTATAAATATTTCATATTCACATAACATATATAAATTAACATTATCTTTTTTACCTATAACATAATTTTTTAGATAAAATCGATCGCATCACTTTTTGAGGTGGTAGCCCACCATACAAATGATCGAAGATATCATATCTCCCTTGTAATGGAATGTAACAAGGTATATATGATATAAATAGTAAGGATGTATAGTTATGTTAAAAGTTTATATATAATATTTAAAACCATAATTATAACAATCCAATGGATTGTATGATGGAAATTGTTTCACAATTCTTTGTGAGGCAGTGGTCCGCTGTAAACATGAATGATAAATGTTTTCCCAATTGATTGAATTTTAGATTTATTTTGTTAGAAAATTTAAATAATTACACCTATATATATAATATAAATTACTTAATATTTTTGGTATAATATCTAGTGCTTTAATGGATGAAGAATAAGAAATTATATAAATACCATCAGTTAAGCACAATACCTCTTCATCGGAAAACCAACGGAAGTATGCACATAAAGCCTTCATATGGTGGAATTCTAATAAAAAAAAATTATTGGATATGGGGTGAAATTTTGTTTTGTTAATATGGTTGTTTTTTTTCATTATAATACTTTTATATTTTGTGAAAATTAAAAGAAAGGTGGTATCCATTTATAAGTTACATTAGTGGTACACTTGTATTTTTTAAGTAAAAACATTTACCCACATTTTTTTACAATCCAAAATGATCCACAAGAGAACATTATGGAGACATAGAAGTGATAACATTGAAATGTTTCTAAATATATATTATATACATTTTTTATATTATTTTATCCCTTTTTCATTTTAGTTTAACGCCCTTCTTAACATATTCTAATCATAACAATAATAATTATTTTTTACTTTTTCCACCATCCATCATGCAACGAAATTATGTTGAAAATATTATATAATATAAATTATAATATTTTTTAATATACAAACCATTTCAAGGAAATTAATTTATATAAGTGGAAGAATTTAATTTACTATTGAAAATGTTGTTGGGAAAAGAAAATTGGGTTTTTCACGAAGTGTAATTTTTGAGAAAAATAATATATTATATTAACTCTATGACTAGAAATAATCATTATATGATAATTTTAATTTAAAAAATTATTCATTTGGGGTTACAAATTAATTCAAATGGAGAAACATTAGAAATATTATAAAAATTTACAAAAAAATTATAACAAAAAATAAACTTAAAATAAAATACTATATTATGTTGATTAAATTGTAATTAAGTTGATTAAATATAACTAAAATGACTTACCTTAATATAAATCATATTCATAACATAATTAGACCTTTAAATTTTTTATTTATTTAGAATATATAAAATTTTTATTGAAATATATATTTTCTCTTTACTGAATAAATAATATTTTATAAAATATATTTAAATATTACCCTTTGTTTTTTATTATATTCTAATTTCTAAGAGCATATTTTTTTTAACAATTTATAATTATATAATATAGAAGATAATATTTTATGTAAAACCATATAATAAAAGTGTTTAACTAAAAATATTTTCTATTTGATTCAAAATAATTAATCAAAATTTTATAATGAATATTACTATATAATTAATATTAATAAACTTGTAAATTATTTAACCGGTCATTACCTAGGTTTCTACATTCGTCACCCCTTTTGGACATTCTGTCAACATGATTTTTTTTTCAATTATTAAATTAGAAGTGGTATCTTTCCCTCATAACATTTTAATATTCCCATGTTTATACTTCAACCATACAGTTATTCCATAAGACCTTATGTGAGTGACTAATTATTTTCTATAACACATTATCTCTTCTATGAAGAAAATTAAATATTATATTCCTTATAATAAATTATATATTCCAACTAAACTACTCTGGTATCAAAATGTGATATGAATTAGTCACATACTTTATTAACATTGAACTATGAAATACATATTATAACTAGGATAAAGTAAGAGGCAGAGACACTATGCAGGCAACTGATCAAATATTTCCCAGATATCATATGTTATAATGAACCATTGAAGTAACATAATCCTTTTACCAACACTCATAAAGTGACATCCCTGGCCCGGTTCAATACATATGAACCAAACATGGTCCTCTACAGAGCCTCATTCACTCCTTCCCGTATTTGAGAGGCTACAAAATATTAGTGTTTGACTTGGGTATAATAGTCGAGAAACTTTTCCTTTTTTAAAGAGGTACAGAATTGTAAAATAAACACAAAAATAGAATAGGTATAAGGTAAATGAATAACATAGATTCCTATATTGTAAATACCTAAAAAAAATAATCAACTAAAATTTTGAGTATTATATCTTTCAAAATATAGTGATGTAATTACAATAGACTATATACTAGGAAAACATTGATACAATTATATAATAATACAGTGAAATAAATGATAATCAAAATAAAAAAAGAGACACAAAATAATCAAAGTATTTATATACGATGCTCTATCATATTCTATGATGGTTCATTCTAAATAAATCATGCATATCAGTAGTATTAAGTGGGAAGCCTCCTATAGTACAAATCATTGATCATATAATCAACTTGGGTACTAATGACATCCCTAATATGACATAGTATAAATCATATTAGGAAATAACAAATCATTTCTATATAATCCAATTAGTAAAAAAATTATTTACACTATCCATGAATAAAATAAATTAAAGTTGTACAAATAAATAACTCATACTAGCATCATCTTCAACCGGTGTCTGAATATGTAAGAATTTAATTAATAATTAATTACTTTGTATTTTATAATTCAAGTGAATATATTAAGTAAAACATAAATATATAAAAAAACAACAAAAGAGGATCAAAGGTGAAAGTATGGAATCATTTTCCACAAGGGTCGGCTAACTCATAATAGTAAATCTTGCAGTTTGGAAATAAAAGGCGTCTGTGTGTATAATATAAGGGGAATACCCAATTAATTCAATTTTAAATGTATATTTCTTGGTTTATAAAATTCTAACATAATAATATCATGTTATGAATTACTGTGTCGAATGGGGTGATTCCATGGAACCATGTGTCTAATGAAATCAATTTGAATCTTAGGATTGTATCTCATCCATTATAATAATTGAAAATATATCCATGGGATCCTACAACATCATGTCATGAATCGGATAGTAGAAAAAACCATGTTTTATGGTCCCTATCTCTCTTGGAAAACAACTTCGTGAATCAGAATTGATTCCATTGGGTGGTCAAGAAATTATCTTAGGAAACCAAGGTTAGATAATGTCTGACAACACCTCTAAAAATAAAAAATAAACTATATGTTACAGTAATCATATAAATATATCATTATTTATTTTATGGACATGTAATGATCATATCATTTAATAAGTCAATATGTTAAACCCATTAAAATTCATTAACAGTACTAGGTATATTAAAGACATGAAACCCTATATAAATTCAATATCATAACCTATTTTTATGTTTATTTTTTCCCTTAAAATAATGATTAAAATGTGAACAATGAAATGAAAAAATTACCAATAAATAAATTTTTCTAGGAAATTTGATATATACATAGATATACATTCTATTAAATTAGTTACGATTCATTTATTAAATTTTAACACTTATCCTAGTAGGGTCATGTATAATTTTTATAATATATATAGGTTCATTAAATTGTTAAATAAAGTTTTATTTTTATAGGAAATGAATTACCATTAGTAGGTTCAATCCAACACACTTGAATTTTGTCTTAAAAAATTATATCCTGCACAATAAGAAATAACAAAGAAAGCCCCCTACATGGGGTGGACAGTTTTGACGTCATAACTCCCAATGGAATAACAATCATGTATAGGAATGTGTCTAAAATACTAGAACAATGATAACAATTTAATAATATGAATTTAATGGGAAATTCATGGTAAACCGATATGTGAATTTAAACAATAATTTATAAATGATGAGCCCTTTAGGTAAAATTCAAAGACCACATAAATTGATCATATATCATTATCCTTATCTAGTATCAGCCTTAGATTGTCCTGGATTAGAAAAAGATGGACGAAATGATCGTTGTCCTGAATATAGTGAATGTGAGCCTACCTTATAATAGCATCGATGATGGAATGTATAATGAGGAAAACATGTTAGAATAATAGATATATTACAAAGAGGTTTCCAATGAGATGATCAACCCAGTATTTCGATATCAAATAATAAATATATCAATAAACCTATGGGATTGAAGGTTGTCATCAAAATCATGATGGAGGAGAGTTATTTTTTTTCTAATATATGATAAAACTAAATGAAATTATGTTATAAAAAATTAATTGGAGTAATAGTCATTTCACACATTAAAAGCTAGGTCACATAGTTTGTATACACCATTAACAAAACTATGCACCAAGCATATTCTATTAACTCTCAAATAAGGGCCTCATATGATTAGTCTACCTAGAAAGAAAAATCATGTGCATGTAATTCTCATCTAACAACCTCATGTCGGAGATTGCACAGTCTAGACGCATTGTTTTATAAAATGTTTTCCTACCATGCCATATAGATCTGTTATGAACTACTGAGATTTAACATGGGGGTATTTCCCATGTTAAATAGTCAGGTGGATTATTATCCCTACTCTTCCATCTATAATTTATGAAAAATTTAGGATGCACCATGTGGGATGGGATATATGGTTTCTACTAACCATAATGACCAGCTCTTTCTTCAATTGTCTTGGGTCTAAGATCTAGAGAAGTCACAAACACCCTCAAAACATCTACGAAATCATTAGGAATCCATAATAAGTAAAATAAAAATAATTATACTAAAATTGATATGATTTATACTTAATAAAAAAACTATTGCTTATTGTCTTTCCCCATTAATGGAACTCATATCAATTTACCCTTCCATGGTAGTGAAACATTTTATGTACAAGTTCTTGCTACAATGTCACCCATACTAAAGAGACATACCATCCTTAATCATACATCAGGATATATTCAATTATTCATATGGGATACTCCTAAAATAATGATTCAAAAAAAAATTCAATATCCTCGGGATCTAAATTATAGATCAGGTCGACAAGGTAATGTTGGAGTTTAGAATCAAGGATGATTTCATGCATGGTTGGTTCCCTCTAACGTAATAGAAACCAATAGTATATCTACCCGAATCTATCAGAGAATTCAAACGTTTTGGAATAATGAGGTGATAGCTTTGTTTCCATTGTATTCATATATTCCCAATTATGCATTATACAAAGAACAAAATGTGATCCCCAACCTCAAACTCTAAAGGTCATCAATGGAGATTAACATAATATTATTTTCTAGAATGAGTGGTAGACATGCATCTTCTAATCAACTACACCTTATTTTTTGTCTCGTACATGATACATGGACTATGTAGTGCTTCCTCTCCTCCCTCTAAAAAGAAAAGGGATGAATGAAACAACTTACCATAGAAGGCCTGATAAACTGAAACCAGAATCTTCACCTAAAATCTATTATTTTAAAATAACATTATTAGGGATATTTGATTAACATAAAAGGTGATGAAATTAAGGAAAAAATCTCAGACAAGGTCCCCTAACACCTATATCATCCATTCAAATGGGCCCTTGGTCTATGCATGAGATTTTGTGCTCATAATAACATGTTAACACATAGCTCTCTATAACCACTTAAAAAACCTCAATGTGAAAAGATAATTACTATCTAAAATGATATAATAACGTACCCCATGAAACTATATTATCTAATGGTTATACGGTCATCCCATATCATCAACTGGTAATTTCTCCTAGAAAGGAAGGAAGTGTTTTCTTTCATCAGTTGACCCATGTCAACCTAAATTCTGTCACTACCTCAAAGTGACCATGGTAATCCAACCAACAAATCCATAAAAATGCTTACCCATTTCTACTTCAGAACTGGTAATTCCTCTAACAATCCATGACAACATCTTCCCATTTTCAATAATTATTTTATAAGTTGTTTTCAATGAAAATAATGATAATAAGTTTTTTTTGTTTTAAAAAGTGATTTTTCATTTTGAAAAGGATTTTTCCCTCAATATGGGTTTTGATGACCTATTAATTGTATTTGACTTGATCATCATCAAAAACCATTATTGCTATGAATTCTCACATTAGATCATTTTGTAATGATTCCATCCTCATTATTTATATGGGGGGATTATGGGTGTTCAAATGTTATTGTTATTGAACCTATTTATTTTCCCTGAGTTAACAATTTTTCTACTATATTATAATAGAACCCATTTCTTCTAATGGTTAATCGTGTTTCAATTTTTATTAATTCAAACCTATTTATTTTCTATGGGATAATCTATATATGAAAAATAATGTTTTATGAGTTTTATGATATAATGAAATATCTTTTACATTATTCAGTTTGTGGTCATTTACATTACATATAATATGGGGAAACCCAGATAACATATAGTAATCCCATTACGGCTTATACAATGGGGCATCCCATATAGCATCGGGTGATCCTATTACAATATAAATGGTGGGTGTTCCCAGATAAGAATCTAAATCATCGGTTAATATACCATGTGTTGAGATGAATGAAGAAGGCAGTAACCTAAGGGTTTCACCTAATAATCTATCTGAGCTATAGTTATTTTCCACAGAGTTTTAAGATGAGTTATGAATAAAATGATTCATGAAACCAACATGTTTTTGTTAGGATTTACATGTTTTTACAATGTTTCCATTGATAGAGATCAATAACATATTGATCATGATTATAGATCCTTATAACCCTTTCATTCACTAACACCCAATTCCACGACTTTCCAATTTATGAATGTGGTATTGATGGTTGTGAGTTATTTTATGGTTCCCTCATGCACTATGATTATTCATCATACCCTTATTCAATTCTCATTCCCGTTGTTGACATTCAATTTATAATACATATGTTTACCCTTACTAAGAATTTGAATAGACCCTTCTAATGTGTCCTTTTCACCATGTATTATATAATTCCACTGAATCATTTATTTTTAGAATGGATTTCATATTTATAATGGTGATGACATAAAGAGAAACAAGATAAGACGGGTTATGTTTGAGAAAACTCATTTGATGACATGGGAATTATATATTTCAGTGTTTGTTTTAGTTATACAAAACTATAATGATGGATGTTTTTATAGAATTTATGTGATAAAATTTTTTAGTTTATGTGTAGTATGGTTTGGATATAAGTTTTTTTCTCATTCTTCTGTATCAGCGTTTGAAATGTAGATATTATGTTTTTATAATCGAATCTTGGAGTTCATGAATGAGGATGTTATATATTGTTTATAATTAATAAAAATAACTCATCAAAGCAACTTTTTTCCACCATATAATGAAAATATATAGACTATTATGAATATATATGGTATGGATCATTCTTTTAATCATCCTCTTATGTTCAAACAATGTTATATCCTTCCTACCAATAAATCCAAAATTACATACACATATATAAGGAATGAAAACACCTCAATATGATACTAATATGTCATGAATTGTTATATATAACCCACATAAATACTACTCGAACCAAGAATGACATGACGTGAGTGGATTTATAAATAACCACATGTTGGTGACCCACACCTACGCATCTTTTTTTTGACTATTTCTCTATAAGAACAATATATGTTGTGAAAAAAGTGTATATTAATAAATAATAATTCATCACCCCAAAAACACATCAATGGAAAAGTGTTATTATCATATAGATACATGTAACAAAAATGATACACCAACCATGCCATTGAAACAACCCATCAAAGGAAAAATCACTAGATCTCCATAATGAAAGTTGATCACATTTTCCACTAATTAATCCCTACTCACAAATCCATATTATTCAAGACTATCCACAACCTATAAGATGTTTATTTTCATTACTTGGACTTGAAATTTGAAATCATACAAATATATGACAAAATACTTTTTCCATGAGAGAAAAATCCATGTTTGAGCTAATGATTTATTCCCAAGGAAAACTATTCTATGTATACAAAATATGATAATTATTAATAAAAAAATTACTACAATATTTTTTCTAAATAATTTAATGATAATAAAATACAAAAAGAAATTAAATTTCAAGATTATATTTAGTAAAATAGTTAATTTTCTCAAAATAATGATATATAGAAATATTTTCTAAACATCATTGTATAATAATTTATATAAAAAATTTACTGAATAATAATATAAGTCAAAGACAAAAATTCATAGTAGTGTTTCAGTCATATCCCTATGGTTAATACATCAAGATTCAATATTTTCTAGTTAAATTATTTTATACAACCATACTAATATTTGGATCACTCTGTGAACAAAATATCTATATCTCAATCCATTTTGTAATAAGGAAAATACCAATGAGTAATGTCCCTACAATCATAGTTTTTATTTTTATTTTCATCATCAATTCAATGATACATATAATTTTACCTATCATACATATTTTACAATGAAAATTCTCATGTTCCCACATGGTTCATAGAAGCCATTCAAACTTGGGACTGTTACATATTTAAATATTTTATTAATAGTTTTAATCAAAAATTTAATTAAACACCATGTTTATGTTTAAAAACATGCCATTTTAAAAAGATCAATGTCAACTAGTTTTTATAAAAAAATCCTTTCAAATATTAAATAAATTAATTTTATATTAATTCAAAAACATATTTATGAAAAAACATCTCAAAATTCATAATTAAAATTTTTTTATGCCTTTAAATTTTTGATTACTTTTCTATAACAACTCAAATAATTTTTACTAATATTTTCTATGGTATTTCTTCACACACACCATACCATTTAAAAATAGAATATCAAAACACAAAAATAATGATTTGGAAATCAATTGGACGTCCATTTCAAATTCAGTTTGAATAAATATTTAAAAATTAAAATAATATTTTTATGATCTGATGATAGAAAATAAAAAAACTAGAATTATATAACAAATATTTGATGGATATAATTATCAACTGAGATTATATGAACCAAAATTCAATAATTCAATGTCACGATCCATAAATAAATGAGGATCCACCACACTCAAGAATGGAAAAAGAAAATAAATGTTGAATTCATGGTTATGTAGAGATTATACAATCATGATGTGATCAAAGGAATATATTAACATTATGATCTCTAAAGAAAAAACTATGTAATTTTAATATTTTCCTCTATATATTATAAATGTTGATTAAGGAAGAAAAGTTTGAATGGGGGAGTTGAAAATAGATTATACGGTGATTAAAATAAAAATAATTATGATACGAGGAAAATAAGAATTTAAAATATTTATTTCAATGGATATCCATTATATCCCCCAAGATAACTAATGGAAGTTGTCATAATGTCCAATATTCAAAATGTACCACATACCATTAGAGGGAAAATTCTTTCTTGTCGAAGGGATTCATATAGGATCACGTTTATTTTAGCCACAAAATTTCTGTCTAGGGGTATCCAATTTGAAATCTCAATATGAATCCATCCACTAGCTTCTCAGTGGTTGTAATGAACCATATATTTATAAATCAGAATCTCTTTCTGAGAAAACAAATTTCATATCAAGTAATGAAGTTATAGAGAACACATACACAAAAGTTTATAATTTTGGTCTATTATAAATTATACAGTGTCGTATTTAAAAAACTAAAAATCATATTAATAATTGATATTAGAAATATTATAAAATTATTTTATGATTAGTATATATATATATATTTTCCTAAATTAATTTTACATAGAAAATGTAATTGATTTCCTCAACAAGTAGGATCTCACCATACAAATCCCATTCATTAGATCTTCATGTATAAATTATATTATTGGTCCATTACCTAGACTAATCCCGAGATTATATTCAATTGCTAAAAATGAGAGAAAATATTTAATTGATTTTTTTTTTCATGAACATCATGGAACAAACCATGTTCACTAATACAGAAAAATTAAATCTCTAAATTACACACCTTACTCTTATAGATTTTACTAATGTAATAAATGTATATTTATACAGACCTTATCGGTATCAATTTATTTATTTTTAATAATTATTTTATTTATATTTTATTATTACTTTTTAAATTATTATATATTGAGTTTGAATGAAAATTAGTTTTTATACGATTAGTCTCATATTTGTTTTCAAAATATATCATTTAAATTTACATACTCTTTTGGAAGAATTCAATATTTAAATTTAAAAATTATATTCTAATAAAATATTATTAATAAATAATATTTATTAAATATAAAATATGATAAAATATTATGATGTAAAATTTACTTTTAATATGGGTCACAAAATTGTTTTTATATAAGAAATGATATTTTTTCACAAAATTGATATATTTTATTAATGTTATAATTCCAATATTGTTTTTTGAAAATTAAATATTAATTTTCAATTCTGCATGTACTGTTTTTAAAATTTTTTATTTTCAAAATTGTATAAGACAACAATATTTTTTGTAAAATATTTAATAATATATAAAAAAACAGTATGTATTTTGACTTCATTATGAACCAAGTGTGATGTAATTTATGCAATATATTGTATGAATTAGAAAAATAGTTACTATCCATTATGATATTGTGTTTTTGATGTCTGTGATTAATGTTATAATGCCTTAACAAACCATAAAAAAAATTAGTATTTTTTATAGATTAAAAATAAATTTCTATTAAACATGATACACATTAATATTACCGATAGTGTTATTTTGACGATTTTATTCATAGGACTAAAAAAATACTACACATTTTTAGAATCCATGGTCCAAAACCATTTAATTGTTTCTATTTTGGATTAATTTTTCTAATAGATCCCAAAAACTATTATTAGAAATTAATTATGAATTTCCCAATTTTTTACTCTATAAACCCACCCAACCCTTCATATCTCCTCATTAAAAAAACATAGTTAATTCAAATAATCTATAATTCACTATATAAATACCAACAACGGATCCCCAATATCTTTTTAGCTCCTCCCATTCTTTTATAAATTTTCTTTCAAGGTTAGGGATCCTCTCCATATCCACATTATTCAACATCCTTAAAAATATCATCCCCATTAACTCCATATTTTTATTGTTACGCTATTTTCTCACACATAGTTTAATTTTACTTATGATTTTCAAAGTTGTGATAGACCCAATTAACTGTTATTATACACTTCCTATAATCATTGTATACCTTGATCATGCTCTTGAATTTATCTAATTATTTTCCTTGATAAACAATTATAAATTGATTCGTATAATCATTTCCACTCAAGGGTATTAACCGAGATGTACCATTAAATTTTTATAGTGAAAATCGTTATATTTAACCAAACTCAATAATTTATTTATTGCGATTAAATATTTTATTATTCAATATGATCTGCCTTCCACAATTATATATGTACATGTTTATGAATATAATGGGTGGGCCCAAAAGTATGTATCGCTCGAAAAAATTGGGTGATGTGTTTATCTCACGACGTTGCATATACAGTTTATTGGATTGTATATTAATCAAAATATGTGAGGATTTAATGACTCTTATCATCGACTTATTATTATGATTTCATGGTTCATGTTGTCTTTAAATTCCAATGTTACCAATATATTATAATTCCAATTCATGCATCAATGTTTATGTTCATGATTATCACTCATCATATTATACAAATATATAAAATAATAAATTAATGTCTTAAATTATTTTATCATAATCATGAAGTATTCGGTTATTAGGATTTATATTACACCAATTTATTATATAAATCCACATGATAACCCTTGAAACATTATAAAAACTTTGGGAACTAAGAGAATGTTATAGTGTTTCAGATAATATAGGTATACCCAAGTTTATTTTTATTATACAATGTACCTAATTACCCAATAAACTGGAACACATTATATTATATTGATTTATTATGTTTATATTTATATATAAATTCATAAAATAATGTATATAAATAATGGGTATTCAAATTTGGTGTTAGAGAAAATCCTTCTTACTATTTTTCATTTGGATTATATTAATATAGTGAAACCTTATGTATAAAAATAAACATAAAAAATACCAATTTTTTAGTAATTTATTGATTATGTGGTTTAAAAGAATATATATTCATATCAGGATATTGTAATTTTATTTATATCTATAAAAGTTTTACCAAGTGGTAATAACCATGAAATGGGTCCATTTATTGGGAATCGATCGGTACCTATATTATAGTAATGAGAAATGATGCAAACTAATTATTTTACTCATGATATATGGATTAGTAGATTCACTACATCTTTATTAATAGTTATAAATGCAATAATAAATGCAATAATAATTACAATAAGATTTTAATTTGGAAGTAGATAGCACATAAAAAATATATAAACCAAGAAATCCAAAAGTTATGGAATATATATATAGATTTATAACATTAATGTTCACGGATTCGTGTTTATGTGTTTAAAAGATTAAAAACACTAATCATAAAATCTCACATTATTTTTAATTAAATTGATGGAAATGGGAGAAAATGAGTCAAATAATAATTTGTGGGGCATTGTGATGATTTGAAAAAATGATACACGCAACATTGTAGGTGAAGTATTTGGGAACATCATGACCAAAATTTCACAATTAACTATTGTTTTAAAGTGAAACATAAATAATGAGTAATTCATAAATCCCACAATGATAGAGAAGGTATAAATTGATAACTTAATACAAGAGTAAAATCTAAAATTCAATGGATCTTATAGTACATTAAAAATGGAACAATGGATCAGCTTTATTGAAATGAAATTATTCATCATTCAATGAAATGAGCATGAAAGATTTGTACTAGATGTTTATTGTCTATAAGAAGAATCTAATCCATTCGGGATGTTTGTCAAAAATTCATATCCAGGGGTGGAGATCAAAGGTATCATGTGGTTGGAATTCTAGAAAAAAAGTGGATAAATATTTTCCTCAAGCACTCAGAAAGAAATTGAGATGGGCTTCTATAGACCCTAGAAAAAGGAGTAGGAATCCATTAAGGAATATTTAGAGAATAATAACATTAATTGAATGATACAATATTGGAATTATTATTGACCACAACTTTAATGTTTAAATCTTCTTTAGAGATATCACACTTAGTCAAAAAATGATGTGGAAATAATAGTCATTGATATCTATGAGGAACTTTTATGATGTTACCTTAATGCCTAAATAGAGTCCAACTATATTTCACTTAAATAGAAGCCACTAAACCAGTCCCCAAGATGAATCAACACATGACCTCAAGAGGGACTCCTCAAATACCATAGGTTGCAGACTAGAAGAAAGGGTCTAAAGGGTTATGTGGTGAGAATATATCCTCATTATTAGTGCAATACACAATAAATACCATATTTAAATAACTAAATAATAAACAAAAATCTAGACACATGCATTAAAACCCAAAAACCAAATAGGACACACCAACAACCAAAGAATAATTATTTAATGTCTCGCTGACAGATTCAAATGTGAAGTAATACAAAAATAATGACCAACAAATAAATCCCAAAAATGGGTCTTAACTCCTAGTCCATATTATCAAACATTAACATCGCATTCAAAACTTATACATCTAGAATAATTTGTTTTCCCTCGTATGGACAAGCAATAATGATGCCTACTTGAGTACCCAATGGCTTCCCTAGTAGGGTGTAACTATAAAGTAGTAGCCACCGCCAACAGTGTTTTCCAAATATATAGTCTAAATAGAATGTTCATTAAAATAGTAAATAAATTACAAGGTAAAAGAACGTGGGTGCCATTAGATAAAAATGCTTACTTTACCGATTTTTATCACTTAGACTATTTAAATCACACATAACGCCATCATTAATAATCATTTCATAGACATTTATATAACACTAATCACTTAATACACCCTTATCCATATCCATATATCTGAATAATATAACCCTTTAATGTCCCAACCTACGATCCATTGAAAAAAGATGGTTTAAGTTATTTAGAATAAGATAAACGAATCTACAACCCATAATCTGAACATGTGAAGTCATATGATCATTATAATGACCCAGACCATTGATCCACAACCATCGGTGCTCCAAAGAAATTATAATCGATGGAGAAGCACCTTTGGGATGACTTGGTAGTTTTAGTTTATGACTAGGGTTGCAAAGGGATGAATGAAGAAGAATATCAATTGATAGTCTTAAAACAATGGGGGGGGGGAGTTAGGTATTTTTTCAATTTTTAATGGGGTGAATGATTTGGAATCTTGGATTAAAACCCCATTCATAATCCTAAATCCAATAGGGTCTAGGTCGTACAATAAGATTGAGAGCTATACAATGTTTAAAATATTGTGCACCAACCTTGTAAAATTCCTCTTTCGAGTCTCGCACAGTTTGAATCTACACCTTGCACAGTTTTACTAACTGTTATCCCCTCCTCCTAGCTAGAATGGTTTGGGAAAACAATTAACTCTAATATTGAAACACCTTTAAAACATAGCACTTAATGGCCAATATTCCATTTATTTAGTTTCTCATTCCCCCCCACTCACAAACCGCCCCTACATCCAGAAAAAATTTCTAATATGTAATAAAAATGAGTAAAACCAAAATCTAATAAATTATTTGCCTTCTTGATGTTTGGGATCATACTAATTCCCCACCTTATAATAGATTATCCTAAATACAAACTCCTTACATCTCTGAGCTTCTGAATCAAATATGTTTTCCCACTTGGTCCACATATACGACTCTCTTTCTCATATCTCATATTAAACATTACCATGATAACATACAAATAAAACCAAAGCCATATACATTTTCCAAAAGGAATTCTCTCTATGATCCACAAAACAAAATAGATTCTCCTCAAAGGATGAATCATCCTCATTTTCAACGTCATCAACATCAATCGAATGAGATACGACACATCAAAAAATGCAAGCATACCAGTATATAGATATTAAATATTCAATTGGAATGAATCCTATTTGTTCCTATCCACAATCTCAAATGGTCTCACAAACCTAGGTTCCATCATTCCCTCTTTACAAATCTCAGGGTGCCCATCAATCGAGAAATCTAAAGAAACACATTATCACTCACTCAACAGAAAATAAGTCTTCCTTTCCCATATTAGATGACATATTCCTACTAGGGAATTTCCATATGAATCCCAATCAACTAAACTTGTTCAGATGTCTCCTTCATTAGATTATGTCCAAAAAAACTTATATTCCCCATCATCTAACCAACAGAAAGAAAGATATTGATATGGTATAAGTTATAGATCCTCAAATGGTTCCATCTGTATCATTCCCGATAACTATTTTGCAAGGAATACACAACCATAATCAATATATTCTCCCATAATCTAACACTGTCTAGGACACAATTCATCAACATTTCTTCTAGTATATTAATATTATTTTCGAACTGTCCATCTTTATTTTGGTGAATATTCATACTCATAAACACATAGGTACCAATCACATTATGAACTCCCTTTTAAAATCATGATGTAAAACAGTAATCATGATATGAAGCTATAGTATATGATAACACATGAAACCATACTATTTTATCAACATATAACTCACCCAACTAATCCAACGTCAATGTCTCTATAATTGGTATGTAATGTGCCACTTCGGCCAGTTGATCCAAAATCAATCATATCATATAATTCTTATGAGGAGTCCATGTGAGATCTACTATAAACTTCATTATGATGAAATACTATTCCCTTTATAGAATGGGAAATGGATGCAAAAAAATCACATGATTTCTATTTTATAGCATTTACCTGCTAGCAAGTAAGGCATTATGCTATGAAACATACAACCTTCATCTTCATCCATAACAACCAATACTGCCTCAGGTGATCCCAATACAATATGGTAATACTGAGATAAACAACCCAAATTTATTCATGAAACTCATAAATGAACACTTCTTATAGACATATAGGCACAACCACATGACCATGAAGATGAATTATCACATCAGCTACTACGGTCGTTCCCGACATTCTCACCTAATTTATGAAACGTTCCCTCAAATACACACATTTAGGATCCTAAAACCCCCTTTCCATAATTCTGCTTAAGATCCTAGACTCAACTACCAAGGATTAAAGGTTCCACTTACCTTGACCACCAAGAACCTAAATATGAATCTCATTCAAAAATTCCATAATCTTATACCCAGAACATGATTCCTAAACCAATTTATTTTGATTCATGTCATTCACAAAATATGCAACACTATTTCCATTTCCTTATACCTTAACAATGTAATAGTCAATGGGTTGCATGTATTTAACCCATCTTCATTGATGAAGGTTCAAATCATGTTGAGAGAGTATTTATTTCAGGAATATATTATCAACATGCATATTATCCCACTCACCAAATAATTAATTCATCCAAAATATCAGGAAATTAACCACCACTGACAATTAAAGATCTTGTATAATGTATTTCCTTTCACGAGGTCTCAACTTTTAGGACCCTTCACCATAAATTGATCATAATGCATCAATACCACTGAATCTCAGCACTATACTCATCATAATAAAAGGAATATTTATTACCCAACATAGTTATGATCAGAAATAGTGAAATTTTCAACTACCCCTGTAACTCTTGGAAATAATTGTCATGTACTTCTGATCATTAAAATATTATTCCCGACATTGTCAAACCACATAGTGGCACTAGAAAATAGGAAAAGTACACAATAAACCTTCAGTAAAAGCAATCCAAGACTAGAAAACGTCATACATCAAAAACATACTTTGGATGATCCTAAGACACAACTTCTTGTACTTTCTCTAGGTCTACAGACACAATAACCTATATGATAATGTTCCCTATAAAATTCACCATATTAATCATGGAAATGGAATTTGGATATCCTTGAAAATAACCTATGATCTATTTGTGTACGTAGGATGATTTGAAGATTTTTTTCTTTATCATAAAGAGTATTGTAGTATATAAGATATCATAAAAAAATAATACCAATTGATATAGTTAAGGATGAATGATTCAGTTCATTAGGTCCATAAAAACTACCAATGAATGGGGTAAACCATAGACATCAAAACTAACACATAAAACCCATACCTTCTCCTAAAGGAATTCCATAGTACATCAGATGTTATGACCCTTAGTTGAGGATATCCTATCCAGAGGTCAATTTTTGAAAACACTAAAGAACCTATCCGCATGCTAATAAGGATATAGATTTGAGGAAGAGGGTATGTGTTCTTAATCTTAATCTGATTCAACATCGAATAATTGGAACATAGTATAAAAATATACGTTATCATTCTTGGAATACAACATAGAAGATCGACAAGGTGATGTACTAGGATGGTAAACCCTTCTTGAGCAATTCCTCCAACTGAGTCTTATTCTCCTTGAGTTCTGGTGGTCCCATTCTGTATGGAGGTATGAAATCTAATTCTAGCCCGGAAAAAAAATCTATCATAAAATCTGAATTAGCCTCAGAAAAAATTTTGTGGATGTTTTTTGGATATACATCTTTAAACTGATCCAAGAGTAGGTTAATGGTAATATTCTATACTCTCCCATCATCAAGAATAAGAAAATCCACATGAGATGTGAGTTCACACAACTGTTATCAAATTGACACTACACGAGCTACATGAACATACCATTGATCATGTTGGTCATATATGTCTCCCTAAGGAGGCATGAACATTACTCTATATTGATAAAATTAATTGTTGGATTGATATGTCACTAGCCATCACATAACTAAAATTAGATCAAAGACTGTAATATCAAGAAGAAACTAGTACCATAGAGAATGATACCCACCATCCTTGACTAGATTCCATCTACACTAATGAATATTATCATTTCATGCAGCTAATTGTGTATCAATTGGCATAACCGCACACAAACATTCCACCACTAGGCCCAAAGAAATCCAAAAATAGAGAAGTAATAAATAAATGTTAGGAAACTCCATCCAATAAATATCTAGAAATGTGGGTGCTACATGAATAATTCTTAGAACTATCAATAGAACAACTTGACAACTTTTAGGAATTGTATTAAATGAATATATCTACCTCACCCCTCTTCCATGGGTCTCAGTTTGAGTCCCCATTATTGCACCACCCTACTGGTATGGACTCTCTCACCCCGGGGTAACAATCCCACAAATAAAACTAGCACATCCAAAAAAAACACCAACTTCCTACTAGATAAGCAAGAATTGGTCCCTTTTCTATTAATTTAATGGGACTCGATCCTCCCTTAATACCCATCTGTTGAGGGTTCTATAAAAACCACATCACAGGCCCATTCTTCCACACTATTAACACTCAACTACTCATCATGGAAACAGAATATTCATGTTCTATATCCTTCAATACTAATAGGAAAACACCTAATCATCAATCTAGGAGGATTTTACTCTACCTAGATCACTCTATGTGCTTCCTCTTTGATGGATATTTTTGAAATCACACTTCCTACCCTGGTAAGTATCTCCACTAGTTCAAACTACTAGAACTACAATCCTACATTGTAATGCCTCATTTATGTTCCCTTATGATTTTAGTTCATGATCCACCACTTCATTAAACCAGTATAAAGATAATTTTTTTATGTGATACTTGATCCCATGTCTATATACATTACAGAAATGTTTCAAAGTCATGGACATATCTCATGGAAATGGTGGAACATTGTGTTACAAGTCCATGAAATGGTTTACATATTTCTTCACCAATATCATTCCTTAGATCAACCACATAAACTCTACATCTCACTCCTATCCCAAGGTATCTGAGAAAATGTATTTCAATTACATTCTATATAATTCCTTCCATTATCACACCATCAACTAGATATATCTATTCTAAGGTATCTCATAAGAACTAAACTAGTCCCCATGGAATATATGATTTAAACATGATTCCATTTTTTGAAGGGGTCTCTTACTAATAAAAAAAATATCTGGATATACTATATCCATATCTAATTATCCTTATTTCCATACTCTCTAATAAAAATTGGAGTCTGTTGTAAGAGAAACTCTTAGGTCACATCGAACATACTCAACATGACACGCCATGGGACACATTCCATCATCTTCATAAGATGCGAAATGTTGTCCTGAAACAACACCACTCCTCTATTTTCCTAAACTATATAAAATTACAACCCCTTTCTATATGAGCTTTAATAGAGAAATCCTATTATCTATTAATTAACATAGGTCAATATGGTGGAATCTCCCTAAAATTCCATGAACGAGTATCTACTCTTACATGCATTTAAGAAATTAATAATTTGATAAAATCTACATGTTATCTCATTTAGAACCCTTCCTTAAGTAAAATTCAATGATTAATCATTATCAATAATAATTTTACAATTTCTCATATTCTTTATTAGATATACATTTAGTCAAATTTTCACGAAGGTAACACGCATCATACCCTCCATATCCCACAGACCCATACTGTGTGTTCCTAAGATAATGAATGCAACCCATATCTGTTGTTTCATAAAATGATAAATGAATTTACAACCTCATTACATTTGTTCATGATATAAATATCATAAAATATTCACATTACACAATCATTTTACCACCCAATGTTGAAATTCCATTCAATTGTAACAACACTTAACAAGAAAAAAAATTTCCACCCTAGACTACTGGGATTTCCCTCGTACATTTGTTAGATACTGCCATGCACTACATAATTTCCAAGGATGAAAATTACTGATCTATAATAAAATATACCAAATTGTATGAACAAAAATTTAACTACTCTGATACAACATTATAACATCCCGGACCTAGAATACACTAACACGGTTCCTAGAGTGAAGTCACGAAATGACCTCATGTTTTCTTCCTCGAACTCCATAGTTTGCTGAGATGTAGTGAGGGTATAAAGGGTCACGTGGGAAGAATATAAACTCTTGTTTTGAGTAATCCTCATTAGTTAATGAATATAATAATGTAAACTATTAGCCAAAAATCCAGAAATATGCATTACCAACCAAAACCAAATAGGGAATAACCAAAAACAAAATATAATTATGTCATTTCATGCTAAATGTTCTAAAAGTAAAAAAATCCCAAAACATATACAAAAAGAAGAGTCCCAAAATGGGTCCTTAAACTATGTCCTGCCTTAAAACCATGCATATCCCTTTCCCAAATCTATAATATAGCATATGACCATTTACATTGTAGTGACCTATAACAATGATATTTGCTTGGGTACCCAATAGATGTTCGATTAGTGTTTGAGTATAGCTCAGTAGGACACAACCAACGATGTCTAAAAAATATTCTATCTAAACTGATAGTTCATGCATGCAGAAAAGAAATAACTAGGTAAACATAGTACCAGATGGGTTCCATTAGATAACAATGCTCTATTGGACCATTTTTATCACTTTATCTATTTTCATCACATAGATATCCTCCATTAATAAATTAATTTTCCTTAAATTTTCCTTGGATTAGGAATTTACATGATTTACTCGATGGAATATTCTGGTCAATTACAATGTATAAGGAAATAAATAATGTTCCCTATCCATATTGGGATAGATTTTTCATAAAAATTTACATCGCACTAACCCTGGATCCTAAGTCTAGGTAGTCTAATCAAATGAATCATTTTGTGGCATAGAGACATAGTCTCATTCGATAACCCATGCATTTTGGGGTGGTGTTTGAACTTCAATCTAAAAATACCTATAGGTGTAGATACTTAGGAAAAATAAACTAAAACTACCAATCCATGTGAATATGATTATATATACATTTACCTAATAAACCATATCACTTACCATTCTTAATAAAACACATTTCATTTACAATTTCATATCTAATTCAACATATTAATCATCATCAAGACATAACCCATTTTTACATTCACCATTTACTTACATAGCCCATTTTACCATTTCCCTTTTTATAACATAACCCATTAAACCTGTATAACAATCCCTGTAAATTAACCAATTCTACAAGGATCGTCAATTTTCAAGAGTGACCCCATTTAAGACATTTATCATTTTGTATGCATCTCCCCACTTATGTGTTTCAATTAAAATTCATGTTTCATTGTTCAAATTAACATTAAACAAATTAACCAATTTTTTACATGAATTCATTCCTTCACAAATAGTATTATACACATCTATGAAAAATCACTATTAGTGTCTCTATATGAATTTACATAACATACAATTTTTTTATTCATGTTATAAACATTAACACAATTAAATTTCATGATTAATAATTACATATTCCATGTATGCGAATGTTGGAACATCCAGTGGGTGTCCTTAAATTGGTCTAGTCACCCCTATTCATTATAGAGAAACCATGAAGGGATTAATTTATCAAATAGAACATATTTTTTCAAATCACACAAAAGGAACCAAATTATGAACCCAAAAGAAAAATTAACTGAACAACACATACACAATGTAATATCAATATTATGTGATATAACGTGAAGAAAAACTACCATAAATCCGAAGATGAACACACCCATACCAATAACCTTAAATAAGGATTCAATATCCCCTCAAATCCCCAAACAATGATAAGCTAGAAAATAGGGCTTTAGTGCTTCAAAAGAAGATGAAATGATCTACATTTCTAATACGGATAACAGAAGAAAGAGAATAATTATACTTACCTGAAGCATTAATTCAGTACCAACGATACTCCACATTTCCGATAATTAATAGAGAAACACCATTGGGATGATTTGGGAGGTTATGTTCATCCCTATTTATTAAAGATGAGTAATGTGCTATAAAATGGGGTGAGAGTCTTAAAATACTGAAGGGTAGTCTATTATGTTTTCACATTTCAATAAGGCATAGGGTTTGGCCATATAATTTTCCAAACTATACGCCAATCATGCTATTTCCCCTGTCAAATAGGGGCTGGGTCACACAATTACTTAGGGAGCCTTTCAAAGTTTCAAAAACCATGATCCAATCATGTAGAATGAAATTTAACTACCTAGATAGTTTTGATCTACCCTTTTATAGTTTTCTAACCATACCCCCATATTCTTGGCTAGCACCATTTTAGGGAAAAATCGATCTATAACCATGTTCCAACCATGTAACATGAAATGGTGGGAAAAAATACACATTCTATCATTTCATGAATCATAAGAACACCCTTGAACATCCCTACACATCTGGAAACATTTCATTAATCAAAATTTATATTTTTAAAATGATATTCTAAAAAATATGAACCTCCATCAATTCTAGGATCTTACATCCATGAATATAAAGGGTCTTATGGGTTTGGATATTAGAAGTGTAATACGTCTTTTATTTATGAATGTTCATTATAAATGTATCATGTATCTAGGAAAATTAAATACTCCACTTTCCAAAGTGTTGTAGGTGGAATCCTAAATATTTCAGGTGGGGAAAAAATAAATAATTTAAGTGTGGGAAAGAAGGGTTCATAGCTTTCTATTTACAATTGGTGAAATCCAAAAAATGCGATGGATGGAGGAAACTTCTGATAAAACCGTATCCTTTTCTAAAATGATGAAATATAGGGATAAATGACACAATTTTAATTAATTTAATGATCAAATTGTTTCTGATGAAAACTAATGGAAAAATCTCTAAGGCCTAGAGAGAAAGTTTGAGGTTATTCCATCACGACTTCTAAGGTGGATATTGACAATGATTTGGTGAAAGATACACTATGAATTCCCTCACTGAAAAAAAATTATTTGATTCTTTTTCTATGAATTCATTCATATTAGACAATCTTAGTAAAATAATTAAAACACAACTTCAAACATCAATGTAATTTTTTTAAAATAATAAATGTTGTTCAATGGTTTCACCTTAATAAAATAGATCATCCATTGTAAAAATTATTATAATGAATTTACTAGAAAAAATTTATAAATTATATTTAAATGTATAAAATTATATCCTAGGTTTGGATTTCACTTCCTTAAAAACAGATAACATAAATTAATAGATAATGAAATTTTCACTATATCATCAACCATACTTTAATTATTTAAAATTACATGAATGGGGATAAATCATCTCTTATATACTCCTACGAATTTTGAATATTACATACCTATGAGAAAGTGTATCTTACTCATACTATTAAGATTATATGAAATATAATTCATGAATACATTCCCTTTTTGAGGGAATATAATTATGCTGTTCTCAAGTAATTTTCTTGTATTGTTCAATGATAAGAGTTTGAGTCAACAATCATTATAATAATAGATTATTATACAATAGCCATGAATAAATGGATAATTTCTACTATAGATTATGAGGAGATGAAGAATAAATTATATGAGAATATAGGTGAAGGGTTCGCACACCCATGTTCTTCACTCTATATTGAACCCAATCCTCTTATAATAGAATATGTATGGGGTAACACACCTCAATATTGATAATCATGAGATCAATAAATTCCTGATTAAGAGAATTATTTTAAATCAATGTATTGATGAAATATTTTATTACCTATGTGGAGATGATTAATTCTATATAATGGAAATTTTTTTGGGATATTTTCATGTAATGGTGAGGATTCATCATATCCTCAAGACTACATTTTGAACAAGGTAAAATATTTTCATGTTCATAGTGATTGTATTTTTACTCACTAATGCTCCAAAAATAAATACGAACAAAATAAATAACGTCATTAAGAATTACCTTGAAAAATATAATTTACACATTATAGATTATATTATTATCTACTCTAAATGAAATGAAGAACATGATAAGTATGTCAATGTTATACTCAATTATTTATGGAAGTAATGTATGTACAAAAATTATTGAAATGTGTGTTTATTGTTGATTAAGTAACATTTTTATTTCATTTTTTAACAATACAAAAGATATCGATGGATCGATCAAAAAATATGGAAATGAATGGTGCATAATACCAACATATATGACTAAAATTTGATATTTATTATATTTGTTAGGTATTATCATCAATTAGTGAGAAACATATAACGATTTTCATGTACAATAAACAAGAAAACTGAAAATGGATTCATGTTTATATAGATGAATTTATATGTATAAATAAATAAATAGAAGATGAATATCCAAATTATTGAACCTGTTCTAACATTAATAACCATAATAGAAGGATTTTTAATACATTGAGTTCCATCCAAAAAGGGATATTGTAAAGACCCCAACTCTTGTATCGTTGATTAAGTGGTAACATTTTTACATTTTTTCTAGATTCATGTGATAACATCGCAAAGGACAAAACAGTTTCGTAATAAGATTAAAATTGATAGATACTAGAGTCTCACGTTACATTTGAAAAGTCAAAATATTACTTAATTTTTGTGTTTAAAAATATCATTATTCCCTATATAATATCATACCTATTAAATTTCATGGATTCTTGGGAATGGAAACAAAATAATGGTTAGCTAAAATTATCAGTTAGTGTTGTATACAGATGAATATGTCTTAAATAAATAAATAATAATAAACAGGGAAACCTAAAAATATGAAAATTTGTTTCAATTAATCAATAACATGAGCATGAAATACTCAATACTCAATTGGGAAAAGTATATAATTGAATATAAATTCCATTTAGTCAATAAGATGATAATTATATGAAACAAAAGATAATATATATATATATGGAAATATCAGGTATAATAATAATAAATGAATTATCAAGGAAGATAATGATTAATTGTTGGACATCATGATATCAGGCTTCAACCTAACTTTACCATCAAGTCCTTATCACAATATAGATTAACTAATGGTTAAGTATAACCCAGAAAACCATTTAAATAATTATAGATAATTGAATTACCTCATGAGATTAATGATTCATCATGTGGATATTTGTAACTTGTCCATAAAAATATTTTCATGCCCAATGCATTCCCTATAAATCTAATAATTGATATTATTCATAAATAGTTTTTGGAAAACATTTCTATATTGAGTATGGAATATAGATTACTAATACTTTCTCCAATCAAACCCATAAATTTCAAAATAATTTTAAAATTTAAATACCATATAATATTTATGTAACAATTTTATCCATGATAAATAATTATATTATTTAGTGGAATGTAATGTCAAATGATCACTAGAATATAAATTTTTCAAGCTAGTGTTAATTATTGTAAATATAAATCAGCAATATTAGTGTCAATATTTTATTAAGTTGATCTAATCAGAAACCATCCAAAGAAATAATATTTTTTATCATTAAAAATATCAATATTATAGTTTATGTAAAATATATAGTTTTAATATTTTTATGAATTGAAGTACAATAATTTTATATTTAAAAAATTATTGATGAAAATACGATTTTCAATAAGAAAAGAACATTAAAAATAAAAAATTCCCTTATTAATAAGAAAAACAAATTCATTAAAAATATAATTTTAATAATGTAAATGATGCTTCAAAGAATGGTTTGGTCATGATAATTAATTATTCCATTCATATTGAGGATGTTAAAACCAAATATTCAATTCATTTTTTCTAAGATATGTATTAAAGTAACTTGTTTAGAAAAGGATAGGAAGATTATTTCAAAAAGAATTTAAAATAAGTTTTTTTGTAAAAATTATTTGAAAATCATTGTGAAATATTTTTTAATATATTTTTATAAAACATGGATTTTGAAGAAAACTGATTTTCAAATGAAGAAATAAAAAAATAAATATTTTATTATAAATAATTTCTCATAAAATTTAAATATCAAAGGGAGGAAAATGAAAATATTAATTGATTAATTATATTTTATGTAAAAGGATAATTATATAAACATCATAAAAGTATATATATGTTTAAACTGACATGTGTCTGAAATGACATAATTATTTATGAACAACCGTTAAAATGATCATAACATTCAACTAATAACTAATAATTCAATAAATTATGTGTATCAATTATAAATACTCTTAAAAATGTTTAAATATAAATTAATATAATCAAAATCCATTACATAAATAATCTTATAATATCAATGATATGAATATGTAATGTAACCAAATCATAATAAATTCAGTTAAGAAATTAATTATCACTACGTAATTTTCATCTAAAATTACATTGGTATAAATCATAAAATTTAAATCCAAAAAACAATTTAATTTCAAATATTCCATGATATTACATTTGAATGTGGTACTATATAAACCATATAATATAACTAGGTTTAAAAACATAAAAAATGTCTCTATATAAGAAAATTGGGACAAATTATATCACCTAATGCTTCCTTTTAGACGAGAAAGTATTAACCTAAATTATAATGGATTAAATAAAGATATTAATTTATAACAGAAACAAATTAGTATTTATAATATCATATATTATACATTTATAAAAACTAATCCCTTGATTATTGTTAATATTTTATTATGAATTGTGTTTCAAGCATTAATATCCTAGTTTCCTTATGCATGTTTTAACATGAATGTTCTTTTCCTTTAGAATATCTTATAGTAATAAATATATTGAATTATATTACTGTCATAAATAACTTTTTTTTACATTAGATATATTTTTTTAATCATTATTGAAATTTTAACATTGAAAATTGGTCACAATAATTCAGGGATATTGTAGTTTGTACGTATACACAAGCGATATTTCCATTTCTATAATTGGTTAAAGGGAAATGAATTTTGTGATATAATAATTATTCATAATTACTATCATTATATATATATATATATCATATGTTCACTAAATTTGTCCTTATTAACTTCAATTTATAGAAGAAGTTAAAAATAATTCACATCACTTTGTAATATGGTATTCCGTCATATACACAATCAAAAATTTAGTTTCTCATTTTATGGTAGGGGATAATGATATAGGTTATTAAATTAGCCAAAAAATATATCTCAGTAAATGGAATATAATTGTGTTATTATATTGGATTTTTTAAGACAAAATTTCTAGTTCTTGGTAAATAAAAATAAATGGCTTTGTTAAGGTGATAACATTGTGGTAGATAAACATTATATTAATATCCTCTTAAAGAAAATAGGGTTTTCATTTTGGGATACCCATAACCTCAAAAATATGTATAAGTATGTTGGTAAGAAATTTTTGTAGGTTTTGGATGATCTCATGGTTTTTTTGTGAAAAATATATGTGGGTGTTCCCTTTTATAATTTATGTGTAGTGGCATTTTTTAGGCTCACACAACTATTCATTAATGGGGAGTCCCTATCACCCCATGTTTATAAATGTTGATAAATAACATAATTTTTTTGTGTCATAGTCATGAAAAACCAAAACTATATAAATTAAATTATGTTTTCACTTGTTTTTCCAAAACCCATTATGCTTATTTACTTTTATTTTTGTTTAGATTACACAAGAGTGATTAGATTTTTTGTCCTTGTTAATTTGTAAAATAACTCCAAAAAAATTGATCCTTTTATTATAATTTAGAACAAATTTTTAATAATGTGTAATCCAAATTATCAAACAAATTTTCCATGTGTGTAAAAAATAAATTTTAACAAAATCTAATGTAATGTGCAAAAATCCTTTTTAAACATAATTGAAGAAAATAAATTCTATGGTATTTACTAATAATTATACTCAAAAGGTATGTTGAATTATTTACATAATAGTATGTATTATGATTCCAAATATAGATTATATTTTTTTTAAAATTCAATTCCTATAAGAGATATAATTTTATTTCAATTTAAACTCATAGTTATGTCAAAAAATATATTCTCATGAAATACATACTTCAAGAATTAGATGATTATATATATAATATATGAAATTTTTTCATGACTCATCCTAGTGGCTATCATGCCATGACGACCCCAAGCCCACCTCTAATATGGTAGGGGCTATCTACTAGCACTGAGTAGGCATATCCCACAAATGGTAGGCATTTTCATATGTACATGTACACACGATCACATCTCCACAACTAAAATAATGAAAAGTAAAAAAAATGTAATCAAATGCATGAATGCCACTATATGACATCCAATAGAGTAAAACATAAGAGTAAAGTTCAATAAAGTACAATTGGTCCAAAATACAAGCCCAATAAAAAGTTTCTCCAAACCATAATGTGGAACATGTAAACCAAGGTACTGGGATTGCTTCCTGTAGTTGTAGGAGCACACCCTAGAATGTCTAACAACACTATGAACCATCTAGTCCTAGTCCACCTAGAACTCTATAATATGTTTGAACATATTCAAAATACATGACATGTGTAGGAAAAACCCATGTAGGGGTGAGAAAAATGAAACTAATTAAGACTCCCCAAAAACAGAGAGGATTACCACAAAGGTAAAACCATGAAGAATATACCATAGAGAAATACCAAAATAAGAAAAACAATTATGAAGATATATTCAGAACAACATAGATATGTGTCTACAGAACATACAATAAGAACATATATGTATACCCAAAAATAATTGAAGGCCTCAGAGTTTCTTCCCCTACCAGCTAAACGGTTCCACTCGTAGCAGACTCGTACCACGAGTTCACACTCCTTGAGCTATCTGATGGAAGCACATAGAACATATCTATAAAAATTTCATAGGAGAACACTGGGGTCTTGATAAGTTATTTTGTTTACCTAAGACATCTAGTCTCTCTAAGACACATGTTTTTGATAACACATGTAGTTTCAGTAACACATGAAGTGTTGGTAACAAGTTGATTTCCGGTAACACATGGAGTGTTGGGAACATAAGGAGTTTTGATAAGTCTTACAACCCCCAAGTCATGTATTTACGAAGTCACAAAAAATCATCAACCACTGAACACCACCCAAATAACAATCTTCATGCCTATTCCTATAGAATAGAAATAATATTAACTCAGTATACATATAGATGGTCAATGGATAGTGGTCACTCTGGGACACCTAGCCCTACTGGAAACATCATCCTAGATATAGGATAAGTGATTTTGTCAATATTAGTCACAACTTATCCACAAACCCTATCAAATGTACCACAAAGAGAAGTGGGGACTGAATGGGCCTCTAGGTGTGATACATGATCCAACCGACGGAGTCAACAATCGAAGATGGTATGAGACAACTCACTTCATAATATGAGACTTCTTCTATTATGTGAACTAGACCTTACACCAAACCCTTATAAGAATATTACAAGGATATCCTCTCAACAAATTATGATCCAACTAATACCCTACCAATCTATCTCAAAAGTATCTTCCCATCACAAAAGTCCTAATTCTGCATATATCTCATCAATCAGATAGTCTATTTGAAATATATGGCCATTTTAGTCAAGTGGCTCAATCCAAGACCTTTTCAACCTATCCCAATGGATACCCTAACCTGGTATGCTCAACCTAAACTGGATCAAACTTTCTTGGTCTATTGGTTTTATCCTGTTTGGCCACCATAACAGCTCGTCTCATCTAATCTGGAAAATGTTGTGGGCTAGTTTGATTACACCACATGCTATCTGCCTGATCACGTGACTCCTACTAGCCAACGAATATTGAATTCATTCAATGTGGATGACCACTACATCCCAGATCCCCCACGGCCTGCTACCAATGTGATCTCTACACAGATTCTATAATCATATGTGGATCCCTTATCTGCTTCCCTGGTCACCTCCTATAGCACCACTCTAGCTTCGGACTCCTGCATGGCCCCATAGGGTCATGCTCCACCTCTGTCACACCTGTTCATCAACACCAGTGTCCCCTTTGACAAGATATGGGTTTGACTTCGGTTCTTATTTTTTTGAAACAAGAGCATGAAATTGATCCTTGGTTTACTTTCTTCATCACCCTGGGCTCATATCGACATCATAATTCATTCCATTGAATAATAAATCAAACAGAGATATCCCCATAACTACTTTGATATATCCATTACCATCACCCTCACACCTCCTTCATCCCATTCTGATCATTGATCTGTGATTTCAGATAATTTCACAAAGGATTAATTGTGCAATGATAAATTTATTTCAACATTTCTAGTCATGGGAAAAATTATAATTGCTTGCAACCAATGTATAATGGGGGAATTAAATCAGAAATCAAATAATTGGAAATAACTTTGATCAATTTTCATGTCAATTATGGTTCATTGTCATTAGAACATAAATATAAATCCAAAAAATAATCACATGTTCATTCTCCCATGAAAACCATGAAATGCTACATCCCATACCACAACGATGATCAACCCCAAGAAAATATGTATGTTGATTGGTCCACGTTCTTTTTGGAATTCATGAACAGGAAAAAGAAATGAAATAAAAAATTCCATGCCTCAATTCAGTTTTATTGATGATGAAAAATGATCACCACATTATTCTTGTGACTGATGATCCTTCGAATCTGAGGTTGATGAATGATCTTCGATCCATGATCCAAAACAATTTGATGAAAGAACTATCTCACCATGCCTTAGAGGAATTATAGGGTTATGGTGATAAACCTAAATACACAGAAAACACATATTTAAAGAAAACATGTCAAAATGTCAAAAATAATAAATTTTTATTAAAATATTTTAATGGAATTTACGTCAAAAAACTATCATTCATAGTCACCCCACACTGGCCGATGTTTGGCCTCTCATAATGAAAAAACCCATTATGAACTAAAAAATGGTCATATATTTGCAATACAAGTTACAGTTTTTGTGATATTAGGATTTTAAAAAAAGTATTTATTTATTTTATCAACTGTTACATCCTTGGATTCTTTTTCTATAGATGACCAGTTCCAACCAAGGATAGGTCATCCCTAGGGTAAACCCACTATTCTGAATTCAATGATTCCCTTAGATTTGTGATCTGAGAAAAACAAATGATATTTCTATTTTTAATAAATTTCATTCACACACACTATTAGTATATTAATATTTTTCATCACATCATTCTGGGTCACCGGGCCTCAGAATCACATGTTGTCTCAGCACCGAGTCTCAGTATTTCCCCAAATAATTTCTATTTTCTTTGGAATCTCCAAGCCATTAAATTCTCCCTATTTTAGGGATTTTTTACTCGAAATCCAAAACAAACGAATACTCAACAAATTGAGGTTACTAAGCACAAATTTGAGCCTTCTTCTCCAATGTGCTTCCCTATATATTCTTGTTTCGCCACAAAATGCGCACTAGAGCAATAAAACACCCACGAAAGACCCCCTTCTATCGATCCTTTACCTCCATTGAGTTCTCAACAAAAGTATCTCCAGTAAAATCAGTGTGATGAATCATGCATATATATCATCATTTGACACACATGGAAGGTTTCATGTCATCTGTCCAACTGATCAAGTAGAGCCAAGTGGAATGCCACCTATCCAAATCAACATTGTATTAGGGACGAGCTGATGATTCTCATACATGGAATTCTATCTTGGAGAAATATATATATTCTTCATTGAGGATAGTCCTAAAGGAACACATGGTATCCCTTCTTGAACTCTAATGGCCTCTCATTGTCCGTTATCAAAATATTTTTGACTGCTCTATGTAGTCTTCATCTTCTCCCAGGAGACCAGAAGCTTCTCTATAGTCACCCACACCATCTTCAGGCCCATTAGTGCAGACTATCCTATGTCATTCCAAATAAGGTGTTGACCTATAAGGTCTCCTGTACATACCCTCGAATGGTGACATACCGATGGGGGAGGGGTAGCTAAGGTCGTATGCAAACTCCACCAGAGATAATTGATCATCAGAATGATGTCTAAAACATAGCATGGAATCCTTAGGCATTTCCACCAGATCAAAAATGTCCCTCCTATCTAGACATCCATCGATTGATAAAACTTCATGATCAATTTGAACTGAGAGAATATGCTACCATGATCCTCTTCCCAAGAGTATAGAAAATATCTATGTGATTTCTATAAAGTAACTCTATCCATCACCTCTATCTCAAGTTCAAATACTTCTAAGTAAAGATATACAAGAGACAATTTTGGTCGAAGTAGATGATAAACCGCTTTCCCATTTGATAATGTCACCAAATATTCAATACGAAGAATAATACTTCTACTCATGTTCATGGGTTTCATAGTTCTGTTAATGTGATTTCAAAAGGCATGAATTTTAGGAAATCAATCCTTGCCTCTACATCTGAACACAACCAAGATTGGTTCCTGATGCATCATAGAAAAATACATACTCAAAACCGTCCTCCAAAATTTTAAAGAGGGGATATCTCAAAAAATTTATCCTCAATGTTCACAGGATCCATTGCAGCATCAGTCTCTGAGATGACATGTTCGCAAAAAAATACATATTGAATCCACGACTGACACTTTAAGAGTTTCCCATAAATCTAATTCTCTTGACATGTGTCCAAAACAATCACCAAGTGTCTCTCATTATCTTTCTTGGACACCGTGTACAATACAAATTTATAAATGTATACCACCTAGGGATGTATAGGGTGAAACAATTGGTCTGATGAATCCCTTTTTCTGTATTCCTCCAACTACACCCTTAACTCACAAGGATTTTCAAAAAGCATCTGATATTCTTTTGTAGATATTGATATCTTCCCATTTTATATATTAGTGCATAATTCTATCTCTAGGTGGGTGGGTAAACCTAGAACATATATATGGAAGATGTATTTGTAATTCAATACCAGTATAGGAAACTAAGTACTCAAAAAATCCGTTACCTTGAGGGTTATGATAACCAACTAAAAAGTAATTAGATGTACCCTCATATGCGTGATTCCATCCTAACTTGCAAGGATTTTCCTTTTAGAAGATAAGAAAGGAAATATTGTTCTTTTATCATGGAATAACTACACCCTTTTCCTATAACAATCTAACTTATCTTGAACTGTGGCTAATTTTCCATACATGGAATAACATCATAAGGTCTTGACACTAAAACCAAGGGATCCCAACCGAAACTGTCGACATTAAGTGCCCTTTCAAAATGTTCATTCCAGTTTGTGGCCATAGGGTCTCATCTTGTATGAGTCTTTAACTACGAGGGTCAATTCAAAGGTTAAATAAAATCTATAAGTATCAAACTAGAAAGGTGTTAATAAAGGAAATCAATTGAACATGTGTATATCAACTACAAATATTGTAGAAAGACAAAGATTGTACCATGAACCATTCCAGGATTCATGGAGTCATAAGGACATATTACTAGTAGTTGTATCCTCTATTGTCTTCTAGTTTCCCAAAGTATAATATGGACTTCCTAGGGTGGTATTGGAAACACATCGAAATGATGGTCACCTCCTACTACTTCCTCACCTCTTCTACCATATACGACGCACAATGGATCTATCTGCTCCTCCACAATCTCATCCTTGGTGGTTCATCAACCAACTCTTTGAATGTTGCGTGAATAGTGGGAAAATATCACATGGAATGTCCCCTACCATGAAAATCTTAAGAATACATTTTCCTCAGTAAACTATAACGTCATTGGACATTCTGAATAAACTTCACGTTTTGTCGTTTATGTCGCGCACCTACTATCGGTTGGTCTGGTTTCCCTTAAATCTAGTTGATTTCTTCTTCAGAAGTCGATGATATTTTTTAGGACCCTACGTATCATTATCATTTTCAAAAATATGCATCCATGACTTAGTCTAGAATGTTATATCCACACGAACCACTGGAGTTGGGTCTATGGACTAATCAACAGAAGAATGTTCCACCAACTGACCTGCTTGAAGAAAAACTATTCAATGATCGGATCCCCTCAGATCGGCCTCACCAAATCTTATGTAGATCTATCCATCTTGATATGAAAGCCTCATTGGCTGGCATCATTAATAAATCCTATAATTAAACAAGATATATCCTATTTAAAAGATTATACCTAATGATATGACTCGATAAGGACATAGAAGACACACCCCATTCCTATATGATTAATGTACTTTCATTTTTTTCAACTAGTTTATTCATGTACATAGTTGAAAAGAATGTGTATGGAGTATTGGTTATGGATACATCGGTCGATGCACCAACACTGGAGTCCCTATCTAGAATGCCGAACTCGAGACAATTAATACTGTTGGCTCAAACAAATCTCCCAAACTCCCAGTCCTGAAGTAGAACTGACTCACCTATGATATAACACATTCACAACCTTTCAGAGTGGGGCTAATTCCATGACTACCCCATGCCCACCTCTGATTGTTTTGGGTCCATAGACTAGCAACAGGTAGTCATATCATTCGAACGGGAGGCATTTTCTTAATTACTTGTTCGCACTCACACAAATCCAAGACCAAAACAATGAATTATAAAAACACTAAGTAAAAAATTAATCAATTCCAATATTTTCAAATAAATAGAGTATGAAATGAATTTAAATTGTAATAAAGTACAACTAGGCTATAATTCATGCCGACCAAAATGAATCTGCAAAATACATATTCCATATTATAAAAAAAGGTAGTAGGATTACTACATGTAGTCGTAGGACCACACCATGTTCTATATAAACACCCAAAGCACTGTCTAGTAATATTTTGTATGGAACTCCGTAGCATATTCGAATGTCTTCTAAAGACATAATGCGTGCGAGAAAATCCCATGTAGGGCTGACTAAAACAATTATCAGTATGACACCCCAAAAACACAAAGGAACACCATAGTGGAAACACCACAAAAAAGATACCCTATAGAAATACCAAAATGGGATAAACCCTATAAAATTATATAGTCATCTTAACAGAGGTATATTTCTATATAAAATATAAAAAGATCCTCCAGGTAAACTCATAAAGGATTCCAAGCCTCAATGTCTCATCCACTACCAGCTACATTGTTCTGCATGTGGCATGTTCATCTTGGGAGCTCTCACTCCTCATTTTATCCAATTGAATCATTTAAAATAGGTCTACCAAAAGTACAAAGAGAAAAATAGGGTCTCAACATGTTACTTATTTTCCATGATACATCCATACTCTATATGAAATAGTGTTTCAAAAAAACATGGAGTTTTGGTTACAAACGAAGCATCAATAACACATGGCATATCAGTAACATGAGGACTTTCAGTAACACATATAGTGTGGGTAACATATGTATTGTTGGTAAAACACAAAGTGTAGATATGTAACATATCCCCCAAGTCACATAGTATACATGTCATTGCCAAAAAATCAACCACTGTTAACTTCTCGATGCACACTTATTAGGTCTAGTCACATGGAATTGAATGAATCTGATCAAGATACACATATAGGGGGTCAAAGACTAGGGAACAATGGAGGGACACCTAGACCTACTAGAAAAAAACTAGATAGAGGATAGGTGACAATATAAATATTGGTAACACATTCTCCACAAAACCCATATAAGTTACAATAAAGAGAAGTGGGGAATGATCTGACCTCTTTGTGTGATACATGATCCATCTCGCTGTGTTTACTATTGTATCCAGGCCAAGACCAATCAATTCAGAATATGGGTAATCCTCTATTATGGGGACATGATCCTATATTGATCCATCATAGGAAAAGACCAAGGGTACACTCTCATAATTTTATGATTCAAATAAAACCAAATAGATCCATCTTAATTGGACCTCCTCGATGAAAGGTTCCCAAAACTCCATATGACTATTTCATCAGATGATCCATTTGATAAAAGTTTCTATTTTAGTGAAATAGAGTGATCCGGGTCTGGTCGACCTAACCCGGCTCAGTCCATCTCAAACAATCTTGGCCAGTTGGGACTACTCGACTGAATCCTATTTCATCTAGTCCATCCCTCACTAAGAGACAATTTGATGGCAATGCACATGGTCTGGCTGACCATGTGCAACCACATAATCAATGCGGTGTTTTCATGTTCAAGACGGATAACCACCACATAAAAAATCTATTGGAACCAAGGATTTTGGCGGATAATATTGGATTTTGGATTTTGTTTGTTGTAAATTGGGACATAAATGACTAGGGTGTTTTCAAGGACTGAGGTCATACGATTGAGGTTGAAAGCAGTATTTATGGTGGAGAAGCTTCCCAGTGTTTGAAAAAAAAATTGGTCTCACATTTAGTAGTGAGTTTGATGTTTGAAAATGAATGATTTTTTTCATAGGAGTGAATTGTATGAAGAATTTTTAAGAATATCATCCAAGGGTAAGAACTGCGTACCATAATACATAGGCTACATACAATGTTCCAGGAACGGTATGCGGAGAGGCGAAAGTTGTACGCGGGTGTGTATCTAGGAACCAAAAACTGTCCACAACTAAGAGTCAGTGTGGTAAACAGATGAGATGAAGTCAGTAGAGGAAATAGAACATGTAGGAGAAAAGGTGGTACACAGAGCGCATAAGAAAATGGTTCACGGGTGGCCTACAGATTGTAGTGGAAGAAGAATTGGTAAGAGGTTTAGGCTGGATGAAAGAGTTGGTAGATCTGGATTTAGTGGATTCTATGGGTATCTTTGTCTATAATAGGATTTCTAGAATCCCTGATTATAGAGTATATTGAGTTTCATTATATAAATGTTTTTTCACTGGGATTTCGGTAACGGCCGAAGGAAGTTCACATAGGCTGAAGTGGTCCGTGAATGCTGACATGGTTCGCGAAGGCTGAAGGGAGGATCGCTAAGGAGAGAGTGGTTTGTGGTAAAGGTGTTTGTGGGGCTTCTTAACTCATAAAGGAAGTCTAATACATAGAAAAGGATCACTGGTACATTGACGTGAAGGCATTCTACGAATAGAGAACAGTTCACAAAAGGAGGGATTTCGTACAGGAGGTTCGTGGAGTTGGTATGCGGTAGCAGTATGCGATCGTGAAGGCTAAGGCAATCTGCGAAGGAAGGTGGTTTATAGCAACAGCAGTAGTATGAAGAGGAGTTGATCTTCATACCAAACCCATTACTCTATACGTAGTAGAGGAAGGTTGTTCACAATTTTTTTATGGATGCTTGAAAATGCTTCAAATCGGTTTGCGAAGCAAGTTTTTGGTACTTAGCAGTACACAGGAAAGAGGAATTCATAAAACGAACTACAAAAAAGAATCCATTTATAGATGAGGATTCATGATGTGATTCCAAAGCATTGAAGTGAACTTTATGTTGATAAACTGAGGGATGATTCTTCTAAAATAGTGATCAACGTGGAGTCAAAGGAAGTGATCCGGGTGACGTAGTGTGGTATCCCCGAACCATGTAAAGGCAGTCCACCTAGAAAGAGTAACTGTGCTAAAATATTTTATTCCACAACATATGAATATTAGTTGTTTTGGTACAATAGACACACTGTAGAAAATTTTCTCCTTGGACGTATCCCATAGTGGTGAACCAAATAAAATTGATGTGTCATTGCTTTGCATTTGATTGTTTATTTTCTTCTCCTCCACGTCATAGAGGTTTAATAGGTTCCTACCCATGTGGGAAAAATATCTATTAGTTTAAAGGAAAAAAGATGACCCACTGATTCACCCCTCCCCTCTCAAGGTGTTTTGGGTCCTTCAAGTTGTATCAGAGGAAAATGGTTTCTAGTGTTGAATCTGTCTTCTACTGTCATGGAGAATCTAGTAAACGTTAAGGGAGATCCCCTCTTCGATGGATGTAAATTTCAAATATGAAAAAACAGGATGAGATCTCACTTAAGATATCTTGTAATGTATTTATTTTTTTCTAATAGATAGGGAATAAAAGTCACTAATCGTATAGGGCTATCAATGACAGATACAGACATAAAATTACTTAATGCTGATGCAAAAGCAAAAAATGTCCTCACTAAAGCCTGTTCTGATCTGATTTATCTAATGGTAATTAGTTTCACATCCTCCATGTCAATGTGGGATAAAGTGGAGAATATTTAAGAAGGAGATAGAAAATTGAAGGAGGAAAAAATTCATTTACTGCACAATAATATTGATGATCTGAAGATGAACCCTAATGAGAATGAAGACTCCTTTTACAATTATATTACAGATGTTATAGGAAAAATATGATGATTGGGAGAAGTGATCAAAGAAAATGACATAGTGAAGAAAATCATGAGAGTAATTCCACCCCTATACAATGAAAATGTGTCAGCCCTTGAGAAAAGATATCTATACAAACTATAAGTGGATGATATTCTATGAAATCTATCAGCTTATGAGATGAGAATCAAACCAGAAGAAGCTAAACGACATATGAGCAAGTAATAGAATTCAAACCATGGACAAAGTAAATGTTTCAAGAGATAATAGTAAAGTATATGATGAGGAAAACTAAACTCTCTATCTCATTATATGAATCTCAAGAAGTGAACATTGAAATATGAAGGAAAGCTACCTCTGGATTGTTTTCGCTGTGGAAGAGTTGGGCACATTTCTTCTCAGTGCTCAAGATAATTTGACGATGAAGAGAGCGATATAGATAACATGTAGAAGCCTAGGAAAATATTCTTCAAAAAATGAAACATCAAATTTTCAAAGAAATTATAGAAGAAGAGTTTTTTCTATAAAGAGGAAGAAGATGGTAATGAATTATGTGAAAGAGATGAACTAGAATTTAAGACTAAAAAACATGTCACCATGATGGCTACCATTGAAAGTTTAGAACCATTGACAGATAAAGGTGGATATTTTCAGTGGATTAATAAAGTCAAGACCAAGTAGAATCTTAAGGATACTCTTGGTAAGCTTGAAATTGTATTTAAGAGATTTAATAAGTGGAAAGCAATGGTGGAGGAATCATCAGAATATATTGATCAGTTGGAAGAAGAAATTGAATGAAAGAAAAAAACTCTTGAAAGTTCCACCATCAATCATAGAAAGCACTAATGATATTGTGGAACTAAAACACAAAATTGAAGAATAATAAAAGTTCATCAATGAAATTACCTCGATACTAGAAGAGAAATCCAAGACCTTTGAGGGACTATGATAAGAATTTGTTAATCTATGAAGTAAACTAAAAATTGAATCAATTTCAAAAGAACCAAAGAGGAAAATACAATTTGGAAGGTTCTTAGATGTTGAGCTATTAGAGAGAGAAAAACATGGTTTCAATGGAGTTGAAATGATAATGAGTGATCAAAGATCCACATTCATCAGAAATAGTGGAATTGGTTGTGATGATGAAATGTCAAATGTTGTAAATAATGTGAACCAGAATAAAGGAAAGATGAAAGATGGTCATGTTTAAAAGCCACCAGAATTACTGAAAAATAATCCCTTAAATAAAATTGAAAAGAGAGATGAATATTATCCTAGAGTTATAGAAAGTATAGGCAGTCAAACTATTTTCTTGAGGAAGAAGGAAAGAGGATAAATAGATGTGATAAGACATTTCTGATTGTCAAGTGTCAGTTTTGTGGCTATCTGGGCCATACCATGTCATACTACGAAGAGGGAAGAATCTATATTAATTGTAAAGAGTTAGGTGTTTAACAAATGAGAATATATTCATATCCTACTTATTATATAAGAATTAATATCTATGTATATTGTTTTTTTGTTCTATCTTTGGCCATAATATTGTGCATTGCAGGCAGAGTAATGAAAGGAGAATGTCTTTCAATACTCAGAGACAAGTCAATACACATCAACCAAACCGTGACGATATTTCAAACATGTTGTCTCCTCTGGAAGAAGAATTTGAATATGAAGAAACATTATACATTGATTAGAGAATTGAAAGGCCATTAGCATCCTACACTCAATTAAATATGTCATGGAAGGAAAAGAGGAAAAATGAAAAGTCTAATTTTGTAGAAGTATCTTTTAAAGCTACAAAGAATAGAAGTACCTGGACTCTTGATAGCGGATGTTGGTCCTACATGATAGGTAATAGACCTATTATACAATGTCAAGAAAAAGTTCAATGGAACAGTGATGTTTTCTAATGCTGGTGCTTTGAAGATCAAAGGTAGTAGAAGTTATGAGCTAGCCAATGGAGAGATGAAGAAAATTGAAGTCCATTATGTGGACGGTATGCGTCATAATCTTCTTAGTGCGAGTCAACTCTCTGACTCAGGTATTATTGTGACATTCAATCAGAATGGTTGTACTATAAGAGGAATGTTTAGTATTTCACTCATAAAAGGCTATATAATAGGTGGAAAATTATATCAAGTTGATAACAAAGGGGAAACAGACTACTTAACAGTTTAAGAGGAAAAAAACTTATGGCATCGATTATTGGGGAATATCAATCAGCAAGTCAAGGAAAAGATATCAAAGATAAAGATAGTCATGGATATCCCTAATCTAAAGCATGAATGAGAAAATACCTATGATGCATTCACGTGAGGGAAACTAGTCTATATTTCCTACTGAACAATGAAGAAAAGAGCATCAAATCCCCCTGACCTCATCCATACAGATGTACGTTGCCTAATAAATGTTACTACAACACATGGAGATAGGTACTTTGTTCCTTTTATAGATGATTACAATATAATGGTATGTGTAATGGTTATCAATCGGAAACATCAAGTTCTTGACTTCATGAAAACATATCGTCGAATCGCTGAGAATGATACTGGAAGAACCATCAATGTGCTATGATATGACAATAGAGGGGAATACACTTTCATTGACTTTGAAAATTACCTAGAGAATCATGGTATACAACATGAGGTAGAAGCTGTGAGAACTACACAAAAAAATTTAGTTGTTGAGTATAGGAATCGACATGTAAACAATGTTTCCAAGACTATGCTGATCGAGGGTCGTATTCGTCAACATTACTGGAAAGAGGCAGTTCAAGATGTAGTGTATATTCAAAACCGTATAGGGAAATATATGGTTGAGACAAAGACAACATATGAATTGTGGTGTGGAAGGAAGCCCTCCCTAAAATATTTTCATGTTTTTGGAATAAAATGTTTCATTCTAAACAAAGAAGGAAACTAAGGGAAGAATGGTTACAGTGCAGATGAATGAATATTTCTTGGATACTCAATGAATAGAAAGTCCTACAAGTGTTTGAATAAGAACTTGGGAAGAATTTTAGAAATCCGTAATGTTAATATCATTGAAAAGAAAAATATAAATTCTTCATGGAATTCTTATATTTATGTGATAGAATATGGGGAAGAATGTGAACATGGAACAAACTCTAAAATAGAGGTAGGGGAAGGTGTTAAAAACTCTCAAGAGTCACATCATGATATTAACTCTGAAGAGGAATCAAAAGATGAATCTATATCTAGATAAAATGTGGTTGAACCCCAAAAAAGAAATCAAAGAGTAGACATTGATCAGTCTTAAATTATCGGGGATCAGAATGCACCTATATAGATAAAGGAAATGAGGATTAATTCTCAATCTGCATTTCTATCAGTTGTAGAACCATCCTCATTTGAAGAGGATGAAAATTTTGAGTCAGGGGTGAAAGAAATTAATGAAGTGTAAGATCATATTGACAAAAAATAGACTTGGGATCCTATCAGATGACCTGAAGGTCACAATGAGATTGGTTTAAAGTGGGTTTTAAAGAAAAAATTCGAAAAACATAGAAATCTGATAAGAAATAAGGAGTTCATGGTTTTTAAGGGATATTCGCAAATCGAAGGTATTGATATTGAAGGTACATTTTTTCGAGTAGCGAGATTAGAGTCAATCAGACTATTTTATGCCATGGAAATCCAAATAGGTTATAAAGTGAATAAAATGGATGTCAAGACAACATTCATTAATGGTTTATTGAAAGAAGACGTATACATTAAAAACCTATGGTGTTCATGCTTGGAAATTATGAAATGAATTTTTGAAAATTAAATGAAGCTCTCTATGGCTTCAAGCATGCGCCATGGGTGTGTTACTCTCGGTTGGAATCTTATCTATTAATGCATGAGTTTAAAAGATGTTGAGTAGATCACAATATCTATGT
This sequence comes from Viscum album, assembly GCA_963277665.1. Taxonomy (NCBI): domain Eukaryota; kingdom Viridiplantae; phylum Streptophyta; class Magnoliopsida; order Santalales; family Viscaceae; genus Viscum; species Viscum album. Next base: position 454,339,666 of record OY728137.1, read on the forward strand.
GAATAACTCTCAGAAGGGTCAGTTCACAGTATTGGTATACATGGTTGATATTATTTTTTGTGGAAGAAGATATGCATCATTTAATAAATTTTCTAATAACATGAGATATGAATTTGAAATGACCATGATTGATGAACTAACATACTATTTAGGGTTGCAGGTAATTCAGATGAAAGAATTCTCATTCATTTCTCAGGAAAAGTATGAAAGAGAGATACTGAAGAAATTTAGTATGCATAATTCAAATCCAATGATGACTCATATTGGAGTTGGATCAATTCTTGAAAAGAATGAGTAAATGACCTCTGTGGATCCCACCATGTACGGAAGAATCATTGGAAGCCTACTGTACCTGAAGACGATATAGCCAGATATTGTCTTTGCAACCATCTTTACAACCCACTTTTAGAGTAATCCGAATGAAGAACGTATGGATAAAGTGGAAAGAATAATTAGAAAAAGTAAAGGTACACATAAGTATGGTATATATTTGTTGTAGAAAGAGATAGTGAACTATTTTCATTTTATTATGCTGACTTGGATGGAGATGTAGTGGATATAATGTCTACCAATGGTGGAGAATTGTATATTGGAAAGAATTGTGTTGGATGGTTAAGAATGAAATAGGAATGTACATATCTTATTACTACCGAAGCTGAATATATATATATATGCTACCATGGCATGCACTCAGTCTCCTGGGATGAATCAGCAACTGACTGCCAAAGGTTACAAGGTGAAACAACCAATGGTGATTTATTGTGATAACTGGAGTGTATTTGATCTTACAATGAATCCTGTTAAGTATTATAGTATAAAAAATATTGATATCAAAAATCACTTCATCAAGGAAAACGTTCAATAAGGAATGATCAAATTGGACCATATGGGAACTAATGAGCAATTGCCTTACTTTATCTAAGCCACTGTCTATAGCTGTGTTTGAGAAACATCGGTTGATCATCGGTGTTCACCCACCTCCCAGTACATGAGGAGGTTAGAAGATTCCCCTCTCCCCTATTTTTTTAACTGTGCTAATATGTTTTTCATAGTGTTGGAGGTTTATGGGGGCGATACGATACATGGGGAGTATGTTTTGAGATCTATAATGTTCAAATACCAATATTAGGGTTAATAACCAATGGGGAAGAATGAATAAAATAAATAAAAAAGTAGAACATCAACTATGAAGGTGGAGAAATGAATAGGATGAGAAATAAATTCATGTCCTCTCTCTTGTTTTCTACACCGATCACTGCTCACGTAGACATAGAGTGATGAATGAGATGTTTTTTGAAGATTTAGGTTTTTATCAGGGATGGTGCTTCGGTGAATTTATTTGAGATTTCCAGTAAATCCCAAGGGGGAGATTGTGGGAACCAATGCTTTTTTTTGATAATAAAGAAGTTTGGTTTGTTTTTTTTCAATCGCTACATAGATGACTATGGAGTTTTCAAGGACCGAGGTCATACGATTGAGGCTAGAAGCAGTATTAAAGGTGGTGCAGTTTCCCAGTGTTTGACAATTTTTTGGGGATAAAAAATCTTAAGAGAGTTTGATGTTATTGAAGAATGAATTTATTCATAGGAGTTAATTTTATGAAGAATGTTGATGAATATTGGAAAAGTGTAAGAACCTCATACCATGATACATGGGCCGCATTCCATGTTTCTTGAACAGTATGTGGAGCGATAGAAGTGGTGCGTGGGTGAGGTTAATAGAACCAAAAATAGTTTGTAGGTGAGCAGCAGTGCGGTATGCGGATGTGATGAAGTCGACAAGGGAAATTGACCACGTAGGAGAAAGGGTGGTACACAGAGCGCATAATAAAATGGCTTGCGGGTGGCCTATATTTTGTAGTGTCTGATGAATCAGTAGGCGGTTGAGGCTAGATTAATTATTGGGTAAATCCTCATTTAGTGGATTAAATGGGTATCTTTGTCTATATAAGAATAGCTAACCCCATCAATTATAGTGGAGATTGAGTTTTAATAGTGAATTTTTTTTGCTCTGATATTTAAGCAAAGGCCGAAGAAGTTTTCATACGCTGATGTGGTTCACGAAGGCTAATGTGGTTCACGAAGGCTGAAGGGAGGTTCGCATAGGAAAAAGTGGTTCATTCTAAAGATATTTGTGTGGATTATTTATCGAAAATAAATTCATATATGGGGATAAAAAACTCCGGTATGCGGAACCGAAGGAAGCCCGTGAATAGAGAACAGTTTGCGGACATGAGGGATTTTTCTGAAGAGGTTCGTGGAGTCAGTATGCGGTAGAGGTAAACGATCGCGAAGGTTGAGGTAGTCCATGGAGGAAAATAGTTTACATCGGAAGTTGAAGTATGTGGAAGTGGTGATCCATGTACAAAACCAGGTACTCTGTATGTATGATAGAAATGTGGTTTGGATTTTTCTCAACGATGCTTGAAAAGCTTCAATTCGGTTTGCGAAGGAATTTTCTGGTAAATAGAATTACCTGGGAAAGTGGAATTCATAAAAATAACTTCAATAGTGCATCCATTTATAGTTGAGAAATCATTATTTGATTCTAGATCATTGAATCGACCTTCTAGTCGATAAACTGAGAGAATCTTCTTCCATCACAGTGAACAAGGTGGAGTCAACAGAAGTGATCTGAGGGACGGTGTGTGCTATACCTGAACCTTGTAAAGGCAGTGAGCCTAGAATAGAGTGACTATGCTGAAATATTATATTCTACAACATGTGATGATTAGTTATTTTGGTACGACCAACAAACTGTCGTTGTGTCCTCCTTGGTTGTAGCCCGTAGTGGTGAACCAAGTAAAATTTCTCTTTCATTGCTTTGCATGTGATTGTTTATTTTATGCTCCTCCTTATTAGATAGGTTTAACAGGTTCCTACCAACATGGGTATGAGATCCATTATTTTAAAAGAAAAAGTTGACACCCTAATTCACCCCTCCCCTCTCAGGGTGTTCCGGGGTCTATCGAACTCTCTCACAGCCTACACCCGACATGGGCTTCATCTGGACCATAGTCATTTATGTAGTCCCCAACCGCATATGTGGATCCATGTGTTGTATCACGAACCATCATCTGTAACACCTATTAGGCCATGGGCTCCCACACGGCCCCACTAGGGTGTGTTCCCCCTCTGATATACACCATTGGTCTCTTTATTTCATCTATCGCATATGCACGCCGCCACCGCTGCTGCTGGTTGTTAGCGCAGGTAGGCTAGTGGCCCCATCTGTGGAACACCAGTTCTCTTCTATTTCCATGCATTTTGAAATGGAATCATTCCCATGATCCTTGGGTCACGTTCTTCATCTCCCTTTACTAAGATCAACATCATGATGCATTCTGAATAAAATTCACTCAAATAGTGATATCTCCTAAACCGCTTTGAACTGTCCATCGTTGTCTCATCACACCCCGCCACAACCCATCATGCCATGATGAACACAAATTTTTGGTATCATATCATTGCGCCAAGGATCATGTGGTAAATTATCAATCAATTGGAACATCTCCAATCATGTGCCAATTGAATAAATCCTACAATGAATGAAGAAGAGGGTAAAAAGGAATAAATCAACCAAGAGGAAGAGACCATGATTGATGTTCGAGTCAGTCATGGTTCATTGTTGTTATAATGAAAATAAAAATCCATGAAATAATCACAATATCATTCACCCATAAAATCCATGTAATGGATTATACCATCCCGCTACCACGATCGATCTGTGGGCCAATCTATTTGTTGACTGGTCTGCATTTGTCATTGAATTAATTAATGTGGAAGGTAATAAAATCACTAACTCCCAACCTCACTTTGGTTATATGGATATTGAAGAAAAATTTATGGATCATTGTTGTGGGTGGAGAGATATCGAATATGAGTCTTGTCATTGATTGTCGATCCATAATCCACTGCCATTCATCATAATAACCCATTCTCCTTGCCTTAGAGGAATTATAGGGTTATGGTGATAACCTTGAGTCCTCTAACAAAAATTTATTAAAATAACAACATGATTCTATGTCAAAAGTAAAATATATTTATTAAAATAATTTAATGAAATTTATATCGAAGAACTATCTTTCATAGTCGGCACACGTCGTCTGATGTTAGGCCTCACTCATGGAAAACACCACATTTCAAACTCAGTGGTGGTCTCATAATTTTAATCTGAGTATCCATTTATGTGTTTAAGGATTTAAAATTAAATTAAATTAATTTAGTTATTTTATTTACAGTTACGTCACTGGTGGATTATTCTACAGATGACCCTCACCGACTAGGGGTAGGTCGCGCCTATTGTAAATCCACTGTTATAAGTTCAACAGTATTATCAGATTTCTGATGTAGGAATCCTCTTATAATTTCTTTTAAAATTTATAAAAATTCAAGTTCTCAAGATATTTAAAATGATAAATTTCTAGGGAATCATTCCACAGACAACGAGCCTTAGAATATCACACTACCTCAACATCTAGTCTCAGAATTTTTCCAAATAATTTTGAAAAATAAAATCTAGAAATCTGAGACATTACAAATGTAATCATAAATAAATCAAATTAAATTAATTTTTATATATTTATAATCCTTATATTAGGTTTAAAAGATTAATCATCAAGAGTTATTTTAATTATTTAATATAGTGTAATATTTTTCACTTTAAAATAGCTTTGAAAAAGAAATTATCTTTTATAGTGTGAAAATTAGCATATATTAAAATAATTTACATAGATTATTTAGAGGTTTTTAATTGAATGAAATATATATAATTGATACTTATTTTTATTTTAAAAATTATTTAAAAAATTTTCTTTTAAATTGTAATATTTTTCTAAAAGAAATAATAGTTTAAAAACAGATAATTTTCAGAATTCAAAAAGAAATTATATTTTCAAAAAAATATATACATTTCATCTGATGTTAATTTCAATATTCCTATTTGAAAATTGATATTAATTTTATAATATTCTATTTCAGACAGATTTGAAAAATACATAAAATTAATTCTTGTAAAACACAATACAAATCATTTTTATAGGAATCATATTTTTTATAGTATAAAATATATTTATTATGTGTGTAATGATCATTTACAATAAACTCACCAATATAGATATATTTTTTAGGATGTTAATATATATTTCATAAATTATTCAACCACATTCATACCCTCAAATTCAATTACATAGAAATAATGGTAATATTTGAATAATATTGTTTGTAGGAAGTTTCCACTCAGTGTTTCATGTTGTATACGGTATCGAAAATAATGTTATTTTAAAAAAAATCTTTTTTGTTTTTGAAGAAATCTATAAATGAGTTTAAATTTATTTGAAATAAAATATATGTTAACTTCATGGGGACTTAAATTATAATCCATGATCAGTGTTCCTTGTATTATATTCTATTGAACCCTATATTATTCATTTAAAATACTGGGGTGTTACATTAATTTCTATTTTAGTAAATTTCTTCCTCAAAATTTGAACATGTTTTCAAAATCCATGTGTATTAAATTTTTTAATTCCCTTATTAAACCCCCACATTATAAAAATAGATAATAAAAATATTTCATAAAAGAAGAAATGGTAAATAGAAAGGACATCTTGAATAAAAAATAATTAGGATTCCATGTATAAGAACATAAGATGGAAGTGAAATTATCTATTTTGAAATTAGATCCTTTTATGAGAAACTGATATTCCCCTTTTATGATAGAAGAGAATGTATACTTTTTAAAAATGATTGAATTTTTTACATTAATATTTGCATCATAAATTTAGTGTTTATATAATTTATAAGCCATGAATATAGTGAAATATACTTACCTTAAAAACATAATTTCATCATTTAGTGACTTTCTACCATAATATCAACTTTTAGAATAAATGTTGAATATCCAAGATGTGTTATTATACCAAAAAACTTCAGTCAAATTATAATGGATTACCTAATTCTGTATCGTTTTATAATTTTTATTTAGATATCATCATTAATCATATTAATCCTAAATGTTATCAATTCTGTAAATGAAATATCCACAAAATGGAAGTGAATTATCCTTCAAAAAATTTTACTAAAAATATACAAATACTGGTGGGTTTTTACTATAAATATCTCATAAAATACTCTTCAGAATAATTGACTTCCGTTATTTGAAACCTCGGAAAGAGTATCTATTTTTTATGATATATGATTAACATTAGACATATAATACCAAGAATCATTAGGGTTATCCCATATCACTATTTAATATGATAAATTTTCAGAGGTTCTATTCTTTTATTTAATATAATGGTCCATAGAGAATAAGTGAATTAATAATAGAATGTCCCAATAGAGTCTGAAATGATTTTCATTGTAAGTGAACTTGATACGTGTGAGGAAATTCATGATTCAAACTCGATGCTCCTTTTTTGTAGTTCATACCACAACATACATCTATTTTAGAAACACATCCACAATTAGTTGAAGGAGGGGATATATTTACATTTAATCCACACAATATCTGTCTTATCAAAATATTAAGATATTATCTTATAAATATACATTTCCTTAAAATCTCTCTTATGGTTTTTCCCTTTATTGTTTATTTTCCAAATATATTTTCTATTTTTTCTACTAAGCATGATATTATTCCACCAGTTAATAGCATAATCCTTTTAGCCTAGTTTTATTGGTTACATTATTTCATTAATAATAGATACAAGAAATAATATTACAAATAACATAATAGTTTAGTAGTCTTGGTAAACAAGATACTCACATGAGACATTTATTACATTTTAATAATCAAATTATATTCTAGTTTTCCTCAAGAAAATAATTATTCTGTATAGTATATCCTTTTATATCATTCATTATACACTTCCTGGATTCATTGGATGGAAATAGAATAGGGGTGAGTGAAAATATTTATAAGAGTAACATAAAGTGGAATATGTAATGTGGAAATATTGAATAATCAATATATAAAGGTAATTAAATGAAAAAACATTTCATTTATTCGATAAAATTTTCTTAAAATAAGTCATAACCAATATCAGAAAGTAAATAACTAAATAATCATTTCATTTAATTAATAAACTGATAATGAAATAAATAAAATGATAAAATAAATTGGATAATCTAATGGATGAAAATACTAAATGAATTCTCAAAGGGGGAAATTCATAATTAATGGACATCATTACCTCTAAAATCATAAGACAATTATTATGAAGACCTTTTACAATGTAAAATGAACTAAGGGGTCGCTATAAAAAACAATTCAAGTAAGGATATCTGACTAATTCATCGAATGTGACTAATGATGAATCTAGGGGTTATCTATTAGTAGGATCCACCCATACCTGTAAATAAAACACATTCACCATATATTTAATGATAAATATAATCCATGAATAACATTCTTTATCAACAAATATCTATATTAGGTATGTAATATAGATTAACAACAATTTCCATTAAAACGAAATATCATTGAAAATAAAATATCATATATAGAAATGATATATGGTTTTTGAAATAAGAATAAACATGATAAATAATAGGAATGTTTTTGTGTAATATAATGTAAAATGATCTTAAAAAGTAATTCCTTCATGGTAATATTAATGATTAAGAAAATTTAATCAAAATAATGAATGTCAACACATGATAGGGTAAAACTGTCCATAAAACATATAGATAGGTAATAAATTTTGATTTCCAAAAGTCAAATCACCTATCAAGTATTTATGAAATAATGTGTTTTTGTCATTGATGAGTAATAATTCTTTAAAAAATTATTTAAAAAACATTTTTAAGAAAACATTATTCTAAATATGAAAAAAATTACAAAATTATCATAATATGAAACCCATATTATTTAAAAATAAATTATTAATAATTTAAATGAATCAATATAAAAGAAATTATTAATGATGGTGAAATGTTCTATTTATGGTGTGTTTGTAAAATAGATATTCAATTCACATTTATATATAAATAATTGAAATTACCTTATTAGAAAAATGATAGAAATATTATACTTATTTTTTAAAAAAATTACAATTATGGGTAAAAATTGCTATAAAAAATAATAGTAAAAGGATAATTTCTTTTAGAAAGCATCGATTTAGAAGTAAAACGATTTTCTATTGAAGTGAAAAATATTTTCGGATTGTTTAAAAACATTTTTTCAATAATTATATGTTCTAATGGGAGAACTATGGTACTATTATATGAAAAAACTTGAATTAGAAGAGGACAATGAAATAAAATGGGTTTATTATAAAATATTTATAGTCTGATATGAAATAAAAATAATCCTTATTAAAATTTGAGTAAAAGATAAATATCATACCACCTTGGTATCATTTGAATTTAAAAAACCATGAAATGAATAACATGAAGTATGAAAATAATTTTTTTTTGAAAATTGTTTTAATGAATTGATTATCTTTACAGTATACATGCTTTAGAATATTGAGCTAATTATAGGAACCCATGTTTTATCATATATATTTCCATGGGATTAAAAATTGATTATTAACTAATTGATTAATGTTATTTAGAAATTAGACCTAGATATTTGTTGGATTAAAAGATAAAAGGTATAAGATATCATTTCATGTATAAAATAATAATGTTTTAGTTATTTTGGACTGAATATATTTGATCCTTGGGTATTACTATTGAATTTTATAAATTAATGTTTCATGTAATCTTATTATGTTTTTATTCATTGTGGAAATTATATTAACATGTGGTAACAATATTTTTAATGTATAAATTCACATGGAAGAGTTTTTTATCACTTTATGGTAACATGATCCTTTAAATAAAAATTTTAATTCTTTAGAGAAAATAAATCACCATAAATAATCATCTTTTAGAGAAAAATATCTGATTTTAGTGGGAGTTGAAAAATGATGAAATTATAATCATCAAGAATGTATTTTTTACTTACGATACTAATCGAGATGAAAATTTAATTCCTCAACTCTATGGAATGGATAATAAAACAACAATGTTATCCAAGTACCACTAATTAAGATTAATCAATGGCCATTTCACTCAACCAATATTTATATTTTTGAGGTCCATAGAAAACTATTCACCATTCTATTTCATTTGATCAGTTACCTATGTCACACTACCAAAATATTTAATGATTTGTTACATGTGAAAATCATCTCTATCAACCAATGTTCCATTTTTTTAGAAACATATTTACATGATAAACATTATATTTCCCATCCCGTATTAACAATATAATGTTTTATTAACAATAATTTCATTCTCTCTTTAAAATATAATTATTTTAAAATATACTTCCGTTATTTCCAATGTAATAGTTTAAATTGTGAGGATGATATTCATTAAATTGGGGTAATATGTGAAAAAATGTGATTTTAAAAAAATTATTTAGTTTGATAGCTTATATTACAAGATACGCTAAGAAAATAAAAGAATATAGTACCCAAATAGATTTTGATGTATTTCTATTGAAATAAATTTTATCAGTTTGGTAGCTTGTGGTACACACAACCGAATTATTTTTTTGTTTCATTGCATATATGACTCACACTACTAAGCATAAATGACCCACCAAATATATAATCATTATAATATAGAAGCTAAATGTATTGGTATGAATAATATGACATACATTATGAAATATATATAAATATGTAACTATCCAACTCAATCTAAATTTTTGATAAATTATTATTAAATAATCAATCAATTTTTATTGATGAAATAAATTTTAAAAAATATATTTTCTAGAAAACATATTTTTATTAGATTTTACATGAAAAAAAATTATTAATTTTTTTTTTCATATTTTATAACATATATTTGATAAAATGAAAGTCATTTTTTTAAATTAAATTAAAAAAAATTATTTAGGTATAATTTTTATTAATTTTTTATAAAACATATTTATTTCTTCGAATAGTGAACAATTCCAACTTTTTATTAAAATTACATTTCATTTCTATAATTTTAGTAATTTTAAAAATAATTATGTTTTTAATATTATTTAGTGAATAATTATTATAATATAGTATTATTTAATAAAATTAAAATAATTTTAATAATATTTATATTGGATTATATTGAATAGTTATTTTTGTGATTAAACAGGTTTTTATGTATTTTGATGTGCATAATGTTTATACATTATAATTAATTTGAAAAATACATTATAAGGATTGAATTAAATTATAATTTTAAATTTAATTCCAATAAATGTTAATTTATATTTATTCAATTCTTATTATTTATCAGAGTAAATATAATATCATATTTTTCTTTAAAAAAAACAGTTCTCATAAATTGTTTCTCCATCACATATACGAGTTCAATTTATATTATATTTTTACTATTCTAGGAATTCAATTTCATAAAATTGATTCCACATTTTCACTAATTATAATTTATGTTATCTAATAATTTGAAACAAATTTTCAATAATATTTAAAAGTAAAAATAGAAAAAATAAATTACTTCTATTAAAGTAAAAATAGGAATACCACAGGTTAAAGAAAAAAATATAAGGGCCAAAATGTCCTAAAAACATAATTTAAATATATTTTATATCCATATTTAAATTATATAATGAATAATAATCAAAAATTTTATTTTTTATAGCACAATTTAATTTGATAAAATATGGTCACAACTTTTACATTTCAAAAAATTAAATGTGTTCCACTGTGTTCACTTATAAAAGGACACCCCATATCTTATGTTATTGACACATTAACATGTTTTTTTATAAAAGGATACCTTCTGAAATTTATTCCTTATTTCCCTAAAAACATCATAGTTCACTCAGTTTTATCATAAATCAATAATATGAAGTCCCATTATGTTATCCTATGAATTTTTCTAGATGAAGAGGTATCATGCTTAATCAAGAATCTATACATTATTTCCTATTAAGCCACCTTAAAATAATATTATGTTATTATTATATGAATAATATTATATTAGATAAAATTATATGTTGATATTTGAACTTAATAACAAAAATATTCTTCCACTTCCCTCAAATGGGATACACAATAACCAATCATGTGTACGGAGGACTACTGCCTCATGACTCGACATTATTTTTTTCCATAATCACCTATCATAGATTCTTATAATTATATGTTCAATGAATATATATGATATCAAATAATATTTATACATATATAAAGATAATATCTCATATAATTTTTTTATAATCAATTCCATAGGGGATGTGATAACATTTCTCGTGTGTATGACTAATTATCACCTCATGATGCAATGTGTTTCTTTTTTCAGAAATGATTTACATGGAAGTTAACAATGATAATTTTAAGGAAAATAGGATGTATTAATGTAATAATTTTGATTTTAATGAGATATTTTTCATTATTAAAGTATTATTTATAAAATTATTTTCATACATTGAAAAAATGATGTCAAAATTAGTGCGCACCTTTGGCTTTCCTACTACATAAAGAAACATGATACATTAATCATATTCAAACCACATGAATAATATATATATTTAAATTTAATCTAATAACATTAATTTATTTTTATAATTATCATTCTAGAAAAGGAAAATATTACATACATTATTTCCATAACTATCATTGAAAAATATAATTGTTACTCATGTACATGTACGACCAACCGTTTATCAGACTATATGGCTGTTCAATATTCATAACCATAATTAATGATTGATTTTAAAAGTATATTTTTATTTTATAATTGTTATAAATATTTATTGAATACTATTCTGGATAATTTTAAATAATGACATACTTTTCCTTCATCAACACACCGAACCCATTTTGAAAAAAAGAACAAAAAATCATCAAAACACCTGACATATACATAAATGATTAAATTGTAAAATATATAAATTAAAATTTAAGATTATTTATTTAAAAATAATTCATTTAAAAATGATACTATTAAATTAATAAATTAATTTAATCTTATTATATATGAGATAATAAATATATATAGATTGTCCAGACTTGAGATAAGGGGTTTCACATATCGTTTGTACCACTGTGAGACATATTTTATATTTACAAAATATTTTTATTGTGTATCGTATAAACATTACATGAATTATTTTTATTATTAAATTCATGAAAAATATTTAGGATAAAAATATTGACATAATTTTATCTATTTTTTGGGTATTTAATCAATATATTTCTATTATCGTGATGGATATTGTTTCAATTTCCCTTCAATGAGGCATATTTTTATGCAAAAAACCTATCATATTTTGTGATATATATATACTGAGGAATTTACATGTAAAGTCATTAAACAAATTATTATTATGATATTTATTTGGTCACTTTATTGTATTCTTTCTTGGATATTACAATTGAAATTATTACTAATGTGGAAAAATATTTATGTTACAATCTCCTTTTTATTGGGACTATTTATATCGAAGGTTCATTGAAGGGAAATCATATTAAATTTTTTATTGAACCAAATTTCCTTATTCATTGATGGCATTTAATTTTTTTACAAGTTTTACTTAAAATTACATCATAATTTATTAAAAAAACTAAATAATGACGTCTGTATGTGATTTTATTGTTCTATTTTATTTTTTATCTAAAATGTTTATTTTTAATATCCATGTATTCTAGATTATTTTGAAAAAATGTTACATCTAAAATAAATGAATTCTTAATTCTATTTTACATGTTATTTTTTTTCATAAAATTTTATCAAATGTGTTAGTTTTGACACCCTTCTACAAAATATTTTGGAATGTGTGTTTATTATAAATGATACGAAATGAATGTATTTTCAGACTATGATAATAATTATGTTAATTGATCAGTAATTTAAATATATCCATGTTCTTTTAAAAATAAAAATACTTTCTCAATATTTTAGGAAATTTGAGTATATAAATTTATTTTATAAATGAAAATATAATGTTTTTTGTTAATGTTTTTAATGAAATTTTAATGGTTCTTATTGTAATCAACATCAACAATAATTTTTATTAATTTTGATTAATGTGCATTTTTTTTAATGAATACATCTTCATTATATCTATGTATGGATTAATATTATTTCTAACAGATTTAGTTGGAACCAATATAAATCTTAAATGTTCAATATTTTATGTGAGACTATTATAGATACCATTTATTTCCCCTAGGTTAATCATTTTTCAAAGGTATAGGTATGAAACCCATTTCCTCCCATGGGATAATCATGTTTTAATGATAGTGTTATAGAACACATTTATTTCCTTGGGATAATACTATTTGAAAGAGTTTTTTAAACCCTTTTCATTCCAACAAGTTACTAATTTAGGTAAGTGATTTTTGTGGAACCACATTCTTTTCAATTTTTTAATCATTATTTAAATGGTTTTTTTGAAAATATTTCTATTTTTTTTGATAAACATGATCCAAATATATTATCATGGAATATATTTCTTTTTAATGTTTTAATAATTTATCTAAAATAAATATGATTTTTTCGTGGAGTTTATGATGAAATGGATGTTTTATTTACATTATTCATGAATAGAAAAATAAAGATTATTTATGAACATGAGTGCACGTATATATTTCATAGTGATCCCGATATATCTTATATTATGGGTTCACCTAGATAGAACATGGTGGGAGTGATATAGTATATACAATGTGTGAACCCTAATAATACACCAATGCATTGTGTAATGATTTTTTCTATAGATAATTTTATTAAACATTTTTTTATGGTTATTATATTTGAAAATGTTATGCTATAGTTATAAGATGATGGTGACACAAGACACCAACATGTTTTTCCTATGATTTAAATATTTTATAAATGTTTCCTTTGATCATGATTGATGTAACAAGGCTTATTATTAAAGATCCTGAATACTTATTCCTTTGTTAAATCCTTATTCGTTGTTTACATTCTATATTTTCATAGTATTGATGTGTATGAGATCTCAATGTTATGATAATTCACATTGAATACGTCACTATACCATTACAATAATCTTTTTCTCAATAAATAAATTCAATTTTTTATTCTTATGTTTACCCATTATGCGCATTTGGGATCACCGTTATTATGTTTAATTTTTTCCAATGTAATCAAGAATGATGTTCAATTTGTTATTTCGAGAAGGGTTTCATATATATTATTCTGATTATCTATTATTGATGAATGAAAATATGGTTTTTGGGGGAGAAATACTCATTTATATACAAGTTTATTATTTACTTAATTTTTTCCCAAATTATTTAATACTCAAATCATAACCGGTCATTGAGAATGTAAGTGGTCCAATATTTTCATATTGATGTTGTATGTGTTGGATGGTTACAATTAGGTAACCTTCATCTTTATCAAACTCAAAAAATGAAAATATCATGGTATTTAACAGAATCAAAATTTCTATGTTGAGTGCTATTATATTGCTACCATGCATGTAATGTGTATGTGTGAAACTGATCACATCGCTTCATGAGGAAGTACTTCTCTATATGCAAGATTCATAATTTTTTTACCATTTCTTGGAAGTGGAGAATTATATTGTTTATTCAACTAAAATATTAATATCTTAATAAATTGGATAAACTTGTGTTATTATATTTGAGTATTTAAGAAAATATTGATGGTTTTAAAATAGAAAATTAAAACATAGATATTTGTTATGAAAATTACCTTTTACTAGAGACACACCCTCTAGATATCTCCTTATTAAAAGATGGGTTGTTATTTTTTTATGTAAACCCCAAATATAATGTATATGATTATAATATCAAATTTGGGGTTGTGAACACCAACACCATAACTCTTTCATTGTGGTTTTTGGGTTTTCCATGGTTGTATTTATTTACCGCATTGTATTATTTTTCTTTTATAAACATCCATTATAATATAACATTTATAAATTAAAATAATTAAAGTTTATATTGATGATATATAAAATATATAAATTTCATTTAAATAATTCCCAATAGTATATATTTTTATTACTCAGAATTGATAAATATTATGTACTTTAAAATAGTTTTGTGAAAAAATGTATTTTAATTCCTTAAAATAAACACATATTAAAACCTATTAGATAGATTTTTAAATTGTAATTAATTGAATTAAATAAAACTAAATAATAATTATACTATGTTTAAATCATATTAAATTAATAATGTAACATTTAAATTAATTAGTTTGGTATTATGATATTGCAGTTCTTACAATAATCGTTATTTTCCACTATTCATTAAAAAATGAATATATTAAAAAAATACCAAAATTTCTCCCCAATTTAATACCTATAATATGATTTACATTATTATTTTAATTTTATAGAATATCATTTCTAAAATACACAAATACTAATAATAATAATGAAAACTTGTTTTTTATAGAATAAAATATCTTTTATTAATCTTGAGTACTTATATGGTAAGAATTAAAAAATGTATTTTTATTTGTAAATAAAATTATGTATAACTCATAATATTTTTAATCCCATTCAAACATTCCAATTAAATATCTAGTTAATAGTTACATGTTTTGAAAAATAAAATTTATAGGTCATTTTAGCATACTGTTCTGTATCATATAATATATAAAAAACAATGATGTTTATTAAAAATTTACAGGTTTCAAATTCCATAACATATTAAAGAGGTTATATTAATTTAAAATGAATGAATGAATTAATTATTAGGGTGTTAAGTTATCATCTAGTCTTAGAGTTGTGGGTTATATACACCACCGAACCAAATTTTCTTCTTTTAAAACCATGGGGTGTTAAATATTTGGTTGTGTAATTATTATAGAGCAAATGTGATATACAATTCCTCCTGTAAATTAATTTTTCATGATCTGAACTATCAAAAATATGATCTACATTTGGTTTTAGTAATCTCCACTCTAATTATTTTCTAACATTATCTCTACATTGATAAGTGTGATATATTTATAGATCATAAAATCCAAATGTATATATAATCATAAAGGAAGATCCATATTCACCAATGAAGGTGAGTATAGTTGAAATAGTAGTATGACTGTTCAATCCATTACCATTATTAGATGGCTGCAATTTTTTTGAGATTATCTTTCTCAAATGGATCCTGAAACTGGATCAATTATGAGAATTTCCAGAGATTCATCATTTATAGGAATATAGGGAAAGGAAGTCAGTATATTAAAATGATTGTAATATGACATTTTTTCAAATAAATAATCAACCATATATTAATTTTTGGATAAATTGGCTTTATAAGGATGCTAATGTATTACTAAAAATCAAATTGAATGTTATGACATTTAACATTAGTAATCATATTGTTATATTGTCCCAAAAACGGATATTATACATATAAATTGTATAACTAAAGTGGGTCCTTCTTTAATATGTGCATATATTGTCCCAATGAATTAATCTAAAAATCACTTGGTTAAATAAAGATATTAAGAAAAACATCCGTTTGGAGAAAATGAAGGTGGGGGTTTTTATCTTGATGCATGGTATTCAAAAATTCATATATGGGAAATAGAAGTCTATGTGTATGTTGAATACATTCCCTATACTAGTATGTAAATGGGAAAGCATAGCCATGAATTTCATTATAGGATTCCTCTTTACCATTAATGAAAATTACACCACATGGGTGGAATTCGATCATCATACCATGGTAGCTCAACTCATTTATGTCAATTAATATTTCATTATAGAAAGACTATAAAAGGTATACACAAGGGACATGTTAACACCATATAGAGTAACACAATATATTTTATCTGATCGAAATCCAAGGTTTACCGTGAGTTTCAGAAAAAGAATTCAACAATAATATGATATATAGGTGAGATTCCAGAAATCTTACACACAAAAATGGATGGTTAGTCAGAAGGAACCATTCTTTATCTTGATGATATGTTGAGATCTTTCTCAATGTATTTAAAAGGATGTTTCGATCAAAACCACCTCATACAAAAATTCTCATATTACTACAATTTCTATTGTAGAATCACAATAAAATAATGTGAGTCTATGTATGGGAAGTGGTGTTGTACAACTTCATAGCAGGGAGAAATTGTATTGAAGAATCTAATGGGATTTAAAATTAACCATGACAAGATATAGAAGGTTCATACTATTAAATTTTATTTAAATCATCAAAATGATTAATCAAATTTTACACAGATAATCTTCAACAATTATTACAATTTCATGTTAGGGATTTTGTGTTCTATTATATATCGACATAAAATAAATTCATGATTTTTCGCAATAACATAAATAATAATTATAGATAGATCATCCTCATTGATATCCATTAATGCATTAGAGTGTTATCATATCTACTAGAAATACCACCAAATATTTATCTAGTACATGGTGTGTTTCATATATCCCAATTGTGGATCTACATTGTAACACCCCAATATTTCATAGTATGTTATATCTTCAAAGTAATTCAATAACTTGCGCTACATGCAACACCAAGTTTAAACGCACCATAAGTTACCCAACTAGCCGTTCAAAAGAGGTTATGAATGGTATAAAATAAATTTTTAATTTTATATACTCCATATAATATTAAAATTCATATTATGTGTTTCATATACATAATATAAGAACAAATTACTTTTTTAGATAAAATAAGTATTCTTCAGAAAATGAAATTTTACCACCCTTTAAATGGAGAACCCTTTTTAAATTTAATATTTAACACTTTTATATATTCAATTTGAAAAAATAAACATATTCATTAGAATCGAGACATAAAAATTTGGTTTTGATAAAATTTTGTTTCTTTTTTGATAACTTTCATATTTTTATGAATAGTGAAAAATACTAAATTTTAATTGAAATCATCATTTTTAGTCGAAATAATTTATAGTGAGAAATTATGAGTTTGAATGATTTGGAAGTATTATTTGATTATATTTTATCATTTAATAAAATTTATCTCATGATATGTAATTTCACATTTAAATTTGACATAAAGTAATGTCAATCTTTTAATAGTTTTTACTTTATAAAAAACTCATTTTTTGGTTTTGACAACGGGAATTATTTTTAAATTAATTAATGAAACTTCTCGGTTTTGAATTTGGTAAAATAAACATAATTTTTGGATTTTGAATATCAAAATTACTTTATGGTGAATTTTTTGTATTTTTTTGAAAACATTCAATTTTTGATGAATAGAGAAAAACACACTGTTATTGTTTAAAACCAACTTTTTATTTAAATAATAATTTGATTTTTTAAAAATTATTTTAAGTAAAAACTATATATATATTACCTCTATATGTTCAATGTAATTAATTGGAGTCATTTTATAATAAAATAATATGTATAAATTTTAATTGAACTTTTTGCCGTCTTTTACCCACCTTCTAAGAGTATTTGAAAATTTGTATAAAACATAATTTTACCGTTTCGGTAAATTGAATTTCAAAAATACAGGATACATGTTTGATATCAGTAAGTTAAATGTGGTACAATAAGATGAAAATAAATTTTGTGAATAGTAATTTTTGACTTTTATTTACCACGTTTAAAAGTAAATATGGTAATTAAAGGTAAAAATGATATTATAATTACCCTAACACATTACCCAATTCTATTGGATAAGTTTATTTTGACCAAAGCCTTTGTTATGAATAAAATATGATCCTTTAGGTACTCACGGATTAGATTAGGAAATTTATTATTATTTTATTTAAAGAATAGATAAAAGTGTTAAATTCAATTTTTATTAATTGAACAATTTTTAATATAGGTTTATACATAATAGAAATTAGACTATAAATATTTATTAGAAATAAAAACAGATTTTATACATAATGGTAATTTTTTATAATTTTTATATATTAAATAATTTAATTTATTTATGACACAATGATGTTGCATCAATTACTCCAAATGGTGGAATCATGGAGGTGAGTCCATGATACAGAAAATATTATTAAAAATAAACGTTCAAACATACTAGGAAAAAGATGGGTACAAGTGATCACCACCAAAAAGAAACAGGCAAAATCAGCCTTTGGACCTACCTCCTCGCCCGCCTCTTCCACGACGACCACCAAGTCCTCGAGGATTTCGGCCTCTTTTCCACTGAGTCGGTATCTGCAAATTAGTATCCTGCTCGTCTTCATCTCCACCATCAGAACCGTCATGATGCGAACCAGCTGCTAAATCAGCAGCATTACCATCACCATCTTCTATGCATTCCACAGAACCGGGCGGCCCAGTCTTCTCAGTAGTGGCATGTGCATCCAAAGAAGGTGCATTAGAAACGAGACCTTTCGTGGAAGTATGTTGTTTCCTCGCCCGAATTTTCATGTAGAGTAGATCAAACCCAGGAGAGTTCATTGTGTCCAGCGTGGAGAAAAAATTTGGAGCAATAGTGGCCACATTAGAAGCCGTAGGACCAGTGGCCACCTTAGGTGTCACTGCCGTTTTAATAGCAGATTCATGAGCTCCTGCATCCGAGGCAGTAAGAGCCTTGGCATCAGAGGGAGGTTTCCCAGCATCCTGCATATCAACAGCCTCACCAGATGAGACTAAGCAAGAAGTGACAGGAACAACCAATGGTAAAAAATGAGTCTGAGCAGGGGACTCAGACACAGCCCTAATGTGCTGGGCAGAAAGCCCATCATTCCCCTCCCCATTTGGGATAGGAAATTTCATAGGTGCTGTAGGAGCAGCAACATAAGAACCAGAGGCTTTTGAAGCCCCTTCTGTGCGAGAAACAACATGATTAGGAGCCTTATCAGCATAATCAACCAATGGTAACAAAGCAGTCTGAGCAGAGGACTCCGAAACATCCCTAGTGTGCTGGGCAGGTAGGTCAGCATTCCCCACCCCAATTGGTACATGCAATGTTATAGGTGATGCAGGAGCATCAACATAAAACCCAGAGGCTTTTGAAGCCCCTTCTGTGCGAGAAACATCATGAGCAGGAGCCTTATCAGCATGAACACATTGCACACCCTTTTGCACAACAAAAAAAATCAGAGGATCCTTTACCCAAACAGCACAGCTTCCCTTTATCAAAGAACTGCTCCTCCAGCAAGTCTGCTTGATCCATCTCTTGTTCACTATTAGCATCATCAGAACACATATCACCCCATTTAGAGGGTTCACCCTGCTCAGTTGTATGCAAGCAAGAAGCAGGGAATGAGTTGCCACCCGAGGGGGGAGATAGCACACCCCTGCCTTGCTGATCATTCGAAGGCCTCACATTGGTGTTCTTACCAGCAACAACATCAGCAAAGGAAGCAGAGCCCACTTTCTTAAATTCAGAAGAATTATTACTCACCAAGTCCATCTTGGATCCCGAAGGTGCCAGATCCTTTACAGTATCATTAGACACAGGTAATGGTGAACCAGCACCCTTCACCCCATCAATTTCCCCTCCCAGCCCGGATGATTTAAGCTTACATCATTTATCAAGATGTCCATATCGCCTACAGATGGAGCATCTCACTCCTCAGTTACATTTGTCTTTAACATGCCCAATCACTGAACAATTTGTACAGTAGGAAGGAACATGTTCAAAGACTTT
The DNA here is from genome assembly GCA_963277665.1 of Viscum album. Taxonomy (NCBI): domain Eukaryota; kingdom Viridiplantae; phylum Streptophyta; class Magnoliopsida; order Santalales; family Viscaceae; genus Viscum; species Viscum album. The sequence goes on from OY728137.1 coordinate 454,360,238, forward strand.
TTGTTGAGTGTATTTAGAACCATAAACACCTAAGTCTCTAAATAAATTCATTTCAAGCCTTTATAAACCGATAATTATTGAATAATAAAATAATAATTCAAACTTTTCCTAAAGTGATCGTCACCCCTATTATAAAATAGCACTTCCCCTTCTCACAAAATCACACCTCCAAATCCATTTGGCTCATCCAACCCTGCCTAAATATCTTTCTAACTTCCCTCACCTAAAACTAGTGGTCTTAATTTGATCATAAAGCCATCCTAAGTATCCCTTTCGATCAACTCAAAAGGAAACACCTGAAGAAGAGGTAATAATTTGACCACCATCTTTCAAATTCTTTTCTTCTTCCACTTCCTCTTTCTTTGTTTCTTCAAAAAAAATAACCACAGTAACTTCTAAATACTATGATGTTATTATAAATATGGTACAACCATATGAATTATTATATTCATCCTATTAATGATAATTTCACCATGCGTGCATACGTACGGCTTACCGTCTCCACGTCATGGTGTAATGTGTTATTCAACACTATGTTATTTGGATGGATATAATGACAAAAATATGTATATAAATAATGAAAATAACATGATAATTTCTCAGTAAAATTAATATACCACCCAATTCCACACCTTATAATAATTTAAGAAATGATATCATCTTTCGTGTGTACATACGACTTACCGTCTCCATGATGCTATGAGATTCATTTCCACATTCAGCATTCAGCGATGATTATAAAAATATATATTATTGATATGTATGTAATATATGAAATAATAATGCTGCTGAATATATATATATATATGTGTGTGTGTGTATTTAAATATATCTTATTCAGTTTGTTCCGTTCAATACGATATGAAAATGGAAACAACATTCATGCGTACATACGACCAATCATCTCCATAAAAGGTGTTATTCATTTTATATATATTTCTATTATATATATATTTTACATAAATATTACATATAAATCATTTTTTTATACTAAAAGTATTTAAACCATTATCTATGCGATACGATCAAGAATAACACGTTAAAACACGTTTGATAAAGAAAGAGACTATTACCTGAAATGTTAATTTAACATAGAAATTATTATTAAATGGATAGTATAAAGTCATAAATGAATCATGTTTGATATAATAAATATGAATATGGTTTTGGTATAATTTAATATCATACTATGGTCATTATACAAGAGGTTAAATGTACCCATGATGAATGGAAATTTCAAGGTAATGGTTATTTCCTCAATCTCATTATTATCTGAGATTGTTTGAGTGTAAGTATTTACTGGGACATATTTCTCATCGATACCCATATTTCATAATAATGTTTTCAAAATGAATCTTTTATGGTTTTATGGGAGGGTCTATTTGTCTAGATCATCATTAAAAATGTTTTAATGATTTATCTTTCTAAATATTTTTAATTAATGTCCATGTTTCCAAAATTATATTAAGGATTTATTTATATAGACATGATTTTTTTGAAATAAAAATTCATTTCAGAAGTTTCAAAGTAGTATGGGACAGTTTTATTAAAAAAATCTCTTTCAAATTAATTCCTTTATAAATGTGTGACTTTTAAATGATTTTACAAAAATGTATATTTCTCTCAAAAAGTTTACTGGTCATTTTCATCTATGTTAGAATCATTAACTGAATATTATTTTTGATTGAAGTTTATTTAGTATAATAAAATCTTCCATATTCTATTGAATGAGTTATGATATGTTTTGACTGTTGATGTTATATTTTTATACCATTCATTGTTTATGGTTAGTTTATTGAAATTTCCTATGCAATTTATTATAAGAAAGTTTAGGTTATGTTTCAACTTTTTCGTATGAGTAATGTAGTCAACTTAGTAAGTGACGGGTGGAGCCAGCTATAGCTCCTCGATGCATCGGTAGGTCTCATGAGACAAACTACTATCTTAGAACAAGGCATGGAAAAAAAATTTATTTGTAGTCTTGGCCCAAGGCCTTGACTATGTGGTAATGATGTCCGACATTAGGCCTTCCCTCATTATCATCTTAGTTATTACATGTCACAACCCGTCCCGGTGGGGACCGCGCCGTGACTCCCCAAGCCCGCCTCCAATAGGCCAGGGGCTGGTGACTAGCACCAAGTAGGCATGTCACTAACATGGGAGGCATTGCCTAAGTACTTGTACACACAAACACTTCTCCAAGACCACAAATGCTGAAATGTAAAACACTAAGGAACAAAAATGCACGCATACAACTAAACCCAACCAATAGAGCATGACGAAAGGTAGAGTACTGTAAAAGTAAACTGGGCCAGAGTACAAGCCCACCAAAAACAAGAGTCTGAAAAACCACAAAGTCCAACATGAAAGTACAAAGGTACTGGGACTGCTGCTCGTAGCTGTAGGAATGCCTCAGCCTGTAGGAAACTCAGAAAACTCGGACCTATCCTGGTCTACCCTGGACTCTGTCAAAAGGATGCTCGTCTGCACAAGACACCAGACGTGCGGGCAAAGCCCGTGCATGGGTGAGTATAACAATACTCAGTAGAGGATCCCGAAAACCACAAAGCAGTACACAAAGTAAAGGTCCAGTTAGCTATGCATAATATATGTTTACAGAACATATAAAACAAACCAGATATACTCAAAACCCAGGCCCGTGGTCTAGAGACAAGTCACGCAACTGCATACCCTCACAAGGGATTCCGTTTGAAGATTCCGTGATGCGCTTGTTTTGGGAGAACACACACCACGAGTCTCATAGTTCTGATGATGTACGTCTGAGGAGTGATGTTCGTTGGGAACTGTAACGAGATATAGCTACACTCATTACGGGAGACACACTCCTAAGTGGAAGGGTTACGGTAGATAGAAGCACTCATTACGGGAGACACACACCTGAGTGGGAAATATCTCGATACACAGATGAGGATCACTACCAGGGCCATGGCGGATACCACGACTCATCCGGAATTCACCTGCTAGGTAGAGGGTCAATGCCCGGTAAAGTTGGTCATGCTAATGCCTGACTCTACCTAGGGTCTGGAATGGATAGAGGATCTCGATCCGGGCCTCTCGGATGGATGCTTGACTCTATCATAGAAAAGTCCTACTGAAGGGATCATAATCCGGCGTGAGGGAATGATGCCTGACCTTTAGCAGAAAAGAAAAAGGGGCACTAACCCAAACAATATATGTTCAAGGCACGGTGAACAAAAGGACCAAGCCGCTCTCCAAAAATTACATGGCGTGTAGAAATGATACACGCCGTGTTGTCTGACCCCGGGTACTTCCCGTGTACAACGGCCCGTGTCAGAGGCTGGTCATTTAGAAAACTTTATACACTGTGTGTATTACGGAGTACATGCCATGTCTGGGTCACTGGGGCTGGCTCCATGTACTCTGGCCATGTGCCCGTACACTGTCACCAACCCGTGTACTCCAACCCGTGCAATCTGCACACATGGTGAACTATGCTGGTGACCTCACCTGGATGGGTGAGGGAGTACATGGTCGTGTACTCCATCCCGTGTCTGTGTATCCCCGGGATACACGCCGAGCTCTGCATAGCCGCCTTTGCCGAGCTGTACACTCCGTGCCTCCTGAAGCCGTGTAGAGCATCCCGTGTCCGTGTACCACCCGAAGTACACGCCGAGCTTCGGGGAAGGTCCAACACGCCGTGTGACCAGGGTCACACGCCGTGTGATCCTTATCTGACCCCAAAACCCTAGCCACCGCCATCATAACTACACGGCATGTCCTTCGGAAGTACGTACCGTGTATTCTGGAAATTCCAGTAATGCAGACATCTGCCTTCGCACCTCCCGTGGTGCTACGATCATTGATCCGGCCGTCCGATTGCCACGAAACCTTCAGGTTTTGGTAGCCTTGACACCATGAAGCTGTTTCCATCGTTTTCGGGCCTCTGATCAGCTCCGAAAAACATGATTGATCTTCCCGCGTGAAGAATTCTCAAAGAACGCCCTTTCTGATCTGGTCTGATTTGCTATCCGCCATCATTGTCGCACCTCCACAAGAATTTTGCGATGTCGAACCTTCGGTTTGGGATCGTTGCGTTGCAGAACGGATGCACAACGATCCGTTTTTCACTGCCCCGTGAGAAATACGAAGAACGCGCGGTGAAAAAGGAGGAAGAGATCCAAATAAACAAAATTAGGAGTTAACCTCCACCATCATTCGTCACGGTGTTGATCCACTCCCGTTAATAGGTTTCAACGGAGCAGAGATCAACATGAATAAAAATCATGGATTAATTCCCCAAAATCATCCCAAAGAAAACCCTCCCTCAAGAACATATGGATCTGCAGATCAACTTGTTCGTGGTTCATCCACGTTCGTCGTTTAAATTCAATACGGGGAAAAGAAAATCAAAACAACAACCCCTACCTTTTGAAAGGATCGATAATTGACGAAGGCATCATGCTTCCGTTGTCGTCATGATCCTTCAACGCCGGCACAACAATCCTTGGTTTGGATCCGTTGTCTTTCGTTGTCGAGAATAGCTCTAATGCCTCGCGGATTCGGCAGAGGTTCTTCTCAAGCATTGCCAATGATCAACAATTGGTTAACCCATTAAAAAGGGAAACAAGTTGACATATAATTACGCGGTAGCATTAATGATGTTGACTTTCCATTTTGAAGTTATTATGACGCGTCATTAATTGAGGAAACAGATGCACCATCGCCACGCTGCAGCAGATGTTTCCATAAATGAAATAAAATAAACTGGTTAATTTATTTTATTTTATTTTACTTAAAATGTCAGAAAATTAACTTTTTCCCTCGACCCGCGCCAGTCGAGATTAGCCTCATTCATAGGTAAAGTCTCCGTTCTGGACGCAACGGTGCACTCAGATTTCTAATCTGGGAATCCGTTTGGAAACTACCACAACCGCGCAAAAGTGCCGACTCACTTAACTAAAAAAGGTCAAACCACCATTCCGGGCTCACTGGACCTCGGAATGATGTGCCATCTTCACGCCCAGTCTCGAAATAATTCCATATAATATTTAAAAAATAATAAACGGAAAATCCGATATATTACATTCTCCCCACCTTTGGGATTTACGTCCCCGAAAAGCCAAAACAAAGGCTACTAAAAAAGATGAGGGTACTGGGCACGGATCTGAGCCTCCCGCTCCAACGTGCTCTCCTGAAGATTCCCGTGCTTCCACCAGATGCGCACTAAGGGAATCGATCACCCACGAAGGATCCTCTCCTACCGATCCTCGATCTCCACCGGGTACTCAGCAATGGTCACTCCATCCTCGATGTCCAGCTCTCCCCAGTCGATGACATGCAATGGGTCATGCACGTACCTCCTCAGCTGCGACACGTGGAAGACATCATGTAGCCAATGCAACTGTGGCGGTAGAGTCAGGCGGTACGCCACCTCGCTAACTCCGCCCAGGATCTGGAAAGGTCTGATGAACCTCGGAGATAGCTTCCCGCCTCATCCAAATATCTGCAACCCACGTCGAGGTGAGACCCGAAGAAAAACGTGGTCTCCCTCCTCGAACTCCAGAGGCCTCCGTCGTCTGTCAACATAAGACTTCTGCCGGCTCTGTGCAGTCTTCATCCACTCTTGGATGATCTGAAACTTCTCTGTGGTATCTCGCACTAACTCTGGACCCATGAGTGCTGACTCTCCGGGGTCGGTCCAGCAAAGCGGTGACCGGCTGAGTATCACATACAAGGCCTCGAACGGTTCCATGACAATGGTGGAGTGGTAGCTGTTGTTGTACGCAAACTCCACCAGTGGTAGGTGGTCCTCCCAGCTGCGACCAAAGTACAAGATACAGGCCCGCAACATATCCTCCAGAACTTGAATGGTCCTCTCTGTCTTACCATCTGTCTGGGGATGAAACGTTGTGCTTAAGCGTAGCTGAGTCCCAAAATCCTCCTTCAATCCATTACAAAACCGGGATGTGAAGCGGGTGTCTCGGTCTGAGACTATAGTCGAGGGGACGCCATGAAGCCGAACTATCTCCTATACGTAGAGGCGTCCCAAGCTCTCTACGGAACTCAGCTCTCTGATATCTAGGAAGTGGGCTGACTTGGTGAGTCAATAAATGATCACCTAGATGGAATCGTGCCCCTTGGATGTCCGTGGTAAGCCTGTCACAAATTCCATCGATATTCTATCCCACTTGCACTCTGGAACTTCCAAGGGGTGAGCTAACCCTACTGGAACCTAGTGATCAGCCTTCACCTGTTGGCATTTGAGGCATCGAGAAACGAACTCTGCCACTTCCTTCTTCATGCCTGACCACCAAAACTGTCATCGGAGATCCTGGTACATATTTTCCACTCTAGGATGTACCGCCAAAGGGGATGTATGAAACTCTCTCAGGACCTCCCCCTGGAACACCACTAGTACAACAGTGCATCCTCTAAAAAGAACTGCGTGCTCCCCACCTTGCGAAAGTCCATCAGGAGCATGTCCTATGGTTAACTGAGCATGTAAAGCCACATAATCGACATCCCCAAGCTGTGCCTCCCTAACTCACTGTAAGAGTGGATGAGTGACAACCATCGACTGTAGGTAAGCTGTTCCCTCACCATCTACGAAGGATAACTGCAATGCGACTAATTGTTGTGTCGCCTCACTCAACAGCTGTGAGCTCGACCTTCTGCTAAGAGAATCTACCACCTTGTTCCCATTCACAGGATTAACGATGATCTCGAAATCATAGTCCTGGAGGATCTATAACCAACACCTCTGCCTCAGATTCAGATCCTTCTGTGAGAAGATGTACGCGAGGATCTTGTGGTCAGAGTAGACAATGAACTGCTCGCCCATAAGGTAGTGTCGCCACATCTTCAGTGCAAAGACTACCACTGCTAACTCGAGATCATGGGTCACATAGTTCTTCTCATGCAGCCTAAGGTGGCGCGGACCATAAGCAATCACCGCGTGACGCTGCATCAGGACACAGACAAGCCCGGTCCCTGATACGTCACAGAAAACTATGTACTCGACACCCTCGTCCAGCAATCTCAACACTGGGGCGCTCGTCAAACTCTGTCTTAGCTGCTCAAAAGCCTGCTGGCACTTTTCTATCCACACGAAGGGTTTCCCCTTCCTGTTCAAGGCCATCATCGGTGCTGATATCATGGAGAAATCAGGGATGAATCTCCAGTAATATCCTGCCAACCCAAGGAAGCTTCGCACCTCTGTCACGCTCTGAGGTGGATCCCATGCTAACACAGCCTCCACCTTGGCTGGGACCAAAACTAATACATCTACTGAGATGAAATTTCATAGAAAGTGGACCTCCTGAATACAAATCTGTCACTTCGAGAGCTTTCCATAAAGCAGGTGCTCTCGGAGTATGTCAAGAACCATCCGCAGGTGTCTCACGTGCTCCTTCTCTGACGCTGAGTACACAAGGATGTCGTCGATTAAGACCACTACAAACCTATACAAGTACGGCTGGAAGATCCGGTTCATAAACCCCATGAACACTACTGGGGAGTTCGTCACGCCAAAGGGCATCACCAGGTACTCATAGTGACCGTAGCGACATCTGAAATTCATTTTTGGTATATCCTCATCCCGCACTCGTAGCTGGTGATAGCCTGATCGAAGATAAACCTTTTGAGAACCACTGAGCCCCTCTTAGTTGATCTAAGAGGTCATCAATTCTTAGCAGTGGATACTTGTTCTTCACCATCACCTTTTTCAAGCGCCGATAATCCACACACAACCTCGGACTTCCATTTGCCTTCTTGGCAAACAAGACCGGGGCCGCCTAGGGTGAAACGCTGGGTCTCACGAAACCCTTGCTCTGCAAATCCTCCAACTGCACCCTCAGCTCACAAAGCTCCATGGGAGCCATCCAATAAGACGATGAGGAAATCAGTGTCGTCCCGGGGTGTAAGTCGATGCAGAAGTCAATTTCCCGGCGGGGAGGTAACCCTGGGACATCTTCTGGAAAGGCGTCATCATACTCCGCAACCACTGTTGGGAACTGAGATATCACAACATCTACTGCTCCGAGGGTCAGTCTATCCAACTCATGAGTGATCGGCTGCCCCCTACTATGCATGAGCCCACTTTGTGCTGCCTGAGTTTCCTTTTCTCCAAAAAAGGAAAACCTTGTTCCATCACGGCGGACACACCGCACTCTTCGCCTAAAAAAGTCAATCTGGGCATGGGCCAAAGATAACCAATCCATATTGATAATGATGTCATAAGGCCTCGATGCTACCACCAAGAGGTTCCAACCGAAACTCTCGCCTCCAAGGGTAAGATCACAATGTCTGGAAAGGTGTGTGATCGTCGAGTCTCCTCCCGTAGGTGTCTCCAAGCGTAAGGATTGAGTCAACGGTTCTACCAGAATCTCGAGGTTTTGTACAAGACATGTGGATATAAGGGAATGACTGGAACATGTGTCTATGAGTACGACAGCTATGGTAGAAAAGGCACAGATCGTACCTCAAATCATCCCTGGAGCCCCTGGGTTGTATACCTCGACTGCATGCAGCTGTCCCCGTCCCCATCCCCCAGCTCCCTGAGCCTGGTGCGGACCTCCTGGGGGTGGTGGTGTATGTAAGTCGAAGCGTCTACCACCACCTGCAGCTCTCCCTGCTCCTCTTCTACGTTCGCCACATGGAAGATCTGCCTACTCCGTTCTCTGCCTCTTCCTCGGTGGTCCATCCACCACTTCCCTGTCAGCATCCCAACGTGTCAGGAAATCTCTAGCGAGATGCCCCCTACCGTCGCATGCGTAGCATCGCTTCTCCCTATGATGACTGGATCCAGCCTAAGAGCCCTGGAATGTTGATCCCCTATCCTGGGTCCTCTGATGACATCTCCCACATCCAGATCCCTACGTCTGACGTCGGCTCCCTACTGCCGGTGTCTCTGCACCTGTCTGCCTGCTGCTGACTACCGACGACTGTCTCTGCTCCGACAAGAAGCTTTCGATCACCAAGGCCCACTCGAGCACTCCAGCATAGGACGATATGCATAGAGGAACGACACAAGCTCTAATGTCTCTCCGTAGACCTCGCTCAAAGGTCCGAGCCCTGAAGTACTGATCCTTGACCATATCCATCGAGTACCTGGTGAGGTTGGTGAACTTCGTTGAATAGTCAGCCACTGTCATACTTCCCTGCTGGAGCTGAAGAAGCTCCTGGATGGGCACAACTCTCAGCGTAACCGGAGAGAACACCTCCCTGAAGAGTCGCTCAAACTCCGTCCATGAAAGAGTCTCCTCATCATGAGTCTGCGTGGTCAGACTCCACCATCGTCTGACCAAACCCTAAAGAAGGCCCGCTCCTAGGATCACCATCTAGTCTGCTGGTGTCCCCACTAGATGGAAAACTCTGGTCACCACCTCAATCCAGTCCTCAGCCACCTGGGGGTCGGGCTCGCCTCGGAACCTGAGGGGCCTCTGTCTCTGAAACTCATAGAGAGCGTTGAGCCTGCGCTCCTCACCATTCGGTACCACTGGCTGCTCCACTGGTGGTGGTATAGCAGGTGCACCACCTAGTGGCAACGCCTGGGGAGCTGGTCCATGAATCAAAGCCTCATCACTGAGGGGATCATCCTTGTGATCGTGCTGCTAAATCCTAGTGGGTACGCGTCACAGAGGCATCCTGTAAAGAAACAAGATATGTCACAGTCAAAGAGTATATCTGGATAGCTGACACTAAGGATATGGAAGACACAACTCATTCCTATATGATGCATGTACCTTTTTATTTTCCCCGTAACTTGTGTTTTCGTAAATCGGGTCGAAAAGTAGGTTATCAGAGTCCTGGTGTATGGATACGACTATTGTCACACCAACACTAGAGTCTCTGGCCTGAAAGCCGAACCTGAAACACTCAACACTGTTGCTCCAACCAAACTCATAGACTCTTGGTCCTAAAGTAGAACCGACTAGATCTGATACCACTATGTCACGACCCATACCGGTGGGGCCCGCACCGTGACTCCCCAAGCCTGACTCCAATAGGCTAGGGGCTGGTGACTAGCACCAAGTAGGTATGTCACTAACATGGGAGGCATTTCCTAAGTACCTGTACACACACACACATCTCCAAGCCCACAAATTCTGAAATGTAAAACACTAAGGAACAAAAATGCATGTATACAACTAAACCCAACCAACAGAGCACGACGAATGGAAGATTACTGTAAAAGTAAACTGGGCCAGAATACAAGCCCACTAAAAACAAGAGTCGGAAAAAACCGGAAAGTTCAACCTATAAGCACAAAGGTACTGGGACTGCTACTCGTAGCCGTAGGAACGCCTAGGCCTGTAGGAAACACAGAAAAATCGGTCCTGTCCTAGTCTGCCCTGGACTCTGTCAAAAGGCTGCTCGTCTGCACAAGACACCAGACGTGCGGGCAAAGCCCGTACAGGGGTGAGTATAACAATACTCAGTAGAGGACCCCGAAAACCACAAAGCAGTACACAAAGTAATGGCACAGTAAGCTATGAATAATATATGTTTACATAACATATAAAACAAACCAGATATACTCAAAGCTTAGGCCCGTGGTCTAGAGACAATTCACGCAACCGCATACCCCCACAAGGGATTCCATTTGAAGATTCCGTGATGTGCTCGTCTCGGGAGAACACACTCCATGAGTCTTATAGTTTTGATGAAATCCGTCCAAGGAGTGATGTTCGTCGGGAACTGTAACGAGATATAGCTACACTCATTACGGGAGACACACATCTGAGTGGAAGGGTTACGATAGATAGAAGCACTCATTATGGGAGACACACACCTGAGTGGGAAAGGTCTCGATACACAGATGAGGATCACTTCCAGGGCCATGGTGGATACCTCCACTCATCCGGAATTCACCTACTAGGTAGAGGATCAACGCACAGTAAAGTTGGTCATGCCAATGCCTGACTCTACCAAGGGTCTGGAATGGATAGAGGATCTCGACCCGGGCCTCTCAGATGGATGCCTGACTATATCACAGAAAGTTCCTGCTGAAGGGATCATAATCCGGCGTGAGGGAATGATTCCTGACCTTCAGGGGAAAAGAAAAAGGGGCAATAACCCAAACGAAAGATGTTCAAGGCACGGTAAACAAAAGGACCAATACGTTCTCCAAAAAGTACACGACGTGTAATAATGATACACGCCGTGTTGTCTGACCCCAGGTACTGCCCGTGTACAATGGCCCGTGTCGGAGGCTGGTCATGTAGATAACTTTATACACAGCATGTAGTATGGAGTACACGCCGTGTCTGGGTCACTCGGGCTGGCTCCCTGTACTCTGGCCATGTGACCGTACACGGTCACCAACCCGTGTACTCCAACCCATGCAATCTCCACACGGGGTGACCTACGCTGGTGACCTCACCTGGCCGGGTGAGGAAGTACACGGTCATGTACTCCATCCCATGTCCGTGTATCCCCGGGATACACACCGAGCTCCGCGTAGCCGCCTCTGCCGAGCTGTACAGGTCGTGCCGCCTGAAGCCATTTAGAACATCCCGTGTCCGTGTACCACCCGAAGTACACGCCGAGCTTCTGGGAAGGTACAACATGCCGTGTGACCGGGGTCACATGCCATGTGATCCTTCTCTGACCCCGAAACCCTAGCCGCCACCATCAGAACTACACGGCATGTCCTTCGGAAGTACACGCCGTGTATTCTGGAAATTCCAGAAACGCGGACATCCACTGTCGCGCCCCCCGGGGTTCTCCGATCATTGATACGGCTATCTGATCACCACAAAACCTTGAGGTTTTGGTCATATCGACACCACGAAGCTGTTTCCATCGTTTTCAGGCCTCTGATCGGCTTCGAAAAACACGATTGATCTTCCCGCACGAAGAACGCTCGAAGAATGCCCTTTCTGATCTGGTCCAATTTTTCGTCCACCATCGTTGTCGCACCTCCACAAGAACGTTGCGATGTCGCACCTTCGGTTTGGGGTCATTGCATCGTAGAATAGATGCACAATGATCCATTGTTCGCCGCCCCGCGAGGAACGCGAAGAACGCGCGGGGAAAAAGGAGGAAGATATCCAAATAAACAAATTTAGGAGTGAACCTCCATCGTCGATCATCACGGCGTTGATCCACTCCCGTTAATAGGTTTAAACAGAGCAGAGATCAACATGAATAAAAAGCATGGACTAATTCCCCAAAATCATCCCAAAGAAAACCCTCCCGTAAGAACATACGGATCCGCGGATCAACTTGTTCATGGTTGATCCGTGTTCGTCGTTTAAATTCAATACAGGGAAAAGAAAATCAAAACAACAACCCCTAACTTTTGAAAGGATCGATCATTGACGAAGGTGTCTTGCTTCCGTTGTCTTCGTGATCCTTCAACGCCGGTGCAACAATCCTTGGTTTTGATCCATTGTCATTCGTCGTCGAGAATAGCTCCAACGCCTCGCGGATTCGGCAGAGGTTCTTCTCAAGCGTTTCCAACGATCAACAATTGGTTAACCCATTAAAAAGGGAAACAAGTTGACATATAATTATGCGACATCATTAATGACGTTGACTTTCCATTTTGAAGTTATTATGATGTGTCATTAATTGAGGAAATAGCTGCACCATCTCTACGCTGCAGCGGATGTTTCCTCAAATGAAATAAAATAAACTGGTTAATTTATTTTATTTTATTTTACTTAAAACGTCTGAAAATTAACTTTTTCCCTCGACCCGTGCCAGTCGAGGTTAGCCTCATTCATAGGTTAAGTCGTTGTTCCGGACACAATGGTGCGCTCAGATTTCTAATCCGGGAATCCGTTTGGAAATTGATTCAACCACGCACAAGTGCCGACTCACTTAACTAAAAAAAGGTCAACCCACCATTCCGGGCTCACTGGACCTCGGAATGATGTGCCATCTTCACACCCAGTCTCGAAATAATTACATATAATTTTTAAAAAATAATAAACGGAAAATCAGAGACATTACATTACATGTGATTATAAGACTAGTAGAATATCCATAAAGATGTGTATATGGTGATGTTTGATTTATTTTTTCCATATTAGGTTCAAGATTATGTTTAAAAAGGATGTTTCATTACACATCTTTCCTTAAATGTTTATACCTTATGCTAAATTATTTACCATTTCTATGCATCTGAGCTCACCCCTTTCTTATGTTTTATTTTCCCAGGATCCAAGAAGTGTATTATGATAGATATGCACGGTTAAGAAAAAGGGAATAATGGCATTCTCAAAGAACTATATATGTTGTATTTTATGTTTTAAATTGTTATGTATTGTTAATGTATGCAATATATTTTCCAAGACTGCTAAACTGAACGATCTTTCAAGATTGATTCTTTGTAATAATGCCAATGTATTAAAATAATGCACCGAATCTGGGTTACTTGGGTCGCGGCATTATAGTTGGTATCAGAGGATGATTAGTACAAACCATGAAAACTAGATTTATAAATACTCTGATTAGAGAATAAAACCTAAGATAGACTTTGAGGATTACTATAGAAGAACTTCCATGAATTATGGTAATGTATAGATTTTGGGTATTTTCCATGAAATACATCCCCGCCTAGATACGAGCAGATAGAGGCGGCTCTAGAAAAAATGTACCTAGGAGTGAAAACTCCGACAAGGATTTTTGGTTCTGACCTGGGGTATCCTGGTACATGACAACGGGCCTTGCTGTACTTTTGGTTACGATACTCCTGGGAGATATGCTTAGGATAATTCACAGTTTCATTACACGCCATAATAAAGGATTTAAGAGTAAATATTGACTTAAAAACATTTTTTATGATTATAGATTATATACATAATCTTTTTAATTGATGTTAGATATTTTATAAGTTTTGAATTATGAATTGTGATTCATAAACTCACCTATTGTATGACATTATTTAGAAATGGCTCCAAGAAGATGGATTGAGAACTCCTGAAATACTCATGATCCAAAGACTAAGAAGGATCATATATTTCATGGTATTAATAAAAAATTTATAAGGGAAATAGTCTCCCACGTATTCTCGTCATATGAAAAAATAGTATCATGTGTTAATAAAATAAGTAAAGAATTTTCTTGAGTCCTATGCCTTTGAAGGGAAGAAAGATAAGAAAAGTATGGTAGAGGTAAAGATAGATAAAGGGAATAGGGGAAAGAATGATCTTCCCATATGTGATAATTGTGGAAGGAATCACCTTAGTAAATGCTTGAAGGAAATGAGAGTTTGTTATATGTGTGGGAAAAAAGGACACCAAGTATGTGATTGGAAGTGTAAGAGAAATGTGTCCAAGGTACAATGATTCATCTCCATGGAGTTGGGACACTATGCGAATCAATGTCCAAATCATCAGAGTATGCCCTAAATGATGCTATTGGATACTAATAAAGTTATGATACTACCACAAATGAATAAGAATGATTAGTGTTCTTATGTTATTATTAAAGAATTATTTAATTTGTTTGTTGTATCAATGATGTACGGGTTATATGAATTTTTGAAATAAATATGGATTGTACTGCAATACTATTTCATTGAGGATTTGAGATTATATAATTCTAAGAAAAGTTACTCAATAGAAAGTTAAACATTTTTGAAAATACATGGTTGAATGATTGATAATCCTTAATATGTTTCTGATGCTGAGGTAGTTATTTTGGAATAAGTTATGATTAGTTTGGATAAATTATATTCAATATTCTTGACTACTTTGAAACTAATTAATTGTTTATTTATTCCATTTTTGTTGGAGTATACAACATCTTTTGATATAAAGAGTATATACAGTATTCTATTAAGAATAAGAGAGCGTGAATGTATTCAATAAGGTTTTATGGTAATTCATGGTGTTACCATTTTTTAAAAGAATACACGATTAAAGTATTCACATGTTATAACATGGAAAAAAGATCTTCATTATCTTTATATTTCATATAAATTTTGGACTATGAGTTTGGAAAGAAGTATTTTGGATAAGTCTAAATGTTGGAATCAATTAAGTTTGACATTGGATACTATTGTAAAGGTTAAATAATTTCTTGATATTATTTATGTATTGTCATAAAAAGGACATCCCGGAGGTTGGGCGACAAGCCATCGTGTTCGTCAAGTCCGTGATACTTGAACCCGCAAACAAAGGGAAACAAGGGTGGATAACCTACCACTAGCATACATGATGTCCTGGTTTGTATAATGTAGTTTTTTTAAATATTATTATAACTGAATTATAAATTGATTATTTTTGGAAACCTACACGATTATTTTAAAAAGAATATTTTTTAAATTTATTATCTTTTGGAGTGAAATAAGAGTTTGTGGTATGAATTTGTTGAAGGATAAAACTCTACTTATCGGGTATATTTTTTCCTCTTATTCTATGAACAAATTAATTCGTAAACATTAGGGAAGGTTTCTTAAAAACAATAATGTGTTTTACTAATACCTTATGTTTTGTGGAACCAATGATATTTTAAATCATCATTGATTGATGGCATTGACACCCTGAATTTTACACTTGTTATTTGATTGGTGAACTCAATCACAACCAAAAAATATTTACATTATTCCTCCAATTATCTATCTGTAATTTCTACCCATGTTCTCTTAATCAAGATCATATATTCATGGTGACTTTTTCATTTCCCTTTCTCTCTTATTAAGACTAAATTTTATTAACCAAATTTCCGATGTGGGTTTTCCACAAAGGTATTTTTATATTTTTAACCATATATTTTCAAAGAAAAATTTCATATTGCGAGGAAACAGTTTATTGAATGAGGGAGAATATAACACCCCAATATTTCATAGTACATTATCACTTCAAAGTAATTCAATAACTTTAGCTACATGCAACACCAAGTTCAAGCGCACCACGACTTACCCAAATAGCCGTTCAAAAGCAGTTATGAATACTAATAACTAAATTTTGAATTTTATATACTTCAAATAATTTTAGAATCCATATTATGTGTTTATTATACAAAATATAAGAACAAATTCATTTTTTCATATAAAAGAAGAAATTTTTCAAGAAAATGCAATTTTATAGCATTTTAAATGGGGAACCCTTTCTAAATCCCATATTTGACACTTTTATATATTCAATTTTAGAAAATAAACTTCTTTTATATAATTAGGAAATAATAATTTAGTTTTGATAAATTTTGGGTTCTTTTCTGATAAGTTTCATGTTTTGATGAATAGTGAAAAATACAAAATTTAAATTGAAAACAATTTTTTTAATCGAAATAATTTATATTGCTAAATTTATCATTTCAATGGTTTGAAACTATAATTATATTATATTTCTATCATTTCATACAATTTTGGTTATTATAAGTAATTATACATTTAAATTTTACATAAACACATGTCAATCTTTTTATAGTTTTTACTTTTTAAAAAATTCATTTTTGGTTTTGTCAAAAAGAATTAATTTTAAATAAATTAATGAAGCTTCTAGGTTTTTAATTTTTTAAAATAAACCTATTTTTTTATTCAGAATATTAGAATTAGCTTAGAGTGAATTTTTGGTATTTTTCTGAAAACCTTAAATTTTTGATGAATAGTGAAAAACATTGCGTTATTCTTAAAAAATGACTTTTTATTTATGTAAATATTTATTTTATTTAAATTTATATTGAGTAAATATATATATATATATATATATATAATACCTATAAAAGTTCAATTAAATCCATTTGAGTCATTATATAATAAAATTCGATGTATAAATTTTTATTGATCTTTTTAACGTCTTTTACTTTCTAGGAGAATTTGAAAATTTGCATAAAACATAATTTAAAACATTTATTAATTGAATTTCAAAAATCCAGCAGACACAATTAACATCAGTAAGTAAAATATGGTTCAATAAGATAAAATTAATTTTTTTGTGAATAGTAACTTTGGGCTTTTATTTACCGCTGTTAAAAGTAAATATGGTAATTGAAGGTTAAAATTATATTATAATGACCCTAAAACATGTCCTAGTTCTATTGGATAAGTTTATGTCGACCAAAACCAACCTTAGGAATTAAATATGAACATTTAGGTCCACATTGATTTGATTAGTACATTTATTATTACTTTATTTAAAGAAGAGTTAAAAGTGTTAAATTCATATTTTATTAACTAAACCATTTTTAATATAGGGTTATAAATAAGATAAATTGGAATATAAATATTAATTATAAAAATAAGGAAATTACCTATATAATGATATATTATTTCTAATTTTTAGGCATTAAATAATTTAATTTAGTATGATAGAATGATGATGCAGTAATTACCTTAATAATGAAATAATAAAATAATTGATATTATAAATATCCAAATAAATGTAAATTGAGACTTATGATGAATTAAACTTGTTTTCTATGTCAATATGTCATGTTAGGGTTGGTTATAAAAATTTTCTTTGAAGTGATACAGTTTTTATGACTTTCACTGAAACAAAATACCAAATTGTGTCAAAATTGACAGAAATTAATTTTTAAAACAAATACTGTATTATTGGTTGATATACTATTCTTAAAAATATATAGTTGTACAAAGAGATTAAAAAATATTATATGTCTCATTAATTAACCACTTGAGGTTCTCTTGAACGTTTACAGTATGTTTATTAACCATGTAGTGTAAGAGTACAAGAAGACACTGTAAAAGTTATACTATTTAACTAATAGTTAAATCTAAATGATAATGTCAATATGGTAACCTAAAAAGGTCTAAAAACTATTGGTTTTGAGGATTTATACCCATAACCACCTAAATCTAGAAATAAATTAATGGGGACTTATTATTAACCTAATATTATTTAATAATAAAATAATAATTCTAGATTTTTTTAAACTGACCCTCACCACTCTTATAAAAGGGCACTTCCCCTTCTCTCAAAATCACACCTCCAAAGTCATTTGGCTCGGAAATACCCTACCAAAATATCTTCCCAACTTCAATCAATTCAACATATATGATTAACTTTGATCAAAAATCCAACCTAAGGATCTCTTTTTATCATCTCAAAAGAAAACACCCGAAGAAGAGGTACAAATTTCACCACCTTCTTTTAAGTTCTTTTATTCTTCCACTTACCCATTCATTGTTGTTTCCATACAAAAATAATAACTCCAATACCCTATATATACAGTGATGTTATTATAAATCGGGTACAACCATATCCATTATTCTATCCATCCAATTAATGATAATGTCACCATACGTGCGTACATATGGCTTACCATGTCCACGCCATGGTGTAATTTGTTATTCAACACTAGGTTATTTGGATGGATATAATGATGAGTAATATGTTTATAAATAATGAAAATAACATGATAATGTCTCTGTAAAATAAATATACCATCCAATTTCACACATTTTAATCATTAAAGAAATGATATCGTCGCTTGTGTGTACGTACGACTTACTGTCTCCACAACGCGATGAGATTTATTTCCACATTCACCATACAACGATGATTATCAAAATATATATTATTAATATATATGTAATATATGACATAATAATGTTACTGTTTATATATATATATATATATATATATTTATATTTTTAAATATATCTAATTCACATAGTTCCATTCAATACGATATGAAAACCGAAACAACGTTTATGCATATGTACGACCTATCATCTGCATAAATAGTGTTTGTCATTTCATATATCTCTCTATTATACATGTTTATATTCTAAATATATATGATATATAAATCATTATTTATATTATGGAATTATTTAAATCATTATCTATGTGATACAATCTAGAATAACAAGTTAAAACACGTACAATATTGAAAGGGATTATTACCCGAAATTTTAATTTAACATGGAAATCATTATTAAATGGATAGTATAAAGTCATAAATTAATCATGTATGATATAATAAATATTAATATGGCTCTGGTATAATTTAATAATATACTATGTTCATTATATAAGTGGTTAAATGTACCCTCGACCAAAGGAAAGTGCAAGGTAATAGTTATTTCCTCAATCACATTATTATCCGAGATTGTTTATGTGTAAGTATTTACTGGGAAATATTTATCATCAATACCCATATTTCATAAAAATATATTCAAAAGGAATATTTTTTTGTTTTATTGGATGGTCTATATAACTAGATCATCATTTTAAATTTTTTAACGATATATCTTTCTAAATCCTTTAAATTAATTTCCATGTTTTTAAAATGATAATAAGGATTTATTTATATGGACATTAATGTTTTGAAATGATAATTATTTTCAAAAGTTTCAAAGTGGAATGGGACACTTTGATTCATAAATAAATTTTAAATTACTTCCTTTATAAATGTGTGACTTCTAAATGATTTAAAAAATAGGATATTTCTCTCAAAATGTTTTACAGATCATTTTCAACTATGTCAGCATCCTTTACTGGATATTATTCACGATTGAGTTTGATTTATTAAAAATAAATCTTCCAGATTGTATTGAATGAGTTATGATATTTTTGACTTTGGATGTTCTATTTTATACCATTCATGGTATATGGTTAATGTATTGACATTTAGTATGCTAGTTTTAATATAAATGTTTATATTATGTTTCATCTTTTTCATATGAGGAATGCAGTGAACTTAGTAAGTGACGGGTGGAGCCCACTATAGCTTCTCAATGAATATGTAGGTATCATGATAAAAACTATGGTCTTGGAACAAGGAATTGAAAAGAACCTTATTTGTATTCTTTCCACAAGGCATTGAATATATGGTAATTTTTGGTCAAAGTGGATACTCAAGAGGGGGGTG
Organism: Viscum album; assembly: GCA_963277665.1. Lineage (NCBI taxonomy): Eukaryota > Viridiplantae > Streptophyta > Magnoliopsida > Santalales > Viscaceae > Viscum > Viscum album. The sequence goes on from OY728137.1 coordinate 454,380,011, forward strand.
AATTGAGTTCCAATTAAAATTTCTGTCAAAAATATTTCTCTTAAAATCCCCCAATTCAAAAAAAAAAGTTAAACTATAGTGAATCTATACAGAGTGTAAATGTTCAATTAGTTTCTCAAAGATTGATTAGGTCTCAGTTGACTTAATCTAAAGATTAAATTATGTTTTGAAACTAACATACTGGTTTACAATAAGTATAAACACTTTCTAATTTAACTATCAAAGTAGCTTTAAAATAGTTTTGTATTTCAAAGTAATAGCAGCGGAATATGAAATAAATATATATAGAATGATTATGAATTAAACTAGAATGAACAGCTGAGATAACCAAGACATTCAGTCTTAATCAGAGACTTAGTCCTCTCAACAATTTATATAAATTGATCCAAACCCTGGATCGGGGTAAACAATAGTACAATATTGTCCAGGTAAAAAGACCTCTACCACAGTTATACGTGGGAAAAACAAACAACAACACATAGCTATCTAGGTATTACTCGACCTCTACCACTATCCACAGTGGGAAACAAAGGCTTATGAAGTTTGAGTGAGGATTTAAGAATACTCCAGTTTAGAGTAGGAGACGGTGTGTGTGTAAAGTAAATAGGGTACACACACTGCTCGAAATATAAAGATAGAATCACTAAAGAAAGTGAGAAAAAGTTTAGAAAAGATTTTGTGATTAGCAGTGCAGCTCTGTACTCATTTGGTTGTTCAGAAACACTTCTGATTCCTTTTCTGGTTTCTTCTCAAAAAACAGAGTGTCATTTTCTTCTTTGATTCTTGGCCCAACTTGTCAGCTTGAGTGCCTAAAGTGTTTTTGGAAGTTCTTCACTCAAGGTGTAGCTTGTGTTCTCCTTGAAGATGAGTATCTTCGAGTATGTCCAGTGTTCTTGAAGTATGGATGTAGCCTTTCACGAATGCGCCACATTTGAATGATGTTCATCCCTTTTATTTTTCACCCACGTTCCTTCTTAGTTCCTTGATGTTTGTCATATTCACACCCAGGGTTCTCTACTTCACATCATCATGTTCAGCAAGGTCTTTATCTTCCCTTTTATAGGCTTCTGCTCTGGAAAATGTGAATGATTACCTTTTTCATGGGTACTAGGTACGGTTCCCTAACATGGAAACAGAGATCATTAAATAACCTTAACTCCATTAAAAACATCCCATGTAACCGTTAGCTTAATAAATAAATAGTATTGAGAGTATAGAGTTTGATTGGTTGGTCAATCATTATTAGCTCGTGTTGGTAAATGTGTACGGTGGTCTTTTGTGTAGCAGAACCTTCCATCGGTAGCTCTTTGAAGTTTCATCGGTAGCTCTTTGCGTTAGTAGCTCTTGGTATCAGTAACTCCTTCCATCGGTAGACTTACTCTATCGGTAGTTCTATATAATTCTTCAATCAGTGACTTCATTCTATCGGTGATTCTGTACTTTTATCGGTAGACTGTTTCAGTAGCTCTTTGCATCGGTAGTCTATTGGTAGCTCTAGTCTGTCGGTAGCTCTATGTATCAATAGCTTGTGCACATCAGTAGCTCCATTCTGTTCAATTGGTAGACATGGTATATGATTAGCGGTAGCTCTGTTCATATTGGTAGTTATGCGTATCGGTGACCTTAGCTTATCAGTGACTCTGACTATCGGTAGGATATGTACCCGTAGCTCTGTTATGAGTAGCTATATACAGATCAATGACTTAACACTTATCTGTTTTATGCAAAACACATCCTATTGGGTTAGAATTACTTCAAAACTCATATAAACATAGATAGACATGGATTAACATATATCAGGGATTATTTTAATATTATTTTCATATTGATCACATATTAAAAGAATTAATATATATAAAAACATTAGATTGAGATTATCAAAGTATATGAATGCATAATTGGGATTATCAAAACAGGTGAGGTCAACAATATCCCCCTTTTTGATAATCAAAACTTATGATATTATCATTTTAAAATAGTGAGTAGTTGTATCAGAGGATATATCATTAAATGAAATTATCTCAGAGAAACAATATGTTAGAGAACATAATGGATCAGAGGAGGATGAAAATGTAATAGTATCAGAGATAAAAATAAATTCAATGATATCAAAAGAAAAATTTAGTGGCATCAGAGAGTTAGAGAAAATGGTATCATAGAATGAAATGTAACAGTACCAGAGGAGTAAAGAATGATAGCTATTCCTTAGATAAAATTTCTCCCCCTTTCATTAATATCTCTCCCCCTGGGTGAATATTTCACCCTCTTTGATACATAGAGAGTATTTATCCCCCTTTGTGATAATCAAAAAGTGGGAAACCAAAGAGAAGATGAATAAAAATAAAAATGAGAAAAGAAATAAAAACCAGTTTCATTTCATATTCCAGATAAGGTACAAAGAAATAGAAAAAATACAATGGATTCCTATCAAAAAGTCTAGACACTTGTTCAATCCACATCCTCAATGTGAGATTTTCCCTTGGGAGCTAAAGAGGATTCAGGTGAAGGCTTAGGAATCCCAGAAATGATCATTGGCAGCTAATCCATAGAAACTATTCATGGTCTGTACTGAGGAGTCCTTTGTGTGATCATAGGAGTGAGGCTTCAAATTGCTTAAGCTGGAGTCATCTGAACTGGAGAAGTAGTAGAGGCAGAGGCTGGTAAGGCAGGAGGTACAATCAGTAGCCTAACATCAACATGGAGAAAAGGCAGCAACAGATTTCTGAAATCCATAATTATTCCTTCTCCTCTCTCCATAGCAGATATGGAGTCATCATTGTTCTCCATAAACTTTTCCAATGTTGGAGTCGATTCTCTTAGCTTGCTAACTTGTTCTCGGAAGGCTTGATTGATAGGAGGCAGCTTCATATTTTCCAATAGAAGTTTGAAGTGATTGTTGAGTTGATTCTTGGTGAAAATCGTAGAGAAATAGGAGTCCACCTTATCATTCACTTCTTTCTGAGAGGAAGATGATTCTCTCATATAGTCTTGGACTATCATCTTTATTTCTCTAGATGAATCTTGAGTAGGAAGCACAACTTTGATCAGTTCGGATGAGTCCACAGAGCCACTGGTTGAAGCTTGACCAAGCTCCTCCTTCATCACATCTCGAATTTGATTCAAGTCCATAGAGGAATTAGGTGCAACATAACCAATAGAAAAGGTTACTATTTCCATGAAGTTCTTGGTCAACCCACTGATAAGATTTTGAACCTGGGAATCCTAGGTTTTAACATGATCTTTCATTGAAGTTTTATAACATTCAAAAACTGAAACCATCTAACATACCACACTCTTGACATAGGCTAAGTCCTTGTCTGCTTGGGCTTTTGAGCTCATGTAAGAGTCTAAAGAAACAACAGATGCCTTTAGAGCTTCAAGATCTGATTCAAGTCTAGAAACTTGATCCTGGTAGTCTTTAACTTCTTCCACTATTTTTTCCATGAAGGTTGACAAATTACAACCTAGAGAGAGTTCAAAAGATCTTTCCAACATCTTCATCTCTTCAGCAAAACAATGCTTCATCTCAGCAACTCAGGCATTAAAATATTCTTTCAGCTCCTCCTTCAAGGATTCCATATTATCCCTGGTGATCATATCCTCAGGTGCAACTGAAGTGGGTACTCTTTTAGATGCTAAACTGACCACTGAGTCAGTCATGATCGATTGGATTGAGGATACCAGAGAAACATCCATATTCATTGTATCTTCCGAAAAACACTCCTTCATATTTTTCTTCAAAGTATCCAGGTCATGCATTCTAACCACATCTTCAGGTAGCAACTTAGTTTCAACATCATAAACTATTTTTGTTCTATTGAGAGTTTCTTCATTGTCAGAGTCATGATAGTCTAAACCACAGACTACAAAACCTGGGTCTTCTGCACAATCTTCAACTCCAGCAGTCACTGTAACACTTCCAACATTGGTTTGATGCTCTTCTTCAACTAGTGCATCCTCAATTAAGATAACAACACTCTCAGAATTATCAACAGGTCTTCCTATCTCAGGATAATCTTCCACTGTTAATTCATTCTCTGTAATAGCAGGAGGGTCTTTTGAATTAGGTACAACTTCTTCCACTTCTCCTACTACATCCTCATTAGGCACTAAAGATTGTCCAATCACTGGAGTAAGGCTCAAATCAACTGACAGAGTGCTTCACTCTCATGAGCATCTTCTTCATTCTCTACAGTATCAACTTCAACATCCTCTAAAGAAGCTTCTTCCTTATCTGATTTATGTTGATCTAGATTTTCAGGAGTTGGGCTTGGAGGTAAGTCAGGGTCTCCTCCTTCATCTGTAGAGGACTCCTCCTCTTCTGAATCATCACTATATTCTGGCTCTTCTTCATTAGGTCCCAGACCTGGATCCCTCACATCCTTTGGTCTTGAAGGATGATCCATTGGATTAAATTTTTCATATACCTTCTGGTCATCATTGACCCATTCTCCTCTCCAAGGGTTCCAATTTATTCCCATGTATTTTCACACTGTGGATGTGATACAAAAATTATTCATCACTACCACTGTCTCATCTTGAGACTCAGCTACCCCTTTTACCTTGATCATCACAGAAATCAACATAGCAAAGAATAGGTCATTTGACTTTGATTTCGCCCTTGTCATTTCATCCATTTGGATCATTAGCAATCTGTATAGATTAACTTTTACACAATGTCTTATGAGATGCAGAAGATAGATATCCTGATATCTAAAATTGGCATGGTCTCCTCTCTTCGGTATCAAGACATGTTGAATGAATTTGAACAGCAATCTATTCTCTCCATCCATTTCTACAGAAACTACTTGTCTTTGACTTCCATCACTAGTCAGCTCTTCCAAATCAGTCTCATAGTCAAAACTATCACTGGTATGTGGCATGGATCTTGATACATATCTAGATACACCTTCATGGGGAACATTAAAGCACTCAGCCCATTCAATATATGATAATGACATCTACTTTCCATTCACAAAAGAAGTCACTCGGTTTTCATTCTCAGATTTCTCAAAAGTTACAAAATCGTAAAACTGTTTCACTAAATTTTTAAATTAGGGACCATTGTTGTTTGAAAAACACTCTACCCATTTTTGATCTTTAAGCACTTCAAGTACTAAGGAATTTCTAGGGAGAAACCATTCTATACACATCTCTTTTTTAATCACAATAACTTGATTTTGCAGATGAGGATTTACTGGTCGCCTTCCTGATCTTGTCCTGCTAGCACTGCCACTTGCTTCTTGCTCGGACTTTTGCTTCTTCGCTTTCGGCTCATCAGCGAAATCTCTAATAGAAGGGAGTCTAGTTTTTTCCATCTCGGATTTGAGGGATTTAGGGTTCTCAAGAGATTCAGGAGCTAAGGTTTGAGGGTAAAGGTTTGAGGCTCAGTGGATTTAGAAGTAACTCAGACGTCAGTTTTATCATTTAGGAATCATAAAATAAATAAATAAAATGAAATAATGCAAAAAAGATTCATATTCTGGCAACATACATATGTTTAAAATAGCACAATCATCAGTAGTGTCTATCCATGAGAATTCCTATCAGTGAGGTGACATTAGTGAGAATTTCACATCGGGGAGAATTTTTCATTGGCGAGAATTTTACATCATTGAGAATTTTACATCGGTGAGAATTTTACATCGGTGATGTTAGCTACTGATCAAGGTTAAACATACCAAACTCATGTCTAATGTATCTTAACCTATCTGAACTCAAAGGTTTTGTGAAAATGTCAACGAATTGATGTTCAATACCAATAAACTCATGAATAATATCACCCTTTTGATAATTATCTCTCATGAAATGGTGCCTTACATCAATTTGTTTGTTCCTAGAGTGAGACACAGGGTCTTTCAAGATATTTATTGCACTAGTGTTGTCACAGTTGATAGAAACGTTCTTAAAGTCATATCCATAGTCCAGAAGAGTGTGTTTCATCCACAAAATTTGTGCACAACAACTACTAGCAGCTATATACTCTACTTCAGCAGTGGAAAAAGCTACAAAATTCTTCTTTTTACTACACCAAGATACTAAGGATTTTCCCAATAAATGAAATGTTCCTGATGTGCGTTTTCTCTCTAGCATGCAACCAAAAAAGTCACCATCTGAATAACTCATCAATTGAAAGGGTTTTCCTTTTGGGTAAAACAAACCTAAGTTTATAGTGTGTTTAAGATACTTAAAAATTCTTTTAACAGCAAGTAAATGAGATTATTTAGGGTTAGCTTGAAATCTTGCACACATGCATACACTAAACACAATATCTGGTCGACTAGAATTAAGGTAATGTAAGCTTCCAATCATACCTCTATAATTGGTTTGATCCACTTGTTTCCCAGTTTCATCTGTATCCAATTTACAAACAGTACTCATAGAAGTATCACTTTTTTCTTAATACTATCCAGACCAAAACGTTTTAGTATATCCTTTGTATATTTACTTTTATTCAAAATAATACCATTTTCATTTTGAAAAACATGAAATACATGAAAATATTTGAGTTCTCCCATTAAAATCATTTCAAATTCATTTTGCATACTCTTTGAAAAATAAGTACATAAAGAGTGTTTAGAAGATCCAAAAATAATATCATCAACATAGATTTGAACTATTAAAACATCATTATAGATTATTTTAATAAAAAGAGTTGGATCAGAAATCCCATTAGTAAAACTTTTTTAAATAAGAAAATTACTAAGTTTATCATACCAAGCTCTTGGAGCTTGTTTTAAACCATATAAAGCTTTAGAAAGTTTAAAAACATGATTTGGAAGATGTGGATTAGTAAATCCAGGTGGTTGTTCAACAAAAACATCTTCAATTATAAAACCATTTAGAAAAGAACTTTTAACATCTATTTGATATAACTTGAAATTTAGATGAGTAGCATAGGCATGTAAGATCCTAATGGATTCTAATATGGCTACAGGTGAAAATGTTTCCTCATAGTCTATACCTTCCTCTTGACTATATCCTTGTGCCACTAGTCTAGCTTTGTTTCTAACTATGTTTCTTGACTCATCAAATTTATTTCTAAAAACCCATTTAGTGCCTATTGTTAACGTGTCCTTAGGCCTGTTAATGAATTCCTAGACTTTGTTTATTTCAAATTTATTTAACTCTTCTTTCATATCCATTACCCAAAATTCATCATTGATAGCATCATTGATATTCTTAGGTTCTAGCTGTGAGAGAATGGCTTGATGGTCAACCTGGTTTCTTAGAGAAGCTCTAGTCTGTGTCCCTCTATGAATATTACCAACAACAACATCCAAAGGATGATTCTTTAGAATCCTTGTTGATCTAGTAAAGGTAGGACTAGAAATTTCACGTTCATCTATAGGTTCGGGTTCAACAGAAGAAGATTCAGGAATATGTCCAGAACTGGAAATCATTACAGCAGGTTCTTTAGATTTATCATTAAGGTCCAGAACACTCAAATATTCTTCAAGATTTTCAAGAGAGGTTTTAGGCTCATGTGGATCAGTTGCATCAAACTTTATGTGAACAGATTCTTCCACACATTTGGTTTTTTTATTAAAGACTCTATTGGATTTTTTAGTTAAAGAATAACCAAGAAAAACTCCTTCATAACTCTTAGAAGAAAAATTGTCAAGATTATCCTTTGTATTAAGAATAAAAACATTGCATCCAAAGACTCTATAGTAACTAACATTAGGTTTTCTATTATTACATAATTCATATGGGGTATTCTTGATAACTAGTCTAATTAAGAATCTGTTAATAATATAATAGGCTGTATTCATAGCTTCAGCCCAAAAATAAATAGGCAGGTCATATTCATTTAGCATGGTTCTAGCTATTTCTTGAAGGGTTCTATTTCTTCTTTATACTACACCATTTTGATGAGTTGTACTAGGAGCAGAAAAGTTGTGACTATAGCCATTGTGTGAGAAATAAGATTGAAACTCTTGATTCTCAAACTCATGGCCATGATCACTTCTCAGAGTTTTAATCTTAAGTCCACTAAGGTTTTCTACAGATTTTGTGTATTTAACAAAGTAAGAACATGCTTCACTTTTGTGAGCTAACAAGTATACCCAAGTATATCTAGAAAAGTCATCTACTAGGAAATAGACATAGTGCTTCCCATTTAAACTAGAAACTCTTGAAGGTCCAAACAAGTCCATGTGAACCAACTCGAGATGTTGAGAAGTTGAACCTTCTTTCTTTGAATTAAAAGAAACTTTATGTTGCTTTCCCTTTTGATAGGGATTAAAAAATTTGTCATTTGGGAATTCAAGTTTAGTAATGTCTCTAACCAATTTTTTATAGTAAATTTTCTAAGTGAATAGATATTACAGTGTCCTAATATTATGTGCCAAAGCCAAGACTCTTTATGAAAATCATTTAAACAAGTAACATTTTGCTTAGCTAAATAATTTAAATCAATAGCATAAACATTTTCATTTCTCAAGGCAGAGAATACTAAAACATTTTTAGAGTTAAAAACATTACAAATATCATTTTCAAATTTCACATTAAATCCATCATCACATAACTGATAAATACTTAACAGGTTATACTTAAGTCCATCAAAAAATAAAACATTAGAAATTAAGGCTGAATCGATGTTACCAATCTGGCCTAGGCTGATGATTTTTCCTATTGAATTATCACCAAAGGTGACATGGACTCCATAAAACTTTATTAAGCTTTTGAAATAAGTGTAATCTCCAAACATATTCCTTGAACATCCACTATCCAAGTACAATACCTTCTTGTGAGAACTCTTCAGACAGGTTTCCTACAAAACTAGTTTAGATAGGAAATGATTTTGGTACCCAGATCTTCTTGGGTTTGGAAAGGTTAGCAATCAAAGATTTAGGTACCCATATTTGTCTTATGGGTCTCGTATAATTTACAAAATCAATAGATTTTGAAATATAAACTTTATTTGTTATATAACCATATGAATAACTGGTTAAATCATACGAATTTACAGAACCGGAATAAGAAGAATTTTGTCCAGACTTAGGAATAAATTTAGTTTTAGTAAACTGCGTTTTTCCAGGTTGGTATCCCAAACCACTAGTGTATTTAGGTGAAACTTTCTTACCTAAAATTTTATTAAGTGTATCTTTCCCCTTTTTGAACTTCTCTAAGTCCTTTCAAAGTTTCTCATTGGACATTTTCAGTTCAGTATTTTACTTTAACAGTTGAGTATTATTTTCTTTTTCTACATCAAAGGCAGGTTTAACAGTGAGAGTGAGAGCATGTTGTTTTTTAGTGACTTATATTTGTCTTTCATTTCATTACAAGTTTCTCCTAGAATATTACAGTATTCAAACAAGTCATCCTTAGACATATAATCAGAATTAGAAACAGATTCTACATCATCTCCAGAATAATAATCATTTTTAACAGGGGAAATAGGTACCTCAGAAGTGTTGGTCATAAAGCACATGTTGGCATGATTCTTTTCAGAATCAGAAACTTCATATTCACTTGTTATGTCTTCTGAAGCACTCCATGTTGCTTTCATAGATTTATTGTACTTCTTGTCCTTATAATCATACTTCTTTTTGAATTTCAGTTTTGGACAGTCAGCCTTGGTGTGTCCTTTCCTTTTGCACTCATAGTAGACTATATCATCTTCCTTGTCAGGATTTTTCCAATAGTTTTTCCAATGTACTTTGTTGTCATACTTTCCTTTGTAGTTAAATTTTCTGAAGAATTTCTTCTTCCTAAATAACTTCTTGAATCTCCTAGATAATTGAGCCATTTCAGCATCACTGTCTGAATCAGAATCTTCACTGGTTGAACTTTCAGTTGGTGCATGGATTTTCTCATTTTCATTGCTCTTAGAAGTAGTAGACTTGAAATCCACAGATTTTCTCTTGTGTTCGTCATCATCCTCTTTGTTTACCTTAAGTTCTTCCTCATACATCATAGGTTTACCTATTAATTCTTTAATAGGGAGTGCATTGATGTCGCATGATTCTCTAATGAAAACAGAAGTGCCCCTCCATCTTTCTGGTAGACATCTTAAGATTCTCATGATCAGTTCATTTACTAGCATAGCATTACCAAGTGAACTCATTGTATTGACTATCCCATTAAACCTGAGATACATGATAGAAATAGGTTCATCAGTCTTCATCATAAAATTATCATATTTAATAGTATAAGTATTCAATATCATTTTTTGACTTTTGTTGTTCCTTCATGATAAATAACCAAAGTATCCCAAATTTCATAAGCAGTTTTTCAAGAAGATAATCTATTAAATTATTCATCTCCTAAAGCACAGTATAGGGCATTCATTATTTTATAATTATTATTGTAAGCTGTATTTGTAGGTTCATCCCAAGTAGTTTTTTTCAGTTTCTGGAATTTTATATTGTGACTCTATAGCAGTCCAGATATCAAAACCCATACTTTCCAAATGTATTTTCACATTAAGTTTCCACTGGGCATATTTTGTGCCATTAAGGAAAGGTGGCATGTTAGTATAAGAACACTCTATTCTATTATCCATAAGTAGATTTTAGAAAATAAATTTTAAAGAGATCAAATTTACAACTAACAGAAATTTAAGATCTTTAAAGATGCAACTAAAATCACAGTTGAAAAATAGAGTATGCCAAATATCCTTTAACAAAAAAAAAACCTCTGATACCCAATGTTGGTTGGAGTGGATACTCAAGAGGGGGCTGAATTGAGTTCCAATTAAAATTTTAGTTAAAAATATTTCTCTTAAAATCCCCCAATTTAAAAACAATGTTACAATGAAGTGAATCTATACAGAGTGTAAATGTTCAATCAGTTTCTCAAATATTGATTAGGTCTCAGTTGACTTAATCTAAAGATTATATTATCTTTTGAAACTAACTTACTGGTTTAAAATAATTATAAACACTTACTAATTTAACTATCAAATTAACTTTAAAATAGTTTCATATTTCAATGTAATAGCAGTGGAATATGAAATTAATATATATAGTATTCCTATGACTTAAACTAAAAAGCATAGTAGAGATAACCAAGAGGTTTAGTCTCAAGCCGAGACTTAGTCCTCTCAAAAATTTATATAAATTAATCCACACCCTAGATCAGGGTAAACAACATTACAATACTGTCCAAGTCAAAAGACCTCTACCAAAGTTCTACGTGGGAAACAAAAACAACAACACACAGCTGTCCAGGTCTTACTCTACCTCTACCACTATCCACAGTGGAAAACAAAGGGTTATGAAGTTTAAGTGAGGATTTAAGAATCCTCCAGTTTAGCTTAGGAGACAGTCTGTGTGTGAAATAAATAGGGTACACACACTGCTTGAAATGTAAAGATAGAATCACTAAAGAATGTGAGAAAGTGTTTAGAAAAGCTTTAGTGATTGGCAGTGCTGCTCTGGACTCGTTTGGTTGGTCAGAAAAACATCTGAGTCCTTCTCTGGTTTCTGCTCAGAAAACAGAGTGTCGTTTCTTCTTGGATTCTTGGTCCATCTTGTCAGCTTGAGTGCATGAAGTGTTTTTGGTATATAATCACTCAAGGTGCAACTTGTGTTCTCCTTGAAAATGAGTAGCTTCGCGTATGTCCAGTGTTCTTGAATTACAGATGTAGCCTTTCATGAATGCGCCATGTTTGAATGATGTTCAACCCTTTTCTTTTCCACCTGTGTGCCTTCTTAGTTCCTTGATTCTTTTCATATTCACACCCAGTGTTCTCTACTTCACATAATCATGTTTAACTAGGTCTTTATCTTCCCTTTTATAGCTTTCAGCTCTGGAAAATGGGAATGATTACCTTTTGCATGGGTACTAGGTACGGTTCCCTAACATGGAAACAGAGATCATTAAATAACATTAACTGCAATAAAAACATCCCATGTAACCGATATCTTAATAAATAAATAGTATTGAGAGTATAGAGTTTGACTTGTTGGTCAATCATTAGTAGACCGTGTTGGTAAATGTGTACTGTGGTCTTTTGTGTAGCAGAACCTTCCATCGGTAGCTCTTTGAACTTGCATCAGTAGCTCTTTGTGTCGGTAGCTCTTGGTATCAGTAACTCCTTCTATCGGTAGAATTACTCTATCGGTAGCTCTATATACTTGTTCTATCAGTGACTTCATTCTATCGGTGGATTTTTACTTGTATCGGTAGACTGTGTCAGTAGCTCCTTGCATCGGTATTCTATCAGTAGAATTGGTATATGCTTACCGGTAGCTCTGTTCATATTGGTAGATTTGTGTATCGGTGACCTTAGCTTATCCGTGACTCTGTCTATCGGTAGGCTAAGTACCGGTAGCTCTGTTATGAGTATCTATATGCAGATCAGTGACTTAACACTTATCTGTTTTATGCAAAACACATCCGATTGGGTTAGAATTACTTCAGAACTCATATAAACATAGATAGACATGGATTAACATATATCAGGGATTATTTTAATATTATTTTCATCTTGATCACATATTGAAAGAATTAATATACTGAAAAACATTAGATTGAGATTATCAAAGTATATAAAAAAAAATTGGGATTATCAAAACAGGTGAGGTCAACAGTTATGATGTCTAGTGTTAGGCATTCATTCATTATGAAATTTTTTATTACATGTGATTATTTGACTACTAGAATATCATTGTGCATGTTTATATGGTGATGTTTGATTTATTTTTTCCATATTATGTTCTAGATTATGTTTAAAAAGGCTGTTGTTTTTATTACACATCTTGCCTTAAATGTTTACAGCTTCAACTAAATTATTTACCCATATTGTGAAACTAATCTCACTCTTTTATTATGTATTGATTTTCCAGGATTCCAAGAAGTGTATTTTGATTGATATGAAGGGTTATGATAAAGGAAATAATGAAATTATCAATAAAATATCTATGTTGTATTTTATGTTTTAAATAGTCATGTAATGTTAATGTATGTCATCTATTTTCCATGATTGCTAAACTGATCACTCCTTCGGGACTTGATTCCTTGTAATCAAGCCAATGTATTAAAATAATTCACCGACTCTGAATAACTGGGGTCAGGGCATTACATACATAGTAGACCCATCACTCTTATTGAATCCAAATACACTATCTTTGGAGATGGATATTTCATATGAAGGACATAAATTGGTGTTTTTTGATCATAAAGACACGTTTTTAGGTGGAAATCCAACTGACCATGTCAAAGTGTTGTGGTATAACCACATGTTTTAGTAAGTGAATAGGCAAAAAGAAGTGGGGATGAAATAGAAGTTTCCCCAACTATTTAATTGTGTTAATTAAAGTTTGTGGTGAAATATTAGAAGTGGGGATAATGAAATGGAATAAAAATATATAATTTATACACCATTGTTGATTGAATAAATTCATTATCATGTAATGTTATTATAGATAACACAAGAACTAACATTGGTTATTTTGGAATTTTATATGATATATCTTGTTATATTTAAATTCTACTAACAATCATAACCATTCAAGGAATATTCAATATATAGAAGATGCATGATTAATATATATATATATATATGGGGTTATGATAAACTCCTATCACATATAAAATGGAAATGGTGGGATCAACTAGTTGGATCATACACTATGACCATCATTTATCAAATATTTCTATGGAGATAACATCACTATGTCTAAATAATTACTATTCACAAGTAAAGATTCAAAAACTACAGGATGATAAAACCCATTTATTGTAGATTATTAATCTTAATGTTATCAAATCAAAACCAAGTTTTCTAAACCAGCTGTATAAAATTTCTCCATTCTACACCACACTATAAGGGAATTTTCCTCGAAAATATACGGATATAAATCAACATATTAACAGTATCAGATATTATATTTTTAATAATTATTATATTTATATTTTTTAATTTATTTTTGAATAGACATATAATGTTCTCGATAAAAATTATATTTTGATATAATGAAATAGATATTTTATTTTTGAAATATATATATTTTTAATCATTTCACACATTTTGAAGAATTAAGGAAATTTTGAAATCAATTATAAATAAGTAAATTATTATTATTAGATATTACTTATTCGCTATAAATGATAATATATATTTTTGAATTCAATTTTTTTATATGATTCATAAAACAATTATTTTTAGAAATAAAAATGTTTTTGTCAAAAAATGATGATTATTGATTTAAAAGTTTAAAATAAAAAACTTTATAGTTTTTCTATTAAGATAAATTTTATTTCATAAATTGTATCTTATAAAATATCCAATGGTAATTTTTATATAATTTTATAATATAAAATAAATTTTTGGGTTAAAATTGAAAATAGTATAAATTAAAGGTATATATTATGACATCATATTTACCCATAAGTGATGTAATATATTACAGAAATGGTAACCACAGACAAATTTTAGTTAACCCTTTATAATAAATTGTAATTTATTTTATTATAAGAAATTTATAAAACAGTAATGAATCCTCCAAAACCAATATTATATTTTAATGTTTTGATATTCTTCCATCATAAACATGATTCAAGTTAGCGTCTCCAAGGATATTATAATAATGATTTCAGTTATAATATATTTAAATAATTAAAATAACTACACATTAGAATAAAAAATATATTAAAACAATTGGATGGTTTGTGTTATCGAATAATTTATCATATAGAGTCCAAAATCTATGTCTATAAATTAACAAAGATTTCAACTCCCTTTTTCTATAGAAACCCACCCTTCCTCCAATCCCTCATTACAGTAAAACCTTGAAAAATTAATATACTATACATTTGCATCTCTAGATAACTCCTAGGGATCCCCACACACATAATAACCTCCTCCAAATCTTTTTTGAATTTTTATCTCCATCCGTAAAACCTTTTATTTCTCTCTATATACCACCATTATGAAACGAAAATAATCTACTTTTTTTTCCAGGACAAATAATTTTTTAGTGATTAACCATCACCATTTTCACACACAAGATGTCACATAGACACAAATATAATAACTCTATTTAATAATTAAATTCAGGTAAACCAAAATCCATTGTCATGGAATTAAATGTGATGAAATATGTTCTTATTTTGTATGATCCATGTGACACAATTATCCATGTTCATGATTTGAATGTAATGGATGGGATTTGAATTATATATATCTATATTGAATTATGTAATGTTTTAATCTCATGATATACCCAGTACGGTTCATGGGTAGATATCATATAAAAACTATATGATGATGTATTAGTAGCTATCCATGAAATATGCTTACAATGTCCATTTTATATTGTTTTCCCATTCCAATGTTTTCATTATGTCACCATCCTATATCATTATTCAATTTTCATAATACTGATTTTCTATACTATTATATTTTCTTCATATTCCTCTTGTCTATCATATATATATTTATCTTATTTCATGGTTGAATTATTCCCTAACTCGGCTATATTTCTCAACTCTTTTTTAATGTTAGCAAGATATTTATTTTTTCAGTTTTTAATGATCAAGTAAAATTAAAAACATGTAATACATTTTTAAATATTTTTTACATGAACATATATCAATTTATTATTCTATATACCTAATTAAAAAAATAATTTCTTCCTCATGATATTCTAAGGTTTTATTAATTGTATCATTTTGTAATATGTCTTTATATAATATGAAAGAATATTTTGGTTGTCATAGTGGCCCTCATTGGTATGCTAGTTGACCTTATGTAGAACTTTTCGGTATACACCTATATACACCAAAATTATGAACTCATTGACCAACTAATGGCCTCTAAAACATAGATCAAAAAAAATTTCAACAACCCCTAAAAGAGGACCAATGAATACTAAAAAACAGGCCACCTACAATGAAATGAGAGATCAATTTATGAACATGTAAGGTTAAACTAATCTATGATTTATATCTAAAATATATTCATAGGATGTGATAATATAGTTTACAAAAAATAATGATGTAACATTTAATTCTATTAATATAATCTTATAAAAAATGTGTAATGAAAATTGACACAATATAGAACAATCTTTGAATATTTCCTGAAGAATCATGGAAACATCATATAATTAAAAATTATAAAATAATTAACATCATCCCAAATGTTTTCCAAATTCCATATTCAAGAATATAAGAATAAATTTCTAGTTTATTTAACACATTAGTATATTAAAATATTATAAATAATGGCATAATTGAATCCTATTATGGATTTATTTATACAAAAAATGAATTGTTACCTTAAACTAAATATCTCTACCAATATTTACTTCTGAACACACTACCAACACCTCTAGAATATAAAAATCCCATTTTAGATGAAAAATAATATAACATGTTACAGATTGAATCTTATTTTTAAATGAATATAGTGATTTTCTTGATCCTGTTGATATATTTATTTATTATAACTACTTATAAATAGAAATCACAATGAAATTTATTTGGAATCCATGACATGATATTTAGTCTGGTATCAACGAATTTTCATAGTAGATATATTTGATGTCCCATTTAAAATGAGGAGGTAATTAAAAAAATTTAACATAGATTATTAGAAAATTACATGTTAGTGTATTTTATAATTTAGTGTCTAGAATATGTTGAAATTTTTTTCACTTTACCCCAGTGAAGTTATGTAATTCGTGAAAATATACATACACATTATTCTATGGAGATTGATCATCTTATCCCATATTCATAAAAATTCACATGATTTGTTTTTAATTCAATGATAAAGAAAAATAAATATTTGTTTATTTTTTAGGGAGAATATTATAAACCATATCAAAATGTAATTGTGTTTGATCCTCCCACATCTATGTGTGTATTTACTAGAAATATATTTTCAGTTTTAACCCCAACGGCCTGAAAGTAAATTGATTTTGAGATGTAAAATAGGGGTTAGATAAAGAATATTCATCATCCACCATGAATATAGAATTTTCAAATATATTCAAAAGGTTTATAATAAATACTATGTGGTGTAGAATATATCCCTGATCAAATATATGGTGTAAAGATGATAAGAAAATATTACTAGAGATATTTATTAACTTGAAAAATTCATATTATTTTTTAGATTATTATTTAATTGATTTAATTTATTTGGAGACATTTATTAATATTTTATACTCAGTTTTTTGGGGAATTAAACATTTAGAGTTCCATTACCACTAGTGTAATCTACTATAGACTATGGATTTTTATAATTTAATGAGGTGATTTAGAGATATAAACTAGTTGGAGTGGCCTATCGTTGAATCAATTATTTTCTCATACTATGTATATAAATGATTAATTTAATTATAAACATCATTATGTTGTACTATATGATGGATGCTAATTATTATTATTACTTGTCTATAATTTTTATTCTTAATTTAGGTGGAGAATGTATCATTTTATAGTGAGAGAGATCATTAGTTATATAATATATATTTGGATCCTATTGCATCATGGTTAGAGGTATTGATGATGAGTTCATCATTGAAATTGGTGGAGAATAATTTATTTTTTAAGTGATAGTTCTTTGATTTTTTGAAAATTAGATGTAGAAATATAAAATCATTTGTAGGTAAATTATGAAATTGACCAATAACACAATATTATTTCTATTATTATATCTTCTTTTACTACATTTCCTTTTGAATTTAACATGTTAATTGATATTCTAAAATTAATTATAATTATCCGACCAAATGTATCTATTTGTGTATATATTGTGTTTTTTTCAAATAAATTTTATGGAGGATTATTTATTTTCATGAATTATAATTAGGACAACAAATTTATTGTAAATAAACAATATCCACAATCATGGTTTGATAATTTTTTTAAATAATTTAATATTAGTTAGAATATATAGAGAATTTATTTTTTGTTGGGATATAGTTTATTTAAAATAAAATAGTGGAATATATATTTATTTCCATAATTAGATGTAACAACCAGAATTTTTAATTTTTAGTGGTTCAACTAATATATAAAATTAAAATTATAGAATTTTCGGGTTAACAGAATATTGTGCACTATGTGTTTTTTCATATATTTTAGGAGGTGAATATAAATTGTACATTATATATTTAGAGATAATGAAGGATTGTATTGATCAATAGATTATTTTTCTAGGGTTCATTTAGTGAAATTAGTTATTTATAAATATATCCAAATGAATTATCTAAAAAAGGAATTTCTTTTGATTTTTTTATTATATTGTTGTTGCTATTAATTTCTAGACCCGGACCGATGGTCAAAAATATTAGACAACCCCTAGACTACCTCTTGTAGTCTATAGGATAGAGATCAGTTATGAGTAGGAATAAAACACTCATTAGAGTCATTAACATGACGAACATGTACAGTTTCACACATCTCTGAGGACATATAATGTTGAAATGTAAAAATTCTGAAACCAGTGAATACATACATCTATAATATCACAACCATAAGATAAAAATAATGCACTAAAATAAGAAAAATACATTTAAATAAAAGACCAACCAAAACTAAAAAGAGTATGACCTTCACTACGGGTGATGAATATAGTCAAATGAAACCACCTAGAAAATAGTTCCTTCTATTAGGATCTTGTTATTAATCAGTAGTTCCCAATCCCCCCAGTAAACCTTCAAAAGGGTCATCATCTTCATAAGACATGACACATGAGGGAATATCTCATTATAGGATTAATATAACAATAACTATTAGTACAACTTGAAAACAATAAACACTAAGTATCAAGAATTATAAGCTCCTAAAAATGATGTAAAAATTGATTTATAAACCAAATACACATAAATACTTAGGAAGAACATCACACATCAAGGTTGTAACAAAAATAGCTATAAATATGATTATAATAAAAAAAATCCTTCTTCCACGATAATCCACTACACAAGAATCTCTATTATTGTAGACACACATTAAATTGTTCATGATCAGTGGGCCCTACCCATGCTTTCTTACTAGTCTAACTGACCTGATACTCATATAGGTGATCACACCCATTATTTTTGGGGGACACCACAAACCCAATCTGGATAATACCTCTATACAACAGATTTTACTCCCATGATACCAAGAATCCTATAGAAATATCCAAGTAGATGGATTATCAATTCATTTCCAAAGGTGGTCACATAGATTCCACAAAGCACACGAGAGATATAAAATTATAGATAGTTACACACTTGACTCACAAAGTGAATCCTCAATATCTATCTGATACTAATCATCAATAGGGTTTCAAAATACATATTTGTGAATGTAATGACACAATGCACCCTAAAAAGGATTGACCAAGGGAATACCCTCAAACACTACTGGTCCAAAATTATAAAATTAAGGGGGTCCAAACTACACCAAAGGGATACATAATGTCTAAAGTGCATACAAAACATTTCTAAAAAACCATTTATCTTCCTCTGTGGTTCTAACTCACATGAAATATGAATGTCCAAATACATATATTTTATGAAGAATAAATTTTATGTAGAGATCTCCCGAAAGTCTTTCTTTTCTATTTGGCTGTACACATGTACACCAGATTGTGACCATGTACTTTGGTCATGTTTTGGTATTTCAGCCTTGTCATTCCCATGAAACATCTGAGTTACACACTGAGACTATGATAATGAGTCACAATTAATGTGAAAGTGTGAGATTCCATGTTATATTAACATTATATAGAATACCTCGAGCCATATCTATGGGGTCCAACGTCATTTTTGATATGACATGTTGTGTGTGAGAGTAATTTATGTAACCATAATGTACCCAATTGTGTTGTTCTCACCATCACCAAAGCTTCCTTCTTTCCAATAAATCATAGATCTAGTGTCTCTCAACTTCAATATGACCTCCTCACATCATTTTAGTTCTCAATCTTCTTAAAAAAAGTGGTCTGATCTAGTACCACATTAAGCTTCTATCATATATCCATTGAGGAAACTAAATGATCATTTTGATCTAGTATCATACATGATCGAATAATCCTTAGTCATCATCAATTTTCAAATCAAAGCCAAAATCACATGTTTTAAACAAGGTACTGATATGTTGTTCTAAAAAACTATCAGGAAACAATAAATTATTAGTTAATCATTGAACCACAAGAAAAATAAAAATTCCAATGATGAACTTATGAATAAACATGGGATAAATCCATAATCAAGAAAATGTGAATCATATTACTTATATTTTTTTATTCGGACTTGATCCATTAGAAATGAAATAAATAAAGTAAGAGAAAATAACCATTATTAAAAATAAATCCATCTCAAATAAATCAACCTTTAATGTGTGAAACAATTCTTGTTTGTGGAGTTTCTGTCATTTAACAATGATAAACTAATAGGATGAAATTAAAAATAAAATACATCCAAATTAGTGTCTGTATTGATAAATGATGACTAATGGTTCTGTGTAGCCATCCATGGTGAGATCCATAATACTATTTTTTCACAATCTTTGATATGGTGCAATATAATTCCATCTGCCGATTATCCTCCACATGATACTTTATAGTGGTTCCTCTCAATCCCCAGGATATACAGATAACAATATGATTGAGGACTAAATTGGTTCAAATAGAGGAATTTTCCATTCAACTAATTAAAATATAATAAATTATTCAGTTTAATTATTTATTTAATTATGTTCCTTTGAAAATTATTCACACATGCTCTTTGCCATGAATATTTATTTGGAAACTATCGTAAAACGTATATTTTGAACTAAATAGTAACCTCATTTTTTTGAAAGAGGTCAGTATTAATGAGAAATTATACTATTTCTTAAAAATTATATTGGATTGAATAATATTTTTAATATACATAAAATATATAATTTTGGCACACCAATCCTTAGAATCTCAATCCATCTCAGGGACTAGATTTGAAAATATTATTTATAATATCAAAAAGTAATAAATAAAAATTTAGAGTTGTTACATTCTCCCTCAGTTGGTATATTCATCCTGAAAGGATAATAACATACTTAAAAATATTATGGTTCTAGGCTTGCATCACAGTCTCCCTCTCCCAGGATCCCTATTGATGATTATTATGCTCCCACCAGGCACATACTAGGGAATATATTTATCATATAGGATACTCTATTTCTGAAGATATATCTATACATCATACTAGGAAATGTTATTTATATCCTCAACATCCATCTACACCATGTTGATAACATGAGATAGCTCAGGTATGTACCTTATCATCTGTGACACATGGAATAAGTGATTTACTCATTCCAACTACAATTGTAATTCAAAATAGTTTCCCCCACACCATATCTATGTAGTATCTTGAATGTTATAATGAGTCATAGAAACAACATACCACCTCATCAAAATAACTATAATCCACATCGTGGTCTAACTTTGATGAACACATGGTCTCCCTCCTAGAACTCTATAGGTCTCCATTGTAGTTTCACATAAGACATCTGACATATCAATATAGTCATCATATTATATTGGATGATTTTCACTTTCTTTATAGTATCTCACTCCAACTAGGGTACCATGAGAACTAACCCACCAATATCTATCCCAAAAATTGGGGACCAGTGGGATCGCCTGCACAAGGAAAAAAATGGTGACATACCAAGGGTGGAATGGTAGTAGTTGTTGTATGAAAACTCCACAATGTATATGTGATTATACCAACTATCACCAAAATCCAACATAAATTCCCGTATCATTTCAGCAATATCCTGAATGGTTCACTCAGGATAGACATCAATATGGGGGTAAACACTGTTAAAAATGAATCTATGTCCCAAATAACTCCTACAATACTATTCATAAGCATGACATCAAATGAGAAACAAGGTATAAAACAATTTTCAAGGGAAATTATTTTAAACCCACAATATCATACACATACAAGTGTCTCAATCTCTCTATTGAACCATACTCTATAATATTTAGGAATTTCATCAACTTGGTGAGTCAATCTATGATCAGTCAGATGGTAATGTGTCCCCTTAACAAATGTGGTAAACCAATCCAAATGTTAAAGGATATATCATACCTCCTCCCCTCTGTAACCACTATGAGATGATCTAAACCCACTATAAACTTGTAATTAGCATTCACTGGGTAATCTTTGATATATCACTAAGAATAAACTTCTATACAATGCTTCATGCCAGGACACAAAAATCTATGTTTAAGGACATGGAATATCATATATAGATAGTAAATATACCACCAATTTGGATGTATGAAACTCCAGAATAACTTCCTCCATTAGAATTATGTAACCTTAATCCATCCTATGAAAATGAATGTATGATATCCAGCCTCAAAATATCCATCAAAATTTGGTTTAATGGATATTTGAGTATGTACGATCTCATGGTCGGTATATCCACTATGTGCATCCCACATATGCTATACAAAATGTAGGGTAAAAACCATTGACTGAAGATATAAATAATGATTATTATACACTATGGAAAATAGAAATGAGTATAACTACTCTGATTCATAGACTACAAAATGAAATTAGGATAACATTATAATAGTGTCTTCCAAAATCATACACATCCAAGGAGTATAAGGAAATTTTATGTAAAAGTAAAAGATGAACTCTAGTCATCCCATTCGTCTAATGTTATGATCCTTATGAGAGAATATATACATGATACTCTTATCGTCATAGTATATAATGAAACACTCTCCCATCTATTAGTTTCACCATATCATTAGTGAGAAGACTACCACTTCAAACTCTAGATCATGGGTTGAATAGTTCATCTCATGTTCTCTCAACTAACATGTACCATATTAAATATATAAGGCCCCAACCTTAAACATTACTTAATATTGAGTTATTACAAGATTACACATTGAGGATCTTTTTAGGTTTAGAGTTTTAGAGAATTAGATCCTAAATCATGCATTACATTCCACATTTAAACAAAGTGGTTACAGTAGAGACAATATTCACTTTTCCCATCAAAGGAAACATATTTAAAACTAAACATGTATCTTTTCATGACACTTCCTTGACACTATTATCACATCATGTACCTTTCCCTTGACCTGTGGATAACATTTCAAAAACTTGGGATGAGTATAAAAATCTCAGTAAAGGATATAAATGTACGAAATGAAAACATTAGTCCACGTATACATAAGAATTAATGAAATCATACTTTACTCATAAAAAATAAGAACATTAAAATACCTCATCAAATCATGAATAAATCATAAAAATCATAAGACATAAACGTAACTTGAGGCATTCATAACATTCTTGTGTAGGGATTAACCCTCATGGTTACGTTTGGAATTCCCATCACAGTATGTTCCTTAAATCTCTTCGGAGAAATGTTATCATTTAACCCCTTTGTGTTACCCAATGCATTTGAGAGCTATATCGAGCTCACCTTCCCTTAGATTATCATGGAACCAACCGTCTTCATAAACAATTCCCAAGATCCATAACATAATCGTATCACATAAAACATGAATAAAGGAAACATAACATTTCCACATTTCAATCACAAGATACCAATAACACATTGATATAATAAAAACATTATCAAAAAAATTTTCAATACAAAAATAAAAGAAAAGTAAAACATGGTATTTATTTTTCATTTTAAAAAAATTTATGGCTTGTAGAGGAAGCCAAAACTCAAATAATGGTCACGGTGACAGAGAAGTCGTTTTCACTGCATACGTCTGACAAAAACATTCCCTTTTGTCTTTTAGTAAAACGCTTCATATAAAAAAGATTAATTTTGAATAATCATAAAAGTCAAAGGGTTTTATAAACTGTATAAAAGAAGGTTGTGTATAAAACAATAATGCCTCAATGAAAGGAGATTGAGACTTAGTCCCATACCTCGGGTCCGACTTCACTCGATCGTTCTTTAACCTTCGGAATAATAAACTTGAGTTAATTTATAATTGATTAAGTAAATTTTTCAAGTTCATTATTCTTTTTATATCACTCATTACCACTTCATGAACACTATGCAATTATTTAAGTTAATAATGGTCGTTTTGTCGATCTTTGGTACTTGAGAAAAAAATAAACTTCTTGCAATTACAAGTTGTTCATGTGGTAAAATATCCATTATATCCAGAATTGTATTATGATTTAGATATAATATATATCATATATATCCAATATATGCATGCATTTATAATATTACATAACATTTAGAGGTAAGAAATGAAATGCACCGTTCATGGAGACGGTAAGCCGTACGTACGCATGAACGCTACTTTCATTTCTATTCATATTTAATGGAATGAAATCATAATGATATAAAGGTATGTTATAATTCCAGTATAATATCATATATAATATCATTAACTCCATCCTTTATACATCCCACATATGGCATTAACAAATCAAATCACTTTATGGGGGAAGTAGTCCATACTTCCTAAAATAAAGATATCGCGTTTACCCATAATGGAAACCATAAAGGTATGCCATAAATGAAAAATACAGAAGCCTAAGGAAAAAATAAACATATTATATATCATATATAAATATAGTTACATCTTAATGGACACCTTTGAAGGTGTTAGAAGAATAGTGAACAATAATCATTTCGTGAGGCAAAAATTTTCCATCCACGGAAACAATATGCTCATTAACCATTAGATGTAGGTGTGTGTAAGTGCAGCTCGAATACTTCTTATAAAAACAACCTAGTATAATATAGATACTGGTTTTGTTACAAAAGAAATTAAATAAAAGATTTTAGGGGGTTAGAGAAGCAAAATAAAACAAAAGGACACAAGTGAAAGAAATTACCATTAAATCCGGTAACTTCTCTTGGTTTGAACCAAAAGGGATTCTTGAAGAGCTTTCTACATAAGGTAAGGATTATAGGATGAAGATAATGATGAGGAGAGATAAAATGATCAGAGCATGGCCGATCCAATGGCTTGGGAGGTGTGTGTAAAGAGATAGAGGTGGGGACCTTTTATAAGAGGAGAGGAGGGGCACTCATGGAAAGTTATAAAATGTTACTTTATATTAAAATGCGTTTATGATTTTAAAGGTAATTCATTGATATATCTCGAGGAAAAGGTGATAAGGGCTTGAAATATACTCATCAAATAGGTCTTTGACAAGTGTATGTTTAGATTTTACATTATCTTTTCATTTTATTTAAATCGTTCATTAATGTGGTAATCGCTGCATCATCATGATGTCATAAATAATTTAATTTATTTAATGTATAAAAATTATAAAAAAATACTTTGATGTAGGAAATATTTATAGATTTCCAATGAATATTTATAGTCTATGATATCATTTATTTAGACAAAATTAAAAATGTTTTACTCGTGTGATACATCCTTTAGTGATATTCTCCTTCCTTTAAAAAAAATAAAATGATAAAGTGTCACTTTCACCCAAAAGTGATTCCATGGGGTCCCTATGTTTGGCACAAAGAATCCCATGTTTTTCCATGACATAACCATTAGCATTAGGACACATGTTGGGGTAATTTTTTATTATTATGATATTATTTTATTATCCTTTACTACCCGATGACTAATTAATCAAGATAATTACAGTCGTTATTATTCATAAAGTCCAAAAACAAAAGAGTCTTAATTAAATAATTTGGACCTTATAATTACAAATATGGAATCCATTTTACCAAATTCTAATCATAGAAATTTCAACAATTAATTTAAAAATAATTCCCGTTGTCGAAACAAATAGCGGGTTTTTTCGAAACAATATCTATGAAAAGTTTGGCCTTTGTTTATGCCCAAATCCAAAGTGAAATTAATTCTAATGAACAAAATTAGATTAAATGGTAAAAATATATTATATCTACACTTTAAAACCAATTAAAAATATAATATAACCATATAATTAAATTTTATGAAAATGTAGTTTTGAATGTAAAATGCAGTATTTTTCACTATTCATAAAAAATTGAACATTGTTAGAAAAATACCAAAAAATTATCCAAAGTAAATTTCAATGTCTCAATCATAAATAATAAGTTTATTTTGACAAATAGAGCATATAAAAGTATCAAATTTTTGATTTTAAAATGGATTTCCATCAAAAGGGAGTAAAATAATCTTTTAAAAATATTAGTGTATTTCATGCTTAAGATTGGATTTATTCTCATTTTAAGCCTCTAAAAAACTATCTAATTCATAAATAGACGTAGATAAGAATATATATTATTCATTACTTAATTGGGATGTTACATCCTTCCCCCTTTAGAAAATTGCGTCCCTGCAATTTATTTACTTATTGAATAAGTGGGGGTATTTATCCCTCATTGCATTTTCAGATTCCCATGTTGCCTCTTCAATCATGTGGTTTTTCCACAAAACCTTTACTTGATAAATCTATTTATTCCATAACACTTTCTCCCTGTGGTCAAGAATCTAGACCGATTGTTCCTCATAAGATATATTCTCTTCCAGCTGAATAACCTCTGGACTGAAAACATGAGATGGATCTGGCATGTACTTCTTTAACATTGAAACATGAAAAACATTGTGTACCTGAGATAAACTTGGAGGTAAAGCCACTCGGTATGCAACTGATCCAACTCTCTCCTGAATTTCATATGGTCCAATGAACCTTGGACTCAAATTTCCTTTCTTACCAAATCGCTTCACACTTTTCCATGGTGAAACTTTGAGGAAGACATGATCACCTACCTCAAAAGAGAGATCTTTCCTCCTATTGTCCTCATAAATTTTCTGCCTACTCTGAGCTATTCTCATGTGTTTCTGTATCATCTGAACTGTTTCTGCCAACTCTTCTACCAATTCTAGTCCCATAAACTTCCTTTCACCCACTTCATCCCAAAAATCTGGAGTTCGACACCTCTTTCCATATAATTCCTCAAATGGTGCCATATTTATACTGGAATGAAAACTGTTATTATAAAAAAACTCAACCAAAGAAAGATGTTGGTCCTGACATCCCTGATATTCCATCAAATAAGAACATATCATATCCTCCAAAGTCTGAATTGTTCATTCTGGCTGCCAATCTGATTGAGGATGAAAAGCTTTACTAAAATTTAATTCAGTACCCAACGACTTCTGAATGCCTTTCCAAAAGTTAGAAGTGAACCTGGGATCAAAGTCAGATACAATGGAGAGGGGAACTACATGTAATCTGAATATCTTATTAATATAAAAATGAGAAAGTTGATCTAGGGAAAAAGTATCTCGTATAGAAAAAAATGAGAAGATTTAGTCAAGCGATCAACAATAACCCAGATTGCATTATTATCTCGAGGTGTCTTCGACAATCCCAAATCGAAGTCCATAGATATATTCTCTAATTTCCACTCTAGTAATGGTAAAGGCTGAAGCATCCCCTTTGGTAACTGCCTCTCTTCTTTAACCTGCTGACAAGTTAAACAGTTCAGATTAAAATCAGAAATATCTCTTTTCATTCCATCCCACCAGTAATACTTTCGAAGATTTCTATATATCTTAGTACTTCCAGGATGAACTGAATACGGAGAACTATGAGCTTCACATAACAAATATCTCTTCAACTGTGAATAAAAAGGCACACACAATCTCTTCCCAAATCTAAAAACAAAATCATTATCAATGTTGAATTCAGGCAACTTACCTTTCTGAACCAGCTCTACCTTTTTCTGTAACTCACTATCTGGCTTCTGTGCTTGCTTAATTCTGTCTGATAGATAAGATTTCACTGATACTTGAAACAAAAAAGAAGAACATCCTGCACCAACAACTTCTATGACAAATTTCATTAAATCCTTAACTAATGGATCACGTTCCAAACACAACATTGTTAATGAAGCATTACTTTTTCGACTCAAAGCATCATACACTTTATTATATTTTCCCGGATGGTAGTGAATTGTACAATCATAGTCCTTGATTAATTCTAGCCATATCCTCTGTCTCATGTTCAATTCTTTCTGAGTGAATGTATTCCTTAAACTTTTTTGGTTGGTATATATTTCACACTTTACTCCATACAAATGATGCCTCCAAATTTTTATAGCGAAAACAACAGTAGCTAATTCCAAATTAGGTGTAGGGTAATTTACGTACTGAGTTTTCAACTGACGCGAAGCATAAGCAATTACCTGATCATTCCGCATTAGGATGCAACCAAGTCCTTTCAATGAAGCATCACTGTAGATAACAAACTCGCCATTCCTAGAAGGTAGTGCCAAAACGAGAGAATTCCCCAATCTTCTTTTGAATTCGTGAAAACAATCATCACATTATTTTTTCGAGATAAACTTAACACCCTTCCAAGTTATCTTAGTCATTGGACTAGATAAACGTGAAAAGATTCTAACAAACCTTCGGTAATAGCCTGCCAAAACAAGAAAACTACAAATCATAGTTATATTTGTGGGTCTTGGCCATTCTTTAATGACCTTTGTTTTTGTAGGATCAACAGTTATTCCATATTTAGAAACAATGTGACCAAGGAATGAAATTTGTTGCAACCAAAACTCACAATTGATGAATTTCCCATACAATTTATTTTCTTTTAGGGTTTTAAAAATAACCCTTAAATGTCTTTCATGCTCCTCTTTACTTTTAGAAAACACCAAAATATCATCAATGAAAACAACCAGAAACTTATCCAAGAAATCATGGAAAATTCTATTCATAAGGTCCATGAATACAACAGGTGCATTGGTTATCCCAAAAGGCATAACTAAAAATTCATAATGGCCATATCTTATACGAAATTCGGTCTTCGGAATATCTTCTTCCTTTACCTTCAACTGATGGTACCCCGATCTCATGTCAATCTTTGAAAAATAATGAGCACCCTGGAGCTGATCAAACAAATCATTGATATGAGGAAAAGGATATTTGTTCTTAACAGTGATGTTATTCAAGGCTCTATAATCAATGAAAAGTCTCATTGAACCATATTTTTTTTAAAAAATAAAACAGGAACACCCCATGGTGATGTGCTAGGTCGAATGAAACCATTCTCTAATAAATCTTGTAGTTGATAATTCAACTCTAAAAGTTCAATTTGAGCCATTCGATAAGGGGGTTTCGAAATTGGTTTAGCATCAGGAACTAAGTCAATAGTAAATTCAACTTCTCGATCTTGTATTATTCTAGGAAACTCATCAGGAAAAACCTCAGGATAGTCATTTACCACTGACACATCATTAATCTGAACAGTTCCTTTGTTTTCAACAATATGTGCAAGGTAACATTCATTTCCATATTTTACAAGTTTCTCAGCCTCTTGATATATTATCAATAGTAAGGGTTCATTATTGTATAGAAACTGAAAGTCTTTCTGAAAAGAAACTTTTTTAGCTATACAGTCAATCTTACCATGGTAAACATAGAGCCAATCCAGACCCAGGATAACATCAAACTCTACTAGAGGTAAACCAATAAGGTTTGCAAGTAGGTTCTTTCCACGGATAAGGATATGAAGATTCTTATAAATTATTTTTGCCTCAAAATTTCTCCTAGGTGTTTTTACCATAAGTTCAGGAGTCATTTATTGAGATGGAATTCCCAATTTACTAGAAAAGTTTTTAGAGATGATGGAATGTGTAGACCATGAATCAAACAACACCCTAGCATAATCTGATAAAACAAACAAAGTACACGATACCACTTCATTTGATGGACCAAAATCCGATGAAGTAGTTGCAAAGTATTTCACCACCACTTTCTTCTTGCAGTCTAACTGCTTCCCATCACTCGAGCTCTTTGTCGGACACTCGTTTGCATAGTGACCCATCTCATTGCACTTGAAACATTTCACTAACTGTAAATCAAATTTAGTCTTACCATCACCTAGATATTTTTCTGTGCAATCACGAGCCTTATGTCCCATCTTACCACATTGTTAGCACTTTCTATAATTCCAAAGAAATTCCCCAACATGACTTTTACCACATTTATCACAAACTTGAAACTTAGTTTTCTTACCATCAGACCTTTTTGAAGAATTCTTCCCTTTCTCATGCCACCTCAGTCTCTTCTTCTGTTGGTTGTTATAGAACACTTGATCATCGGAAAACTCCATTTCCACCTTCTCAGCACATAGAACAGGCTTTTCATAAATTTTGGACTCACTAGAAGGCAAGGCCCTTTGATATTTTGGCTTTAACCCTGAGTAAAAATGATTGATTTTACTATCAAGGTCTCAGAAAAATTTCGAGCATACCTTTGCAATCGAGTGAACCTCTCTTCATAAGTAGCCACTAATTCATCCTCTTGCCTCAATTCCAAGAATTGTTTTTCCATCCTAAGTCAAATATACTTAGGAAAATATTTCTCAAGAAACATACCTTTGAATTTATCCTAGTCGAGAGCATCAATCTCATCAGTGTCCCTGATATTTTTAACCATCAACCCCCACTAATCTGAATCACCCTCCAAATGGTAAATAACAAGACTAACCTTTTGATTGTCTGAACACCCCAACACATCAAAAATCTTCTCCAGTGATTTAATCCACTCTTCAGCTAGCACAGGTTCAGATGATCTTCTGAATGATGGGGGATGTTGCCTCATGAAATGTTTCACCACTAATATGTTTCTCTGTGGTTGATCCGGCTGATCTCATTCATGGATACCACCACCATTTATCGCTTGAGTCAACTGTGCCATTACTACAACAAACTATTCAGTTCCAATTCGGACCATCTTAGGATGATGATTCGGAAGATCATTTCCTTCTGTATGCCTTCCTAGCACTACTTCCCTATTTCCTCTGTGGAAAACCATTCTGAACAAACATGTCTTAGATGAAGCAACATGGTAATCTTCAAATGCTATATCATTTCAATTTGAACATAAAAAAATATTTTTGGATAATCATTTTATATAATTCTAACTCCTAAAGTTTTCTAAACCGACCTTTGATACCAACTATAAGGCCCCTGCCTTAAACATTACTTAATCTTGAGTTATTACCAGATTACACATTGAGAATATTTTCAGGATTAGATTTTTAGAGAATTAGATCATAAATCATGCATTACATTATACATTTAAACAAGGTGGTTACATTAGAGACAATATTCACTTTTCCCATCAAAGGAAACTTATTTAAACCTAAACATGGACCCTTTCATGACACTTCCTTGACACTATCATCACATCATGTACCTTTCCCTTGACCTGTGAAAAACATTTCAAAAACTTGGAATGAGCATAAAAATCTTAGTAAGGGATGTAAATGTACGAAATGAAAACAATAGTCCATGTATACATAAGAATTAATGAAATCATACTTTACTCATAAAATATAAGAACTATATTATACCTCATCAAATCATGAATAAATCATACAAATTATAAGACATAAAGGTAACTTGAGTCATTCATAACATTCTTACGTAGGGATTAACCTTCATGGTTACGTTTGGAATACACATCATAGTATATTCCCTAAATATATTCGGAGAAACCTTAGAGTTTAACCCCTTCGTGTTACCCAATGCATTGGAGAGCTATATCGGGCTCACTCTCCCTTAGTTTATCATGGAACCACCCGTCTTCATAAACAATGCCCAAGAACTATAACGCAATGGTAGCATATAAAACATGCATAAAGGAAATAGAGCATTTCAACATTTCAATAACATGATATCAATAACAAAATGATATAATATAAACATTATCAAAACCATTTTCAATACCAAAATAAAAGAAAATTAAAACATGGTATTTATTTTTCATTTAAAAAAAAGTTATGGCTTGTAGTGGAAGCCGAAACTCAAATAATGGTCATGGCGGTGGAGAAGTCATTGTCATCACATACGTACGACAAAAACATTCCCTTTTGTC
The DNA here is from genome assembly GCA_963277665.1 of Viscum album. Classification (NCBI taxonomy): domain Eukaryota; kingdom Viridiplantae; phylum Streptophyta; class Magnoliopsida; order Santalales; family Viscaceae; genus Viscum; species Viscum album. Next base: position 454,411,815 of record OY728137.1, read on the forward strand.
GTTTAGTAAAATGATTCGTATAAAAAAGATTCTTTTTAAATAAAAATAAAAGTAAAAGGGTTTTATACACCCTATAAAATAAGGTTTTGTACAAAACAAAATATTCCTCATTGAAAGGAGATTGAGAGGAAGTCCCATACCTCAGGTCCGACTTGACTTGATTGTTCTTTAACCTCCTGAATAATAAACTTGAGTTAATTTCTACTTGCCTAAGAACCTTTTTCAAGTTCATTATTCCTTTTATATCACTTATTACCATGTCATGAAGACTATGTAATTATATTTGTTAATAACGGATGTTTTGTCGATCTTTGGTACTTGAGCCAAAAATAAACTTCTTATAATTACAAGTTGTTCATGTGGTAAAATATCCATTATATACGGAATTATATTCAGCATGTAGATATCATATATATCATATATATCTAGTATATTCATGCATTTATAATATTACATAATATTTATAGGTAAGAAATGAAATGCACTGTTCATGGAGACGGTAAGCCATACGTACGCATGAACACTACTTTCATTTATATTCGTATTTAATAGAATGAAATCATAATTATATAAAGGTATATTATAATTCCATTATAATATCATATATAATATCATTAACTCCATCCTTTATAGATCCCAAATATGGCATTAATGAATCAAATCACTTTGAGGGGGCGGTAGTCTGCACTTCCTAAAATGAAGATATCGAGTTTACCCATAATGGAAACCATAAAGGAATGCCATAAATGAAAAATACATAAGATTAAAGAAAACATAAAAATATTATATATCATATATAAATATAGTTTAATGTTAATGGCCACCTTTAAAGGTGTTAGATTAATATTGAACAATCATTGTTTTGTGTGGCAGAAATTCGCCATCAACGGAAATAGTATACTCTTTAACCATTAGATGTAGGTGTCTGTAAGTTTAGCTCGAATAGTTATTATAAAAATATCCTATTATATTGAAGATACTGGGTTTTTAACAAAATAAATGAAAAAAATGAGTTTAGGGGTTGGATAAGGAAAATAAAACAAAAGAACACAAGTGAAAGATATTACCTTTAAATCAGGTAACTCCTCTTGGTTTGAACTAAAAGGGTTTCTTAAAGATATTTCCGGCTAAGGTAAGGCTTATAGGATGAAGAGAGGTATGGGGAGAGATAAAACAAGTAGATCTTTTCCAAGCCAATGGCTAGGGAGGTTTGTATAAAGAGGTAGAGGTGGGGCCTTTTATAAGAGGAGAGGAGGGGTAGCCTTGGAAAGTTATAAAATGTTACTTTATATTAAAATGAGTTTCGGATTTTAAAGGTCCCAAATTGATATATCTCTAGGATAATGTGATAAGGTTTTGAAATATACCCATCCAATAAGTCTTTGACAAGTGTAAGTCTTAGATTTTACATTATCTTTCCATTTTATTTAAATCGTTCATTAATGATGTAATCGCTGCATCATCACGATGTCAAAAATAATTTAATTTATTTAATGTCTAAAAATTTAAAAAAATACTATGATGTAGGAATTAATTTTAGATTTTCTATGACTTTATAGTCCAAGAGATTATTTATGTATAAAAAATTAAAAATGTTTTAGTTGGGTGATACATCCTTTAGTGATATTCTCCTTCCTTTAAAAAAATAAAATGATAAAGTGTCACTTTCACCCAAAAGTGATTCCATGGGGTTCTTATGTTTGGCACAAGGAATCCCATGGTCTTCCATGAAACAACCAGTAGAATTAGGACACATTTTGGGGTCATTTTTTATTATTATGATATTATTTTATTATCCATAACTAATTACTAATTAATCAAGATATTTAAAGATAATTACAGTTGTTACTATTCATAAAGTCCAAAAACAAAAGAGTTTTAATTAAATAATTTGGACCTTAGGATTCCAAATATGGAATCCATTTTACCAAATTACAAACATAGAAATTGAAATAATTAATTTAAAAATAATTCCTGTTGTCAAAACAAATAGCCGGTTTTTTTGAAACAATATCTATGAAAAGTTTGGCACTTGTTTATTCCCAAATCCAATGTGAAATTAAATATAATGAACACCATTGGTTTAAATGGTAAAAATATATTCTAATTACACTTTAAAATCAATTAACAAGATAATCTAACCATATAATTAAATTAGATTAAAAATCAGTTTTGAATGTAAAATGCAGTATTTTTCACTATTCATAAAAAATTAACATTGTCAGAAAAATACCATAAAATTATCCAAAGTAAATATCAATATACCAATCATAAAGAATAAGTTTATTTTGAAAAATAGAGCTTATAATATAATCAAAATTTTTATTTAATGATGGTTTTCCATCAAAATGCTGTAAACCAATCTTTTAAAAATATTAGTGTATTCCATGCTTAAGATTGAATTTATTCTCATTTTAAGCCTATAAAAAACTATTTAATTCATAAATAGACATAGATAAGAATATCTATTATTCATTACTTAATTGGGATGTTACATCCTTCCCCTCTTTAGAAAATTTCATCCCCGCAATTTATTTACTTATCGAATAAGTGGGGGTATTTACCCCTCATTACATTTTCAGATTCCCATGTTGCCTCTTCAATCATGTGGTTTTCCACAAAACCGTTACATGATGAATAACCTTATTCCATAAAACTTGCTCTCTGTGGTCAAGAATCTGGACTGGTTGTTCCTTATAAGATAGATTCTCTTCCAACGGAACTACCTATGGACTCAAAACATGAGATGGATCTGGCATGTACTTCCTTAATATTGAAACATGAAAAACATTGTGTACATGAGATAAACACGAAGGTAAAGCCACGTGGTATGCAATTGATCCAAATATCTCCAGAATTTCTTATGATCCAATGAACCTTGGACTCAGCTTTCCATTATTACCAAATCGCATCACACTTTTCCATGGTGAAACTTTGAGGGAGACATGATCACCTACCTCAAAAGAGAGATCTTTCCTCCTATTGTCCGCATAACTTTTCTGCCTGCTCTGAGTTGTTCTCATGTGTTTCTGTATCACATGAACTTTTTCTTCCAACTCTTCTACCAATTCTGGTCCCATCAACTTCCTTTCACCCACTTCATCCCAAAAATCTGGAGTTCGACACCGCTTCCCATATAATGCCTCAAATGGTTCCATTTGTATACTGGAATGAAAACTGTTATTAGAAGAAAACTCAACCAAAGAAAGATGTTGGTCCCAGCTTCCCTGATAATCAATCGAACAAGCACGTAGCTTATCATCCAAAGTCTGAATTTTTCTTTTTGACTGCCCATCTGATTGAGGATGAAAAGTTGTACAAAAATTTAATTTAGTACCCAACGATTTCTGAAGGCCTTTCTAAAAGATAGAAGTGAACCTGGGATCACGGTCAGATACAATGGAGAGGGGAACTCAATTTAACCTGACTATCTCTTTAAGATACAAATGAGAAAGTTGATCTAGGGAAAAAGTATCTCGTATAACATGGAAATGTGCAGATTTAGTCAAGCGATCAACAATATTCCAGATTGCATTATTACCTCGAGGTGTCTTCAGCAATCCCACAACGAAGTCCATGGATATATTCTCCCATTTACACTCTGGTACTGGTAAAGGCTGAAGTATCCCCTTTGGAAACCGCCACTCTCCTTTAACCTACTGACAAGTCAAACACTTCACAGTAAAATTAGTAATATCTCATTTCATTCCATCCCACCAGTAAGAATTCTGAATGTCTCTATACATCTTAGTACTGCCAGGACGAACTGAAAACAGAGAACTATAAGCTTCACATAACAAATATCTCTTCAATTGTGAAGCACAAGGCACACATAATCTCTTCCCAAATCTCAAAAACACAATCATTATCAATGTTGAATTCAGGAAACTTACATTTCTGAACCATCTCTACCTTTTTCTGCAACTCAATGTCTTGCTTCTGTGCTTGCTTAATTCTATCTGATAGAGAAGATTTTACTGATACATAAAACAAAACAGAAGAACATCCTCCACCAACAACTTTTATACCAAATTTTATCAAATCCTTAACTAAAGGATCACGTTCGAAACACAACATTGTTAAGGAAGCATTACTTTTTTGACTCAAAGCATCAACCAATTTATTTTCTTTTCCCGGATGGTATTGAATTGTACAATCATAATACTTGATTAATTCTAGCCATCTCCTCTGTCTAATGTTCAATTCTTTCTGAGTGAATATATTTTTTAAACTTTTTTTATCGGTATATATTTCACACTTTAATCCATACAAATGATGCCTCCAAATTTTTAAAGCAAAAACAACATCAGCTAATTCCAAATCATGTGTAGGGTAATTTACCTCATGAGTTTTCAACTGACCTGAAGCATAGAAAATTACCTGATCATTCTGCATTAGAATGCAACCAAGTCCTTTTAATGAAGAATCACTGTAGATAACAGACTGAACATTCCTGGATGGTTGTTCCAAAACTGGAGCATTCACCAATCTTCTTTTTAATTCTTTAAAACAATCATCACATTCTTTCGTCCAGATAAACATAACACCCTTCCGAGTTAGCTTAGTAATTGGACTAGATAACTGTGAAAAATTTCTAACAAACCTTTGGTAATAGCCTACCAAAACATGAAACCTAAGAATCGTGGTTACATTTTTGGGTCTTAGCCATTCTTCAATGACCTTTGTTTTTGTAGGATCAACTGTTATTCCATATTTAGAAACAATGTGACCACGGAAAGAAATTTTTTGCAACCAAAACTCACACTTTCTGAATTTCCCATAAAATTTCTTTTCTTTTAAGGTTTTCAAAATAACCATTAAATGTATTTCATGCTCCTCTTTACTTTTATAAAAGACCAAAATATCATCAATGAGAACAACCACAAACTTATCCAAAAACTCATGGAAAATTCATTTTATAAGGTCCATGAATACAATAGGTGCATTGGTTAGCCCAAAAGGAATAACTACAAACTCATAATGGCCATATCTTTTACGAAACGCGGTCTTCAGAATATCTTCTTCCTTTACCTTCAACTGGTGGTACCCCGATCTCAGGTCAATAATTGAAAAATACTGATCTCCCTGGAGCTGATCAAAAAAATCATCGATATGAGGCAAAGGATATTTGTTCTTAACAATGATGTTATTCAAGGCTCTATAATCAATGCAAAGTCTCATCAAACCATCATTCTTTTTAACCGAAAAAAATAAGAACACCCCATGGTGATGTGCTAGGTTGAATGAAACCTTTCTCTAATAAATCTTGCAATTGCTCCTTCAACACTAAAATTTATATTTGAGCCATTCGATAAGGGGGTATTGAAATTGGCTTAGCATCAGGAACTAAGTCAATAGTAAATTCAACTTCCTGATCATGTATTATTCTAGGAAACTCATCAGGAAGAACATCAGGATAGTCATTTACCACTAGCACATCATTAATTTGAAAAGTTCCTTTGTTTTCAACAATATGTGCAATGTATCATTAATTTCTATCTTTTAAAAGTTTCTCAGCCTCTTGATATGTTATCAAAAGTAAGGGTTCATTATTGTATACAAACTGAAAGTATTTTTTAAAAGAAACTTCTTTAGCTCTACAATCAATCATAGCATGGTAAACAGAGAGCCAATCCATACTCTGGATAACATCAAACTCTATTAGAGGTAAACCACTAAGGTTTTCAAGTAGGTTTTTTCCACGGAAAATGATAGGAAGATTATTATAAATTATTTTTGCCTCAACATTTCCCCTAGGAGTTTTTACCATAAGTTCAGGATTCATTTCTTGAGATGGAATTCCCAATTTACTAGAAACGTTTTCATAGATGAAGGAATGTGTAGACCCTGAATGTAACAACACACTGGCATAATCTGGAAAAACAAACAAAGTACCTGATACCACTTCATTTGATGGCCCAACATCTGATGAAGTAGTTGCAAAGGATCTCACCAACCCTTTCTTCTTGTAGTCTAACTGATTCCCATCACTCAAGCTCTCTGTCAGACACTCGTTTTCATAGTGACCCATCTCATTGCACTTGAAACATTTCACTAACTATAAATCAAATTTAGTCTTACCATCACCAAGATCTTTTTCAGTGCAATCACGAGCCTTATTTCCCATATTACCACATCAGTAGCAGTTTCTATAATTCAAAAGACATTCCCCAGCATGCCTTTTACCACATTTATTACAAACTGGAAACACAGTTTTCTTACCAACATACCTTTTCGATAAATTCTTCCCTTTCTCCTTCCACATCAGTCTCTTCTTCTGTTGGTTTTTATAGAACACTTGATCATCGGAAAACTCCATTTCCACCTTCTAAGCACATAGAACAAACTTTCTATAACTTTTGAACTCACTATATGACAAGGCCCTTCAATATTTTGGCTTTAGTCCTGAGTAAAAAGGATTTATTTTATAATCAAGGTCTCGGATAAAATTTGGAGCATACCTTGCCAATCGAGTGAACCTATCTTCATAAGTAGACACTGAGTCATCCTCTTGCCTTAATTCCAAGAATTTTTTTCCATCCTAAGTCGAACATCCTTAGGAAAATACTTCTCAAGAAACATACCTTTGAATTTATCCCAGTCGAGAGCATCAATCTCATCAGCATCCCTAATATTTTTAACAATCGACCAACACTAATCTGCTTCACCTTCCAAACGGTAAATAGAAAGACTAACCTTTTGATTTTCTGAACACCCCATTACATCGAAAATATTCTCCAGTGCTTTAATCCACCCTTCAGCTAGCACAGGGTCAGATGATCCTCTAGATGATGGGGGATGTTGCCTCATGAAATTTTCCACCACTGACATGTTCCTCTACGGTTTATCTGGCTGATCTCGTGCATGGATACCACCACCATTTATCGCTTGATTCAACTGCACCATTACTGCAAAAAACTATTCAATTCCAATTCTGACCATCTCAGGATGCTGATTCGGAAGGTCATTTCCTTCTTTATGCCTTCCTAACACTGCATCCCTGTTTCCTCTATGGAAAACCATTCTGAACAAATATGTCTTAGATGAAGCAACATGGTAATCTTAAAATGCTATATCATTTCAAGTTGAACAAAATAAAATATTTTTGGATAATCATTTAATAGAATTATAACTCTTAAAGTTATCTAAACCGACCTTTGATACCAACTATAAGGCCCCAACCTTAAACATTACTTAATCTTGATTTATTATAAGATTACACATTGAGGATCTTTTCAGGTTTAGTGTTTTAGATAATTACATCATAAATCATGCATTACATTTTACATTTAAACAAGGTGGTTACATTAGAGACAATATTCACTTTCCCATCAAAGGAAACATATTTATAACTAAACATGGATCCTTTCTTGACACATCCTTGACACTATCATCACATCATGTACCTTTCCCTTGACGTGTGAAAAACATTTCAAGAACTTGGGATGAGTATAAAAATCTCACTAAGGGATATAAATGTACGAAATGAAAACATTAGTCCATGTATACATAAGAATTAATGAAATCATACTTTACTCATAAAACATAAGCACTTTAACATACCTCATCAAATCATGAATAAATCATACCAATCATAAGACATAAAGGTAACTTGAGGCATTCATAACATTCTTACGTAGGGAGTAACCCTCATGGTTACGTTTGGAATAGCCATCCAAGTATATTCCCTAAATCTCTTCGGAGAAACCTTAGAATTTAACCCCTTAATATTACCCAATTCGTTGGAGATATATATCATACTCACCCGCCCTTAGTTTATCATGGAACCACTCGTATTTATAAACAATGGCCAATAACCATAACATAATCATATCACAGAAAACATGCATAAAGGAAACATAACATTTCCACATTTCAATCACAAGATATCAATAACTCATTAATATAATAAAAACATTATGAAAACCATTTTAAATACCAAAATAAAAGAAAAGTAGAACATTGTATTTATTTTTTATTTAAAAAAAGTTATGGCTTGTAGAGGAAGCCGAAACTCAAATAATGGTCACGACGGCTGAGAAGTCGTTGTCGCTGCATACATACGAAAAAAATATCCCCTTTTGTCAATTAGTAAAACGCTTCGTATAAAATTATTTTTGAATAAACGTAAAAGTCAAAGGGGTTTATACACCATATAAAATGAGGTTGTGTATAAAACAATATATTCCTCAATGAAAGGAGATTGAGACGAAGTCCCATACCTCGGGTCCGACTTGACTTGATCATTCTTTAACCTCCTGAATAATAAACTTGAGTTAATTTATACTTTCTTAAGAACCTTTTTCAAGTTAATTATTCATTTTATATAAATTATTACCATTTCATCAACACTATGTAATTATTTAAGTTAATAATGGCTGTTTTGTCGATCTTTGGTACTTGAGCCAAAAATAAACATCTTATAATTACATGTTGTTCCTGTGGTAAAATATCTATTATATCCAAAATTATATTAATGACGTATATATCATATATATCATATATATCCAGTATATTCATGCATTTATAATATTACATAACATTTAGAGGTAAGAAAATGAAATGCCCTGTTCATGGAGACGGTAAGCCGTACATACGCATGAACACTACTTTCATTTGAATTCGTATTTAATGGAATGAAATCATAATGATATAAAGGTATATTATAATTACAGTATAATATCATATATAATATCATTAATTCCATCCTTTATATGTCTCACATATGGCATTAATGAATCATATCACTTTGAGGGGGCGGTAGTACGCACTTCCTGAAATGAAGATGTCGTGTTTACCCATAATGGAAACCAAAAAGGAATGCCATAAATGAAAAATAAAGAAGCTTATTGAAAACATAAAAATACTATATATCATATATAAATACAGTGACATCATAATTGACACCTTTGAAGGTGTTAGAAGAATATTGAACAGTCATCGTTTCGTGAGGCAGAAATTCGCCATCCATGGAAACAATATGCTCTTTAACCATTAGATGTAGGTGTATGTAAGTGTAGCTCAAATAAATATTGTAACAACATCCTAGTATATTGAAGATACAGTTGTTTTTACAAAATAAATGAATAAAATGAGTTTAGGGGGTTGGAGAAGAAAAATAAAACAAAAGAACACAAGTGAAAGACATTACCTTTAAATCGGGTAACTCCTCTTGGTTTGAACCAAAAGGGTTTCTTGAAGAGATTTATGCCTAAGGTAAGGCTTCTAAGATGAAGAGAGGGATGAGGAGAGATAAAATGAGCAGATATTGGCTGATCCAATGGCTTGGGAGGTGTGTGTAAATAGGTAGAGGTGGGGGCCTTTTATAAGAGGATAGGAGGGGCACTCTTGGAAAGTTATAAAATGTTAATTTATATTAAAATGAGTTTCAGATTTTAAAGGTCCCACATTGATATATCTCGAGGATAAGGTGACAAGGGTTCGAAATATAGTTATCCAATAGGTCTTTGACAAGTGTAAGTCTTATAGTTTCCATTATCTTTTCATTTTATTTAAATCGTTTATTAATGAGGTAATCGCTGTATCATCATGATGTCAAAAATAATTTAATTTTTTTAATGTCTAAAAATATAAAAAAATATACTATGATGTAGGAAATAGTTTTATCTTTCCAATGACTATTTATCGTCCAATCGATCATTTATGTAGACAAAATTAAAAATGTTTTTCTTAGGGGGATACATCCTTTAGTGATATTCTCCTTCCTTTAAAAAAATAAAATGATAAAGTGTCACTTTCACCCAAAAGTGATTCCACGGGGTCCCTAAGTTTGGAAAAAGGAATCCCATGGTCGTCCATGATACAAAAAGTATAATTAAAAAATATGTTGGGGTCATTTGTTATTATTATGATATTATTTTATTATCCTTAACTACCCGATTACTAATTAATCAAGATAATTAAAGATAATTACCGTCGTTACTATTCATAATGTCCAAAAACAAAAGAGTATTAATTACGTAATTTGGAACTTAGGATTAAAAATATGGAATCCATTTTACCATATTCCAAACATAGAAATTTCGATAATTAATTTAAAAATAATTCCCGTTGTCAAATAAAATAGCGGGTTTTGTTGAAACAATATCTATGAAAAGTTTGTCACTTGTTTATGCACAAATACAAAGAGAAATTAATTATAATGACCACCATTGTATTAAATGGTAAAAATATAATCTAATTACACTTTAAAACAAATTAAAAAATAATATAACCATATAATTAAATTATATGAAAAAGTAGTTTTGAATGTAAACTGAAGTATTTTTCACTTTTCTTTAAAAAATGAACATTTCCAGAAAAATACCAAAAAATTATCCAAAGTAAATTTCAATGTCATAATCATAAATAATAAGTTTAATTTGAAAAATAGAGCTTATAAAATTGTAAAAAGTTTGATTTAAAAATGGTTTCCATCAAAAGGCAGTAAAACAATCTTTTAAAAATATTAGTGTATTCAATGCTTAAGATTGGATTTATTCTCATTTTAAGCCTCTAAAACACTATATAATTAATAAATAGACATAGATAAGAATATCTATTATTCATTAGTTAATTGAGATGTTACATCCTTCCCCCCCTTTAGAAAATTGTGTCCCCACAATTTATTTACTTATCAAATAAGTGGGGGTATTTATCCCTCATTGCATTTTCAGATTCCGATGTTACCTCATCAATCATGTGGTTTTTACACAAAACCTTTACATGATGAATTGATTTATTCCATAACACTTTCTCCCTATGGTTAGGAATCTGGACCGATTGTTCCTCATATGATAGATTTTCTTCCAGCTGAACTACCTCTGGACTCAAAAAATGAGATGGATCTGACATATACTTACTTAACATTGAAACATGAAAAACATTGTGTACCTAAGATAAACTCGGAGGTAAAGCCACTTGGTATGAAACTGATCCAACACTCCCCATAATTTCATATGGTCCAATGAACCTTAGACTCAGCTTTCCTTTCTTACCAAATCGTATCACACTTTTCCATGGTGAAATGTTGAGGAAGACATGATCACCTACCTCAAAAGAGAGATATTTCCTCTTGTTGTCTGCATAACTTTTATGCCCGCTCTGAGCTGTTCTCATGTGTTTCTGTATCAGCTGAAATTTTTCTGAAAACTCTTCTACCAATTCTGGTCCCATCAACTTCCTTTCACCCACTTCATCCCAAAAAGCTGGAGTTTGACACCGCTTCCCATATAATGCCTCAAATGGTGCCATCTGTATAATGGAATGAAAACTGTTATTATAAGAAAACTAAACCAAAGAAATATGCTGGTCCTAAATTCCCTGATAATTGATCAAACAAGAACATAGCATATCCTCTAAAGTCTGAATTGTTCGTTCTGACTGCTCATATCATTGAGGAAGAAAAGCTGTACTAAAATTTATTTCAGTACCCAATGACTTCTGAAGGCCTTTCCAAAAGATAGAAGTGAACCATGGATCACGGTCAGATATAATGGAGAGGGAAACTCTATGTAACCTGACTATCTCTTTAAGATACAAACAAGAAAGTTGATCTAGGGAAAAAGTATCCCGTATAGAAAGGAAATGAGCAGATTTAGTATAGCGATCAACAATAAACCAGATTGCATTATTACCTCGAGGTGTCTTCGGAAATCCCACAACGAAGTCCATGGATATATTATCCCATTTCACTCTGGTACTGGTAAAGGATAAAGCATCCCCTTTTGTAATTTTCACTCTGCTTTATCCTGCTGACAAGTCAAACACTTCACAGTAAAATCAGCAATATCTCTTTTCATTCCATCTCACCAGTAATGCTTCAGAAGATCTCTATACATCTTAGTACTGCCAAGATGAACTGGAAACAGAGAACTATGAGCTTCACATAACAACTCTCTCTTCAACTGTGAATCACAAGGCACACACAATCTCTTCCCAAATCTCAAAACAAAATCATTATCAATGTTTAATTCAGGCAACTTACCTTTTGGAACCAGCTCTACCTTTTTCTGCAACTCACTGTCTTGCTTCTGTGCTTGCTTAATTTTGTATGATACAGATGATTTCACTGATACCTGAAACTAAACAGAAGAACATTCTGCACCAAAAAATCCTATGCCAAAGTTCATCAGATCCTTAACTAAAGGATCACGTTCTAAACAAAACATTGTTAATGAAGCATTAATTTTTCGACTCAAAGCATCAGCCACTTTATTTATTTTTCCTGGATGGTAGTGAATTGTACAATCATAATCATTGATTAATTCTAGCCATCTCCTTTGTCTCATGTTCAATTCTTTCTGAGTGAATATATTCTTTAAACTTTTGTGATCAGTATATATTTCACACTTTACTCCATACAAATGATGCCTCCAAATTTTTAAAGTGAAAACAACAACAGCTAATTTCAAATCATGTGTAGGGTAATTTATCTCACGAGTTTTCATCTGACATGAAGCATAAGAAATTACCTGATCATTCTGCATTAGGACGCAACCAAGTCCTTTCAATGAAGCATCATTATAGATAACAAACTCACCATTCCTGGAAGGTAGTGCCAAAACTGGAGGATTCACCAATATTCTTTTCAATTATAGAAAACAATCATCACATTATTTTGTCCAGATAAACTTAACACCATTCTGAGTTAGCTTAGTCATTAGACTAGATAAACGTGAAAAATTTCTAACAATCCTTCGGTAATATCCTCCAAACCAAGAAAACTATGAATCTCATTTACATTTGTGGGTCTTGTCCATTCTTCAACAACCTTTGTTTTTGTAGCATCAATAGTTATTCCATCTTTAGAAACAATGTGACCAATGAAAGAAATTTGTTGCAACCAAAACTGACACTTTCTAAATTTCCCATACAATTTCTTTTATTTTAAGGTTTGAACAATAACCCTTAAATGTCTTTCATGCTCCTATTAACTTTTAGAATACACCAAAATATCATCAATGAGAACAACCAAAAACTTATCCAAGAACTCATGGAAAATTCTATTCATAAGGTCCATGAATACAGCAGGTTCATTGGTTAGCCCAAAAGGCATAACTACAAATTCATAATGGCCATATCTTGTATGAAACACAGTCTTCGGAATATCTGCTTCCTTTACCTTCAGCTAATGGTACCCATCTCTCAGGACAATCTTTGGAAAATACTGACCTCCCTCGAGCTGATCAAACAAATCATCGATATGAGGCAAAGGATATTTGTTCTTAACAGTGATGTTATTCAAGGCTCTATAATCAATGCAAAGTCTCATTTAACCATCCTTCTTTTTAACAAATAAAACAGGAACACCCCATGGTGATGTGTTAGGTCGAATGAAACTTTTCTCTAATAAATCTTGCAATTTCTCCTTCAACTCTAAAAGTTGAATTTGATCCATTCCATAAGGGGGTTTTGAAATTGGATTAGAATCAGGAACTAAGTCAAAAATAAATTCAACTACCCGATCTGGTATTATTCCAGTCAATTCATTAAGTAAAACATTAGGATAGTCATTTACCACTGGCACATCATTAATCTGAACAGTTCCTTTGTTTTCAACAATATGTGTAAGGTAACATTCATTTCAATATTTTACAAGTTTCTCAGCCTCTTGCTATGTTATCAACAGTAAAGGTTAATTCTTGTATACAAACTGAAAGTCCTTCTGAAAAAAACGTCTTTAGCTCTATAGTCAATCTTAGCATGGTAAAAAGAGAGTCAATCCATACCCAGGATAACATGAAACCCTACTATAGGTAAACCAATAAGGTTTTCAAGTAGGTTCTTTCCACGAATAAGGATAGGAAGATTCTTATAAATTATTTTTTCCTCAACATTTCCCCCAGGTGTTTTTACCATATGTTCAAGATTCATTTCTTGAGATGGAATTCCCAATTTACTAGAAACGTTTTCAGAGATGAAGGAATGTATAGACCCTGAATAAAACAACACATTGGAATAAATTGAAAAAACAAAGAAATTACCTGATTCTATATAATTTGATGGCCCAACATCCGAGGAAGTTGTTGAAAAGTATTTCACCACCCCTTTCTGCTTTTAGTCTAACTGCTTCCCATCACTCAAGCTCTTTGTTGGACACTCATTTTCACAGTGACCCATCTCATTGCACATGAAACATTTCACTAACTGTAAATAAAATTTAGTCTTACCATCACCTAGATCTTTTTTAGTGCAATCACGAGCCTTATGTCCCATATTACCACATTGGTAGCACTTTATAGAATTCAGAAGACATTCCCCAGCATGCCTTTTACCACATTTATCACAAACTAGAAACTCAGTTTTCTTACTATCAGACCTTTTTGAAGAATTCTTCCCTTTCTCCTGCCACCTCTGTCTCTTCTTCTATTGGTTTTTATAGAACACTTGATCATCGAAAAATACAATTTCCACCTTATCAGCACATAGAAAAAGCTTTTCATAACTTTTTAACTCACTAGATTCCAAGTCCCTTCGATATTTTGAATTTAATAATGAGTAAAAACGATTGATTTTACTATCAAGGTCTCGGATAAAATTTGGAGAATACCTTGCCATTCGGGTGAACCTCTCTTCATAAGTAGCCACTAAGTCATCCTCTTGCCTCAATTCCAAGAATTGTTTTTCCATCCTAAGTCTAACAGCCTTAAGAAAATACTTCTCAAGAAACATACCTTTGAATTCATCCCAGTCGAGAGCATCAATCTCATCAGTGTCATTGATATTTTTAACCATCGTCCACCACTAATCTCCTTCACCATCCAAACAGTAAATAGCAAGACTAACCATTTGATTTTTTGAACACCCCATGACATCAAAAATCGTCTCTAGTACTTTAATCCAACCTTCATCTAGCACAGGGTCAGATTATCCTCTGAATGAGGGGGGATGTTGCCTCATGAAATGTTCCACCACTGACATGTTCCTCTATGGTTGATCTGGATGATCTCGTGCGTGGATACCACCACCATTTATCGTTTGAGTCAACTGTGCCATTACTGCTGTAGAGACCCGAAGCTTGACATACATAGATATTACATTACTTGTGAGGAATACATAATACATAACAAAAATAGACACACAAGGACCGTAATATTTTAGTGTCTTTGGAAACATGGAACGTAATCTTCTAATTGTGGTGAAAGATCTTCAATATCTCCCATAAAGATCTTCCACTTTTTGTTTCCTTACCTAAAACCTTTCTTTTAATCATGGGGGAAAATAAATCATAAAAAGGGTGAGCTCAAATGCTCAATAAGGGTAATCATGGATAAAATAAAACATACCATATACATTTGAACTTAAAAAATGAACAAAATATTTAAACATCAAAATCTTGAGCAACGGCATAAAACATGGAAGTACATAAGGCATAGATCATAATGGTACATAAATAATGATAAAATAGCATGGGTATAAAACATGTAATTGTGGCATCCATTAAGCACGTGTAATGATTTCCATAGTATCCAAGCCATTGCTGCCAAGACCATCACGAGCCTTATGTCCCATCTTACCACATCGGTAGCACTTTCCATAATTCAAAAGACATTCCCCAGCATGACTTTTACCACATTTATCACAAACTAGAAACTTAGTTTTCTTACCATCAGACCTTTTTGAAGAATTCTTCCCTTTCTCATGCCACCTCAGTCTCTTCTTCTGTTGGTTGTTATAGAACACTTGATCCATGGAAAACTCAATTTCCACCTTCTCAGCACATAGAACAAGCTTTTTATAAATTTTGGACTCACTAAAAGGAAAGGCCCTTTGATATTTTGGCTTTAACCCTAAGTAAAAATGATTGATTTTACTATCAAGGTCTCGGAAAAAATTTGGAGCATACATTTCCAATCGAGTGAACCTCTCTTCATAAGTAGCCACTGATTCATCCTCTTGCCTCAATTCCAAGAATTGTTTTTCCATCCTAAGTCGAATAGCCTTAGGAAGATACTTCTCAAGAAACATACCTTTGAATTTATCCTAGTCGAGAGCATCAATCTCATCAGCATCCCTGATATTTTTAACCATCAACCACCACTAATCTGAATCACCCTCCAAACGGTAAATAACAAGACTAACCTTTTGATTGTCTGAACACCCCATGACATCAAAAATCTTCTCCAGTGATTTAATCCCTCTTCATCTAGCACAGGGTCAGATGATCCTATGAATGATGGGGGATGTTGCCTCATGAAATGTTTCACCACTAACATGTTACTCTGTGGTTGATCTGGCTGATCTCATGCATGGATACCACCACCATTTATCGCTTGAGTCAACTGTGCCATTACTACAACAAACTGTTCAGTTCCAATTCCGACCATATCAGGATGCTGATTCGGAAGTTCATTTCCTTCTGTATGACTTCCTAGCACTACTTCCCTATTTCCTCTGTGGAAAACCATTCTGAACAAACATGTCTTAGATGAAGAAACATGGTAATCTTCAAATGCTATATCATTTCAATTTGAACATAAAAAAATATTTTTGGATAATAATTTTATAGAATTCTAACTCCTAAAGTTTTCTGAACCGGCCTTTGATACCAACTATAAGTCCCCTGCCTTAAACATTACTTATTCTTGAGTTATTACCAAATTAAACATTGATAATCTTTTCAGGATTATATTTTTAGAGAATTAGATCATAAATCATGCATTACATTACACATTTAAACAAGGTGGTTACATTAGAGACAATATTCACTTTTCCCATCAAAGGAAACTTATTTAAAACTAAACATGCATCCTTTCATGACACTTCATTGACACTATCATTACATCATGTACCTTTCCCTTGACATGTGAAAAACGTTTCAAAAACTTGGAATGAGCATAAAAATCTTAGTAAGGGATATAAATGTACGAAATGAAAACATTAGTCCATTTATACATAAGAATTAATGAAATCATACTTTACTCATAAAATATAAGAACTTTATCATACCTCATCAAATCATGAATAAATCATACAAATTATAAGACATAAAGGTAACTTGAGGCATTCATAACATTCTTACGTAGGGATTAACCTTCATGGTTACGTTTAGAATACACATCATAGTATATTCCCAAAATCTCTTCGGAGAAACCTTAGAGTTTAACTGCTTCGTGTTACCCAATGCATTGGAGAGATATATCGGGCTCACTCTCCCTTAGATTATCATGGAACCACCCGTCTTCATAAACAATTCCCAAGAACCATAACATAATGGTATCACATAAAACATGCATAAAAAAATATAACATTTCAACATTTCAATAACATGATATCAATAACACATTGATATGATATAAACATTATCAAAACCATTTTCAATACCAAAATAAAAGAAAATTAAAGTATGGTATTTATTTTTCATTTAAAAAAAAGTTATGGCTTGTAGAGGAAGCCGAAACTCAAATAATGGTCATGGCGGTGGAGAAGTCGTTGTCATCGCATACGTACAACAAAAACATTGCATTTTTTCATTTAGTAAAATGATTCGTATAAAAAATATTCCTTTTGAATAAACATAAAAGTAAAAGGGTTTTATACACCCTATAAAAGAAGGTTGTGTACAATACAAAATATGCCTCAATGAAAGGAGATTGAGAGGACGTCCCATACCTCGGGTCCGACTTGACTCGATTGTTCTTTAACCTCGTGAATAATAAAATTGAGTTAATTTATACTTTCCTAAGAGCCTTTTTCAAGTTCAGTATTCCTTTTATATCACTTATTACCATGTCATGAAGACTATGTAATTATATATGTTAATAACGGTCGTTTTGTCGATCTTTGGTACTTGAGCCAAAAATAAACTTCTTATAATTACAAGTTGATCATGTGGTAAAATATCCATTATATCTGGAATTATATTCAGGATGTAGATATCATATATATCATATATATCTAGTATATGCATGCATTTATAATATTACATAACATTTATAGGTAAGAAATGAAATGTACTATTCATGGAGACGGTAAGCCATACGTACGTATGAATGCTACTTTCATTTATATTCGTATTTAATGGAATGAAATCATAATTATATAAAGGTATATTATAATTACAGTATAATATCATATATAATATCATTAACTCCATCCTTTATACGTCCCAAATATGGCATTAATGAATCAAATCACTTTGAGGGGGCGGTAGTCTGCACTTCCTAAAATGAAGATATCGAGTTTACCCATAATGGAAACCATAAAGAAATGCCATAAATGAAAAATACATAAGATTAATGAAAACATAAACATATTATATATCATATATAAATATAGTTTCATGTTAATTTCCACCTTTTAAGGTGTTAGATAAATATTGAACAATCATAGTTTTGTGTGGCAGAAATTCACCATCAACGGAATCAGTATGCTCTTTAACCATTAGATGTAGGTGTCTGTAAGTTTAGCTCGAATAGTTATTATAAAAACATCACAGTATATTTAAGATACTGTGTTTTTTACAAAACAAATGAAAAAATGAGTTTAGGGGTTGGATAAGGAAAATAAAACAAAAGAACACAAGTGAAAGATATTACCTTTAAATCAGGTAAATCCTCTTGGTTTGAACTAAAAGGGTTTCTTAAAGATCTTTCTGGATAAGGTAAGGCTTCTAGGATGAAGAGAGGGATGGGGAGAGATAAAATGAGTAGATATTTGGCAAGACAATGGCTATGGAGGTTTGTGTAAAGAGGTAGAGGTGGGGGCCTTTTATAAGAGGAGATGAGGGGCAGTCTTGGAATGTTATAAAATGTTACTTAATATTAAAATGAGTTTCGGATTTTAAAGGTCACAAATTGATATATCTATAGGATAAGGTGATAAGTGTTTTAAAAATACCCATCCAATAAGTCTTTGAAAAGTGAAAGTCTTAGATTTTACATTATCTTTCCATTTTATTTAAATCGTTTATTAACGAGGTAATCGCTGCATCATCACGATGTCATAAATAATTTAATTTATTTAATGTTTAAAAATTTAAAAAAAATACTATGATGTAGGAAATAATTTTATATTTCCAATGACTTTATAGTCCAAGAGATTATTTATGTAGAAAAAATGAATTTTTTTTAGTTGGGTGATACATCCTTTAGTGATATTCTCATTCCTTTAAAAAAATAAAATGATAAAGTGTCACTTTCACCCAAAAGTGATTCCATGGGGTTCTTAAGTTTGGCACAAGGAATCCCATGGTCTTCCATGACACAACCAGTAGAATTAGGACACATTTTTGGGTCATTTGTTATTATTATGGTATTATTTATTATCCATAACTAATTACTAATTAATCAAGATATTTAAAGATAATTACAGTTGTTACTATTCATAAAGTCTAAAAACAAAAGAGTTTTAATTAAATAATTTGGACCTTATGATTCCAAATATTGAATCCATTTTACCAAATTAAAAACATATAAATTGCAATAATTAATTTAAAAATAATTCTTGTTGTCAAAACAAATAGCCGGTTTTTTTGAAACAATATCTATGAAATGTTTGGCACTTGTTTATTCCCAAATCCAATGTGAAATTAAATCTAATGAACACCATTGGATTAAATGGTAAATATATATTCTAATTACACTTTAAAATAAATTTACAAGATAATCTAACCATATAATTAAATTAGATTAAAAATCAGTTTTGAATGTAAAATGCAGTATTTTTCACTATTCATAAAAAATTAACATTGTCAGAAAAATACCATAAAATTATCCAAAGTAAATATCAATGTACCAATCATAATGAATAGGTTTATTTTGACAAATAGAGCTTCTAATATAATCAAAAGTTTTATTTAATTATGGTTTTCCATCAAAAGGCAGTAAACCAATCTTTTAAAAATATTAGTGTATCCCATGCTTAAGATTGGATTTATTCTCATTTTAAGCCTCTAAAACACTATTTAATTCATAAATAGACATAGATAAGAATATCCATTATTAACTACTTACTTGGGATGTTACATCCTTCCCCCCTTTAGAAAATTGCGTCCCCGCAATTTATTTACTTATCGAATAAGTTGGGGTATTTACCCCTCATTGCATTTTCAGATTCCCATGTTGCCTCTTCAATCATGTGGTTTTTCCACAAAACCTTTACATGATGAATCACCTTATTCCATAACACTTGCTCCCTGTGGTTAAGAATCTGGACTGGTTGTTCCTTATATGATAGATTCTCTTCCAATGGAACTACCTCTGGACTCAAAACATGAGATGGATCTGGCATGTACTTCCTTAACATTGAAACCTGAAAAACATTGTGTACCTGAGATAAACACGGAGGTAAAGACACTTGGTATGCAATTGATCCAAATCTCTCCAGAATTTCATATGATCCAATGAACCTTGGACCCAGCTTTCCTTTCTTACCAAATCGCATCACACTTTTCCATGGTGAAACTTTGAGAGAGACATGATCACCTACCTCAAAAGAGGGATCTTTCCTCCTATTGTCCGCATAACTTTTCTGCCTGCTCTGAGTTGTTCTCATGTGTTTCTGTATTAGCTGAACTTTTTCTGCCAACTCTTTTACCAATTCTGGTCCCATCAACTTCCTTTCACCCACTTCATCCCAAAAATCTGGAGTTCGACACCGCTTCCCATATAATGCCTCAAATGGTTCCATTTGTATACTGGAATGAAAACTGTTATTAGAAGAAAAATCAACCAAAGAAAGATGTTGGTCCCAGCCTCCCTGATAATCAATCGAACAAGCACGTAGCATATCATCCAAAGTCTGAATTGTTCTTTTTGACTGCCTATCTGATTGAGGATGAAAAGTTGTACTAAAATTTAATTCCGTACCCAACGATTTCTGAAGGCCTTTCTAAAAGATAGAAGTGAACCTGGGATCACGGTCAGATACAATGGAGAGGGGAACTCAATGTAACCTGACTATATCTTTAAGATACAAACGAGAAAGTTGATCTAGGGAAAAAGTATCTCGTATATCATGGAAATGTGCAGATTTAGTCAAGCGATCAACAATATCCGAGATTGCATTATTACCTCGAGGTTTCTTCAGCAATCCCACAATGAAGTCCATGGATATATTCTGACATTTACACTCTGGTACTGGTAAAGGCTGAAGGATCTCCTTTGGAAACCGCCACTTTGCTTTAACCTGCTGACAGGTCAAACACTTCACAGTAAAATCAACAATATCTCATTTCATTCCATCCCACCAGTAAGAATTCTGAATGTCTCTATAAATCTTAGTACTGCCAGGATGAACTGAAAACAGAGAACTATAAGCTTCACATAACAACTCTCTCTTCAATTGTAAAGCACAAGGCACACACAATCTCTTCCCAAATCTCAAAAACACAATCATTATCAATGTTGAATTCAGGAAACTTACCTTTCTGAACCATCTCTACCTTTTTCTGCAACTCAATGTCTTGCTTCTGTGTTTTCTTAATTCTATCTGATAGAGAAGATTTCACTGATACCTAAAACAAAACAGAAGAACATCCTCCACCAACAACTTTTATGCCAAATTTCATCAAATCCTTAACAAAAGGATCACGTTCCAAACACAACATTGCTAATGAAGCATTACTTTTTCGACTCAAAGCATCATCCAATTTATTTTCTTTTCCCGGATGGTAGTGAATTGTACAATCATAATCCTTGATTAATTCTAGCCATCACCTCTATCTAATGTTCAATTCTTTCTGAGTGAATATATTTTTTAAACTTTTTTGATCGGTATATATTTCACACTTTACTCCATACAAATGATGCCTCCAAATTTTTAAAGCGAAAACAACATCAGCTAATTCCAAATCATGTGTAGGGTAATTTAACTCATGAGTTTTCAACTGACCTGAAGCATAGAAAATTACCTGATCATTTTGCATTAGGATGAAACCAAGTCCTTTCAATGAAGAATCACCGTAGATAACCGACTGAACATTCCTGGATGGTTGTTCCAAAACTGGAGCATTCACCAATATTCTTTTCAATTCTTTAAAACCATCATCACATTCTTTTATCCAGATAATCATAACACCCTTCCGAGTTAGCTTAGTAATTGGAATAGATAACTGTGAAAAATTTCTAACAAACCTTTGGTAATAGCCTACCAAACCATGAAAACTAATAATCTTGGTTACATTTTTGGGTCTTGTCCATTCTTCAATGACCTTTGTTTTTGTAGGATCAACTGTTATTCCATATTTAGAAACAATATGACCACAGAAAGAAATTTTTTGCAACCAAAAATCACATTTTCTGAATTTCCCATACAATTTATTTTCTTTTAAGGTTTTAAAAATAATCATTAAATGTATTTCATGCTCCTCTTTACTTTTAGAAAAGACCAAAATATCATCAATGAGAACAACCAAAAACTTATCCAAGAACTCATGGAAAATTCATTTTATAAGGTCCATGAATACAATAGGTGCATTGGTTAGCCCAAAAGGAATAAATACAAACTCATAATGGCCATATCTTGTACGAAACACGGTCTTCAGAATATCTTCTTCCTTTACCTTCAATTGATGGTACCCCGATCTCAGGTCAATATTTGAAAAATACAGAGCTCCCTGGAGCTGATCAAAAAAATAATCGATATGAGGCAAAGGATATTTCTTCTTAACAGTGATGTTATTCAAGGCTCTATAATCAATGCAAAGTCTCATCAAACCATATTTCTTTTTAACAAATAAAATAGGAACACCCCATGGTGATGTGCTAGGTCGAATGAAACCTTTCTCTAATAAATCTTGCAATTGCTCCTTCAACAGTAAAAGTTATATTTGAGCCATTTGACAAGGGGGTATTGAAATTGGCTTAGCATCAGGAACTAAGTCAACAGTAAATTGAACTTCCTGATCTGGTATTATTCTAGGAAACTAATCAGGAAGAACATCAGGATAGTCATTTACGGCTGGCACATCATTAATCTGAACAGTTTCTTTTGTTTTCAACAATATGTGCAATGTAGCATTCATTTCGATCTTTTAAATGTTTCTCAGCCTCTTGATATGTTATCAACAGTAAGGGTTCATTATTTTATACAAACTGAAAGTCTTTATGAAAAGAAACTTCTTTATCTCTACAGTCAATCTTAGCATGGTAAACAGAGAACCAATCCATACTCTGGATAACATCAAACTCTACTAGAGGTAAACCACTAAGGTTTTCAAGTAGGGTTTTCCACGGAAAATGATAGGAAGATTCTTATAAATTATTTTTTCCTCAACATTTCCCCTAAGAGTTTTTACCATAAGTTCAGGATTCATTTCTTGAGATGGAATTCCCAATTTACTAGAAAAATTTTCATAGATGAAGGAATGTGTAGACCCTGAATGTAACAACACACTGGCATAATCTGAAAAAACAAACAAAGTACCTGATACCACTTCATTTGATGGCCCAACATCTGATGAAGTACTTGCAAAGGATCTCCCCACCCCTTTATTCTTGTAGTCTAACTGCTTCCCATCACTGAAGCTCTCTGTTAGACACTCATTTTCATAGTGACCCATCTCATTGCACTTGAAACATTTCTTTAACTATAAATCAAATTTAGTCTTACCATCACCAAGATCTTTTTCAGTGCAATCACGAGCCTTATTTCCCATCTTACCACATTAGTAGCAGTTTATAGAATTCAAAATACATTCCCCAGCATGCCTTTTACCACATTTATTACAAACTGGAAACTTAGTTTTCTTACCATCAGACCTTTTCGATAAATTCTTCCCTTTCTCCTGCCACCTCAGTCTCTTCTTCTGTTGGTTGTTATAGAACACATGATCATCAGCAAACTCCATTTCCACCTTCTCAACACATAGAACAAGCTTTTCATAACTTTTGAACTCACTATAAGACAAGGCCCTTCGATATTTTGTCTTTAATCCTGAGTAAAAAGGATTTATTTTACTATCAAGGTCTCGGATAAAATTTGGAGCATACCTTGCCAATTGAGTGAACCTCTCTTCATAAGTATCCACTGAGTCATCCTCTTGCCTTAATTTCATGAATTGTTTTTCCATTCTAAGTCGAACATCCTTAGGAAAATACTTCTCAAGAAAAATACCTTTGAATTTATCCCAGTCGAGAGAATCAATCTCATCAGCGTCCCTGATATTTTTAACAATCGACCACCACTGATCTGCTTCACCCTCCAAACAGTAAATATCAAGACTAACCTTTTGATTGTCTGAACACCCCATTACATCGAAAATCTTTTCCAGTGCTTTAATCCACCCTCCAGCTAGCACAGGGTCAGATGATCCTCTAGATTATGGGGGATGTTGCCTCATGAAATGTTCCACCACTGACATGTTCCTCTGCGGTTGATCTGGCTGATCTCGTGCATGGATACCACCACCATTTATCGCTTGATTCAACTGCACCATTACTGCAAAAAACTGTTCAGTTCCAACTCCGACCATCTCAGGATGCTGATTCGGAGGGTCATTTCCTTTTTTATGCCTTCCTAACACTGCATCCCTGTTTCCTCTACGGAAAACCATTCTGAAAAAATATGTCTTAGATGAAGCAACATGGTAATCTTAAAATGATATATCATTTCAATTTGAACAAAATAAAATATTTTTGGATAAACATTTAATAGAATTCTTACTCTTAAAGTTATCTAAACCGACCTTTGATAGCAACTATAAGGCCCTAGCCTTAAACATTACTTAACCTTGATTTATTATAAGATTACACATTGAGGATCTTTTCAGGTTTAGAGTTTTAGATAATTACATCATAAATCATGCATTACATTTTACATTTAAACAAGGTGGTTACATTAGAGACACTATTCACTTTTCCCATCAAAGGAAACATTTTTATAACTAAACATGGATCCTTTCTTGACACTTCCTTGACACTATCATCACATCATGTACCTTTCCATTTACCTGTGAAAAACATTTCAAGAACTTGGGATGAGTATAAAAATCTCAGTAAGGGATATAAATGTACGAAATGAAAACATTAGTCCATGTATACATAAGAATTAATGAAATCATACTTTACTCATAAAACATAAGCACATTAACATACCTCATCAAATCATGAATAAATCATACCAATCACAAGACATAAAGGTAACTTGAGGCATTCATAACATTCTTATGTAGGGAGTAACCCTCATGGTTACGTTTGGAATAGCCATCCTAGTATATTCCCTAAATCTCTTGAGAGAAACATTAGCACTTAACCCCTTAATATTACCCAATTCTTTGGAGATCTATATCATGCTCACTCGCCCTTAGTTTATCATGGAACCACCTGTCTTCATAAACAATGCTCAAGAACCATAACATAATTGTATCACATAAAACATGCATAAAGGAAACATAACATTTCCACATTTCAATCACAAGATATCAATAACACATTAATATAATAAAAACATTATCAAAACCATTTTAAATACCAAAATAAAAGAAAAGTAAAACATGGTATTTATTTTTCATTTAAAAAAAGTTATGTCTTGTAGAGGAAGGCGAAACTCAAATAATGGTCACGGCGGCGGAGAAGTCGTTGTCGCTGCATACGTACGACAAAAACATTCCCTTTTTTAATTTAGTAAAACGCTTCGTATAAAATTCATTTTGAATAAATGTAAAAGTCAAAGGGGTTTATACACCATATAAAATAAGGTTGTGTATAAAACAATATATGCCTCAATGAAAGGAGATTGAGATGAAGTCCCATACCTCGGGTCCGACTTGACTCGATCATTCTTTAACCTCCTAAATAATAAACATGAGTTAATTTCTACTTTCTTAAGAACCTTTTTCAAGTTAATTATTCATTTTATATCAATTATTACCATTTCATGAACACTATGTAATTATTTTAGTTAATAACGTTCGTTTTGTCGATCTTTGGTACTTGAGCCAAAAATAAACTTCTTATAATTACATGTTGTTCCTGTGGTAAAATATCCATTATATCCAAAATTATATTAATGACGTAGATATCATATATATCATATATATCCAGTATATTCATGCATTTATAATATTACATAACATTTAGAGGTATGAAAATGAAATGCCTCGTTCTTGGAGACGGTAAGCCGTACGTACGCATGAACACTACTTTCATTTGAATTCGTATTTAATGAAATGAAATCATAATGAGATAAAGGTATATTATAAGTCCAGTATGATATCATATATAATATCATTAATTACATTCTTTATATGTCTGGCATATGGCATTAACGAATCATATCACTTTGAGGGGGCGGTAGTCCGCACTTCCTGAAATGAAGATGTCGCGTTTACCCATAATGGAAAACCAAAAAGGTATGCCATAAAGGAAAAATAAATAAGATTAATGAAAAAATAAAAATATTATATATCATATATAAATACAGTGACATCATAATGGACACCTTTGAAGGTGTTAGAAGAATATTGAACAATCATCGTTTTGTGAGGCAGAAATTCGCCATCCACGGAAACAGTATGCTCTTTAACCATTAGATGTAGGTGTATGTAAGTGTAGCTCAAATACATATTGTAACAAAATCCTAGTATATTGAAGATACTGGTGTTTTTACAAAATAAATGAATAAAATGAGTTTAGGGGGTTGGAGAAGAAAAATAAAACAAAAGAACACAAGTGAAAGACATTACCTTTAAATCGGGTAACTTCTCTTGGTTTGAACCTAAAGGGTTTCTTGAAGAGAATTATGCCTAAGGTAAGGATTCTAGGATGAAGAGAGGGATGAGGAGAGATAAAATGATCAGATATTGTATGATCTAATGGCTTGGGAGGTGTGTGTAAATAGGTAGAGGTGGGGGCCTTTTATAAGAGGAGAGGAGGGGCACTCTTGGAATGTTATAAAATGTTAATTTATATTAAAATGAGTTTCAGATTTTAAAGGTCCCACATTGGTATATCTCGAGGATAAGGTGACAAGGGTTCGAAATATAGTCATCCAATAGGTCTTTGAAAAGTGTAAGTCTTAGAGTTTGCATTATCTTTTCATTTTATTTAAATCGTTTATTAATGAGGTAATCGCTGCATCATCATGATGTCAAAAATAATATAATTTTTTAATGTATAAAATTATAAAAAAAATACTAAGATGTATGAAATAGTTATATATTTCCAATGACTATTTATCGTCTAATATATCATTTATGTAGACAAAATTAAAAATGTTTTTCTCAGGGGGATACATCCTTTAGTGATATTCTCCTTCCTTTAAAAAAATAAAATGATAAAGTGTCACTTTCACCCAAAAGTGATTCCATGGGGTCCCTAAGTTTGATACAAGGAATCAGATGGTCGTCCATGACACATAAAGTATAATTAAAACACATGTTGGGGTCATTTTTTATTATTATGATATTATTTTATTATCCTTAACTACCCGATTACTAATTAATCAAGATAATTAAAGATAATTACCGTCATTACTATTCATAATGTCCAAAAACAAAAGAGTCTTAATTAAATAATTTGGAACATAGGATTAAAAATATGGAATCAATTTTACCAAATTCCAAACATAGAAATTTCAATAATTAATTTAAAAATAATTCCCGTTGTCAAAACAAATAGCCGGTTTTTTTGAAACAATATCTATGAAAAGTTTGGCACTTGTTTATGCACAAATACAAAGTGAAATTAATTATAATGACAACCATTGTATTAAATGGTAAAAATATATTCTAATTAAACTTTAAAACCAATTAAAAAATAATATAACCATATAAATAAATTAGATGAAAAAGCAGTTTTGAATGTAAAATGCAGTATTTTTCACTTTTCATTAAAAAATCAAAATTTCTAGAAAAATACCAAAAAATTATCCAAAATAAATTTCAATGTCTCAATCATAAATAATAAGTTTATTTTGACAAATAGAGCTTATAAAATTGTAAAAAGTTTTATTAAAAAATGGTTTTCCATCAAAAGGCAGTAAAACAATCTTTTAAAAATATTAGTGTATTCCATGCTTGAGATTGGATTTATTCTTATTTTAAGACTCTAAAACACTATATAATTAATAAATAGACATAGATAAGAATATCTATTATTAATTACTTACTGGGGATGTTACATCCTTCCCCTTTTTAGAAAATTGCGTCCCCACAATTTATTTACTTATCAAATAAGAGGGGGGTATTTATGCCTCATTGCATTTTCAGATTCCCATGTTGCCTCATCAATCATGTGGTTCTTACACAAAACATTTACACGATGAATCGATTTATTCCATAACACTTGATCCCTATGGTCATGAATCTGGACCGATTGTTCCTCATAAGATAAATTTTCTTCCAGCTGAACTACCTCTGGACTCAAAACATGAGATGGATCTGACATGTACTTACTTAACATTTAAAAATGAAAAACATTTTATACCTGAGATAAACTCATAGGTAAAGCCACACGACATGAAACTGATCCAACACTCCCCATAATTTCATATTGTCCAATGAACCTTAGAATCAGCTTTCCTTTCTTACCAAATCGCATCACACTTTTCCATGGTGAAATGTTGAGGAAGACATGATCACCTACCTCAAAAGAGAGATATTTCCTCCTGTTGTTCGCATAACTTTTCTGCCCACTCTGATCTGTTCTCATGTGTTTCTGTATTAGCTGAACTATTTCTGAAAACTCTTCTACCAATTCTGGTCCTATCAACTTCCTTTCACCCACTTCATCCCAAAAAGCTGGAGTTTGACACTGCTTCCCATATAATGCCTCAAATGGTGCCATCTGTATAATGGAATGAAAACTGTTATTATAAGAAAACTAAACCAAAGAAAGATGTTGGTCCCAAATTCCCTGATAATCCATAAAACAAGCACATAGCATTTCCTCTAAAGTCTGAATTGTTCGTTCTGACTGCTCATATGATTGAGGAAGAAAAGATATACTAAAATTTATTTCAGTACCCAATGACTTCTGAAGGCCTTTCCAAAAGTTAGAAGTGAACCCGAGATCACGGTCAGATACAATGGAGAGGGGAACTCTATGTAACCTGACTATCTCTTTAAGATACAAATAATAAAGTTGATCTATGGAAAAAGTATCCCTTATAGCAAGGAAATGAGCAGATTTAGTCTAGAGATCAACAATAACCCAGATTGCATTATTACCTCGAGGTGTCTTCGGAAATCCCATAACGAATTCCATGGATATATTATCCCATTTACACTCTGGTACTGGTAAAGGCTAAAGCATCCCCTTTTGTAATTTCCACTCTACTTTAACCTGCTGACAAGTCAAATACTTCACAGTAAAATCAGCAATATATCTTTTCATTCCATCTCACCAGTAATACTTCCGATGATCTCTATACATCTTAGTACTGCCAGGATAAACTGAAAACAGAGAACTATGAGCTTCACATAACAACTCTCTCTTCAAATGTGAATCACAAGTCACACATAATCTCTCCCCAAATCTCAAAACATAATCATTATCAATGTTGAATTCAGGCAACTTACCTTTCGGAACCAACTCTACCTTTTTCTGCAACTCACTGTCTTGCTTCTGTGCTTTCTTAATTCTGTATGATACAGAAGATTTCACTGATACCTGAAACAAAATAGAAGAAAATCCTGTACCAACAACTCCTATGCCAAAGTTCATCATATCCTTAACTAAAGGATCATGTTCCCAACAAAACATTGTTAATGAAGCATTAATTTTTCGACTCAAATCATCAGCCACTTTATTTCCATTTCCCGGATGGTAGTGAATTGTACAATCATAATACTTGATTAATTCTAGCCATCTCTTTTGTCTCATGTTCAATTCTTTCTGAGTGAATATAGTCTTTAAAATTTTGTGATCAGTATGTATTTCACACTTTACTCCATACAAATGATGCCTCCAAATTTTTAAAGCGAAAACAACAACAGCTAATTTCAAATCATGTGTAGGGTAATTTACCTCATGAGTTTTCATCTGACGTGAAGCATAAGCAATTACCAGATCATTCTGCATTAGGACACAACCATGTCCTTTCAATGAAGCATCACTGTAGATAACAAACTCACCATTCCTGGAAGGTAGTGCCAAAACTGGAGGATTCACCAATATTCTTTTCAATTCTGGAAAACAATCATCACATTCTTTTGTCCAGATAATCTTAACACCATTCTGAGTTAGCTTAGTCATTGGACTAGATAACCATGAAAAATTTCTAACAATCCTTCGGTAATAGCCTTCCAAACCTAGAAAACTATTAATCTCATTTACATTTGTGGGTATTGGCCATTCTTCAACAACCATTGTTTTTGCAGGATCAATAGTTATTCCGTCTTTAGAAACAATGTGACCAAGGAAATAAATTTGTTGCAACCAAAACTCACACTTTCTGAATTTCCCATACAATTTCTTTTCTTTTAAGGTTTGAACAATAACCCTTAAATGTCTTTCATGCTCCTCTTAACTTTTAGAATACACCAAAATATCATCAATGAAAACAACCAAAAACTTATCCAAGAACTCATGGAAAATTCTATTCATAAGGTCCATGAATACAGCAGGTTCATTGGTTAGCCCAAAAGGCATAACTACAAATTCATAATGGCCATATCTTGTATGAAACACGGTCTTCCGAATATCTGCTTCCTTTACCTTCAGCTAATGGTACCCAGCTCTCAGGTCAATCTTTGGAAAATACTGAGCTCCCTGGAGCTGATCAAACAAATAATCGATATGAGGAAAATGATATTTGTTATTAACAGTGATGTTATTCAAGGCTATATAATCAATGCAAAGTCTCATTTGACCATTTTTCTTTTTAACAAATAAAACAGGAACACCCCATGGTGATGCGCTAGCTCGAATGAAACCTTTCTCTAAAAAATCTTGCAATTGCTCCTTCAACTCTAAAAGTTGAATTTGAGCCATTCCATAAGGGGGTTTGAAATTGGCTTAGCATCAGGAACTAGGTCAACAATAAATTCATCTACCCGATCTGGTATTATTCCAGTCAATTCATTAAGAAAAACATTAGGATAGTCATTTACCACTGGCACATCATTAATCTGAACAGTTCCTTTGTTTTCAACAATATGTGTAAGGTAACATTCATTTCCATCTTTTACAAGTTTCTCAGCCTCTTGCTATGTAATAAAAAGTAAAGGTTAATTCATTTATACAAACTGAAAGTCCTTCTAAAAAGAAACTTCTTTATCTCTACAGTCAATCTTAGCATGGTAAACCGAGAGTCAATCCATACCCAGGATAACATCAAACTCTACTAGAGGTAAAACAATAAGGTTTTCAAGTAGGTTCTTTCCACAAATAAGGATAGGAAGATTCTTATAAATTCTTTTTACCTTAACATTTCCCCTAGGTGTTTTTACCATAAGTTCAAGAGTCATTTCTTGAGATGGAATTCCTAATTTACTAGAAAAGTTTTCAGAGATGAAGGAATGTATAGACCATGAATCAAACAACACACTGGAATAAATTGAAAAAACAAAGAAATTACCTGATTCCATATAATTTGATGGACCAACATCTGAGGAAGTTATTGAAAAGTATTTCACCACCCCTTTCTACTTTTAGTCTAACTGCTTCCTATCACTCAAGCTCTTTGTTGGACACTCATTTTAATAGTGACCCATCTCATTGCACTTGAAACATTTCACTAACTGTAAATAAAATTTAGTCTTACCATCACCTAGATCTTTTTCAGTGTAATCACAAGCCTTATGTCCCATCTTACCACATTGGTAGCACTTTATAGAATTCAGAAGACATTCCCCAGCATTCCTTTTACCACATTTATCACAAACTAGAAACTCAGTTTTCTTACTATCAGACCTTTTGAAGAATTCTTCCCTTTCTCCTGCCAGCTCTGTCTCTTCTTCTGTTGGTTTTTATAGAACACTTGATCATCGAAAAATACAATTTCCACCTTCTCAGCACATAGAAAAAGCTTTTCATAACTTTTTAACTCACTAGATTCCAAGTCCCTTCGATATTTTGGCTTTAATAATGAGTAAAAATGATTGATTTTACTATCAAGGTCTCGGATAAAATTTGGAGCATACCTTGCCAATCGAGTGAACCTCTCTTCATTAGTAGCCACTAAGTCATCCTCTTGCCTCAATTACAAGAATTGTTTTTCCATCCTAAGTCGAACAGCCTTAGGAAAATACTTCTCAAGAAATATACCTTTGAATTCATCCCTGTCGAGAGCATTAATCTCATCAGTGTCATTGATATTTTTAACCATCGTCCACCACTAATCTCCTTCACAATCCAAACGGTAAATATAAAGACTAATCATTTGATTTTCGGAACACCCCATGACATCAAAAATCTTCTCTAGTGATTTAATCCAACATTTATCTAGAACAGGGTCAGATTATCCTCTGAATGAGGGGGGATGTTGCCTCATGAAATGTTCCACCACTAACAAGTTCCTCTATGGTTGATCTGGCTGATCTCGTGCATGGATACCACCACCATTTATCGTTTGAGTCAACTGTGCCATTACTGATGTAGAGACCCGAAGCTTGACATACATAGATATTACATTACTTGTGAAGAATAAATAATACATAACAAAAATAGACACAAAAGGTCCGTAATAGTTTAGTGTCTTTGGAAACATAAAACGTAATCTTCTAATCGTGGTGAAAGATCTTCAACGTCTCCCATAAAGATCTTCCACTTTTTGATTCCTTACCTAAAACCTTTTTTTTAATCATGGTGGAAAATAAATCATAAAAAGGGTGAGATCAAATGATCAATAAGGGTAAGCATGGATAAAATAAAAAATACCATATACATTTGAACTTAAAAACATGAACAAAATGTTTAAACATCAAAATCTTGAGCAACGACATAAAACATGGAAGTACATAAGGCATAGATCATAATGGTACATAAATCATGATAAAATAGCATGGGTATAAAACATGTAATTGTGGCATCCATTAAGCACGTGTAATGATTTTCATAGTAGCCAAGACATTGCTGCCAAGACCATCTTAGTGGACAGAGTCCCTTTCTGAATCGAGTTCACTCCTCGTTCCAGTCCTGTAATACAGAACCGGATTAACTTACTGTTCCAGCCATGTCAATCTCATGAGATATAAATCTTTACCCAATGCATTGGAGGGTGATATATGTACCACCCATCTCATAATGAAATCATTCTTACGTGTGCCACAAAATAAACATACATCATTCATAAAAACACAATAAATAAAATGAGTTTCATAAACATCATCCCATCATTACATAATCCATATAAAAGAAATGGATATCATTTCATAATAAGAGAAGTGAAACCATGTAAATCATGGAGACATTATACTTGAAACATACACATATGAAATAATGCCATCTTAGATGAAAAATGGGTTTAATAAAACACTTGAAATGAATTCTTGTGGAAAATATCCTTTTTTCTTCAAAATCATTTTCTTTTCACAAAATGTCATGCAATTTTAAAAGAAAAGGATTTTGTTGAAAATAGTCATGAAATATTTTGGAGGAAGCTTCATGAAAACAAGGCTTTATAAAACTGTAAAAATCATTTCATGTCGTATACGTTAAAAAACATTCTTCTCGTACTTTTGTCGAAAAAGTCAAAAAGTACCTTGTAGGGTAAATAAAAGAAAGATTCCTTACATACCATTGGAGAAAAAGTCAAAATGGGTAAAAAGGACTTTAAACATACATGAAACCATTTTTAGGAAACATGGACATGAATGATAATAATAACCCCAGTAAATACTTACGAATAAGCAATCTCGGATAAAAATGTGATTTGAAAAATTATCCCTTACCTTAGGTCTGATATGCTTCATACGTATCCAAACCTCCTATATATTGATTTAAATAATGTCATTGAATTATTACAAAATCATATTCATTGTTATTATATCATATATGGTTCACTTATGATTTTATATTACCCGTTATTTGGAAAATTCATGTTAAACTAGTGTTTTGGGTAAAATCGTTTCATTTGTCGTTCGTGTTTTAACTTGTAATTATTCATATGATTACTTAGATCATGATTACTTACATCCAGAATTTAAAACATGATTTATATATAATATATATTCAGAATTTACATATATATAATAGATCGATAAATGGAAAGAAACACACCGTTCATGGAGACGGTAGGCCGTACATACGCATGAACGCTGTTTTTGTTTCCTTATTGAATTGAATAGAATTAAGAACATGACATAAATATATATATATATATATATATATATATACATAAATCCAGTAGCATTATTATGTCATATATTTCATGATTACTTATTATATATATACTTTATAATCATTCTTTGTAACACCCGAGACTTTTATGTTATATAAATCATCAAAGGAATATTTTTCTACACACAACACTTGCTTGGCTTGCTGCACACGAAATCACGACCTTCCTCGATAGCTTGCGTCGTACGCAATATCGAGTTTCACTAAACAACGATATGCTATTAAAATATTATTAAAACTAGCCGTTATGAATAGTAATAACCACTTTTTGGAATTTTATAAATTTTATTTTTCAAAATGGACTTCTTTTTTGGATTCAAAATATCGAAATTAGCCTAGGGTTAAATTTTGGTATTTTTCTGAAAACTTTCAATTTTTGATGAATAGTGAAACCACTAAGTGGTAGTTAAAAAACTGAATTTTTCATAAAAATTAATTTTACCGCTTCTGTGAGTGGAATTTCAAAAATCCGAGAGACACGGTTGATGTCAGTAAGTAAAATGTGGTTCAATGAGATGAAAATAATTTTTTGGTAAATAGTAACTTTTTACTTTTTTTTACCACGGTTAAAAGTAAATAGGGTAATTAAGGGTAAATATGATATTAATATTACCCTAACACATGTCCTAATTCTATTGGAAAAGTGTAATTCGACCAAAAACAAACTTAGGAATAAAATATGACCATTTAGGCCCACTTGGATTAGATTAGGACATTTATTATTAATTTATTTAAAGAAGGGTTAAAATAGTTAAAATCAATGTTTAATAAGTAAATAATTTTTAATAAGGGGTTATACATGAGATAAATTCGACTATAAATATTCATTATAAATCTTAAAAGATTTCGTACATAATGGTATTTGATTTGTAATTTTTAGACATTAAATAATTTAGTTTATTTATGACACAAAGATGATGGAGTAATTATCTTATTAATGAAATATTGACATAATTAATGTTATAAACACCAAAATAAATGTAATTTGAGACTTTTTATGAGTTACACTAATTTTCTAGGTTAATATGACATGTTAGTATTGATTTAATTAAATTTTTTCGAACTAATCATTCTGTTATGATTTTCACAAAAATCAATTACAAAATAGTGTCAAAATTGACATAAAATAGTTTTTAAAACAAATATTATATTAGTAGTTGTTATTTTATTCCTAAAAATCTATGGTTCGGCCAAATGACTTAGATAAGGTTATATATATTAATAATAAACAACTTGGGGTTCGTTTGGATGCTTATAGTATGTTTATTAACCTTATAGTATAAGAACACAAGAAGACACGGTAAAAGTAAACTTATTTAACTTAATGTTAAATCTAAATGATAAGGTTAAAATAAGAACCTAAACTTGTCTAAATTATATTGGATGATATGATTTAGAAACATACCCACCTTATCTTCTAAATATATCAATTTTGAGCTATTTAAAACCGAACATGACTTTATAATAAAATAATATTTTTTGTTTTTCCAAAGGTACCCATCTCCTCCCTTATAAAAGAGCACCTCCTCCCCCTCTTCCTCACACCACTTTGAGACTTCAAGCTCGGCCAAACCCTACCAATTCCTCCTATACACTTCCCTAGAGACATCCTAGAGGTCCTGGTCTTCTTCAAAGACCAATTTTAGTGCCCTAAAAAAAGGTCTCAAAGAAGAACTTCAAAGAAGAGGTAATGTCCGTTATCGATTCTTTCATCTTTATTTCTTCTTCCACTTCTTCTTCGTTAGTTGTTTCTTTATGAAGTAATAACATATGTATCACTCATATACTGATATGTTATTATAAGTATGAAACAACCCTATTTCACCATCTATCCATCCTACGGACAAAGAAATCACCGCGCGTGCGTACGTACGGAATACCCTCTCCACGCCATGGTGTAATCTATTTTCCACCACCACCTTACTTGGATGGGTATAATCTTGTAAATAATGACTATATATGACTTTTATAAAGTGATACTGATTCTGAAATAGTATACATACACTCCAATACAATTCCATGATCATTAGAATGATATCATCACTCGTGCGTACGTACAGAATACCGTCTCCACGATGTGATGCGACTCGTTCTACATGATCTTCAAATCATAATGATTATATAAATGAATTGAATGAATGAATATGATATATATTACACTAATAACATTCTGGAAATGAGGTATCTATATCCTAAATATAAGAATAAGAATTTATTCGACAAAACACGCATAAGAACAAAAAGTTATAAACACCTGAATAACAAGTAGCAATGAAATATTACTACTAAGAAGGTAAGAAATTGACCATATATGATATCATAAAAATATTTATGATTCTGTAATAAGTCAATAACATTATTTAAATCATTATACCGGAGGTTCGTACACTTACGAAGCAAAACGGACCTAAGGTAAGGGAAATATCACAATCTCATTTTTATCCGAGATTGTTTTTTACTATGGCATTTACTGGGGTGTATTTTATCATCAACATCCATGTTTTCTCAATATATAATATTATTTCCATCCACCTACAATTTTTTAAATCCAATTTTACCCTTCGGTGAGTTTTTAGTAAAATATATGAAAGGAATCTTTTGCCGTTTTTCGTACGAGGTACTTTTTGACTTTTCCGACAAAAGTACGAGAAGAATGTTTTTTTAACTTATACGACATGAATGGATTTCTAAAATATTATTTCCAAGAAGAATCCTTTACAAGTTTTCAAGTTTATTTTTAATCAACTTCTTTTAGTTTAAAGTTGTATGACATGTTAAGAAAGGAAAAATGTTTTTGAAGAAGAAAGGATATTTTCCTCAAGAATGGAGTTCAAGTGTTTTATCAAAATTATTTTTCATCTAAGATAATAAAGGGTTATGTTTTTATCCCTATTATTACATTGAATTGATAATGTTGTGATGGAATTATTTTTATGAATTCCTTTATCTTATATGAATTGTTTTATGATGTCATGATGTTTAAGATTCCCATTTATATTACATGGGTTATGCAATGATGTATGATTTATGATTTTGTGGCACACATAAGAATGGTATCATTATGAGATGGGTGGGACCTATATCTCCCTCCAATTTATTGGGTAAAGATTTTATATCTCATGAGATAGACATGGCGGGAACGGTAGGTTATACCGGTTCAGTGAAACAGGACTGAAACGAGGGTGACTCAGTTCAGAAATGGACTTTGTCCACTAAGATAGTCTTGGCAATGAGTCTTGACTAACAAGAAATGATTCTCTATTATTATGTGTGTATGCCACAAAGTTTCATGTTTTAAGTTATGATTATTGTTATTACATTTCACTGCCATGATTTATTCCATGTTATGAAATTATGATCTCTTTTTCAGGTTGAGATTTCCAAAAGTTATGCGCTTATGTATATGATGTGATTGATATTTCTTTTGTTTACCCTTAATGAGAATTTGAGCTCACCCTTTTGTATGTTTTCTTTCCCCAGGTCAGGAAGAAGGTTATTAAGTAAGATATGCCAAAAGGGACTATAGATATGATGAAATAAATGGGAGACAGTGTAGACGCTTTATAAACCCGTTGTTTAGGTTTCCCAGTTTCTAAAGACACTATACCTATATGTTCCTTTCGTGGTTTTGTTATATGTTGTAATAAATATGCTTTAATTTTTAAGTATTAACAATGTATGTAAATTATGGGTCGTTATAGTTGGTATTAGAGGAAAGGTATAGTCAACCTTTGGAAACGAGGATGTGAAAGCCTTAGTAAGAACCCTAAGGACAAGTCTAAGAATAGAACACAATCTTAGTGTTTTAGAAATGGCCATGAATAACCTAGGATAAGACCTTAAGTGTGAAATTTTATTCTTGATTATGTGTTCTTTCTATTATAATTAGTGTTTCTCACACTATTCTTCTTGGTTTTAATCAATAGCTGGAACCCGAAGGAACCGTGTTAATGCGGAATGCGACGGGAAATGCAATGATTGTCCCCCTAAGAAACCAAATGTTATGGGAGCTGGAATGAAAAATCTTGTAGCCATTCTCACACAACTTTCTCAAGCTATGAATCATGCAGGACTTCCAAACGAGCAAAAGAAGGAGCAACATTCTGTTGAATCCTTCATGAGGTAGCGTCCAACTTCTTTCAGCAGGTCTACTGATCCATTAGTTGCTGAACAATGGATTAGTACTACTGAAAAGATATTTTCAGTTCATCAATGTTTTAAACATGATAAATTCATCCTAACAGTGTATCGTTTGGAAGGAGATGCTGATCAATGGTGGAATCTTATTAAGAATATGAGGCAAAGAGATGAAATTGAGTCCATGGAATGGGACGAGTTCAAGAACTTATTTTTCAATAAGTACTTACCTCGTATTCTCCGAACAAAGATGGAGAAAGCGTTTCTTGAACTGAAGCAAAAGTATGATGAATCTGTTGGTACCTATGAAGAAAATTTTACAAGACTTGCAAGGTACGCTTCTGGTATTATTATTCAACCTGAGAGTAAGATCGATAGATTCATTAGTGGCTTAAAACCAAGTCTTCGAAGGGCGTTATCCATAAGGGACTTCAATAGCTATGAGGAAATCGTTCGATGTGCTCTCAAAGTCGAGATGGAGATTGGAGTAACCCATCAGTCATATGGGTTTGATAAGAAGAGGAAAATGGAATTCAAAGGAAAATCTAAAGAGCACACTAAAAAGAAGATGAGATTTCCCTTATGCTCAAAGTGTGGAAAGAAACATGGAGGGAGTTGTCTTAAAGGGACAAGTAAATGTTTCAAATGTGGAAAGGAAGGTAATCGGGCATTTGAATGCCGTGATGATGGGAAGAAGATGTCTAATGATGCAAACAAAGGAAGGGATAAACCGAATGAACCTACTACACTTCAATGTTTCAAGTGCAAGGAGATGGGGAATTATTCAAATAAATTCCCTAATCCAAGGGCTGATGATGATGGTCGACGTCAACAAACTCTTAAGGCTAAAGACAAAGGAAAGTCACATGCAATTTCTATCAGCGATGTAGAGTACGATAACGATGTGGTGAAAGGTACACTTACCATCCACTCTAAAGTAGAAAATGGTTTATTTGATTCTGGATCCACCCACTCTTTTATTTCTGAAGAATTTTCTAAGGGTATCACCATATTACCTCAACAATTAGATGTTGAGTTAGGTTTGACAACACCTAATGGCACAACAGTCGCATCAAAAGTTTATAATTCTTCTCCGATCGAAGTTTGTGGGAAAGTGCTTCCTACAAATCTTGTGATCCTTCCTATAGTGGAATTTTATGTGATTCTTAGCATGGATTGGCTTTATTTATATGTAGCTCATATCAATTTCCACAGAAGGGAAGTCACATTTCATATTCCATATCAATCTATGATCTTCTATCAATGCAAGGATGAACATAACCTTCCAGTGGAAATTTCTTCGATTTTAGGGGTATTGATTCCACTAAATGAAGGTTATTTATCTCAAATGGTTGGTGAGAAACTCAAGATTAAGAATATTCCCATTGTACGGGAGTTTTATGATGTCTTTCCGGAGGAATTACCGGGTCTTCCACCGAATCGTGAAGTTGAGTTTTCAATATAACTCGTACCGGGTGCTTTTCTGATTTCAAATACACCTTATAGAATGGCCCCAATTGAGTTGCAGGAATTGAAGAAGCAACTCCAAGAGAATCTTGATAAGGGATTCATACGCCCTAGTGCGTCACCTTGGGGAGCACCTGTTCTATTTGTTAAGAAGAAAGATGGATCAATGAGACTCTGCATTAATTATCAAGAACTTAACAAGATCACTATCAAGAACAAATATCCTCTCCCACGCATTGATGACTTATTTGACCAACTACGCGGAGATCAATACTTTTCCAAGATTGATCTTCGTTCAGGGTATCATCAATTAAGGGTCAAAAGGGAGGATATACCAAAGACGGATTTCCGTACAAGGTATGGACACTATGAATTTATAGTGATGCCATTTGGTCTTACTAATGCCCCTGCTATCTTCATGGATCTGATGAATAGAGTCTTTAGAGACTATCTTGATCAATTTGTGATAGTCTTTATAGACGATATTCTTGTCTATTCAAAGAGCAAGGAAGAACATGAAGATCACTTGAGAATTATATTGAAGACCCTGAGAAAGGATAAGCTTTATGCCAAATTTACCAAGTGTGAATTTTGGCTTCAAAAAGTTGTATTTTTGGGTCACATAATCTCAAAAGAGGGGATATCTGTGGATCCAGCAAAAACAGAGGTTATCAAAAGATGGTCGAGACCAACAACAGTAACTGAGATCCGAAGTTTTCTTGGTTTGGCTGGATATTATCGACGTTTTGTGAAATATTTTTCACGATTATCTAATCCACTCACCAAGTTGACTCGGAAAGGAGTTAAGTTTGTTTGGACGGAGGAATGTGAAGAGAATTTCAAGGAGTTGAAAAGATGGTTATCCAGTGCACCTGTGCTCACACTGCCTTGTAGTAGAGAAAGGTTTGTGATCTACAGTGATGCATCCAAGAAGGGATTGGGGTGTGTTCTTATGAAAAATGATATGGTGATAGCTTATGCCTCACGACAGTTGAAAATCCATGAGCAAAATTACCCAACACATGATTTGGAGTTAGCTGCGGTAATCTTTTCATTAAAGATTTGGAGGCATTACCTTTATGATGAAAGGTGTGATATTTATACTGATCATAAAAGTTTAAAGTATATTTTCAAACAAAAGGAGCTGAATATGCGTCAAAGAAGATGGTTGGAGCTGATTAAAAATTATGACTGCTCAATACATTACCACCCTGGGAAAGCAAACAAGGTGGCAGATGCATTAAGTCAACAAGACCATGCTAGTTTATCCATGATGAGGATCACAAAAGATCTAATATTTATGGATTTACAAAGGATGGATCTTGGAATTTTAATGGAAGGGGAAAAATGTTATCTTTCTCAAATGAATGTTCAACCATCTATACATGTGAAGATTAAAGAGGTATAGAAAGAAGATGTCCAGTTACAAAATAAGGTGAGAAATGTTCCTGAATTCAACCTTGATTGTGATGGGATAATAATGTTCAGTAATCGGGTTTGTGTTCCTCCCATCCCCTAATTAAAGAAGGAGCTACTGTATGAGGCTCATAGTTATTCATTCTCTATTCATCCTGGAAGCACGAAGATGTATAGGGACCTGAAAGAGTACTTCTGGTGGGATGGCATGAAAAGAGATGTTGCTGAATATGTATCTCGATGCTTAGTTTGTCAACAAGTTAAATTTGAGAGATAGAAGCCTAAGGGGATGTTACAACCATTACCCATACCCGAATGGAAATGGGAAAACATCACTATGGACTTTTTCATAGGACTTCCTAAAACATCCAAAGGCAATAATGCTATCTGGGTCATAGTTGATCGTCTTACAATGTCTACACACTTCATTGCGATTAGAGAGGTTTTCTCTCTGGATCAGCTTGCCAGGATATATGTAAAGGAAGTGGTAATATTGCATGGAGTACCACTTTCTATTATATCTGATCGGGATCCAAGATTTACCTCGAAGTTCTGGCGAAGTCTAGAGCATACTCTGGATACAGAGTTGAGTTTCATCACTGCTTATCATCCTCAAATAGATGGTCAGTCTGAGAGAATAATTCAAACCCTAGAAGATATGTTGAGAGCTTGCTCTATGGATTTCAAAGGTGGTTGGGATAAACAACTACCTTTGGTGGAATTTTCTTATAATAATAGCTTTCACTCCAGTATTCAGATGGCTCCTTATGAATCTCTCTATGGAAAGAAATGCAGGACTCCAACTTTCTGGGATGAAGTTGGGGAAAGAAAGATATTAGGACCTGATCTCGTTGATGAAATGGCAGAAAAGGTCATATCTATTCAACAACGCATAAGATCAGCTCAGAGTCGACAGAAAAAGTTATGCCGACAACCGAAGAAAAGACCTAGAGTTTGAAGTGGGTGATAAAGTGTTCTTACAGATATCTCCCTATAAGAGATTCATGAGATTTGGAAAGAAGGGGAAGTTGAGCCCTAGATATATCGGTCCTTTCGAAATACTGGATCGTGTTGGGAAGGTAGATTACCGATTGGCACTTCCACTAAATCTCTCTAAAGTTCACGATGTGTTCCATGTATCTCTCTTGAGAAAGTACATACCTGATCCTTCACATGTACTCAGCTCAGAAGTTATACCGCTAGAGCAAGATCTTTCTTATGAAGAACAACTGATAGAGATTCTGGATCGTAGCGAAAAAGTCCTACGAAACAAGACCACTCGATTGGTGAAACTTTTTTGGAGGAACCACAAATTAGAAGAAGATACATGGGAGCTTTAGGATATGATGAGGGAGAGGTATCCTCATCTGTTTGTTACAAAGTGACGAATTTCGAGGGCAAAATTCATTTTAAGGGGGATAGAATGTAACACCCGAGACTTTTATGTTATATAAATCATCAAAGGAATATTTTTCTACACACAAAACTTTCTTGGC
This sequence comes from Viscum album, assembly GCA_963277665.1. Classification (NCBI taxonomy): domain Eukaryota; kingdom Viridiplantae; phylum Streptophyta; class Magnoliopsida; order Santalales; family Viscaceae; genus Viscum; species Viscum album. The sequence goes on from OY728137.1 coordinate 454,454,554, forward strand.
TTGCTTTACACAAAATCGAAACCTTCCTCGATAGCTTGTGTCGTACGCAATACCGAGTTTCACTAAACAACGATATGCTATTAAAATATTATTAAAACTAGCCATTATAAATAGTAATAACCAATTTTTGAAATTTTATAAATATTATTTTTCAAAATGGACTTCATTTTTAGATTCGGAATATCGAAACTAGCCTAGGGTGAAATTTTGGTATTTTTCTGAAAACTTTCAATTTTTTGATGAATAGTGAAACCACTAAGTGGTAGTTAAAAAACTGAATTTTTCATAAAACTTAATTTTACCGCTTCTCTGAGTGGAATTTCAAAACTCCGAGAGACACAGTTGATGTCAGTAAGTAAAATGTGCTTCAATGAGATAAAAATAATTTTTTGGTGAATAGTAACTTTTTACTTTTTTTTACCACGGTTAAAAGTAAATAGGGTAATTAAGGGTAAAGATGATATTATTATTACCCTAACACATGTCCTAATTCTATTGGACAACTGTAATTCGACCAAAAACAAACTTAGGAATAAAATATGACCATTTAGGCCCACTTGGATTAGATTAGGACATTTATTATTAATTTATTTAAAGAAGGGTTAAAATAGTTAAAATCAAAGTTTAATAAGTAAATAATTTTTAATATGGGGTTATACATAAGATAAATTCTAATATAAATATTCATTATAAATCTAAAAATCTTTCCTACATCATGTTATTTTATTTTTAATTTTTAGACATTAAATAATTTAATTTATTTATGACACAAAGATGATGCAGTAATTATCTTATTAATGCAATATTGACATAATTAATGTTATAAACACCAAAATAAATTTAATTTGAGTCTTTTTATAAATTCCAATAATTTTATAGGTTAATATGACATGTTAGTATTGATTTAATTAACTTTTTTCGAACTAATCATTCTGTTATGATTTTCACAAAAATCATTTACTAAATAGTGTCAAAATTGACATAAAATAGTTTTTAAAACAAATATTATATTAGTAATTGTTATTTTATTCCTAAAAATATAAGGTTCTGCCAAATGACTTATATAAGGTTATATATATTAATAATAACCAACTTGGAGTTCATTTGGCTGCTTATAGTAAATTTATTAACCTTATAGTATAAGAACACAAGAAGACACGGTAAAAGAAAACTTATTTAACTTAATGTTAAATCTAAATGATAAGTTTAAAATAGGAACCTGAACTTGTCTAAATTATATTGGATGAGAGTATTTCGACCCATACCCACCTTATCTCCGAAATATATCAATTTGGAGCTATTTAAAACCGAACTTGACTTTATAATAAAATAATATTTTTAGTTTTCTCAAAGGTACCCCTCTCTTCCCTTATAAAAGGGCACCTCCTCCCCCTCTTCCTCACACCACTTTGAGCCTTCAACCTCGTCCAACCCCTGACAATTCCTTCTCTCCACTTCCCTAGAGACATCCTATAGTTCATGGTCTTCTTCAAAGTCCAATTTTAGTGCCCTAAAAGAAGGTCTCAAAGAAGCACTTCAAAGAAGAGGTAATGTCTGTTACCGATTCTTTCATCTTTATTTCTTCTTCCACTTATTCTTATTTATTTGTTTCATTATGAAGTAATAACATCAGTATCAATAATATACTGATATGTTATTATAAGTATGAAACAACCCTATTTCACCATCTATCCATCCTACGGAAAAAGAAATCACCGCGCGTGCGTACGTACGGAATACTGTCTCCATGCCGTGGTGTAATATATTTTCCACCACCACCTTACTTGGATGGGTATAATGGTGTAAATAATGACTATATATGACTATTATAAATTGATACTGATTCTTAAATAGTATACATACACTCTAATACAATTCCACGATCATTGGAATGATATCATAACTCGTGCGTACGTACGGAATACCGTCTCCACGATGTGATGCGACTCGTTCTACATGATCTTCATTTCATAATGATTATATAAATGAATTGAATGAATTAATATGATATATATTACACTAATACCATTATGGAAATGAAGTATCTATAACCCAAATATAAGAATAAGAATTTATTCGACAAAACACGCATAAGAATAAAAAGTTATAAACACCCGAATAACAAGTAGCAATGAAATATTACTACTAAGAAGCTATGAAAATGACCATATATGATATCATAAAAATAAGTATGATTCTGGAATAAGTCAATAACATTATTTAAATCATTATACAGGAGGTTCGGACACTTACGAAGCAAAACGGACCTAAGGTAAGGGAAATATCACAATCTCATTTTTATCCGAGATTGTTTTTACTTTGTCATTTACTGGGGTGTATTTTATCATCCACATCCATGTTTCCTCAATATGTAATATTATTTCCATCCACCTAAAATTGTTTAAATCCAATTTTACCCTTCGGTGAGTTTTTAGTAAAATATATGAAAGGAATCTTTTGTCGTTTTTCGTATGAGGTACTTTTTGACTTTTCCGACAAAAGTTCGAGAAGAATGTTTTTTTAACTTATACGACATGAATGGATTTTTAAAAAATTATTTCCAAGAAGAATCCTTTACAAGTTTTCAAGTTTATTTTTAATTAACTTCTTTTAGATTAAAGTTGTATGACATTTTAAGAGAGGAAAAATGTTTTTGAAGAAGGAAGGATATTTTCCTCAAGAATGGAGTTCAAGTGTTGTATCAAAATTATTTTCCATCTAAGATAATAAAGGGTTCTGTTTTTATCCCTATTATTACATTGATTTGATTATGTTGTGATGGAATTATTTTTATGAATTCCTTTATCTTATATGAATTGTTTTATGATGTCATGATGTTTAAGATTCCCATTTGTATTACATGGGTTATGCAATGATGTATGATTTATGATTTTGTGGCACACATAAGAATGGTATCATTATGAGATGGGTGGGACCTATATCTCCCTCCAATTTATTGGGTAAAGATTTTATATCTCATGAGATAGACATGGCGGGAACGGTAGGTTATACCGGTTCAGTGAAACAGGACTGAAACGAGGGTGACTCAGTTCAGAAATGGACTTTGTCCACTAAGATAGTCTTGGCAATGAGTCTTGACTAACAAGAAATGATTCTCTATTATTATGTGTGTATGCCACAAAGTTTCATGTTTTAAGTTATGATTATTGTGATTACATTTCACTGCCATGATTTATTCCATGTTATGAAATTATGATCTCTTTTTCAGGTTAAGATTTCCAAAAGTTATGCGCTTATGTATATGATGTGATTGATATTTCTTTTATTTACCCTTAATGAGCATTTGAGCTCACACTTTTGTATGTTTTCTTTCCCCAGGTCAGGAAGAAGGTTATTAAGTAATATATGCCAAAAGGGACTATAGATATGATGAAATAAATGTGAGACAATGTAGATGCTTTATGAACCAGTTGTTTATGTTTCCCAGTTTCTAAAGACACTATACCTATACGGTCCTTTCGTGGTTTTGTTATATTTTGTAATAAGTATGATTAAATATTTATGTATTAACAATGTATGTAAAGTATGGGTCGTTATATTCTTGAATGGTTAACATGGAGAGTGAATCTCATCGCGCCGTTGAGACGGTAGTCCGTACGTACGCCCGAGCGATGATATCATTACCAAGATCGTGTAATTGTATTAAAGTGTATGTATAATATTACAGAATCAATATCACTTTACAATAATCATATATATTTATTACTTTCACTATTATACCCATCCAAGTAAGGTGGTGGTGGGAAATAGATTACACCACAGCGTGGAGACGGTATTCCGTACGTACGCACGTGCAATGATTTCGTTTTCCATAGGATGGATAGATAGTGAAATATGGTTTTTTAATAATTATAATAACATATCCGTATATGAGTGATACTAATGTTATTACTTCATAATGAAATAACTAAAAAAGAAGAAGTGGAAGAAGAAATAAAGTTGAAAGAATCGGTAACAGACATTACCTCTTCTTTGAAGCGCCTCTTTGAGACCTCCACTTAGGGCACTAAATTTGGCCTTTAAATAAGACCAGGACCTCTAGGATGTTTCTAGGGATGTGTAGAAGTGAATGTGGCAGGGTTTGGCCGAGCTTTAAGGCTCAAAGTGGTGTGAGGAAGAGAGGGAGGAGGTTCCCTTTTATAAGGGTGGAGAGGGACACCTTTGGAAAAACTAAACATATTATTTTATTATAAAGTCATATTCGGTTTTTAATAGCTTAAAATTGATTTATTTCTAAGATAAGGTGGGGATGGGTCTAAATCCTCTCATCCAATAGAATTTAGACAAGTTTAGGTCATTATATTAACCTTATCTTTTAGTTTTAACTCTTAGTTAATTAGATTGACATTTACCATGTCACTTTGTATTTTTATATTATATAGTTAATAAAGTTACCATATACATCCAAGAGACCTCCAAGTGGTCCATTAATGATACCCATATCATGATATAAGTATCATGGCCGAACCTTATATTTTTAGGGATATAATAACAATTAATAATATAATATTTGTTTTAAAAACTATTTTTTGTCAATTTTGACACTATTTTCTAATTGATTTTTGTGAAAATCATAACAGAATTATTAGTTAGAAAAAAGTTAATTAAATCAATAATAACATGTCATATTAACATATAATTTGTTTGGAATCCATTAAAATTCTCAAATTACATTTATTGGGGTATTTATAACATCAATTATGTCAATATTTCATTAATAAGATAATTACTGCATCATCATTGTGTCATAAATAAATTAAATTATTTATTGTCTAAAAATTACAAATAAAATACAATTATGTATGAAATAGTTTTATCTTTCTAATGAATATTTATAGTCTAAAATATAATTTATTTAACCCCTTATAAGAATTAATTACTAAAAGATTTTTGTTAATGTCAGTTTTGTCTTTACATTAAATTAATTAATCCAAATTGTCATTGTCACTACCAAGTGGCTCCATGGGGTCCCCAAATCGAACCAAGGATGGCCATGGTCGGAAAATACTCATACAATAAGGTTAGGACAAGTTTCAAGGTAATTTTGAATTATTATAATATTCTTTTAACATTGAATTACCCTATTTACCTTTAACCGTAGTAAATAAAAATTACCGTAGTTACTATTCATAATATCAAAAAAAGTAACCTATTAAAATAATTTTGACCCAATGATTCCAAATATGGAATTCATTTTTCAAAATTCAAAACACAGAAATTACAGTAATTAATTTAAAATTAATCCCGTTGTTAAGCAAATGGGTTTTAAAAGTTAAAACATTGCCAAAGATTGAAATGTTTTTACCTACGAATTCAATGTAAAATTAATGCTAACGACATAAATTATATTAAATGGTAAAAATATATTCTATTTAAACTTTAAAAACATTCAATATTATAATTTAACAATATAAAGTATTGTGATGAAAAAAGTTGTTTGTAATTAAAATATAGTGTGTTTTTACTATTCATTAAAATATGAAAGTTATCAAAATAATATGAAAAATTTATCGAAAGTAAATTTTTATATCCTGATTCTAAGGAAGAATTTTATTTTTTCAAATTTAACTTATAAAATTGTCAAAAACTAGATTTAAAGTGGGTGTTCCATCAAAAGGCAGCAAAACTGCATTTTAAAAAAAATACATATTTTACCCGAAAATTTTATTTTGTTCACATAAAATGTTTTAGAAAATTTATAAGATGAATAATAATGTTATAAAATTCAAAATGTGGTTAATTCTATTCATAACGGCTAGTTCGTGATAATATTATAACCATATATCGTTGTTTAGTAAAACCCGGTATTGCGTACAACACAGGCTATCGAGGAAGGTCGCGATTGTGTGTAATGAAATCCAAGTCAGGGTTGCGTGTAGTGCAAGACTCCTTTGTTGTTTCGTATAAAAAAATCCAACCATATTTCATTTATACATTGAATATATATATATATATACTCAATGTTTCGTAGAATAACTTCTATCAAATGAACTTGAAATTGTGTGTACCACAATCCAAGAATTGTGTTGCGTATACTACAAGCTAATGCGGTGTTGCGTATAGCACAAGATGATCTTGGTGTAGAATAAAACACCAGACATCAATTAAATTAAAATGAATACTTATCATAAAATTCTGGGTGTTACAACTGCAACAAACTGTTCAGTTCCAATTCCGACCATCTCAGGATGCTGATTCGGAAGGTCATTTCCTTCTATATGCCTTCCTAGCACTGCTTCCCTGTTTCCTCTATAGAAAATCATTCTGAAAAAACATGTCTTTGATGAAGCAACATGGTAATATTCAAATTCTATATCATTTCAATTTGAACATAAAAAAATATATTTGGATAATCATTTAATAGAATTCTAAATCCAAAAGTTATCTAAACCGACCTTTGATACCAACTATAAGGCCCCAAACTTAAACATTACTAAATATTTAGTTATTATAAGATTACACATTGATGATCTTTTTAGGTTTAGAGTTTTAGAGAATTAGATCCAAAATCATGCATTACATTCCACATTTAAACAAGGTGGTTACATTAGAGACACTATTCACTTTTCCCATCAAAGGAAACATATTTAAAACTAAACATGGATCCTTTCATGACACTTCCTTGACACTATCATCACATCATGTACCTTTCCTTTGACCTGTGCAAAAAATTTCAAAAACTTGGGATGAGCATAAAATGCTCAGTAAGGGATATAAATGTACAAAATGAAAACATTAGTCCATGTATACATAATAATTAATGAAATCATAATTTACTCATAAAACATAAGAACATTAACAAACCTCATAAAATCATGAATAAATCATAAAAATCATAAGACATAAAGGTAACTTTAGGCATTCATAACATTATTATGTAGGGAGTAACCGTCATGGTTACGTTTGGAATACCCATCCCAGTATATTCCATAAATCTCTTTGTATAAACCTTAGCGTTTAACCCCTTTGCATTACCCAATGCCTTGGAGAGCTATATCGGGGTCACCCTCCCTTAGTTAATCACGGAACCACCGGTATTCGTAAACAATGCCCAAGAACCATAACATAATCGTATCACATAAAACATGCATAAAGGAAACATAACATTTCCACATTTCAATCACAAGATATCAATAACACATTGATATAATAAAAACATTATCAAAACCATTTTTAATACCAAAAGAAAATAAAAGTAAAATATGGTATTTATTTTTCATTTTAAAAAAAGTTATGGCTTGTAAAGGAAGCCGAAACTCAAATAATGGTCACGGTGGCGGAGAAGTCATTGTCTCCGCATACGTACTACAAAAACATTCCCTTTTGTAATTAATTAAAACAGTTCGTATAAAATTACTTTTGAATAAATGTAAAAGTCAAAGGGGTTTATACACCGTATAAAATAAGGTTGTGTATAAAAAAAATATGCCTCAACGAAAGGAGATTGAGACGAAGTCCCATACCTCGGGTCCGACTTAACTCGATCATTCTTTATCCTCCTGAATAATAAACTTGAGTTAATTTATACATGCTTAAGAACCTTTTTCAAGTTCATTATTCCTTTTATATCACGTATTACCATGTCATGAACACTGTAATTATTTAAGTTAATAACGGTCGTTTTGTCAATCTTTGGTACTTGAGCCAAAAATAAACATCTTATAACTACATGTTGTTCATGTGGTAAAATATCCATTATATCCAGAATTATATTCATGATTTATATATCATATATATCATATATATCTATTATATGCATTCATTTATAATATTACAAAACATTTAGAGGTATGAAATGAAATACACAGTTCATGGAGACGGTAAGCCGTACGTACGTATGAAGGCTACTTTCATTTCTATACATATTTAATGGAATTAAATCATAATGATATAAAGGTATATTATAATTCTAGAATAATATCACATATAATATCATTAACTCCATCCTTTATACGTCCCACATATGACATTAACGAATCAAATCATTTTGAGGGGGCGGTAGTCCGCACTTCCTAAAATGATGATCTCGCGTTTACCCATAATAGAAACCATAATGGTATGCCGTAAATGAAAAATACAAAAGCTTAAGGAAAACATAAACATATTATATATCATCTATAATTATAGTGACAAATTAATTTCCACTTTTGAAGGTGTTAGAAGAATATTAAACAATCATCGTTTCGTGAGGCAGAAATTCACCATCCACGGAAACAGTATGCTCTTTAACCAATAGATGTAGGTGTGTGTAAGTGTAGCTCAAATAATTCTTAGAAAAACATCCTAGTATATTGAAGATACTGGTTTTGTTAAAAAAGAAATGAATAAAAAGAGTTTAGGGGGTTGGAGAAGCAAAATAAAAGAAAAGAACACATGTGAAAGACATGTCCTTTAAATCGGATAACTCCTCTTGGTTTGAACCAAAAGGGTCTCTTGAAGATCTTTCTGCCTAAGGTAAGGCTTCTAGGATTAATAGAGGGATCAGGAGAGATAAAATTAGCAGATTTTAGCCGATCCAATGGTTTGGGAGGTGTGTGTAAAGAGGTAGAGGTGGGGGCCTTTTATAAGAGGAGAGGAGGGGCACTCTTGGAATGTTATAAAATGTTACTTTATATTAAAATGAGTTTCGGATTTCAAAGGTCCCAAATTGATATATCACGAGTATAAGGTGATAAGGGTTCGAAATATAGTAATCCAATTTGTCTTTGACAAGTGTAAGTCTTAGATTTTACATTATCGTTTCATTTTATTTAAATCGTTCATTAATGAGGTAATCGCTGCATCATCATGATGTCATAAATAATTTAATTTATTTAATGTATAAAAATTATAAAAAAAATACTATGATGTAGGAAATATTTTTAGATTTACAATGACTATTTATAGTCCAAGAGATCATTTATTGAGACAAAATTAAAAATGTTTTACTTGGGTGATACATCCTTTAGTGATATTCTCCTTCCTAAGAAAAATAAAATGGTAAAGAGTCACTTTCACTGAAAAGTGCTTCCATGGGGTCCCTAAGTTTGGAAAAAAGAATTCCATGGTCGGACATGACACAACCAGTAGAATTGGGACACATTTTGGGGTCATTTTTTATTATTATGATATTATTTTATTATCCTTAACTACCCGATTACTAATTAATCAAGATAATTAAAGATAATTACCGTCGTTACTATTCATAATTCGAAAAAACAAAAGAGTATAAATAACATAATTTGGATCTTCTGATTCAAAATATAGAATCCATTTTACCAAATTACAAACATAGAAATTTCAATAATTAATTTAAAAATAAATCATGTGTCAAAACAAATAGCGGGTTTTTTTGAAACAATATCTATGAAGAGATTGACACTTGTTTATGCCCAAATCCAATGTGAAATTAATTATAATTAACACCATTGTATTAAATGGTAAAAATATATTATAATTACAATTTAAAACCAATTATAAAGATAATCAAACCATTTATTTAAATTAGTTGAAAAGCAGTTTTGAATGTAAAATGCAGTATTGTTCACTTTTCATTAAAAAATGAACATTGTCAGAAAATTACAAAACAATTATCCGAAGTAAATTTCAATGCCCATATCATAAAGAATAAGTTTATTTTGAAAAATAGAGCTTATAAAATTGTCTAAAGTTTGATTTAAAAATGGTGTTCCATCAAAAGGCAGTAAAACAATCTTTTAAAAATATTAGTGTATTCCATGCTTAAGATTGGATTTATTCTCATTTTAAGCCTCTAAAACACTATCTAATTCATAAATAGACATAGATAAGAATATATATTATTCATTACTTACATGGGATGTTAAAAAATAACTATCTTCCATAGTATCATTAAAAAACTAATCATTATCCCTAATATATTGTAGAACAATGCATGCTCGACATCCTCCATGAGAAATATTATTTTGGGAGTTATTTTTGACCCATCCCTCATATCCTAAAAACTAAAATTTAACCTTTATATCCATATTTAAGGCCACCCATTTTTTTTCAAAACTATCAAGGGTGATTAAACTATGGATAAATAGAGAAATTTTAAGATTTCCAAATCCAGATTCTATTTTTGGAAAGCATGGAATAAATATAATTCTATCTTAATGTACTAATGATTATTTATGGTTGTTGGGAATGATAATCTACAGACTAAGAGTGCAATATTATTTTGTTGAAAAAATCCACCAAATTGTTTTACATGATTGGATGAATGATCTGATTCATCAAGGATATGAATATCCTTGGTGAATTACTCAAACCAAAATACATCACTACACACTCATACAATCCATACATAATCCAAATGGAACTCTAAGTTCTGTATGATTTTCTTTAACCTTAACTGGTGTTATCATATTCTCAGATATATCTCACCAAAGATCATGGAATTTCTCAACTAGTCAATGATATAATCACTATATGAAATCGGAATCCTTAACCTAACCATAATAATGTTTAGTTCTTGATAATCCACAAATTAGAATAATGTCACAACATACTTCATGGAAAAAATAATTTTTAATACTATTATTGATGTACAAGGCCATATTAAACCCTTGTATTATAAATCATCCAACATAAATTTTGACTCACATAGCTCTATGGGTTCCATCCTATAAGGTGGGATAGAAAAGGACTCTCCTCTATATTATATGTTAATCCTGTACTCGATATGCCACTACGATGATGTTCTACAAAACACATCAAGAAATAAATTTTGAAAAATTTCTACCACCCGAGGAAATATATCACACAACCTTCCATAATTATCTAGAACAATACCTATAGTATGAGCTTTGAAAGAATATAATATTCATTGAATTGTTCATAGAAGACTATCCTAATGATCCTACTCACTCTGTTGTAAATATATGAATCCATATATAGATACAAATGTATCTCTCTTAATTTTATAGTCTATGATATATTATCACATAGCTAACAAATCCATACATAGAATCAAATTTAATCTAGTATTTTCAATAATATATGTTTTCAAAAATACATGGTAACAACCAATTTCAGAGAACATTCCTTAAAAAATTTCATATTCTCTGACTGCAATTCCAAATATTTGTCGATGGTAAAAACCCATCAGAAACATCATCAAGAAAATACCAAACCATTCTAAAAATCAATAAATTTAATGAATCTGAAGTTAATTTACCAATAAAGTCTCTTGATATGGTAGATGATACAATAATAGTACCTCTAATGGTATAATTTCATGTATCCAAACTTATTGGTGTACACTACATATCATACAAATGACTTGACCCTATGCACTGGGACCAAGTCTAACTCCCATGCGATACTATAATTTCCTGGTACATCTTCTCCTACATAGAAGTACAATGTCTTGTAGATGAACCTAACTATCCATTTTAACTCTAGATACATGTACGCTAAGGGGTAGCTAAATTGTTCCCAAACTTTAGTAAGTAAACCTAACCCCTACCTCTGTTATGATACTCCATGAACCTACAAAATCTCTATATGTTTACCAAAATTACACAATCACTACACTCAAAAGAATCATATATACATTAAGGATACTGATGGATAATAATTTCACACAGATAACACTACAATAGAACATGGTCCTATGATAACATCCCACTACACGAACTACACTTCCAAAAATTTACATTGTGATACTTATTATAGTGGTACTTCTTGGAACCAAAAGATGATCCCCCAGCTCACCCTAATGAAATAGAATATCAACTACTTGGGGACTCTCTCGGAATCCCTTATATGATGATATCCTGATTCATCATGACTAAATTGATAATCAATTTCTCAAATGTCAAATATTAGTTGATCTCATAGTGTATAACATTCCAAAAAAATCCCTTCATGGATGTACCATTGTCATATAAAGATGGAAATCTGAACTAGAAGTCAATGAATCATCTAGAATAGTTAATCCCTGATATGTACTCCATTTCTTAGTTCATGAAATCAATTGACTTATCGTCCCTAAATATTAATTTATAGAAATGTCTCAAAAACTAGGACTCAAATTCCTTCCTTGTTAACTCCTCCAACTACCCATTATTCTCTAAAATTTACCACAAATGATTTTATGATATATAATGAATAGATTTATAAAGTTTTACCCTATTACCCATGGGTGTATGAGGTGATTATTGATCTTCTAGACTGAATCAATTCATAATTTTCTAACTCGGGGACTTCCACTCTTATAAATTTTGGTGAGTTCTGCAATAGGAACTCTATCATCTGCTCCGAAATCGTGGTACGGTTTGAACAATATTCATTTACATTAATATCCTTAACATCAAGAAGATATTGATTTATTAAAAATCCATACATTCCCATAGAGATAGAAAAATATCTCAGTCCACTTCATTAGGATAATTCTTATTTCACTCCCTTGAAACATAATTCGAATAAAATTCGGAGAAATTTTATCTATAATACAAAGAGACACTTTTTAAAATTCAGTAAAAAAATTTTCAAAAAAAAAGGTGAAAGAAATAGTGAACCATTAGATCACGGTCTCTTTTTCATGCAATAATAACTGAAATGACTTAACATAATAGTTCACTCATTTTATTTACCAGGTATAACAAGGACCTCGTTTAACAATTAATATAGTAAAATATATCACATGAAAAATTTTCACAATTATTATAAATTGATTTTAATATATATAATTATGTGACTATAATGTAGAATGAATAATCAAATCACACTATACTAGTCTGTGAATATAAATTTGAAAAAAATTAACTTCACAAAACAGGTTAATCACCCATGGTGAAATAATATCAATCATAACAAGATAACATCATAGGAAACAATACAATCCGTGGGAATTCGATTTTATCACCATACATGGGTATGATACTCCCATGAAAATGATCATTAATATGTTCTAAGTCATTCTAGTCTCATTTAAACAATTCACCTATAATATAGTAACAAAAAAACATTCCCTTATAAAACAACAAGTTATAATCACCTGATATGACACTCTCTCACATGGAATATTTTTTTGTTACTACACCTTAAGAGTATCTCCCTGTAATCCAAAGGATTCAGACAGGTAACTAGGATGTAGAGGAAATATTTGGGAGACTATACCCACTGGTGATTCATTGTAATATAGTGGAAGTAAAAAAAATTTAGACTAATAGAAATAACAAAAACAATACATCACACTTATGGAAGACAAAAAACGAACAATATAATCCAAACTATATCAAAAAATGAATCTTAAGTATAAAATATTGTTAAAAGTCATTCTAGAGTTACTATAGATAAAATAACAAGATGATCCAAATGAAGTGATAAATCCCTATGTTCAAAACTAAAAACTAGTCCACCCTCAAAACTCAAATCCTTCCATAATTACACAATCAACAACATGTACCTTTACATTGTCCAAAACTGAATAATATTCATCTTCTCGGGTAACATATGATGTTGAAAATAACATTTCAACATTATAAAATAGATAAACATTTACTTGTATAAAAAACTTCTCTCATATAATGTAAATTCAACAAAGAGATAATAATTTTATTTATTTTTTGAGTAAAATAAATAAAAAATTAACCTTCATTGAGAGAATCCTAGAATATATATTATCATGTAGAATAACTATGAAAAATTAAAATTTAAAACCATGGAATTATAATATAACAAGGAAAATCCCTATGTATACACATTTTAGTATAACCGCACCAATCCATATAAGCATTCCATCATAACCGATACATTCAATCTATATTTAAATTTATGTATAATCATACTGCAATGACCGAGGTATTTATAGATTAATACATTTTCTTATCTATTAATTTTTATGAATATTATATTAGTTTTCTGTTAAAGAGGAAACATTGTAACATAGAATACTCAACCAACAATAAAAGAAATATTTGAAATCTAATGTTGCACACATGTTTGAGTTATACTAAAAAAATATAATAATATTATTATTTTAAATGATAGTTAATTCCAAGCTATTGTATTAGCGAAAATGAACAGAACTGACTAAAATATTATTATTAAATGTCTTTATAATTATCTAATAAATTTTAGATGCATAAAATAGAAATAAATATTATTTTATTCATGAAAAAACTCTAATATTTTTAAAAGGTTTTTTACCACCTTTTGATTGAGAACCCATTTAAAATCTAGTTTTTTTCACTTTTATATGTCTTATTTAAAATAAATATTAATATTATTTGGAAGAATGAAATAAAAATTAACATTGGATGAAATTTTGGTGTTTTTCTGATAATGTTCATTTTTAATGAATTGTTAAAATACTAAATTTTAATTCCAAACTTCCTTTGAATCTAATTTATTTATATAGTTACATTGTAATTTTAAATGGTTTTAAAATTTAATTGGAGTATATTTTTACCATTTAATCCTATTTTGGCCATTGTAAGTAATTTCACTCTTAAATTGGTCAAACAAATGACAATATTTTGGGTAGTTTTTAATTCTTAAAAACATGCTTTTCAGTTTTGACAGCAGAGATTAATTTTATATTAATTTCAGAAAATTATATATTTTCAATTTGTAAAATTGTATTCAATATTTGTTATTAATTTGTCAAAATTTTTTAAATAGATAACTTTTATTTTTAGAAATTATTAATAGTAACATCGATAAGTATTTCATATACCATGGTTATAGAAAAAATATCGTAAATAAGGGTAAAAAATAATATTATAAAAATCATAATATACTCTAGAAAATGTCCTCGCCCTATTGGATAAGATATTTTCGAGCATGGACATTTTTGGGTTGATTTTAGGACCCCATGTAGCAACTAGTGTGTGAAAATGTCATCTAATTACTATTAAGTTAAAAAATATAACGTTAAAATATTTATTTTTCTAAAACAATTTTTATATGGGGTTATGTACGTGATATATTAACTTATAAATATTCATTTTTAATCTAAAAATATTTTAATCATCATTATATTTTATTTATAAATTTTGGACATTAAATAAATAAATATAATTACTACGGAATGGTTATGTAGTGATTAATTTATTAATAAAGTATTCCCATAAATGATATTATAAATGTTAAAATAAATTTAATTTTTTTATTTTTATGTCATACATGAATTTTTTGGATGAAATTTACATGTTATATTTTCATTAATGATGTATTTTTGAAGTAATAATGTTTTTATGTTTTTTTTGAAAACGTCATGATATGAATAGTGTCAAAATTACCATAATTCATATTTTAAAATATAAAATAATTTCTTAAATATTATAAAATTTAAAAACAACTAAAAATTGGACAAATAGTTATCATATGTCCTAAATTTAATTATTGACTCTTTAATTTTATATTTCTCATGTTTTGGTGACTATTTTTATTTTCAAATTGTTAAATGTTTGATAAAATAGTATGAGTGAAAAAAGGGTCAAATGAAAAAGATAAGGATTAAAACAATATCCAAAACCTATCTATTTCTTATGAGATGATATTATTTAGTCTTATATTCATATTTTTTTAACTAACTGAATTTGGGATCATTTATTATCTAAATATAATTAATAACAAAATAATATTTCTAGATATTATTTAAATGCCCTTCCTCCCTCTAATAAAAGGCCACCAACTCTAACCCTAACTCACACCTATAAATCCAACTTGTCTCATCCAAAATCTTAATAAAAATCTCCAAAAATCCCTATCTTCATTCTAAAATACTTACCTTGGGAATAATGCAATTCAAAATGGCCTTTTTTCTTAAATCAAAAGGATTTACCCGATTTGACGTAATGTATTACCTCATGTTTCTTTAATTTATTTTCCCTTATCCAACACCATAACTCTATTTATTCAATTATTTTATAAAAACATAATAATTATAAATGTACTAGGTTATTTTTATGAGAAGTATTCAACTTACCCTCACACAGATTTCAATCTAATAGATTGAGAACATACTATTACTGTGGATGGCGAACTACTGCCTCACGAAATGAAGAATGTTCAATTATCTCATAATGCCTTTTATGGTGGCCATTATGATGGAACTGAAATTACATTTGATATATATGATATTTATTTTATCTTTATTATTCTTTAATTATCATATACAACATACCTTTTTGATTATCATGTTATATAAATGTGATAATTTCATTTGAGGAAGTGGGAACTACCGCCCCCTCAGTGGGACATTACTTGTTCATGCTATACATGGAATGCATAAAGGTTGAAATTAATGAAATTTTGTTACATATATAACATGTAAGTTATAATTTAATATACCTATGTATCATTTATTTTTCATTACTTTAAAAATGAAAATGAAATAAAAGTGGCATTTATGCGTACGTACGACTTATCGTCTCCTTGAACGGTGCATTTCAGTTTCTAATATACAAATGTTATGGTCTATGATAAAAAAATATATAATGGATATAAATTCATATATACTGGATATATATTATAGTAAAATCATGAATACAATTTTGGAGATAATGAACTTTGGACCACATAGAGAATTTGTAATTTTAACAAGGTCATTTTTGACTCAAATACCGAACATCGACAAGAAGACATATATGAACCTGACTCAATATATGATTATTATAGAAAGTTAATATGTGATATAAAAGTAACAATAATCTTATAAAAAGTTTCTGAAAAATTTATAATTAACTTAAATTTATTAGTTAGGGAGATAAAGAATGAAAAAGATAAGTCTGACGAAATGTAAGGGAACCTTTAACCATCCTCTTTTAGTAAAAGACTTATTTTATGTTGTGATTTTTAATTTCTATTTTTTATGTTGGGATATGTTCTTATATATCCTTATTTATGTACATTTTATGTCCATGTTAATATAGACCCTTTTTCTCTCCCATCAAATCATTTCTTGAATTTTAATGTGACATTGTTAGGCTATCGAATTTTCATAAGGGAACTTCTTAACCCAATTTCTATTCTTTAGGTTATAATGCTACGTCTTGATTATTTCATTCTATGATTATGTGAGAAACAAAATTTGATATCCTATCTTGTATTTTAACTTGATTAATGTGTACTTATATTTAATAAACATAATCTATCTAGTTTATTCACAAAATGATCTTTATAAGGGTCTTCATCTCAATATCCTTTCATTGAGGCATATTTTGATTTATACACGACTCAATTTTATACAGTGTACAAACCCCTTTGAATTTTAATTTCATTTAAATGGATTCTTTTTTCTATGAATCATTTTACTAAATGACACAAATAATGTTTCATTTTAACATCACCAGGGACAACAACCTTTTACCGCCACAAATATTATTTAATATTTGGATTCTTTAACAAGACGTAGTGATTTTAGAAGGAAAATAAATAAAAATACTCTTGTTACATATTTTAGAATTGAAAATGGTTTTGAGAAATGATTTATTATTTAAATATATTGAAATTATATATTGTGGTGTGAATGTTGAAATTTTATCATTCCTTTATGCTTTTGTTAAGTGTTAGGATTATGTTTTGGTTCTTTGGAATTATTTATATATACGGGTGGTTCCACATTAAACCTAGGGAAGGTTATCCTAAGATAGATCTCTAATGCATTGGGTAACAACACAGAGGTAAATATTAATGTTTCTCCTAAAAGATTTAGGTAATATATTGTGATGGGTATTACAAATTTAACTCTCCATATAGCTGTCAAAGATACAATGTATATATGATATGGATTCCACAAGTTACCATAATGATTTATGATTACTATATGTTAATCACAAATCTTATTATTTCTTGAGGTTTTTTAAAGAGCTTTTGTTTTTTATGTATTGATGGACTAATGTTTTCTTTCAATATTTTATAACCCTTACAGAGATTTTTATTCTCATCCCATGTTTTTGGAATCTATTTCATAGGGTATAAGGAATGGTAAGGGAATGGAAGTATTCAATAATATGTATATCAATATAATCACTCATGTTTTACATAAGGATTTTTATTTTTTTTGTGTGAAAAATTTGGATAGATTAGAAGTGCCTACATTGTAATGATGATATGTAATGAAATAGTTTAGGCATAATTATAGAAATCTATAAACTTGATAAGATCCTCAATGCGAAATCTTGAGTTCACCCATGATTATGTATAGTTTAAAGATGGGGGATTTTAGTTGGTATCGGTGTTCAATTTAGATAACTTTATAGGTTTGGTTTTTATCTGGGTGTAGGTAAAGGATCCTATATAACCAAGAGGGTTGTTTTCATAGGGAAACTTTTAAAGGGTTACTGTAAAATATGGTGTTGGAGTAGAAACCTAAACAATTGATATATACAGAGGTCGATATGTTAGAGTAATATAAATGTTTTTATGTTATATTTACACAATAAAGGATTCTTGATTAAATGAAATTTATTTCATGTTTATCTGTTGATTCTTTTCAGTAGATTAAGGGTCATTTTTCAAGATGGAAGGAAATAGACCATGCACAACATTCTTATCCCTGCCTGAATATTTGGTCATCACTATTATGGAAAAATCATGTTCAAATGATTTTTACATCTTCTTGAGAATTCAAATCAACTACAAGAAATTTTTTGAGATATCCAACACCCAATGATTTCTAAAAAAATTTTGTGGGTCATGGTATCATTTTCATTTGATTTCAAGATTTGAACTTTTCCAACTCTATCAAAAGGTGAGGTAACAGAAGTGGAGCAGATTTTTACTTTTTGATAGTTTGACAACATGCTGAGAGAGGAAGGGAATATCCTGAAGATCATGATATCTAGATTTAGGGTATGATTTATTTTCTTATCCATAATCATTTAATAATATTTTTTTGATATTTATAAATGATGGGGATATTTGATCTGCAGGAATGATTCATTATGAAGAAGGTGGAAATGCATAATTAATAGATTTGGAAGATTGTTGAATGAGAAAGAAGTCAACATATATGGGATTCAAGATTTATGGTAGATTGTAGGATTATGAAATGTTTAAAAGTATTAATATTCTTTTGATGATGAAATTACTTTGAGAAGACTTTTTCAAATATGTGTAACCCTGATGATTGATATGTGGGAATGTTATTCAAGAAGGAATTTATTTTTCTTATGTAAAAATAATGGATAAACTTAGGGGTTTATATGATCTTTTGATTTTGATGTGATTAATGGTTATTAAATTTTGGTATGTAAATTGAATTTTATTAGATAACCATTGAAGATAAAGCAAGGTATGGTAATTTTTAAGGATTTCATGTTATTTTGAGAAATTTTTAAGAATAATATGGTTTTAGAAAAAGCAAAACCAGTAGGATGGGTGAAAACCTATCACGTCCAGAATGGCCTGAGGAATCGAACCCACAAATGATGGATAAAAAGGGTGAATCACCAACCACTAGACTATATGAAACTCCTATTTACTATGACTTATTTTTTTAGTTGAATTAATTTATGAATCAGTAATAAGTTGACTTTAGGACTTATGTTTTATAAAATCGTTATCATTATTATAAGAAAATGATTTGGGGATTATGTGATAAATGCTATTTTGGAGGATGTTCTCTCTTTTGGGAACACTATATGCCAAAGGAAAATAGAATACAATGGGATTAATTTTGTGGAGTAACGGTTGAAATATTATTTTGGAAGAATATATGTTTTATATTGGGTATATGGATATTTGGGTTATTTATAGAAATGATTAGCCTATCATAGAGAATGTTTTATTAGGTTAATTACTTTTGAGAATTAGACATTAAGTGCAGTCGTTGTTATTTGGAGATAAATGTTATGATTTATCATGAAAGACAATGTAGTAAAATCCTTATATAATTTTGGAATTCAATATTAGTTGAAGTATTTTGAATAATTTTATGAAAAAATGTTTATTGGATGTTTTTTTTGATCTTTGGGTATTGTTTGTTCATTTTTGGAGAGTTAGAGTAGTTTTTCTTTTGATAAAGGATTATCCTTTTTGAGGATTATCTGATCTCATAATAACTATTTTGGTATTTGTTAATGTCTAAATAAAGTGGAAATATATAATTAATATATTTGGATTATGTAAATATAAAAAATATGATAATAGCACTTTAGATGTGACCAAGTATACTTGAATACTCATGATTTGGATAAATTATGAGTTTGTGGTAGACATTTATTAAGGGATGAAACTCTACCTGAAATGTAAGTATATTCCTTATGTTCTTAGCCAATCTCATATATAAATTCATCAACTTTAAAAAAATAAACATAAAACAAAAACATTGTTCATTCACTTTTCCTACTAGGGAAACAAAGACTGTTTAACTTATCACATGTTTCTGATTTTCTGATTGTTAACTTTCTCCTGGTCTTATTTTCTATCTATCTCCATCAGTATTTCATGATTAGTTTATCTTCTATATTGATTTTTTCCTAAATGGAATCCTAGTATAAGTTATCTTGGGAAACCTTTGTACTTATCTTTAATTATTTTAATGTGATAGTTTTATTGACTCTTTTTCAAATGTGGGACCCTGAATGATGTTTCCAAGGCCAAATTTAAAATTTTGAGGATGCAATTTCAAAAGGGGGAAGGATATAATGACCCAGGTATTTATAGAATAATACATTTTCATATCTATTAATATTTATGAATATGAAATTAATTATTTGTAAAATAGGGAACTTAGTTCGATAACAAACTCAACACACAACGGCCTATTTTTTTGAAATCTTATGTTGCACAAAACATTGAGTTAAAACAAAAAAATAATAATATAATAATATTATTTTTTAATTTTTTTTTAATTCCTAGAGGTCGTATTGGATGGAATGAATAAAACTAACTATAATATTATTATTAAGTGCCTTTACACTTATTAAATAAATTCTAGAGGCTTATAATAAGAATAAATATGAAATTAATCCGGAAAAACTCAAATATTTTAAAAGGCTGTTTTCCACCTTTTCCTGGAAAACCATTTTAAAATCTAGTATTTGTCAAATTAATATGTTCTATTTGGAAAAATAATAATATTATTTAGTATAATGACATAATAATTTACATTGAATGTAATTTTGGTTTTTTTTGATAAAGTTCATTTTTTATTGAATAATGAAAAAGACTGAATATTTATTCAAAACTGCCTTCTAATTTAATTTTTTCTATATAGTTATATTGTCATTTTATTTTATTTTAAAAATTAATTGGATTATATTTTGACAATTTAATCCAATGTTGGTAATTGGTAGTAATTTCACTTTTATGTTGGACATAATCACATGTCAATCATTTGTTAGTTTTGCATCTAAAAAATGCACTCTTTGGTTTTGACAATGGGAATTTATTTTAAATTAATTTCTGGAAATTATGTATTTTGAAATTGGAAAATAGGATTCCATATTTTGAATCTATAGGTCCAAATTGTGTAAATAGGTAAATTGTTTTGTATATATTAGGAATAATAACTTCAGTAAATATTTTATTTATCATGGTTAAATGGTAAATCTAGTAAATAAAGGTAAAAAAATAATATTATATTAATATTAAATTACCAAAAAACATGTCCTAACCCTATTGTATTAGATATGATTAAAAATGGGAATCCTCGGGTCAATTTTAAGACCCCATGGTGCCACTTCTGTTTGAAAACGACATCTAATTACTTTCCAGTTAAGGAAAATATAACATAATCATATATATTTTATTAAATAAAATTTTATATGGGTTAATATAATTGATATATTAAACTATAAATATTAATAAATAAAATAAAAAGATTTTAGACAAAACAATATTTTATTAATAATTTTTTAAATTAAATAAAAATATTTAATTATGACACAATGGTGATGAAATATTTGCTTAATTAATATAGGATTCAATTAAATGATATTATAAATGTTAAAATAAATATAATTTTGTAATTTTGATGTCATCCACAAATTTTTTGGAAGATAGTTACATGTTATATTTGTATTAATGAAGTTTTTTTGAATTAATGAAGTTATTTTAATTTTTTTTTAAAAAATCATTATATGAATAGAGTAAAAATTTACATATTTCATAATTTAAAATAAAAAAAAATATTTTAATAAATATTATAAAATTCCAAAAAAACCTATGATTCATCCAAATAGTTATCATAAGTCTAAAATTTTATTATAGACTCTTTAATTTTAATTTTTTTATATTCTGTTAACTAATTTGATTCCCAAAAGTGTTAAATGGTTGATAAAAGGGTAAGAGTAAAAAAATGTTAAATTAAAAGGATAAGGATTAAAAAATATCAATAACCTATCTAATTTTTAATGGATTATTTTATTTAGACATATATTCATCTTATATTTGATCTAAATGAATTTTGACTCATTTAAAATCGAAAGTAAATTTATAATAAAATAATATATCAATATATTCCTTAATTACACCTCCCCTATCTTATAAAAGGCCACCACTTCTAACCCTTACTTGAACCATTCAATCCCCCTTGGCTTTCCCAAACACTACCCAAATAATATATCAATATATTCCTTAAGTACCCCTCCCCCATCTTATAAAAGCCCACCACTTCTAACCCTTACTCGAACCTCTCAATCCCCCTTGGCTTTCCCAAACACATTCCAAATAAGCTCCCAACAACATTCTATTCCTCTAAAAAGACATACCATGAAAATAATGCAATTCAAGAAGGAATTTTAGCTTATATTAAATGGAGTTACCCGATTGAGGTAATGTCTTCTCTCAAGCTTCTTTAATTTATTTTCCCTTATCCACCCCCAAAACTCTATTTATTGAATCATTTTATAAAAAATATATTAAATATACTTGGTTTTTAATGAGAAGGATTCGACTTACACTCACACACACCTCCATCTAATGGATTTAGAACATTCTATTTCTGTGGACGGTGAAATCCTACCTCACAAAATGATGATTGTTCAATTATCTCATACCGCATCTTATAGGGTCCATTATGATGGAACTGATATTACATATGATACTTATGATATTTATTTTATTTCTATTATTCTACAACTATCATTTAGAACATAAATTTATGCTTTTCATGTTGTATAAATACAATAATTTCATTTGAGGAAGTATTGACTACTGCCCCGTCAAAGTTACATGACTCGTTCGTGCTATACGTGGAATGTATAAAGGATGAGATTAATGAAATTATGCAATTATAAAAATTTCATTTTTGACTACAGTACCAAAAATCGACAAAAAGACCGATATAAACATGAATAATTATATGATTGTTAAATCAAGGTATTAAGTCATATAAAATGAATAATAAACCTGAAAATGGTTATGAAGAAAGTACAATTAACTTTTGTTTATTTTTCAGGGAGATAAAGAACAGATAAGACAAGTTGGACACAATTTAAGGGAACCTTTCACCATTCTCTTTTAGTCAATGAATTATTTTTTTTAATGTATTTTAATTTTTATTTTCATATGTTGGGAAATGTTATTATATATCATTATTGATGTGTATTTTCTATCCACGTTATTAGATACCCTTTTGGCTCCCATAAACTCATTTTTTGAATTTTAAAGTGACATCGTTAGGCTGCTAAATTAATGTAAGGGAACTTCATAACCCGATTTCTATTCTATTGGTTAATCATATACTTCTTGATTATGTCATTATATGATTATGTGGGAAACAATATTTTATATCCTATATTGTATTTTAACTTTATTTATGTGTACTTATATTTCATACAAATAATCATTCTATTTAATCAAAAAAATGATATTTGTAATGGACTTCTTCTTAATCTCCTTTTATTGAGGCATATTTTGATTTATACTATAATTTCTTTTATACAATGTATAATACCATATTAATTTTAAATTCATTCAAAGGGAATCATTTTTCTATGAATCATTTTACTAAATGAAAAAAATAATTCTTCTTTTAATGTATGTGATGACAATGACCTTTCCTCCATCTTAAGCATTATTTTATTTTTGAATTCCTTAACAAGCTATAATATTTCTAAAAGGAAAATAAAAACCATATACTATTTTTACTAATTTTGGTATTGAAAATGGTTTTGATAATGGAATGATATTGTTAATATATTGAAATGATATATTGTTATTTCAATGTGGAAATGATATCTTTCTTTTATACTTTTGTTATGTGTTATGATTATGTTATGTTTTATGGACAATTTTTATGTATATGGGTGCTTCCATGAAAAAACAAGGAAAGTTGATCTCAATAAAGCACTACAATGCATTAGTTAACGTGATGTAGGTAAACGTTAATTTTTTGCCTAATAGATTTAGTTAACATATTATGATGGGTATTCCAAATGTAACTCGCTATGTAGCTGTGAAAGCTGCAATGTAAATATGATATGGGTGCCACATGTTACCATTATTATTTATGATTACTATGGTTTATTTGTAAATATTATGATTTCATGAGGAATTTTATAGTGCCTATGTTTTTTTGTATTGATGGACTAATGTTTTCTTTCTTTATTTTATAACCCATACTAAGTTTTTATACTCATCAAAAGTTTTTGATTTGTCTTTAACAGGGTATAAGGAATGGTAATATAAAGGAAGTATGCAAGAAGATTTTTATCCAGAAAATAACTCTTTTTTTATTTAAGGAGTTTTATTATATTTTTTTGAAAAATTCGGGTTCTATAGAAGTGTCAACCTTGTAATATCGAGTGTAATGTTATAGTTATGGCCTAATTCTCTAAAACACTAAACTTGAAATAATCCTCAATGTATATTCGTAACATAACTCAATATTCAGTATGGTTTAAGGCTGGGGACTTATACATACCAAGTCCACTATATAGTAATTTCTAAAAAACCAGGGCATGTCATCAATATAATAATTTTAGAATGACTGATTAACACTATGTAAGCAATAAAAAAATATTTGTCTAAAAATTTTGTGTAATAATTTCAGAATAATTGGTCAAATTAATATATAAAATAATTATAGAATGAAACTCATAAAATACCTCTATATAACAATTATAGTAGATATCACGACATAATTGAAAATATATGTAATAACAATATAAACTATCATAAGAAACAATCGTAAATTAATCCAATTTTTATCCACCATTCAATTACCCATTTATTTATAAGTTTAGGTATTAACTCATTAACATAATACTATATAAAAAAATATCATTTCATTGTGTCAACAGTCATTTTAAATATCATTACATATATTGAAACTTGTGTTCTTATCATATGAAATCACATAAGGTTTCATTTCATGCTCTAAAATATAATTAAATAAAAAGAGAGTTCTTTTAGTTCATGGTTTCACTGAATGAATCACTACAAGTTGGGTCTCAACATTATTGGATCTAATGGGATTCAATGAGTTGTAAAAATACAAAATTACAACCACAAATTATTTCATTAGTTAATATACATGTTTTTTTTGTGAAATTACATTATACTTTATATACAAAAACAATCAAAAGTACACCATATTGAACTGTTATAGCCACTGAGTATTATCAAGAGATCAAACAAATTATTTATAAATGAAACAACATAAAGAGGAAAAGGTGATCGAGATCATAAGAAAAACTCATATCAAACAAAATTTGTGGCCAAAAATCAATTCAATTTTTGTCAAAAGATAAAACTACTAAAACCATGGATAGTAGAATAATGTGGAAAACCAAATAGGGAAACTAATCATATATTAAATTTCGGGTTAATAAGTCTAAAATGGAAGGAATCACCCCACAATCTCCATGAGTAACCATAGGATTCAAGACAGAGATAGAGAGAAGTATTCATGTTGGATTAAAAACAAAATAATGAAACTATTGTGGTTTAAAAATTTTGGACCTAGGATATTCATGCAATAAACTCCATTCATGATATAAATTTATCTATTTATCATATATACCAAAAAATATGTCACCTAAGGATAAAATAACAGTGATAAACCTTTTTAATATGTGAACTATCCTCATAGAATGAAAATATTTCCCAATTTGGATCAATTGACCACATCTACCTAATAACATATTCATGTTGTTTTTACAATTCACAAAGGGACATCGTATGAAATCCCAGATTCAACTAGAAAAGTTTTAAACCACCTTTTATGCCTACAAAACATTGGAAAACCCTCTTAACCAAAAGAAATATTTATTCCCAAACTCCATTAATTCAAAATATACTAAATCCCCAATATTTGTGTAATTTGCCACATTAAATTCCCTATGTAATCAAAAGAGACATCACTAAACAATGGATACAAAAACATGTCATTCCGATTAAAGAATGTTCACTGTAACTCATTCTGAACATACATTTAATTAGGATGGTTCTTACAAAATCCTTTTATATATATTACCAGATTATTTTTAACATAAATTTCCACTAATTAAAACATATTGATTATGATTCCTAAGTTATTTAGATGTCTAGGTTCATAATTTAAAAAAAGAAATCTAAAAAAATTAAATATTTGTTTTTTATTCACCTTAGTTATATCCTAATTCCTTTTAAGCTTCTAAATTTTCTAAAAAACCTATAAAAATAAATAAAATAAAGGAGTTTACTAAAAATTCATGTAATGATATAAAAATGACATGGAAACATAATGTGTTAGAAAATTCTATTCCTTCATACCATTAAATATATGGATCTTGTGTAATCACATGAAAACATAAAATAATGTACATGGTATCATAACATAATATCATTATAAGAAATTTAGAAACACTATATTACATGAAATAAACATAAATCATGTATAAATACCTAGACAATATCATTGGGTAGACAAAGTATAATAATGGATTAGGTTTACCCCATAATCCCATTGATAATGTCTTATAATTCTAAATCATTTCCCAACGAAGTAATGAAGTATATATGAACATATATCATAACATATTAATGATTTATTTTTTTCCATAAAAATGAATCAAATCATAATTCATAATCCTAATAATAACCCATTCAATGAGAATGGATTTTATAATTCTTTCTCATTTCATAATCTAAATAAATTTCAAAATTAATTAATTTGAGAGATGAACAAAAAAAATTTATTACCTTGTAAAATTATGGGAAAACACAGTAGGTATATATGAGAAGGACATACATAACTAATTTATAACTGAACCATATCATTAACATATGTTCTCATGGATGTAAATGACTTTAAATTATTACATTCAATATTATTTTATGAAAACCCCCATTTTAACATGAAAAAACATCTTTAGAATAAAAAATATAAAACATTTTTAGAAAAAAAATTTATTTAAAAGGAACCAATGAATATTATAATGTAACATCTGCTGATATGATTGGACATGAAAGTGTGAAAATGAATATATATTCCATATAAGTTAAAAGAAAACATTTCATTTATAAAATATTGTATAAAAAAGTTACTTGTTTTTAAATTGATTTAAAAATTACATTTAAACCATTAATCAAAAAGAAAATCATTGTTAAAAAATAATTTTAATATTTAATTTAGAGTATTAAAATATATTTGAAAATATGTTTAGAAAACATAAACATGAAAGGTAGTGGATATTTGACCCAAGAGAGAAATAGAGTAGATATTCAATAAAAGTTTTGTCTTTGTCTATGGAGTTCATAAATAGTTGAAAATAAAAAAAATTAATTTCTATAAATAATATTTAGAGAATAAATTAAAATTTTTTATCTGATAGATAGATCAAACAACCCCATAGTGGTATCTTTGACATAAACATTCCAGAATAATGATGAGATTATGAAATAAACCCATACCTAGTTTGTAATTATTGGATAATGAGTACTATAAGAAAAAGTACATCAAATGAAACATAAAATACCAAAAATATCAATATATCAATGATATAACATATCCACATGGATTTATATACCCCAAAAAATGAATATGTGTTTAATAATATGTTTTTATCATAGATGTAAAAATGATATGAGAAACCTTAAGAAAGACGATGTCAAATTGCAGATAATCAATCAATGTTGTTAATATTTTTTAAAAATTTATTTCCACATATTTAAAATTATTATATATCATAAAATAATAAATTTTAATTACATACATAATCATATCATATCATAATTAATTAGTAATCTATTTAACCAGATGAATTAAATTGAGTTATAAAATCTCCCACCCTATATTAGACACATTATTAATGCACATTAACATTATGAGTATTAAACAGATTTTAACTAGTTAATTTTAATTAATATCATAAAATTCTATTATTGATTTTATTATATTTATTAACATGGTTTTTTTATTTACATAATGAATTATGATCAATCATTTTGATGGAATTCCATTCATGTCTCTCAAAAGACTTTTCTATATTGAATGTGGTAAAAGAATTAAATATTCAATAATATATAAAATAAAAATCATTAACTTTTTTCCATAATTATAAATAAATTTTATTTTAATACAAAAAATCTACTATGATTACGAAAATTGAACTATTTTATAATCATTTAGATGGAAGGTTGTACATATTCTTGACTATCATTCAAATTCATGTAGCGATCATGATGTAAATAGATCAAGGATACATTATATATTGAGAATAATAATTATATCATAAATAAAATTATTTTTATTTGAATATACATACATATACCATACTTTGGATGTGGGGATAAAAAGTGAATAACATCGCTTTTCATGGTGGTGGACTTTTATACACCTGATCAACGTGAAATTTATATTCAACATATTGTATGTTTGGAAGGTAATTGACATGTAACATTTTCAAAAATATTACTTTTCTATGAATATAATATATAAACATTATATCCATAATCATGATCATCCGTGACTAGAGATGATGGAAAATGAATTAAAATGGTTCACATGGAGGTTATCTGTCTCACATATCAACGATAATTTCACTTTACATTTGATGGAATAAGAGTTAGATATAGTTTTTTGAATTAATATAATACTATTTAAATATATTGGACAAAATAATATTATTATCTCATTATAAATGTGTAATATTTGAATGAGGTGGTCGAATAAATTAAACAATGTTTCTCGGTTTAGATTTATATCTTTTTTCAGAACACAACATTAGGATTACACCTAAACCCTCCATATAATTAATTTATAATGATTAATATTACTATAATACTTTGTGAGGTAATTAGTTAAGATATTTGGTTAGGTATAGGATAATTGAAAATTATTTTTATGTTTGTAATGGATAGGACATGATGATCACTCGTTTAAGGAGGGAGATGATGTATTATAAATACCCATACCTATGAAATAATGGGATTTCACAATCATGAAATGTTCTAATGAAATTGATAAATATTTGACTTGAGAGGTGATACATTTGACAAAAACTCCATGATTTGAAAATATAAATTATAGTTATGTTTTTTCTTTTTCTTCTATAGTTACACACCTTTACAATTATTAATTTTAACCATGGTAAGTTGATTTTTTTATGTATTTACAATAATTTATTAAAAATTTAAGATAAAGTTAATATATAATATTATTTATTCCTATTAAAAATATGGAATCCATTTTATAAAATTTAAATCAAATATATTAATGTATAAAATATGAAAATATACTCAGAAAACATGTTATAAACAATTTTTCTTGAAATGTAATTTTTAATAAATAGATTATCATATATTTACTCGATTAATTGAAATATGTATTATATAAATTTAAATTAATGTTAATATTAGTATAATATGTATATATTATAAATAATTTCTTAATATGGGTAATTTTAATTAATTAAAATGTATCAATGTTATTCTTGTAGTAATAATATGTTGTAAATGGTATTTTTGACCATGAAAATAATTTTTCATACAAAATTCATTACTATTGACTATTAAAATATAATTTATAAAAGTATTGACATAAAATTTTATATATTAAAATATTTTAAAATTATAATCTTTAATGTACCATTTAAAATACATATTTAATGAAAATGAATCATGATATTTTAAAATTTGTTCATTTTCACTACTTACTTTAAAATCAAACATTTCAAAAATATCCTAACTTGTCAGTATATATTAATTTTAATTATATGTTTTATAAATTATGTTTCTAATGTAACATATTTAAAATATATGGAAAACTAATTATAATATACTCTCTCAAAAATCCTTATGAACAATTTTTAATTGAAAAGGAATTTTTATAGAATAAAATTTCTTTGTTGAACGTGGAATGATTATTTATGAAGAATTTATTTGTAAATATTATTTTTTTTATAATGATATATATTAAATAAATATTTTAAACTTGTTATTACCCACCAATTTATGATATATATTATTTATTTCAAGAATAAATAATTAAATTTTAGTAGTATATCATGATTCGTTTAGACTCATTATTGTATATTATATACAATATCGAATAGAGTTTTCCTTTAAAATATTTAGGGGTTTCATATTTCTAAATCATCTATAAAAACAATTTTTCTGTTGATGTTTTAATTATTTCTTTGATTTATACACATCTTATTGATCTTCAATACATCATATTTCTACTACCATGATTAATGGGAAATTGTGAATTATCAATACAATGGAATATAACAATTAATAATGGTTCGACAAACTTATTTTACCAGGATTGAGTTCATATAAATATATCCAATGAATTTCTAAATATCAATTACATTTTATTATGGAACATCAATTGATCACTATACCTATCTATCTAAACAGCACAATTATGATCTTTGTGAATATACATTCCACTCGATGAATAATATCTCTATCTCCCAAAACATGTTATGAAAGACTTATTCGAGTTGAACTCATTTATAAATGAAATATCTATAAATTATATTCTAAAATTCTTTATACTATATAACTAAACCTCCATCTTTCATGATATCTTCATACAACTAGTTTTTCTGATAACATCATATAATTATTATACTGAACATTACATAAATTTCCTCTTTATAATATCTTTGATAAGAAATACTCCATAAAATTACACATGTCATGTAAAATAAAGAAATATCCATTATAATTTTATGGTCACAATATTTTAACATGACATAAGAATTATATGAAACACTTATGATGACTCTAAAATGTAATGACATGAAAAAATGTTTCAGGATGGGTTTATAAATAAGTATCACTCTTATGATTCAATTATTTTAAATGATAATTCTTTATTCCTGGTGTAACATCCCAGGTAAATAAAGAACAAGAATTTTTTCATATTTATTAATATTTGTAAATTAATTATTAATTTTAGTTTAAGGGGATTCTATGTTCTATGGCTTTTGGGATACACAACAATGGGTTTCTTTGAACTATTACGTTGCACACAACATTGGGTCATACTGAAAAATAATAATATAATATTAATTTTAAATGGTAGTTAAAACCTGGCCACTGTAATGGCAGGAATGAACATAACTAACTACAAAATTATTATACCTGTTCGTTAAATGTTTTTACATGTATCTAATAAATGTTAGAGGCTTAAAATGTGAATGAATCTAATATTAAGCATAATTTACATTAAAAGGTTGATTTACAACCTCTTAATGGGGAACCGTATTTAAATATAGTTTTGGAAAAATTTATATGTTTTATTTGACAAAATAAAATTCTTCTATAGAATCGGGACATCAAAATTTACTTTGGGTTAAATTTTGATATTTTTCTGATAAAATTTATTTTTGGATAAATCGTGAAAAATACTGCATTTTAATTCAAAACAGCCATTTAGTCTAATTTATTTATATGGTTAGATTATATTTTTTAATGGTTTTAAATTTTAAATAGATTATATTTTTACCATTTAACACAATTCAGGTCAGTGGACACAATTTCACTTTGAAACTAGACCAAAACAGATGTCAATCTTTTGATAGATATTATTTCTTAAAAATACACCTTTTATTTTGACAGCGGGAATTAATTTTAAATTAATATCATCCACTTCTGTGATATTAATTTTGAAAATATTGATTCCATATTTTTAATCATGAGGTATAAATTCTTTAAATAGTTAATATTAATTTTTAGACATTATGAATATTTACATCAGTAAATATTTTATTTACCCTGGTTAAAGTGTAAATATGGTAAATAAGGGTAAAAAATATTACTATAATAATATAAAATTACCCAAATAGGTTTCCTAATCATATTATTTGATATATATCCGTCCATGAGAATCCTTGTGTCATTTTATGGACCCCATGGGGCCATATAAGAGTGATAATGACACTTTATTTTAATTAACTTAAACTAAAGGAAAAAATGACATAAAAAATATCATTTTGTAAATTAATATTTACATGGGGTTATATAAGTAATCATTTTGACTAAAATTAATCTTTGAAATATAAATATATTTCCTATACCATGGTATTTTATTATAATTTTACAACATCAAATAAATTAAATTATTTATGTCATAATAATGATGTAGAGTTTACCTCATTAATTAATGGTTTAAATAAATAAGATTATAAATATTAAAACAATATTCCAAACTTTTAAATTATTAATGGATGATTATATTTCAAATTTAAGTAATATTATATTCAACTTTAATGGGTTTTGTACTTTTTTAAAGCGAAGATAAGTTTATAATAAAATATGTTTTTCAAACATTCCTAAAGAGCACCTCCTCCCCCTTAGAAATAGCCCTCCATTATTACCAATTACGTACACCTCTAAAGCCTTTTCACTCATCAAAAATATTCCCAATTAAGCTCTCTACATCCCTATACTACACCTATAAGTCTTAAAGTAGGCAAAAGGAACTTCAAGATGTCCTTTTGGTTCAAACCAAAAGGTGTTACCCCAATTAAAGGTAACAATTTCTCATAAATTATTTTATTTTATTTTAGTTCTCCAACCCCTAAACTCTTTTTATTCCATTCTATTATGAAAAACTAGTATCATTAATATACTAGGATTTTTTTATGATACATATTCGAACAAAACTTACACACACCTCTATCTAATGTGTAAAGAATATACTGGTTCTGCCGACGGTGAACTACTACCTTACGAAATGATGATTGTTCAAATATATTCTACGACCTCACATGGTGGCCATTATAATGGAACTATATTTATATAATATATATATATATATATTATTTTTATGTTTTATTTATGATTATTTATTTTTTTCAATTATATCATACCTTTATGGTTTCCATTATGGGTAAATGTGATAATTTCATTTGAGGACGTGCAGACTACCAAACCCTCAGAGTGACATGACTCGTTCATGCCATATGTGGGATGTATAAAGGATAGAGTTGATGAAATTATATATTATATTATATTGGAATTATAATATACTTATATATCTCTATGTTTTCATTCCATTAAATTTCAAATTGAAATGAATGTAGCATTCATTCGTACGTATGGCTTACCGTCTCCATTAACGGTGCATTTCATCTATTACCTATAAATGTTATTTAATATTATAAATACATATATATACTATCTATATATGATATATATGATATCTAAATCATGAATATAATTTTGGAGATAATGGACTCTTGAACACATGGACAACTTCTAATTATATGGTGTTTATTTTGACTCAAGTACCAAATATCGACAAAACAACCATTATTAACTTAAATGATTTAATAATGTTTATATCATGCTAATAAGTGATATAAAAGGAAAAATAAACTTTAAAAAGTTTCTTAATAAATTAAAATTTAACTTATGTTTATTATTCAGGAAGAACAATGAACAAACAAGTGAAGACGGACACGAGGTAAGGGATTTATTATCTCACTTTTAATTCCGTGAGATTTCCATTATTCGCCACTTTTTATTGCATGTAGTGTATTGTTCACTACCATTGGATATATATTATCATTATTCTTATTATATTCCTGGAATTATATGATTCATTGTGTGGTTATTAACTTTATTTCATACGACTCGATTGATTACGACGTGGTAATGAGTTTTCCTTTCACTTTTTATTCCCATGAGATTCATGCTACATTTCCACTATTTCCTTTTGGGTGGTGTATATAATACCCATTATTATATTCGTAGTGAAATATAATTGACTTTATGGGTATTTACATCTTTATTTTATGATCCTTCTTTCATGGGGTGTATGTTTCATAAGTTACCAAATCTGAGAGGGAAGCTTTCACCCTATTCATTACAAAAGAATTTTTTTGTTATGTATGTTAATTTACATATTCCTTGGATGGGATATGTTTTTACATATGATTATTGATGTAAATTTTATGTCCAAGTGATGAGATACCCTTTTTCTCTCTCATCAACTCATATTTTAAATTTTAATGTGAGGCTGTTAGGCTACAGAATTTCTGTAATGGAATTTCTTTAACCGATTTAAATTCTTTTGATAAAACTTATACTTATTCATTATGTAATTATATGAATATATGTGAATAAAACCTGATTGTTTTACACTTAATATCCACTTATATTGGGTAATTATTATTTTTCACACATAATTATCTCGTTGATTTATCCTTAATCTATGTATACTGTCTTTATAAGAGATTTCGTCTTAATTTACATTCCATTGAGACATCAAAGATATTATTCCCCAATTCACTATTATATGATTTATATAATATCCTTTGGCATATTATATCATGAATCCCATTATTCTCACAATATTATAAAGTTCTGATTACTTGTTATTTCTCAATTATTTATAATCAAGCGTCTCTCATTTTATTAAAAACACTTTAACTAAAATATCGTTATAAATGATTTAATGATTTATTCTTCTAAATATTACTCATTTATGACCATGTTTAAAAAATTATTTTATGAATTTTTTATATGGATATTAATGGTTTAAAATGTTAATTACATTAAAATATTTAAAGTGGTATGAGACACTTTGATTCAAAAATCTCATTATTAAATGTTTTAAATGGTTTGGAAAATGGGTTGACTAAGCATTGATTATTTCAATATAATGAAATGATATATTGCGATTGCAATGTGGAAATGTTATCATACATTATATTTTTTTTACATATTATGAATATGTATTGTATATTGGGAAATGTTTAAGTATACGGGTGGTTTCGTGATAAACCTAGGGTGGGTGATCCTGAGATAGCTCTCCAATGCATTGGGTAACATGATAGAGGTAAACGTGATGTTTCTCTAAAGATATTTAGGGAATATACTATTATGGGTATTACAAGTGTAACTCCCTATGTATCATTGATAGATACAATGTAAGTATGATATGGATGCCTCAAGTTACCATTATGATTTATGATTAATATGTGTTATTCACAAATATTTTGATTTCATAAGGTATGTTGTGATTGAAAATTATGGTTTCATTGACTTGTATTTATTGAAGGGTTAATATTTCATTTCCTTATTCTATAAACCTTAAAAATATTTTTATGCCCATCCCATGTTTTTTAAATGTTTTTCACAGGTGATAAGTAAGGGAAATAGAAAGGAAGTATTCAAAAAGATTTATATCAAGAAAATAACTCTTGTTTTATTTAAGGCGTTTTATGGTTTTGAAAAAATCAGTTCTAGTAGAAGTGTATACTTTTTAATATTCTAGTTGATATGTAATAGTTATGTAAAAATTATCTAAAACTATAAACCTGAAAAGATCTTCAATCTGAATTCTTGACATAATTAAAGATTATGTAATGTTTAAGGTCGGGTCCTTACATCGGGACTCCTATTTATGATAATTGAAAATTTGAGTTAAAAATCAATATATTATGGTTATTATCTCCTTCAATTATTATTATCTCATTCTTTAACATGAAAATTAATTGATATCATCCATGATTTACCTTATCGAGCATCTAATATCTCCCATTCTTTTGTTTATTTTCCCATGATCATGAAGAACGGTTTATGCAGAGTATTTAAAGAAGGGTAATATTTGCATAAAAAATTATTAGAGATGATGAATAATTTATTTAAAAATGATTTATTTATATCTAGCCTCCAAATACACTAATCCATCACGGTTCTAGAAAGGTTAATTATATTTTTCACTTAATACTAATATAAAATAATATTAAATTTAGATATGAAAAAAATCCTAATGTTATATCAAGAAACCCAAATTTCCCATCAACCATTATTACTCCCTAAAACCATAAAAAAATGTGTAATATAAAGAATGGAAAATATTTGAATAAAAATTATAGAAAGAATCTATATTATAGTTAGAGTAATAATGTGGAGAACATGTCAACATATTCATACCTAATTGATCATCCATAATATGTTACTATTTGAAGACAAAAAATATAAAAATTGTTATTCAATAAAATATACATGTGAAATTAAAAATTTCAGCCAAAATGATTCATAATTTATTATTATATAATTGATAAGTTGATCATAATTATTGAAACAAATTTCATTGAATATAGTATTAGTTTCATTAGAAAAATTT
Organism: Viscum album; assembly: GCA_963277665.1. Classification (NCBI taxonomy): domain Eukaryota; kingdom Viridiplantae; phylum Streptophyta; class Magnoliopsida; order Santalales; family Viscaceae; genus Viscum; species Viscum album. Next base: position 454,491,053 of record OY728137.1, read on the forward strand.
TATTATATAACCGAAATTTCCAAAAAAATACAAAAAAATATTCTTTCATTTTCATTTTATATTTACTTTGGATATATGTAGTATATGTAATCAACATTGAATGAATTTAGAATTAAATTAGTAGTAAACTAATAATGAATATATAGAAATTATTAAAAACATAGATCCTAAATCAAAGAAGATAGTAAAATATAATAAAACATTTAAATCATGTGATGTATGTTGTTAATTGAATTAATCAGGTTTTGAATTTTAGAATCGCTAGGTCACCAAATATTTAATTGAATTGATCGAAAATAAATTTAAAAATATATTTAATTATTTAAAATATTATTTTATTTTAAATTTTATAAAATTTAATATGCCTGTCGAAACTAGATGGTAAATTCCATGTAGTGGAATTGTAGAAGTATTATATTTTTATTAATATATTTAATAACATATTTTTAGTGAGAGGAAAACATACTGTAAGTAAATTGTTCCATATAGGTGATGATTTTAAGAATGAAATTTATTTTATTAATAAAAAATATTTGGTTGAGAATGATTTTCATAATGTTGAATTAAAATATGTATAATAAAGTAACATCTAAAAATAAATATAGAAATAGTGATTTCATATAGAATAGATTAAAAAAATTAAGGTGAGGAAGGTACTTCTATTTCATGAAATCATAGTCAATGTTCTAATTTATAGAATTAAAGGGATGTAAGATAAATCAGGTAGTATCATGTCATATTATGAGATTACGTAATTAGAAGAGTAATCCTAATCAAATTGTTTATATTAATTGTAAATTTCATAATTAATGTTGTTTTTTGGTAAATTGGGCAGTTGAATACAATTATGTGCAAGATTTTGAAAATTCTCAACATTTAACCTTCAATGGATATCAAATGATTAATTTTACCCCTAGTATCAGTTTTTTGGATTTCTATTTTTAATGGTGGACAAAGAAAATATACATCACTATATTGCTTTATTCCATAATGTTCTTATATAATCGGAGAGGATAAATATTTCGGACAATTCCATGGATATGTATTGAACCTAATATGGGAGAGATCAGTTGTTTAGAGGGGTAATTTAAAAGAGAGACATTTTTAATGAGGTATGATGTGAAGTAAGAATTTATATTTTATAAAGATGTGCGGTTAACATGTTTGAAGTAAATTGGTACACATATAATTAAGTAATTCTTATTTTGATTTAGTGGAAGAGCTAATCTAAGTTGTTATAAACTTGTATCATCTTTTTTAAATGAGGTCAATCATGTTAATGAACAACATGTCTCTGTGGTCCTGTGTTCCTATTCCCAAATCTGACTTAATAAATTAATTTCATTATATTATTTTTTAATGATTCATTACTATGAATGATTATTTTGAATATGGGTTTTGATCTTATGTTTCACAGAAAATACAAAGGGTTAAAATTTGAGACAATGTGATTATTTTTCATATATATTGAAAATTATGGTCGAACAAACCTCATGGGAGACTATTGAAGACCAAAAAGAGAATTTTTTATATTTTTAATTAATATAAATGTCTGATAGAATTATATTTTTTATCTAGGGAATATAATTAGAGAAGAATTATTTTATAAATTTGTTGTGATAGATTTTGTTAATATGTAAATTATATTAAATATCACCTAAAATAATATTTTCCTTTTAGGTGAAGTATTCATGGATGATTTTGAGGCTCTAGAATGAATTTTTTAATAATTTAATAGAAATATAGAAATTTTTTGATTTGTAAATAAATTAATTTGTAATTTAATAATTCTCTTAAATATTGAGTTTATATGTAAGATTAAATGAAGAAAATACATAAGGGTTATTCTATTGGGACTGAAAACCACAAGGGGGAAAAAACCTAAATAAAAATAAAATGAATTTACAAATATCATAACTCATTCTAGATACCAAATTATAAATATTAACAATATTATACATCTTATTGTAATACATTGGTTAAATCATGTCTATATACTTGAGTATGTGTTCAATATGTAAAGGACAATTAAACAATGAATGCCTATTTTTTAGGGACTCAAGGCAGGGATAACCATGAAATGAAATATCATTGATGATTATTATAAGAAATACGTAAATACTAAAGAGTCCTATTCCAATGGAAGAGAAATGAAAAAAAATGATCAGAGATAGAGCGTATTCCACATAGAAGATATTTTTAATGTTTAGAAAATCATTCCTGAACAAAATTGAAATGGGAGATAACATAATGGGTTTTTTTTTGTGAATTAATAAAGATGTTACTTTTTTTGTGAATGAACCAACATATAAAAACATTTATGAAATACATATTTAGTGAAATGATACATAAAAAAGAATAAAACACATGATGATGAATAATATTTCTATGTCTTGATTTCTTGGGTTGTTTGACTAAGATAAGAAGAAGATACATAAGAAGAAAATAGGTTGAAGAAATAGATAATGAAATTTACTTATTTTAATTTAAATGCTAAACTTTAATTTGTTTAGGAATAGATATTTTTTAATTTTGAAAAATAAATAGATTTTTTTCTTATATGGAATGGATGAGATAAATAATTGAGGAGACACACTGTGTGGAATATTATTTTAGCTTATTCTAGAGAGAGGGTGTAACCAATGACGAACATTAATGAATAGAATAGAGAGATATATTACAGGCAATCCTATATTTAAAAGTATACAAAGAAGATTTGAAGACATTGGAATGTGAGTATTAATAATATTTTTTCCATGTGATATTGAAGAATATAGTCTTAGATATTCAATATTGTAATTATATTTAGTAGAACTATATATTTTTTGGAGATAACCATCATATGTGTAATAAAAAATCCAACCTCTTTAATATTTAAGGAAAATGTGTAATAGTTAAATTACATTTTTAGGAGTTATAAAAGTCAATTATCTTATAAAATAAGATTTTGGATATTCTCTACCCATTTTATGCATCATCATGATTCTAGTTGGTCATATATAATTTCATTATTCAAGATTATGTGAATGATTATCACCTAATTTTTTCTAGTGATCCTAGTACATCAGATATAATTTTCTGGTTTTATATTCCTTTTATATTTCATCTCAATTATGCTAGTTATAATTATACAATGTTATGTATATTTATTTCTCATGTAATGATGCAATAAAATTATAGTATTATTGTTCATTAACTCACCCATTCTGCATATTAGTTATCATTACTATGCTGGGGGCCACCAAATTTCACATAAAATTTATTGTTTCCAAAATGGATACTAAATACAATACTTTTATGATCAAACTAATGTATAATTATTTATATATTTTTAGTTTCATAATGATGTAAGTTATGAAAATTACAATCTCATTGGTGTAGAAGACATTGCGGAAAATTTTGGAGTTTATATTCCCTTCATTACGCATTTTGATAGTTCAATATTTACTTTTATGTTGTTTGAGTTAACATGAGTTTTTTGTAAATATAATAATTTTGGTTTTTATATGTTACAATAGTTATATGTTATGCACGATGGATGTTTTTATGGTTTTATTCTTAATTATGGACTTGAATAGGGTAATACCTCTTATATAATATAATTATCCCCTGGATTCTAGTCACCATCACATGAACTATTAGAATCATGGTTGTCGAGTCATGCATAAGTTCATTACTAGGGAAAAAAGGGTAATAGTTGAATTAATTAATTTAATGAGTTTATTATGATATAAAGATAAAAAAATTCCTCACACAATATCATATAGGAAAATAATCGGATGGAATTCGATTATTAAATGATGATGTAATAATGTTTATTTCACTTTGAGAAATAATAATAGTAAATAGACCTAATAGTTTATATATGGAAATATCATATATTAACTGTGATTCCCATTATGGTATTATATTTTATTACTATCTTTGGGATTTTTTACCTAGTAATTTTATGTTCCTTATAGATTGTAAGAAATTGTTTTCAAAGCTTCAAAACTGATCATCAATGGTATATTTGGGTAATAATTTGTTGTTATTTTATATGGAAATTGATTTGGTGTTTTTGGTCAAATAAAATAGTGTTTGATTTCATATAAATTTAATATATATCAACATATTTCAGTATTTTAATGAGAAATATTAAAGAGAAGATAGTTAATGTTTTCACAATGATATTCCAATGATGAAGTGGGATAAAACATTCATCATTTTTTGAATTATCCTAACAATTCAATTAGGTTTGATGGTTATATCTCATTCGTGATAAATATGAATAAATGTTTTATAATCATGTTATTAATAACAATGGATTTTTTAGAGATTCATCAAACTATATAATGATTGAATCCTTATTGGTCTACGAGGATTATCTTTTTAGGCGATTATTATTAACCCATATCATTTATATATAAGTGTTTCTAGAAGGATATTGGGACTCAATACCTACTTGTCAAAAAATTACGTACACAAATTAATTTTTTAATAAACTCAATGATTCATCCATTAATGTGAATACAATGGATTGTTATTTTTTAATTTGGTACTTAATAGCTGAATCATTTTGTAATGTTTATTTTTTCTTATAATTACCATTATCATTATTTCATTTATTTTATAAATTAAATAGAATTTTTTATGTAATAAATTTTCCAAAAAATATTGGTTTTAATATTTTAATATACCAATTATTAGTTTTGAAATGATTTAGGATATCACTAAATATATATATAGACAGTGAGTTTTCATGCATATGTATAATATGTGGGCTATATAATAGGTATTGATGACTAAATCATAGTATAATAATTAATGATGATAACGAATAAATTTTTGGGGTTGGTATAGGTAATATATAGAAGATGGAGCTAATGTATATTTTTAATTATTAAATTTATTGTCTAGAGGTACCCTCGGGTGGACACATAATAACATCAATATCAATATGGGCTGACTACAACACTACAACCATAATTAATTAGATGATTATTTTTGTTGGGAGTTACTAGTTAATGGACACCATGAAAGAAAAGGGTCATAAACTAGAAATAAATAGTTTAATAACTTTTGATAGCATATAATGTAGTTAATAATATCCTGGCTTCATTATGGATGAGAAACTGATCAATGCTATCAGTATTTTGTACATGTTAGTAGACAAAAAACTACTATTTTCTATTAATGTACTAACTATTGGAGATATCCAACTCAAGGATATATTTTTATGTGGTCCTATATGATATATAAATTGATATATATTTTTTAAAGAGACATTTCTATTTAAAAAGTGATAACATAGTTACTGATTTTTTATTTTATATGTTAATGTGGTAAAAAGCATAAGAATATTAGTTTAAACATTTCAATTCTTGATTGATTATTTATTATGTTTACTTCATATTTATATGTGTTAAAATGATCTATTAAAATTGTTACCTTAGTTTTTCAGTGGCGAAGAAATAATATATATTAATATTATCCCCATTGAAATAAGTATAATGATTTTTCCAAAAATACATAATATAATTCAATATCATTTTGGGTGAACATATCTATTTACATAGAATATTTTTGGTTATGATTTTTGGTTTTTTGTTAATATAGGGGAATGGAGGAGTTCCTTGACTGTATTTATTGTAATATTATTAATGAATTGTGGTTATTTATCATTGAATGAAATTATAATAATTTTATTATGAAAAATTATTTTAATAATGGCATATTATTATTTTTGTTACCCTTATGGTGGTGTTGTTTTTTACATAAATGGTTACATTGATCAATTTAAATGATATTAAATAGTAGATTATTTTTTATAAAAATATATATAAATGATGTGGGAAAGGAAGGGTCACACTAAATCACATTCCATGATTAATAAAAATCTAATTAGTATGTTTCTTGGATATTATAATTACCACCCTAACATTTGTTTGGTGGTAATTTTTGTTTTTATAAAAATATCAATCATCCATGTAAACTAAAGTCTTATAGATATTTTCACATTTCATAATAAATTTTGGAAACTATTTATAATAAAATAACTAATCATTGTTAATCCATATTCATCATCATATCTCCCTTTACAACATAAATAATTATAAAAAATAATATAATAGAATAATCACTAAAAAATTGAATGATATATAAGTGTTTCATTCTACCCAAGATATAATAGGTCCCCATATGATGTCAATTATATAAATTTAAAAAATACATTATAATTTTTATAAAGACTATCAAAATGTAATTGAAATTTATTTATGTCATGAAGGTAAATTTACTTCTCAATTTTATAAGATAAACTATACAATTTAATGTAATGAATTACATTTCTCTCAAGGAAAAAATAATTGCACCACACATTAATCTGTAATATATGAATTCAATTTTAATATTTTGAATCGATTAAAGGCCCATATTTCATAGTATTAATAATGCATGTCAAAATCAAACCTTCTTATGTAAAAACAATCACATTATTAAAACTATACTCAATTAACAGCAGATTAACAAAGCATTACTGAAATTGTAAAATTGAGTTTATTTTATGATGGTTCATTTAAAAAAACATATAATATTATATAAACTGGACTAATCCAAATTCTATCAATAAATTACATGAATGATAGTCAATTCAATGTAATCATGTGTATATGTACTAAAAGGACTCATTTGTTTCACCTGAGTAAGTTAAAAATTTCTATAATAGTATCTAATTATTAAAATTTTGATAATTTTATAGCCCATGTATTTATATGAATATGATATATTAGGGAAGACATAGGGTTTCACCATATAAATTTACTTATCATTGAAACGCTTGTAAAAACCATTCATCATGAATGAATTTGTTATAGAAATTTCCATTAAGAAAAAAATAGTTACATAATTTTTAAATTCATGATATACATCACATAAACATGATTAATGAATATAGATGAACCAAAAAAACATTAACATTTCTAATAGCCAATGATTCTAATGTCCATTATAAAGGTAATATTTTATTGGTTTATTCATTTAATATAATACATTATAATATATGTATAGATATGAAACATGGAATTACGCCCTTTGGATTATGAATATTATGAAATGGTAATTTTTAACTATATATTATTTCAATTTGGGAGACCAGTGAAAATTATCATAAAGTAAACAATTTTCATTTTCAGAAAAACAAATCTATCAACCATTATACATTGTTTACTATTGAAGAACCAGTGGTTTAATTTTAGAAATCTGTTCTATTTTTTGATAAAATTTATGTATGAATATTTTTTAAATATAGGTATAACTATGAATTCATGGATGAAATATTTTCTGTATTGAAATTTCTTACGTATAATAGATAGAGAATAATTTTTGATCGGTCACTCTAATTAGAGAAAGTATAATGGTGAAAATGGTTTTTTTGGTAAATAATACAAAAGATAATATTTTTTTTGGATGGAAAATATAACAGATTAATATTGGTAATGGGGTTTCGTTTAAAAAATAAAAGTTTTATATGATAATGTAAATTAAGGATTAAATTATCAAAATATTCTAAAAAAATGTGATTAGAATACAACCAATAGAATAAAAAGAAGATAGAAGTTATGATTTATAAAAGGAAATATATCATATATTTTTATTAGGTGAAAATGTTATTCAATATATTTTTTTAATCAGATAAAGATTGTATTGAAATAAATTCACGATGAGGTATCTAATCAAAATAAGTTGATAGAAAATTTTAAATAAAATGAAATTTTGAAGAACATTAATAATAAGATATAACAAATTTGTTGAATATAGGATAATAGATAATTAAAGGTAATTATTTATGAATTCATATAATTTTTCATAGAGTATTTTTTAAATTTTTTAGGAGAATTTAATAGAGGGAAATAAGTGTAGAAAAATGTTGAACAAAATTATTTATTACATTGGTTGGAATTTCACCAGACAATTCTAAATAGATATTATAGTATTTTAATTTCAAATAATTGTGATGGTGTTTAAATGTATGATAAATGTCTAGTATTCATGAATCAATGTATGTGACTATTGGTCCGTTTTTTAGATTATTTGAAAATTTTATATATTGATATTTTTTTGATATATTTATTTGAATCCAGTAATTTCATATGTTATTAAGGAAGTAAAATATAATCATAAAAATGCAGTATTTTATGATTTGAAATTTGGTTTATCTCATATTTTTTCAGGATATGAAATATTATATAAAGAGGTGATTTATTTGCATATTTATTAATGGCATTAATATATTACGATGTGGATACAAATTGATGGTGAGCCTGAACAATATTGAAAAAAATTATATTCAATGAATACATTTTTTTATAATAACTATTATGTTGAAAAGAAACGTCCAACTCCCACAAGAGTTCATAAATGTGAAATCAAAAGTATATCATCAAGGAATATTGGTTCCACTTACTTTATTTTGTATATATTTAATAGTGATAATAATATGAATTAAAAATATTTTCCTATCATAAAATAATAAAATAATAAATAAAATTTTGTGAGGTAGAAGTATTTCCTATTTGGATATATATGGAACTTGAATGGTTTTTGAAAATTTTTAATAATTTTTTTAGTACGGTGGATATTATTTTATTTCTGGTAGTTGGTACAGTTGGACAATGTATTAACATTATGGCCGAAACAATAAAAACATTTGGAGGTTTTTCCTTGTTTTCTACATAATTTGTTGTCTGTGTTGTTAGGAAATAAATACATGTGGATTAGAAGATTAAAATTTTGTATTGGTCAATATCAAGAGGAATTTAATATTAAAATATCACTAGTATTTTACCACCCCCACATTATAAATGATCTATACAATCATAGGATCTTCATTTACTATTATTGGGAATGTTCCCTTTATAATACCTCTATATTATGTATCGTTGGTCACAACAATACTGTTAATATCTTATTTATTACATTATTTGGTGGAACATATCTAATTACATGGAATATTTTTGGTGATGATGCTTGGTTTTTTTGTAAAAATAGAGGAATGTAGGAGTTACTTGAATGTATTTTGGTAATACTATGAATGAATTGTGGTTATTCAACATTGAATGAAATTTTAAGAATTTTATTATGAAAAATGGTTTAAGTAATGGAATATTATTGTTTTTGTTACTCTTATGGTGGTGTTGTTTTTTACATGTATGATTACGGTGATCAATTTAAATGATATTAGAAAATCTATTATTTTTTATAAAAAAAATATAAATGATGTTTGAAAGGAAGGGTCACACTGAATCAAATTTCATGCTTAATAGAAGTCTAATTAGTATGTTTCTAGGATATTATAATTACCACCCTAACATTAGTTTGGTGGTAATTCTTGTTTTTATAAAAATATAAATCATCAACGTAAACTAAAGTCTTGTAGATATTTTCACCTTTCATAATAAATTTTGGAAACTATTTATAATAAAATAAATAATGATTGTTAATCCATATTCATCATCATTTCTCCCATTAAAACATAAAAAATTACAAAAATTAATATAATATAACAAATTTAATGATATATAAGTGTTTCATTCAACCCAAGATACATTGGGTCCCCATATGATGTCAATTATATTAATTTAAAAAACACATTATCCTTTTTATAAGGACTATCAAAATTTAATTGAAATTTCACAATTTTATAAGATAGACTGTACAATTTAATGGAATCAATTACTTTTCTCTCAAGAAGAAAAATAATTTCACCTCACATTAATCTATAATATATGAATTTAATATTAATATTTTGAATCAATTAAAGGCCCATATTTCTTAGTATTAATAATGCATGTGAAATTCAAACCTTATTATGTAAAAATAATCACATTACTAAAACTATACTCTATTAACACCAGATTAACTAAGCATTACTGAAATTGTAAAATTGAGTTCATTTTATGATGGTTCATATAAAAAAACATTTAATAGTATATAAATTGGACTTATCCAAATGTATATTAATAAATTACGTGAAGGATAGTCAATTCTATATAATCTTGTGTATATGTCTTAAAAGGCCTCATTTGTTTCACCTGAGTAAGTTAAAAATTTCTACAATAGTACCTAATATTTTAAATTTTGATAATTTTATAGCCCATGTATTTATATGAATATTATAGATTTGGGAAGACATAGAGTTTTACCATATAGAGTTACATATAATTGAAAACCATGTAAAAATCATTCATCATGAATGAATTTGTTATAGAAATTTCCATTAAGAAAAAAATAGTTACATAATTTCTAAATTCATGATATTAATCACATAAAAATGATTAATGAATACAAATTAACCAAAAAACCATTAACATTTCTAATATACAATGATTTTAATGTCCATTATAGAGGTACTATTTTATTGGTTAATTTATTTAATCAAATACATTGTAATATCTGTATAGATATAAAACGTGGCATTAAACCCATTAGATTATGTATATTAAGAAATGGTAATTTTTAACTATATATTATTTCAATTAGGGATACTAGTGAAAATTATCATAAATTAAGGAATTTTAATTTTTAGAAAAACTAATCTATCAACCATTATACATTTATTAGTATTGAAGAAACAAAGGTTTAATTTTATAAATCTGTTCTATTTTTGGATAAAATTTATGTATGAATATTTTTTAAATATATGTATAACTATGAATTTGTGGATAGAATATTTTATGTATTTACATTTCTTACGTACAATAGATAGAGAATAATTTTTGATCGGTCACTCGAATTAGAGAAAGTATAATGCTGAAAATGGTTTTTTTGGTGAATAATAGAAAAGATAATATTTTTCTGGTTTGAAAATATAACAGATGAATATAGGTCATGGTGTTTCATATTCAAAATAGAAATGTGAAATTATAATGTAAAAAAGTATTCAATTATCAAAATATTCTTAAAAAAATGTTATTAGAATACAACCAATAGCATAAAAAAGATTGAAGTTATGATTTTTAAAAGGAAATCTATAATACATTTTTATTTGGTGAAAATGTTTTTCAATATATTTTTTTAATCAGATACAGAGCGTATAGAAATAAATACATGGTGAGGTATCTAATCAAAAGGAGTTGATAGAAAATTATAAATAACATGAAATTTTGAGGAACATTAATCATAAGAAATAACAAATTGGTCGAAGATAGGATAAAAATAATTAAAGGTTATTATTTATGAAAGCATATAATGTTTCAGAGAATAATTTTTAAATTGTGTAAAAATATAATAGAGAGTAAGAAGTGTAGAACAATGTTGAACACAATTATTTATTACATTGATTGGAATTTCACCAGACAATTCTAAATAGATATTATAGTATTTTAATTTCAAATAATTGTGGTGGTGTTTAAATGTATGATAAATTTCTAGTATTCATGAATCAATGTATGTGACTCTAGGTCGATTTTTTAGATGATTTGAAAATTTTATATATTGATTTTTTGATATATTTTTTTGAATCCACTATTTTCATATGTTATTAAGGAACTAAAATATAATCATGAAAATGCAATATTTTAGGAATTAAAATTTCGTTTATCTCCTAATTTTCGGGAAATGAAATATTATATAAAGAGGTGATTTATTTAGATATTTATTAATGGAATTTATATATTAAAATGTGGATACAAATTGATGGTGAGTCTAAACTACAATGAAAAAAAAATTTATATTCAATGAATACATGTATTTATAATAACATTTATATAGAAAAGAAACATCCAACTCCCACAAGAGTCCATCATTAAGAAATCAAAAGTATATCATCAAGGAATTTTTGATCCATATAATTTATATCATATATATTGAATAGTGAGAATAATATCAATTACAAATATTTTACTATCGTAAAATAAAAATAAAATATATTAAATTTTAGGATGTAGTAATTTTTCCTTTTTGGATATATATGGAACTTGAATGGTTTTCAAAAATTTTTGTTAAATTTTTAGTATGGTGGATATTATATGATTTCTGGGAGTTGGTATAGTTGGACCATGTAACAACTTCTGGCTGAAACATTAAAAACGTTTGGAGGTTTTTCTTAGTTTTCTACATTATTTGTTGTTTGCGGGGTTAATAAATAAATACAAGTGGATTAGAAGAATAACAATTTGTATTGGTCAATATGAGGAGGAATTTATTTTAAAATATCAATACTATTTCACCACCCCCACATTATAAATGATCTATATAGTCATGGGATCTTCATTTACTATTATTGGGAATGTTCCCTGTATAATACCTCTATGTTATGTATCTTTAGTCACATCAATACTGTCAATATTTTATGTATTACATTATTTGGTGGAACATATCTAATTACCTGGAATATATTTGGTGATAATGCTTGGTTTTTTGTTAAAATAGAGGAATGGAGGAGTTTAATGTATTTCTTTAATATTATTATTGAATTGTGGTTATTCATCATTGAATGAAATTTTAAGAATTTTATTTTGAAAAATTATTTTAATAATGGAATATTATTATTTTTGTTAGTCTTATGGTGGTGATGTTTTTTTACATATATGGTTATGGTGATCAATTTAAATGATACTAAACAATCGATTATTTTTTATAATTAATATATAAATGATGTTGGAAAGGAAGAGTCACACTGAATCACATTTCATGCTTAATAGAAGTCTAATTAGTATGTTTCTAGGATATTATAATTACCACCCTAACATTAGATTGGTGGTAATTATTGTTTTTATAAGTATATCAATCATCCACGTAAACTAAAGTCTTGTAGATATTTTCACATTTCATAATAGATTTTGGAAACTATTTATAATAAAATAACTAATCATTTTTAATCCATATTCATCATCATTTCAACCATTACAATATAAAAATTATAAAAAACAATAAAATAGAATAATCATAAACAAATTGAATGATATATATGTGTTTCATTCAACCCAAGATACAATGGGTCCCCATATGATTTCAATTATATAAATTTAAAAAATACATTATCCTTTTTATAAAGAATATCAAAATGTAATTGATATTTATTGATGACATGAACGTGAATTTATTTGACAATTTTATAAGATAGACAATAAAATTTAATGGAATCAATTACATTTCTCTCAGGAAGAAAAATAATTGCACCTCACATTAATCTATAATATATGAATTTAATTTTAATATTTTGAATCGATTAAAGGACCATATTTCATAGTATTAATAATGCATGTGAAATTCAAACCTTATTATGTAAAAAAAATGAGATTATTAAAACTATACTCTATTAACACCAGATTAACTAAGAATTACTGAAATTGTAAAATTGAGTTTATTTTATTAAGGTTCATATAAAAAACATTTAATATTATATAAATTGGACTTATCCAAATTTATATCAATAAATTACTTGAACAATAGTCAATTCTATATAATCTTGTGTATTTGTCTTAAATGACCTCATTTGTTTCACCTGAGTAAGTTAAACATTTCTACAATAGTACCTAATATTTTAAATTTTGATAATTTTATATCCCATGTATTTAATTGAATATGACAGACTTGGTAAGACATGAAGTTTTACCATATCGAGTTACTTATCATTGAAAATCATGTAAAAACCATCCATCAAGAAATAATTTGTTATAGCAATTACCATTAAGAAAAAAATAGTTACATAATATCTAAATTCATGATATAAATCACATAAACATGATTAATGAATACATATGAACCAAAAAAACCATTAACATTTCTAATATCCAATGATTTTAATGTCCATTATAGAGGTACTATTTTATTGGTTTATTCATTTAATCAGATACAATGTAATATCTGTAGAGATATGAAACATTGCGTTAAACCCTCTAGATTATGTATATTATGAAATGGTAATTTTTATCTATATATTATTTCAATTAGGGAGACCAGTGAAAATTATCATAAAGTAAGGAATATTAATTTTTATAAAAAAAATCTATCAACCATTATACATTGATTACTATTGAAGAACCAATGGTTTAATTTTATAAATCTATTCTATTTTTGGATAAAATTTATGTCGGAATACTTTTTAAATATATGTATAACTATGAATTTGTGGATAGAATATTTTCTGTATTGAAATTTCTTATGTACAATAGATAGAGAATAATTTTTGATCGGTCACTCGAATTAGAGAAAGTATAATGATGAAAATCCTTTTTTTGAATAATAGAAAAGATAATATTTTTTGGATGGAAAATATAACAGATGAATATAAGTCATGGTGTTTCATATTCAAAATAGAAATGTGATATGATAATGTAAATAAGGATTCAATTATCAAAATATTCTTAAAAAATTTGATTAGAATACAACCAATAGCATAAAAAGAAGATTTATGTTATGATTTTTAAAAGGAAATCTATCATACATTTTTATTAAGTGAAAATGTTTTTCAATAAATTTTTTTAATCAGATACATAACGTATAGAAATAAATACACGATGAGGTATCTAATAAAAATTATTTGATTTAAAATTATAAAGAACATGAAATTTTGAGGAAAATTAATGATAAGAAATAACAAATTGGTTGAAGATATGATAATAAATAATTAAAGGTTATTATTTATAAATGAATATAATGTTTCACAAATTATTTTTTAAATTGTGTGAAAGAATATAATAGAGAGTAAGATGTGTAGAATAATGTTGAACATAGTTATTTATTACATTGGTTGGAATTTCACAAGACAAATCTAAATAGATATTATAGTATTTTATTTTCAAATAATTGTGATGGTGTTTAAATGTATAATAAATGTCTAGTATTCATGAATCAATGAATGTGACATTAGGTCGGTTTTTTAGATGATTTGAAAATTTTATATATTGATTATTTTTTTGATATATTTTTTTGAATCCACTATTTTCATATGTTTTTAAAGAACTAAAATATAATCATGAAAATGAAATATTTTAGGATTTAAAATTTCGTTTATCTCATATTTTTCGGGATATGAAATATTATATAAAGATTGGATTTATTTAGATATTTATTAATGGAATTTATATATTACAATGTGGATACAAATTGATGGTGAGTCTGAACAATATTGAAAAAAATATATTAAATGAATACATTTTTTTATAGTAAAAATTATGTATAAAAGAAAAATCCAACTCCCACAAGAGTTCATAATTGAGAAATCAAAAGTATATCATCAAGGAATTTTTGTTCCATATAATTTATATCGTATAGATTGAATAGTGAGAATAATATCAATTATAAATATTTTACTATTTTAAAATAATAATAAAATATATTAAATGCTGGGATGTAGTCATATTTTCTATTTGGATATATATGGAACCTGAATGGTTTTTGAAATTTTTATTAAATTTTTAGTACGGTGGATTTGATTTGATTACTATGAGTTGGTATAGTTGGACCATGTAACAACATTGTGGCCAAAACATTAAAAACATTTGGAGGTTTTTCTTTGTTTTCTATATAATTTGTTGTTTGTGGGGTTAAGAAATAAATACAAGTGGATTAGAAGAATAACAATTTGTATTGGTCAATATCAGGAGGAATTTATTTTAAAATATCAATACTATTTCACCCCCCGCATTATATATGATTTATACATTCCTAGGATCTTCATTTACTATTATTGGGAATTTTCCCTTTATAATACCTCTATATTCTATATCGTTAGTCACATCAATACTGTCAATATCTTATGTATTACATTATTTGGTGGAAAATATTCTCATTTATGGAAGAATGGAATTATACTCTATCTCTATCTCTTATACTGGAGGTAACTGATGAATCTTATACAGGGGTTCCACCAATGTAGAAATAAATTGCAATGACATTTTCTGAAAAACATAATCTCAAGGTCTGTGGTAATGCTTCGAAACGTATTATTTTATTCCTTCCCAAAAATGTTAATATAAGGTTGATGTGTCTCTAAATATTGAAGGTTACATGGAAAGACATAAATAAATATTCAACGGGAATGAAAAATAATCGGAGGAATTGATTTAGATAGGTGAATCATGTTTGAAATAAACATGAAAGAAATAATTTGAAATGATTGTCGATTTCATCAATTCGTTGCATGAAATATTCATCAACATCACGGGA
Source organism: Viscum album (assembly GCA_963277665.1). NCBI lineage: Eukaryota > Viridiplantae > Streptophyta > Magnoliopsida > Santalales > Viscaceae > Viscum > Viscum album. Next base: position 454,507,202 of record OY728137.1, read on the forward strand.
TTCATAAATATCATATAATATACTATTTTTAAAAAAATCATTAGTACCATTCCAAAAACTATTGATCTAATGAACTCCTCAATATAAGATAATGTTTTTCAATCATTTGATAAACTATATATTATTTTTGTTGAAGATGAAATGATGAATTATATGGAATTAATAAAAAGATATTAATAGGATATAAATATTAAATTTATGTGGAAGATGAAAATACATGAACACGAATATAATTAAATGGTAAATTATTACTATAAATATTATGAAGAATAGGACATTGGGATTATATCCCATATCTAAAGGAATTTAGGGATATGATAGTCATAATTACATAAGAAAATTCCTACACATATGTTTTGTGTGTTAAGAGTTATTGAATTTAGTAATAAATTATCCATATAATTATGTGTCACATCATTATAATCACGATTCGAGAAAAAATTCTTTGATTAATAAGTGTGTTACAACTTCAAATGTTTTTATAAAATCCACAAGTAGTTATAATAGGTTCATTAGAAGGAGAAAATGAATTATATTGGGTAAAAAGGAAGTATATGAGTCTTTCCACGACATTTCTTTAGGATATTGGGGTTTAGAGAAGATAATGACCAGAATTTGTCACATTAAATGAATGAATGTTAATTCATGTAGTGGGGAAAATGATGGTTAAGAAACATTAATAAAAAAAAGTTATGATCTGAACAGGAGGAGTTCCTTTAGGAAGACATGAATCTGAAGAAAACATTGGACCATTAGTTATCAAATGGGAAAATAATAATAATGGAAAATAAAAATTTCATAAAATATATGAGGTGTAGATATAAAAAATTGAAAACTAGAAAGATAATGTTGTGAAATAGATGATAACAATTACTAATTATGTGAAAAAAATATATGTGTACAATTATAAAAATTAATTTTTGTAAAAAATTCATTAATTAGGAAAAATGAGAGAGAAAAATAAATAATTAAAATTGAATGAAAAATCACCTCATGTTTTCAAAATAACCTATCCAATAAATCAGTTGAGTTCTAAATCCTTTCAATATAATCAGTAATATGATTTACTCACCATGAATATATCATTAAAAAATTGAGAGTTGTTATATTTATAAAGTATATGAGAAATATATCAAATCAATCAAGGATAAACAATATTTTGTAATAATTATCAACTATGTCAATGGAATCTATATGGTGTGACATTCAGTATAAATAAATAATCCCATATCAAGAAAAACTATATATCTTTATAATATCATGATTCAATGGATATTTTTAGATTAATGTGATATTTGTACATGATGTGTATAATTGATGACAAAATGTGTCTCTCCGCAGGTGTGTCAATAACTAAGGGTGGAAAATTAATATAACGAGGAACAATATTGTGGTTAAAAGGAGATAAAAAATCATATTAATTGAATTTATATATCACATTAGTGAAATATAAGAATGGATTCTTAATGAATTTTTTATAGTGTTACCAAATCGTTAATTAAACAAAATAATACTCGATAAATATTCTAGAGTGAGTTAGATATAAAAGGAATAAAATGGAAGAAAGGAAATGAAAAAGTTATTATTAAATAATTATTGATGATATTAATATAAATTCTTGAAAAAATAATAACCCATGATAATATTATGGAATTAATTCACCATGGATGATATGTGATGTGAAAATCATGAAAATCATTGAAAAATAAGAGGGGGAGTAGTCCCCTTAGAAAATGATTGCTTCATTAAAATATAATAAATTAGTATGGTCGAAATTGATGGTCATTATTTGAATGTAAATAATCATATCTCTATTACAGGACATAAAAAGGTTGTATTGAGTGTTAGAAACATTTTAATTATGGAATGGGAATTACATCTAGAATCGATTCATGTATCATCAACTTTTTATGAAAATTGATATTTTTATTCTATGGGAGAAAGAACCAATGTTAATCTACTTTAAATTGGAGATAACATTAATTTTATTCATTTGTGAAATTTTTAGGACCAATGGTTTTGTTACTAGAGACTTGGTTATCTTATCCTAAAAGGAATGCACAAAATTTCAAAGAAAGATGTTATAGGAGGTGTACTACAACTGAATTAGAAAGATGATGTAATTTTTAAAAGATTTAAAATAGAGCTGATAGTTAGTGGATGTCATAAAAAATTGAAATTCAATCCATTAGACCAATTAATCTCATCCATTCAGACCATTTATGGATTATTGTACATCAGTAAATAATGGGTGATTTATAATTTAATAATTTCATATAGTATTTCATCCAGATGACCCATGTAATGAACATGTAAATTAAATTGATGGTCTATGAGTTAGTAATATTTATTAAATGGATATTACAAAAGAGCTTGGTGGTTATATTATAATGTAATAAAATTTAATGAAATTAAGATCAAAATTAACTCATTATAGTCACTCATAATGAAATGTTGAATTAAATAGAAGGTCAATCCTCCCTATACTCATTAAAAAAATAGATTAGTGGAAATTAATTATAGGGGTCTAGTAGATTTAGGATGTATCATGCTCATTAAATATAAATACTCAATTTTCTCCATGATATAATGTATAGGTACATATATACATGAAAAAATTATATGTTTTCTTTAACTAGAATAAAAAATGACTATCTATGTGATGTGGTAAAAGAAGTAATATATAGTGAAATGATCTATGAATTATTTTATTCCATTCTTAATAACTATAAAAAAAATAATTGATTTATATATTTTCATTAAAAAATAAGAAGAATTATCTCCTCATTGGATATTCATCCAATAAAAGAAGCCATTGGATCATGAATACAAGGCTACATAAGTTTGTTGATTCAATTAATATTACAATAATTGAAAAGTATAACACCATAATGGATGAATTTGATTTTATTTTTGATGTTTGAGTAAAGGTAAAATTTTTATTTTTAAAAGTATTAATTTAAAATAAATTTCTCTTTCTGCCTAACATTGTGTAGGTTGATTCTATACAATATAATTATGATGATAGTATTACTAGAAGAAAAAAAAATAGAATTTTATAAATTTAAAATAAATTTGTAACATAATCATGTTATTCTAAAACATATTTCTCTTTTTCAAAGAAGATATATATTGGGCGGAAAAAATTAATCATCATTAATCACAAAGTAGGAACCATAATACACTATTTAATAAGATAGTTATCAAGAACAGTTCAATATTATGAGTAAATAGATGGATTAAAGTATGATAATTGACCTAGAGGATCATAATACTTGTCTAAATAACAATAAAATTACATGAAAAAGGGATTCTTAGTAATAAAATCATTTAAATTTTGTATGTTTCATTGGATACAGATAAATTATTATACGAGGGTAATTAACATTTATAAGGGTTCTTTTTTTAATAATCATTTGATCCTATTAAAATACATGGAACGAATTGAACTTTATTGATGATCATAAATAATATAAATAGAATAATATGGTTGTCATGTAATAATTTTGGAATTGAAACATTTATTAATATTTTTAAATTGAGGAAACTGATGGGATAATACATAATATTTATGGAACCATGGTGTCTAAAGTGAAGAATGGGTATCATGGATTGAAACATGCCCCTCATTACTATTATTCAAATCATAATAAATCATTATTATTTTTAAATTTTGGATATAAAAATATTTTAGAAACATGTATATGAAATAAATTTTAACTATATCACAGATTTTCACTTTTTACTCTTATGATTTATCATTTAGGGATAGTGATAAATATTGTGAAGAAATATTATGTTAGATGAAGATGGACATCATGATTTCAATGCATGAAGAGTTGAATTTCATATTAGGTAACCAATTTATCATAAATAAGGAACACCATGCATTCATAGCATAGGAATTATAAATAATTATCAATGAAATTATTCATGGTAGATTAATTGGATTTTATCACACCCACATCAAACAGACTGAGATTGATTAAGGAAATAATTGATGAATAAGGGAATTATAATAGCATAAAGTAGACAATTGAATAATTACATTATCATTTAGAATAGAGACTAGATATTATATATTTGATTTTACTATGTGTTCAAGATATCAAAGTGATTTTGTTGAATCATAATTTTTTGAAACAAAATGAATCCTTATATATATTAATGGAACATAAAATTACTACCAGATGTATAGATGGATAAATGATTTGAACATATATAGTTTCACTGATGTTAATTGCTCTATAAATTAAAATGACAAAAAATAATGATCAATAGGAACATTTTTCATTGTACAATGTTCTATGAGATTGAAGAAAAAAATATCATTTAATTTTATTACTGTGGATGAATGATTTGCTTCTACCATGAAGGAAAAAACATAAATTATATGGATGAATAACTAGGTTCATGATTTGGGGGTGGGGGTATAGAATCACTATTTTGAATTATTTTTGATGTCACAACCCCCTCCCCATAAAGTTTACCCCTCATTGTTTGGATATGTGAAAAGGTAGACACTAACACCCAATTACCGCCTCTAGCAGGCCCTGGTTTGGTGACAAGTACCAAGGGAATAGTAAATACCCAAATGTAAGGCATTAGACTTTAAGAGAACACATTTTAAAGAGATATATTGGACAAACACCAGCCAAATCCTACCCAGATTAAAATATAAAATAAATCCCATGTACACATATGTAATCCCATGAAAAAATGTACAACAACATAAAGGGAAAACTGCAAGTACCAAAACAATGTAAGTTGACACGACAATGAAGCACGAACGACTCCTAAAACCCCAATCTAATAGTAACCTGCATGGTCTCCAACCTTCTCTATGTCATCTGACAAATATTTTATATATATGTAGGGTGTGCATAATAGTATACTCTATAATATCCTCCCAAAACAGTCTCGGGAAATTGTATTGATTGCATGCTAAAGCATAGTGAACAATAAGTGAAACAGACTCATAATCTGAAGAGTTATACTATGTTCTCATCCTCCCCATGCATACTCTCACCATGTATTTAATACAAAATTATATACTATAATAAATAATATTAAGGGTCCCCACTACAACTTCCTATAATTTTCCTCTCTTCTCCAATGTCGCGTGTCTTAAGAATCTCTCTCCAAAAAATGTAGTGCCCCGACCCTAGTTACCCATAGTCATTGAATTATTAAATAAATTTGGAATGATCATAAGGAAATCATGTCTTGAAATATTGATCAGTTTATTATTATAGGAAGCAAGATTCATACATAAGTTCAACTTTTCAACTTGAAAAGAAATACAACATGAATTTATTCCATTAGAAACATCCAAGCCTCCTATATTATGCCAGCAAGTCACTCATAACTAACTTCTTCATATCCTGGGAAAATGATACATAAGAAAGGGGTCAGCTCAAATGCTCAGTAAGGGTAAGAAATACAGCAGGAGATAACATAAATATTAAGAATGGTGAATAATTGAAACCACATGCCTTTACCAATAACAAACAAGAATACTTTTATGGAAGGATTGTTAGTTGAGTTTATAATGCCATAATAAAACATAATCATGGGTACTCTACTAGTCGAATGAACACATGGAGCATCAATATTTTTCACAATGGGGGAATGTATAATGTCGAACATTCTGAAACATTTTGTCAAGGCCTCAGCAAAGTCGTCTAAAAATGATTAAGGCCTCATCCAAAACCATATAACCAATTGGGAAAGGCATCGACCAATTCCACATCTTTTTGTCTCATGAGACCTACCGATGCATCAAGGAGCTATAGCGGGCTCCACCCATCACTTACTATGTCTAATACATTCCTCATATGAAATGGTTGAAATATAACAAAAACATTCATCTAAAAACTAGCATTCGAAATGTCAATACTTTAACTATAAACCATGAATGGTATAAAAATATCACATCCATAGTCAAACATATCACAAAACCTTCAGTACAAAATGGAAGTATCGTATTATAATAAATCAACTTAAAATAAACATAAAATCCATCAAAGATTGTTGACATAGATGAAATATAAACCTTTTTTTAGAGAAATATCACTTTCTATTTTGAAATAATTTAAGAGTACCAAAATTATAAAGAAAGAATTTGTTTTGAAAATATTCTTATAATATTGTAAGATAAGCTTCGACGATGTTATAATGGCGTAAAATAGCCACACCCACCGTATAAGTTAAATAAACACGCTTATCTTCATTTTTTCAAAAAAAAACATAAAGTACATTGTTTGTAAAATGACGGAATGATTACTTTAAAAATATATAAGGTTAAATAAGTTTATAAATTACTTTTCCCCTTAATCTAGAAAAAAAAATATTTTGAACATTTTTAAGAAACATGGATGTTGATAATAAGGAGGTGCCAGTAGGTACTTATGTAAAAACAACCTCAGATAAAAATAAGATTGTAGAATTAAACCTCACCTTGTAATTTTCCTTGTTTTAGGGTAGGTTAACCTTCTGTATAATGGTAATATAATTTTTATTAAATTATAAAAGAATCATATACATTAATATGACATCATATGTGATATTTTAATATTTCTTTGTTAATAATATCTTCGTATTATCGTCATTTCGGGTGTTAACTGGTTCATTTTCCTTTATATGATTTGTTATATAAGTATTGATTTTTACAGATAAGATGTATCCTATTCATATTCAGAATGATATTATGTCTTTAAAAATTATTTTTAATCATCTAATGAAAATTTGACTTTAATGGATACGATGGGGAACGAAACCCATCACATTCGCGGAGACGGTAATTCGTACGTACGCACGAGCAACAATATCATTCTTTTGATATTAAAATAATATATAATTTGATGGTATATCATATATACACAATAATTATCTTGTCATATTTGTTATTTAAATCAATTACACATCATTATTATACCCTTCCAAATAATAATGTATTGAATATCAATTACACCGCGACGTGGAGATGGTAAGTCGAACGTACGCACGTATGGTGACATGTCATTAAAAGGATGGATAGAATAATGAATATGGTTGTACCATATTTATAATAACATCATGGTATATAGAATATACTGGATTTATTATTTTATAATAGAAACAACAAATAAAGATGAAGTGGAAGAAGAAAGAAACTTGAAAGAGGTGATGAAATATTTACCTGTTCTTCGGGTTCATGCTTTTGATTTGATCAAAAGGGATCCTTAGGATGGATTTATGAATAATGGAAGGCCTCTATATTGAAGGGAGGACAGTTGATAGGGTATTTGGGCAGGGTTTGGCTCTGCCAAATGTCTTTGAATGTGTGAATTAGAGAGAAAGGGGAGTGCCCTTTTAGAAGAGGGGAGAGGGGCACCTTAGGAAAATCCAGAAATATTATTTCATAATAAAATCATTTTCATTTTATAATGGAACCAAAATGGATTATTTAAAGGATAAGGTGGGTATGGGTCTAAAACCTCTCAACCAATAGGTTTAAGACATGTTTGAGTCACTATATTAACTTTATCTTTTATATTTAACTGTTAGTTAAATAGTTTGACATTTACCATGTCTCTTTGTATTTTTATATGATACAGTTAATAAAATTAATATATACTTCCACGTGAATCCCAATTGGTTCATTAATGATACACCTATCATTATATAAGTATTATGGTCGATCCGTAGATTTTTATAAATATAATATTAATTAATAATATAATATTTTTTTTAAAAACTCTTTTATGTCAATTTGGACACTATTCGATATTTTGTTTTTTCTAAATTTATAAAATAATTATTACATCGAAAACAATTTATCTAACCAACCATAATAAGTTATATTAACCTATAAAATTAGTGTAATTCATAAAAAGTTTCAAATTACATTTATTTGGATATTTATAATTTCAATTATTTTAATCATTCATTAATTAGGTAATTACTGCATCATCATTGTGTCATAAATAAAATAATTTTTTAATGTCTATAAAATATAAATGAAATATTATTATGTAGGAAATTATTTTATCTTTCTAATGAATATTTATAGTCTAATTTATCGTGTTTGTAACACTATATTAAAAATATTTTACTTATTAAACATTGATTTTAACTCTTTTAACTCTTTTGGAATTAAATAATAATAAATGTCTTAATCTAATCCATGTGGACCAAAGAGGTTAATATTTTATTCCTAAGGTTGTTTTTGGTCGAATTATACTTATCCAATATAATTAGTACATGTGTTAGGGTAATAATATAATTATTTTTACCTCTAATTACCCTATTTACTTTTAACCGTGTTAAAAAAATTAAAAGGTTAATATCCAACAAAAATTATTTTCGTCTTATTTAACCACAATTTACTTACTGATATCAAATATGTATCTAGTATTTTTGAAATTTTACTCACAAATGTTGTAAAATTATGTTTTATGTAAATTTACAAATGCTCCTAGGAGGTGGGTAAAAGACAGTAAAAAGTTAAATAAATTTTTTATATATCAAAAATTATTATAAACTGACTCAAATGAATTAAATTAAACTTATATATGTATTATGTATCTATTTTTACCTAAATAAAATTCAAATAAAATAAATAATTATTTAAATAAAAATTCGGTTTAATACTATAGCTTAGTGTTTTTCACTATTCATCAAGAATTGAATGTTTTCCGAAAAATACCAAAAATTCACACAAAGCTAATTTTGACATTCCAAATCCAAAAATGAAGTCCATTTTGAATGATAAAATTTATAAAATTTTCAAAAGTGGGTATTACTATTCATAATAGCTAGTTTGATTGGTTGTGATGCGTTTGAACTCGAAGTTGCGTACAACACACGATATTGTATTATTCTAAGAGAAGCATACTGTTGAAGCATGGGGTGTTACATTCTACCCTCATTCAAACAATTTCGTCCTCGAAATTTCTAGAGTATTATTGCGTAAAAAGACTCCGGTGTTTCATCATCATAAGTTCCTCGGGTTCCCACATTTCCTCTTCCATCGTATAGTTTATCCATAGAACTTTTACCAGGCGAGTCGTTCGATTTCTCAGAACTTGTTCTCTTGTATCAAAATACTTGATAGGTTATTCTCAATAAGAAAAATTGGGTTCCAGCTCTATTTCCTCATAGGTGAGTATATGCATTGGGTCAGGCATGTATTTTTTCATTAGTGATACGTGTAACACATAGTGAAAATTGGAGAGACTTGGCGGCATTACCAACCAGTAAGCTACAACCCCAATTCGTTCTAGAATTTCGATAGTTATGATTTACCTGGGACTTAATTATCGCTTTTTACCGAAATTTATAACACCCTTCCATGGAGATACATCCAAAAAAACATGGTCTCCAACCTGAAATTCAAAATCCTTCCTTCAGTTATCAGCATAGCTTTTATGCCTACAATGAGCTACTTTGATTTGGGTTTGGATTACTTTCACCTTTTCCATCGTTTCCTCCAGAAGTTCAGGGGCTACGAGTTTTCTTTCACCAATATCATCCCAATAGGCTGGTGTGTGACATCTCTTTTCATATAATGCTTCATATGGTTCCATCTGAATACTTGAATGCAAGATATTGTAATAGGAAAATTCTACCAGAAGTAATTAATGATCCCACATACCTTGAAAGTCAAGTGAGAATGATCTCAACATGTATTTTAATGTTTTAATAGTCCGTTCTGATTGTCCATCAATTTGGGGGTGGAAGGCTGTGCTCAAACGAAGTTCAGTATCCAGGTATTTTTGAAGAATTTTCCAAAATCATGATATAAAACGGAGATCACGATCACAAATAATCGATACTGGTACTCCATGAAGTCTTAAAAATTCATTAATATATAGTCTTACTAATTGTTCAAGTGGTAAATCTTACCTTATAGCATGAAAATGTGCTGACTTGGTAAGATGATCAACAATGACCCATATTGCATCATTCCTTCTAGGAATATTTGGTAGTCCCATGATAAAGTCCATCGTAATATTATCCCATTTCCACTCAGGTATGGTAAGAGGTTGCAAGACTCCACCAGGCAGTTGCCTTCCATATTTCACTTGTTGACAAACCATACATCTTGATAAAAAATCAGCAATCTCCATCTTCATGTTGTACCACAAAAAATTTTCCTTGAAATCTATATACATTTTGGTGCTCCTAGGGTGTATAGAGAAATTGGAGCTATGAGGATCATCCAACAATTCTTTTTTGAGATCAGGTATAATGGGAACACAATGTCTCTTCCCAAATTTCAAAATTCCATCTTCATACAAAAAGCCACTCAATCTCCCATCATTTATAGATTTAATATTCTTTTGAAACCATTCATCATTGTTATGAGAACTCTTTATCATTTCTGGTAATATTGGTTTGGAAACCATCTGAAAAAGTATAGATGTTTCACCTTCGATAGTGATTCTCATATCCATATTTACTAGATCCATGTATATAGGATACTTTTCAACTCTCATCTTGTTCAAAACTCGATGATCCTTTCTACTCAAATCATCTAACACCTTATTATCCTTCCTCGGGTGGTAGTGTATCGTGAAATCATAATCCCAGAGTAGTTCAAACCATCTCCTTTGCCTCATGTTGTGTTCTTTCTGTGAGAAAATCTACTTCAAACTCTTGTGATCAGTATAAATCTGAAATTTTTCACCATAGGGATAGTGTCTCTAAATCTTCAACGCAACGATTTATGATCCTAACTCAATATAATGAGTAGAATAGTTTTTCTATTAATTTTTCAGCTGTCGTGATGCATATAAAATAACTCTATCATTTTTCATAAGGATACAACCAAGTCCTTTCTTCAATACATTAATATAAATAACAAACCCATCATTCCCCGATGGTAGAGTTAGTATAGGATCATTGAATAATATTCTAATAAATTATTCAAAAACATTTTTCACGCTCTTTTTTCCAAAAAAAATTTAACCCCTTTTCGTGTGAGCTTTGTTTATGGATTAGCCAACCGGGGAAAATTCTGGATGAAACGTTGACAATAACCTGCTAAACCAATAAAACTACATACCTCTCTTATACTCATCAGTGTTGGAAATTATTGAATTTCCATGGTCTTAGAAGGATCAATAGAGATTCCATCCTTGGAGAAAATATGGCCAAGAAAAGAAATATCCTAAAGCCAGAATTCACACTTGCTAAACATCCAATATAATTCATGTCCTCTCAGAGTCTTTAGGATAATGCGCAAGTGTTTTTCATGATCTTCATATCTTTTTGAGTATTCCAAGATATCATCAATAAATACCACTACAAATTCATCAAGGTATTCCTTGAAAACTCTATTCATTAGATCCATGAAGACATAGGGTGCATTAGTCAATCCAAAAGGCATTACTGTAAACTCATAATGCCCGTACCTAGTTTGAAATGCTGTTTTTGGAATGTATTCCTTCTTTAAATAGAACTGATGATATCCAGATCGAAGGTCAATCTTTGAAAAGTATTGAGCTCCAGGAATTTGGTCAAATAAATCATCAATGCGAGGTAGGGGATACTTGTTCTTTATAGTTATAGCATTGATCTCCATGTAGTCAATTCAAAACCTCTATGATCCGTCTTTCTTCTTAACAAAAAGTACAGGGTATCCCCATGGAGAAACACTAGGGAAAATAATTCTCCTATTACTCAATGCTTTTATTTGTTTCTTTAGTTCCACTAATTCCATAATGGCTATTCTATAAGGGGTCTTAGATATGGGCCTTTAACTAGGAATTAAATCAATGGAAAACTCAATTTTTCATTCTAGAGGATGTGCAAGTAAATCATCATAAAATACATCAACATACTCTTGCACAATAGGTACATCCTCTATTTGAACATTCTTTTCCTCACCCATAGTTATTTCATTCTTTTCCTCCGTAATAATTGAATATAGTTGAGATAATGGGGTGGATCTAAATAAGAATTAGGTGGTGACGATTCCCCTCTAAAGATAAGGTGTTCTTTATCAGCATCCTCAAAAATAGTGTCTTCCTTCTTCTTACAATAAATTTTTTCATCGTGGCCTAAAAGCCAATCCATAACAAGGATTATATCAAATTCAATCATGGGTTTGATGATGAGATCTGCAAATAAAGAACATTTATATGCCCTAATGGGAACTGATTTACAAAACATTGTAGCAATGATATTTCTCTTTGGAGTTTTGACTGACAAGTCCCTTGTTAAATCAAATTGGAAATATCTAATTTTCGTAGAAAACTGGGAAGATATGAAATAATGAAATGATCCAAAATCTAATAAAGCATTGGCTAAACTTGAGGAAACTATTAAATTACATGACACCAAATCTTTCGGAGCTTCACCCTCATCAGTAGTGATCGCATAATCATGGCCTTGATCCTTTTCCCTTTTCTGAGGTATGTTTTCCTGATGCTTGTGAAATTCATTTGCATAATGTCCCATCTCCCTACAACTATAGCATTGAACATTGGTAGCATCTTTCATTCCCTTACAATCACCAGAAAGATGGATTTTCTTTCCACATTTGTTGATTACTCCTTTACCTTTTATGAAGGCACAAAGGTGATTCCTTCCACAATTATCACAGGGTGGAAATTAAATTCTTACATTCTTCCCTATTTCCTTATTTCCTTTCCCAGGGTGTTCAGTAGCTATTTTCTTCTCTTTCTTTTCTTTAAAGTAATAAAACTTATAGAATTCCTTTTCTATCTTGATATCACATGATACAATATTTTCGTATGATGAGAAGGATTGTGATATTAATGCTCAACGAAGAAATGGTTTTAACCAATCAAATAAGTGGTCAATATTACTTCTTGGGTTATGTATATAATCTGCATCATGCCTTTCTAACATTGTAAAGTTAACTTCATACTTTGCGACATTCTCATCCTCCTTTTTCCTCAGACTCAGAAGTTGTCTTTCTATATCTGCTCGATTGTCATGAGGAAAGTATTTTTCTATGACAATTTAATTAAATTCCCATTATTACGTATTTGATACTTTATCATATTCTTTTTTGTTTTGAATCAATGAACACCATTGGTCATCATCTCCAGTGAGGTGGTAAACTACCATGACAAATTTTTCCATTTCGCTACTCCCCAATGCATGGAATATTTTCTCTAAGGAATTTATCCATTGCTCAGTTACTAATGCATTAGTACCGCCATTGAATGTTGGTTGTTGTTTCCATATGAAGTGGTCTAGCATTGATCCCCCACGTTGTGGATTAGGGTGCTCTATAAGGGTACATTTTTTATTCATAATGTGTGTGAGTTGTCCCAGTATGGTGATAAGCTGATTAGCACTAGATGTATCACTAGCTCCCCTATAATTATCTTGAGTAGGAGGGAAATCCCTACTTGGAGTGCATGCATTGATACAGATTCCATTCCTTCCTCTAGGATCCATTTCTAAACAATGTAATATACTAAATAAGTTTAGGAATCAAAATACATAAATCCAAACTTGCAAAACACTTATCATATATTGTACAGTTTATTGATATAATCCAAAATCATAAAAACGTTTTCTTTGAGGATGTATATACTCATAAACCCTTCATAATGGATTGTAAAGAAAATTAGAATTATCCTAAGGATATCCCATGGGAGTGTTGTAACCAAGAGTGCAGTAAGGCCCGTTGTCATGTACCAGTTCTCGTTTGAGTCTAGCTTAAAGCGATGTTTTCAATTTTTACCCCTAGGTACATCTGTGCCAGATCTACCTCTACCTGCTCGTATCTAGAAAAGGATTTATTTCTTGGAAAACTCAAAAAAACTTTACATTACCAAAATTCTAGGAAATTTTTGTATACCAATCCTCAAAGTCTATCTTAGGGTAATGTGATCTAATAAGAGTTTATCTAAATCTAGTTTCCAAGGTTTGTACTAAAATCTCTCTGGTACCAGCTCTAATGCCCCGACCCTAGTTACCCAGAGTCGGTGCATTATTACATAAAATTAGTATGATCACAAGGAAATCATCTCTCAAACGACCAATCAGTTTAGTATTATTGGAAACCATATTCTTACAAAAGTTCTACTTTACTACTTGAAAAGAATTACAACACAAATTTATTACATTATAAACATCCAAGCCTCCTAGATTATGCCTCCAAGTCACTCATAACTAGATTCTTCATATCTTGGGAAATTGAAACATAGGAAAAGGTTGAGCTCAAATGCTTAGTAATGGTATGCAATACAGTAGAAGATAACATAAATATTATGCATGGTGAATAATTGAAACCACATGACTTTACCAATAATAAACGTGAATACTTTTATGGATGGAATTTGATCAGAGTAAATAATTACATAATAAAACATAATCATGGGTATTCTACTAGTCGAATGACCACATGAACCATCAATATTATTTTCATAATTAGGTAATGTATAATGCCGGATATTCTGAAAAATTTTGTCAAGGCCTCGGCCAAACCCATATATCAAATTGGGAAAGGCCTCAGCCAATTCCACATCTAGTTGTCTCATTAAACCTATCGATGCATCGAGGAGCTATAGTGGGATCCACCCGTCACTTAATAAGTCCAATACATTCCTCATATGTAGAGGTTAAAATATAACATACACATTCGTATCAAAACTCGCATATGAAATGTCAATACTTTAACCATAAACCATGAATGGTATAACAATAGCACATCCATAGTCTAACATATCCCAAAACCATTAATACAAAATAGAAGTTTTGTATCATAATAAATCAACATCATATAAACTTCAAATCCATAAATGGATGTTGACATAGATGAAATCAAAACTTTTTTTAGAGAAATATCTCTTTCTATTTTGAAATAATTTAAGAGTCACATAATTATAAAGAAAAAATTTATTTTGAAAATATTATTTTAATCTTGTATTAGAAGCTTCGACGATGTTATAATGGTGGAAAATAGCTACACCCACCGTATAAGTTAAAAAAACATTTTTATCTTAATTTTGTCAAAAAGGTCATAAAGCACCTTGTTTGGAAAATAACCGAAAGATTCCTTTCAAAAAATATATGGTTAAATAAGGTTATAAATTACTTTACCCATTTATGTAGGAAAAAAATATTTTGAAATACATTTTTAAGAAACATGGATGTGGATGATAAAGAGGTCCCAGTAGATACTTACTTAAAAACAACCTTGGATAATAAAGAGATTGTGGAATTAAGCCTTACCTTGTACTTTTCCTTGGTCAAAGGTATGTTAACCTCCTGTATAATGGTGAAATAATTATTATTAAGTTTTACATGATTCATATACATTAATATAATATCTTATATTATCATTTAATATTGCTTTGTTAATAATATCTTAGTATTATTGTCATTTTGTGTGTCAATAGATTCGTTTTCCATTATATGCTTTGTTACATAAGTAATGTTTTTTATGAATAGAATGTATATTATTTATATTCATAATGATATTATGTCTATAAATATTATTTTTAATAATATAATAAAAATTATTCTTGAATGGATACGATGGGGAACAAATCTCATCGTGTTCGTGTGGTTGATAATCCGTACGTACGCACGAGCGACAATATAATTTTTTTTGATATTAAAATAATATAGAATTGGATGGAATATCACACATAAAAAATCACTATCATGTTATATTTATTATTTACAACAATTACACATCATTATTATACCCATCCAAATAATAATGTATCGAATAACAATTACATCACGACATAGAGACGGTAAGTCATACGTACGGATGTATGGTGAAATGTCATTCAAAGGATTGATAGAATAATGAATATGGTTGTACCATATTTATAATAACATCACAGTATATATAATATACTGGAGTTATTATTTTAGAATGAAAACAACAAAGAAACAGGAAGTGTAAGAAGAAAGGAACTTGAAAGAGGTGATGAAATATTTACCTCTTCTTCGGGTTCTTCCTTTTGATTTGATAAAAAGGGCTACATTGGTTTGCTTTCTGACTAAATAAAGGCCTCTAGGATGAATGGAGGACAATTTATAGGGTATTTGGGAAGGTTTTGGCCCATCCAAATGGCTTTGAATGTTTTAATTAGTGATAAGGGTGAGTGCCCTTTTATAAGAGTAGTGAGGGGCACCTTAGGAAAAGCTAGAAATATTATTTTATAATAAAATAATTTTAGGATTCTAATGGATCCAAAATGGAATATTTAAAGTCTAAGGTGGGGATGGGTTGAAAAAAACTCAAAAAATAGGTTTTATATAGGATTCGGTCACTATATTAACATTATCTTTTAGATTTAACTCTTAGTTAAATAGTTTCACATTTACCATGTCTCTTTGTATTTTTATATTATATTGTTAATAAACATACTATATACATCAAGATAACCCCAAGTGGTTCATTAATGATACAAATATAATTATATAATACTTTTGACCAAACCTTAGTTTTTTATAAATAGAATATCAATTTATAAAATGATATTGGTTTTAAAAACTCTTTTATGTCAATTTTGACACTATTTGGTATTTTGTTTTTTCTAAATTCATAACAGCATTATTAATTCGAAATAAATTTAACTGACCAACAATAATATGGAATATTAACCTATAAAATTATTGGAATTCATAAAAAGTCTCAAATTACATTTATTTAGATATTTATAATGTCAATTATTTGAATCATTCATTGATTACGTAATTACTACATCATCATTGTTTCATAAATAAATTAATTTATTTAATGTCTAAAAAATATAATTAAAATACCATTATATAGGAAATAATATTATATTTCTAATGAATATTTATAGTTGAATTTATCGTATGTGTAACTCTATATTAAAAATGTTTTAGTAATTAAACATTGATTTTAACTCTTTTAACTCTTCTTTGAATTAAATAATAATAAATGTCCTAAACTAATCCATGTTGACCAAATAGGTACATATGTTTTATCCTATGGTTTTTTTTGGTCGAATTATACTTATCCAATAAAATTAGGACATGTTTAAGGGTAATAATATTATTATTTTTATCCTAAATTACCCTATTTACATTTAACCATGATAATTAAAAGTAAAAAGTTACTATTCACGAAAAATTATTTTCATCTTATTAAACCAAATTTTACTTAATACTATCAACTATGACTCTAGGATTTCTGAAATTCAACTCACAAATGCGGTAAAATTAAGTTTTCTGTAAATTTTCAGATGCTCCTAGGAGGTGGGTAAAAGACGGTAAAAAGTTCAATAAAAATTTTATATATCTAAAATTAATATAAAATGACTCCAATTATTTAAATTGAACATATATAGGTATTATTTATCAAACATTAACTATAATAACCATAAATAAAATAAATAATTATTTAAATAAAAATTCGGATCTATACTAGCTCAATGTTTTTCACTATTCATCAAGAATTGAATGTTTTTTGAAAAATACATAAAAATTCACCCTAAGATAATTTTGACATTATGAATCCTAAAATGAAGTCCATCTTGAAAGATAATATTTATAAAATCTCAAAAAGTGTGTATTACTATTCATAATAGCTAGCTTGATTGGTTCTAGTGTTTTAGAACTCGAAGTTGCGTACAACACAAACTATTGTATTATTCAAAGAGAAGCATACTGTGCAAGATTGGGGTGTTAAATTCTCTCCTAATTCAAATGATATCGTCCTCAAAATTTTTAGAGTATTATTATGTAAAATGATTCGGGTGGTTTTTCATCATTAGTCCCTCGGGTTCCAACGTTGTCTCTCCCATCTTATTGTTTCTCTATAGAACTTTTACCAAGCGATTCATCTGGTTTCTCAGCACTTGTTCTCTTGTATCAAAAAACATGAAATGATCTTCACAATAAGACAAATTGGGTTCCATCTCTAATTCCTCATAGGTGAGTACATGCATCAGGTCAAACATGTATTTTCTCAATAGTGATACATGGAACACATCGTGAAAATTGGAGAGGCTTGGCAGCATTGCCAACCGGTAAGCTATGACCCCAATTCGTTGTAAAATTTCAAAAGGTCCGATGTACATGGGACATAATTTTCCCTTTTTACTGAAATTTATAACACCCTTCCATGGAGATGCATCCAAAAAAATGGTCTCCTACCTGAAATTCAAAATCATTCATTCGGTTATCGGCATAGCACTTTGCCTATTTTGAGCTTCTTTGATGTGGGTTTGGATTACTTTCACCTTTTCCATCGTTTCCTCCACATGTTCTGGGCCTATGAGTTTTCTTTCACAAACATCATCCCAACATCTTGGTGTGCGACATCTCTTTCCATATAATGCTTCATATGGTGCCATCTGAATACTTGAATAGAAGATATTGTTATAGGAAAATTCAACCAGAGGTAATTATTGATCCCACATACCTTGAAAGTCAAGTGAGCATGATCTCAACATGTATTATAAAGTTTGAATAGTCCGTTCTGATTTTCCATCAGTTTGGGGGTGGTAGGTAGTGCTCAAACGAAGTTCAGTATCCTGGGATTTCTGAAGACTTTTTATAATCTTGATGTAAAAGGTGGATCACGTTCAGAAATAATCAATATTGAAACTCCATTAAGTCTTAAAACATCATTAATACATTGTCTTGATAATCTTTCAAGTGGTAAATCATCTCTTATAGAATTAAAATGTGCTGACTTGGTAAGACGACCAACAATGACCCATTTCGCATCGTTCCTTCTAGGAGTCTTCGGTTGTCCCAATACAAATTCCATCATAATATTATCCCATTTCCACTCATGTATGGGAAGAGGTTGCAAGACTCCTCCAGGATGTTGCCTTCCAGCTTTCACTTTTTGACAAACAATACATCTTGACACAAAATTAGCAATCTTCCTCTTCATGTTTCCCACAAAAAATGTTCCATCAAATCTCTATACATTTTGGTGCTCCCAGGGTGTATAGAGAATTTGGGGCTATGAGCATCATCCAACAATTTTCTTTTTAGATCAGGTATAATGGGAACACAATGACTCTTCCAAAATTTCAAAATTCCATCTTCATACACAAAGTCACTAAATCTCCCATCATTCGTAGGTTTAATCTTCTTTTGAAACTCTTCATCTTTGTTCTGAGAACTCTTTATGCTTTCTGGTAGATTTGGTTAGGAAACCATTGGAAAAAGTATTGATGTTTCACCTTCCCTGGTGATTCCCATATCCATATTTACTAGATCCATGTATATATGATACCTTTCAACTCTTATCTTTTTCAAAACTCCATGATGCTTTCTGCTCAAAGAATCTTTCACCTTATTTTCCTTCCATGGGTTGTTGTGTATCATGAAATCATAATCCTAGAGTAGTTTAAGCCATATCCTTTTCCTCATGTTGTGTTCTTTCAGGGAGAAAATATACTTCAAACTCTTGTGATCAGTATAAATGCCAAATCATTCACCATAGAGACAGTGTCTCCAAATATTCAATGAAAAGATTACTACTGTTAACTCAAGATCATGAGTAGGATAGTTTTTCTAAGGAAATTTCATCTCTCATGATGCATAGACAATAACTCTACCATTCTGCACAAGGACACAACCAAGTACATTCTTCGATACATCACTATAAATAACATACCCATCATTCCCCAATGGTAGAGTCAAGATAGGAGCATTGACTAATCTTCTTTTAAATTCTTCAAAAACAACTTCACACTCTTTTTTCCAAACAAATTTATCCTTTTTTCGTGTGAGATTTTCTAATTGGTTATCCAACCAGGCAACATTTTGGATGAAATATCAATAATAACCTGCTACACCAATAAAACTGCGTACCTCAGTTATACTCATCGGTGTTTTCCATTAAGAGATTTCCTTGTTCTTAGAAGGATCAACAGAGATTCCATCCTTTTAGAAAATATTTCAATGAAAAGAAATATCCTGAATCAAGAATTCACACATGCTAAAATTCCCAAATAATTCAGGTCTTCTCTGAGTCTTCCAAATAATGCACAAGTGATTTTCATGATCTTCATAGATTTTAGAGTATTAAAATATATAATAAATAAATACCACTACAAATTCATCAAGATATTCGTTGAAAAATCTATTCAATAGATCCATGAAGACATAGGGTGAATTAGTCAATCTAAAAGGCATTACTGTAAACTCATAATGCCTATACCTAATTCGAAATACTGTTTTTTGAATGTATTCCTTCTTCACACACAGCTGATGATATCTAGATCAACGTTCAATCTTTGAAAAGTATTGAGCTCCATAAATCTAGTCAAATAAATCATCAATCTGAGGTAGGGGATACTTGTTCTTTATAGTTATAGCATTGATCTCCCTGTACTCAATGTGCAACCTCATATATCCATATTTCTTCTTAACAAAATGGACATGGGCTCCCCATTCCTTTCCTCCCCCACAGTTATTTCATTCTCTTCCTCCCCAATAATTGAATTTAGTTGAGCTTATGGGGGTGGATCTAAATAAGAAATAGGTGGTGATGATTCTGCATTAAATATAAGGTGTTCTTTATCCGTGTCATAAAAAAATAGTAGCTTCCTTCTTCTTAGAATAAATTTTTTCATCATAGTCCGAAAGCCAATCCATAACAAGGATTATATCAAATGCAATCATGGGAATGGCGATGGGATTAGAAGATAATGAACATTTATATGCCCTAATGGGAAGTGATTCATAAAACTTAGTAGCAATGATACTTACCTTAGGATTATTTACCGACAACTCCCTTGTTAAATCAAATTGGAAATATTTAATTTTCATAGAAAAATGGGAAGATATGAAACAATGCGATGATCTAGAATCAAATAAACCATTGGCTGAACATGAGGAATCCATTAAATTACCCGCCACCACGTCTTTTGGGGCATGAACCTCAGTAGTAGTGATCGCATAGGCATGGCCTTGATCCCTTGGCCTTTTCTGAGGTAAGTTTCTCTAAACATTATGACATTCATATTCCTAATGTCCCACCTCCCGTCAATTATAACATTGAAAATTGGTATCATCTTTCTTTGCCTTAAAATCACCATAAAGATGGCCTTTCTTTCAAAATTTGTATCATACTCCTATTCATTTTACGCAGGCACAAGGGTGCTTCCTTCCACAATTATCACAGGGTGAAAATTCAATTCTTCCCTTCATCCATGCTTCCATATTTCCTTTCCTATAGTGTTTAATAGATCTCTTCTTCTCTTGCTTTGATTTAAAGTAATAACAATTAGAGAATTCATTTTATATCTTCATAGCACACGAGACAATATCTTCATAGGATGAGAAGGATTGTGATACTAATGATCAATGGAGATATTATTTTAAAACATCAAAGAAACAATCAATATTACTTCTTGGGTTACATATATAATCTACATCATGCCTCTGTGACCTTGTAATGTTATCTTCATAATTTGCGACATTCTCATCCTCAATCTGCCTCAGACTCAGAAATTGTCTTTCCATATCCGCTCGATGGTCATGAAGAAGGTATTTTTCTATGAAAATTTATATAAACTCTCTCCATTATATATTTGATACTTCATCATCTTCCTATGTGTTTTGAATCAATGACCACCATTGATCAGCATCTCTAGTGACGCGGTAAACTACCATGAAAACGTTTTCCCTTTCACGACTCCCCAAGGCATGAAATATATTCTCTAAGGAATTTATCCATTTCTCAAATACTAATTTATTCGTACACCCATTGAATTATGGTGGTTTTTTCCTCATGAGGTGGTCTAAAATTGATCCCCAGCGTTGTAGGTCAGGGTGCTCTATACGAGTAAGGTTATTATTCATAACCTGTGTGAGTTGTCCCATTATAGTGATAAAATAATCAACACCAGTTGTATCACTAGATCCACTATAATTACCTTGAGCAGGAGGGAAATCCCTATATGGAGTGCGTTCATTGATACAGTTTCTATTCCTTCCACTAGGCACCATTTCTAAACAATGGAATTGAGTAGATTAGTTTATGAATCGCAATACATAAATCCAAAATTGTAAAACACTTAACATAAATTGAAATGTTTATGGATATAATCCCTAATCATAAAAATGTTTTCATTGAGTATGTATATACTCATAAACACTTCATAATGGTTTGTAAAGAAAATGAGAATTATCCTATGTATATCCCCTAGGAGTATCGTAACCAAGAGTGCAGAAAGGCCGGTTTTCGTGCACCAGTTCCCATTCGAGTCTAGCTCAAAATGGTGTTTTTGAGTTTTAACCCTAGGTATATCTATGCCAGAGCCACCTCTACCAGCTCATATCCAGACAGGGATGTATTTCTTGGAATACTAAAAAAATATCTACATTACCAAAATTCTAGGAAATTATTCTATATTAATCCTCAAAGTCTATCATAGGGTAATGTGCTCTAATCAGAGTTCATCTAAATCTAGTTTCCAAGATTTTTACTAAACATCCTATGATACTAACTATAAATCCCTGACCCTAGTTACCCAGATTCATTTAATTATTGCATTACATTGGTATGATCACAAGGAAATCCTCTCTCGAAAGACCGATCCATTTAGTATTATTGGAAACAAGATTCATACATAAGTTCAACTTTACATCTTGAAAAGAAATACAACACGAATTTATTCCATTAGAAACATACATGCCTCCTAAATAATACATGAAAGTCACTCATAACTAACTTCATCATATCCTAGGACAATGAAACATAAGAAACGGGTGAGCTCAAACACTCAGTAAGGGTAAGCAATACAACAGAAGATAAAATAAATATTAAGCATGGTGAATAATTGAAACCACATTCCTTTAGCAATAATAAAGATGAATACTTTTATGGAAGGAATATGAGCTGGGTACATAATTCCATAATAAAACATAATCATGGGTATTCTACTAGTCGAATGACCACATGAACCATCAATATTATTTTCATAACGATGGAATGTATAATGTCGGACATTCTGAAAAATTTTCTCAAGGCCTCAACCAAGATGTCTAAAAATGATTAAGGCCTCGTCCAAAACCATATATCAAATTGGGAAAAGCCTCATCCAATTCCACGTCTAGTTTACTCATGAGACCTACTGATGCATCTAGGAGCTATAGCGGGTTCCACCCGTCGCTTACTAAGTCCAATACATTACTCATATGAAAAGGTTGAAATATAACATAAAAATTCATATCAAAAATAGCATAAAAATGTCAATACTTTAACCATAAACCATTAATGGTTTAAAAATAGAACATCCATAGTCAAACATATCACAAAACCATCAATAAAAAATAGATGTTTTGTATCATAAAAAATCAACTTCAAATAAACTTAAAATCCATCAAAGGATGTTGACATAGATGAAATCAAAACCTTTTTTAGAGAAATATATCTTTCTATTTTGAAATAATTTAAGAGTAACATAATTATACAGAAAACATTTATTTTGAAAATATTATTATAATCTTGTTAGAGAAGCTTCGACGATGTTATTAAGGTAGAAAATACCGCACCCGCTGTATAATTTTTAAAAAAATTGTTATCTTAATTTTTTCAAAAACGTCATAAAGTAAATTTTTTTGGAAAATGAAGGAAAGACTAATTTCAAAACATATAAGGTTAAATAAGGTTATAAATTACTTTAACCCTTTATCTAGGCAAATAAATATTTTTTAATACATTTTTATGAAACTTGGATGTGGATGATAAAGAGGTCTGAGTAGATACTTACATAAAAAAAAACTCAGATAATAAAGAGATTTGTTGAATTAACCCTTACCTTGTACATTTACTTGGTAAAAGGTAGGTTAACCTCATGTATAATGGTGAAAAAATTGTTATCAAATTTTACAATAAATAGATACATTAATATGATATCATATATGATCATTTAATATTGCATTGATAATAATATCTTAGTATTATCGTCATTTCGGGTGTTAAATGATTTGTTTTCCTTTATATGCTTTGTTACATAAGTAATGTTTGTTATGGATAGGATGTATGTTATTCATATTCATAATGATATTAAGTCTTTAAACATTATTTTTAAACATAAAATGAAAATTAGTCTTGAATGGATACGATGGGGAATGAATCTCATCACGTTCGTGGAGACGGTAATCCGTACGTACGCACGAGCGGAATTTTCATTTTTTTGAAATTAAAATAATATATAATTGGATGTTATATCATATATAAAGAATCATTATCATGTTATATTTATTATTTACATCAATTTCACAACATTATTAAACCCATCCAAATAATAAGGTATTGAATAACAATTACACCATGACGTGGTGACTGTAAGCCGTACGTACAGACGTATGGTGACATGTCATTCAAAAGATGGATAGAATAATGAATATGGTTGTACCATATTTATAATAACATCATTCTATATATATACTGGAGTTATTATTTTATAATGGAAACAAAAAATAAATAGGATGTGGACGAAGAAAGGAACTTGTAAGTGGTGATGAAATATTTCCCTCTTCTTCGGGTTCTTCCTTTTGATTTGATCAAAATGGCTCATTGGGATTGATTTCTGAATAAAGGAAGACCTCTTGGATGAAGGGAGGACAGTTGAGTGGGTATTTTGGTAGGGTTTGTCCGAGCTAAATGCCTTTGAATGTGTGAATTGCAGAGAAGGGGTAGTGCCCTTTTATAAGAGGGGTGAGGGACACCGTAGGAAAAGCTATAAATATTATTTTATAATAATATAATTTTCGGTTTCTAATGGCTCCAAAATGGATTATATAAAGACTAAGGTGGGGATGGGTATAAAACCACTCAACCAATAGGTTTTATACAGGTTTAGGTCACTATATTAACTTTATCTTTTACATTTAACTCTTAGTTAAATAGTTTGACATTTACCATGTCTCCTTGTATTCTTATATTCTATGGTTAATAAACATACAATATACTTCAAAAGAAACCCAAATGGTTAATTAATGATACACATGTCATTATATATGTCTTTTGGATGAACCATATATTTTTAGGAATAGAATATCAATTAATAAATTGATATTTTTTTAAAAACACTTTTACGTCAATTTTGACACAATTTTGTATTTTGTTTTTTCTAAATTCATAACAGCATTATTAATTTGAAAAAAATTCATCTAACCGACCATAATATGTCCTATTAGCCTATAAAATTAGTGTAATTCATAAAATTATTCAAATTACATTTATTTGGATATTTATAATGTCAATTATTTTGATCTTTCATTAATTATATAATTACTACATCATCATTGTATCATAAATAAATTAAATTATTTGATATCTGAAAAATATAAATAAAATATCATTATGTAGGAAATCTATTTATATTTCTAATGAATATTCATAGTCGAATTTATCTTATGTGTAACCCAATATTAAAAGTGTTTTAGTTATTAAACAATGATTTTAACTCTTTTAACACTTCTTTGAATAAAATAATAATAAATATCTTAATCTAATCTAATTGGACCAACGATGTTCATATTTTATTAGTAAATATATTCTTGGTCTAATTATACTTATCCAATTGAATTAGGACATGTGTTAGGGTAATAATAATATCATTTTTACCCTTAATTACCATATTTACTTTTAACCGTGGTTAATAAAAGTAAAAAGTTACTATTTGCCTGAAATTATTTTCATCTTATTGAACCACATTTTACTTACTAATATCAACTATGTATCTAATATTTTTGAAATTATACTCAGAGAAGTAGTAAAATTATGTTTTATGTAATTTTCTAAATGCTTCTAGGAGGTGGGTAAAAGACGGTAAAAAGTTCATTAAA
This sequence comes from Viscum album, assembly GCA_963277665.1. Lineage (NCBI taxonomy): Eukaryota > Viridiplantae > Streptophyta > Magnoliopsida > Santalales > Viscaceae > Viscum > Viscum album. Next base: position 454,532,981 of record OY728137.1, read on the forward strand.
ATTTTTATATATCTAATATTATTATAAACTGAATCCAATGAATTACATTGAACTTATATAGGTATTATGTTTCTATTTTGACCTATAATAAATTTAAATAAAATAAATAATTATTTAAATTAAAAATCGTTTTTAAACTATAACTATGTGTTTTCACTATTCATCAAGAATAGAATGTTTTAAGAAAAATACCAAAAAATCACCCTAAGATAATTTCAAAATTCCAAATCAAAAAATTCATTCCATTTTGAGAGATAAAAATTATAAAATTTTAAAAAGTGGGTATTACTATTCATAACAGCTCGTTTTATTGGTTGTGGTGTGTTAGAACTCGAAGTTGCGTACAACACACACTATTGTATTATTCAAAGTGAAGCGTACTGTGGAAGCTTGGGGTGTTACAAAAAAGGATTGTCCGAAGACACTTGGGTGTAGCACCACAACATGTACCTAATGCCACACAACCACTGCGTCCACATTACCAAAATATCAGGTAGGTTCATGGAGGCACCACATCTCGCATTACATGTATCATACGTTGGGTATTATACCTCAATTCATTATACCCCCATACACTATGAAATGATCCTCACACCATCACAAATTACAAAAAGTTACACCTGTAGTAGTCCATAGGAAAATATATCTAGAATATATGTGTTTGAATTAACACAAGCCATTACAGCCCTCTAAACATAGATTTGGGGAAAACTGACTTTTGTTCCTACCAGCACAAGTATCTACCGAGAGAAGAGAGTGGGGCAAAAGGGGGTGGTCATCCATCCATCCTCCCATCATGATGATGGGGAACATACCCCCCATGGATCAAAATCCATGGGGTGTTAGTTTCTCTAACCAATAAGGTGGAGTAGCATATAGAAACAAAAAAATATAGAATAAAATATATCTCACAACCACACTATGGGAATAAACTAGTCATGGAATCAACTGTAGTAAACGTTTCTAAGATCCCATGGGTTTAAAAAATTTATTCATTCATTTATTAACAACATTATAAATTTTCTATAATTAAAGGTAATCTGTGAAAACATATTAAGCTTTTAAATAGATGTGTCTAAACACGATGAGTTTATGAACTACCTGTCAAGTCATTTCATCCTATAGATGGAGCACAAACCCATCCATCCTTAAGAAGATAAATATAAAAATCATGTGGAATACTTGATGTGCCTCCACCTCTTTTGGAAGTAGGGTAATCAAGACCATATTCATCATGGATTGGGAAATTGAAAATAAAATAAACAATATGTTTATTAAATAATAACCAATTTTATAAAAACTTTATGAATAGCTTTAACCTATTCCATCATCACTGGTGTCCTCCCTGACTGACACATATATAAGTTGGTGCATCCTTCCACTCTAGGAATCATATTCAACCATGAACACCTGGCCTCTCTGCCCCCACATATCATAATAGCCATACAAGCTCACATAACCACACAAGAAGTAGGAACCTAACCACAAAGAAACTGGGCTCTTGGCCCCAATAAAGTCATTCAACCATCACACACCATGAGATCTCATGTATCCAATATAGAAGTCACTCGGCCTAAAAGAAATAGAGTATCTTATAACCCTACGAGAAATTATCTTTTATCAATGAAATAGTTTCTTTAATCATTCTAGAATTACTTGATTCAATTAAGCATAAATAACTGCATCCATTTTATTTATAACCAAGAAGAACAACAACCAAAACTAATTTCATTAAACAAGGCTCTTTGTCTTTATCCAATTAATTTATAATTAAACTGAGATTTATGTTCATTACCATCTACCTTCATGAATGAAAAGCAAAAAAAGAAAATATTACATATCACATGATCTATTAATCAAGAGGAAAATCATTATCATTGTAGAATGAAATAATATATGATTGATTCCAATTCCTTTAATCTGGTTTGAATACTTATAATGTTATTTCCATTTTGATCCAGTGAGATAAAGCATGATAACTATATTAATACACATAAATAGAATAGGGAATCCATGACTACCCTAATTTAAAATATTTCTCATGTTCTTTGAATGAGAACATCCATACATAATGGACCACAGTCACCTCTCCAACAATGGATACACCACATGAAGACGTTGTGGCACAATCACATCGACCAACACAAAAGAAAGTTCCATTATAATGATGGAAAATACACTCCATAAGATGGGAAGGAAAAATAGGAGGAAATGATCTAAAAGCACATAAGAATAGATATAGAAAATACCTTCCATCGATGACGGATCGTCAAATCAACACTTGTTTCTTGCACTAAAATAGTTTGTGCGTATGCAGTAGGATAAACTCCGGGTAAAACATGATCCAGAGTTCACAACACTCTCACACATATCCTCAGGAATGAATGTGTTTTTGAACATCATAAAAACTATGACATGATGAAAGTACAAGGAATAAAGTATCTTTTCCTTTTTAAATTCTTAATGGAATTACAGTTTAGAAACATTTTAGATTTTACATTAATGTTTGATCTCATCATGACTATGATGATTAACCGATTAAAGGAACCTATACCATTCAGAAAATTATGATAGGATTTATGGGATTTTAATCGGCCTTAAATACAAAAAAATACTTTGAATGCAATGTAGAACAACAAAAACAACACACGAGAGAAAATATAAGAAATAGGAAACAGTATTCACCAGTTGATCTGGAAACACAGTTATACCTACCAAAAGATGATGATGACTCACTAAAACTGACAAATGATGTTGACTCACTGACAGATGAATAATTATCTCTGACACTAATAGATGAAGATGACTCACTGACACTAATAGATGAAAATGACTCACTGAAAGATGAAGATGACTCGCCGATACTGACCGATGAAGTTGACTCACTAAAATTGACAGATGAAGATGAATCATTGGACATTGAAGATGAATTTGACTCACTTATAGATTATGATGAATCATCGACACTGATAGATGAATATGAATCACCGACATTGATAGATGAAGATGACTCACTCACACAAATAGATGAAGAAGACTCACCATCAAATAAAAATGACTCAACAAAACTGAAAGATGAAGATGACTCACAAACATATGAAGATGAATCCCCAACATCGACATATGAAGATGAATCAAAAACCATGAAAATATAAAGATGACTCACCGACACCGATAAATTATGATTAATCACTGATCTTAGAAGATTAATCACTGATAACGAGAGCTGAAGATGACTCACTAACACAGATAGATGAAAACGACTCACTGAAACCAAAAGTTGAAGATGAATCACTGACAGATGAAGATGAGTCACCAAAATGAATAGATGATGATGATTCACTAACAATGACAAATGAGGATTAATCATCGACACCAATGGATGAAGATGACTCACTGATAGATGAATATGACTCACTGACACTGATATATCAAGACGACTCACTGAAATTGACAGTCGAAGACGAAACATAGACACTGATAGATGAAGATGACTCAACAACATAGAAAACTGATGATGAAATAGTGACATTGACAAATGAAGTTGAATCACCAACAATACTATTCTAAAAATAAGAAACACTATTCACAGAACTAGAAATTTGGTAATGTTTTGGGGATAAGTCACTATAACCGCCCAAAAAACCTCAATCAACATATTTAAATAACGTAATGGACTAGAGATGTCTGAGAAATTAAATCATATAGCTCAAAAAAAATTCTCATCAATGATAATCCAAAACCAACATAAAGTGGAAACAAAAAAATTATCCGAACAACCACCCTTTTAGATACATCTTACAGTTGTATCCACCAAAGGAGATCAACCACTTCATTAGAGGAACAATGTGAAGTAATGTGAAAAATAAAATCAACTCTTAAATACTATCCTATGGGTGATACCTATAAAAATATATATAGGCACAATATAAGAAACCAAATATTCTTTTTAGTTATGGAACTTGTTTTTGGGTGTTTTTGAGAAAAAGAAGTGTTTTGGAGACTTAAAGAGTACATGACATATACTTAGGAGTACACTCCTTGCACCAGGTTTTCATGAGTAGCCGTGTACTGGCTGTGTAATGGCCGAGTACATGGCCTTGTGGGATGACATGGAGGCCACCTAATGTGGTGCCCAAAAAAGGCATATAGATGACGTGTATCCTTAAAGAACACATCATGTATTTCTATTTTTAATTGATATATCCTATCAGGACCACGTCTTGTTTATAGAAACGACTTCTTCAATACCCATCTCATCTAAGAGCGATGGATATTACCAAATCAACTCCAATCCCCCATTTTTCCATTCATTCTCTGAATCAAACTCTATCATTGCATTGTAATCGCATCAGGTATTTTTTCCTTCTTCTAGAGCCTCATCTCTTGATTTCTATTCTTTATTGAGATATTCAAGGTTGAGCGTTTTGGAAGTTTTTTTATATCCACAATGTTCTATGTAGATTAAAATGGTGAGGTTCAACTATATCAATCGTTCAACTTTGAGGAATGTGGTTTGTTGCCTTTCGTGATTTTTCTATGTGTTTATATGCCGAAGATCTGATTACCCATGTTTCAGGTTTTTTTAGGTAAAAGGGTTTGAACCCTATTTTTTCTTCCTTAGATTGATTATTATATTAAGTCTTTGTTGAAGAGATATTATTTGAAATTACATGTTAAAGGAACACACCATGGGTTCGTTTCCTTGTTTGACTGTTTAGGATCATTTAGTTCAGGTTGCCTATGAGGCAAACCTTGTCTCCTTGCTTCTTGTTAAATTCATGTGATATGAATTGTTTTTGTTTATCCATATAGTATATGAGATTACTTTGGGATGTTTTTTTATCATTTATGAATTATTGAATTACACAGGGATGTGGGAACTAGGTGTAGTAAGACCATAGTGGGGATTGACTCTTAGTGATCCCTCAGTGTGTCTAATGTAATTTACGTTATGAGACAACATGGGGGATTAACTATGAGTGCACCCTCAGAGTTTCTGATATAATTTTTGATACAATACCACATTGGTGATTGACTGTGAGGGTTCCCTCAGAGTGTCTATAGATATGTTACGAGACTACATGGGTGAATTTACATCAAGTGCTTTCCTAGAGAGTCAGTAGTTATTGTGGAATGAACATAGGGGGAATTTACTATGAGAGATTCCTCAGAATGTCTGTCAATTTTATTTCCTTTTCTAATCAGAGGTGTTAGAGTGTGTGAGTTACACAAAGGGTTTATATATGTATTGAATGTTTGTGACACGTCTACCAAGACAAATCACAATCATTGATGTAGTCTTGTTAGTAGTCTTCTATGATACCTATTTGTGATAATTTATTGATTAAATTTTGACTATTAAATGTTAATGAATACAAATGGAAACTGTAGGTTTGGTTTCATTTTTGTACCCCTAGTTTCATTGCTGCATTTCATTTTTACATGCTATATAAACTCACTAATATATAGGTATAGATCATGTTGTGTTTGCCTATTGTGATTCATCTCACAACCTATTTGGGTCATGAGTTTTTACCCAAACATATTATATTGATGCAGGTATTGATAAGGGAAATCTCCATTCTACTTCAGGTAGATGATTTCTACAGAGTTTGAGAGCATGAGACCAAGAAAAGGCTTATGATTCTATTGGAGTTCACATGTTTTCTTTTATAATTTAGTTTAATACATTATTTTAAACATTGTGACTAGTTTGGCTGTTTTCCAAGACATATGTAACATTCATTATTTATATATGTGCTCCAATTGATTATCCACATTCAGTCTTCTGTTGTTTCTTTATTGTATAGTATTACAGCTTCTATTGTTGTATGTTATTGTTATTTAACTATGTTACTATTCTAATGATGGAATTGTTTCTCCACTACCACACCCATGACCCTCACTTCTAGTCAATGCCTCTGGAATTTGGGGAAATGTGCTTGAGGCCCTGTGACTAATCGGGTATGGGGAACCTTTGAGAAGTACCCAAAAATGGGATGTTACAAAGTGATATCAAAGGAGTTTCTTTTCTTCTTTATCATAATGTTTGGAGTCTATAGATATGGATAATAATGAATAGGTAGAAGTTAAAAAGCTGTGCCTGGATGTAGCTAACTCGTGTACAATGAAAAAGGTAATTTACCTCTAATATTGTAATTTTTTTATTGTTTAATTATTATAGTTGATTTTATTTCACCATTATGGGACACACTTTCTTTTTATTATTTTGGTTCATATCATTGAGGTTATATTTTTGTTGCATCCCAATGAGATGAGGGTCTGTCATCTCATGCATCATATACGAACTTGATAGGGACCACATGTCATGAATTCTTATCAAGCCATTTAGTGTGCATTAATGATTGCATGTTGTTGTGATAGATGTCGTGCTAGATATGCATGTTGTAGTGATAGATTCCACGATATAATACTTATTATTTTGATAGATTATTGGAAAAAAAATTAATGTTTCATTTGAATCGGTGCCAAACATTGGTCCCTAAAGAGTTATGGGCCCTCTTGGATCAGAATTTGGTGGATTATAATGATCATTAACTGAATTATGCTAGGATATGACTTGAATATGATGACAATATTTTAATAACATGGAGGATGGGACCCCATTGATTGGAATTTGGAACTTAAATGCTTTTTCATGTGTTTTTTGGGGGGTTGGAGTAGTTTCTAAGGATTACTGTATGGAAAAACATAGAATAAACGACTTTTGATGATGAATAAACACCACATATCCTTCTGTTAATGAGAAAAATGTTAATCTTAAGTACACAATTTGTATTGTATGTACACGCTGTGTGGTCTTTAACCGTGTGACGGACTGTGTGACCAGAGACACGGGGTTGGGAAACCAGGCTAGGACACCCCGTGTACTGGGAGTACATGACGTGCTAAAGAGGCCGTGTATCTGGCCATATGACAAACAACACAGGTGGATAAAAAGTAGGTTGTACATGTGATGTCCCATTCTTAAACGCCGTGTATAGTCTACTACGTCTCTGACCATTTGAAAAACGGAACAGGTATTTGAAACTTAAGTGGTACACGGCGTGTTTATGGTGAACACACCATGTCGTGTTACCCAAGAAAGAACCGTGTTGTTTAGATGTATTGAAGTACGCGGATAGGAGATAAAATTATGGTACACACCATGTATTAAGGATAAAATTCAATGTGTAGGTGTGTAGCATGACCAGTTATGGCAGGAGTATACACCCATGTTAAATTCTTAAGGGAACATGCCATATAGGGGTTACACATGTCATGTAACCCTATTTTGAAAAAACATGTTTTTTATCCGGATGTTCCTTTCTTTCACTTCTAGGTTTTCATCCTTTATAACATTTATCTAAAATGTGAACTTGACTTTGCATAGTCATTCCACATATATTTCCTCTAATTGTACACCCTCTATAGTGCAATGCTCAGACACTAGAAACAGTAAATCAGGGTCTACCAGCAAACCCTCCGGTCATGCATATCATGGCACCAGCTGTCATTCTAGATATTGGTGCTGATACATAGTTCAATGAAGGATTCATGTTTTTTATGTCAACCTTCTAGGGGTCACCACATCCTTCCCCATCTATGGAATAACTGAAGCGGGTTTTTCAGTAGTAGCATCCTCCCACTTTCTTAGGGCATGGAGGACCTCGGGCTATAAGGTCATGGTTAGAATCCATGTTCCCTATTTTCAAGCATCTAGAGATGCCTCTGAAGAGGAGGGAGAATCTCACTATATATATGCTTTCAGATTCCACCACGATATGGAGGGACGTGATATCATATGTGGGATGCCAGTAGGTTATGTCTTGGGATGAGTTCAAGTGGTCATTCAATGACTATTTTTACTTAGAGACATTGAGGCATGACAAATCCAATAGTTCAAGAGTTTAGACCAGGGTACTCTCTCAATCATGGATTATTCATCTCGCATCACAAATCTGCAGCACATCACACCCATTCTAGGGGGTAATGATTTATTTCTAGAGTGGATGATTTATGATGGTCTTAGTTATAATGACCCATACGTTACATACATTGTTATTAATTCATAATTGAAGCATACTTATAACAATATATAACAAAACCCTAATAGGACCGTATATGTATAGTGTCTTTAGAAACTGGGAAACATAAACAACTGGTTCATAAAGCATCTACATTGTCTCCCATTTATTTCATCATATCTAGAGTCCCTTTTGGCATATCCTACGTAATTCCATTCTTCCTGACCTAGGGAAAATAAAACATACAAAAGGGTGAGCTAAAATTCCCAGTAAGGGTAAAAAAAAGAAATATCAATCATATCATATTCATAAAAACATAACATTTTGAAAATATAAACATGCAAAAGAGATCATAATATCATAACATGGGATAAATCATAGTAGTGAAATGTAATCCCAATAGTCATAACATTAAACGTGAAACTTTGTGGCATATACACATAATCATAGAAAATCATTTCTTATTAGTCAAGACTAATTGTGAAGACTATCAGAGTGGACAAAGTCCCTTTCTGAACCGAGTTCACTCCTTTTTCCAGTCCTGTATCACTGAACCGGTTAACGTGCTGTTCCAACCATGTCTATCTCATGAGATATAAATCTTTACCCAATTAATTGAAGGGAGATATAGGTCCCACCCATCTCATAATGAAACCATTCTTATGTGTGCCACAAAATCATAAATAATAAAAAATAGCATAACCCATGTAATAAAAGTGGGATTCTTAAACATCGCGACATCATAAAACAATTCATATAAGATAAAAAACTTCATAAAAATAATTCCATCGTAACATAATAAAATCAATATAATAATAGGGATAGAAACAGAACCCTATAATATCTTATATGGAAAATTATTTTTATAAAAAACTTGACCTCCATTCTTGAGGAAAATATCCTTTCTACTTCAAAAACATTTTTCCTTTCTTAACATGTCATAAAATTTTAAACTAAAAAATTTAATTAAAAAAACTTAAAAACTTGTAAAGGAAGCTTCATGGAAATAATGTTCTATGGAATCATAAAAATCCATTCATTCTGAATATGATAAAAAAACATTCTTCTCGTACTTTCTCCAGAAAAGTCAAAAAGTATCTCGCACTGAAAACGAAAAAAAGATTCCTTTCATATCTTTTACTAATAATTCACAAATAGGTAAAATTAGATTTAAAAATATTGTAGGAGTATAGAAATAATATTACATATTGAGGAAACATGGATGTGGATAATAAATATTCCCTAGTAAATTATGATGTATAAACAATCTCTGATAAAAATGAGATTGTGAGATTTTCCCTTACCTTAGGGATGATACGCTTCGTACGTATCCGAACCTCCTGTATAATGATTTAAATAATTTCATTTACTTATTAAAGAATCATATTCATTGTTATGATATCATACACGGTCATATTCTTATATTCATATTAGTAATATTTCATGGCTACTTGTTATTTGGGTGTTCATTGCTTTATGTTTTTATGCATGTCTTGTCGAATAAATTCTTATTCATCTTTTTAGGTTATAGATACCTTATTGACAGAAATGTATTAGTGTAATATATATCATATTTATTCATTCAATTAATTTATATAATAATTATTAATTGAAGATCATGTAGAACGAGTCGCATCACATTGTGGAGACGGTAGGCCGTACGTACGCACGAGTGATGATATCGTTCCCATAACTATTGAATGGTATTGGAGTGGAAGATGGAATGTCTCAGAATTAGTATCATGTTATAATAATAATATATAGTTATTCTTTACACCATTATACCCTTCCAATTAAGGTGGTGGTGGAATACAGATTACACCACGGTGTGAAGACGATATTCCGTACGTACACACGCGCGGTGATTTCATTTTCCGTAGGATGGATAGAAGGTGAAATAGGGTTGTTTCATATTTATAATAACATATAATTATATGAGTTATACTAATTTTATTAATTTATGATGAAACAAATAAATATGAATAAGTAGAAGAAGAAATAAATTGGAGAGAATCGATAAAGGATATTACCTGTTCTTTGACGCGTCTTTTCTTAACCTCCTATTAGGGCACTAATGTTTGTCATTGAAGAATACCAGGACCTCTAGAATATTACTAGGGGAGTTGATAAGAGTAATGGTATGGGTTTGGATGAGCTTGAAGGCTCAATTTTGTAAAGAATGGAGAAGAAGGAGGTTCCCTTTTATAAGGGAGGAGAGAGGCACCTTTCGAAACCTCAAAAATGTTAATTTATAATAAATTGAAACCCCACATAAAAACTTCCAAAATGATGAACATCCGAAGATTAGATGATATAGTGTTGTAATCTAATCAACTAATAAAATTTAGACATGTTGGGAATTTATTTTAAACATTATCAACTTGATTTATCCTTATTTAATTTATTTAATTTTATTTGTGGAAATAAGATTGTAAATTTTAAATTGTTATAAATAATTTCTTATGTTTTGTTAATTTCCTATAATTAGATAATTTATGAAATTTCAGATCTTAAAAATTTTAATTTATAATTGTTAAATATGTTTTTCATTTTTAAACAATTTTATAATATGATATTTTTATAACATATAAATACTCTCAATTTTGACACTACTCATTTTTTTGAATTTAAAAAAATTCTACACAGAGGTGATATTTGAACCAAAATAATTAATAGATTAATAACATGTCATTTTTATCTATAAAATTAGTGGAGAACATTAAATAGTTCATATAATATTTATTTTAATATTTTTAATACCAATTTTTGATATTTCAATCAGTAAAATAATATCAACATCACTATTGTGTCACCTTTAATGATAATTATTTAATCCTTAATAATTATAAATAAATTAAATGATGTATATCATTTTATTACCTTTATGGAGACTATTCATTTTTATTGTTTCATGAAGTTTATCACTAAATTAAAATTATTATACTTATAAGATTTAAGAGAGTGACATGTTGTCACTTTCATTGGTTTTAATAACAATTAAATTATTTTAATGGTAAAAAGTCCATTAAATGAATTTATTCCGACCCTTAGGTGATAAGACTCTACTTTTAGTCATCCAATAGAATTTCTTCAGGTGTTAGGGTAATTTTATAATCTTATTTTTACCCTTAATTACCCGATTTACCTTTAACTGCATTAAATAAAAATTTCCCTAGTTACTATTCATAATATCAATAAATAAAAGAAATCTATTAACATAATTTGGACCCACTAAATTCAAATATGGAATCCATTTTTCAAAATTCAAAACACATAAGTTGCATTAATTAATTTAAAATGAATCATGTTGTTAAGAAAACAGGTTTTTAAAGTTAAAACACTACTAAAGATTGAAATGTTTTTACCTATGAATTCAGTATAAAATTAATGGTAATAACAAAAATTATATTAAATGTTAAAAATATATTCTATTTATAATTTAAAATCATTCAATATTATAATTTAACGATATAAATTATTGCGATGAAATTTTTTTTTTAATTAAAATATATCGTGTTTTTACTATTCATTAAAATAGGAACGTTATCAGAATAATATGGAAATTTTATCCAAAGTAAATTTTTATATCTTGATTCCAAAGAAGTATTTTACTTTTTCAAATTGAACTTATAAACTTTTCAAAAACTAGATTTAATGTGGGTACGCCATGAAAAGGCTGCAAAATTGCATTTTTTGAAAAATACTTATTTTACCCGAAACATTTATTTTGTTCCCATACCATGTTCTAGAAAATATGTAAGATGAAGAATACAGTTATAAAATTCAAAATGTATTTAATACTATTCACAACGTCTAGACCATAATAATATTATAACAATATATCATTGTTTAGTGAAACTCGGTATTGCGTAATACACACACTATCGAGGAAGGTCACGATTGCGTGTAACGCAATCCAATCTAGTGTTGTGTGAATTGAAATATTCCTTTGCATATAAAATAAGAAATTAAAAAAATTTCTCATAAAATCTCAGGGTGTTACATTCTGCCCCCCTTAAAAAGAATTTCACCCTCAAAATTCGTCACTTCGTAACAAACAGATGAGGATACCTATCCCTCATCATATCCTCAATTTCCCATGCAGCTTCTTCTAATTAGTGGTTCCACCATAAAACATTAACCAAGCGAGTGGTCTTGTTTCTCAGAACTTTTTTGCTACGATCGAGAATCTCTATCGGCTGTTCTTCATAAGAAATATCTTGCTCTAGTGGTACAAATTCTAAGCTTAGTACATGTGAAGGATCAGGTATGTACTTTCTCAAGAGAGATACATTGAATACATCATGAACTTGAGAGAGATTCAGTGGAAGTTCCCATCGGTAAGCTACCTTCCCAACATGATCCAGTATCTCAAAAGGACCAATATACCTAGGGCTCAACTTGCCCTTTTTTCCAAATCTCATTACTCTCTTCAAATGAGATATTCGTAAGAACACTTTATCACCCACTTCAAACTCTAGGTCTTTTCTTCGGTTGTCGGAATAACTTTTTCATCGACTCTGAGTAGCTCTTATGTGTTGTTGAATAGATATTACCTTTTATGCCATCTCATCAACAAGATCAGGTCCTAATAGCTTTCTTTCCTTAACTTCCTCCCATCAAGTTGGAGTTCTGCATTTCTTTCCATAGAGAGATTTATAAGGATCCATCTGAATACTGGATTAAAAGCTATTATTATAAAAAAATTCCACCAAAGGTAGGTGTTGATCCCAAAAACCTCTAAAATCCATAGAGCTAGCTCTCAACATGTCTTTAAGAGTTTGAATTGTCGTCTCAGACTGACCGTCTATCTGAGGATGATAAGCAGTGCTGAAACTCAACTCTGTATCTAGATTATGCTAAAGACATTGCCAAAACTTCAAGGTAAAACTTGGATCCTGATCAGATATAATGGAAAAGGGTACTCCATGCAATCTTAACACTTCCTTTAAATATATCCTGGAAAGCTAATCATGAGAGAATTGTTCTCTAACAGCAATGAAGTGTGCTGCCTTCGTAAGATAATCAACTGTAACCCAGATAGCGTAATTAAATTTGGATGATTTAGGAAGTCCAGTGACAAAGTCCATAGTGATGTTTTCCCATTTCCATTATGGTATGGGTAATGGTTGTAACATCCCCTTAGACTTCTGTCTCTCAGCTTTAACTTGTAGACAAACCAGGCATCTAGAGACATATTCAGAAATATCTCTTTTCCTTCCATCCCACCAGAAGTACTCCTTCAGGCCTCTATACATCTTCGTGCTTCTAGGGTGGATAGAGAATAAAGAGCAATGAGATTCATCCAATATTTCCTCCTTTAATTCTGTGGTGGTAGGAACACAAACCTGATTCCTGAACCTTATTATTTCATCACAATCAATGTGAAATCCAGGAACATTTTTCACCTTCTTTTGTAACTCTACATCTTCTTTTTGTGCCTCTTTAATCCTCACATATATAGATGGTTGAACATTCATTTAAGAAAGATAAGAATTTTCCCCTTCCCTTATAATTCCAAGATCCATCCTTTTTAAATCCGTAAATATTAGATCTTTTGAGATCCTCATAATGTATAAGCTAGCATGGTCTTGTCGACTTAATGCGTCTGCCACCTTGTTTTCTTTCCCAGGGTGGTAATGAATTGAGCAGTCGTAATCCTTAATCCCCTACAACCATCTTCTTTGGGGCATATTCAGCTCCTTTTGTGTGAAAATATACTTTAAACATTTATGATCAGTATAAATATCACACCTTTTAAAATAAAGATAATTACTCCAAATTGTTAATGCAAAGATTACTGCAGCTAATTCTAAATCATGAGTTGGGTAATTTTCCTCAGGAATTTTTGACTATCATGTGGCATAATCTATCACCATATCATTTTTCATGAGAACAGACCCTAATCCCTTCTTGTATGCATCACTGTATATCACAAACCTTTCTCCACTACAAGGCAGTGTGATCACATGTGCACTGGATGACCTTCTTTTTAACTCCATGAAATTCTCTTCACACTCCTCAGTCCCCACGAACATAACTCCTTTTCGAGTCAACCTAGTGAGTGGATTTGATATTCATGAAAAATTGTTCACAAAACCTCGATAATATCCAGCCAAAACAAGAAAACATCAGATCTCAGTTATTTATTTTGGTCTCGACCATCTTTCAATAACCTCTATTTTTTCTGGATTGACAGATATCCCCTATTTTGAGATTATGTGACCCAAAAATGAATCATTTTGAAGCCAAAATTCACACATGGTAAAATTGGCATAAATCATCTCCTTTATTAGGGTCTTTAATACAATTCTAAAGTGATCATCATGTTCTTCCTTGACCTTTTAATAGACAAGAATATCGTCTATAAAGACTACCACAAACTGATCAAGATAGTCTCTAAAGACTCTATTCATTAGATCAATGAAGATAGCAGTGGCATTATTAAGAACAAATGGAATCACTATAAATTCATAGTGTCCATACCTTGTAAGGAAAGTCATCTTTGGTATATCCTCCCTTTTGAACCTCAATTGATGATACCCTGAATGAAGATCAATCAAGGAAAAGTATTGAGCTCTGTGTAGTTGGACAAATAATTCATCAATGCATGGGAGAGGATATTTTTTCTTAATAGATATCTTGTTAAGTTCTCGATAATCAATGTAGAGTCTTATTGATCCATCTTTCTTCTTAACAAATAGAACAGGTGCTTCCCCAGGCGATGGAATAGGGCGTATGAATCCCTTATCAAGATTCTCTTGGAGTTGCTTCTTCAATTTCTACAACTCAATTGGGTCCATTCTATATGGTTTCTTTGAAATGGGCATAACACCCGATATGAGTTCTATTGAAAACTCTACATCACGATCTGGTGGAAGACCTGGTAATTCCTCTGTAAAGACATCACAAAACTCCCATAAAATGGGAATATTCTTAATCATGAGTTTCTCTCCAATCATTTGAGATAAATAACCTACATTTATTGGAATTAAGACCCATAAGATGGATGAAATTTGTACTGTAAGGTTATATTCATCGTTGCATCGGTAGATGATCATAGATTGATCAGGAATATGAAATTTGACTTTCCTTCTTCGGCAGTCGATATGATCTCCATATAAGGAAAGCCAATCCATGATAAGAATCACATCAAATTCCACTATAAGAAGGATCACAAGATTTTCAGGAAGCACTTTCCCATAAAAATCAATTAGAGAAGAATTATAAACTTTTGATGCAACCGTTGTTCCATTAGGATTCATCACAGCTTACTCAACATCAAATTGTTATGGTAGTACGACAATACCATTAGAAAATTCTTCAGAAATAAAAGAGTGGGTGTATCCATAATCAAATAAAACATTTTATACTTTAGATTGGATGGTAAGTGTACCTTTCACCACTTCATTATCGTACTCCACATCACCGATAGAAATTGCATGTGAATTTCCTTTGTCTTTGTCCTTAAGAGTTTGTTGACGTCGATCATCATCAACAACCCTTGGATTAGGGCATTGATTAGAATAATGACCCATTTCCTTAAACTTATATCATTGAAGTGTAGGACGGGCTTTCTGTGAATCCTTTTCTTTGCTCGCATCAGTAGAAATATTTTTCCCATCATTGCGGCATTCAAATACCCGATGACCTTCTTTTCTACATTTGAAACATTTACATGTCCCTTTAAGACAATTCCCTCCATGTTTCTTTACACACTTTGAGAATAAGGGAAAACTCATCTTCTTTTTAGTGTCGTCTTTAGATTTCCCTTTGAAATCCATTTTCCTCTTCTTATCAAACCCATATGACTAATGGCTTAATCCAATCTCAATCTCAACCTTGAGAGCACATCAAACAATTTCCTCATAGGTATTGAAGTCCCTTATGGATAATGCCCTTCGAAGACATGGTTTTAAGCCACTAATGAATCTATCGATCTTACTCTCAGGTTAGATAATAATTCCGAAAGAATACCTTGCAAGTCTAGTAAAACTTGCTTCCTAGGTACCAACTGATTCATCATCATTTTTCTTTAGTTCAAGAAACTCCTTCTCCATCTTTGATTGAAGAATATGAGGGTAGTACTTATTGAAAAATAAGTTCTTAAAATCATCCCATTCCATGGACTCAGTTTTTTCTCTTTGCCTCGTAATCTTGATAAGATTCCACCATTGATTAGCTTCACCTTCCAAACGATATACTTCTAAGATGAGATTATCATGTTCAGAACATTACAGGACTGAAAATATATTTTTAGTGGTACTAATCCATTGTTTAGCCACTAATGGATCAGAAGACCCACTAAATGAAGGTGGATGCTGCCTCATGAAGGATTCAACATAATGTTTCTCCTTCCATTGCTCGTTTGGAAGTCCTGTATGTTTCAAAGCTTGAGAAAGTTGTGTGAGCATGGCTACAAGATTTTTCATTCCATCTCCCCTAACATTTTGTTGCTCAGGGGGGACAATCATTTCATTTCCAGTCACATTCTGCATTAACACGGTTCCTTCAGGTTCCAGCCATTGACTAAAACCAAAAAGCATAGTATGATAAACACTAATCATAATCGGAAAACCACATAATGAAGAATAAAATTTCGCACTTAAGTCCTTATCATAGGTTATTCATGGGCATTTCTAAAACACTAATATTGTGTTCTATTCTTAGACATAACCTTAGGGTTATTACTAAGTCTTTCACATCCTAGTTTCCAAAGGTTGACTATACATTTCCTCTGATACCAACTCTAATGACCCATACTTTACATAAATTGTTATTACTTCATAATTGAAGCATACTTATTACAACATATAATAAAACCATGATTGGAACATATAGGTATAGTGTCTTTAGAAACTAGGAAAAATATCCAATTGGTTCATAAAGCATCTACATTGTCTCCCATTTATTTCATCATATCTAGAGTCCCTTTTGGAATATCCTTCTTAATACCCTTATTCCTGACCTGGGGAAAGAAAAACATACAAAAGGGTGACCTCAAATTCTGAGTAAGGTTAAACAAAAGAAATATCAATCAGATCATATTCATAAGAACATAACATTTTGAAAATCTTAACCTGTGAAAGAGTTAATAATATCATACCATAGGATAAATCATAGTAGTGAAATGTAATCCCAATAATCATAACTTAAAACATGAAACTTTGTGGAATAGACACATAATAATTGAAAATAATTTATTATTAGTCAACACTCATTGACAGGACTATCATAGCGGACAAAGTCCCTTTCTGAAACGAGATCACTCCTCGTTCCAGTCCTGTATCACTGAACTGGTTTAACTTATCGTTCCAGCCCTGTCTATCTCATGAGATATAAATCTGTACCCAATGCATTGGAGGGAGATATAGGTCCCACACATCTCATAATGAAACCATTCTTATGTGTTCCACAAAATCATAAATCATACATCATAGCATAACCCATGTAATAAAAAATGGGATTCTTAAACATCGTGACATCATAAATCAAATCATATAAGATAAAGAAAATCATAAAAACAATTCCGTCATAACATAATCAAATCAATGTAATAATAGGGATATAAACATAACCATATATTATCATATATGGAAAATTATTTTGATCAAATAATTGAACTCTATACTTGAGGAAAATATCCTTTCTACTTGAAATTTTTTTTCCTTTAATAACATGTCATTAAAATTTAAACTAAAAGAAGTTAATTAAAAATACACTTGAAAATTTTTATAGGAAGCTTCATGGAAATAATTTTCTATGGACTCATAAAAATCCATTCATTCTGTATATGTTAAAAAACATTCTTCTCATACTTTCGCTGGAAAAGTTAAAAAGTATCTCGTACTAAAAAAGGAAAAAGATTCCTTTCATATCTTTTACTAATAATTCAAAAATAGCTAAAATTGGATTAAAAAAAATTGTAGGAGGATATAAATAATATTACATATTGAGGATACTTGTATGTGTATGATAAATATACCCCAGTAAATTCTGATGTATAAACAATCTCTGATAAAAATGAGATTGTGAGATTTTCCCTTACCTTAGGTCCGATATGTTTCGTACGTATCTGATACTCTTGTATAATGATTTAAATAATTTAATTGACTTATTACAGAATCATATTCATTGTTATGATATCATACATGGACATATTCTTATCTTCTTATTATTAATATTTCATTGCTACTTGTTATTCGGGTGTTCATTGCTTTATGTTCGTATGCATGTCTTGTCGAATAAATTCATATTCCTCTTTTTAGGTTATATATACCTTATTTACAGAATTTTATTAGTGTAATATATATCATATTTATTCATTCAATTAATTTATATAATCATTATTCAATGAAGATCATGTGGAACGAGTCACATCACATCGTGGAGAGAATAAGCCATACGTACGCACGAGCGATGATATCGTTCCCACAACTATTGTATGGTATTAGAGTGGAAGATGGAATATATAAGAATTATTATCATGTTATAATAATAATATATAGTTATTATTTACACCACTATACCCATCCAAGTAAGGTGGTGGTGGAAAACAGATTACACCACGGCGTGGAGACGGTATTTCGTACATACGCACGCGCGGTGATTTCATTTTCCATAGGATGGATAGAAGGTCAAATAGGGTTGTTTCATTTTTATAATAACATATCAGTATATTAGTGATACTGATTTTATTAATTTATGATGAAACAAATAAATAAGAATAAGTAGAAGAATAAATAAATTAGAGAAAATCGGTAAAGGATATTACCTCTTCTTTGACGCACCTCTTCTTAACCTCTTATTAGGGCACTAATGTTGGTCTTTGAAGAATACCAGTACCTATAGAATATTACTAGTAGAGTTGATAAGAGTAATGGTCAGGGTTTGTCCGATCTTGAAGGCTCAGTGTTGTGTAAAAAGGAGAAGGAGGAGGTGCCCTTTTATAAGGGAGGAGAGGGGCACCTTTTGAAGCCTCAAAAATATTAATTTATAATAAATTCAATGCCCACTTAAAAACTTCCAAAATAACTCAAATACTAGGAATAGATAATTTATGGTTGTAATATCCTCAACCAATAAAATTTATACATGTGGGGAATTTATTTTAAACATTTTCAACTACATTTATCCTTATTTAATTTGTTTAATTTTATTTGTGGTAATATGATTATATATTTTAAATTGTTAAAATAATTACTTATGTGTTTTAATTGTCCATAATTGGATAATTTATGACATTTTTATCATATAAGTTTTAATTTATAATTTTTAAATATTTTTGTGATTTTTAAACAATTTTATAATATGTTATTTTTATATAATATCAATAGTTTCAAGTTTGACACTATTCATTTATTTGAATTTAAATAAAATCTAAACCAAGGATATATTCGAACCAAAATGTTTAATAGATTCATAACATGTCAGATATATCTATAAAATTAGTGGAGAATATTAAATAGTTAATATAATATGTTTTTTAATATTTTAAAAACTATTTATTTGATATTTTAATAAATAAAATAATTTCAACATCACTATTGTGTCACCATTAATGATAATTATTTAATAATTAAAATATCTAAATAAATTCACATGATGTAGATAATTTTATTAAATTTCTTTATACTATTCATGTTCGATGTTTCCTGAAGTTTATCACTAAATTAAAATTATTATACTGATAAGTTTTAAGTGAGTGACATGTTGTCACCTTCTTTGGTTTTAATAACAATTAAATTATTTTAATGGTAAAAAGTCCATGAAATGAATTTATTCTGACCCTTAGGTGATAAGGACCGACTTTTAGTCATCCAATAGAATTTTGGCAGGTGTTAGGGTAATTTTATAATCTTATTTTTACCCTTAATTACCCGATTTTCCTTTAACCGCAGTAAATAAAAATTATCGTAGTTACTATTCATAATATCAAAAAAAAATAAAAGTAACCTATTAACATATTTCAAAACCACTGAATTAAAATATGGAATCCATTTTTCAAAATTCAAAACATAGAAGATTCAGTAATTAATTTAAAATTTATTCCATTGTTAAGAAAAGGAGTTTTAAAAGTTAAAACATTACCAATGATTGAAACGTTTTTACCTATGAATTCAATGTAAAATTAATGGTAATGACATAAATTATACTAAATGGTAAAAATATATTCTATTTATACTTTAAAACCATTCAATATTATAATTTAACGATATAAATTTTTTCGATGAAAAAAGTTGTTTTTAATTAAAATATTTCGTGTTTTTACTATTCATTAAAATATGAAAGTTATTAGAATAATATGAAAAATTTATCCAAAGTTAATTTTTATATCCTGATTCCAAATAAGAATTTTATTTTTCCAAATTGAACTTATTAACTTGGAAAAAACTAGATTTAATGTGGGTGCGCCATCAAAAGGCAACAAAACTGTATTTTTCGAAAAATATTTATTTTACCTGAAAATTTTATTTTGTTCTCATACCATGATCTAGAAAATATGTAAGATGAATTATAATGTTATAAAATTAAAAATTTTGTTAATACTATTCATAACGGCTGGTCCATAATAATATTATAACAATATATCGTTGTTTAGTGAAACCCGGTATTTCGTACTACACACGCTATCGAGGAAGGTCGTGATTGCGTGTAATGAAATCCAAGCTAGTGTTGTGTACAGTGAAAGATTCCTTTTCATATAACATAATAAATTAAGAAAAAAATTCTTAAAATCTCAGGGTGTTACATTTGTCATGACTTCTAATCTCAGGTGAACATATTTCGGTTGTCTTGCATATCTTCTATAGTCAACCAGGCACTCATCACCGAGTGTAACCAGAGGGATTCTAGAGCTGTGATTCAGAGCATTTCAGCATCCAGTGTTGTTACTTCTCCGATAATAGTAGTAAGTTCCATAGGGAGACTTCTCATGGAGATCTGAGTAGGTGGGATTTTTCTTCAGGAAACCAGGTGGTGTCCTACCAGTGTGGGAAGAGTGAACATAAGAAACCCCAGTGACCAAGGGACCCAGTTGAGAACCGATATTGTGAAAAGACTGGGATTCATCAACGTTTCTATCTTTTTTCTCACCAGAAGCAGGTGATAGTGGTTCTGGTATGACTCCACATTCATGAGTAAGACCAAAAGATTCTAATCATTCTTAGAACTAGAGTTCGTCCGGCCGTTCGGGCTGAGGTGGAGGTTGTGGTCATTTGTAGCCAGTCACCTAGCTTTCAGTGACAACAGGGTGGATCATCTTGGGGTGGTCAGGAAGGGTTATAGGGCCACCGTACATGTCATACATTTGCAGGGGATTAGACCTAGCAGGAGTAGGATCATAGACCCTCTATAGTTAGAGGTACGATTCTAGTTGCCTCAGTTTTATCTTTTGTACTTTTTGATACATGAGCATCCCATAGTTTCATATCTATTGATATTATGTAGTGACTTGGGCTCTGTATATATACTTCTACTGATATCTTGTTGCTAGATAATCTGTTTGGGACTACAAAGGCTAGTGTACGTTTGTTCAAGGAATGCCCTATTATGGTTGTGGGTGTCACTTCTTATGGAAACACTATATCATAGAGATGATAGGATATAAGTTCATTCTCAGAATGGAATAGTAGGTTCCATACAAGGCTTTTTTTGACTGCTATCACCGTAGGGTGAGTTTCACATCACTAGTGGGTGGATTGATTCTACATAATGGAGAATGGGATGTCCAAGAGAGAACAGCGGGACCCGAGCATCATGGACTGGGGGGAGTTACATCATAGATTTCTAGTTTGTATCTGGATGTTTAGGGATTTCATAGATGGACATTCCTCTAGTGGTTAATTGTTTTAGGGATGTTTTTTTCAGAAGACATTTCAGGTTTTCCTCCAAAGAGAGAGGTACACTTTTCTATTGACCATATCCCAGGAGAGACACCTGTGTTCATTTATCCTTATAGGATAGCTATAATAGAGTCACAAGAAATCAAGGAGAAGTTAGAGGAGTTCCAGGAAAAGCGTTTTATATGACTCAGTATGTCTCCTTGGGGTTTTCTAGTCTTGTTTGCGAAAAAGTTGGACGATTCCCTCATACTTTGTGTGCATTATCGAATGTTGAAATAGTTGACATTAAATAATGGATATCCCTTACCGAGGATTGACAATCTCTTTGACCATATTCGAAGATCCAGGGTGTGCTCGAATACTGACTTGAGGTCCAGTTATCATCAGTTGCAAGTTAGACCATCATATATACCTCTTACATCCTTTTGGAGTAGGTATGATTTATAAGAGTGTGTGGTTATGTCGTTCTGCCTCATGAATTCGCCTACAGTTTTTAGGGATCTGATGATCTGACTGTTCCATCCATACATGGACTCATTCATGGGGGTTTTTGTGGATGATATCATAGTGTACTCCCTCACTTGACATGACCATGCTACCCATCTTGAGATTGTTATTAGTACATTAAGATAGAATCAGTTATATGATAAGCTCCCAAAATACCCATTTTGGATGGATGAGATTCAATTTTTTGGTCATGTTATCTCAGAGACAGAAGTTTTGGTAGACCCAGAGAATGTGAGTGCAGTATTTTCTTGGGAGAAGCTGAAGAATGTCTTTGGGGTACAATGTTTTCTAGTGATGGATGGTTACTATAGAAATTTTATAAAGGAAATTTTCACCTTAGCAGTGCCACAGAAGAGTCTGACTAAGAAGGGAGTGAAGAACCTATGGATAGATTCTTCCGACTAAGCCTTTTCTGATTTTAAAGAGAGATTGAAATCAGTACCGATACTAGGTTTTTTGCAGAGCTGGGAAATAGTTATACTTTTTATTGTGATGCATCAGTTATTGTGCCGTGAGAAGTGTTTACGCAGGGGGAATGAGTCATTGTGTAATGGTCTTAGCAGTTGAGGCCACATGAGAATAATTAACTGACCCATGATCTTGAGTTGAAAACAGTTATTCATGGCGTGCGTTGTTGGATAAATTACCTTTTAGGAGAGAATATTGTGGTTTAAAGTGACTGGAAAGTCACAAGTATATCTTTAACCACTGTGAACTAATTTCGCGATAGTGAAGGTTCATTGAATTTTTTCAGTCCCTTGACATTGGGATTTACTACATGTCTGGGAAAGGAAACACAATGGATGATGCATTGAAAAGGAGGAATCTGATACAGACAGTTTAGGAGGCCAACAGTGAGTGGCAGATCATGTCTCTGTTCTCTAAGATTCCATTGGAGGTACATGATAGATAGGGGTAGTAGATTCTTTCTTATGTAGTTTTTACCTATAGTCTACCTGATCGAGTGAGAATGATATGGATATCAGATGCAGATGAACTAGTTCTATAGTAGTGTGTGTCTGGGGGGGGACCCTATTCCTAGATGGACAGTCAGCGATGATGGGATCTTGTGTTTTCATGGGTGGGTATGGGTGTCAGCAGACATACGTGAGGATCTAATGTGGGGTTTTGGATTCTTTAGTTTGGGAAATTCATCATGGTGTTACCAAGATTTATAGAGATCTACACCATCAATATTGGTTTCTAAGAAGTAATAGTGATGTTTCTGATTTTGTGATGGGGTGTTCCATCGGTCAGCAAGTGAAAGTAGAGAATCAGCAACTAGTAGGGATTTTTCCACAGTTGCCTATTTCCGATTAGAAGAGGAACGATGTTGTGATGGACTTCATGACATGGTTACCAAGGTTTCCTCATGGTAATAAAGTAGTTTGGTTTTTCATTGATAGACTCACAATGGATTCACACTTCTTGCCGATCAATGATACCTTCAGTGTTGATGAGCTAGGAAGGTTGTACATCCAAGAGATTATATGTTTTCAAGGGGTTCCACACTCCATCGTTTCTCACATGGATGCCTATTTTACATCTCGGGTCTAGAAGTGACTACATAGGGCTTTGGGTTCATAGGTTCTTCTATGTAAAACTTACCATCACCAAATAGATGGTGAGTCTGAGCAAACGATTTAGGTGCTGGAGGATAAGATTTGAGCATGCATCCAAGATTTTAGAGGTTCTTGGGAGAATCATATATCTCTAGTGATGTTTTCCTACAATAATACTTTTCAGGAAACTATTCATATGGCACATTATGAGGCTTTGTATGGTAGGAAATTCCAATCACCCCAATATTGGCTGGAGGAAAGAGAGGTAGCTATGATGGGGCCTCATCTTGTCCCAGAGACCATAGATTATATGGAGTTTATTCAGAAGAGGATGGTTACTGCATAGTCATGGAAGAAGTCTTATGCTAGTCGGTGGAGATGACATTAGGTGTTCGAGGTTGGAGATTAGGTTTTCCTACATGTTACACCAAGATTATGAAACAGGTGGATTAAGACAAAAGGAATGCTTTCAATGAGATACGTATGGTTGTTTGAGGTTTTGGAGAGATTCGTCCGGTTGCCTATCTATTGTAGTTACCTCAAAGGTACTGAGCTATGCATGACGTCATCCACATTTCTCAGCTATAGTGTTACTTCTCAGACCTTTCCTGTGTTTTTCAGCCCAAGGAGTTTGAGTTGGATGTGGAGACATTGTTTGAAAGAAATCCAATCTGGATTGTTTATCACAACATGAAGGTTCTCCATGGCCGATTTGTTCCTCCAGTATGGGTGTTGTGGCATCATGGGTGAGTACATGAGATACTTGGGAGAGGGTGGCTGATATGTGATCATAGTGGTTGGAGATGTTCAATGATTCTTCTTATATGCCTACTTATTTGGAAAATTCGAAGACAAATTTCTTCAAGGGGGATTTTTGTAAGAATCCAGGTCTTCATTTTAAGTATGGAACTTTTTTTCAGGTGTTTTTGAGAAAAATAATAGTATTTGAGATTTAAAAAGTACAGTCCATGTACATAAGAGTACACACCATGTACCCGATTGTTGTCGGTACATGTGTACTTCCGTGTAACAGCCATGTAAATAGTCGTGTGGGGTGACCAGGAGACCGCCAACAGTGGGGCCCAGAATAGGCATATACACACCGTGTATCTTTAAAGAATACGCTATGTATTTTTATTTTTAATTGATATATCGGACTAGGACCACGTCTCATTTACTGAAATGACTTCTTCTGAACCCATCTCATCCAGGTGTGATAGATATCACCATTTCATCTCCAAGACCCAGTTTTTCCATCTGTTATCTAAATCAAACTTCGTCGGTTGTGTTGGAATTGTATCGGTGAGTTCTTCCCTCATCTAGGGCCTCATATCTTGATTTCTCTTCTTTGTGATGTGTTTGAGGTTGATATTTTTTGACATTTTTCTAGATATTCGACGTTCATGGTGGATGAAAAGGTTTAGTTTAATCTATATCGATCATATAATGTCGTGGTAGGTGGTTTGATACCTTTCATGATTTGTCTTTGAGTTTATATGACAATGTTCTGATTACCAAAGTTTCAAGTATTTCAGGTTAAAGGGTTTAAACCCTATTTTATCTTCCTTAGATTTATTGTTTGATTAAGGCTCTATTGAAGAGATATTATGTGAAATTCCATAGGGGGGATCTACTATGATTTCTCCCTTAGAGTGTCTTACTAATTTATGTTATGAGAACACATGGGGATTGATTGTGAGTGCTCCCTTAGAGCATCTGATATAATTTTTACTACAAGAAAACTGGGGGGATTGACTTTGAGGGCTCCCTCAGAGTGTCTATAGAAACATTATGAGACTACCAGGGTGAATTTATGTTGACTACTTCCCTAGAGAGTCTGTAGTTATTGCTGAAAGGCCATAGGGGGGAATTGACTGTGAGAGATTCCTCAGAGTGTATTTAGAATATATTATTTTATTTGATTAGAGGGGTTAGTCTATGTGAGCTACCCAGAGGGTTAGTATTTTTTTTTTTGCGATGCATCTGCCATGCCAAAGCACAAGCTTGGATTCATTATAGGTAGGTAGTCTTCTGAGATACTTGTTTGTGATGCTCTTTTGATTAAATTTTTAATATTAATTGTTAATGAAAGTAAATGGAAACATTATGTTTTGTTACTTTTATGTAACCCTAGTTTCTTTTCTGCATTTCCCTTTTACCTTCTTATATATAATCACTGAAATTTTGGCACCGAACATGCATAGGATGCCTATTGGGATACGTCTCACACCTTGTTTGGGTCATGCTTAAAAAACAGATTATATTGTTCTAGGTATAGATTTAGTAAAGAGCCCTTCTACATCAGGTACTTGATTACTCCAGAGCTAGACAACATGGGACCAAGCTGAGGATTATGATGCTGCTACAGTTTACTTGTTTTATTTTTTACTTTGTTTTAGTACTGAATTTTCCATCATCATGACTTGTTTGTATCATTTCCTAGACATATGTAACATTAAATTTTAATATATGTGTTTCAGTTGATTATCTACTTTCAGTATTTTGTTGTTAACAAATTGTATTGTATTACTACTTCCACTGTTGAATGTTATTGTTATTCCACCATGTTACTCTGCCAATGGGGGAATATACTCCCCACTACAACCCCCCTAGGCCCATTCTTCTAGGCGGTAGCCTCTGGTGTTCGGGGAAATGTGATTGAAGCCATTTGACCAACCGCGTATGAGACACCATTGGGTGACACCTAGAACCAAGACATTACACATATTAAGCAACAACAGAAGTCATCACATAAATAGGTATGGTCTGTACCCAGAAGAAAATTTTCATTACAAGAAAAGAGATAAACATTGAAATGATATAGGTATTGAGTGTATATTTGTGGATAACATTTTCAAGCACTCTTCTACACCCCATTGTGCAGCCAGAATCCACTAACCAAGGGGATATCATTCCCACGCCACACCTTCTCCTTACGGTCATGGAAATTTATAGGCCACTCCTTGAAGGTCAAATCATCTTCAACATCAATATCACCCTTGTCGATGATGTGAGAGTCATCATGAAGGTAATGATGGAGTTGCAACACATGAAATCATTATGCATCTAGCTCATGTATGATGAATGTGCTACCTGATACGCCATGTATCCAACATGAGGAAACACCTTGAAATACCCAACAAACCAAGATGAAAGATTAATCCCATGACCAAACCTTGTTACCCACAATGTGGGTCTCCTTCAAAAAAATATGATCCCCAATGTCACACTTCAAAGATCTCCTCCTATGACTGGGATAGGTTTTTAGGCAATCCTTTTCCTTCTTCATCCTATAATGAATCACCTGAACCACGTCTATCATTTTGTGTACCCATTCTGGCCTGTGATTTACTAACTCTCGAACCCTAGTCTAGCATAATGAAGAAAGAAAAGGTAATCCATAGAGGTATTTAGATGGCTCCATACCAATGGTGATTGGATACTATTGTGGTCAGTGGACTCTACTAATGTTATGGGACCTATACATGAACATCCAAAATACATGAATTAAGAGAGCAACATGTTTTCAACAGTATGTATGGTCCCCTATGTATGACCGTCCATTTTTTGATGAAATGATGTGATAAATAATATTTGAGAATAGAAAGAATATTAGAGACCTACCTACACCGGTGAGTTAAATTAAAGATCATCATAATAAATGATCATCATCGGTACTCCGTGAAGTCTCACCTCCTCCTCTAGATACTTCCTCGACAAAACCTCCAATGAGTTCAACTCATTGATTTATAATATGTATGACGATTTCATCAAAAAATACATTATGACACATATAGAATGATAATAAAGTATATAAATATATCCTCCCACTTCAATTGAGGAATATCTAATGGCTATAGAAAACCTCCGGGAACACGATGCTCATCCTTAACCATATAGAAGACCAAACATCAAGGAATAAACTCTAAAATTCTATGCTTCAACACATGACACCTATTATGTATCCTCAAACCACGGTACATCTTTTATATTCATGGATGAACAACTAAAAAATAAATGTTGAACTATATGAGAACAATCTCACACATCACCAAAGGAACGAAAAGCCTTCCCTGAAAAACATCTGCTGTTGTTCATACTCAGAACTCCTATAAATGGGCTTTCAATAAACAACATTGTATCTCCAGAACTCCGCCTCAAGATCCGTAGACTGGGAATCATTAACTAGATTCACCAAATATGTCAGCACCATCATCTAAAAAAGACAACTTATTCCCCAATCATCTCCTATATCGATATGTAAAGATGATAGTTTTTTACATTACTCATCTGGAATCACTTAATTCATGAACTGAACCACCACATAACTTTATTCAAAAAAAAGGCTAAAATATTCCCCTTTCTCGGTGTATATGATATTTCGATGTCGTAATCCTGTAATAACTGCATCAACCAATGTTGTTGCAAGTTCATGTCACCCTGGAAGAAAACATAACATGGTATTTTATGATTAATGAAGACCACAAAGCACTCTCTGATCAGGTAATGTCTCCACAACAACATTTAAAACCCCAATGCATCCAAATCAGGATCGTGGGTGGCATAATTATGCTCATTGGGAAGTAACTAACATGATCGATAAAAAATGAACAATCTCTGCAACATTAGAACACATCTTATCCACAAACATGATGCATCACCAAAAATGTCAAATTGAAATCCTTATGCTGGTCTAAAATGAACTGGAGCACTGACCAACTTATCCTTCAAATAAATGAAAGCTTCTTGACACTGATTTGTCCTTAAGAAAAACATGACCGTGTCTGGTCAATGCTCTCAAAGGAGATTCGACCCAAGAGAAATCAGTTACAAACCTACTGTAATAGCCCGCAAGACCAAGGAAAATTCATAACTCCACATCTATCTTAGAGAACCCCCAATACACAAATACTTTTATCTTAGACTAATACATAGATACTCTATAATAGGATAGAACATTACCCCTGAAAGAGACTTCTCGTGCACAAAACACACACTTTGAAAACATCTCAAATAGGTACAATTGATGAAGTACTCCCAAAATGACATGCATATTCTATGTATGCTCATACATAGACATGGGGTACATGAGGATTTCATCGATGAATCTCAAAATGAAATATTCTAGGAACTCTTGGAACATATGGTTAATGAACCTCTGTTGGAACCATGGATATTCTATGCATGAATTGGAGAATGGTTTGTGTTTTTTGTCAATCCTTATTGGAAGTTCCGAATGTGTGCTAGTAAAGAGATCATACAGTTTAAACAGACAATAGTATTGAAGGTGGCGCTATTTCAAAATGTTTGCTATATTTTTGGGCCTCAAAATCGGAAAATGAAGACATGGATTGTTGCTAAAAGTAGGTGTGTGCAAAGAGGAAGTGGTTGCAAAAAAGGTGGGTTGTGCGTGAAATATTTGAGATGTCCGCAAAAAACAGCGTGGTGTGAAAAATAGTGAGCGATGTTTTTCGTGCAAATAGTGATTCGGAATCAGAACGTCGACAAATGGAAAAGGGATGGGCTACACGAAAAATCTAGAGCAGTGTGCGAAAAATGATACCTGCGTGAAATATTACGCGCCAAATGAGATGTCTTTCATACTATAGGGGGTTTTGCGCATGGGGGTCAGAGACACCTATAAATAATATGTGACCCCCCTCATTCTATATGGTGAAATAATTAGAGATTATTTGAGGTCTGAAGCGTATAAAAGGTTCATGTAAAGGGGCTTGCGTGAAAATTTCCGGGTTGCGTGGAAAATTATGTGTTGCATGAAATATTTTGGTTTGCGCGAAAAATCCAAGTTGCGCGAAAAAAGAATAGCTATGCGTAAAAATTGAGGCGACACGTAAATGATTTAGTTGCACCAAAAAGGCGTTGTTGTACGAAATATTTTTCTGCGTGAAAAGTAAATATTGTGCGCAGTAGTAAGGTCTTGTGTGCAAAGGGTTGGTGTTGCGTGCAATTGTCAGTGAAAAGTGTTTGCACATTCTGGTTAACCGGTTCAGTGGTTCAGTGCGTTCAAGTGCATCATTTCTGAACTTCGATTCAAGTAGAGTCTCAAGATAAGTAGAGGCAAAGACTTCAATGCTAATATATTGAAGAGACCTTGACGTCTCTAAACTGATTGTGGCTTCACTAGAGGCTGTGAGCCAGGGGTAGTCAACGGGAGTGACCCGAGGGATGCAGTGGGCTATCCTTGAACTGTTGTAAAGGCAGTGATCCTGAGATAGAGTGAATATTTTCGAACCTTTGTAATCCACAACTAGTGAAGAATAGTTGAATTTGGTATGACTGGAAACCTCTCAGCGTATAATTCTTGGATGTAGCCCTTAGTGGTGAACCAATTAAAAAGTGATGTGTCTTATCTTTGCATGTGAATGTTTGATTGCTTCTCATATACATCATACAGGTTAAACTACTTCCTACAAATGTGGGAACAAGATCCATTAGTTTAAAAGAAAAAGTTGACACCATAATTCACCCTCCCCTCTCAGGGTGTCCCGGGATACTACAACCCCTTGATCACATCTGGAGAATTCGACACACTAAAGGTCACGACAACAAACTTATAATTCCCATGACAACAACAGAATGTAGTCTACGGTATATCATCATCCTTTACACAAATATGATGATATCATGACCCCAAATCAATCTTTAAGAACAAACTTTCACCCTTTATATGATTGAACAAATCATCTATCGATGGAATAGGATAGTGATTCATCATATTCACTTTGTTCAAGCGATGATAATCGACATGAAACTGCAAACAACCATCATCCTTTTCCATGAACAATACTAGTTCACCCAATAGTGACACACTCAATTGAACAATACCGCCCTAAAAAAGACCATCAAGATTTTTAAATAGCTTCTGCAACTCATGTGGTGACATCCTCTATGAAGGCATAATGATAGGATACATGCCTAGCTATAGATAGATTCCGAACATGATATCTCTTAGAGGGTGTAATGATAAAACATCCTCTATAAAGACAATAAGTTACTCTTCTACGGCCCAAATAAATGAAAACTACTAAACCATCAACGAACTCACCATCAAATAAGTCATCCTGGATTTCAAGGACAGGACACGCCTCTGACCCATCCGACAATCTCGCTCACCAATAAACACGACTGGCTCTCTATCATCATCAAAGAAAACCACCTTCATCCTGAAGCAATGCATGACAGGATGCACTAAATACAACCAATACACTAAATGGATGACATCACATGGTTATATTCATAAACCTTGGAAATCTCCCCAAGAGGTGTGTTTCCCTAACAGATGTTCATTTTCTCCGCATGATTCAAAAAAGTCAGTTTGGCTTCTAAGTGGTGTAGTAAACACAAAGTAAACTGGAAGCCTCTCTACCTTCATGTACCAAAACATGGAGAAGGGATGGTGATATAATGGATTGTGTCACTCCTGAATCAAACAAATCACACACCCATGTATAAAATATGTAAATAGTACATCAAAAGATGTCTGGATCCCATAGATCTGGCAACACTAATGCATGAAATTGACCCCAACCAACTCCACGACCACTCTGACCCTACTGATGACCACCACAATAGCCACTATCTACTCTCTATTGATGTGGAGAAAACCAAGGCTATCCTATTCCTTTCCTATATAATATCTACTAATCCAAGGATAATGCATCCTACTGCTGCCGCATTGGCTTGAACTGCCTCAACAGAGGAACTTGAAGAAGAACACATGATGCACACTAACTACCGAGAAAGTTTAGGCAGTCTCACTACCGATAGACTCATCCTCCATAATAAAAAAGAGGCTGATCAGATAGAATAGTTTTTAAAGCCCATTCACCTAGATAAACATGATAATATGGGATATGAACTACCCTCAGCCAAACAGAAACTCTTCTTCCCTAAAAACTGGGAACCCCGGATGACATATTTCTTTTGTGAGGAATCTGGAAGACTCCCATCTCATGATTATATGGTACTAGATAATTTCCTATCGATTACCTCTTCCTTTGAGAGTACCTCATTATATTTCTTCACCATAATTGGGGTTACATGTCACTGGATCTCTGGATAGAAAGCCTCCTCAAAATGCTCTCCCTGGCCTCATCATCTGGAAACAGGTGTCAATCATGTTGTAAAAGGTTCCTAAAATGGATTCAAAACAATAAAACACTATATATCCCTTGTTGAAGGGTAAAAAGATTCTAGATACTAGCCACCACCATGGTCTAAGAGAGTAACTCAACTCGGAAATGGTTTGAAGAATCCTCCCAAGGGACTATCGACTCTTCCAAATCCTCGATGAAGAAGAACCACCACTGCCTTTCTTCTCCAGGATATATCATCAAAACCATCCTCCAACAGTTCTATTATTGAGCAAAAATTTAGATGACATCTATCTCAACCTTCTTTAAATAGTGTTCCATGACTGCATCTAAAACAAATCCCATGTACTTCTATAGAATATGGAACTAAAACTATTGGAGATTTATCCCCAATGTGTCATCGTCATCAACCTCGACTCTGCGGAGGTCGGCTGGAATATATTATTGAAAAACTTTTGTGCAAACCTGATGAGGACGTCGACTAGAAGACATACCTACAAAGAAAATTAGATCTCTTAAACCAAGAATATGAAAGAATAAACCTTAATTAGTAAATTGTTTTTTGATATTAATTATATGATAGTGTATCTCGAGAACTGCCAATCCAAACATAGGTGCAAAGAAGAATAATCCACGATCCATTACTATGTCTCAACCCTAAAACAAGTATCATCTTGTAAGGTATCCATTGTAATCATAATGGAATGTACATTAGATCATAGGGGGAATTAAATACCCTTGTCTCAGATGGTCACCCATGTTTACAATTCCTAATATACTTAGATTACATTACTTCCCTACTAACCCATGCAACCTCACATGTGCCTAACTCCAAAATCCATCCTATCCCTCAACCTGCCACTAATACCACTCTTTTAGGACCCCTCCAAACAATGTGCACCCCTACTAGGAAAATAATGTGATAAGGGAGATAGTGACACCGATGTCCCAACTATAGTATGCCCTAGGATGGCGACTAGAACCAAGGGTATACTAAACACTCAAATGGGAGGCATTACCCTCTAAGAGAACACATGTAAAAGAGATATATAAGATATAAAACAGCCAAATCCTACTCATATTAGAATATAAAATAAATCCCATGTACACATATGTAATTTCATTCCAAAAAAACTACTAAAACTAAAAGGGAAAGCTACATGTACCAAAAGAATGTAAAACAGTAGTGAACACGAAGCCTGAACACCTCCTGCAATCCCAAGCTAGTATTAGCCATCCTGATTCTCAACCTACTCCAAGTTACATGAATAACAACATATATTTATACATAAGGTGAGTATAACATTATATGTAGTATGATCCTCCCCAGATCCTCTCATGAAAATCAATATAAATCATGTTAATATACAGTGAACAACAAGTGAAACTAACTCATAACCTAAATAGGTAAACTATGTTCCCAGTATCACCATGGATACTCTCTCTATGTATCACGTTCAATAGTGTATAATATAATAAATAATATGAAGGGTACCCATATCACGACTCGTCCCCCGGGGCCCCCTGACGTGACTACCCCAAGCCTGCATTCCATAGGCTAGGGGTTGTCGACTAGAAACAAAGGAGTATTCCCTAAAACTGGGGAGGAATTTACATTATAACTAGTACACATACACATCCAAACACACAGCAAGATATGAACACAAGAAAACTGTATAACCAAAAGAGTGCTGAAAGTAAAAAGGGGGTCGGAATACACACCCAACAGTAAAGGTAAAAGTATAACTGAAATACAATACAACTAAAGAAATTGAAAAGAAAAGCTACTGGATCATCCTCTGAGGTTCCTACCTGAATGGTAGGTACAAATCACCTCCTTAGCACTCCACGTCCACCCGTCTCCTCTATATACTGACACGTCGTATTGTCCACCGCCGGCTACCGTCCAGTCCTAGTACTCTCATCCTTAGTCACTGTTGTCCGTCGTCTATATCCAACACAATAAGGTGCGGGCATAACCTGAGAAGGTGTGAGTATAATGATATTCAGTATGGACCCCAAGACCCACAAGGTCTCACAAAATTCACCAAGGATAAACCAAAATGTATGAAATCTATAGATAACCCCTCTTAGGTATATGCCCATACATATACCTATGTTATCAAGTAATCCATCTCAATCATGAGGAAACACCTATGTATTGACTCATCTTACACCATGATTTATTCTAGGGGTAGTAACAAGTAACATTCCCAATAACAATGTCGAACACGTTGGATGCTAGATAACTCCTCCTCTATCGAGTAGAGTGGGCCTGTCGGGTCACATAGAGGCACTTCCCACTAACCTTGGACTGCTAAGGTAATCCTCATGTCGTGTACAGTGGGTCGGCCACGTCACCAAGGTGCTCCCCACCATGGGTATGTCGCATCACCAAGGCTCTCCCCCTCATGGCCTACTGAGGTACTCCTCCTGTCGAGTATCATGGTTCGGTCGTGTCACCACGGTGCTCCCCATTGGGACAGTCGAGTCACTCCAAGTCGAAATGGTCAGTAGCTATCAAGTCTCTGCCTCCCACTAGATTCCTGCACTATGTTCGCTCATCTCTGGGGGGATACGTTGCACGAGCTACTGGATGATACTCCAACTACCATGAAGTCATATTAAAATTTATCTCAAATGTCTTCCATGTAAAAGGGGTCTCAACGTAACATACGAAACA
Organism: Viscum album; assembly: GCA_963277665.1. Lineage (NCBI taxonomy): Eukaryota > Viridiplantae > Streptophyta > Magnoliopsida > Santalales > Viscaceae > Viscum > Viscum album. The sequence goes on from OY728137.1 coordinate 454,567,721, forward strand.
TGAATCCGACATCTAGTGTGTGAGTTATTAGCCTTTTAGTATAGGGGGCCTAGTTGGATTCGTGCTCGAAACAACCTGACCATTCCCCTTCTTAATCCAAATCTCATTGGGGTACCACTCAATGGGACCGTTTCACTCCATGATTTCTAGAGCCACTGATGGTTCTCCAAACGGACTACTGGTGCCAAATTTTGGCCAAAAAAGAAAATGGGTCGTAGTGGGCCCGGGTCCGGTCCGACCCAGTCGGACCAACCTGGCCCGAACCGGCCAGGTTCGCCCGGTTCAGCACGATCCGGCCTAGGACGCCCAGTTTGTGTTATCCCGACCCATTGGGTTCAACATGGCCAACTGAGTGGCCCGACCTGCTTGTTCCAGCCCGACAGGTCACTAGGGCTACGAGGGTGTCGCTGGGGAGGCACGTCCGAGGGGTTCCGCGAGTGAACGGGGCAGCGCCGCTCGGCCCGGGGCATCCTGGAAGAGGATGGTGCAAGACCGTGGGTTCGCGGTTCGGCCGCTGGGAGGCGGTCCGGCGACGTGGCGGCCGTCCGACGTCGGGGGGGGGGGGAGCTGCGGGGAACTAGTCCATCCTCGGGGGGGCTGTCTGGCCGCGGGGCGGTGGTCCGGCCGCGGGGCGGCGGTCCGGCCTCGGGGCGGCGATCCGGCCATGGGGCAGCGGTCCGGCGGAGGGAAGGTGCAGAGCCGCGGATGGGGGCGGGGACCGCAGTCGGTACGGAGGCTGTGAGACGACATCGTTGCGCCAGATCCTTCATCACGGTCGGCATGGGTGATGACCACCGTTTTCATGCACCAACCATCAAAGATTTCAATCTTCCTCCATTGCGAAGATTAAACCATTAAAGAAGAAAGAAAGAGGGGTCAGTCCATCTTTGCTTTCCCCGCAACCTCAACATTAGTGCGGTAGCAAAAGAATAAACAAGAACGATAACATGAATGTAAAATCCTATCCTCCCGCAATGATTGTTCCTAACCAGAAAAATAAATATAAGGGGTGTACAATTTAAGTAATAAACAAATAGAAAGAAACCCCTACCTCAGGTTGTTCATTGATGTTGGCGTGAGAAAGAAGTATCAACGTCAATTTTTCGTAGATAAAGACATCCCATGTTGGAGGGAGTTGAAGAAATCTGCATTTGTCACACCCGCCACACGCTTCCGATCCTAGGATCGTTCGTTGGTTCTTCGGAGTCGAAGGAGTTCTTCATCGATGAAAGTGTTCTTCGTGGAAGAATGTGTTCTTCGTTGAAGAGATTTCTCCCAAAATTTCTCCTCTCCCAATTCCACAAAATTTTCAATGTACCCAAAATGTGATATGTTTCACCAAATTTAATTGTTGGAACAATTCAAAATGGGTTAATTAATCACATAGGTTGGCATAATTAAGTGGGGGAGAGTTTAAATAATTAATGTGGAGGATGCTCAAGAGGCTCCTCTACATGAATGAGGGAGGTGAAGAGGATTAGGCCTCAGGTGGTCCCCAACACCATAACCTCTTATGGGAGGTTAGGCTCAGGTGGTCCCCACTACCATAGCCTCTCATGGGATGTTAAGGTCTGGTTGTCTTGAATTCTCAAATTCCACATGGAGGTTTTAAAAAATAAAATAAAATGTGCAATTATTTAATTTTATTATTTCCACGAATAACCCAAAAAATAACATTCATCCTCAACCAACTACTATCGATGTGGAAGTCTTCTTAAGTGAATAATGACATAGTGAGTTCAACGGTGCCCTCAGATTTAAATTATGAGCATTGGTTCAAAAGTTAGAAAAACCAGCTCCCACCTATACAGAACGTACCCATAAAAATGTTCCAAAATTCATTCCGGGCACTCTGGGCCTCGGAATCATGCGGTGTCACTTTTTACAGACTAGTAAATTTCCCATATATTAAAAAAATTACATAAAAATTATAGGACTTTCCATTCTCCCCACCCCCCTCAGGGATTTACGTCCTCGTAAGCTACAACTCAAACTAAGGGAAAAAGTGGGGTTACTGAGCACGTAGCTGAGCCTCCCGCTCCCGTGTGATCTCGTGGAGGTTCCCATGCTGCCAATAAAGGTACACCAGAGGTATCGACCGTCCACAAAGGACCTTCTTCTATCAATTCTTAATATCTACTGGAAAATCCATAAAAGTCACCCCATTGTCAATGTCCAGCTCTCTATGAACAATTATGTGAGAAGGGTCGTGCACATATCTCCACATCTGGGATATGTGGAAGACGTCGTGCACCCGGTGCAACTGAGGTGGAAGAGCTAAGCGGTATGCCACCTTTCCAGCACTGCTGAAGACCTGAAAGGATCTGATGAATCTCAGAGATAACTTAACGCCTCGCCCAAATCTCTAAAAACCTCATCAAGGTGAGACCTGTAGAAAGAGGTCGTCACCATCCTTGAACTCCATAGGTCTCTATCTCATGTCCGCATATGAATTCTGTCTGGTCTGTGCAGTCTTCATCCACACCTAGATGATCTGCACCATCTTTGTGGTATCCCATACCATCTCTGGTCCCACGAGTGCTGACTCCCTGGGGTTAGTCCACCACAAAGGTGATCTGCATGGACTCTCGTAAAACACTTCAAAAGGTTCCATCCCTGTGGTGGAGTGATAACTATTGTTGTATGAAAACTGCACCAAAGGTTAGTGATCCTCCCAGCTACGACTGAAGTTGAGGACACAAGCTCGAAGCATGTCTTCAACGGTATGAATGGTCCACTCAGTCTGGCCATCCATCTGAGGATGGAAGGCGGTGCTCAAACGAAGATTCTTCTCGAAGCCTTCCTACAACCCCTTCTATAGCTAGGATGTAAAACATGTATCATGATCAGATACAATCGTCGATAGTACTCCATGAAGCTACACAATCTCCTGCACCTAGAGGTGTCCCAAGCTCTCTACTGAACCCTTCTCTATAATAGGTAGTAAGTGGGCCGACATGGTGATTCGGTCGACGATCACCCAGATAAAGTCATACCCTCTAGAGGTACATTAAATTATTGTCATGAAGTCTATGGATATTCCATACCACATCCACTCTGAGACCTCCAATGGTTGAACCAAGCCTGCTGGTACCTGATTCTCCACCTTCAATTTCTGGCAAGTGAGGCACTAAGAGACAAACTCTGCTACTTCTTTCTTCATTCCCAGCTACCAGTGCTATCGCCGGAGATCCCGGTACATCTTCGCCACTTCTGGATGTACCAATAGAGGGTATGTTTGGATCTCCCTCAACACTTCCTCCATAAGTGACACTGGTACGATGGTATGTTCTTAAAAAGGATGACATGCTCCCCACCTTTAGAAAATCCATCAGGTGATAGTCCTGGGGATATCCGAGCACATCATTCCTTGCAGTCAGTGTCCCCACACTTCACCTCCCTGACATGTTTTAGAACTGGGGGAGTGACTGTAAGAGACTAAAGAAAAACTTCTCCATCCCTATCCACAAAGGATATTTATAAACCAGTCAGCTGCTCCATCAACTCACCTAGTAGTTGTATACAAGACCTCATGCTGAGTGAATCTGCAACATTTTCCCCCTTCCTAGGAGTATAGACCATCTTGAATTCATAGTCCTAGTGGAACTCAAGCCAATGTCGATGTCTCAGGTTTAGGTCATTCTAAGAGAAGATATACCTAAGACTCTTGTGATCAGAGTACATGATAAAACGGTCACCCATCAGATTGTGTCGCCACATATTCAATGTGAAGTCCATTACTTCTAACTCCATGTCATGGGTAGCATTGTTCTGCGCGTGCTGTCTCGGCTATTGAGAACCATAATAGATCACAGCTCGCTCCTGGATCAGGACACATCCGAGTCTGGTCCCTGATGCGTTACAGTAAACTACGTACCCTATGCCCTTCCCTGGAAGCCTCAAGATGGGGGAACTAGTCATCCTCTGGCTCATTTTCTGAAAACTCCGCTGGAATTTCAATGACCAAACGAAGGGTTTCCCCTTCTTCGTCAATGCTAATAGTGGTGATGTAACTCTAGAGAATTCTGGCACAAAACCTCCGTTAATATACAACCAAACCTAGGAAACTCCGTACCTCCATCACACTCTTGGATGGATCCCATGCATGTACCACCTTAATCATCACTGGATCAACTGCAACTCTAGCCTCCGATATGAAATATCCCAAGAAGTGAACATCTCAAATCCAAAACTGGCACTTAGAGATCTTACAATAAAGATGGTTCTCTCAGAGTTTGTCCATAAATACCTACCCGTGATATGCATGCTTATCCTCTGTAGTCGAGTATATCAGAATGTATTCGATGAAGACTAATACAAAGTGACCATGGTATGGATGAATGTTCATGTTCATGAGTCCCATGAACACTATTGGAGAATTGGTTGTGCTGAATGGCATGACCAATAACTCATAGTGGCTGTACCGACATCTGAAAGCAGTCTTCTGCACATCCTCGCCTCGAACTCTGAGCTGGTGATAGCCTGATATGAGGTCTATCTTTTAGAACTACTGTTCTCCCTTCAACTGATCAAAGAGGTCATCAATCCTCGGGACTGGATACTTGTTCTTCATGGTAACCTGGTTCAAGCAACTCTATTCAACCCAATGCCTCAAGCTCCCATCCACCTTCTTGGAGAACTGAATCGGGAGTTCCCAAGGTGAATCTTTGGGCTAGATGAACCCCTTCCCCTGCAATTCCTCTAGCTATACCCGCAACTCACGAAGCTCGGTGGAAGCCATCTGATACGCTGGTGTAGATATCAGTGTCGTCCCAAGGTACACGCCAATGTAGAAGTCCACCAATCTATGAGGAGGTAAACCAGGGACATCATCAAGGAAAACATCTGTGTACTGGTCCACCCCTATATGATAACTCAGACTCTCCACTTCAACTACTCTGAGGGTAAGGCTAGCCAATTGATTAGTGATTGGATGAAACCTCCACCAGACAAGTCCATCATGTGCTTCAAAGGCTCCCCCCTCACTGATGAAGGTAATCCTGGTCCCATCTGTATGGACACACCACACATTATGCCTCATATAGTCAATCTGAGCATGGACATTATATAACCAGTACATACCCAAGATGATGTCGTAAGGCCTCGATGTTGCTACTAAGAGATCCCAACCAAATCTCTCACCTCTTAGTGTAAGCTCACACTGCTGGAACTAGTGCGTAATCATTGACTCTACTCCCAGAGGTGTCTTTAGCTATAAGGATCGAGTCAATGGCTCTATCGGAATCTCTGAGCTCTGAAAATGGGTAGTGTAAATAAAAGAATGGCTGGAAGTAGTTCCTATAGGTACTGAATCTAAGGTGGAGTAGAAATAAATCGTACCTCGTATCATCTCCGGAGTTCCATGATCGTTGGCCTTAACTGCCTCGATTTGAGCTCAACCCTACCACCTACTCCCTGCAGTCGGAGTGGACCTCCTGGTGGTGGTGGCGGTAACATCTTGATTTATTTCCCACTACCAACTACACGGACAGCTCCTCTGCCACATCGGCCTACTCCCTTCGGACCTCCTCGGTCAAACCTCTATCTCTGTCTGGGTGGTCCTTCGACCATTAGCTGATCATCCGTATGAAGGATCGGACAGTCACGATCCATGTGACCTTGCCTGCCACAAGTGTAACCCTTCTTGCTCTTGGCATGTATATCTACGCCTCAGGTGCCCCGCGCAACCGATCCTGAGTCATGCGGTCGTCCACTAGTAGGTCTAGTCCGCTTGGACCCCTGTGATGTCTATCTACTACAAGCTCTAGAAGACTCCGCTATGCGATGACTGGTAGTAGTTCTCATAGATGGTGACTGCTCGGCATGAAAAGTATCCACCAAGAGGGCTCTCTCAAACACCCCCGCCTGTGTCGGGAAGCTTAGTGAAATCACAGAAGCCCTGATCTCACGCCTAAGCCCCTTCTCAAATGTTCCGACCCTGAAGAAAGGGTACTGCACCATATCGGTGGTGTAACGTGAGAGGTCAATGAACCTCGCTGAGTACTGAACCACGGTCATGCTGCCCTATTGCAGATGAAGTAGCTCATGAATTCACATTGCACGAAGAGTCACTAGGACAAACTCTACCTGAAATAGGCTTTCGATATCTACACAGAGAAGCGTCACCTCGTCATAAACCAGGAGCATCAAGCTCCACCATCTTCCTGCTTCTGCATGTAGAAGGTTGGCGGCAAGGATCACCATGAGATCAGCTGGTGTCCCTACTAATTGGATAATACTCATCAGTGCCTCCATCCAATCCTCAGCCACCTGTGGGTCCATCTCTCCCCTGAACATAGATATCATCTGGTGCTAGAACTCGTGCAACGTGCTCAAGCGATGTGCACTATCTACTGCTGGAGCCGACAACATCGGTGGACCAACGGGTAATGGTACTTCTACTACCTCCACTGGTGCCTCTACTGGAATCCCCCCCCCCACCGAGGCCTCGTCGCACGGTGGGCTAACAGTGCGTACAACTCATGGAACCCTAAGTGGCTGTCTGCGTGGAGGCATACTGAAAAGAAACAGGTGTGCCATGGTCAAAAGGCTATACCTGGTGAGCTGACATGGTCAATAAGTTATACCAGGTGAGTTGACTCAAGTGTTCAAGAAGAAGACTCTTCAAAACACACATGAAATCATTGTTTTCATGCACTGAGTTGAAATCAGAAGTCAGGGTCCTGGTGTATGGATACGTTAGCCACTGAACCAACATTGGATTCCCTAAACTGATAACCACACTTATTACACATAATACTATTGTTGTTAAAAGAAAGATCATAGTCATAAGTTCTTCAGTAGAACCGACTCCTCTGATACAAATTTGTTGCAACCCGTCCCCCAGGGCCCGTGCTATGCCTACCCCAAGGCCACCATCCATAGGCTATAGGCTGGCAACTAGCACCAAAGGAATATTCCCTAAAACTAGGAATGCAATTCCTATATAACCTGTAAACATACGCATCCGAACACACAACAAGATATGAACAAAAACAAATTGTATAACCAAAAGAGTGTTGAATGTAAAAAATGGGCCGGAATACAAGCCCAATAGTAAAGCTACAAGTACAACTAAAATATAATACAACTAAAGAAATAGAAAAAATAGCTACTGGATCATCCTCTGAGGTTCATACCTGAAGGGTACGTATAGATCACCTCCTCATCACTCCATGTCCACCCGTCTCATCTACGTACCGGCACGCCATATGTTCCACCTCCGGGTATCATCTTGTCCTGGTACTCTCAGCCTCAATCAGTGTTGTTCGTCATCTGCATCCAACACAACAAGGTTCGGGCACAGCCCGTGCAAAGGTGAGTATAACGATACTCAGTAGGGACCCCGAGACCCACAAAATCTCACAAAATCCCCCAAAGATAAACCAAAAAGTATGAAATAAATGGATCGCTCTACTTAGTTATATGTCCATACATATACCTTAGTTATCAAGTAATCCATCTCAATCGTGCGGAAACATAGAGGTACTGACTCAACTAACACCAGGATTTATTCTAGGGGTAGTAACAAGTAACATTCCCAGTCACAATGTCGAACACCTTGGATGCTGGAGAAATCCTTTCTATCGAGTATAGTGGGTCTACCGCATCACACATGGGTGCTTCCCACAAAACCTTGGAGTGTTGAGGTACTCCACCTGTCAAGTACCGTGGGTCTGCCACCTCACCAAGGCGCTCCCTCTCGTGGCTTGCTGTGGTACTCCTCCTATAGCATACCATGGGACTACAACATCACCAAGTTTGTCCCCACCATGGGTCTACTACGTTACCATGGAGCTTCCCACTAGGCCAGTTGAGTCACTCCAAGTCGAAATGGTCAGCAGTCATCAAGTCTCAGACAACCATTGGGTTATCGCACTATGCTCCCTCATCTCCGAGAGGATCCTCTCCATGAGGTAATGGTCGATACTCCAACATCCATGAAGTCCCAAAAAGATGTATCTCAATGGTCCTCCACGTCAAAGGGGCCTCAATGTAATAGAAAATGCATTAATCAGACGCTCGGTCTATGAGTTATTAGCCTTTTAGTCCTAGGGGCCTAGTCGGATTCGTGATCGATCCATCCTGACAGTTCCCCATCTTAATCCAAATCTCAATGGGGTATCACTCAATGGGAAGATATCGCTTCAATATTTCCATCGCCAATGATGGTTCGTCAAACAGACGTTTGATTCCAAATTTATGGCCACAAAAGTAAATGGGTCATAGTGGGCCCCGGGTTCGGTCCCACCCGGTCGGACCGACCCCACCCATCTCGGACGTGGCCGACTCAGTTTGGTTTGACCCAGCCCAACTCCTTGGGTCTGGCTCAACTTGCAGTGCAGCCTGGCCCGCTGGGTTTGGCCCGGCCTACTGACTGGCTCGGCCTATTGGGTTCCCACCACCATAACCTGTCATGGGAGGTTAGGCCTGGGTGGTCCCCACCACCATAACCTCTCATGGGAGGTTAAGGTCTTGTGGTCCCCACTTCTCAACATCCACATGGAGGTTTTAACAAATAAAATAAAATTTGTGATTGTTTTATTATATTATTTCCACGAAAAATCCAAAAAATAACATTCACCCTCGATAAACTGCCATCGAGGTGAAAGTCTTCTTAAGCAAATACCGGCACTATGAGTTCAACGGTGCCCTCAGATTTCAATTTTGACCACCAGTTCAAAAGTTATAAAAAACCCACTTGCATGTTTACAGAATTTACTCCATCAAAAGATTAGAAATTCATTTCGGGCACTCCGGGCCTCGAAATCACGTGCCGTCAATTTTTACAGACTTGTAAAATTCCCATATATTTTTAAAATTAACTTGTAAATTCCGAGTCTTTACACCCTGATACTACATTCCCATTGGTTTTCCTATTTTATCTAATGTCACTCACCCTAAGAATTTCTCTCAAAAAAGGATTTCTCATAGTCACCATGGCGTAGCACCAAAACCTACACCTCATGAAAGAAAACTGCCACGTCCACATAGCCAAAGTAATCAGGTAGATTATTGGAGATACCACAGCACGCACAATGTGTATCAGACATCAGGTATAATACCTCAATACTTTATATCCCATAGACTATATAAGTATCTTAAATCCATCAAATCATATAATCATTACATTATAGTAGTACATATGATAATATGTCCAAAAAACATGCGTGTGATTAAACAAAATCCATTAAAGACCTATAAAAACATATATGACGAAAACTAACCACTATGTTGAACTATACAAGTATCTACCATGAGATAAGTGTGAGGCCATTGGGGAAACTCATCCATCCATCTTCCTATCAGAAAGATGGGGAAAACACCCCATGGGGCACAGAATCCCCCATGTGTAAGTTTCCCTAACCGATAGGGTGGTGTAGCATATAGAAACATAAAAGGAATATAAAATAATATATCCCTAAACCACACTATGGTAATAAACTAGTATTTGAATCAATTTTAGCTAATGTCTCTTAGATTCCCAACTACCACTGTTATGACTATGTATCCTATAAGTACACAACCATTTAAAAAGCTACAATAGATTACCTTATCCATTTTTATTTGTGTCACGTTACGTAAATTTATTATTTAAAAATTTATTATCCATTATAATTTCCATAATAATTTTTATTCGCATTCCATCCAGGATACTTTCCCTCTAGTAATAACCAAACCAAGTCCACAGTTTCATTAAATTATAACCCCAACTTTTCATCCCAAGAAGCTCCAAACCTATGGGATACATAATTTATTCAAATATTTTTTAATACAACTATAACTTTTATATAATTCTAGGTATTCTATGAAAACATACTATGCTTCGAAATAGAATGGGTTCAACATAACGAGTAGATGAAATTCTCGTCGAGTCTTCACAACCAATAGGTGGAGCATAGAAACATCCATCCTCGAGAATATAATCATGGAATGAATAAGGAATATCCTATGAGTCATCTCCTATTTGGGAATGAGGGTAATAAATACCATCGACCTCATGAAGTAAGGATATTAATACTAATAAATAAAATCATATTCAACAACAACAACATTGATATAAATGGAAATTCCAACATAAACCTATTCCATCATCCCTGGTGTCCTCCCCGACACCAAAATGCATAAGATAATGCATATCGCCACTATAGCCATCAACTAATATAACCAACAGTAGGACAATATTCTGAAAAAATTACAAAATCCATCTAGTTACATCTCAAAAAACATTCTATAGGAAACAAACAACAAAGAAAATGGGCTCTTGTCCCTAACCAAGGCATTCAGACTTCAAACATGACGAGATCTCAAGACTCCAAAGTAGAGTCACTATACCTCACAAGAAAAAGGGTAACATAGAACCCTACAAGGAATTATCATTCATCAAACAAATGGTTCTTTAATCCATATTGAATTACCCAATTAACATAAACAAGCATAACTGCATCCATTTTGTTTATAACCAAGTGCAACAACAATAATAAGATTCATTAAACATGCCAATTTATCATTAGCCAATAAATTTATAATTAATCTTGGAATTATGTTATTCAAAAATTTACATGAAGAACGTCATGATAAAATTAAATGATTAAGTATAACAAAATTTTTAAATCAAGAGACTAACTGTTATAATGGTATTTAGTAATAACATATGATTGATTCCAATTCATTTTATCCAGTTGGAATATTTGTTATATGAATTTCATTGTTATATAGTGGGTTAAAACATTAATACTCTATTACTAAAAATAAATAGAATAGAGAATCCATGAATAACCTACCTTAAAAGCTTTTTGATGTTATTTTCACAATAATGGGACAATATAATGGATAACGATCTCCTGTAACGCAACAGTTGCATCCACCTGAGGATGTTGTGACACAGTCCAAACAACCAACACAAAAGAAAGGTTTTATTGAAATATGTATAATATGTTCCATAACATAAAATGGGGAAACAAGAGGAAACAGATAGAAGAACCTCATATCGAAACTTGCTGCTTTCACCAAAACAGGGGGCGAAGATGCAGTAGGAAGAAATCTAGGCAAAACCCAATCGAAGTTCCACACAAAACATTTATTTATCCTCATGAATGAATTGGTTTGGGTGCCTTGTAAACATAAAAACTTTATAGAATAAAAAGGTGTAATGTATCTCATAATTTTGAAAATCTAAATGGAGGAGAGGTTTAAATACGGTTTAGATTTTCCAGTAAAGGCATATTATGTCAACATTACACAATTTGAATGAGTAAAGTCACCCAAAACCATAAGAAAATTAATATAGGAGTAATGGGATTCTAATGTGCCTTAAATATCATAAAATAAGGCTTTGAATGCATTTTACGTAAAAAACATCAAATTGGTGATATTATAGGATATTGGGAACACTATTCAATGATTGATTTGGAAAAAATGTAGCACCTCACAAAAGATGAAGATGAATCACTAACACTGAAAGATGAAGATGAATGACCAATAGATGAATATGAATCACTGACACCGACAGATTAAGATATCTCTCCAACATCGATTGATGGGGATAACTCACCAACACCTACAATTGACGATGACTCACCAACAACAATAGTTGAAAATTCCTCATCGACACCAACAGATGAAGATGACTTATTAACATTGAAATATGAAGAAGAGTCAATGACATATGAAAAGGAATCACTAACGCCGAAAGATGAAGATGACTCATCAACAAAATCACATGAAGAAAAATCAGAAAAAATGATAGGAGAAGATTACTCACCGACAGATAATGAAGACTGATTAGCATCGGAAAATGATGATAACCCACTAACCCTGAAAATTGAAGATGACCCACCATCACCAAAAAATAAAGTTGACTCACCATTAGATGAAGATGACTCACCAACACCAAAAGATGAAGACGAATCACTAATATGTGAATATGGATCACTAAAAATGATATATTTAGATTAATCACTAACACTGAGAGATGAAGGTGACTCACCAACACCGGTAGATGAAGATGACTCACTGATAGATGAAGATGACTCACCAACACCAAAAAATTGAATATGACTCACCAAAACTGATAGATTAGTATGACTCACTGACATCAATAGTTGAAGATGACTAAATGAAATTTAATGATAAATATTACTCACTAATAGATGACGATCACTCACCGAAACCGACCAATGAAGACTTGCAAAAAATGATAGATGAAGTGGAATAACAGACAACATTATTAATATCTACCTCAACGAAAGCACTGTTCAGATCTATCTCATTGACAAAATTGTTCCAAAAACTAGAAACATTATTTATATGCCTAGGAATTGGGAAAAGTGTTGGGGATAAGTCACCTAGTCCTCCCAGAACACCTCAATCACCATATTTCAACAATGGAATGGTCTAGAGAGTTTTAGACCATTACTCATGATAATCATTTAGTAATTGAATTATCTACAAACTTGATACAAAATAATAGATCTATTTTCATTGTAATAAATGTTATGTTATCTAGGAAACCACTATTTTAAGATATATATAGCAAGAGAATTATTCAATAAAATATAAAATTTTTAATATTATCATTAAATATATTCCAATTGATAGATTTGATGAATTTATGACGAAACCAAAACTCTATCCTCTAGTATTGGCCCATGAAAATAAATAATGTATAGTTCAATCACATTTTATTCTATTCTCTCGATGGGAGAATAATTAATAAAATTATATTTTCATTCTCGATTCTAAATATGGTGTTAATATTGAAAGTCATATAAAAAGGTCTAGCTGATTCAATTTATGATTATGATTTTTGGGGAGTAAATCAATATCATAGATATATATATTTTATCACTATGTAATTTAATTACATCAATAACATTTCTTAAAATGTATGTGTGATCTCATTAAAACATTATACGAGAATGGATTTTTAATAATTAAAAAATGATAAGATATTAGTTTAAAAGTATTTCCAAAAAATTCATAAGAATATATTAAAGAACCATTACAATTTTTTTTACATTTTTAATTATTTTAATTAAATTTTTATTTAAATGTTTTATATTTCATGTAAATATTTGAATTATTGGATGGATAATATTCCTTATAACATTGTATTCAATTCAATAGAAAAAATACTTCTCTGAAATCCACCAATCAATCCAGATGAAGACTAGTGTTGCAGATTAGATTTTAAAAAAAGAAATGAATTGTTTTTAATTTTTAGAAGGAAAATATTCCTCATGAATTTATTTTTGTATATTTTTTTTGAATAAATAGTGATAAATAATTTAATTATGGTTTTTATTATCATAATAAAAATTATATAGTTGATCCCAAAAATTGATAAATAATTATATCAATATAAATATTTTACATGCACAAAATAATATTTAGTTATTATAATTTTGAAGGGAAGATGTGATGTACTGTGTTATGATTATGCTAATAAAATTTTAGAAGAATAAATACTTGATGGTGTAAATGACGTAAATAAAAAAGATACCATATTTTTTTGTTGATGAAATTTGTATAAATATTGATTTGAATGATTCATAAGAAGAAAAAGGAAAAGAGTGGATAAAATTTAATGAGTACATTAATTGATGAATTCAAAATATCATGAACAAAATGGTGATTTTAGTAAATAATTTGGATGAAATTAAATTACTATTAAACAGTGTTCAAATTAAATTTTTTATTAATTCACAATTCATTGTACCTGATATTTCCAAATGGATTTTAAATTATTATAATGTTTTATATCATCGATGATGCTATGAAAGGAAATAAGTTCTAAAAAATTAAAAAAAAACTGATCATAGTTTAGTTTTGTGGATGATTGAAAACATGAGTTCTTGTATTGTTTTTTATTGATTTATGTTTACTACTGCATTTTAATAACAATTGATGGTTCTTGATTATATTTTTGAACATCATATTTTTTAAGACACTAATTTCATTTATCTATGATATTTTATAGATAGGAATGAGTAAATAAAATGGATATTTGCATTCATTTGTTTTCTTTCATTTATATTTATGATTGGATAAACATATATATTGATACCAACTATAAGATTTTATAAAATAATAATAATTTTCGAGTTATTTTAAATATGGAAATATTCATGTAGATATGAATGTACCAAAATTTAGAATAATTTTATAATTAGATATTAGAAAAATATATTCAAGAAAATAATGTTATATAGATTAAAATTTATATTGATAGAATTGTTATCATAATTTTATGTTTATGTATATTTATACTTAAAAGAAGAATCAATCCTTGTAACAGTTTGGAACCAATATTATTTCATATCTCGAAGTGGAAGGAAATTGAAAAGAGTTGCCTCATTTTTATTCAGAAACATCATATAATTTAAATCAATCAATAAATTAGACTTGAAACTTTAATAACCATGTAACAAAAAAATCCTATATTCCATAAATATTGATGAAATATATAATTTCACAATAAATTATAATTCTTCGATAGGTTATGATAGAGACAACATTGTGTTTTTATAAAATTTAATACACTATTAATATTATTTAATAAATTGAAAATTATAACATTTAAATTAAATATATATTTTTGGATATTAATATAAAAATATTGTTATTATGTATACAATTTTAGAAAAATAAAATATATTTATATAAATTTAATTTTTTTTGTAAATTCATTATATTCTTCGAAGATAACTTTTCTCCAAAAACTTATTTTATTTTCAATTTTTGAACAATTCATTATTTTTATTTCTCAAAAAATATGAAAAAATAATTTTATAAAAACTCATAATTTTATGTCTAATTTCAATAATATCTATGGTTGAATTTTTGAAATTTCTCTAAATGGATTCTTTTTTTGACGAATAATGAAAATTTCTAGTTTTTCATAGATAGATTGATTTTCTTTAAATGAATCCATAATGAACCATTTGTTTAAAAATATTATTAAAAGTGACATGAGACTTATTATATATCTATTATTACAATATTATTCAGTAGAATTATTTTTATATCAATTATAGTTAAATACGAATTTTCATTTTTTGAATGTATTGTCTTTGGAAAACCGCTCTTCCATCATGTCTATAGGATTAATTTTTAAATTAATGTTTCTAAATTTTTTTATTATCATTTGAAAAACAATTTAATATTTAGAATCATCATTATTAATATTATTTTAAATCGAAAAAATAATTGTTTATAACAATTAATTGTGAATATAATTAAATTTTATTAATGTGATTAATGTACTAATTGTTTTATTAGGTGTTACTCTATAATGTTTAGAGTATGACTATGAATAATAATTTTCAAAATGTTATTTTATTAAAATATATAAATATTTTCCTTCCAAATAAGAAATATATTGTTGATTGGAATCTATTTTCTTTGCAATGACTTTATGTGTTTGGATTCTTTTGTTTAATACCAAAGTAGATTCTATGTGAGTTCGACTCCCCAACATACACCACCCATTAGTTACCTGTAACACCCCAAGATTCCATGGTACATTTTCTTTCGAATAATGCAATGACATGCATTGTACGCAACTTCGAGATTCTAACACACCACAACCAATCAAACTATCCGTTATGAATAGTAATACCTACTTTTTAAAATTTTATAATTTCTATCTCTCAAAATAGACTTCATTTTTGGATTCGGAATATCGAAATTATCCTAGGGTGAAATTTTGGTACTATTTGGATAACTTTCATATTTTGATGAATAGTGAAAATTACTAAATTTTAATTAAAAACAACTTTTTTAATCAAAATAATTAATAGTGATAAATTATGAATTTGAGTGGTTTTAAAGTATATTTAGAATATATTTTTACCATTTAATACAATGTTGGTCATTGGACATAATTTCACAATTAAACCGAACATAAATAAGTATCAATCTTTTGATAGTTATTATATCTTAAAAACACGCTTTTTGTTTTGACAGCGGGAATTAATTTTAAATTAATTTCTGCCACTTATGTGTTTTGAATTTGGAAAAATGGATCCCATATTTGGAATCAGTATGTCTAAATTGTGTAAATAGGTGACTTTTATTTTTAGACATTTTGAATAATTACTTCGGTAAATATTTTATTTACCATGGTTAAGGGTAAATCCGGTAAATAAGGGTTAACAAATAATATTATAATAATACTAAATTACCCTAAAACGTGTCCTAACCTTATTGGTGGATACATGTCCGACCATGGGCATCTTTGGGTCGATTTTGGGACCCCATTGATCCACTTGTAAGTGATAGGGACACTTTATTTTAATTAAGTTAAAATGAATACAAAAATGACACAAGCATATATCTTTTAGCAAAACAATTATTACACAGGGTTATATATGTTGTATTTTAGAGTATAAATATTAATTAGAAAGATAAGAGGATTTCCTACATAATGATATTTTATCTATAATTTTTAGATATTATATAATTTAATATATTTATGACACAATAATGATGCAGTAATTACGATAATAGTGAAAAATTAAAATAATTGATATTATAAATAACCAAATAAATATAATTTAAGACTTTTAATGAATTAAAATAATTTTATAGGATAATATGACATATTATTATTTATTTAATTCTCTTTTTTCGAAGTAATCTTTCTGTTATGAGTTTCAAAAAAATCAACTATTGAATAGTGTCAAAATGGACATAAAAGAGTTTTTTTAAAAAATATTATATTATTAATTGATATTAAATTCCTAAAAATATAAGGTCCGGGCAAGAGACTTATATCATGATATGTATATCATTAATGGACCACTTGTGTGTCTCTTGGATGTATATAGTTTGTTAATTAACTATATAATATAAAAATACAATGTGACATGGTAAATGTCAAACTAATTAACTAAGAGTTAATACTTAATGATAAGGTTAATATATTAACCCAAACCTGTCAAAATTCTATTGGTTGAATGGATTTAGACCTATCCCCACCTGAAACGTTTAATAATAAACTTTGGAGCCATTAGAAACCGAATATGAATTTATTATAAATTAATATTTCTAGATTTTCCAAAGGTACCCCTCACCCCTCTTATAAAAGGGCACTCCTCCTTCTCATTTCTTCACACCTTCAAAGCTTTTTGGTTCGGCCAAACCCTGCCCAAATACTCTCTCAACTTCTCTAACTACAACCTAGAGGCCTTATTTTGATCAGAAAGCCATCCTAATGATCCCTTTTGATCAAATCAAAAGGAAGAACTCGAAGAAGAGGTAATGTTTTCACCGCCCCTTTTCAAGTTCCATTCTTATTCCACTTCCGTTTCTTTGTTATTACCATTCTAAAATAATAACTCAAGTATAATATATATACTGTGATGTTATTATAAATATGGTACAACCATATTCAGTATTCTATCCACCCTTTGAATAACATGTCACCATACGTGCGTACGTACGGCTTACCGTCTCCACGTCGTGGTGTAATTTTTATTCAATATATTATTATTTGGATGGTTATAATAATGAAGTGTAACTCATGTAAATAAAAAATATAACATGATAATGATTCTGTATATATGATATACCATCCAATTATATATTATTTTAATATCAAAAGAATGATATTGTCGCTCGTGCGTACGTACGGACTACCGTCTCCACGAACGCGATGAGATTCATTCTCCATCATATCCATTAAAGTATAACTATGATTTGATGATTTAAAAATAGTATCTAAGGACTTGATATCATTCTGGATATGTTAATATACATCCCATTAATAACAAATATGGCTCACATAACAAAGAATATAAAGTAAAATGAACCCGTTAACACCCGAAATGACGATAATTCTAAGATATTATTAACAAATCAATGTTAAAAGATCATATATGATATAATATTAATGTAAATGATTCTTTTATAATTAAATAATAATTATTTCACCATTATATAGGAGGTTAACCTACCGTCGACCAAGGAAAAAGTACAACGTAAGGGGTTTCTTATCTCACTTTTAATTCCGTGAGAATTCCATTGTTCACCACTTATTTATTGCATGTGGTGTGTGTACTTCCAATGATTTTATTCATTGTGTAATATACATTAATTTAAGGGTATTTACATCATCAATTTATGATCCTTCTTTCATGGGTGTATGTTTAGTAAGTTACCTAATCGATAAGGGAATTTAAAATTTTAATTTCCACTCATTTGGCTTTATGCATATTTCATTGATTATATAACTCCAAGATTATGTGTGGAATCACTGTTCATTTGATTATGTCATAATTTACACTCCCATTCCTGTGGATATACTATTGATACACATAATCACTCCATTGATAATTTCTCAAGTCATCGATATGAATTTGATAAGAGTAATTTTAACTCACTCTCCATTTGTTGAGTTAAACATCCAATTCATTGGTGTTGTTTTCATAAGATTATGTGTGAATATCCTTTGATTGATTTACACTGAATATCCAATCATATTTAGTGTATTTATATTTGTCACACATAACTATGTCGTTGATTTATCCTTAACCTAAGGATACGGCCTTTAAGAGAGATTTCATCTCAATTTACATTCCATTGAGACTTCTTTGTTGATATACACCAAATCACTTTTATGTGGTGTATATAATATACTATGACATAGTATATCATGAATCCCTTTATTCTCATGATATTAAAATCTTTTTATTACCTCAATTATTCGTATTCAACTGTCTCTCTTTTTGTTAGAATCTCTAACTAAAACACCATTTTTAAATGTTTTAAAGACTTATTCTTCTAAATCTTGCTTATTAAGGTCCATGTTTTAAAAATGGTTTTAAGGATTTATTTATATGAACATTAAAATTTTAAAATTTAAACTTATTTTAAAATTTTCAAAGTGGTATGGGACACTTTGATTCAAAAATATACTTTTAAATGGCTTCTTGACAAATAATGTGACTTTTAAATGATTTCAAGAAAAAGGGGGATATTTCTCTCAAATAGTTTTGATGATTATTTTCATCTATGTCAATATCCTTCATTATTCTCGATTGAGGTTAATATGATACAATACAGTCTTCCATATTGTATCGAATGAGTTATGTTGGACTGTGGATGTGCTATTTTTATACCATTAATGGTTTGTGGATAAAGTATTTACATTTCGTATGCTAGTTTTAATACGAATGTTTATGTTAGGTTTAAAACTTTTCATATGAGGAATGCATTGGACTTAGTAAGTGACGGGTGGAGCCCGATATAGCTCCTCGATGCATCCGTAGGTCTCATGAGACAAAATAGTGTCTTGGCACAAGGCCTTGGAAAAATCTTATTTGTAGTCATGGCACGAGGCCTTGGCTATGTGGTTATGATAGTATGGAATTATGCATTCCATCATTATGAATGTGGTTATTGATATTTCATGTGATCATTAGACTAGTAGAATAACCATGTTAGTAAGTAAATGGCATTTTTTTATTTTATCTTTGCCATTTTATGATGAAGTTCATGTTTAAAAGGCTTTTGTTTTAGTTATAAATAGCCTTAAGTGTTTATGCTTAACTATGAAAGATTCTGCTGTAATGTTATCCTTATTGAGAATCTGAGCTCACCCCTTTCAATGTATTATTTTTATCAGGATTATGAAGAAGTAATTTATGAATGAACTACAGGGATAGTATGAGGGGATATGAAGACAAGATGTTGTTGTGGTTTTTATGATGTAATGTAAGACTTATGAATATATCTAGTGTTTCCAAGACTACTAAACTAATCGGTTTTTCGAGACGTGATCCTTTGTGATCATGCCAATGTTATGTAATAATGCACCGAATCTTGGTAACTGGGGTCAGGGCATTATAGTTGGTATCAGAGGAAGTTTAGTACAATCTTTGGAATCTAGATTTAGATAAACTCTGATTAGAGCACGTAAACCTAAGATGAACTTTGAGGATTAGTATATAATAACTTTCTAGAATTTTGTTATTGTATAGATTTTGTGAGTTTTCCGAGAAATACAACCATGTCTGGATTCGAGCAGGTAGAGGCGGCTCTGGCACATATGTACCTAGGGGTAAAACCTGAAAACACCGATTTGAGCTAGACTCGATCGGGAACTTGTGCATGACAACGGGCCTTGCTGCACTCTTGGTTACGACACTCCATGGGGATATGCTTAGGATAATTTAAATTTTCTTTAGAAACCAATTTAATATATTATATATATAAGATGAGAGTAAATGACCTTGGTTAATCCTAATGTGTTTCAAATTGAGAATATGGTCACATGTTAATCTCCAAATGATTGTATGACTACTATTACTCACACAATGCTTTCTGGTTTTAGTCAATAGATGGATTCCAAGGAAGTCATAGTGACTTTGAGAATGACGTACAAGGTGGGAACGGTGGTGGCAATGATCAACAAAATGGAATGTTGATAGGCGTAAAAGATATCGTCTTTATTCCAAATCAATTTTCCAAAAATATGATCAACAATATATATATTAACCAATTACCGGACTCAACAAAGAATATAAAGGTGATGAATGATAAGAGCTCTAGTAGTGGACACCATGGAGAAAGAAATCCTCAATTTCCATCCTGTAGTAAATGTGAAAGGAGACACCCAGGAAAGTGTCTCAATGGGACAAAGAAATGATTTACGTGCGGGAAGGAGGGACATAAAGTGAATAATTGCCGAAGAAAAATGAAGAGTACTATGGAAGAAGATAAAAATGGTCCCAATAATCCCTTTACAGTCATTTGCCGTAAATTTAGTGGACCTGGCCATTACCCGAGTGAATGTCCTGTTCTATAGGATATTTTCTTAGTCAGAGAAGAAGCTATGTGGAAATAAATGGTTGGATAAATGTTTAAAAATTATTAGTGATCCTTGTTGAAGGGTTTACTTTGGAATAATTTTCACTTGTATTTGTAACCCTAACGTTTGCCATGTGAGAATGATATTTATGGAAGAATTATCTTTTCTCTTGTGGATATAGTTATAAATAACCATTTCGTTTTATATGATCATTGGGTTTGAGGAAATTACAAATTATTATAATTTGGGATGAAAATGAAAGGTATGAGATAACATTTGTGGTTAAATTATGTTATGGTTATTTTGAGGAATTTATCTCATTTTGGTAATGTTATAAAATATAGTTTTTGAAAAAAGGACAATACGTAGACCGTGTGACAACCCATCGTGTCGGACAAAGCTGTGGGAATCGAACCCACAACCACAGTGCGATTGAGATATATAGCCTACCAATGGACTACGTGAAGTCCCTGGTTAGTGTGACTATTATTTTTATTTAAATGATTTTATTGATCAATAATAATTTGATTTGGGATATTATGTCTTATGAAATGAATACCCTTAGTATAGGAAAATGATTTGGCGATTAAGTGATAAATGTTATTTTGGAAGTTGTTCACTCTGTTGAGAACACTATATGACAAAGGAAAATAGAGTAGTATGGGATTTCATTTGAGGAGTAATGGTGGATTTTTATCTATGTTTTTATTGTGGATTTATAGTGATTTGGGTTGTTTATGGAAATGATTAGGTTAATTACTTCTAAGTATGTGACTTTATGAGTAATTAATGTCATTTGGAGATAAAATCTATTGCGGAAGACTACATTCTTATAATTTTTGAGTTTCAATATTAGTTTGGATTATATTGAAGGATTTTATGGACAATTTATTATTTAATGTCATTTATTTAACTTTAGGGTATTGATGGTTTAATTTTAGAAATTAAGATTAGTTTTTTTCTCCAATAGAATATCCATTTGGGGGGTCATCAGATATTATACTAACCATTTTGGTTTTGATTAATCTCTAAAGACAAGGAAAATATATAGTTTATCCTACGTGGATCATGTATTTCTATAGAAGTTTATTCTAGCTCTTCCATTGTGACCAAGTCTTCTTGAATACTCATTGTTCAAAAAATGAGTTAGTGTTAAAAAGATATTAAAGAATGAAACTATACTTAAAAAGTAATTATATCTCTTTATATTCTTAGATAATATCATAAATGAATTCCTCATCCTTATGTAATGTAACTTAAAACAAAAAAATGTTGTCCATTTACTTTCCTACTAGGAGACTAATGGCCATTTGTCCCAACACAAATTTGTGTTTTTGTTATTGTTAACTTTCTCCTGATCATGATTTCTATCCTTATACATCATAACTTGACACTTATTTTATCATCCATAACCATTTTTTCCTACATGGAATCCGAGTATGGGTTATCTTGGTTGACCTTTGTACCTCTATTTCTTTCTTTTAAAGTGATAGTTTTATTGACTCTTTTTCCGATGTGGGACATTCCATTATATTCCCAATCACAATTTTAAAAATTGAGAGGATGCAATTTTTTGAAGGAGGGGAGAATGTAACACCCCAAGCTTCCACGGTACGTTTCACTTCGAATAATGCAATGGCGTGCATTGTACGTAAGTTCGAGATTCTAACACACCACAAGCAATCAAACTAGCTGTTATGAATAGTAATACCTACTTTTCAAAAATTTATAAATTCTATCTCTCAAAATGGAATTCATTTTTGGATTCGGAATATCGAAATTAGCCTAGGGTGAAATTTTGGTACTATTTAGATAACTTTCATATTTTGATGAATAGTGAAAATTACTAAATTTTAATTAAAAACAACTTTTTAAATCAAAATAATTAATAGTGATAAATTATGAATTTGAGTGGTTTTAAAGTATATTTAGAATATATTTTTACCATTTAATACAATTTTTTTCATTGGAAATAATTTCGAAATTAAACCGAACCTAAATAAGTATCAATCTTTTGATAGTTATTATATCTTAAAAACACGCTTTTTGTTTTGATAGTGGGAATTAATTTTAAATTAATTTCTGCCACTTCTGTGTTTTGAGTTTGGAAAAATGGATCCCATATTTGGAATCATTATGTCCAAATTGTGTAAATAGGTGACTTTTATTTTTAGACATTTTGAATAATTAATTCGGTAAATATTTTATTTACCATGGTTAAGGGTAAATCCGGTAAATAGGGGTTAAAAAATAATATTATAATAATGATAAATTACCCTAAAACGTGTCCTAACCTTATTGGTGGATACATTTCTTACCATGGGCATCTTTGGGAAGATTTTGGCACCCCATGGATCCACTTGTAAGTGATAGGGACACTTTATTTTAATTATGTTAAAATGAATACAAAAATGACACAAGCATATATCTTTTAGGAAAACAATTGTTACATAGGGTTATATATGATGGATTTTAGACTATAAATATTCATTATAAAGATAAAAGGATTTAATAAATAATGATAGTTTATCTATAATTTTTATACATTAAATAATTTAATTTATTTATGACACAACGATGATGCAATAATTACCATAATAGTGAAAAATTAAAATAATTGATATTATAAATACCCAAATAAATATAATTTAAGACTTATAATGAATTAAACTAATTTTTTAGGATACTATGACATATTAGGATTTATTTAATTGACTTTTTTCGATGTAATAATTCTATTATGAGTTTCAAAGAAATCAACTATTGAATAGTGTCAAAATGGACATAAAAGAGTTTTTAAAACAAATATTATATTATTAATTGATATTAAATTAATAAAAATATAAGGTTCATCCAAGATACATATATCATGATATTTATATCATTAATGTACCACTTGGGTGTCTTTCGGATGTATATAGTAAGTTTATTAACTATATAATATAAAAATACAAAGTGACATGGTAAATGTCAAACTAATTAACTAAGAGTTAATACTTAATGATAAGGTTAATATAGTAACCCAAAAATGTCTAAATTATATTGGATGAATGTTTTTTCGACCTATCCCCACCTTAACCTTTTAATAATCAACTTTGGAGCCATTATAAACCGAATATGAATTTATTATAAATTAATATTTCTAGCTTTTCCAAAGGTGCCCCTCACCCCTCTTATAAAAGGGCACTCCTCCTTCTCATTTCTTCACACCTTCAAAGCCTTTTGGTTCGGCTAGACCCCTGCCCAAATACTCTCTCAACTTCCCTCACTACGACCTAGAGGCCTTATTTTGATCAGAAAGCCATCCTAAGGATCCCTTTTGATCAAATCAAAAGGAAGAACTCGAAGAAGAGGTAATGTTTTCACCAACCCTTTTCAAGTTCCTTTCTTCTTCCACTTCTTATTTCTTTGTTATTACCATTATAAAATAATAAATCCAGTATCATATATATACTGTGATGTTATTATAAATATGGTACAACCATATTCAGTATTTTATCCACCCTTTGAATAACATTCCACCATACGTGCGTACGTACGGCTTACCGTCTCCACGTCGTGGTGTAATTGTTATTCAATATATTATTATTTGGATTGATATAATAATTATGTGTAACTCATGTAAATAATAAATATAACATGATAATGATTCTGTATATATGATATACCATCCAATTATATATTATTTTAATATCAAAGGAAAGATATTGTCGCTCGTGCGTACGTACAGACTACCATCTCCACGAACGAGATGAGATTCATTCTCCATCATATCCATTAAAGTATAACTATCATTTGATGATTTAAAAATAGTATCTAAGGACTTGATATCATTCTGGATATGTATAATATAATTCCAAATAATAACAAATATGGCTCACATAACAAAAAATATAAAGTAAAATGAACCCGTTAGCACCTGAAATGACGATAATTCTAAGATATTATTAACAAATAAATGTTAAAAGATCATATATGATATCATATTAATGTAAATGATTCTTTTATAATTCAATAACAATAATTTCACCATTATTAAGGAGGTTAACCTACCATTGACCATGGAAGAAGTACAAAGTAAGGGGTTTCTTATCTCACATTTAATTCCGTGAGAATTCCGTTGTTCACCACTTATTTATTGCATGTGGAGTGTGTACTCCCCATGATTGTATTCATTGTGTAATATACTTTCATTTATGGGTATTTACATCATTAATTTATGATCCTTCTTTAATGGGTGTATTTTTCGTAAGTTACCTAATGGATAAGGGAATTTGCAATTTCAATTTCCACTCATTTGGCTTTACGCATATTTCATTGATTATATTACTCCAAGATTATGTGTGGAATTACTATTCATTTGATTATGTCATAATTTCCACTCCCCTTCCTGTGTATGTACTATTGATACACATAATCAATCCATTGATAATTTCTCAAGTCATCGATATGAATATGATAAGAGTAATTTTAACTCACTCTCCATTTGTTGAGTTAAACATCCAATTCATTGGTGTTGTTTTTATAAGATTATGTGTGAATATCCTTTGATTGATTTACACTGAATATCCAATAATATTTAGTGTATTTATATTTTTCACACATAACTATGTCGTTGATTTATCCTTAACCTAAGGATACAACCTTTATGAGAGATTTCATCTCAATTTACATTCCATTGAGACTTCTTTGTTGATATACACCAAATCACTTTTATGTGGTGTATATAATGTACTTTGACATAGTATATCATGAATCCCTTTATTATCATGATATTACACAGTTTTGATTACCTCAATTATTTGTATTCAACTGTCTCTCTTTTGGTTAGAATCTCTAACTAAAACACCATTTTTAAATGTTTTAAAGACTTATTCTTCTAAATCTTGCATATTAATGTCCATGTTTTAAAAATGGTTTTAAGGATTTATTTATATGGACATTAAAGTTTTAAAATTTAAACTTCTTTTAAAAGTTTCAAAGTGGTATGGGACACTTTGATTCAAAAATATATTTTTTAATGGCTTCTTGACAAATAGTGTGACTTTTAAATGATTTCAAGAAAAAGGGGGATATTTATCTCAAATAGTTTTGATGATAATTTTCATCTATGTCAATATACTTCATTATTCTCGATTGAGGTTAATATGATACAATAAAATCCTCCATATTGTATTGAATGAGTTATCTTTGACTGTGGATGTGCTATTTTTATACCATTCATGGTTTGTGGATAAATTATTGACATTTCGTATGCTAGTTTTAATAAGAATGTTTATCTTATGTTTAAAACTTTTCCTATGAGGAATGAATTGGACTTAGTAAGTGACGGGTGGAGCCCGTTATAGCTCCTAGATGCATCGGTAGGTCTCATGAGACAAACTAGTGTCCTGGCACAAGGCCTTGGAAAATCATATTTGTAGAATATCTATGTGATTAAGTAAATGGCATTATTTTATTTTATATTTTCCATTTTATGATGAATTTCAAGTTTAAAAGGCTTTTGTTTTAATTATAAACTGCCTTAAGTTTTTATGCTTATCTATGAAAGCTTCTTCTATAATGTTTTCCTTACTGAGCATCTGATCTCACCCCTTTCAATGTTTTGTTTTTCCCGGGATTACGAAGAAGTAATTTATGAATGACCTGCAGGGATAGTATGAGGGGATATGAAGACAAGATGTTGTAGTAGTTTTTTTTATGATGTAATGTAAGACTTATGAATACATCTAGTGTTTACAAGACTACTAAACTAATTGGTCTTTCGAGACGTGATCCTTTGTGATCATGCCGATGTTATGTAATAATGCACCGGACTCTGGGTAACTGGGGTCGGGGCGTTACATTCCCCACACTTATAAATACATATACTTCACTCAACCTTGGAAAAATTACCTGTTATACATCCTTATACATGTTCTAAAGGTGTTGGTCCTCTAAAAATTATTTTAGTAGTTTTCTAAAGATGATACCCAAATGATGTTCTTCTAGGATATAATAATTTTATGCATTACATTTTCACGTTTTAGTTCAAATTTTATAAAAAAAATTATTTCCTAAAAAATAATAGATGATAAAAAAGTATATCCCATATATTCAAAGGTATTTATGTCAAATTAATATTATATATAAATCTCTAATTTTATCAAAATGGGATATGAAACCATCAATAGTGTGTGTGGAAGACTACTTCCACGCGAATAGATATAGTTCGTTTTACATCACCATCATTCATGGATGGATATAATGATCAAATTAAAATATTTATAAATTTATAATGTTTATTAAATTAACATACTTTTATAATTATTGTGTCACATGATACTTTTTTCTTACCATTCCATGAGTTATTTGATATCATTTCTCGTGTTCATAGTGGATTACCATCTTGCATAGGTTTTTGAATCATTTTCACATTCGATTTTCATGGAAGGTAGTAAGGATATATTTAATTAATATAGGTCATATATATGAAACAATAATGATTTTTTATGTATAATATTATGTTTAAATTCTTTTCTCTTTATCCATTGATAAGATGGAAGCAATGTTTATGCACACATATGACATACCATCTCTATAAATAGTGGATTTAATTGTCTATATCTAACATTAATGGATATATAAAAAATATGTCATTTGTAATAAATTTCTATCATGTATATAATTCTATAGATGATGGACCCATGAATTGTTTGAAAGAACTAATTAGATAAAATCAAAACATATATTAAGAACAAAGCAATTATAACTTAAAACATTATTTTAAACAAAATATTTAATAAAATGTTAATAAAAATTCATAAGCAAAACATATATGATATTGTATTTGTATGTATGGTTCTATAATAAATATATAAAAATATTATATCTATTATGAAGTTTTTTCAAATTTTTCTGATGGAAGTCGAGACTAGTGGTAATGGATTTCTGTTCTCTATTTCCTTTATGGAAGATATATGAAAAGTCACTACTCGTTTTTTTGTGGTGTATATTCTACCCACTAACATTGTATATTATGAATCTCATTTATTAATTTAAAATGATTCATTTTTTATGAATTAATAAGGATTATGATTATAATTATTACTAATGAGGAAATGAATTTTTTTTCTCAATCTATCTTCATTGTTATAGATGATAGGTTATGAACCTACCATTTTTTGTTTAGTATATATACTGACATATGTACATTTTATATGAGGAATTTTATTATCTTTTGATTTCTAAGGAATAATTTTATGTTAATATTTTATGAGTCTTATGATTTAAATGTATCGAATGTGGTAATGATTTTATATTAAAATGTAATTGTCTATAAGGATTGATTATGATTATTCTTCCAATGATGAAATATTATAATATATTTATCCCGAAGCTTATGTATATTATTTATCTCTAATTATTTCACGAAAATTATTTTTTTACATTTATATTCTTATATTAATGTTATCAAAACACCAATATAATGTTTTAAGGGAATCAAAATTTTATTTCTTTATTCGATGAAAACCCAATTTTCCACCATATTTATGTGTTACAAAAATTAAATGATGTTTTTAATATGATAAAATAGGTTTTTTTTAAATTACCATTTTATGAATATTTTTTCGAATGAATCACTATTTTGTTTAAAATAGTAATTCTTATTTGGATTCTCATAAAAATATGATTGAAATAATTGATTTATGTTACCCAATATGAACAATATTTCCAACATTCAGGACCACTCATTGATATCTAGGGTCAATTAAATGTTTTCATGGTAATATTTAATGAAAACAGATCCTTAATATTTGTTAAAAATTTTATTTTTAAATAAATTCTTTCTAGGTGAAATGGTATATTTCATATAAAATTATTTAAATCATTTTTAAAGTGTCAATTACATGTTTCAATATATTTTTAAAATGAAAATTTGTTTTTAAATTTTTCTTTTAATGTTTTTTTCAATGTGTAAACTATATTTTCCTCAGGAAATGTTCCATGTGAGTTTTTTTTAAAATACTTTTCCATATAAGATTGCATTGTTAAATGTTTTATATGATTAACTAGGGATATTATATAAGGATACAATTATTTTTCTTTATCTGAATGGTTTATGTTGATGATGATAATATGTTTTTGAGTCCATTTTCACTTCCATTTGTCATATCATGATAAAATGATTTGTAGAACTTTTTTCCATGTGTTATTATTAGATGAAATGATGAAATGATTATGAAACCAATTTCTTTTCTACAAATTATCTTATTATGAAATGGTTATGAAAACCATTACATTTCCTTTTCCACGTTATGATGCATTTTTTGTAATCATGTTGAACAAAAATACATTGATTATGTGATGGGTGGTACCGACATCTACCTCTAATGTATTGTTTATTGTTTAATGTTTAAGGAGAACAAATGGTACATAAGAGGTTATATCAACCTTGACATCATATGATACAAGGGATTTTATCCCAATCCGAAAACATTTTGGAACATGGGTGGTTATCTCAATATTAAAGTAGGAAACAAATTATTTTCCTAATCCTAAAAAGATATTCATATCATTATATACATACTTAAAATAATATTTTATTTCTTATGTGTATTCCACAAAAATAGGTCCATTTAAAATGTATTATTCCCATTAATTTTGTACTTTTATTCCATTATGTTTTATGTATTATTAACATCCATGATTTATTTAATTACGAGTGTGTATGAGATATATTCTCTAAGGTTTTATTTTCCATATTTAATTCTCGTTTCATCATAAAATAATGTCCATGAAATATTTATATTCCCTCATGTACCATTATTGACAATTTGACCACAATCTCTCTTATTTTTTTATCTCCATGATATTATGATTGGTTTATGAGTGATATTTCAAATAAGGGTTTGAGTTTTGAGGAAATAAGTGGGAGATGATGTTGTTAAATTTTGACATAATTGATTATGTTCCCATGTTTCAGAATGCACTAGTCAAAAAATTTTCAAGGGGGGGTTATTTGTTTATGTGTTGAATAATCATATATAAATATTTAATGTCTATATATGGTAATATTGGTTCTTTATAAAATAAATTACAACATAGGGACTGAAACCTAAAAATTCATGTGTTCCTTTATTTATTATCATTATAATTACATGTTGTTGTGGTTGACATGAAATATTTATTGGATTAACACATTACGAAATTATATTGGATAACATCATGATGAATGAAATTATAAAACATAACCACTAATTAAAACTCCTAGCCTTAATATGTAGTCCATAAATTCATGGAAATATCAATCACCCCTAGTTCTATAATGATATTCGTTATAAAAAATTCTTGCTTCACAATATGTTATATAAAATTTTAGTTATAATTTATAAAATAATCAACAAATATTATACACATACAAATCATCCACCATAACATTTCAACACTTGATAATAACAAAATCCAATATTAATATATTAAATTATCATTAATAGATTATAATATATAATCATTTTAAACCTCTATATTTAGTACTTCCACACATATGATTAGAAAATAATATATCTTTTTTTGTTTGATGTATAGAAAGAAAATAATTTTACTATTATCATAACTACTACTAAACTATTATCTTGTATTTGCTATTTAAAATCAAATAACAATTGAAATTGTGTTTAATAATTACCATTTTTTACATGTAGCTTAAATTAAAAACATTTCATTTTCTTCTATAATATAATTCACATTACCTCTCTACCAATATATGTTTCATGAAAAATACCTAGAAAACACATTGAGAAATATACTATAGATCAAAATGCCTAAAATATAGGTAAGGAAACCTGTCTATTTCAATAAGAAAACATTTCCCATCTATCATACTAGAAATATAAATTTTATCATTCATTTTCATTTAGATTTATCTTATAAAAATATATAGATAATAATAATATAGAAACCCCACTAAACTTCATGTACACACATGATTCATATCTAATTTTAATAAAATGAAACCTAATGATTTTGTCATAAATTTGGAAATTCTATCACTATGATTCACTATTTATCATATTATGTGATGATTCAATTATTATAACATTAATAGATCCATTTATATCCTAATTACCATTCAGTTATATCATATAAACCTCCAAAAATATAATTAAATTAAGTGAAATAATATATACATATAACTTATAGATATCATAGTAATAATAACTTTTTACAAATAATCATGATGTTCTACATTAGAGATTCCATTGAAATTCTTTTGAGATAGTCAATGGAATTATTTATAATATATCCATTCACCACTAATCATTAACCATGTGTAGAATATATCACCTCTAGAAAAAATTTGTATTTGGAATAACATTATCAAAATTTTGGTCATAACAAGGTATATGGTTCCACCATGATATGATGTATACTATTTTGTACTAATTTATTAGTACCTCATGAACTAGGGGAATTTAAAAAGATCTAAATTCATGATAGAATGTCAAGATCTAGTAGAGTAATCATCTATCAACTAATCCCCATTCTCATTGACAACAGAATGTCCATATCACTCTTTTCGCAAATGATTCCTTCCAATGATCTGATGTTATTTATAAATCAATTCCATTTCAGATTGTATAAATCCTTCTGAAATTATATTTTATTCAATTTCAAGAATAGTTTTTTAGATTGGTTATAATGTTCACAATGTTAAACATTTTTCATAATAATTATTTGTGATATACATTCAATTTCTAAAAATTCCCATCATCGAACAAAAGAAATATTTTTTTGAGTATGATTAAAGGAAAAATATCATTTAGTATTAAATATATTAAAAAAGATGATATATTTGTTTAATATAAGCCAATGTTTAAAAAAACATTATTCTTCACACATGTTACAAAACAAAAAAAATTGTGAATGTTAAATTGAGACACTTCATGAATCATAACCCACAAGTTATTTTTATAACTACCATTGATTGAATATTGTTATTTATTTTATGTATTATATAAGGAATATTACTACAAAAATTATATAAGATAAAAAGGTTATGAAATCATTAATTCATCTATATTAGATAATATATACTTTATATGATTATTTATACCAATATTTTTTGTCTATATTAATAAATGTGTTCTAAAAAATGTATAGACTCGATATATGATTTATAAACTCAATTATAAATGACATAACATGATGATATGATTAATGTATATTAAAAATATTTTTCTATTAATCCAATAATTACTTTCATTCCCTTAAATGTTTCGATATTTATAATGTTTTTCATTATATAAAACTCACAATCATACATATGAAAATAATACCCTATCTATCAATATGAAAAATCCTCAATGTCATTGTTAGGATATTAACCCCTAATAAGGCATACATATAATAATAAAACAAAAAACATGATCAATATATCGCAAAATGATCATATAAAATAGTATTGTGGGATAGTCCCAAACATAACAGATCATAACATTGAGAACATGTATAAACCCCAGAATATATAGTTATTATTTTAATGACACAAAATTAGGACCCTACAAAAAAATTTGGATCATGTATAGTGTAACCACCAATCAATAGTTACCCAAAAATTGAATTTGTTTTTCTAAAATGGTATAAAATATAATAGAATACATCATATATTATTGATCAGTTTATTAGTACTGGGAGATTGGGTATATATATATATATATATATATTCTTCTCAATGAGATCTAAATATGAATACAGTCACTATAAATTTCATCGACCATCACACACAATGTCTAATATATTAATCATATTAATGCTTTTGATAATAGTTCAATACATAATGAAAATATACATTTTAATTGAAATGTAAGCATAAAAATATTAACAAAATAAAAAATTAATAAATATAATAGAAAGATCCAAATCCATATATCAAAATATGTTTTATGAAAAACTTAGAGATATCCAAAATAGGGAATCTGATTCCTCATTTTATGATGATATAGATGATATTTTTTCAAACTTTTTTTATTACATATTTTATTGAAAATAACCTTATAATTTTGATATATGTCCATTAAAATCAATTTTTTCTTAATATTAAGAATAAAAAATTCATTGAATATGAAAAATGAAACATTAAAAGGATTATTCAATGCTAATAATAGTGATAATAGTTGGAAAATTCATTCATGCGGTAAGTATTAAAGTAATTATTACACTAACTAATTCAGAAAAAAGTACCGTAATAAAAAATGAAAAAATATACTTATTTTGCAGTTTATTAAAGAAAGGTAAAATAGTAAAAATAAATAAATATATCATATTTGACTAATAAAATTTTCATAAAAATATTTTAAATAATCAATTGTTCTAGGATAAAAATATTCGCATCTAAATAGAAAAACAGTCTAATTTTTTAAAATAATTCATTTTTTATTTTTATGCCTGAAGAGAAAAAATTATATAATATAATAATTCCCCATAAATAACTACATAAGAATAAAATACAGGTTCTTTAATGTGGAAAATATCATATAATTCTTCCAATATTGACTTAAATGTAATCAATCATCAATACGGATGATATATTGAAATATACCCATACCTTTGTTCTAAAATGTTTATTCAATTAATTTAACCGCATAATAAATAAAATTAATTTATTTTTACATTATTCCAGAACCATATACGTATTTATAAGTTTCTATAGGAACCTTTTATAACAATTTATCATGCGTTTTTAAATATTATTAGTTTAAATTTGACAGATTTATGTGTTGACTGTTTCATTTCTCATGTAATTTAAAATTTGGTAGTTTCATTAATTTATTCATTCCCATTGTTCCATCAACTAGAAATTTATAACCATGTTATTATTATATTATTTATTTATTATATAAATATTTGTAATCATTGTTGAATGTTTACCATTAAAAATGAATTACATCAATTTGTAGAGGTGGTAGTCCTCAAATTTTCACAAGTGATGTAATCCCTTTTTATTGAGTGGATGGGTAATTAGGTAAATGATATATTATATTTGGATAATTAATTTTATTTTAAAAATTTAATATATATTAATTATTCAGAACTTTTTAACAATTCCATTAATATGGTGATGAAAAACTAATTTCACTTCTATATAGAGACAGTAGAACATATGTAAGCATGATTAATGTTTTCATTCATAATAGGATAGAAAGTAGAGGAATAATTCTTTGTCCAAATTATTTATAACATTTTATTATATGGATATCATTTATTTCATTTTATGAGTGTGGTTATTGAATATTTAATTTTTCTATTATATGAAATAAAATTAAATGACTTGGTTAGAACTATTATTCTTCTCTAGAAAACCTCATTAGGTTTTTCCCTATACACTTCTTATGATGGTTTTCCCATAAAACCATGAATTTTATGAAGTGGGGACATATTTATATATATTATTTGAATATGGAAATCTTAATATAAATATCTCCGGATTTATGAGTATGATAGGATAATTGATAACATTTTTAGTAAATTATAGTACACAGATAGAATTTTAATTATTAAAAATTAATAATTTACTACATTATCAAAATTACTATAACTCAACATTTCATCAATAATGACAAGGGTATGGTATATATACAATGAAACAATTTTATCAAATCATGTTTTCTCTATTATCATGAATAATTATCTTCTTGTTTGAAACCCTTATAAAACATTTTACCCTTAAACTAAGTGATAAAAATTTTCCATGATTACAATAAATTATGAAAATAATTAGGTTGATATTTTGAATTAATATATATTTCGATGATTCCATATATTTAATATATTAAAAAATGTTTTTTTCAAAAATTATTTATAAATTACTATTAATATACGTTCATAAAAATCAATGAAATTTATTTTTCAAAAAAAAATTAGTATTTAAGTATAAAAATTTTTTATACTATTTTTAAGCATAATTTATATTACCAAAAATTAATTGAATGATTAATAATTAATCTAATATAATGGAAATGATAAATAAATCCATAAGAAAATTTTACTTCTCAAATAATTGAATTGAAATGATTTTATGCTATAATGGTTGTATTTATTTAGTATTCATTGAATAATTTGTATTTTAATTAAAATACCAATATTTACGGGTAATATAATTTTGATATGTTTTTTTTCAAAAATGACCCCATGTTTATGAAATTTGATTTATAATAATTTTGAATTTAAAGTTTAAGCATAATATTGACTAAGTATTTGTGCTCTATATTATTGTTTCATTTGAAATAAAAGTATACATAAAGTAATGAAATAATTATTGTTATATTTTTTCCCCATTCAAAATATTATCATTAAAATGTTCAGAATGCCACCTCAGGAACAAATGTTGGTTCTTCCTCATTAAAAATTCTTCAAATTTCCATGTTATATATTCTATCATTTAATTTTCCAGAATTACCTTTATTATTGAAGTCATATGACTCCTCACCACATTTTCAATAATGTCAATAACATGAATCAGAATTTATAATAAGATAAACATGTTTCCATCTATATATCCTTATATGTGGGAAAATTATTTTTTTCTATCTCGTAATTCTTTAATATTGATATTTTGTACACATATAAAAATTAGAAAGGTTATATGGTATTTCCAAATGTGTAACATCTTCTCTTAAGTGCAACTAAACTAGTGCCTGGTGCCAGAGAACCACAGGACCATCACCAAGAATCTTCATACACTGGGGTCCTCCTACTAGAAGTGGGGTAATATGTTAATAATTTGAGGAGACTATACCCCCAAAACCAAAGTGAAGATCCTAATTTAAATAATGAATTACCATACACATCATATTTTAAAGAATGAATAAGAAAACTAAAAAACAAGAATGTTATAATACATAATTAGATATAATAATGGCTGAAAATCTATGTCAAATATACAGTTATGGAATCCCACCGGGCCGACCTCACATCTAAAATAATATAATGAAAACAAATACACTAGAGCCTACTAAAAACATTTCCACACCTCTCCCTATAACTTTATCCAATATGAGATTTATGGTATGATCATGAATAATTAAATAAGATTCTTATCCAAAACAAATGTACAAAATAATCATAAAATCGATTCTTAGGTAACAATATAAATAGGGATAAAATTCAATATGGGAGGAAAACTTTTTAGGCCACAATCAATGGTTCATAATGAAAATATTAGTTAGAGTGATAGTTTGTGCATATAATTCAGGGAATAAATAAATATTATATAAAATAGTAATAAGATAGAGAACATGTCATATCTTATAGTACACAATAGATCAAGGGTTCTAAGGTGACACATATTAAACCCAAAAAGAAGAAACCTAAACTAATCTTGTAAAGAATATCACATGGGGGATATAGTGTAAATTCCACAGAATTGTGTACACTTGTCATAAAACTGAGAGAAGCATAAAACATACAACCTCAGTAACTATCTAATTTACCTGGGACATCATTTATTATAAGTTAATTTAGATATCTAAATTATATATCAACATCCATGACAAATTTTGTAGTAACCTTCATCCAATACCTAATTATATACCAATATATTATTTCTAAAAACAATCATCAATCCAATCAAACTCATTAAAATACAAATATGTATTTTACAAAACCTCTTTCAAAAATCCATATAAAAATAACGTTAGTGGTGGCTATAGAATTAGCCTGGCCTAGCCCAAGGAGGAGGTTCTTTAATCTAGCACCCCATTATAAATATTATACAATCATTTCTAGGAAAATCAGTCAAGAACAATAACCATGATATACACTTTTAGCATATAGAGCCTTGGTCTAACACGTCATAATTAGTATAATTCATAACATTCAAGCACAATTCCATCACCTAAACCACTCTATAATTACTTATATGTTATATGAATATCATTACCATAAAAAATTTCAATAAAAACCTAACAAATCTCCTTTCAACCATCAACGCTAACTGACGTCCCTACGGGCCTTCAAAACCAAAAGATGAATCGACAAACCATAACTGTTTTTCACATGACTACAGAAAAATAAATAAAAAATATTCATTAAAAATTATAAAACAACACCTTTAAGAAATTATTCATAATATTTTAATTCGAAATAAGTTCCAATTCCTTCAATTTCAATAAAAACCATTTTAAGAAATCATTAATAAATTTTCATTGAGGTTGTCATCGCACATCCATTTAAAATAACAAATATAAATCCTCTTAAAATCTATTTTATATTCCACTCGGAGTTCAACACCTCATTAAAATACATGGATAATTTCAAATCATATCATTCCCCCATTAACACATAAGACCAAATAAATTCCCAATTCACATATTTCAAACCATTTCACAATACACATAGTGATTTTCCTAAATTATTAACCCATATAATCACTCAAAACCCAACCCTTTACAACTCCATTTTACCTTTTCCATGAAACAACTCACCCCATGGGTGACCAATGGTTTGGTCAAATAATATACAAAGGAATCAATATAATCTATGGAAGGTATAAGGATTTTATCCAATTTGTAAAATAGATTACATATTACAATAAGGCATACACTCAACACAATAATTTAAAAGACATACTACATACAAATAAAAAACAATTAACAATACTTTGGATAAATATCTTATACCACCTACCTCAATAAGGAATGTTTTAATTTCACATAAAAACATTTTGGACCTTCCAAGGACCATGAAAAAATCATCCAAACCCCTCGATACTCAACCATGATCAACACAATCACACAATATCTATTCATACACAAACATAAAAATTAATAAATTAATTTTAACAATTATAAAAAATTAATTAGAAAATGTGCCACATAGAAATTAAGCAAAAAAACTCCCCATGTCATAGTGACACCTCAAAAAAAAGTCAACAACTCATCAGTGACCTGTAGAATAACCATGAAAACATTCTAGTCAAAATACAATAGAGTCGATACCAGTTTGTAAAATAAATAAGTTCAATCATTATAGAAAACAAAAAAACTTCATTATGGTCACATACCTTGAAGGAAATTTATAAAATGTTGTGTAGAATCATGCTCGAGGTCACCTCTACCCCAAATCATCAAAATCCTCATGGAAAATGGATTAGTCCACCATGTTCTGGGGGAATCATCGACAATACCTAAATAATAGAATCAAAAAAATAGAGGTATTTTAGTGGAATAATAAGACATGAAACATGGGGTAAGATATTACCTCAAAACACAGAAGAAGCTCCATGAAAACACTTCCTATTGAGGATTAATAATATTTTAATGGTAGAAGAGAATCCTGTGGTTCATGTGCATGAATGGAGAAGAAAGGGAAAGAGTATCACAAAATCCTAGTGTGGTAAAATGGTAAAATATTTTTCTCTCTCAAAATTATGGATAAACATTTAGTTTGGCCACCTAGTTTTCCATATTATATTCCAACCATGTGTTCGCTTAGTCCAAGGCCACCCACTCAAAGAATTTTTCTCTATAGTAAGAAAAACTATGTTATTACCAAGCACATCCATACCGATCATCAACTATTCCTCACTTAGTTGGGAATCACGATTTGAATAGCCATGGCCCAACCATTCTTTTAGCACTACCTCCCTTATACATTATGGGTAAAAGTATATATAATCCAATTTTCATCCCATGTACCATGTATTAGACTGTCATCCACCGTGAAAATTATATCATTTTTCCCTCACACAGGTTACCCTAACCATGAAAATAAATATTTTTATATTCAAATTGAACAGGAATCCTATTTAGTATCAGAGTTTCGAATAGTATCTCCAAAACCATTCACACCAAACCATGCACTCATTCCTCAAAAATCCAGCCACCCAAAACATAAAGTAAAACCTCTAAGATCACCTAAACTAATAAGAAAACTATGAAGAATCATTAATAATATAAAAAATTAGAATAATTCAATCACTCTGAATCTCATTTTGAGTCATAATTCATCGGTTGATCTGTTTTGTAATGAAAATTTAAAATCATTCTAATTTTTTTATCCATCCAGATGAGGTATCTTGCAACCTCCCCACAATAATACTTCTTGTCCTAGAGAATACATAGTGGTCATACATCTTTTCCACCAAAACTATTTTTTTCACCTAATTTTAATCAACATCATTATTCAAAATCCAATAACATTATATAATATGTAGGGAGAACCCCCCACTCAAGGCCCTTAAATAGAAAAACCTTAATTTAACACCCATTTTGAAAGGTAGAACACGATGATGGTGTATATTGGATCCCATAAAAAGGAACATTGGTTACAATATCACCTAATCACCCATCTATCTATGTTTCTTCCCACCATTATATTTATTTGAAAATCACTAATTCTTAAGGCTTGGCACATCACCATTTAAAAATCATAACAAAACATTGAACTCATATTCTAGAAATACGCCTCACACAATTTCTAAAAAAACTATTCCATAACATCCCTCAGAATTCCATGCACCATCGAAACATTGGCCCAGACCAACGAGGTAGATGAAAATTACAACATAACATTCTGTATTGTATATCAGAATCGACTAGGGAATTTTTCTTGAACAATAACCATGAATTATACAATCACTATACAATGAATCATTCAGACACCTTATCCATAGTATGCTTCTTGTTTCTGAAGAATCATCCCAGCTCCAAACCCATTCAATTATTTATTAATTTTTATATCAGTATCATGACTTTAAAAATGTTCATGAAAAACACAAAAAAATTCTTAAACAATTAACACTGACAAAGGTCCCTTTTCTGACTATAACTAATGGTGTTGATCCATAACTACCCTAGGATCATCTCCATAGGCAAGGGGCTAGTTAAATTCACTGATACACATAACTAAAATGGTATTTATTTTCATAATGTAATTTTATACATTATAGAATCAATAGACAAGTTGAAAAATTGATGAATAATAATTAATGTTACAAAATATATTGAATAAGTCATACATATAAAAATATATAGGGAATATTAGAGTACAAAAGTGTAATATGAAAATTTAATGGGGAAAAATACCAACTATAATGTTTTACCAACCGTAAAAAAACTAGAAAATTATGGTTCTGAGAGAGAAATATCTATATTTAAAGTACCTGACCACTATATGTGGTCAAATACACCAGGTTTTTCCTTTAATCCTTTATAACTTTCACCCACAATTCTATCATCTACATAAGAGAAGACATATTAAATAAATTATCATTCAAGTGTGAGAATGTGCATACCATGTAAGAAGCCCTGAAATCCTAATGGGGAGAAGCAAAAGTCACCATTTGAATACACACCTCAACCCATATCAAGAGAGTAACATAATATAACAACATAGATAATGATATGCACATATATATATATATATATTATTAGTTCATTTGGGATAAAAATAAATAAACAACACACACACAAACACCTCACACATATACTAAAAAGGAATACAATATCCCCCAATTGGACATCCCACCCATCAAGCCTTGATTAGTTTTTTATTTGTATCCATATGGACGAATGGGCATGAGACCCATTTTTTCTTTTATTCTCATCATAGTTCTGACATCTCTTGCATCATCCTCACCATCATCAACATCATCTTTCTTGTGCCTCCAATAGTGTCATCACCTCCGGTTACCGATCCGATTTAAATGGGTTTCCCACCATTATACAATATTTTTTTGATCGATAAAACCCATAGGTGACCCATCACTATAGTATTTTATATCATTGATACAAGTCCATCTGTTTTGATGTCGTCCTCCAATGCTACATCACAACAAAAATTCCAACACCTATAGAACTTCAATCACTACGGCATCCTATGAACATCGAGGCACATCCTTCTTCATCAACCACATCATTTGTGAAAAGGAAATCAACCCATTTATTGGAATCTGCTGAATCGATTCTGCCTCAGCCACTAGCCCCAGCATTACACATCATGGACTATTCGTAAGTACTAAAAAATGATGCAGTCTTGGTTTCATCCCTAAACCAGATTTAAAATTATGGGACAACATACCATTAAATATTACAACCCTATTACCTTATATATAAATTTACTCTCATAAAATAAAATAAAATGACAGAGAAATGGGATATCCAACTCATAGCCTCGTTTTGAAAATAAATCTTCCTCTTTTTCCAAAGGGTCAATCAATTATTACAATAGTCATTGGTATCTATTTATTAAAAATTCGATGTCAAGACACACCTTTCTAGTATGATATACAGTTAGGGGGAAAATATATATGTAGAGGAACCATTCCCTTATTTGATTTGATGGTTTCACTATGGCATTCGATAGGGGACCCATGACCAATCATGGAAATAGGGTTAGATAGTGATTTTTTTTGGAGCCAAGAACATCCCATTAAGAGAATACCAACCTGATAGTGGATAGAGGAATCCAAACATATCATGAAAATAGGGATCAACTTGAATGGTTTGGGAGCAATTACATTCCAATAAGGATGGTGACAAACCGATAGTTAATAGAGGACCCATGACATGTATAGGTAAGAGGGTTACACTCAAATGGAAAGGAACCATCCCTACTAGTAATAGGTTCTAGTCTAATAGTGGATGTTGGATCCATGACTTATTCTAGAAGAAGGGTTCCATTATAATGTTTGAAAACCAATTCCATTCCTAGTAGGATCGTTCCAATATAAAAGTCAATAATGGACACATGAACTATCCTGGTAGGAGGGTAACACTCTAATGATCGAGGACCAATTCCTTGTCTAATGTTAAGGTACCACTTTGATACCTCTGATGATCCTTCCATATCAATACAATCGTTAGATGCCTCCTGATAAAGTGTCACACTTTGAACATATCAAATAATTTCCCAAAATAAAACACTAAGAAAACCATCACGATCTATATAGAAAAAACACATTATAGTATAATCATTGGATTATTAAAAATAAAGAAGACAATAGAGGTGTATAATTCATAAAAAGGAGGTACACGACAGGTTTTGGGATGTACATTGCTTTTGGTCATACTATACAACCTGGTTGTGTCCCTTCTAATAGGATTCTCACTAAACGTATAACCCATCACAGTGTGTTTGGGGATAACATAATATGGATCATCCACCTTCTATCATGCCCATACTCATATTTTTTCTTGTATAATCATGATTTTTCCTTCATACTCCAGTACACTACATGTCTTACAATAAGGGGTGCTTCTCATATCTTTTGGTACATGTTTGTGTATCATGGATATGTTATAGTACACATAATGTGCATAAAAATTAACACATCTATGTACTCCCATAGTATATGTCATGTCTCCAACACTAAGTCGCATAGTGTACATAGGTCCTACTCAACATGTGACGTTTAGCTCACCTAAAACTCTTTCCATTGACGTGATGGGACTATCTATATTGTTTTCTTCATATGACATGTCATGTAGATAGGCTTTTTTCCCAAAATATTGATCCCCACTGTTTGGTCCAAATATTATTCCAATTCCTAGAATAATGCCTCTAT
This sequence comes from Viscum album, assembly GCA_963277665.1. Taxonomy (NCBI): domain Eukaryota; kingdom Viridiplantae; phylum Streptophyta; class Magnoliopsida; order Santalales; family Viscaceae; genus Viscum; species Viscum album. The sequence goes on from OY728137.1 coordinate 454,610,080, forward strand.
GTCACACCAACTAGAAAGAAATAGGGTATCGTCCATCGATTCTAGTCATCCAAGGGATAGAAATTGATATCGCTCGATCCATTGTGGTCTTTTTCATGCCACACATTTCTCTAGTCATAATCATTCCATTTTATATTCAAGATCCACTAAAATCATCTCCAAAATCCCTGAACACCTTAGGAATTGTCTGCATATCATCAATCCTTACACTGCCTTTAAATATATCACATATTAGGAGGTCCTATCATTATTAGTCCATGCCAATAAATTTTCAATTGAATCCCGATGGATCAACGATTAATTAAATGAAGAATGGTGTGGGGAAAGCACATAAAAATTGCTGAAAATTTCATTTTCCATTCATTCTAGGACAACGTATTAATGTTTAGAATATAAAGGGTAGAAATCATGGCACATCAAGGATTAATTTAATAACTAAATTCAATGTTATATGTGGGCTTCAGTGATGTATCAAACTGATTTAGATCAATGAAATATGAAGGACCATGGTAAATGATATAAAAATATTAGTGTATATCCACATATTAGAAGTCATACCTTAATTAAAATTTATTTATGACGAATAATGATATCTCCAATGAAGGAGGATTGTTGGTTACATTCTATATTCCTTATTCCCACATTCATGGAGGAACAATTTTATTTGATCTCAATATGCCAAGAAACATAAGACACACCTCTCTGTGGTCCCAAGGTTATGATGATAACCTTGGAAATTTTTTTACATAATATTTATAGATGGAATTATGTTTTTCTCAAATAATGAATGAATTGAATAATTATTTTATTAATCTCTAGAAAATACCCACCAACATTGTATTATTCTAAATCCATATGTCATAGAACATTATATCATGCCTAGGGTAGACCTCACATTCATGATTCATCCGGTGTCCGAGATTTGGGAATCATGACAAAATTTAATAGTTATCTCAATACTTTGATAAAAAGTATGTTTGCAATAATTTTTTTTTATATTTTTATAAAAACAATTTATGGAACACCAGGCCATGAAATCCTAAACCGTCCCATTACATGGATTTGGAATGATTTATATATATATATATTTAAAAGTCCTAAAAGGAAAAATAGGGTCTCTAAATTATTCCTTCCTTTAATAATATCATCATCAAAAATGAGAAACTGAAAAAGGATAAGACACTAAGACCCCATATGGCTCTCCCACTTATTGGAGCACATTAGAATGATCTATAACTCTACAACATAGATTCTGAGGAAATAGTAAATCCATGTAGTATTATCTAATATTCATCCTTGATCACCAGTAGGTTATCCACAAAAGTGGCTACACACTCAATGGCATGACCACCCCCATGAATAATATTCTTGTGGTCACTAATGTATCTTCTCCGCTGCAACACATAGAAGATGTCATTTACCCTCTACAACAACAATTGTAGGATTATGTGGTAAGAAAAATATTAAACCTTCTATGGGATCTTATATGTATTGATGAACCTCGAGGATAGATTACATCCCGGGATGAATCATAGAAAACCTAGACATGGCGATACTCTCGGGAAATAATTGTTTTCATGCTTGAACTACAGGGGCCTATAACGGAAATCTGAATAAAATTTATACCTATTATTGTGTTTCCTCATTAACTCTCACAAAACATGGTCCCTAAATATTATCAATTATACCATATCTAGCCATAAATATGCAACCTCAATCGAAAATAAGGGTTACCTGAAGGTTCTCTTTCACAAGGACTTGAATTCTTCCATTTTAATCGTAAAGTTATATATATTATTTTATGAAAACTAAAAAAACTTAATGTGATCTTATCTACTACAGAAAATTTCTAACACACAATCACTTTCCATATCCTCTTATATATGGATTGTGCACTAATTCTACCATCCGTCTAGGGGTGGAAGGCTGTACACATCCTCATATGAGACCGAAATGCCTCACATAAGCCTCTAAAAAAGTGTGAAAAATTCTTTGCATCATTTTCAGAGAAAATATTCAAGATAAAAAATTATTCATGAATATATCCCATACATATAACTACCAAAAATTCTCAATCAAACACTTCTCCCTAGTTGCATGGAACTGTGATGACATCATAAGTCATCCAACTATCACCCAGATGAAATCATGGAATCTTACATCTAAAGGAATACCCATAATTAGTTCCCTGGATATTCTATCCAATTTCCACTTTCGGATATCTATGTATTTCAAAAATTATTTTAGAATCTTGTGAATTTTATTTACCAATTAATATTATAGATACTAACAGATGAACATATCCATAATTCACCTCATTCCATCCCACCATAAATTCCATTAAATGCCTCTTCGTGTATTCACCAAATATAGATTTACTTCCAAACTAGATATGTTACAAACTCTCATCACATCCTTTGGAATAACCTTTAGGTATGATATTCTCCCATGAAAAAGGATTATGTGATACCAACCTTCAAAAAATCAATCTTCTAAAACGCTTAAGAATATATAGTCACTCAGTACATCACAATTAATGTATCCAAACTATGACTCACTAACATGATGTAGGAGTAGAGGATTTAACATAACTGATTGAATAAAAAAATCACCCTCTAACACAAATAGGTTCATCTATATGGAGTCCAACTGCTCAATTGCCTCCTCTACAAAACGAGCACATGAATTCCTACAAAGGGAATATTCATCCATTTTATGCTTCCTGAGATTAAGGAATACTTAAAAGGCATAGTCTTTTAGAAACTCAATCCATCACCTTTATATCATTTTCAATTCCCTATCATAGAAGAGCTACTCAAGGATCTTATAGTGATTATATTTTTTATAGTTATTATTATACGATTTCCAGAAGAAATAAAAATCAATTACAATCCAAGTATCATATATTAATTTTTCTATGGAATACTAGGTAAATAAAAAAAAGGAAAGAAAAAATAGATTTTATTTAATATCCATAATGAGATCTTACCATCCATTGAGATCTTATATATTCAACAGATACCATGGGAAGTATATGATAAAAGGGATGAGTCAATAATACTAAGAAGGAAAAAATCAAAGGAATAAATCATAAAACATGGGTTATAAGTCATAGAAAAATAAAACAAAATGTATCGAAACAAGAGTAAACATAAATAATCATAACATTTGGAACATGGGATCATATATTCATTGAATTATAGAATGGTGGCGACAACATACAACATGAAATTATCATGTGTCAAGGATAAATATCAAGACTATATCACATAGTGGAGAATGTCCCATAATAGAATCATGTTAACTCCCAATCCCATCATTACGTCACATGAGACTAAAAAATTACACAATCAATTGGTGAGAAATTTGGGTGAAACCATATGAACATGTTCATGAGTATGCGTTCCAATTAAAGAATCAAAAATAAGGAATAAAAAAAAGGGTTACACATGTAAATAAATAGCTACCATAATCATTTCATAAGGGGTAAAATATAGATGTACCATAAAAATGTATATTAATCAAATGCTTTATGTCATACATGGATTTTTATAATAAAAAAAAGGAATGTATAATTATAATTTATGTCCAGCTCAAGTTAAATCATGTAAAAATTTTGTTTTATGTTATGAAATTTAGAAATGAGCCACTTCTATGTGGATTAAGGGAATATTTAAAAAAAATTCATTATTACATGAAAAAGTATAAATTTTTTCAAAAAAACCAGAAATGAACTCAGATAGTCTCTCATGAAAAAATTAGTGATTTAAGATAAATAATGGTCGTTTAAAATAGATTATGTATTGTTCTTTGATATGGGTAAAAAATTGTATTTCTCTTTAAACAATCTTTATTATAAAGTGGAATTAAAATGGGAACATCATAATACATATATTTCCCCATAAAAGATATAATAATTGATAAAGAAACATATGATTAGAGTATACTAATGTAATTTAGGAAAATTTCATCAGTTGAATTTTGAATTAAATTGGATTAATGATAGTGAATGTGAAACCCGATGGAAAAATTGGGGATTCATAGAAAATACTTTACCTTACATATAAAAAAGTTATGAGAATCTTATTAAAATCAAGGATAAAAAAATTTTATTCTTTAATAAATTAATACCTAAGTTTTTATTATTTTATTTTATTTACTAAAATTTAATTAAGTTAATTTATTCGAATTTTGTTTAGTTATACTATTTAATTTTATCTTTTATGGGGGAGTTTGTATCATTGATTTCATTATCAGTTCCCTTGAGTTTTATTATGAAATTTCATGTAAATTTTTTTTAAGTCACTAGAGTGAAATTATATTGTATTAATTTAATTAAATAAATTAACATGGTTCCATAAAACATTTTATTTTTTGACGTGAATATGATTAATTAGATAAAACATTGAGGAAAAAACATGTGTTTGATTTGGCATTTTTTATGACCATAAAAAATTAGTGTCATTTTATGTAATAATAAATTTAAATACAAGTTAAATAACATTAAATAAGTTATAATAATCATTATATAATATTTTTAGCAATAAAATATTTTCTTGTGGATATCATTTAGTGATGTAGTATAGAACCAAATCTCGTCAATCAAAAATGCGGTGAATAGGCACCTCACAGATGTTGTTGTAATTTTTAGTATAAAAAGGATAAGAGATAAGACTTTATGGTTGATATTACATCAAGAAAATAATATTATAGTATATATATATAACATGTTTTATCATGTATCATTATAGTTTGGAGGAAAGGTAGTGGTAGAATAATGAACACAATTAAATGGGAAATGTGGATGATTTTACCTATTATATTCATATCCACGAGAACCACATTATAGCACATGGGAATGACCTTTTGGTGTGACCAAAATATCCTAGATATGTAAAATATTTTTTGTACTGTTTTTGGGAAGAATATAATAAATATTTAGGGATTTGGATGTCTGCGGAGATGGGGTGGGTATGGTTGGTATTTATGGTTGGAGGAGATTATTGTTTTTCATTATATTATTCATTTGTTTATTATATTAACTCAGAACTATATATAGTGTTAATCCTTATGACTATGTATAGTAAATATTTCATTTGAATTTTATCCAGTTTGTTCTTACCAAATCCATACATAATCCATGAATCAATAATTAATTTATTTACTTATAATTTTAAATACCATCAATTATCATATTTCACTATTCATAAAAATTCAATTTTTTTTAGATAATTCCAAAAAACTCACCCGAAACGTATTTCGACCTTTATATCTCAATAATTCACTCCATTTTATGAAAATATAACCTATTTTATTATATAATATTCAAATAATTTATTTACACATTCATAGATGAGGATACATATCTATTGGATATGTTACTATTCATAATGGTCATTACACTATTCCCATTGTAATATTACTTTTCCACTGCAGTATATTTCATAATTTCTAGAAAAACCACTTATTTCATTAAATTTTAATTTAATAATTTTATATTGGGTTCTATATGTAATTATTATGTGATTTATACTATATAAAATAATTATAAGAAAGAAATCTGTGTTGATTTATTTCAAGATTATCACAGACTTTTCCGAAATAAAATTTCCCCCTTAAAATATCATTTTATATTGTACGTTAAAAACATGTCAGGGTACTTATCCTTCATTGATTCCCCTAGTTCCCATGACTCCAATTCATTCTTATGGTTCTTGTATAGTACTTGGAATAGGTGAGTGACCTTGTTGTGTAGAAACTTATATCCATGGTTGAAGAACTCCAACAACTTCTCATTGTAAAAGAGATCATTTTTTAACTGTACTGCCTCTTAATTCAAAAAAAAGTGAGAGATTTTGTATGTAAATCCTCAAGATGGATATGTGGAGTACATCATGTTTCTTAAACATGGTAGGAGTAAGTTCTAGTAGATATACCATATCTCCTCCATGATCAAGTATCTCGATGGGAATTATGTACCTCGGGCTCATCTTTACTTTCTTCCCAAATATCATGATCATTTTCCTTGGAGATATGTGGAGGGATACCATGTATCTGACCTAAAATTATAGGCCTCATTGATAATTGTCTATATATATCTTCTGTTTAATTTTGGATTCCTTAATGTGTTACTAAATATTTTTTACATTTTCTACAATTTGATTGACTATTTCAAGTCAAAAAATCATTCATTCACGGACATCATCCAACTATTCAAGTGGTCTACATCTTTTTACATAATGGGATTCATATGGGGAAATTTGGATGCATGATTGGAAAAAATTGTTGTTAGAGAAATTTGATATAGGAATATGCTGGTCTCATTCATCTTTATATTTCATAGAACAAAATCACAAAAAGTATTCCATTGTTTGAATTGTCTACAAATATTTTCCATCTATTTGATGGTGATTATTTTTACTGATCTTCATATCAGTTGTAACACCCCAAGCTTCCACGGTACGTTTCCCTTCGAATAATTCAATGGCGTGCATTGTACATAACTTCGAGATTCTAACACACCACAACCAATCAAACTAGCCGTTATGAATAGTAACACCTACTTTTTGAAATTTTATAAATTCTATCTCTCAAAATGGACTTTATTTTTGGATTCGGAATATCGAAATTATCCTAGGGTGCAATTTTTGTACTATTTGGATAACTTTCATATTTTGATGAATATTGAAAATTACTAAATTCTAATTAAAAACAAACTTTTTAATCAAAATAATTAATAGTGATAAATTATGAAATTGAGTGGTTTTAAAGTATATTTAGAATATAGTTTTACCATTGAATACAATTTTGGTCATTAGACATAATTTCACAATTAAACCGAACATAAATAAGTATCAATCTTTGGAAAGTTATTATATCTTAAAAACACGCTTTTTGTTTTGACAGCAGGAATTAATTTTAAATTAATTTCTGCCACTTCTGTGTTTTGAATTTGGAAAAATGGATCCCATATTTGGAATCAGTATGTCCAAATTGTGTAAATAGGTGACTTTTATTTTTATACATTTTGAATAATTACTTCGGTAAATATTTTATTTACCATGGGTAAGGGTAAATCCGGTAAATAAGCGTTAAAAAATAATATTATAATAATACTAAATTACCCTAAAACGTTTCCTAACCTTATTGGTGGATACATTTCCGAGAATGGGCATCTTTGGGTCGATTTTGGGACTCCATGGATCCACTTGTAAGTGATAGGGACACTTTATTTTAATTAAGTTAAAATGAATACAAAAATGACACAATCATATATCTTTTAGCAAAACAATTGTTACATAGGGTTATATATGTTGGATTTTAAACTATAAATATTCATTAGAAATATAAAAATCTTTCCTACATAATTATAGTTTATCTATAATTTTTAGACATTAAATAAGTTAATTTATTTATGACAAAATGAAGATGCAGTAATCACCATAATAGTGAAAATTTAAAATAATTGATATTATAAATACCCAAATAAATATAATTTAAGACTTTTAATGAATTAAAATAATTTTATAGGATAATATGACATATTATTATTGATTTAATTGACTTTTTTAGAAGTAATCATTCTGTTATGAGTTTCACAGAAATCAACTATTTAATAGTGTCAAAATGGACATAAAAGAGTTTTTAAAACAAATATTATATTATTAAATGATATTAAATTCCTAAAAATATAAGGTTCGGCCAAGAGACTTATATCATGATATTTATATCATTAATGGACCACTTGGGTGTCTCTTGGATGTATATAGTAAGTTTATTAACTATATAATATAAAAATACAAAGTGACATGGTAAATGTCAAACTAATTAACTAAGAGTTAATACTTAATGATAAGGTTAATATAGTAACCCAAACCTGTATAAATTATATTGGTTGAATGGTTTTCGACCTATCCCCACCTTAACCTGTTAATAATAATCTTTGGATCCATTAGAAACCGAATATGAATTTATTATAAATTAATATTTCTAGCTTTTCCAAAGCTGCCCCACACCCCTCTTATAAAAGGGAACTCCTCCTTCTCATTTATTCACACCTTTAAAGCCTTTTGATTCGGAAAAAACCTGCCAAAATACTCTCTCAACTTCTCTCAATACAACCTAGAGGCCTTAGTTTGATCATAAAGCCATCCTAAGGATCCCTTTTGATCAAATCAAAAGGAAGAACCCGAAGAAGGGGTAATATTTTCGCCAACCCTTTTCAAGTTCCTTTCTTCTTCCACTTATTCTTTATTTGTTATTATCATTCTAAAATAATAAATCCAGTATCATATATATACTGTGATGTTATTATAAATATGTTACAACCATATTCAGTATTCTATCCAACCTTTGAATAACATTTCACCATACGTGCGTACGTACGGCTTACCTTCTCCACGTCGTGGTGTAATTGTTATTCAATATATTATTATTTGGATGGGTATAATAATGATGTTAAACTCATGTAAATAAATAATATAACATGATAATGATTATTTATATATGATATACCATCCAATTATTTATTATTGCAATATCAAAAGAATGATATTGTCGCTCGTGCGTACGTACGTACTACCGTCTCCACGAACACGATGAGATTCATTCTCCATCATATCCATTAAAGTATAACTATCATTTGATGATTTAAAAATAGTATCTAAGGAATTGATATCATTCTGGATATTTATAATATGCATCCCATTAATAACAAATATGTCTCACATAACAAAGAATATAAAGTAAAATGAACCCGTTAACACCTGAAATGACGATAATTCTAAGATATTATTAACAAATAAATATTAAAAGATCATATATGATATCAGATTAATGTAAATGATTATTTTATAATTCAATAACAATTATTTCACCATTATAGAGGAGGTTAACCTACCATTGACCAAGGAAAAAGTAAAAAGTAAGGGGTTTCTTATCTTACTTTTAATTCCATGAGAATTCAATTTTTCACCACTTATTTATTGCATGTGGTGTGTGTACTTCCCATGATTGTATTCATTGTGTAATATAAGTTAATTTATTTGTATTTACATCATCAATTTAAGATCCTTCTTTCATAGGTGTTTGTTTCGTAAGTTACCTAATCGATAAGGGAATTTGAAATTTCAATTTCCACTCATTTGGATTTACACATATTTCATTGATTATATTACTCGATGATTATGTGTGGAATCACTATTCATTTGATTATGTCATAATTTCCACTCCCCTTCCTGTGGATATACTATTGATACACATAATCACTCCATTGATAATTTCTCAAGTCATCGATATGAATTTGATAAGAGTAATTTTAACTCACTCTCCATGTGTTGAGTTAAACATCCAATTAATTGGTGTTGTTTTTATAAGATTATGTGTGAATATCCTTTGATTGATTTACACTGAATATCCAATCATATTTAGTGTATTTATATTTGTCTCACATAACTATGTCGTTGATTTATCCTTAACCTAAGGATACAGCCTTTATGAGAGATTTCATCTCAATTTACATTCCATTGAGACTTCTTTGTTGATATATACCAAATCACTTTTATGTGGTGTATATAATTTACTTTGTCATAGTATATCATGAATCCCATTATTCTCATGATATTACAACGTTTTGATTACCTCAATTATTTTTATTCAAGTGTCTCTCTTTTGGTTAGAATCTCTAACTAAAACACCATTTTTAAATGTTTTAAAGATTTATTCTTCTAAATCTTGCTTATTAATGTCCATGTTTTAAAAATGGTTTTAAGGATTTATTTATATGGACATTAATGTTTTAAAATTTAAACATCTTTTAAGAGTTTCAAAGTTGTATGGGACACATTGATTCAAAAATATATTTTTAAATGGCTTCTTGACAAATAGTGCGACTTTTAAATGATTTCAAGAAAAAGGGGGATATTTCTCTCAAATAGTTTTGATGATTATTTTCATCTATGTAAATATCCTTAATTATTCTCTATTGAGGTTAATATGATACAATACAGTCTTCCATATTGTATCGAATGAGTTATGTTTGACTGTGGATGTGCTATTATTATACCATTCATGCTGCGTGGATAAAGTATTGACATTTCGTATGCTAGTTTTAATACGAATGTTTATGTTATGTTTAAAACTTATCATTTGAGGAATGCATTGGACTTAGTAAGTGATGAGTGGATCCCACTATAGCTCCTCGATGCATCGGTAGGTCTCATGAGACAAACTAGTGTCTTGGTACAAGGCCTTGGAAAAATATTATTTGTAGTCTTGGCACGAGGCCTTGGCTATGTGGTTATGATAGTCTAGAATTATGCATTACATCATTATGAAAGTGGTTATTGATATCGCATGTGATCATTCAACTAGTAGAATATCCATGTGAGTAAGTAAATGGAATTATTTTATTTTATCTTTTCCATTTTATGATGATGTTCAAGTTTAAAAGGCTTTTGTTTTAGTTATAAACTGCCTTAAGTGTTTATGCTTATCTATGAAAGCTTCTACTATAATGTTATCCTTACTGAGCATCTGAGCTCACCCCTTTCAATGTTTTATTTTTCCCAGTATTATGAAGAAGTAATTTATGAATGACCTGCAGGGATAGTATGAGGGGATATGAAGACAAGATGTTGTTGTAGTTTTTTTATGATGTAATGTAAGACTTATGAATATATCTAGTGTTTCCAAGACTACTAAACTAATCGGTCTTTCGATACGTGATCCTTTGTGATCATGCCAATGTTATGTAATAATGCACCGACTCTTGGTAACTGGGGTTGGGGCGTTACAGTTGGTATCAGAGGAAGTTTAGTACAAACCTTGGAAGCTAGATTTAGATAAACTCTGATTAGAGCACATAGACCTAAGATGAACTTTGAGGATTACTATAGAAGAACTTTCTAGAATTTTGGTATTGTAGAGATTTTGTGAGTTTTCCGAGCAATACATCCTTGTCTGGACACGAGCAGGTAGACGTGGCTCTGGCACAGATGTACCTAGGGGTAAAACCAGAAAACACCGCTTTGAGCTAGACTCGAATGGGAACTGGTGCATGACAATGGGCCTTTCTCCACTCTTGGTTACGACACTCCCGAGGGATATTCTTATGATAATTTACATTTTATTTACAAACCGATTTAAAGTATTAAATATATAAGATGAGAGTAAATGTCTTTGGTTAATCCTAATGTGTTTCAATTTGAGAATATAGTGACATGTTAATCTCCAAATGATTGTATGACTACTATTACTCACACAATTCTTTCTGGTTTTAGTTAATGGATGGATTCCAAGGAAGTCATAGTGACTTTGAGAATGATGTACAAGGTGGGAATGGTGTTGGCAATGAGCAAAAAAATGGAATGTTGATAGGCGTAAAAGATATCGTCTTTATGCCAAATATATTTCCAAAAATATGATCAACAATATATATATTAACCAATTACCATACTCAACAAAGAAGAGAAAGGTGATGAATGATAAGAGCTCCAGTAGTGGAGACCATGGAGAAAGAAATCCTCGATTTCCATCATGCATGAAATATGGAAGGAGACACCCCGGAAAGTGGCTCAATGGGACAAAGAAATGCTTTACGTGCGGGAAGGAAGAACATAAAGTGAAGAATTGCCGAAGAGAAATGAAGAGTACTATGGAAGAAGATAAAAATGGTCCCAAGAATCCATTTACAGTCATTTGTCGTAAATGTAGGGGACCTAGCCATTACCCGTGTGAATGTCCTATTCTATAGGATATTTTCTTGGTCAGAGAAGAAGCTATGTGGAAATAAATGGTTGGATAAATGTTTAAAAATTATTAGTGATCCTTGTTTAAGGGTTTACTTTGGAATAATTTTCTCTTGTATTTGTAACCCTAACGTTTTCCATGTGAGAATGATATTTATGGAAGAATTATCTTTTCTCTTGTGGATATAGTTATAAATAACCTTTTGGTTTTATATGATCATTGGGTTTGAGGAAATTACAAATTATTATAATTTGGGATGAAAATGCAAGGTATGAGATAACATTTGTGGTTAAATTAAATTATGGTTATTTTGAGTAATTTATCTCATTTTGGTAATGTCATAAAATATAGTTTTTGAAAAAGGAAAACACATAGACCGTGTGACAACCCGTCGCGTCGGACAAAGCTATGGGAATCGAACCCACAACCAAAGTGCGATTGAGATTTATCACCTACCACTGGACTACGTGAAGTCCCTGGTTAGCGTGACTATTATTTTTAGTTAAATGATTTTATTGATAAATAATAATTTGATTTGGGATCTTATGTCTTATGAAATGAATACCCTTAGTATAGGAAAATGATTTGGTGATTAAGTGATAAATGTTATTTTGGAAGTAGCTGGCTCTGTTGAGAACAATATATTCCAAAGGAAAATAGAGTATTATGTGATTTCATTTGAGGAGTAATGGTGGATTTTTATCTATGTTTTTATTGTGGATTTATAGTGATTTTGGTTGTTTATGGAAATGATTAGGTTAATTACTTATAAGTATGTGACTTTATGAGTAATTAATGTCATTTGGAGATACAATTTAATGTGGAAGACTACAATCTTATAAGTTTTGAGTTTCAATGTTAGTTTGGATTATATTGAAGGATTTTATGGACAATTGATTATTTAATGTCATTTATTTAACTTTGGCGTATTGATGGTTTAATTTTAGAAATTAAGATTAGTTTTTTATCTCTAATGGAATATCCATTTGGGGGGTCATCAGATATTATACTAACCATTTTTGTTTTGATTAATCTCTAAAGACAAGGTAAATATATAGTTTATCCTACGTGGATCATTTATTTCTATAGAAGTTTATTCTAGCTCTTCCATTGTGACCAAGTCTTCTTGAATACTCATTGTTCAAAAAAAAATGAGTTAGTGTTAAAAAGTTATTAAAGAATAAAAATCTACTTAAAAAGTAATTATATCTCTTTATGTTCTTAGTTAATATCATAAATTAATTCCTCATCCTTATGTAATGTAACTTAAAACAAAAAAATGTTGTCCGTTTAATTTCCTAATAGGATACTAATGGTTGTTTGTCCCAACCCAAATTTGTGGTTTTCTTATTGTTAACTTTCTCCTGATCATGATTTCTATCCCTATCCATCAGAACTTGAAACATAGTTTATCATCCATATCCATGTTTTCCTACATGGAATCTGAGTATGGGTTATCTTGGTTGACCTTTATACCTCTCTTTATTTCTTTTAAAGTGATAGTTTTATTGACTCTTTTTCTGATGTGGGACTTTACATTATATTCCAAAGCACAATTTTAAAAATTGTGCGGACAAAATTTATTGATGGAGGGGAGAATGTAACACCGCAAGCTTCCCTGGTATGTTTCCCTTCGAATAATGCAATGGTGTGCATTGTACGCAACTTTGAGATTCTAACACACCACAACCAATCAAACTAGCTATTATGAATAGTAATACCTACTTTTTGAAATTTTATAAATTCTATCTCCCATAATGGACTTCATTTTTGGATTCGGAATATTGAAATTATCCTAGGGTGAAATTTTGGTACTATTTGGATAACTTTCATATTTTGATGAATAGTGAAAATTACTAAATTTTAATTAAAAACAACTTTTTTAATCAAAATAATTAATAGTGATAAATTATGAATTTGAGTGGTTTTAAATTATATTTAGAATATATTTTTACCATTTAATACAATTTTGGTCATTGGACATAATTTCACAATTAAACCGAACATAAATAAGTATCAATCTTTTGATAGTTATTATATCTTAAAAACACACTTTTTGTTTTGAGAGTGGAAATTAATTTTAAATTAATTTCTGCCACTTCGGTGTTTTGAATTTGGAAAAATGGATCCAATATTTGGAATTAGTATGTCCAAATTGTTTAAATTGGTGACTTTTATTTTTAGACATTTTGAATAATTACTTCGGTAAATATTTTATTTACCATGGTTAAGGGTAAATCCGGTAAATAAGGGTTAACAAATAATATTATAATAATACTAAATTATCCTAAAATGTATACTAACCTTATTAGTGGATACATGTCCGACCATGGTCATCTTTGGGTCGATTTTGGGACCCCACGGATCCACTTGTAAGTGATAGAGACACTTTATTTTAATTATGTTAAAATGAATACAAAAATGACACAAGCATATATCTTTTAGTAAAACAATTGTTACATAGGGTTATATATGTTGGATTTTAGACTATAAATATTCATTAGAAAGATAAAAAGAGTTCCGACATAATTATATTTTATCTATAATTTTTATACATTAAATAAGTTAATTTATTTATGACACAATGATGATGCAGTAATTTACATAATAGTGAAAAATTAAAATAATTGAAATTATAAATACCCAAATAAATATAATTTAAGACTTTTAATGATTTAAACTAATTTTATAGGATAATATGACATATTAGGATTGTTTTCATTGACTTTTTTCGAAGTAATAATTCTGTTATGAGTTTCAAAAAAATCAACTATTGAATAGTGTCAAAATGAACATAAAAGAGTTTTTAAAAAAAATATTATATTATTAATTGATATTAAATTCATAAAAATATAAGGTTCGTCCAAGTGACTTATAACATGATATTTATATCATTAATGGAACACTTGGGTGTATCTTGGATGTATATAGTATGTTTATTAACTATATAATATAAAAATACAAAGTGACATGGTAAATGTCAAACTAATTAACTAAGAGTTAATACTTAATGATAAGGTTAATACAGTAACCCAAACCTGTCTAAATTCTATTGTTTGAATGGTTTTAGACCTATCCCAACCTTAACATTTTAATAATAAACTTTTGAGCCATTAGAAACCGAATATGAATTTATTATAAATTAATATTTCTAGCTTTTCCAAAGGTGCCCCTCACCCCTCTTATAAAAGGGCACTCCTCCTTCTCATTTCTTCACACCATCAAAGCATTTTGGTTCGGACAAACCCAGCCCAAATACTCTCTCAACTTCCCTCACTACAACCTAGAGGCCTTATTTTGATCATAAAGACATTTTATGGAGCCCTTTTGATCAAATCAAAAGGAAGAACCCGAAGAAGAGGTAATGTTTTCACCACCCCTTTTCAAGTTCCTTTCTTCTTCCACTTCTTCATTCTTTGTTATTACCATTATAAAATAACAAATCCAGTATCATATATATACTGTGATGTTATTATAAATATGGTACAGCCATATTCAGTATTCTATCCACTCTTTTAATAACATGTCACCATACGTGCGTACGTACGGCTTACCGTCTCCACATCGTGGTGTAATTGTTATTCAATATATTATTATCTGGATGGGTATAATAATGATGTGTAACTCATGTAAATAATAAATATAACATGATAATGATTCTGTATATATTATATAACATCCAATTATATATTATTTTAATATCAAAAGAATGATATTGTCGCTCGTGCGTACGTACGGACTACCGTCTCCACGAACGTGATGAGATTCATTCTCCATCATATCCCTTAAAGTATAACTATCATTTTATGATTTAAAAATTGTATCTAAGGACTTGATATCATTATGTATATGTATAATATACATCCCATTAATAACAAATATGGCTCACATAAAAAAGAATATAAAGTAAAAGGAACCCGTTAACACCCGAAATTACGATAATTCTAAGATATTATCAACTAATCAATGTTAATTAATCATATATGATATCATATTAATGTAAATTATTCTTGTATAATTCAATAAAAATTATTTCACCATTATACAGGAGGTTAACCTACCGTCGACCAAGGAAAAAGTACAAAGTAAGGGGTTTCTTATCTCACTTTTAATTCCGTGAGAATTCCATTGTTCACCACTTATTTATTGCATGTGGTGTGTGTACTTCCCATGATTGTATTCATTGTGCAATAAACATTAATTTATGGGTATTTACATCATCAATTTAAGATCCTTCTTTCATGGGTGTATGTTTCGTAAGTTACCTAATCGATAAGGGAATTTGAAATTTCAATTTCCACTCATTTGGCTTTACGCATATTTCATTGATTATATTACTCCAAGATTATGTGTGGAATCACTATTCATTTGATTATGTCATAATTTCCACTCCCCTTACTTTGGATATACAATTGATACACATAATCACTCCATTTATAATTTCTCAAGTCATCGATATGAATTTGATAAGAGTAATTTTAACTCACTCTCCATTTGTTGAGTTAAACATCCAATTCATTGGTGTTGTTTTTATAAGATTATGTGTGAATATACTTTGATTGATTTACACTGAATATCCAATCATATTTAGTGTATTTATATTTTTCATACATAACTATGTCGTTGATTTATCCTTAACCTAAGTATACAACCTTTATGAGAGATTTCATCTCAATTTACATTCCATTGAGAATTCTTTGTTGATATACACCAAATCACTTTTATGTGGTGTATATAATGTACTTTGACATAGTATATCATGAATCCCTTTATTCTCATGATATTACAACGTTTTGATTACCTCAATTATTTGTATTCAAGTGTCTCTCTTTTGGTTATAATTTCTAACTAAAACACCATTTTTGAATGTTTTAAAGACTTATTCTTATAAATCTTGCTTATTAATGTACATGTTTTAAAAATGGTTTTAAGGATTTATTTATATGGACATTAAAGTTTTAAAATTTAAACTTATTTTAAAAGTTTCAAAGTGGTATGGGACACTTTGATTCAAAAATATATTTTTAAATGGCTTCTTGACAAATAGTGTGACTTTTAAATGATTTCAAGAAAAAGGGGGATATTTCTCTCAAATAGTTTTGATGATTATTTTCATCTTTGTCAATATGCTTCATTATTCTTGATTGAGGTTAATATGATACAATACAGTCTTCCATATTGTATTGAATGAGTTACTTTTGACTGTGGATGTGCTATTTTTATACCATTCATGGTTTGTGGATAAAGTATTGACATTTCATATGATAGTTTTAATACGAATGTTTATGTTATGTTTAAAACTTTTCATATAAGGAATGCATTGGACTTAGTAAGTGACGGGTGGAGCCCGCTATAGCTCCTCGATGCATCGGTAGGTCTCATAAGACAAACTAGTGTCTTGGCACAAGGCCTTGGAAAAATATTATTTGTAGTCTTCGCACAAGGCCTTGGCTATGTGGTTATGATAGTATGTCATTATGCATTCCATCATTATGAAAGTGGTTATTGATATTGCATGTGATAATTCAACTAGTAGAATAACAATGTGAGTAAGTAAATGGAATTATTTTATTTTATCTTTGCCATTTTATGATGAAGTTCAAGTTTAAAAGGCTTTTGTTTTAGTTATAAACTGCCTTAAGTGTTTATGCTTTTCTATGAAAACTTCTGCTATAATGTTATCCGTACTGAGCATTTGAGCTCACCCCTTTTAATGTTTTATTTTTCCTAGGATTATGAAGAAGTAATTTATGAATGACCTGTAGGGATAGTATGAGGGGATATGAAGACAAGATGTTGTTGTAGTTTTTTATGATGTAATGTAAGACTTATTAATATATCTAGTGTTTCCAAGACTAATAAACTAATCGGTCTTTCGAGACGTGATCCTTTGTGATCATGCCAATGTTATGTAATAAGGCACCGACTCTGGGTAACTGGGGTTGGGGCGTTACATCAGTGCTTAGAGAATATTGGATAATTTTCCATAAATGGAGGTAAATATCATATCTCAATCAGATAAAAAATATAGATGTACTCCATGTAGCCTCTACACATAAATGATATATATCCCTAAAATATGAAAATGTGAGAAGTCCTCTTGAATTTTGATGAAGATAGTTGTCATTATAATATGACCATAATGACCCATATAGAATTACGTCCTATCGATGTATTTGGATTTCAATTTATAAAGTCCATAGTGATGTTTTCCGATTTCTATGTTTATATGGGAAATTGTCTCATGATCACCTTAGAAGTTTTATTTCCAGCCTTCACAAGATTCCATATTAGGAAAATTGATGTATATTTTGAGATACCATTCTTTATAATGTCCCAACAATAGTTCTCTTAGAGATCATGACAAATCATTTTTATACCTAGGTTAATTAATAAAGTTGAGCTATATGAATCATTTATATGAACATTATTTATCTCTAGGTTGGATTGTACACAAAAGTTTTACAAAAAAAGACTGTTGTCACATCAATTTTGAAATTAGAGGATTTCTTATTGATTATGGATTCAACATTTCTATTAGTTTCTTAATCATTCATTTATTAATTATTAGTTACATCCATATGTTATGGTTCAACATTAATTTAAAAAATATTGATGATGTTCATTACTTAATCATTCCCATGTCCATATTTTGCAGTTCCGTAATGATTGTATCCATCTGAATTCCCATTATAGATAAATTTATAGGATCACTTTTCATTAGATAATGTCCCACATTATATAACTTACTAGGAGGATTGTTGATTGAAAATTCTTAATAAATGGTGATATCAAATGATATTCTATGGAAGATATTAATATTATTACATGTGAAGATATATTTGAGTTTCTTATGATAACAATATATCCCACTTTCCTCACAATTGATATAATGATTCAATGTTTTTAATTCAATAATCACTTCTTCCAACTCCATATCATGCAATATAAAGTTTTTCTCATGAATTTTCAACTTAATTAATGGTTAGAATATCAAATTATCATTTTTATTAACTATTCATACTATTACACTATATAAAGAATCAATTTATAACACAACATGTTCCCTAATTGTAATCTGTATGATTACTGGTGTAGTCATAAGAGACCTTCTCAACTCTTGGAAGTGTTATTCATATTGAAGAGTCTACAAAAAATTGATTCCTTCAGAGTAATCATGGTTATTGGGATTGAAAATCATGATATGTTATTCAAAAATCATTGCTAATAACCATATAGACTGTGGAATCTACTAGTGTTCAATAATAATGTTGTCGTAGTCCACTATTGATTGAAATTACCTTGGAATGGTCCTCTAATATAATATTATAATTTCTATCATTCCCCAAGATTGATGAATCCTCCATTTATAACTGACATTTAGTGCGCATTTCATTGAGTTTCAACCATCTCAAATTTTGTAGAATAATATTCAAATGATACTCATATTCATCCTTACACATTAAGTATATTATAATGTCATTGATAAATACTACGACAAATTTGTTGATATAATCTCTAATGGCTCTATTCGTCAATTCCATTAATATTTCAAGAAAATAGGTGAGTCTAAGGGCCATCACTATGAAATAATAATTTCGATAGCTTACCCAAAAGGGAGTCTTGTGCCTATCCACCTAATTAGAAATGAATTGGTGGTACCTCAACTAATGTTCCATCGTAGAGAACTACATGGCCCCATGTGGTTGATCAAAAAATTTATCTGTCCATTAAAGGGGATAAATCTTTATTATCATCTTTTTGATATCAGGAAAATCATTTAATATGCACATTGATCCACCTTCATTCCTTATGAAGATGACTATAACACCGCAAGATGATGCACATGGGAATATTAAACCCCTTCATAGATTGTCCTGTACATGATTTTTTAGTTCCTCCACTCTGAAAGGTGTGCATTCTTTAATGTATCTATAAAATAGCTCATGATCAAAGAATACATTCAATTGATAACTCAACAACTCATTCAAAAGAAATATGGTAAAAATATTTCGGGAACACATTAGTGTATTACCTCAAAATCATATAGTCCTCAATAATTATTCTATCCATCATCACATTCATTTGGGTTAGATATGCTTGCTCATAATGGATTAATATCCACAATTGACATGATCAGTCTATATGAGATTCATCCTTATAATGACACTTCTATATAATTAGAGGATTCCTTGAGATGTGATGTGTGATATTCCATTATTGAAAATTGTTGTTGTATTTTTATAAATATATTCAATAATTGTCAAACATAACATAAAACTACACCAATAGATATAAGATAATATTTTCAAGTTGGTTCAGTCCAACAAAATTAATTGGGGTGAATTTTTATACAATGAATATAATAATTGCTCAATTTTTTGTTCTCACATATTACTCTACTTCAATATATTGAGGTTGTGTTTAAATAGTTCTATTAAACATTCAACATATAATATAATTCATAGAACCGTATTCAAACTATTTGTTCCCTATGGTTGAATAAATAACCAACATACCTATAACCACATCATTTTAAGGCTCTACCTTAGTTGTATTGATAGCATATTCCATTCATTGATACCATGGAAGTTAATTTTGATTACCTCTGACACCAATGGGCTTAGGTAATTGTGTTTTAAAATACACATAATAATTAGAGTTGATGGACTTCAGTACTAGCTGAGTATTTATCTAAACCATCCTTTATTCATCTGCATTTACGATATTCTTCATATCTATTCACCAATTATTATCTAGATTTCATTCTCTTCCACATTTTAAGAATCACCTCGTTCCCCTTAGGTAAATTCAAAGAGACCTCTTCCCATGCCTTTGACATGTAGTTTGTTGGGTTTTCATTCTATCATGAGATTTATCTGATGATTCTCTAATAGTAGACACCATTTTCTAATTTTATCAAGGGGCCCATGATACCACTGAACGTATCTGTTCATCATTTCAACATTAAGGGAACAACTAAAATCTCATCATACCATTCAATTTCTCACATCTCCAAAGATTACCAAAGACTCTGTTTTAGTTTAACGATGATGTGATACATAGATTCATTAGTGTTCATGACTAATATAGAGGTTTATCTTCTACATCTTGTGATGTTTTCTTCCTATTCCTCGATAGAATTTTCTTCCTTCAGTTTCAGTTTGAGGAAATCCCCCAAAATCATAAAATGTATATTTTGGGGAAAATATTTATTGAGAAATAATTTCTTGAATGTGTCTCAGTCTGTGGAATCAATTTACTCATTGGAAGTTGTTTTCATGATTAACATCCACCACTGATCATCTTCCCCATCTAAATGACTAACTAACATCCAGAAAGTCTCTTCTTATGAGCATTGGATGTAAAATAATAGATTCTCAATGTATTTAATCCACTGTTCCATGATGTGGGGATCATAACATACATTAAATATTGGTTTCTATTGTTTTGTGAAGGAGTATAACTAAATATTCAATTTCATAGGGGGAGTGAATTGAATAGTATTCAAGGTAGGTTTTAAAAAAAAATCTAGATTAGAAAGTATTATCGTGATATTTTGAGCCCATTTTCCAATCAATTTTTTAATTTCATTAGTAATATCCTCACATTTCGTATCAAATTTATTTTTTGGAGTGATTTCTCTAATTTCCTACCATTATCTTTGAAAATGGAAGAAAATTTTGGGCAGATTTAATAATTAGAAAATATGAATCTAAATGAAAATATTAAACCTAGAGGGATAAACATGAAAATAAAAAGTATATCATAATATTTCATTCCCTATATTTCAATATAGGTTATCCTTGGTGATAGAATAATCCCTAGGGTTATTACTATTGTTTTTTTATAATTATTCCCAAAAATAACTAGAATATTATATGATAACAACAATAGAATCCCTAAATTTTTATATACATTATTATATGATTTTAAGAATAAATAACCATCAATTTTAATATATGGATCGTAATGTATAGTTTATTTGGAAAATTAGGGGTATAAATAGAAATAATTACAAAGTATCATTTATTTTATATTAATAATGAACTCTTTACATTCTATGAGATCATACATCTATCTAGGATATCCGAATGAATAAATGAAAAAATGGATGAACTAAAAATCCCACTATGGTAATAAAAATAATAATGTAGAATATCACATTAGTTATAAGGAAAAACATGTTGACATAAAAATTCATGGAACAAGATTAAACAGAAGGAATCATAACATATAGAACATGTGATCTAGTTGTCATGGAATTATAGGAATTTAGTGATAATGTACAACATTAAATAAACATGAATCAATGATAACTTCCAAGACTCAATCACATAGTTGAAAATGTACCTAAAAGGAATCAAGTTTACTATATATCCCAGAAAGAAATCTCACGAGAATAAAACATTACCCAATTATTTTGAGTGTTGTCTTTGGGAACCAATTATAAAATTCTCACAAATATGTGTTCTATATATTCATTCAATCATAAGGAATAGTCATAAGGATTACCCATTTAATGAAATGGGTATCATAATAATATTATAAGTCATAACTTTGGGCATATGATAATGTTGTTCATGAAAGAATAGATTTAAATATTAAAAGTAAATTAATAAAAAAATGTAATTGATAATGATAATTTATCTCAAGTTGATGTGAATTGGGTAAAAAGGGTGATTAAAAATCATTAGTAATGATCCAATTTGTCATAGTTTAAGGGAAATAATGAAAAATCATATATGTGTAAAAAATGAATAATTTTCTACAAGCATAATTTATCTAGAAATGAATCTAATCATTAATGGGTGAGTACCTTTAACAATCTGTGGATCAAACCCTCAAGGTTCACTCTTATTTGTCATATCTCTCATAATAGATTGACCACTGAAACTGTCCTATAAACATTTAAAATTCCACTATGCTCTAAATTCCATTTGTGTAATCAACACAGGGAGGATTCTGATCATCTCTTCTTGTCTTGTGCTACAAACTCTACTTTATGGAATTATATTTTTGACTTATTTAATTTCATTTGGTCCTTATCTGACTGGATTTTTTTGTTTTTGAAAAAATGTACAAGACGTGAAGTCTCTCAACACGTCAAAAATATATTTCTTGCAGTAGTGGCGGAGCTCCTGCACAAGATTTGGTACGTTAGAAATGATATTATTCATAATAAGCACCCATTCAGTCTCAATGCATGAAAAACTCGAATTCTCATTGCGATCCATGAAGCCGATTCAATTCAAAAAGTCTGTTGCAATAACTCTGTTGGTGACTTTGAGATCCTTCGACATATCTGGGTTCCAGGTATTTTTCCGCAACCCAGATGTTACTTTGACATTTTCTGGAAATCATCGATACCAGGATAGATCAAAGTGAACGTTGATGGTGCCTTAAAGGGCAACCTAGGCCCTTCCAGTTGTGGATATTTATTTAGAGACTCTACTATCCAATGTTAGGGTTGCTTCTATAACGGATGTGGTCCTTATTCATCTTTGTAATCTGAAATGCTGGGAGTCATCCACGCGGTTGATTTCACGCTTCAAAGAGGACGGAGAAAGTTTTGGATGGAAAGTGATTCTACCACCATTGTCCATTCCATTTGGAATGGTGTTATTCATCTCGTATGACCTCTTACTACTCTCTGTATTAATTTCTCGAAATTGCTCCATGGGGTTGAATACATAGCAACTCATGCCTTCCATAAAGAAAATGTTGTTTCTCATGCCCTTGCCAACAAAGGTGTTCATCAGAACATGACTTGGCTGGATACCATGCCAACTGATTTATGTCATCTTTTTGATAGAGATTGTAAAAGAATCCCATATTCCCATCTTCTATAAACGTTTGTCTCTATAATTAATAAATGGTGCCTTGGTCTTTGACCAAGGAATTACCTTTAAAAAATCACAAACAAAATGGGGGTCAAATAGAATCCCTTACCTTATGTCTGGAACTATTGTGAACTAGTAGTTAACATCATGGATAATCAAATTAGATTCATTAATAATGTAATTAATTAGACATATTACATGAATATCATTCAACAATATTTTATTATGTTCATTTATATTAGTTGTAGTTTTTAAAATTTTCATTCCTAGAGTTTTCGTTAATGGATTCCATGATCACTTCTAATGAGTATTATTAAAGTCTTTAGTTTAAAATTTAAGTAAATATACAAAAGTGAAGTTATATGGTATTAATTTATTCATTAGAATTGTTACAATATATTTTTACTTTATATGCATGTATTGATTAATATATGTTACATAATTTTTCAAGTGTACTTTGATTATTGTAATAAATTAAAGAAGAAATAATTTTCAATGTTTATTTGTCGACTTTTTGGGGCCTAAAACCAGCCCGTGGAGATTAGTAAATCTCACCGAGTTATTGGGGAATTATCTAAAATATTGGTTTAGATTTTATTCTAGGTGAGTTCGTTTTAGGGAATTAAAAATGTAATGTTTTGTTCTGGAAGGTGTTAGTCCACCCATGTGTTTATAAAATGTTTTCAATTTTCCAAGTGATTGGGATTAGTGAAGATAATATATATACAATAAATATAATTAAATGTGAGTATATTATTTATTTTAATGTAATTATTTACATATTCATATAATGTTTTTGGAGGAGGTTGTGTGGGAATGATACAGAATAAAATTAAAATGTAATGTAATAACTTCAACAAGAATTTGGTACTTCTACATAAGTATATTTTTGATATGAAGGACTTGGGTAACATTATTGATAATACTTGTCCTATAAGAATGAAATGGATCTTATTTTAATAATAATTTCAAACTATATATGTGTCTAGTGTTGAGAGTATGTACTTTTATAGGAGAAAAATTGTGATACATAATTAGAATAGAATGCAATGTCAGTAATAATAGTGAAATCACATGATATTTAGGTGTTCTATGTGGATAAAGGGTTTTTAAGAAATGTGGTTATGAATTTCATAACTAGTAATGATTTTTATAAGATCTATGTTACTTCATCATGGTGAATAATTATATAATATAAATTTTCCCATGTTATTTTTATTAGTATTTATCAAAATTTAACAATTGTTACTTTTTTACATCAAAAAATATTAAAATATATTTCATTAAAAAATATTTATGATGAATTTGAATATGTTATCAATTTAACCAAATTCGAATCCTCAATATGATAGAATTAACTTCTAAACCAAATCAGAAGACAAATACAACTTCTCAATTTGAATATGGTATTAATTTTTGGAAATATATTATAGAGATGTTTTATTATATTCTAATCATAATATATATATAATTTTTTAATGTAAAAAAACATTTTTAAAATTTTAATTATATATGTAAATTTTTTTAGCTATATTAATTTAATTTCATTCATATTAAGTGTATCCATATTTTCATTCAATAAATATTTCATAAAGAAGGTACTACTACTCATTCCATCTAATCCAGTGATAATTTTTAACAATCATTCTTAATATTTTTAATTTTACCTAAATATTTTGTGGTTTATTTTATGTTTGGTGTGACATGTGGAGAAATCTATCAAACACATTGACTTATTTAATGGTATACACATATTATGGTCTTTTGTTTCTAAATTATCTCCCCTTAAATATATTACATTCTAACAATTTTAATTATTTCTCATTTATGAATGTATGTGAGGGTATTAAAATGATATTCATCATTGTAGGTAAAATATATAATATGGAATGTATGATATAATGTTATTTTGTACCAGGTTCGTCATACATACTAAATAAACATAAATCATTCCTAAAATGATATTAAACATTACACATATAAAATAATCACATATTATCCATAACAAATTATATTCAAAACAACATGAATTTTCATCTAAATAAACCATAAAATAATATTATTCCTCTCAAAATTAACACTATCATTAATACTCAAATGGCATCAACTTTTAGTTAGTGGAGTCAAACACTTTGGAATATATAACATTATTCAAAAAATGAAATGAACTTACCATAAAAATATCATAAATAAATTATATATACCATCTCTACAAATAATATATAATATTAATATTCATCATCCATTTATTCCAAAGAGTTACTGAAACATTGATCATGTGTTCTTAAATAGTTATCCCCCAGAATACAACTTAACAAGAATGCCACTTTTAATGGATATTGATTCAATTTAAAATAGGTTTCCAATCAATTAAATTGAAACTACTAAATTTCAATCCTTTAATAATTCAAATAATCATAATCATATTTTATATTTTTTAGTTCAATATTAGTAATTATCCATTGATAATTAATATAGATAAGTGTTTTGTGATTTAATTTCTATAATTATATCAACCTCACTACTTTAGGTTAGTCTAGGAAACCAAAATTTTCTATCATAATACATAGATAATATGACTCAAATATTAATGTATCATCTTTAGTACATTGATAAGACACATCTATATCTATATACATTCTATTTCCGTGATTATTGTTGTTATCACATTTTAATAAATTAATAAAAAAAAATTGTAATGATAATACAATAAATATGAACATGAAAACATAAAAACGATTTTTTTTCTTACATTATAAAAACATTCATGTTAACATATTATACCTTAAGATCAATCATTGAATTTTTTATTTCAATATTTAATTATACATGTATATTATTAAATTTGGTTCTCAAACATATTTAGTTAAAATCATTCATAAATACTATAATTATTGTTCAGAAAGACAATGTGATTTATCATATCCCATCCACCTCCAATGTTATTTCTAAGAATTAAATATTACGGTGACTCAACATTTAATAGAGTGATGATAGATTCTATTATCATCCAACCCTTTTCATGTTACCCATTTTTCATCAATACAATTGAAATATACACATTTCAAAATCCATTCAGTGTTGCAATGTGAAGAAAACTACCTACTAAAGACAATACAAACATTAAATTATATCAATATATAAATATTCTAATATCTAGGTTATTTAAAATTTTTATATGACAATAATCCCAAAATAAAATGAACATATTTAACATAACATTAAATCATAAACTTCTCCCAATGACTTATCTATAACATTGAAATATTAACCGACCATAACTTATCAACCCTTAAATTATAATCAATATACATGATAATATCTTATTATATAATAATAATTTAATTGAAAATAATTTTGTACCTTAATACCATGTGTAATAAACCACCTAAAAATTACATATGAATTTGTGACATTCTAATCCCTACATATGCCTGAGCAGCATTCCTCACCCCCATAGGCAGATAAAATTCATCAAGGGTAGAAAATATACCTCTTGGGTGTGATTTCACCTTGATGAATCTATAAAAATATCCAAAAAAGGATAAATAATATTTTAACTGTAATAGAATAATTAGGGAACCTCAATAAATAATAGTTTAATAAAATAGTACCAAAACAAAATATAATATATATGAAAAAAATGTAATACCTATGAGGCCCAAACAAACATTAGATGACATGTTGTTTAAACAAAATGTTGGATCAACATATCAACATTATACACATCGAAAAACCATTAACTAAATAACCAACCTATTCCCAAATAATTTGGTATAGGAAATAACTTGAAATCCATGACCTGATGAAATATACAGAAGACATGATGACTGCATATTTAAAAAATTAGTATATTGGGTGTCAGATAAATCAAATGTGATACCATAATGATTAAAATAAATTTATTTTCTAAATGAAACAAATTCTTATAGTTTTTTTATTTATTATTGGTATAATAGGATTCTATTTTCATCCCCAAAAATAGGTGTAAAACTATAATGAATCATACAATTTGAAAAATCACCCCATTTGTAAAACAATTTCATCAGGAGGATTATTTTCCAAAAAATCTTATCTAAAATTTATCCAACAAAACATTCCTTAAAAATAACTTATTTTCGAAATCAAAATATCCCATCGTATAAATCAATTCTGAATGAGTTTGAGAAGAAACTATCACTTTGAAAAAATATTCACCATTTTTCATTTAAAATCCCTTACACACAAAAGATAAAAAGAAATAGTGGAAACAAGGTAATCTAAAATAAACCCACACAATTAATGGTCACATAAAACCCAATAAATGAATGGAATAAGACTTATTAATAACATGAAAATCACAAGAGGGTCATTAATAAATGTAAAACCGATGGAATTATAAAACCAATGGAATTATATAGATACATTACATGAGAAACCCCACATTGATTAATATGACAGTCCATGATTTGTAATGGTGAACCAACTCATGTAATATTAATAGTACCAAATATATCAATTGAATCACTCTTACACTAGTCACAACAGTGTAAAATCCTACTATCCAGTTTTTAAATATAACTATGGTTGAATAAAAAGAATAGTCTCAATTATCCAAACCACATCCCTCCATATCCCACATAATATCCCCAGTCTTTTCGAATAATAATAATAGAGTTGGGAAACAAAACAATTTTATCACATGGAAATAATGAATTAACTATAGATAACACCATATTCATGTCTATTCCACCAGATACAATACCCTTAATAACTTCCCTAACCCAATATAATGACATGAATCACATAAAAACTATCATGATGATAAAAAAACATCCCCAACAAAAAATTTGTGAAAAAAAATGCACAATCACCATCAAACCACATGTTTAATCCCTAAAATCACATATATAATATAATTTATCAATACCTATTTATAAATACTTGTAAAACATATTCAATACGATTTGAAAGCACAACCAACCATCATGGAACACCTAAACAATAACATGGCATGAATTTTTTTGGGACATATACAATCTATCCTTTTAAACATGAAATCCCATTTCAAAAATGAAATATCTATTTAAACATGAAAAAAATTTGATTTGAAATCACTTATTTATTTAAAAAATATACCACAAAAATATTTTAATTATTTAAAATCAACCATAAAATTTTATCAAACATATATAATGTATCAAATAAAATTTCACATTAAAGCATCGTTTACAACATGATGGTCAGAAAATTTTCCAATTGAACATAGATTTATGTAAATGAAATTTTCCAAAAAAAATTACACATATATAACCCAAAATAATATCTTGGATAAACAAACATTTATAATACTAAAGCATAAAAAAAGTTAAAATTGTAAAATAAAACAAAAATTCTACCTTAAGTATATGTATTATGTTTTGTTCAAAAAAATCCTTCAAAAAAGGATTTCCTTGACGGATCAAAACCATTAAAAATAGAAAACCCCAATTAATAACAACCCTATCAATGATAATCATCCAAAAAATTCCATTAGGGATATGTGATAATAGGAAAATATTAAAAAACCAAATATTAATATAGTGGAATCTATTAAGTCTTGAATCATGCATCATATCTCTAATAAAACACATTAAAAATAAAATTAGAGGAGCTTCAGAGAGGGAGAAAGAATAATGGAAGTATCCTTGGTGTGGGAAAAATCACTATGAAATCTATAGAACGTAACCCCGCTTTAAAGTAAAGAAATAAAAGATAAATTTCCCCCTTATAATGGGATACATTATATACTTTTATAGTAAAGCATTTCAAGAAATTAATTTATAGATGACCATTATTATGTGTTTCATGGGATACACCCATATGACGCATGGTTTCAAACAATATATATTAAACGTTGACATAAAAAAGTACCATAGATTCCAAATTTCCCCCCCAAGAAATCTTGAACAGTAGGGTAAAATCCACCAGTCTAATACCTCCACATAAAAGTTACATTCTTGGTAGAATATACTCCTCATTATGTCAGTTTCATCATCTATAATTTCCTAAAAACATAGAAAAAATGATAATTCCAGTACTACAATCCCTATAAATGTGATTTTACTAAAAACCATCTTTCTAAACCCATGAAACCATAGAAACCATACATGATCAACACATTCCAATGAATGAAATCTACTAAGATAATTGAATATTTCCTATAGTAAATCCATTATAATTATTAAGAAATGCAGTCCACATAATACCAAATTTTAAAAAAATTAACGGCATTAGAGTTTCAACTCATATAATTATATTTGAAATTTGTTGTATCGATATTTCCACCACCTAACCAAATAGATTCTTCAATTCAAAACTAACTCACTATAAAAAACAAAAACAACCCTCTAAAACTTGTGTTTTCATCAAATCTAAATGATAACACATCAAAACCAAAAGAACCGTAATGGATCACTCTATGAGAGAAAGTAGATCTAATTAATACCTGATAAAGGAATCCTAAATGTATAGAATTTATCTTTAATGGTGTAAAATTTATAATGGGTTACCGAATAGTTTAAGAATCACTAATATGGAATTCCACACTAAAAATATAACCAACTCAAATAAAAAAACATTCAAATCCATTAGAACAACCAAAATGGACTTGATATCAAATCACCCATAAATATACTCCAAGGAACACAAGGAACACTCAATCTTGAACATGTCTCTACATAAAATGGAACATTTGTAATAAATTGTTCACTTATATTCGTAATGTAATTTTTCTAGAAACATGTGGAATACCTAACCGAATTATTTCTGGATGAAAAGAAAATATAATATTAGTGTAAATCATAGTCTACCAAGTAGCCAATAATTTATCAAAATTACTAAATTTTGAATCCATGTTATTATCATGTCATCTATCTAATAAATGACAAACCAAGGGACAATCCATACATCAAATACCAAAAAAATCAAGAATAAATATGGCCAAAACATATCTTGTGATATGATGAGAATGTCAATATCTACATTTATCCATTTTAAATTATGGAATTATAAAAACAATATATGAGAGTTATAAAGAAAAATTTAAATTTAAAACATTGACAATCCATAAAATAGACTATTCTTCCATCTCTTATGTAGAAGTAACATTGTTGAAAAAGGACCCTAAAAGATCTCGGTCTAAAATATCATTCTCAGATTCCTAATCTTCTCAAAAAAAATCTCATTGTGATGAGAATATTCACACCAATTATCGGTATTTGGAGCTAAAATTCTCAAAGGACGAACATGCCCATACATCCTATAATGGAAGCCCCATACTAGCTTATGTTTTATAGAAATATGAAAAATGGGTTGTCATAAATGATTCACATTCTCATCACAATCATTCGTTTCAATTTTTCTAGCTACATCATCTATATTTTCTCTAGTGAGAATTGATACATATCCTATGTAGAATGTTCTAACAAGATTTCCTATACTATATTAACCAAATAAATTGCATCAATATATGTTTCATTCAAAAAAATACCTTCAGAATGAATACCTAGATGTAGTTAAATATAAAATAAGTTGTCACGGCCCATCCTCGGGGCCCGTGCCGTGACTACCCCTAGCCCGCCTTCCATAGGCCAGGGGCTGGCGACTAGCACCAAGGTGTAAATCCTGATAAAAAGGTAAGGCATTGCCTTTGTAAAGTAAACAAGCACCACAGAGTAAGCAAGAGGAAAAAGTAAACACTAAGTAAAAACTGAGTACAACTGTAGGTGCGGAAAGTAAGTGGGCCAGTATACAAACCCAAACTGAAAGTAAAGTACAACTCAAAAGGAAAAACAGAAACTGTAAAGTAAAATCTTCCACGCCGAGCTGTCCACTAGAAATCCCACCTGAAGGGTGGGAAGAGATAGCTCCACTGCTCCTCGGCTCCCACCGTCTGCTCCGAGTACGTCCCGCCCAGTGGTCCACCTCTAGGTACCGTCCTGCTCTGCAAGCCTCAACCACGATCAGCGTTGTCCGTCGTCTGCAACCAACACAACGTAGTGCGGGCATAGCCCGTGCAGGGGTGAGTATAAGCTACTCTGTAGGGACCCCGAGACCTCTGAAGGTCTCCCAAAATCCACAAAGGATAAACCACAAAGGAAGGGTACAATCACGAAGTAACAACCGACACTGCTTAGGTATATGCCCATACATATACCTATGTCGTCAATTTCAATACGCTCCAACCTCCGAGCCCAAGTACGACCCAGTCCACACAGGAAAGTCTACGTATTCCACAGGGGAAAGAAAAACGTAATCCACACAGGATAGCACAACACAATCCACACAGGAAAGAAAAACAGGTTTCAGCTCACACATGTATACTTCTTAGAAAGACGATAGAGATGATCACTGATCCATCTAAGTCATCGGACCCACAAAGATCGATAGGTACTAACCCCCGCAAAGACCCACACAGGATCTGTAGGCACTGGCTCACACAGAACCGCTGAGCGCTGACCCACATAGGATCGGACCCACACAGGATCGGTAGCACTGATCCACACAGGATCGCTGAGTGTTGTAGTCGTCATCGTCGAATCCACTAAGGATCTCTGCACAGTCGTCGTCGCAGTCATAGTAGCAGTCGCAGCCAGCACT
This sequence comes from Viscum album, assembly GCA_963277665.1. Classification (NCBI taxonomy): domain Eukaryota; kingdom Viridiplantae; phylum Streptophyta; class Magnoliopsida; order Santalales; family Viscaceae; genus Viscum; species Viscum album. The sequence goes on from OY728137.1 coordinate 454,642,290, forward strand.
AGGGTTCCCGCACACAGCAAGCTCGTTCGGGAGGGTTCGCTCCACGAGCCGAGAGGCTGATACATCAACTGACACATAGTCCAGAGCTGATGAATCCAAAAATTCCATATCGCCAACAGGAACTCAACGTTGCAGACGGCGCGTCAATTAGACGCCCGGTCTGAGACTTATTGGCTTTTTCGTCCCAGGGGCCTGGTTGGTTTTTATGTCAAAACCAACCCGACCGTACTCCAACTGCATCCAAACCTTGGCCGGAGTATTCCAAAAGATCCGTCTCACTAAGAGGATCTCAACAAAGTCGACGACACGTCAATCGGACGTCCGTAGCTCAAGATATGAGCGTTTCCGCTTCGAGGGCCCGATTGGTTTCGTGTACGAACCAACCTGGCTGAACTCAAAGTATTCCGAAACCTTGAGTGAAATATTTCAAAATGACCGTATCGTTCCAAGGATTGTGTCACCGCTGACGGAACGTCGATCGGAGGTCCGTAGCCCAAGTTACGGGCAATTGAACCCAAACGGTCCGAAAACGGGGGTTTCGGTCCCGGAACGACCCGGCCCGAGACCCCCCGGTCGGCCCGAACCGGGTCGACCCACCCCGGGTCCGGGTCAGCCCGGCCCAGCCCGGCCCGGCCTGGCCATCCGGCCAGGCGCCAGTCCGGCTGGGCACAGCGCGCCCCGCGTGCTGCTGGCTCGGCCTTTGGCCGAGCCGTTTTGGCCAGCCGGCTGGGGGTTTGTACCCCTGGTTGCACACCGGTCCGGCCGGCTGGCCCTGGCCGGCCGGTTCCAGCCTCCACGGGACCAGTGACGGCCGGTCCCCTTCTTCGCCGACACCGGCAGCCCAGAACCGGCCGCCGGTCTCCCTGCTCCGCCACGGCCCGGAACCGGCCACTGCTTGGTTCATCCGGCGCAGTGCAACGACACCGCACCCGTCCACCGTGGCCCCGCTCCGGCAGCAGTTTCTTCGGTTCTCTTTGACGCGGCGCGACGACATCGCGTCCTCGTTCAACTCCACGGCGTGGTGCAACGACGTCACGTAAAACTTGCTGTGTGATTCCTGCGTGAAGCGACAACACCACACCATTTCATTCCATCCACAAAAAACAATCAAGAATTAAGGAGGGGGGTTCGGCCGTGTTTGTATAGTCTGGCCCCCTCTCGTTAATCGTTATCATTTAGTCGTTTTAACCACGAAGAACGACTATATAGATTTCAAGAACGGAAAAATAAATAAAAAATAAACCCCTACCTCGGTTCAGGAACGGTGCACGTTAAACAAGCCGCGAAAGAAGAGTGTCACGGAGGTCGGGCGTCGCGGGAAACGAACGTCGATTCCGTTGATGTCGAGGCGCGTTCGAAGACGAAACATCGTTGGAAGAAGACGTCGCGTTTTTCGGCGGAGGTGTTCTTCGTTGAAGAACAGTGTTCTTCGCGTTCTTCATCGAGGTTGAAGAAGAAGAAGACTTCACGCTTCCCAATCCTCTCAAGGTGGAAAAAAATCTAACAAAAAATAAAATAAGACTAAGTCTTAATTTATTAACACAACCTAACCATTTGAATTTCAAGAGTTTGAAATTAAGTGACTCACTTCATTAATTATAACAAGTTGTCAAAAATTAATGAAAGTGAGTTAATGGGGAGTTAAGAAAGTGAGGGGTTAAGAGGGGTAAGGGAGTTTAGGGATTTGAAAAGGTGGGGGGTTCGTGTGGGCCCCACCCTTTCAATTATCCACACATAGGAAGTTGGGTGGATGTGGGCCCCCCCACCAACTTCCCATGGGAGAAAAATATCCACTTTGATAAGAAATAAAATTGATTCAACAATTTTATTTTCTTTTTAATTAAACCCCAATAATTAACTTATTCACCCGCACAAACGCAACTATGGTAAAGGTTCCCTTAAGCGATCAACGACATTGCGAGTTCATCGGTGCCCTCAGAATTCGATTCCGAGCACCTGTTCAAAAGTTAGAAATTCCCCCTCGTTCGGTCACTGAACGTACCCGAGCCAAACTTCGGAAGTTGATTCCGGGCACACTGGGCCTCAGAATCAGGTGCCTTTACAAACCGCGTTCTTGTAAAATTCCAAAGAAAATTACTATAAAATTTTCCTTGAATTTTACGGGTCTTTACATTACTCCCACCTCAGGGATTTACGTACCCATAAAGATACATCGAAAACTAGGGAAACAAATGAGGGTACTGAGCACGCATCTGAGCCTCCCGCTCCCAAGTGATCTCCTGAAGGTTCCCGTGCTGCCATTTGATGCGCACTAGTGGAATCGACCGTCCAAGTAGAACCCGGTCCTCTCAATCCTCAATCTCTACTGGGAACTCCGCAATAGTCGCCCCATCGTCAACGTCAAGCTCCCCATAGTCAATGATGTGCGTCGGGTCGTGCACGTATCTCCTCAGCTGAGATACGTGGAAGATGTCGTGCACCCGGTGCAATTGAGGTGGTAGAGCCAGGCGATAAGCCAGCTCGCCAATCCTGATGAGGACCTAGAAGGGTCCGATGAAGCGCAAAGATAACTTTCCACCTCGGCCAAATCTCCGTAATCCACGTCGAGGTGAGACACACAAGAAGACGTGGTCACTATCCTCGAACTCTAGTGGCATCCGCCTCCTGTTAGCGTATGACTTCTGCCAGTTCTGAGCTGTCCTCATCCGCTCCTGGATGACCTGGACCTTCTCTGTCGTGGCCTGGACCATCTCCGGTCCAACAAGTGTTGACTCCCCAGGGTCTGTCCAGCACAAAGGAGATCTGCAAGGTCAGTCGTACAACGCCTCGTACGGTGCCATCCCGATGGTGGAGTGGTAGCTGTTGTTGTACGCGAACTCCACCAAGGGTAGGTGGTCCTCCCAACTGCGACCAAAGTCGAGGATGCATGCATGGAGCATGTCCTCGAGAGTCTGAATGGTCCTCTCCGTCTGACCATCCGTCTGCGGGTGAAAGGTTGTGCTCAGACGTAGCTGCGTTCCGAACGCCTCCTGCAATACCTTCCAAAGCCGGGAAGTAAAGAGAGAATCTCGATCAGAGACGATAGAATATGGAACATCGTGAAGCCGTACAATCTCCTAAACATAAATTCATCCCAATCTCTCCACTGAGCCCTGCTCTATGATGGGTAAGAAGTGTGCCGACTTGGTGAGTCAGTCGAAAATCACCCAAATGGAGTCGTGACCTCTGGAAGTGCATGGAATTCTAGTCACGAAGTCCATAGATATGTCGTCCCACTTCCACTCTGGAACCTCCAAGGGCTGTACCAAGCCTACTAGTACCTGGTGCTCTACCTTCACCTGCTGGCAGGTGAGGCATCGAGAAACGAACTCTGCCACAGCCTTCATCATGCCCGACCACTAGTGCTGTCGTCTGAGGTCCTGGTACATCTTCGCCACTCCAGGATGTACTGCCAAAGGAGAAGTGTGAAACTCTCTCAGCACCTCCTCTCGTAAAGAAACGAGTACCAAGTTACGTCCTCTGAAAAAGATGTTGTGCCCTACTCCAAAGGAGAATCTATCAGGTGCCTGTCCTGAGGATATCTGTGTACGCCACGTCTCACAGTCAGTGTTCCCACGCCGTGCCTCTCTGACCCGCTTTAGTAGTGAGGAGTGACTGTGAGAGACTGAAGGTAGGCTGCTCCATCTCTATCCACGAAGGATATCTGCAAAGAGGCTAGCTGCTCTGTCGCCTCCTCAAGTAGCTGAATGACCATCCTCCTACTGAGGGCATCGGCTACCACGTTCCCCTTCCCAGGAGTATAGACTATCTCAAATTCATAGTCCTGGAGGAACTTGAGCCATCGCCGCTGTCTCAGGTTCAGGTCCTTCTAAGAGAAGATGTACCTGAGATTCTGATGGTCAGAAAATACTATAAAGCGCTCGCCCATTAGGTAGTGTCGCCATGTCTTCAGAGCGAAGACCACTGATGCTAACTCCAGTTGATGGGTAGCGTAGTTCTACTCATGCGACCTCAACTGGCGTGATCCATAGGCGATCATTTCCCGCTCCTGCATCATGACACAACCGAGTCCGGTCCCTAATGCATCACAGTAAACTACGTACCCTAATCCCTCCTCAGGCAACATCAAGATAGGTGCGCTGGTCAATCTCTGCCTCAGCTCCTGGAAGCTCTGCTGACATCTTTCTGACCACACGAAGGGTTTCCCCTTCTTCGTCAAAGCTAAGAGTGGTGCCGCAACTCTGGATAAGTCTGGCAAAAATCTCCGGTAGTATCCAGCTAGTCCCAAGAAACTCCGCACCTTCGTCACGCTCCTAGGTGGCTCCCAAGCTAACACTGCCTTGATCTTCGCAGGATCCACTGCAACTCCCACCTCATAGATGACGTGTCCCAATAAGTGGACCTCACGTATCCAGAACTGACATTTCGAGAGCTTTCCATAAAGCTGGTGCTCTCAGAGTGTGTCTAGTACAACCTGTAAGTGGTAGGCATGCTCCTCCTCAGTCGTCGAGTAAATCAAAATATTGTCGATGAAGACCATGACAAATCGATCGAGGTATGGCTGAAAGATCCTGTTCATGAGGGCCATGAACACTGCTGGAGCATTGGTTACGCCGAATGGCATAACCAAGAACTCATAGTGGCCATACCGACATCTGAAGGCCGTCTTCTGCACGTCCTCATCTCGAACTCTGATCTGATGATAGCCTGACCTAAGGTCTATCTTCGAAAACCACAGTGCTCCCTTGAGCTGATCAAAGAGGTCATCAATCCTCAGTAGCGGATACTTCTTCCTCATTGTCACCTAGTTCAGGCGATGATAGTCGACACCAATTCGCAAGCTCCCGTCTTCCTTCTTGGCGAACAAAATCGGGGAAGCCCAGGGTGAAACACTGGGTCGGATAAACCCCTTTCCTGCAAGTCCTCCAACTGTACCCACAACTCTCGAAGCTCGACGGGGGCCATCCAATATGATGGAGTCGATATCGAGGCTGTCTTGGGGTACATATAGATATAAAATTCTACCTCTCTGTGAGGAGGTAACCCTGGAACATCGTTGGGAAAAACATCTGCAAACTGATCCACCACTGCAGGAAAACCAGGACTCCGCACGTCAACTGCTCCTAGGATGAGGCTAGCCAAATGATGAGTGATGGGCTGTCCTCTCCTCCGCGGAAGTCCATCATGTGCTGCAAAGGATCCCTTCTCGCCGGTGAAGATGAACCTGTTCCCGTCGGTGCGTACACATCGCACCTTGCGCCTAATACAGTCAATCTGTGCATGGACCGTAGACAACCAATCCATGCCCAAGATGACGTCGTAAGTCCTCGACGCCGCTACAAGAAGATCCCAGCCTAAGCTCTAACCTCCTAGAGTAATATCACACTGCCGGCACCAGTGCGTAATCGTCGAGTATGCTCCTGTAGGAGTCTCTAGCCGTAAGGATCGAGCCAACGACTTTGTCAGAATCTCCGAGCTCCGAACAAGTGCGGCGGCTATGAAAGAGTGACTCGCTCTTGTGTCTATAAGTACTGTAGCAAGGGTGGAATAGACACAGATAGTACCTCGAATCATCTCGGGCACACCGTGGTCGTAGGACTCTATTGCCTGGAGCTGTTCTTGTCTCTGCCCACCAGCTCCCTGTGGTCGGGGTGGACCTCCTGGTGGTGGTGGTGGTAGAGACTCAAAGCGTCACCTACCACCTGCTGCTCGGCCAACTCCTTTGCCTCGTCCGCCTCCTCCCTGCGGACCACCATGGTCGACCCTATGCCTCTTACTCGGTGGTCCCTCAACCGTCTGATGCTCCTCGGCACGGCAGGTCGGGCAGTCACGAGCCATGTGGCCCTGCCCGCCGCATGAGTAGCACTTTCTGCCTCTCGAAAGACTGACTCCGCGCTGTGTGCCTCGAATTGCTGAGCCAGTGTCCTGAGGTCGTCTGCCTGAGGGTCTGGTCTACCTGGACCCATGAGTCATCCGTCGACTGCCAACTGTAGAAGACTCTGCTACGTGCCGCCCTGCGGTGGGTCTCAGTGTTGGTGTTGACTCAGCAAGAATGCTCTTGATCAAAAGGGCCCGCTCCAGTACTCCTGTCTAAGTCAGAATGATGAGGGAGATCAGCGATGCCCTGATCTCGTGTCTCAATCCCTGCTCAAAGGTCCGGGCCCGGAAGAATGGGTCTCGTACCATGTCGGTCGAGTAGCGCCAGAGATCAGTAAATCTCGCTGAGTACTAGGCGACCGTCATGCTGCCCTGCCGCAGCTAAAGAAGCTCCTGAATGCGCACCGCACGGAGGGTGGCTGGGACGAACTCCGAGCGGGAGAGGCTCTCAAAGTCCGTCCAAAGTAGAGATGCCTCATCATGCACCTGGAGCATCAAGCTCCACCATCGACCCGCTGCTGCGTGCAGTAGGCTCGCAGCGAGGATCACCATGAGGTCTGCCGGTGTCCTCACTAGCCTAAAAACTTGTACGACTGCCTCTATCCAGTCCTCCGCTGCTTGGGGGTCCGTATCCCCGCAGAATCTGGGCGGTCGCTGGCGCTGGAACTCATGCAGTGCACTAAGGCAACGTGCATCGTCAGCGGCTGGTGCTGGAAGAATCGGTGGCTCGGCGGGTAGAGCTACCGCTGGTGCCACTGCTGATAAAGGGCCCTGTACCGAGGCCTCGTCTCTCGGTGGGCTGTCGTCATGCTCGACTCTCGGAACCCTAGCTGGCTGCCATCGTGGGGCCATCCTAAAAAGGAAACAGGTGCACCACGGTCAGAACAGTGTACCTGGTGAGCTGATACAAAGTAATCACAAAGAATACTTGAAACACACATGCAATCAATGTTTTCGTGCATTAAGTCGGAAATCAGAAGTCAGGGTCCAGGTGTACGGATACGTTAGCCGCCGCACCAACACTGGACTCCCTGGACTGATAACCACACTCAATATGCTAAACACTATTGCTTCACATAAAAAAAGATCAGAGTTCGAGGTAGAACCGAACTCCTTTGATACCAATTTGCCACGACCCGTCCTCGGGGCCCGTGCCGTGACTACCCCATGCCCGCCTTCCATAGGCCATGGGCTGGCGACTAGCACGAAGGTGTAAATCCCGTTAAAAAAGGTAATGCATTGCCTTTGTAAAGTAAAAAAGAACCACAGAGTAAGAAAAAGAAAAATGTAAACACTAAGTAAAAACTGAGTACAACTGTAGGTGCGCAAAGTAAGTGGGCCAGTATACAAACCCAAACAGAAAGTAAAGTACAACTCGAAAGGAAAAACAGCAACTATAAAGTAAAAGTCGCTACGCCGAGCTGTCCACTAGAAATCCCACCTGAAGGGTGGGTACAGATAGCTCCACTGCTCCTCGGGTCCCACCGTCCGCTCCGAGTACGTCCCGCCCAGTGGTCCACATCCAGGTACCGTCCTGCTCTACAAGCCTCAACCACGATCAGCGCTGTTCGTCATCTACAACCAACACAACGTAGTGCGGGCATAGCCCGTGCAGGGGTGAGTATAAGCTACTCAGTAGGGACCCCGAGACCCCTGAAGGTCTCCCAAAATCCACAAAGGTTAAACCACAAAGGAATGGTACAATCACGAAGTAACAACTGACACTCCTTAGGTATATTCCCATACATATACCAATGTCATCAATTTCAATACGCTCCAACCTCCGAGCCCAAGTATAACCCTGTCCACACAGGAAAGTATACATATTCCACACATGAAAGCAAAACGTAATTCACACAAGATAGCACAACACAATCCACACAGGAAAGAAAAACAGGTTTCAGCTCACACAGGTATACTTCTTCAAAATACGATAGAGATGATCACTGATCCATCTAAGTCGTCGGACCCACAAAGGATCGATAGGTACTAACCCTTACAAAGACCCACACAGGATCAGACCCACACAGGATCTGTGGGCGTTGGCTCACACAGAACCACTGAGCGCTGACCCACACATGATCGGACCCACACAGGATCTGTAGCACTGATCCAGACAGGATCGCTGAGTGTTGTAGTCGTCATCGTCGAATCCACTAAGGATCTATGCACACTCGTCGTCGCAGTCATAGTAGCAGTCGCAGCCCGCACTAGGGTTCCTGCACACAGCAAGCTCGTTTGGGAGGGTCCACTCCACAAGCCGAGAGGCTGATACATCAACTGAAACATAGTCCAGAGTTGATGTATCCAAAAGTTCCTTATCGCCAATAGGAACTCAACGTCACAGACGACACATCAATCAGACGCCCGGTCTGAGAGTTATTGGCTTTTTTCGTCCTAGGGGCCCGGTTGGGTTTTAAGGAAAAACCATCCTGACCGTACTCCAACTGCATCCAAACCTTGGTCTGAGTATTCCAAAATACTTGTCTCACTAAGAGGAACTCAACAAAGTCGACGGCACGTCAATCAGACGTCCGTAGCTCAAGATATGAGTGTTTCCGCTTCGAGGGCCCGATTGGTTTCGTGTACGAACCAACCCGGCTGAACTCAAAGTATTCCGAAACCTTGAGTGCAATATGTCGAAACGACCGTCTCATTCCAAGTATCGTGTCTCCGCTGACGGCGTGTCAATCAGAGGTCCTTAACCCGAGTTATGGGAAATTGAACCCAAACGGTCCGAAAACGGGGGTTTCGGGCCCAGACAGACCCGGCCCTAGACCCCCTGGTCAGCCCGAACAGGGTCGACCCGCCCAGGGTCCAGGTTGGCCCGGCTGGGCGCGGCCCGGCCAGGCGCCAGTCCGGCTAGGCACAGCGCACCCAGCACGCTGCTGGCTCGGCCTTTGGCCGAGCTGTTTCGGCAAGGGGGGCGCCTGCCCCCCTGTGTAACCACGGCCCACCCGCAATTAAGGGGGGCCATTTTGCCCAGCCGGCCGAGGGTTTGTACCCCCGGTTGCACACCGGTCCGGCCGGCCCGCCCTGACCGACAGGTTCCGGCCTCCATGGGACTGACAACGGCCGGTCCCCTTCTTCGCCGACACCGGCGGCCCGGAACTGGCCACCGGTCACCATGCTCTGCCGCGGCCCGGAACCGGCCGCGGCTTGGTTCGTCCGGCGCGGGGCGACGACACCGCGCCCTTCCACCGCGGCCCTGCTCTGGCCGCAGTGTCTTCTGTTCTCTTTGACGCGATGCGACGACGTCACATCCTCGTTCAACTCCACGGCGTGGCGCGACGACGTCGCGTAAAACTTTTCGTGTGATTCCTGCGTGGTGCGACGGCACCACGCCATTCCGTTCCATCCACAATGAACAATCAAGAATTAAGGAGGGGGGGTCGGCCGTGTTTGTACGATCTGGCCCCCTCTCGTTAATCGTTATCATTTAGTCATTTTAACCACGAAGAACGACTCTCTAGATTTCAAGAACGGAAAAATAAATAAAAAATAAACCTCTACCTCGGTTCAGGAACGGTGCACGTTAAACAAGCCTCAAAAGACGAGTGTCGCGGAGGTCGGGCATCACGGGAAATGAACGTTGATACCGTTGTCATCGAGGCGCGTTCGAAGAGGAAACATCATTGGAAGAAGACATTTCGTTCTTCGGCGGAGGTGTTCTTCTTTGAATAACGGTGTTCTTCGCGTTCTTCGTCAAGGTTGAAGAAGAAGAAGACTTCACGCTTCCCAATCCTCTCAAGGTGGAAAAAACTCTAACAAAAAATAAAATAAGACTATGTCTTAATTTATTAACACAACCTAACCATTTGAATTTAAAGAGTTTTAAATTAAGTATCTCACTTCATTAATTATAACAATTTGTTAAAAATTAATGAAAGTGAGTTAATGGGGAGTTAAGAAAGTGAGGGGTTAAGAGGGGTTAGGGAGTTTAGAGATTTGAAAAGGTGGGGGATTCGTGTGGTCCCTACCCTTTCAATTATCCACACATTGGAAGTTGGGTGGATGTGGGCCCCACCACCAACTTCCCATGGGAGAAGAATATCCACTTTGATAAGAAATAAAATTTATTCAACAATTTTATTTTCTTTTTAATTAAACCCCATTAATTAACTTCTTCACCCACACAAACGCAACTACGGTAAAGGTTCCCTTAAGAGATTCCCGGTGTTGCGAGTTCATCAGTGCCCTCAGAATTTGATTCCGAGCACCGGTTCAAAAGTTAGAAATTCCCGCTTATTCGTTCACTGAACGTACCCGAGCCAAACTTTAGAAATTGATTCCGGGCACACCGAGCCTCAGAATCAGGTTCCGTCAGAAACCGCGTTCTTGTAAAATTCCAAAGAAAATTAAGAAAAAATTTCCCTTAAATTTTACGGGTCTTTACATAATAATTCCTTATATATATCATCATTATCCATAGCAGTTGAAATTGGTACCATGATAGTGAAACATTTAAGGTAGTTATTCACTATCTAATCAACCTAGAAGTCCTTGAAAACCATTATATCCTTCTTGAATATAACTTATATTGCATAAAACTGATGTTTGAAGCACTTAGTATTTAAATTATAATCTCATAGAAGGATGGTCATGTGTTGTGAGCCTCCACCATTCCAAAACCCCACCTGTGAAAAAAATATTTCTTCACCTCACATTAGAAGCATCAGAATATCATTGCATGTAGAACATATCATCAACCATATATAGACACTCAATCGAATCATGAGATCCCTAAACACTATAGAATAATGTAGGATAATAGTTTATAAATTCCCATGTATAACCCATGAAATTGGATGAACATGCCTTTACCCCTCTATACCGAGTTTGGTAAGATTTATAGACTTAATGGATAATGAATTGATGTCTAGAAAAACTACCTGAGGAGGTCCCTTCATAACACGATAGAACATTCATGGGGGAAAAATTATAGAATGTAAAATAACAATGCACTTAATAAATTTTGTTCTTAATAAAACACAAATTAAAAAACTACAAACAAGATAATCTAAAAAACTATACAACCACAAAAAAATCCACATAAGGGAATCATTTTCTCAGGAAAATAAAATAAATATCATAACACAAATTATAATTCCACCTGAAATATTTTGGAACGTTTTATACCACAAATAAAACATATTAAAACCATAATCACCCCAAAATCATTTTAGTTTCTCAAATAAAATTAATTATAGTTAAAATCTGTTCAAAAAAACTCCTCAACCCACCCAAAATAATATTTTTCAAACAACATGAATGACTATATTATAAAAACATCGGTTGGAAAACAAGACTTAAAACAATTATAAAACTACACTCACATATCTGTAACATTAACAATCACATAGAGAAGGGGGAATCCCAATGTTTATAAAACAAATAAATATGAAAAAATTTACCAATATGCATAGTTTGGAAGCACAGTTTGTTAGGGAATCCACAAACTGTATGAGTGATACTAGAATATGAAAATAGAGGGATTCGAGATGATTCACATGGTTTGAACAACCATATTACGTAACCATGAATCCCATATATTTTATAGATATATATTCAATCTGGGGAATATCCAAAATCACCACACAGGATCATCCTATAACATATATATATATATATCACTCGACAGAAAATATTTTCCTAAAAATGCCACATTACATGAAAATTAAAAAATAATACTCTTGTATATATATGAAATCTCAAGATTTGACTCAAGGAAGAGAGGACTAAGAGATTTGATGAATCTACCTCCCAGCTACCAACAATAATAGAGTCATTATTACACTCTCCCCAAAATAACTAGATGATGATTATCAATAAACTAGGACCCTTAAAATTAATTGTACTTATGATACCATTTTTTAATGACGCTACCAAGGCCTCCATTAGACCCTTTACCCAAAACAGCCCTCCAAAAACAAAGGGAGAAACACCAAAATGGATGTGATGAAAAAATTCATTAAGGGTATCATATAAAACATTTTGATATCGTTTAAACCCCATTAAGCTAAACAGAACATTAAAAAATGTTTAAAAAATTTGTAAAAATTATACAATTCCAAGTAAAACTCAATAAATAACAAAAAATATATATTTACTAATCTTCAATAAAAGATAGTTGAAAAAAATGGATCACTAGGGATGAAACAAATTGATCCAATCAGCTATAAAAGCGGATGGTATGATCCATATCCCTTATAATACTCATCCCACCACCACAATCCCCAAAACCAACTTCTTCTTAGAGAAGGCTACACTTGATCCAACCTGAAATCTAAGACATGATGATATTCTCACCAGAAATCAAAACTATATACCCCTAATTTTAATATATAGGGTATGATATGAATCTTGTATGATACTACTATGATTCTATTTCATCTAATTATTTAAATAATGAAAATAAACTAGTTTGAAAAGGAGATATCATATTGTTGGTTTTCTATTTCAACCCAAATAATGGGAATGAAGAAAATGAAAAATTCACTTAGTCAAAGCCTCTAGAACATAATTCCATTTCAAAAAGTGATTATTTTGAAAAAAATTAAATTTAAATGAAACAATGAAATATTTACTTACAATAAAAACATATTTGAAATTGGACCCTCCCCGGATTTAAAACATTTCAAAAAAAAAACCATAAAATGGAACATGGGAAAAAATACAAAATTTTAATCTATAATATATCACACATAAATCCTAAAATATATGAATGTAATGAGGATTATAATTAATAAAATAATTCTATATAATGTGAAAAATAAATCCAATACCAGAAAAATATAAAACTATTTAATAACGTGACTATACCACAAGTTGATCAAAAAATAATGTGAGTCCATAAGAGTAACATAAACACACAATCCCACATATAAATACAAAGTCATAAAATTTATATATTGAAAAAAACGACCCGATATGGAAAAAAACATTACTCTGGTACAGATATTGGTGGAAAATTTATTGGTAGGTTAATGACTACACATCCATCACCCAAATCTCACTTATCCATGTCACATCAGTGATAAATACAACGATCTATTTATTAAATACAACTGTGGGGGAAGAGATAGGAAAAAACTCAATAAGAAAAACAAAATACCTACAAATCCCACTAAGTATCTTCGTTATCACATGGAATAATAATGGTTGTGGTCAAAGATAAACTAAATTCATCACATAATAATAAAAAATACCCTTTGCATAAACACACAATAATGTCCATAACATGTCCTGAAATTACCTTCATAATAACCCCAATCCAAGAGAACAATATTAATAATATAATAAAGAATATGTCATGATTGTGATATAACATCATATATAATAGAAGGGGATCAATAAGGGCATAATTAGCATAGCGTCACATGTGACAACTAAGAATTACCATATAACCTATAAATTTAGAAATAACTATTAAAAAAAAGCTAATATAAAACCAAAATAAAAACCAATCATACCTCAAGTAACACACAATAAAAAATAAATGTATAACCATTCCATTTCCTAGACAAAAAATCAATTAAAAACTGAAAATCCATTTCAAATATTGAATCCTATTTATCAACGTGATGGAAAACATACATAAAATAAAAAAAATAAAAAAAATAAAAAAAAATTTCATCAATGAAAACCAATAATGTATTTTCAAAATCGTATAGAATTCATAAAATTCAACTTACAAATAATTAATTATTTAATAAAACATTTTCTAAAAAGTTTCCACTAGAAAAAAACCATGTTAACTGAAACATTATCAAAATCAAACCCAGATAACACATACCATAAATACCTAGGATAGAAATAAATTTTGAAAAGTAAACCATTAATTAAAAACTTAAATAATAGAATATTAAATATAATACCCTACCTCAATTGGTATTTCATGATACTTTTTTTGAAATCAATCATAAAGGTTCTCTAATGGTGGATCATAATATTTAAAAACGAATATCACAAATTACTAACAACCCTATCCAAGAGAATAGACCAACCATGACCACTATTACTTAATTAATAAGAATAGATAAGAAAAAAATGGAGATAGGAGAATATAATACCTTTGGAAACAAGTGAAGAATAATAATAAAAAGACATTAAAATTTAATTAATGGTTTATTATAATGGAATAATTCTCTATTGACAGTTCCAAGGTTGTGGAAATGATACGGTAATGAAATGAAAGAAATACAACTTAAAAATAATGGATGGATAAAAAAATACCCCTCTTCATCTGGGTTGCACCATTTACTGACACAGTCAGACAAACAGTGCGAAAACTATGTAGATCATCACAATAAAGAGAATTAAATTCTCTATAACATGGTTTCATGGTGTTTAACTATGTTAGTTAAACAATTGACCAATAAATAGTACATAATATTTAAATTTTAAATAAAAAAAACATTAAATCAATGGGGATATCTACTTTCAAATACTCCTTTTAAAAGTGACACATTTTAAGCCACACCATCACACCTAAATATAGTTCAATAGTAACATACATTACATACCATCATTGATACCATATGAGGAGAGAAGATATAACGATAATTAATTATAAAATAAATAATTATTAATATATCAAATATATAATATGAATCATTTTAGGTTAATCAACATTACGAAATATGGAAACACTTAACCTAATTAATCCCCCATTCTCGATATCGAATTAAAAATATTCTAATTATAAAAAAATAACAAATCCTCAATTATCAATCAACATCTCCCAAATATTGTTTAACAAATGTAATAATTATATAAATTTCATTTACATTAAACTTATTAATATCATAGGGAAAAAAGAATATAAGCGGTCATCTCAAGTTCTCTAGAAGGGAAAACATGCAACAGAAGACATCAATGAATATATAATAACAAGTAAACAAAATTAATCCACAGTAATCATGAATCCGGTAGAATACTAATATAGAGAGAAAATTGAAATTATAGATATCAATATTATTAGTCACATGTTTATAGAATTCACATTGTTAAACAATAAAAACATGATACCACAGCTTTTTGAAATGTCATTTTCTTGTAATCCAGACCTCATTTGTGAGAACATTTTGAATAATGGATACATTTACCAAATATAGAAAAATGATTTATCATGAGACCCCTAAATGTGGAAATAGAAAATATAATATAATTACACACCTTCAAAAAATTATATAAAAATGAATTGATAATTAATGTCATCAATACCATTCATATAATTTCTTATGTTGCCTTTGGTGCTATATGATTGTTGATATCTATATAATTATTAATATAAAATATTATTAGTTTATAAACCTATGTGATCTTTCAATAATCATCAATATTCTCAATATATTTCCCAATGTAAAGAAAATAGATAACATGACCATTAAAAATCGTGACAAAACATATATATGGTCAAACATTACGTAGTCCACTTTCCAATAATAGTCATTATCTTTATAAGAATGTATGTTACTCCCATTCAATTCCACATGAAATTAGAAAGGATAAAATTATCTTATAAAAAATTGATAATGAAGGATGATGGTAAAATATTATATAGTCAACATGATAATAACTATATGTATTGGAATAAAAATATGACGTACACTTATACTTTGACCTTTTACATTTTAAGGAATTAAATTATCCGGACCAAAACATTGAAATATTTTTGAAGGGTGAAACGGAAAAGCAAAAATATATTTTAATATATGATGAATATTTGAATATTACTATACATGAAATGGATCATTTAAAAATAATTCATAAACGATACCACTAAATAAGGGTTTAGAAACATGAATTTTTTCTCTATAGTTCATTCACCAGAAATATAAATTTACATTAGATTATAAATAGTAAACCGCAAACCCATTTGTGATCAATATTATTTAAAATGAATATATAAATTTATGTGAAAACATAAAATAGATTTCATAAAACATTATATGATTTATGGAAATGGGATGATTTTTCTCATTTATAAATGTATTATTAAAAAGGTGAAGTGTACTATCATTGAAATCCATTAGTTTGGAAAATAAAATTATATAATAGTTCCTTAAAAAAAATTTATCTTGGAGAATTTTTGAGATGATTATGAATCATTTTAATGTAAATGGAAAACCCATTATTATGAGTTTTTAAATTCCTTTATTTTTAAAAAAATATTATTTGAAGAGTAAAATATATTAATGATTTACATAAAATTATTTCACTAATGAGTATTGAAACCTAAAAAAATGATAAAATGTTATGGGTGGATAAGCCAATCATGTTAATTGAAATTTTATGCAAAAACATTTTAGCTCAATGAAATATGATTTGATTTATCGATCTCTCTTTTTAGAATATTAATTCATGAAGAATGAAAAATTTGAAATTTTTTATGGGGCAAAAATTAATATGATAATATTATTTGGATATTAAATCAAATGAACTATAATTATTATGATTAAACTATATCCATGGTTAGTCAATACCGCATATAATGAAAACATTGTATAAGAAATTTATTATGTGTCATTTAATCAAAATTGAGAAAAATAAAACCCTTATGACGTTTAAAACATTCATCTTTAAACCACATGAAGGAGATGAAATTTAATCTAAGATAATATAAATTTTTTTAAATATAAAAATACATATTATTTCATGAATAATTATTAAACACATTATATAAATGTGATCAGGTCCATAATACCAAAATTGTAATAATGAAATGAATTTGGGAAGAAATCCCTTACCTCAGTCATGATTCATTGTATACTAGATAGAAATGACTTGAATAATTAAACTAGGTTAAATATAAATTTATTCAAGAACCATATTCTTACTTAAAACCATTTAAACTATTTAATTTCAATCTTTATATTTATGTGATGATAACTATGTTTTTAACAGTTTTCCACACCGGGTTTATGTAACCATTATCTCATTGAACTAATTCCATGAATGTTATGTTGTTATATATTCCAATTCTAAATTTCCATAATTAATATATTATTTATGGCAGATTAATGGATTTTATGAGATAGTTTATATATTATAATCTCATTTCAGGGTTGATTTTTATTTTTGATCTAAGATCTTAAAATTGGTTATGTGATTGTTTTGGTGATTCCTAATGAATGAATGGTGATTTTATAATGGATGATTTAATTGTTAATATAATCATAAAAGGAAAAAAATTAAATATTTATATTATATTATAATATTAAATAAGATCCCGTAGTAATCATGGATTAAAAGATAGAATATTATTCGAGATGGTGGTTGACTCGACACAAATATAACCCGACCATTATTAAATGAGTATACTGTGGCTCTGTTGTAATATTATTTTAACATAATCATATAGATAAAATTAATTTTCCTTTACTGTGGTATTTTAAAATTGTAACCAATAATTTTAATCATTGTTGGATATTATAATATTACATACAATGAATTAAAATATCTTACATTTATTGTGCATGTTTAAGAAAATTAATTCTTTAATGATCAATTATTTATAATATAAATTATTGGAATACTAATTCTTATCTATAGAATATAAATCAAGATTTAAATAACTTATCTATTCACTAAACCCATTTATAAAACAGTTATTTTTTATGGTGATGAAAAATGAATCACGTTGATCACGTAGTTAGTAGTTTCTATATGAATATTAGAAATGTTTTCATTTTTTTGAATGTGAGGGAATACATAACTCTAATAGAAAATATATTATTAAATTTCATTATATTATTTATTATGGTATCATTAAATAATTATTTTTATAATTTGTTTATAAGAGTTTAAATGAGAGGGATGAAGAATAAATGTAAAATGGTATGTCATATTATGTTGAGAATTTGGATCATCTCATGATGTTTAATTTCGAATTTAATGACATGGATATCATTTTTGAGGATATGGGGTTTTGAAATATTATATGGTTTCTATTTGAACTAAATTGAGTAGAGTTTCATTTGATTTTTTAAATTTTGGATTATCTTTAACTTGGTAGAAGTGATCTCCTTTTATATGTTAAATGGTGGTAAATAAAATTGAATGAGATTATTATGAAAGGAGTAAAAACAATGTTACATGATAGTTAGGATATTTTGGTGTATAAATGATAGGTGAGTCCTTCATGTATGACTTACATACCAAAAAATCCTTTCAAGAAGTTGTATATGAAAATTTATATATTAAAAAATATATAATCCTCTTATACCCATTTTACACTTATAAATCATGAATAAAAATTAACCATGGATTATTTTACCTAAAATATAACATGGACATTAATACAAAATCAAAAAATTTTGAATCCTAATTTTAGATCAATTTACCCTACTCCAAATTCAAAATATGATAAAATATACTTTTAAATTATATCATTATATATATGAAATGAAATACACAGGAAAATTTAATTTTAAATGTCAACTAATTTTTTATCTGATTTCTTGAAAATAATTCATATAAAGAGTGTATGTATTATATCACATGTGTTTAAAATAGCATCACAATTATATTTTAAATTATATTAAAATCTATTATTTAAATATTAATTAATTCATTGAAGAAGAAATTTTAACTTCACCATGGTAATTATTCAATATCTAATGTCATTTATTTTACAAATCTAAATTATTATTATTATATTTACATAATTTTGACATAGAAATTATAAATATAATATCAATTTTATCAATTATTATTAATATTTTTGGGTAAAACTAAATTTTATATTAGTGCAAATAAAACATATTTTATATAATCAATAAATTATTTTAATTAAATAATGAAATACATAAAAAATATGATTATTTGGACAAATTAAATCACTAAATTTTTTTATTTAAACTTTTATATAAAATCAGACAATATAGTGGAGAACTTTTGTTATAATAAAATAACATTATAATATATGATAATTATTCATTATTGTTATTTCTATAAATGAGTAATTATTATTAATGTAAAATATTATCAAAATATTTTATTATTATTTAATCATAATTTACTTAGTTAATAAAAAATAAAAATCCTATATAAAGAATGTATAATTTAAGCATAAAATGATTTTTATCGATGATTTATATAAACTATTTAAATTTCAATCATATAAAATGTATACATTATTTTATTTCATTAGATATTTCGAAAAGATATTTCTCCTATTACATCATGGTAATTCAATGTGATAATTTTATTAATCATAATTAATATTTTTCCTATTTAAATATCAGTTTCATTGATGTTTATAATTCTATTTCATGAAACTAATTAAGCTCATTGAGTTATTTAAATATAATCATATATTAATTTCATGAGGTGTTACAGATAAATAATAATTATATATTTCATATAACTAATATCATAAAAAATGGGCAGAATCGATTGAGGAAAGAGTAATATAAATTATCAAATTTATAAAAATTCATAGTTTCATAATTACCGAATTCATAATTTCAAAAATCCGAATCATGACTCTCACACCCGGACATCGCTTGAGGTATGTTTTAAATTTAAAATTTTATAATATGATTTTATTTTCTTTTATTTAATTTTATGGATGACAAGTGATCCGAGCCCGACGTGAGTTTTGCGTTTATGCGCTAATAAATTAGCGTCATCTTGACATCGCCTGACGCACGGACATGGCATGGGCGAAGCCGTGTTGCTTCGCCATTTTAACAAGCAGTCAGCCCGAGGCGCAGATGATTAAATAACTGAATAAAAATAAGATTTATTATAATTATAGTTATATTTTTCATTATTATTAGTTTTATTATTATTTTTATTAGTAGGTTAGATTTTTTTAGTTTATAATTTATTTATATTTCCCCATCTCCATATTTTTATTTTATTTTCTCCCTTATTTTAGTTTTATTTTTATTCTCTTATTTTATTTTTATTTATTTCCTTATCTTTCTTTTTATCCTTTAATATCAATTTTTTATTTACTTTCTTTCTTATATTTCTTCTCCCTCTTTTTCTCTCTCTCCCAGGTGCAACACTGTTCACCCCACCCCCTCTTTGTGTCCTGCGCTGAACCCTAGCCGTCTCACCATTTCTCCCCTTGTAAACCGGCTGCAGCCCTCCTCCTCGACCGGAGCTCCGCCTAGTGGTCACCCCCCCTCGTTGAGCCAAAGTCCGCGCCCCTCATCCTATTGCCTCCCGCTCACCCAGGACTCACCCACACCACTAAACCTCTTCTACTCCCCCGCTCGGCTGACTACCTCCTCCGCTACCCTCGGCTACTTCCTGCTCGACCCAAACACCCCTGCAGTGCCTTACCCCTACTACATCCAACTCAGTCGACCACCCCTCCTCTTTTCCAGCCGACACCGTGACCCTATCCACCCTCCTTTAGACATCCGACATACCTCCCCCTATAGTCGAAGCCGCACCCCCTTCCCCGGTTTGGACATAAACCTCGCGCCTCAGTTGGATTCCCCGTTACCTCTTTCTATTTGGAAAAACATCCAGCAACTCATTTTCCAGTGCCAAAATCCTCTCGCCAACAACATTGAGCTCCGACCATCCTCTCGGACCTCTTTCCTTTGGTATAGAGTAACTCATTTGTGTTTTCTTCTCTTTTGAGGGTGTTGCGATTGGATTATTTGTTACTTATTTGTGTGATACCTCATTTTATGGTTTATTGTGGTCTACTTGAGGCGTGGTGGGTGCGCAATGTTCTTTTTGCATCAAGTTTGTGAAAGTTTCTACTCATTGGTAGCTGTTTCTGCACACAATTATTATCTGATGATCATTTGCATGTTTGTCTAATTATTTTAGCATCTTGATAATTAGTGTTTAATCTGAAAAGCTTATTGTGATTATGTTTTCAATTTCCATTTAATTTGTTGGAAGTTTCTAAGTGAATTAGTTTATTTTTGGTTTTCAAATCCCACCTTGAACTATTTATCAATGTTTTGTGAATTGTGCTATTAGTGTATTAAGAAGTGCAGATGATGTAGTTTATGTTTTTGCGTGGTGTAAAAATGCATTTTTTTGTAAAAAGGTTTTTGAGTGATCTTTTGACATTAAAAATAATGTAAAATTTTTGGAAACTTTTTAATAATTTCTTTTAGTTGTTTTCTCAATTATCAAAGTGTTTTGATATGTTTTGTAGATATATAGATTAAATGTGTAAGCAGTGCAGATTTAGTTTTTAATGGTTTTGGTGTGTGTGTGTGGTTTTAAAAGAGGATATCAGTGTGCGAATGACATGTTTTTGTGTGTAAGAACCTTGTTTGGATCCTAAGTGTAATGTGACATGTTATGTGAACATTAAATTTTTGTGATCACAAAGAAGGAAGCGTGGGGTATTAGGTGGGGGAACCAGGACAAGTGAGCTAGTGTTTCGGAGATGACTTCCCCAGGTTTCACCAGCAGTATTCACGATTGCAACATAGACTAACCATATGACAACTGAGGGTCATGGCCTTTGAAGCCAAGTTTTATGAGGGTCTTGGACTTTTAAGCCACGTTTTCTGAGGGTCGTGTCCTTCTAAGCCATGTTTCACCGAGACACGACGTTCTAGGGTCCCACCTATTTCTAGTGCCCATATAGCCTCTCCCATCCTTTGGTGCTACCTGTTATTTTGCGCACACCAATGATACATGATATGTCACTTGAGTTACTGCCCAGACATGTGTTTGATTTAAACTGTTTTTCATTAAAATATCTTTTATGAAAACCATTTTCACTAACGTGGTTAAGAATTTATTGCTTTCTTTTATATTCCATTGAAAATGTATTGTCTTTTTATAATTGTGCATGAAATATTTTCGTGGTGATATCCTGCTGGGAGATTGCTCACACCCTACTTAAACCCTTAGGTGTAAGTAGATTGTTTACGTCTGATACAGGTAAGGGTCCAGCACTTGGGAGAAGTGGTTCATGTTGTTAGCATGCCTCTTTACGTGGTATTATGGTGGTGGATTGAGGGTGGTGTATTCATGCTGGGCGACATTTCTTAGGTTGGTTTTTGGTCTCCTTACTTTTAGTATTGTTTGGGTTTTGGTTTTACATGTGACTCAAAAATATGTTTTTGGTTAAAGACTAGTTTGGATGAAACTTTTACTTTTGTTTGGTTTATTTTGTTGGATACTTTACATTTTGTTACATGGCTAAATCGTTCCCAGAGTTTATTTTGATACCAGGGCACTTGTGCCAGCCCGTGGGGATTGGGAATGCCCTTCGGGCCTTGCCGTGGGCCGGGTCGGGCATGGGTTTGGATGATGACCTGACTTGGTTTGTGACAAAATGATATCAGATGAGGTTGATTTTGTTGTATGAGTTATTTTATTTGGAATGAGTTTGATTAGACATGAGTTAAGATTGTCGGGGCTCAAAATTCTGGTTGTGAGTAGGGTGCCTGGCCAGCACACCTCGTGACTGACCCTGAGTCGCCATGGGATTTTGGGATTCTTGTTTGACTTCTCTTCCATGTGGCACGTGCAGGCTGCAAACTGTGCGTGGAGATCAGGAGGGGAAGAAGAGTTTGGTCATGATGTTATTTTTTCATATTTGGTTTACTAAGGATTACTTATTTTGCGGAAAATTTGACTTTTATTTGGATATGATGTATTAATGATGTAGTTTTATGACTGTTTCTCTTTTCAGAAAGATGCCTCCCAAAAGAGCTTATACGAACCACAGGAGGAAGCCGGGGAGAGTTCTCCCTCACCGCTCGATCAGAGATTTGTAGAAGCTGTGGTCCAAGAGGTTTAGACTTTAGGACAGGGGGCGACTCCTACCCCCACCCCTATTCCATCTTGAGGAGATGAGTTTGGATCCATGAGGGATAAATCATAAGAACTTATTAAGAATAAACCTCTTTCATTCTGAGGTATTTCACAACCTCAAGAGGCAGAGGAATGTCTTGAAAAGATAGTGTGTATGTTCGAGTTCCATGACACTCCAGAGGATGTCAGGGTAATGTGTGCCTCTTTCTAGCTAGAGGGATCCAGTCATAAGTGATGGGAATCAGTGATCCATGCTGGGAAGTATGAGCAGATGACTTGGAAGGATTTCAAAGATATCTTCAATGAGTAGTACTGTCCCAAGTTCCTAGTCTATACTAGATCCAGGGAGTTCATGGATCTTTCCCAAGGAGATCAGACAGAGATGGAGTATTCAAACTGCTTTGCTGAGCTAGTACGGTACGCACCTGAACTTGTTTCAAGTTAATATTTGAAAGCATGAAAGTTCGAGAAGGGCCTTTGACCAGAAATCCACTATAAGGTCTTCTTTTTCAAGCTGGGAACATAAGCCGAGGTGGTAGATCATGCTTGCATGGTTGCGATTCACCAGATAGGAAAGTCAGGGTTTTCTAGATTAGTATCAGGGTTTGGCATTGGCAGTTCATCTTAGAAGAAGAGGAAGCGTGATGAGTAATGGAAGAAGAGTGGTGGCAGCTCAGGTCATCCTCCTAGAAAGACTTCATCTGGGGCTTATGGTGCAGGGTCCGGGGTGTGCCCTCAGTGCAGAAGGGTAGGGAACATCCGAAATTCTTGTACATACCCTCCCAGACCATTCCATGATTGTGGAGTTGTGGGACATCTACAGTGCTTCTGCAGCACTACATGCCCTTACCAGAGTGGGGCTGGATCTGTGGCATCCAGAGGGGTATCTGTTCAGTCATAGCCGAACAAGATGACATTATCTCGGTTTGGTGGCCATGGTGGTAGGACCGGATTGTCTAAAGGGCATATCCAGATCAGGGCAGAGCCTCAGGCGAGCGGTTGTTCTCTGGTAGGGACCAAACATTAGAATGCTGTGGATCAGGCACCAGCGGGATCTGATACAGGACCTTCGAATTTTCGAGCTACCATTCTGATTGCATCTTCTATAGTTATAGTTTTATTTGATACTGGTTCATCAGTTTCATTTATATCATCCTGTCTTGTGAGCTTGTTGATACTTCCAACTGATCTTTTATCTGTTGCAATGGAGTTAGTAACACCGTTGGGTAAGAAAAAGGAGCAAGGACTTAGGTGTTCATCATGCGCACTCTCTGTGTTAGGAGTCGAGATGGAGTGGGATTTCTTGGTCCTTGAGATGGACCTGTTTGATATGATCCTCTGCATAGACTGGCTGGTGAGATTTCATGTGAATATTGAATGCTATCGGTGTTGGGTTAGCTTAGTGGCACCAGATGGGAGTCTTCAGTTATTTCATGGAGAATGGGATCCTTGGTCGGGTCGTGCGGGACCTCCACCCCCTGATTTGGAGAATCTTTCTTATCTATTTTCATCTCTCACACTGGATGACAATGGTGGTGTTTTTCAGGGCATGTTTCCTTGTGTAGTGGAGGAGTTCCCAGATGATTTTTTAGGCTTACCGCCAGAGCGGGACGTGGAGTTCTGGATTGAGTTGGCACCGGGAACACAACCTATATCTCTTCTCTCATATCACATGGCCTCCACAGAATTGAGGGAACTAAAGATACATATGGATGATTTGGAATCTAAAGGATTCATTCACCCGAGCATCTTTCCTTGGGCTGCCCTAGTTTTATTCGCAAATAAGGCTGATAGAACCCTCCAGTTGTGCATTGATTACCGGAAATTGAATAAGGTGACCATCATGAATAAATACCATTTTCCCTGGATTGAAAATTTGTTTGACCAAATGAAGGGTGAAAATTGGTTCTCCAAAATAGACTTGCATTCGGGATACCACCAGCTCAAGGTGAGAGAAGCAGACATTCTGAAGACGGATTTCCGAAGCAGGTATGATCACTTCAAGTATCTAGTAATGCCTTTAGGATTGACGAATGTTCCAACAGTTTTTATGGAACTCATGAATAGGGTGTTCCACCAATATCCCGACTCCTTTATCGTGGTATTTGTGGATGACATCCTGATTTATTCTGAATCTAAGGAGGAATATGAGCATCACCTGCGCATTGTTTTGGGCACTTTGTGGGATCACCACCTGTATGCCAAACTCTCAAAGTGCACATTCTGGATCGGGGAAGTGATGTTTCTGGGGAATTTATTCTCAGAACAAGGGGTTTTAGTGGATCCTGAGAAGATCAGTGCGGTTATGTCATGGGAACAGCCGAGGAATGTGTTTGAGATCAAGAGTTTTCTTGGCCTGGAAGGTTATTACAAGTGATTTGTTTGGGATTTCTCACTTCATGCCTCCTCCATGACCGCACTCACCTGGAAAGGGGTGAAGTTTGAATGGATCCCACAGTTCCAGGAATTTTTTGAGGAGTTGAAGCGGTGGTTAACCACCTCACCTGTGTTGACCTTATCGGAATCTGGAAAGGGCTATGTGGTTTATTGTGATGCTTCTGGTATGGGCCTTGGGTGTGTGCTCATGCAGGATTACCATGTGGTGGCTTATCGTTCTCGCCAGCTCCGACCGCATTAGAAGAATGATCCGACACATGAATTAGAGTTGGAATTAGTGATGCACACCCTAAAGACTTGGAATCAATACCTTATTGGGGAGAAACTTGTGGTATATTCCAACCATAAGATCCTAGCATACATTTTCTCTCAGAAGGATCTCAATCTGAGGCAGCGCCGCTTGATCGAGTACCTACAGGGTTTTGACAATGAAATTTTCTATACTCTAGGAAAGGGTAATGTGGTGGCTGAAGATTTGAGCAGAAAATTACTATTTCATGCATTGAGGAATTCCAAAGATGAGTGGACTATGATGGGACTCTTCACCTAGATGCACTTGGAGATCAGGGAGCATGGCGAAGGTACTTTCCTGGATAGAATTCAGTTGACTCCCGCTCTTCTAGAGTTGATTCAGCGGGAGCAGCCCGGTGATGACCTTTGTCAATGATCTATGCAGTCCTTTCATGGTGGGGAGACTCCTTCTGATTGGTATTTTTCTCCTGAGGGGATCTTGGGCTTCAAGGGCCGTGCTGTGGTGCCATTTTCTCTTCAGAAGGTGGTGATGTAGGATAGCCACCAGTCTCAGTGGGCTGTCAATCCTGATACCACCAAGATGTATTATGATGTTCGCCGTCAGTTCTAGTGTCTAGGTATGAGACAGGACATTGACGACTTTGTATCGAGATGCTACACTTTTCAGCAGGTAAAAGCAGAGAATCAAAGACCATTTGGCCTACTCCAGTCATTACCCATACCTACCAGGAATTGGGACGAGGTCTCCCTGGAATTTATTATTGGATTGGATTGTACACCTTGGGGGTGGAATGCTATCTGGGATGTGATTAACCGCTTGACCTAGTCATCTCACTTTAACCTAATCAGAGATATAGTGAAGGTGGATGAGCTGGGCCGTTTGTATGTCCAGGAAGTGGTCAGACTTCATGCTGTGCCATCAGAATTTGTTTCTGACAGAGAAATCACTTTACATCTCATTTTTGGGGAGGCCTCCAGATGGATTTGGGGTCACAGATTAAGATGAGCACGACATACCATCCTCAGAAGAATGGCCAGATGGAGTGGGTGAATCAGGTTCGGGAGGACATGCTTCTTGCATGTGTGTTGGATTTCAGAGGTTCATGGGATAGACATTTGGGATTGGTCGAGTTTACTTATAATAGTAGTTACCAATCCTCTACTATAATGTCACACTTTGAGGTGCTCTACGGTCAGCCTTGTCTGTCTCCTTTGTGTTGGGTTGAAGTAGGCGAGACCTCACACTTGGGACCGAGCCTCATTCAGGATATGTCTGAGAAGGTCATGTGGATTAGACAACAGTTGTTGACAGCTCAGAGTCACCACTAATCTTATGCAGATTAGAGGCGTCAAGATTTTGAGTTTTCAGTGGGGGATAGAGTGTTCTTGAGGGTGGCCCCTCGCTTGGGTCACCGCCTCTTGGGAAAGAAGGGAAAGCTGACACCGAGGTATGTTAGGACTTTCGAGATTACTGAGCGGATTGGAAAGGTGGCATACAGGTTAGCTTTGCCTTCACAGTTGATATCGATCCACAACATATTTCATGTCTCCCAACTGAAAATGTATAATCCTGACCCATCACATGTGTTGAATTTGGAAGAGTTGGAGATTGAGCTATACTTATCAGTGTTTGAGCAGCCTGTGCGGATAGTGGATTCTCAGGAGAGGGTGCTTCGTGGAAAGTCCATTCCTTTGGTTCTCACTCTATAGAAGCATGTGAATGACGAGCATGAGACTTGGGAGTAGATTTCTTGGGCTGAGCAGGAGTACCCATTTCTATTCCCTGATCAGGCTTCGAGTTGACATTTTGAGGGAGGAAATTATTTATGGTAGGGAGAATTGTCACACCCGGACATCGCTTGAGGTATGTTGTAAATTTCAAATTTTATTCCATGATTTTATTTTCTTTTATTTAATTGTTTGGTTGAAAAGCCATCCAATCATGACGCAAGTTTTGTGTTTATGAACTAATAAATGAGCATCATCTTGACATCGCTGAATGCACGGGCAGGGCACGGGCGAAGCTATGTTGCTTTTCCAGTTTAACGCATCGTCAGCCCGTGGTGCAGATGATTAAATAATTGAATAAAAATAGGATTTATAATAATTATAGTTATTTCTGTCATTATTATTATTTTTATTATTATTATTGTTATTATTATGTTAGATTTTATTTTTAGGTTTTAATTTATTTTTATTTCCCCATCTCCTTATTTTTATTTTATTTTATCCCTTCTTTTCGTTTATTTTTATTCTCTTATTTTCTTTTATTTTTATTTATTTATTTATATTTTTTATCCTTTATTTTATATTTTTATTCACTTTCTTTCTTTTATTTATTCTCCCCCTTTTGCTCTCTCTCCCCGGTGTAGCACTGTTCACCCTCCCCCCTCTTTGTGTCTCGCGCCGAACCCTAGCCGCCTCACCATTTCCCCCTTGCTAATCAGTTATAGCCCTCCTCCTGGGCCACAGCTCCGCCTGGTGGTCACCCCCCCCCCCCTCGTCCAGCCGAAGTCTGCGCCCCTCTGCCTGATGCCTCCCGCTCACCCAGTCCGCGCCTTCTACCCCTCCGCCTACTGCCTCTCGCTCACCCAGGCTGCACCCACACCGCCAAACCTCCACTACTCCCCTGCTCAGCCGACCACCTCCTCTGCTACCCATGACTACCTCCCGCTCGACCCAATATCCCCTGCGGCACCTTACCCACCCTACTACCACCTGCTCGGCAGACCACCCATCTTCTTTACCAGTCGACACTGTAACCCTCTCCACCCTTCTTTAGACATCCGACATACCTCCCCCTACAGCCGAAGTCACACCCCCTTCCACGGTTTGGACACAAACCCCGTGCCTCATCCGGATTCCCCGATACCTCTTTCTATTTGGCCAAACTTCTTGCGACTCATTTTCCAGCACCACACTCCTCCTGCCAACTCCATTGAGCTCCGACCAACCTCTCAGACCTCTCACCTTAGGTGCAGAGTAACTCATTTGTGTTTTCTTCTCTTTTTAGGGTTTTTCGATTAGGGTCTATGTTGTGTTTGGATTATTTGTTACTTATTTGTGTGATACCTTGTTTTAAGGTTTATTATGGTCTACATGAGGCGTGGTGGGTGCGCAACGATCTTTTCACATCATGTTTGTGAAAGATACTACACGTTGGTTGGTGTTTCTGCACAAAATTATTATCTGATGATCATTTTCATGTTTGTCTAATTATTTTGGCACCTTTTTATTTAGTTTATAAGCTGAAAAATTTATTGTGATTATGTTTTTAATGTGAATTTAAATTGTTGGAAATCCTTATGTTAATTAGTCCATTTTTTTTTGAAATACCACCTTGAACTATTTATCAATGTTTTATGAATTTTTCTATTAGTGTATTAGGAAGTGCAGATGATGCAGTTTATGTTTTTGCATGGTGTAAAAGTACATTTATCGCTAAAAAGGGTTTTGAGTGATCATTTGAAATTAAATATCATGTGACATGTTTAGAAACTATTTAAGAATTTCTTTTAGTTTTTTTCTCAATTATCAAAGAGTTTTGTTATGTTTTGTAGCTTGTCTTATTTAATGTGTAAGAAGTGTAGATTTAGTTTTTAAATGTTTTGGTGTGTGTGTGGTTTCAAAAGAGGATATCAGTGTGTGAATGACATGTTTTCGTGTGTAAGCACCTTGTTTGTCTCCTAAGTGTAATGTGACATGTTATGTGACTTTGAATTTAGGTGAGAAAAAACTGGGAGGAATGTGGTATTAGGTGGGGGAACCAGGACTAGTGAGCTAGTGTTTTGGAGATGACTTGGCCTGGTTTCACCGGCAGGATTGAAGATTACAACACAAACTAAACATATGATAACTGAGGGTTGTGGCCTTATAATCCACGTTTTCTAAGGGTCATGGCCTTCTAATTCACGTTTTCTGGGGGTCGTGGCCTTCTAAGCCACATTTCACTGAGACACGATGTTCTAGGGTCCCACCTATTTTTAGTACCCATAGGGCCTCTCCCATCCTTTGGTTCCACCAGTTACTTTGCATCCACCAATGATACATGATATGTCACTTGAGTTACTGCCCAGACATGTGATTGCTTTAAACTATTTTTCTTTAAAGTAGCTTTTATGAAACAAAATTTCACTAACATGGTTAAGCATTTATTTCATTCTTGTGTATTCCATTGCAAATGTATTGTCTTTTAATAATTGTGTGTGGAATCTTTTCTTGGTGATATCCTACTGGGTGATTTCTCACACCCTACATACACCCTTGGGTGTATGTAGATTTGTTTATGTCTGATACAGGTAAGGGTCCAGCACTTGGGAGTAGTGGTTCAGGTTGTTATCAGACCTCTTTACGTGGCGTTGTGGTGGTGGCTTGATGGTCGTGTCCTCATGCCGGGCGACAGTTCTTAGGTTGGTTTTTGGTCACCTTACTTTTAGTGTTGTTTGTGTTTTGGTTTTATATGTGACCCAGAAATCTGTTTTTGGTTAAAGAATTGTTTGGTTGCAACTTTTACTTTTTTTTTGGTTTATTTTGATGGATTCTTTACATTTTATTACTCCGGTAAATCGTTCATAAAGATTATTTTGATACCTGGGCACTTGTGCCAGCCCGTGGGGATCGAGAACGCCCATCTGGCCTTGCCGAGGGCAGAGTAGGGCGTCGGTTCGGATGGTGACCCGACCTGGTTCATGACAATGACATTGAGCCCTTTTTCAAAACATCATATGTAAATAAGAATGATGTATTCAAAACACCCCAAAAAATTTCTCTTGATACATACCATTGCATCACTGTCTTCTGAAAATCACAAATCATCACAATCTTCATCAAAAACATTCATCATATGAACGCGGTGAATAACGATTCAATACATAATTTTCATAAACAATCATATATATAGATCTACATATGAAATGTTAATATTTAATTGATTTATTAAATATAACAACATGATCATAATCCAACAATAAAAATAATTTTCATAGAATTATTAGAGATTATAACCAATAATGTACATGTTTCTTTAAAGTATTTTGACATTGAGGAAAATACTTTTAAAAGATAACTAAATAATTTATTGAGTAAAATACACTTTTAAATATGAAATCATTCATTTATAAAAAATTTACTAGACTATTATCAATATAATTTCATTTTTAATGAGTACATAAATTATATAATGGATATTTATAGTAAAGACAACTAGTCATAGTGAACAATTTATATCGTGTGGTATCCATTAAAACAAATATTCCTTTCACACATTTGGTTAAAAATACTAGATTTAGATAATTACTGTAATATTCCATTCCAGGAATATTTTATTTAGTAAAAAACCTGTAAAATTTCTTTAATAAAATATTGGATTTTAATGAAAACATTGTTGAAAATGTTTAATCAAAATATATAAATGGAATAAAAATATTCTTGACCAAATAAAAAATAGTAAATGATTTCTTTGAAAACATTCATATTGATTTTTTTGTGATATATAAGGTATATGTGGATCAAATTCATCAATAAAATATCATTATAAGAGGTAAAAATAGTGGTTTAATGATATAAATTATCAATTTATTCCACTATGAGAATATTAAACAAATACAATACATAACACAGAAGAGATTGGAAAAGAATCCCTCTATCAGTTTATAGCTAAATACTTTCTAGGATTGTATTATTATCAAATAATGATATTTATGATCTGGGTATTGATGTAAGGAAATATTTTTGTTGGTATTGTATTTTCTCGGAGGCTCTTTATTTGGGAGGAATAGAGGCCTGGTTCTGACCTTTTATAAGTGAGGGAGAGAACACATTTCAAAATTTTCAATAGATTAAAATAATTTAATATATTACTCTATATAAATGGTTCCATAGAGAATTATCATTATATATTGTAAGATTATGAAAACAATGAAACAAAAAATTTAAATTTTTGAATGTGGTTATGTAATCATGATGCCTTATCACATTATATTCAACCATTTTAACACATTTTATCCTTCACTAAGATGATAAAATTTTTCTATGGTGACAATTTATTATGAAAATATTTAGATAATCATATTACCCTATAATAATTTATATTATTCGATATTATGTATCCTTGTTATATTATTATATTCCTAAAATTTTGTTAAAATAAATTTAATACAAAATCATAAAAATTTGATCACATACAGTTTTCTAGAGAAATATATTTTTTAATTCAAATTTTTTTTTAAAACCAATTATCAAAAATTTTCAGTTAAAATAAGATTATTTGTATTATGAATGTTAAAAAATAATGTAACATTATTATCAGTTGAAATAAATATGGGAATTTTTAATTCAATTATTTGTATATATATTTCTATAAATTCATTAATTTTTAATCTTAATGGAAAAATTGATCATTTCTAAAATATCCCAACTCCAAAAACTAATATAACATTTATATTACCATTTCAAAAATGATATATATTTTTTAAAATAAAAAATATAAAATTTTTTCTTTATGATTTAGTCACATTCTTGAATATATCTATGTGAATTATGAAATATTTTCATTCAAAATAAAATACTACATAATATAATTGAATCTCATGTGTTATAAGACATGGATAATGCATAAATGTGTGGACATTACATAATATGAATAGCTTAATGTTTAATTTTGTGAATATGAAATCCTTTTTTAAATATAAAACATTTATATCATGATATTAAAAGACATTAAAAATGTATTGCAAAGATGAATAATTCTAGGACCACTAATAAATTAATTAAAACCATACATAAGTATTCAATCAGATCATATGAAATTTTCTGATAGCATAACCCATAGAAAAGAAATTTGTTTCATATTATTTTCCTCATAATATAATTAACCTAGGTTAATGAAATGGGATTAATAGAATTATCCTTAAAACAACATCATTATAAGAAATATGATGAATTAATTTTGGTTTTATCATAATATCACAATCCATGTCAATACAAATATAAATCAATTGATGAAAATAACAATAAAAATATAATTTTCAACATTCTTCAGATACATGATAAAAATATCATCTTCATTTGATACAATTTTAATTAATAATTGCCAAATTTTTTTGGTAATATAGTTTCATATAAATAACCATTTAAATATGTAAATATGTAATGAAATAAAAAAAAACATGGTAATCATTTGAAAATTTATTAATGATATATACCATAATATAAGTATCATTTTCAAACACTTTCAGAATAACGGATTTTCTTTGTGGATAAAATATTTAATGATATTAATTTTATTTGTTTTAGTTAATTTATCATTTCGGAAAATTATTAATTTTATGAAAATATTAATAGATCTAATTTTATAAAAAAAATTCAACAGACATTGACGTTAAAGAAATTTTTTTTCTTTGAATGAGGAAATAAGGTTTGTGTTTCTAAAAAAACATATATTATTTTATGTACCAAAGGAAAATAATTTAATAAATTCATTAAAAGTCAAGGAATAACTATTGGATATTATTATATGTAGAATTTAAAGGAATTTTGTCTTATTATCTCCATCAAGGCTAATTTATCATATACAATCTCAAAAAGAAATTATATAATAACATAAACCCTTAGATTAAGTCCATTCTTGTTTTTATACCTTAAAAAATCCTATATAATTATTACTAGTTTAAAATAAATCAATTTAAGAACATGAATATTATAAAAATTACAACATACAATTTCTTTATAATTTTAAATTAAACATTTGTTAATAGTTTTTTATTCAAGTGGATATTATGGTAATAAAATTGTGTTTTAAATGCATGTTTTAGTTTCATGGTTCGAATCATTTTTCTACAATCATGGTTTCATAATCTATAAAATATTAATCATTTATTAATTATCCTATTTATTAATTATTTAATCTTTTTCAGTAGATCATATAACATAGTTTTGAAAAATTAATTACATAACATTTTGAAGATGGCAGTTTGTACGTATGAATATGTGACGATTTTCCTTTACTAGGGATAGAAAAATGAATGGTATATATTAATTAACATTTAACTATTCATAATAATAAAATATATATACTATATATTAATTAAATTTTCCATATTTGCAAGAATTTAATATTCACTTGAAAAAAAAATCAGATCGTCTATTGAGGTGGCAGTCCTTACATGGGTATGATATACATTATAATTATTCTAGATATGGAAAAAAGATAGAAATTTTATATAACATTAATATAAAAATATATTAGTATTGTAATGTTTTCTAATTCAATAAGTTTTTTAGGGTTATAAAACATTTGGTGGATGATTCATTAGAAATAATCATAAACACTAATTGTATGAACATATACATATTATTTAGGTATCCTACATTAAAAATAGAATAAAGAAAAATAAATGGTATTATATGAATTAAATCATATCATTGTAATATATAATTATCTTGGGTGTTTATTAGGAAGTATATTCATAGAGATAAATAGATAATGAGGTTTTTATATGTGTGTATTGGTGGTTTCAAATTATAAGTGAGCTTAGTGGAACACTTGTAATTATTAAGAATATTAAAATATAATAAAACAAATATTATTAGACTGTGGTCAGCAACTAGATGAATTAATAACTTTGGAGGATATAATATTTAAATAAATTCACCAAATATCTTTTAAGAAATTTATTATTTCATTTTAACTAATTCTTAATTTTTTGAACGCCTAATAACCCCTTTTGTTATATAGCATCTTAATGATTTTTAGCATAGTTATTATAAAAAATAGAACCATTCATAAATGATTGTTATAATGAATCTATATATTCCAAACATTAAAATTCACTTTATTATTGTTCACTAAATTCATTTTATAATATGTGAAAAAAACTCAACAAAATTAGTTTATATAAAAATTCATTTTTTTAATAAAAAATAATTCATTATAATTTCACAACTTATAAAAAACTAGATGAATGATAATATATTTTATTGAAAATATTATAAACTCATTTTATTTAAATCGTTCATCAATACATAAAAATTAAATTTATTAATATATAATATATTACCTGCAATAAGAATAGTTTCCATGGAAAAAACACGACTTTCAAGATTCAAATTATAATATGTTTATCTATATCGAATGGATATTCAATGTATAAATTATTATGAATTTAATCAAATTCAATACCAATATATTTCCTCAAAATCCTAGTTTATTAGTTATCAAAATAAGTAATATGTTTTCAATTACAACACATGTTAATATTTATCTCAAAATGGAAAACAATATTATTTTTACCATATAAATACGAGGTATATATTAACTAGAAAATAATAAATAATTTTTCACTTAGAAAATATTTTAATAATACATTGAAAATTTCAGTTTTTCTTAATTATATAACCCAATCAAACATATTGGAAATAATTTTCTCATTTAATAACAATATTTCCATAATATAATGCGGTACCTTTATGCTTGTTGATTCAAGTATAATAGGCTATCAGACACTTCAAATTTATTAAAAGATAAATTTGTGATAACATATTTGTTTATTACATTATTCCAACCTTATAAGAAAATTTACTTCAATATATAATAAAATTTATATAAAAATATGGATACTTATTTAATGTCACATCTTTGGGTTCCCATGTAGCCACCTTAAATTTATGATTCTTCTACTATACATTAACCAAGTGTTTAGTGTTTTTCTATATAACATTATATATATGATAAAACAATTCAAATAGTTATTTATCTTAGAAATTATCATTCTCTAAAAGTACAACTTTGGATATCAGTCTATGTGAAGGATTCTGTATTTACATCCCAAATAGAAAAATATGAAATAAATAATGAAATTGAGAGTAGTTTGGGGGAAATACCAAGCATCAAGCGACTATCCCAAAATGAACATGACTATAAGATTGAAAAATATATCAACATATTGAAATTTACGTATATTTAAATCTAATAATCTTATTCTTATTATATATTCATTAGAATAACCTATCACTAATATTGAACCTTATTTTTCACCGATAGTTATTATAAGTACACTTATATTTAATTTTCACTACCATGTGGTACTATTAAATGGATTAATATTTTTCTACCATTACCTTAGGTAACACATGTCCTAATAAATTAATTTTTCCAAATCCATCTCATCACATCACATTTGTCAACTTTTTTTATATATTTCATAAAATAGCGCCATCTGAATCTTTAAGTGATAGTTATTTCTATTTCAAAACAATACCAAAAGAAGATTTTGAGCACTAACACCTCTTAAATAAAAATAATATGTTCTCAATTGTTCTTCTATGGTGCGAATAATAATCAATGTATAACAAATTTTTTAATTATTTCATGTCAGGATAAATATTAATTTAATATTTAATAGTTCCCAAATACATATCTAGGACATCAAGGTATACAATGTATCGTGATATGGTATTATTTATAATGGCCCTCTATGAATACATAAAACAATAATAATATATAAATATTATATACTATTAACAATTAATGAAACTTTGTTAAAAAATTAATGTGATTACTTATTTGTGGATAATATATAATAATAATGGAATTATGAACATTAGATGTTTGGTAGTGTTTAATAAATAAAGACATTGTGATGTATTATCACTCCCATTAATGTATAATAAATTATTACCCCATAACCTTTGGGTAATATCACTCATCCTTAACATTCTGATATTCAAGGAATTGAGGAATACACTATATATTATCATTTTTCATAATTGTTTGGAAGAAATTAATGACAATTCTGTTCAACATGAAATAGGATTTCAAATCCATATATATATTTATATATTTTCAATTTATTTTAATATAATCTCTCATGAATTATTTTTCTTTTATGGTTTTATGGGAAGATATTTGTGCCCCTATTATCCATAGAATGATGACCTCTAAGGTCTGATACCATCAACACTTGAAAATGAATTCTTTTCAAGTTACAGGAATTTGGGATCATCATACATGGGAGAGGAGGATCTATACATATTATATTATACTTTTGTACATTTATGATTTCTATCATGAGTCCTAACCATATCCTGAAATAGAATATTTTACGTAAGATCCAGAGATATGTTCTAAACTATGTGGTTATGTAAGCACTACTATTTATTTGTGTTTTTTCACCTGTCTCATATTGGTTCATAGTGTTTTTGTTCCAATTGGACCAGAAGGGATCCCTAATATTAATCATTATCTTTGGAGAAATATGGTGAGGTGATGTTGTGATTTGTTCAATGAAAATTATTTAAATGTATCCAAAATATATAAATCTAAGATCACATATATTGGTGATACCTAATAAGAAATTTATACTATTTCTATTATTTTTAATGGGATTTGTTCATGACGTTTAATGTGTTGTGGTAAGGACTACAAAGTAAAAGATTCATAGAAATTGTTTGTGTAGTATGTAAAGATGATTTTACTTTTTAGTTTTCTTCTGTCTATGGGAAACTAAATAGGATAAGGTATAGATAATATATAACACCTCACTAGAGGAATCTATAGATTGGAAATAGATAAGGATGATTATTTTAATACTCACTATCATAAGGAGGACTTATTATCATCAAATTATAGGTATCTAATTCCGGATGGGGAATATAATAGATAAAATTATTATGTGTGAGGAGACCAAGAGGAGTATATTGACTTAATATATCATTCTAAACAATGAGAATTTTGTCATATCACATTGTATTTATAGGTACCAAAATGTGAATCTCGACTTAAGGTGGTATGGGAAATAATATCACTATAACATAAGAGAACAATATAGATTATTGAATGATGGTATTGATCCTCAATGAGGCCTTTTAGGAATCCTATTTATTATGAATAAATGCCTATATAGTCTGACTGACATAGTTTGATGGACATATCCGAGGATTAATCTATGAATTTTATTTTCATACTGTAAGGATGTACAATATAATTTTTAATGTCATGTATATTATCCATAATGGTGATAATTATGACTCATATCAACCATGAAAACTAAATAATATTCAAATCTTTATAATTGATAATGTTGATTCTCGGTGTGAGACACAAGAAATAATATATTTCTCGTATTACATTGCAAAACTCAATATGTTATTGATTATGGATACACATGGGATTCCCTTTGAGGTTCCTAAACAAATATGTGACTCTGGTGAATGAAGTACTGAATAGTTATTAAAACTATAATGAGAACCATAAAGTAATATTTATTCCATAAAAGTGTTGGCAACAAGACTTGTCAATGGTTACACATAACATTCCCAGTGAGGTAAATAACTAAGTGTATGTGTCTGATGGAGGTATGTTTTGGGGATGAAACCAAGTAGGAAACATATGTAGAATTACTAAACACCATAATGGAGGAAGATATGGGAGGCAAGGATGAGTACACCACAGATAACATAAGAAATGTGAACCAGTAGATGAGTCTAGTAAAGGTATATTATTGGTCATACACCTAGGAGAAGTCATGTAGATGATTCATGTGCAATAAATGTGGTGACAATTGTAATAATAGAAAGGAATAAACAATCATTTCATTTTGATACCTTAACATGTAAAATATTTCGGTAAAATTTTGGGTTTCTTCATACAACTAATATGAGGTTCATACATGATAACAATGATGAGTATATCAACTCAAGGATAATAATTAAATCCATGATGAGTAATTAAACTCAAGGTAATGATGATTTCAATAAGAATATATCATCTGAATGTTAATTTTAAACTGAGGGGAGTAAATTATTTAATGGCTAATGGGTGTAAATAATTCATATGTGCCACCTAAAGGTACCTATCCTTTTTAGAAACATTGGTTAATAAAGGGAGATATATGGGAATTAAACTATGAATGTGGCTATGTATAATTAATAAATAAAAAATATATCAACACCTTATATTCTCAGATACCTAGAGGAATATAATAACTCGCTGGGTATTAATATAATAAATGATTAGTATCATGATATTAGGTATTCTATTGTGTCAAATATGGGGTCACGAGTATTTCATCCTAAAATATGTTTCACGTGGACCAACTAATTAATTGTGAGGCCATTATTGTTTCTTTGGGGGAAGTGATAGAATTGAAGGTATCTTGCAAAAAAGATCATGATTAGACACAAGAATTTATTCAATGAATATTAAAAAAAATTAGATGAATCTACAATACAGCTCACATTATGACATATAACATCATGAGATTTAATTTCATAATTTCCTTTAAATATGGTGTGTTCTATAGATCACACACATGCAACAATGAAATAATACATAACTATGATATGTTTACATAGTTAAATCAAACATTTTAAATTATTAGGAAGAAAATGGAGTATCAAATTTATAATATATATATATATATATAATTGTTAATTTTAATCCACACAAAATTAAATTAATATAGATAAAATAAAAATTATAGTCATTTAATGGCATGAAATGTATATTTAAAAATATTTTCATTTTATGTGACATTGATTTATATTTTTTGAATACAGTGATTAATGATAAAAAAATATTGTTGATATGAATAATTGTTTACAACTTATTTAATAATTAAATGGCTAGAAAAATGATTGATAATAGTAAATTTTTTCCAATAGTTATTTTCCAATAATTGTTATTCACTATACCTCATCAATTTATTGAATAGTTAAATTTGTTTGTTATAGAATTATATTTTTGGAAAATGAAAAATATTTTTTCATTTATCAATTTAAAAGGTTTTAAATACATTATTTCTATATTATTTGAACTGGAATTAGTTTTAGTTAAATGGTCAAAATAAAGATTCATTAAAATCAAATGAATTTAATGATTTTGTTAGTATATAAGTATGAATGATAAATTCACAAAGACTTTTTATATTTCAAAATATTAATATTAATATTCAATTTAAATTTTAAATTTACTTATTGTAATTTACAAAACCATATTTTATATTTTAGAAAATATGTTATATTTTTCAATAATTATATTAAATACATAATACATTAAATATTTCATATTTATTTTTAGTCACCATTAGGAAAAATTGAATATTAAAATAGTTATAATATTTCGAATAAATTTTACCAAATAATGGAATAAAGACCATTTTATTTTTTTCCTAAATGATTTGTTCTATTAAATAAAGATATGTTATAATGGTAAAAGTTAAAATGAAAAAAGTAAAAAAGGAAAATAAGTTCAATTTTTTTAAAACATATATAATAATTAATTGTGGAATTTGTCTAACTAAACCGTTAAATTATAAATTACTTTCTAATTATTTATGTACATTCTTTGAGAGGGTCATCCCTTTGACGATATGTTTTTGGTATTTCGAAAATTTCTATCACGTTTCACTTATAATATGGCTATTCCTCTGCTCATTTACTCTCAGAATAATACCCACATTCCAATTTCAAAAGACTATAAAAACCTATCAAATAAATTTATTTTCATATTTATTATATTTGAATCATATAATAATACCATATCCCAAATATTAAACACATATTCAATTTAGATAATTAAATAATTGAGGTATAAATTTCCACTCACTCATTTCACAGTTCTATTTTATTATGCGTTCATATTTTTATTAGAATTCAATTACACCATAATAAGATTTTAAAATCATTATCATGATTATAATTTTTTTTTTAATTTTGGTATAAGATTTAGAAACATTACCATTTTTCAATATGATAAACAAAACATTAATTTGTTTATTTTGATGTCCACCACACAGACGACATAATTTGTTTCATTTTCCTTCACTAATTTATAATTAATATCAAAATCTGTAATTTAATGTATGTAACCATTATATTTATGAATTATATTTATTATATAAGTTTAAATTATATTACACCTTTTCGTTGTTCTATAAAAAATTAAATAACTTTTTATGTGTATTTGTGGACTACCTCATCCATTAAATGATTATATTCTAGTATACTTATCATAAACACCATTTATGGATGGTCATGATAATTGTATTAATTTTAAAATTTAATGATCAATAACATGGTAATTTAATTTAGTTTTTAAGGATTAAACTATTTAACGAATAACAAAAATTTTCAACTATGTTAAATTCAATTGTGAATAAGAGTTTCTCTGGGAAAAAAAATCATTCATTATACTATGAAATAATATCATAGAGGTTATAATAGACCTATAATTTTTTCCAATTACAATACATCGCAATAGTAAATACTATATATCATCATTATGATTATTTTTAAATTTCATTAAATCTATATAACATCATTATAATCTATTATCTATGGAATGTTCTTTTCTGGGTTTGTTTAACTACACACATTGATTTTTTTTAAAATTATTCCATGTATATTTATGTGAATTTAATTAATTTTAATATATTTTTAATTATTTATTTAATATTTTGTTATTGATTATATGATGGAAAATTTGTTTTCCTAGTCATTTATTATGAAGAAATAATTTTTCGATAAGAATCACCAAAACATGATCATCACTAAATTCATCATTATTGTTAATAATAAAAACTAGCATTGAATGAAATATTGAAATTATTAATATAATTTAATATCCATCATATAAAATTAATTATATTTTAATGAAAACATTATTGAAAAAATTCATTGATGTTCTTTTTATACGAAACATGTAAATAAAGATTTGAATAACTTAAATCATATATTTAAAATAGGTAAAAAACTAACATTTATTCATATAGAGAATGATTATATACAAATAGTATAAATATAAATTTATATGATAATGTTTAAAAATTATTTTATTAAGATATTCATGTTTTTTAGATATGATGATAATTTGTTCTTACTGTTGTAAATATAAGATCTAGGGATTCTTTTGGTCTCAATTTTGATTCTTTGAGACTTGTTACATGTTATAGAAAATTATTTCTCTTAATTTTGTTTTATTTATATATGATCTGATTAATATTGTATATATTTTATATTTTTAAGTTTTTTAATGGAAAACTGAGACCTTCCCCAGAAAATCTGGACACCTTTATTATATAAAAAACTCTTACTCAAGTTAGAAAAGGGGAGATTTACATTGATCCCACTTGAGAAGGGGAAGAAGATCATCTGGAACCTGATCATCCCATTGAAAGACAATACCATTGATTCCTTTGTTTGCAAGACCGTCTTTAGGAAAATTAGCCTCTTGATATATATGGGTACCAAAATGATCCATATAGTAATGAAAAAAAAACATCTGATCCATCTGTTTGTCAGTTTCCAAGAAAGATGAATAGAACTCGATCGAATGCCATGAATAACAGTGGCATAATCAAATTCAAGCCAAATATTCATCCAACTATGTTTTTAAATCTGATCAACTGCTATTATTATACAAATATTTTTCACATCAAGTGTAGATTCATGTCGATAAGATCAATGAAAACAACCAATAACCCCTCCATGATGATCCCTATAAAAATCCCAAAAAACCTGTAAGTCCCATATTACCTCTTAAGGCACCATCGAATTTGATTTTAATCTAACTAGAAAATTTTTATTTCTAAATAACATCAATTGTTCCATACGGGGGTCAAAAATTTCATTTGACCCAAATCCGAGTCAAAACTGTTTAGTCATGAATGGATTTAGAACAACTCATTTTTTTTAAAAATGTATTACGAATGGAAGATAATATACTAGCCAGCGTGGAAACAACCTGGAAGATGTACTAATCATGAATTTCATGGTTCCTAGAGCAACAAATTCAGTGAATGACTTCTTCCTTAGCCACCTGGATTCATTTTTAGAGATTATTTATAAAATTAATAACATATGAAAATCAGTCAAATCATTTTTTCAAATGATAGATGTGATTTTGAAAAATATTTTGTATTTTAAATCAATCTTTGATATTTTTTCTAAAATATATTTTGTTTTTAACCTATATTTTACATTAAACATCCCAATTTTTTCACAAATTCAACTTATTTAACATAATTTATTATCTAAAATATGTACATATTTTTTCTTTGTGTGATTTCACTCCTTGTTTTAAAAAATTGATTTTAAATCGGTTAATTTATGAAATCATTTTAAAGATTCTTATATGAGGATGTTTTTCCAAAAATAATTTCCCTAAATTATCTTTGTTACATAAGTGATCTTTTATTTTATTAAAATATACCTTCTCTATATGGATATATTATTAAATTTCTATTTCTATCATATGAATTCTTTATAACATCCTTTTTATTAGCTTACCTTTTTCAGTGTAAACAAGTAATTTATTATCAATGTATTTTCTTTGAGAATACAAAAAAATTATTCCATTTGTTTTAAGGTTTTCACCAAGATTTCATTCATTAAATGGTTCACCAAATTTCATTCTAAATAATATACAATTTATTAATATTATATTAATATAATATGCATTCATATCCTGACTAAATTTCATTTATGATGAATGTTTTTAAAAATATTTTGATACCCATTGATTTTCAAAATGATTATCATTTTGATGTTTTGTTATAGTTATATATTTGAAATATATATTAAATACATTTTCATTCCATCATTTCCTAATTATGTGATAACTGAACGATTTTAATAGGGAAAATGGATTTGTGGTTAAATACTTGTAGGGGTCCTATATCACCCTATAATTAATTGATCAAAAGATTACATATAAATTGATTTGAATTTATGATTGAATTTGTGATTTTAAAAATAATTTCCACTCATTATTTTTGTTATGAAATTAATAGTCCATATACTATTTCATGTGTCATGTTTTAATTTGGAATAGTTTTTTATTATTTGGAAATAAATATGTTATTATATTCTAGATCTTATTTATTAACTCATGTTTAATACACTTCTAAATATGGACTAATTTTTCCAAAACCATACTCTAATATATATAATATATGATTTTTTATTATATGTTTCTTATGTCTCTTATTTATACCCATATTAAAATCATATACTCACTGATTATATTATATTATTATAATATTGGTTTATAATTTATAGGCATCAATGCTCATGTCATTACGTTTAAACAATTTTACATTTTTTGACGTTAACAAAATTAACAACTATATAGATGAGTTTCATATATGGATTATTTATAGGATAAGATGAAGAATCATTAGGTATTCTATTGTAATAAATATTATTGTAAAATATGTTTAGTAGGATTATGTTTTCCCCTAATTAAATAAAACTATATTAATAAAAGGTCTTCAGGATTGTTTTATATTGAATTATTTTTTTATGTTAGTTATTTAAGAATGTCACATCCTTAAGATACTATATTTTTCATCAAATTCGATATTAGAAAACATTGGAGGGTAGATTTATATCAGATGATGAAAAATCTATAGAACAAAGTTTCTTTAATGTATGAAATGTTAATTTTTCTTGTAATTTTAATTTTTTCAATAAAGGATTAGTTTTTTAGGAAACATTCAGAGGATTAATATATTAGAACATTAGTGAAATCATTTGAGGTAAGTATAACAATATCATAAAACCCAATATTATAAAAAAAATATAAATTCCATGATTCTCATAGAAATTACATTTTATTCTATATACTATGTGTGGAAGAAGGATCGGCTAAAGATGAACCATGTGTTAGTATCAATGAAAATGTTGAATTTGTTATAAAATCAATCCCCCTAGTACACAATAATGTGGCCTTACTGAATGGTAGGATTGACACTCATAGGGGATATGCTTTGTTAAAAGTTATTTATCTATGAACCATTATAATGGATTTATATCATAATTACACTATGAGATTATGTTATGATGTTATAATGAAATTAAATAAAATTACTGACTACTTAACTAAATATGATATTTGATTAATGGAAGGTGTAATTAAAGAAGAAATTTTTGTATTGGGTTTTCATATTCATATGATCGTTTACACTTATTTTATTTATAAATGTATTAGGTTTTAGTATGTTTTTTATACATGATCATAAAAATGTACTTAAATAGGATGCAAATCTTAAAACCACTATTTCATATAAATTAATAAGGGAAAATACATAAAGGGTTTGTAACCATTGTATATTATAGTTATCATGAAAAATGGAATTTTAAAAATATAAGTTATGTAAGTGAGTTATAAATGATAATAAAACATAATTATTTATAATTTTATATATTTTCACAAGTGAGTGATAATTACTGATAATATTTTGGAATAATTTTAGTGTTACTAGTATTATATCATATCTATAAGGATTTTATCATATAATTTTTTATTTCATGAATTGGAATCATATAATAAATAGTTTCAATATCCTTGAATTTTAATATTATCAAAAGTACATATATATGATACAACAATTATATAATACATGATTAAGGTGAAGTGAAACAAATAGGTCTAATATATTCTTGATGTCGATGATAAATATGTTTTATTAGTTTTCAAAAATTTATGTTTGGTAGTATTAATATTCCGGAAAAATAATATTTTTAAATAAAAATTATATCCTTGATATTTTTGGTGATTGTTGTCTAGATTTATTATTATTATATATATTTGTTGGTTATTGACCATAATAATGAGTGATTAACAAAATTTATAATATAAATATAAGGTTTTT
Organism: Viscum album; assembly: GCA_963277665.1. Classification (NCBI taxonomy): domain Eukaryota; kingdom Viridiplantae; phylum Streptophyta; class Magnoliopsida; order Santalales; family Viscaceae; genus Viscum; species Viscum album. Next base: position 454,687,184 of record OY728137.1, read on the forward strand.
AGGAATATTCAATCTTAGTGTTATTTTCTATGTTAATGAATAATATTTTTTATAGAGGAATTGTATTAATAATTTACTATTACAATATATATATTTTGATTTCAATGAGTGTGCAATGGAATAATGTTTTTTAGGGAAAGATTATAAACTGTAAATTAAATAAGAGAGTGTGTTATATTTCATGTTATATGTTATAAATCAGAAAATTATTATATTATGAGTATAATCTCTTAAAATTTTCAATGATTTATAAATAAAATAGTGAAAATGAAATTAATTTAGGGTGGATATAATGAAATGGGATCTCATTGTACATTTTCTTTAACCAATAAACGTATTTGATATCTCTCTCCCCATGTAACACAAAACTGAAATGAAACTTGTATATACTTAAACTACAATAAACTATTAATGAAATTATTATGATTAAATTAGAGTATCTAATTAAATTTATTTATTTGGAATGAATTAACTGGTTAGTTTTAAATCCCTTAAAATTCAATTTATATTGCTAAATCAAATTATATAATCACTTAATTCATACAATCAAATTTTTATACAAATAATTGTTTTATGTGATATGAATTTATATTGTTGGTGACATAAATTATTTGTGATAAATTATATTTTATTTTAATGTAATGTTGATGCCATTTTAAATATTAAATGAAAGGAATTTATAATTGCAATGATTAATATTCTGAGAAATTATTCTAAAAAATACCCTTTTTCATTATATATAATATTTTTAAAAAAGTATATTTATAAATTGAACAATAAAAAATAAATAATAAAAATAAATATATTTTAATCTTAATAATATTTTATTAATATGATTTTTTCTGTTTTTCTAGAAATATTGACTCATTGGTCAATAGTGAAAATATAGTTTCAACATATAACATAAATTTTATATAATTATTAGCATATAAGTATGAATTTGAAATTAATGGAACCTTATTATGACAAAAATATTCAATTAATAATTGAATTTTTAATATATGAAACTTACTTTTTCATTTACAAAACCATATTTTACATTTTAGAACATAACTTATATTTATCAACTAATTGATTATAATAAATTTAATATTTAGTATTTTTAAATTAATATCCAAAACGTTTAGAAAGGTTTAATAATAAAATGGATAAAAATGTGTAATTATTTTGTCCAAAATATTAAATAATTTCATTTTTATTTTGGGGAATAATGAATTATATACCTCTTGTAAAAACAAAATACAAGAGTAATTGCTATAATTGTAAGTGTAAAAATATATAAAGTTAATGAGATAATTAATATTGAATACATGTGTCAGAATGTGGGTTTAAGGAATTTGGTTACATTACCCCATACACAATCCAATATTTCTCAATTTTGGATCAACTTCCCTGGTGATTGATTTCCCATTATTGAATGGTTAGGTGTATTTATAATAATGTTATCCCTTGTTAGTTATTATTGGTTAATCCTTTAATCACTTCAAAACTAACCAAAAAAATATATAATCCAAAAAAATGACTATCACAATCCTAAATATTCCAAAAGACCGTAATATTGTTTTCAGTCTTCTCAATTGAACTTCCTTCGATGGGTTTATTCCCTTTACATTAAATATTATCCAATAAGTCAGGTATAAATTTATAACTACTCCTTTATCATTTAGATTATTTATGTTCACTTATTATTATTAAAAATACATTACACAATCATAAAATTATAAATTAATCATCATTAGAACACTATTATGTTTTTAAAAAATTCTACATTCACTAACCACCTTTATGTTTTCCTAAAATAACAAACACAAATATAATTCATCAATTTTGAGAGTACAACCAACAAATAAATGTGTTTAGTTTTCCATAACCTAATAAAATTATGTTCTAAATTTGAAATTTTAAAAATTGATATTTAAAAGTATTTTACTAAATATTTAGAATTGTAAATGATTAAAAATATTATTCTAGATCAGTGTTTTATAAAAATAAAATCCACATCCACACATACTTGTAAATTATCACATCTATGGGACTATTGATTCCTATTTTTATTTTCTTCACCAAACCTACTGAATGATCTATATAATGGGGTTTATAGATAAATATTTATTTTAATAAAATTATTAATGTTGTTTAAAGGATAATTATACAACAAGTTAACAAAATTAAAAATCATCAATCTTGATAAATTCAACCATATATAAAATATTTCTTAGAGAAAAACTATATCATTTACTATGAAATGACATCATATTTTTGAAATAATCCTATTAATTTTTTTAATTATAATATATCAAACTAATAATGAATAAATAATATCATTATTCTTGTTTTATAATGAGGTTACAACTTAATCATTTCATAATCATTCATTAATTACGATAAGTTCTTGTTTGGGTTAGATATACCACTTATATAAAAAATAACATAAATTCATATCATGAATGAAAATGAGAATTCAATTTCATGTAATATATAAAATAAAAAAGAAAATATTATGTGCATCTTATTTATAATATTAACAATATTTTTATATAAAATAATTATGGGAACACCATAAATTCATTATGAATCACCTAAACATGATCATTATTGATTTAAACTTATTATCTTAGATCCATAACTATAATATATTTAAATAATAAAATTATAACTATAATGTAAAATTTATTAAATTATATTTAATGATAATGTAATTAGGAACTACCAATATATAATTTATAGTATCATTAATTTCTTACTACACCATTTTAAATAAATAAAATTACATTCATTTGATAAAGATAAATTGTCAGAACAAAAACTGTAGTTCATATATTTATATATTATACATGAATAGAATATATGAAATTATATATGAATAAATTTTTTTATATAAATTTTTTACATTATCTATGTTTTTTATATTTGAGGTTAATAAATAATCATAATGTCTAGATAAGATGTAAGGGTATTATTGGTATCAATTTTGATTCCATAATACATGTTATGTGTTGTTCACCATGTTTACATTATATGTTGTTCTATTAATTTAATATCCCATGAATGTTAAATAAATTGGATATTTATAATTCATATGACATTATAATATGGCTTATTTTCTTTTAAATAAATGTATTATCATTTAGGCATAACCTCATTCATTAGAGCTTTAGTAACTCAATTTTATTTTGTTGACTTCATATATTTATCCTGAAATTATATCATATATGTTTGGTATATAATTTCCATTAGTTTTATTATATGATATTCAGTAATTTCATTATATTATTAATGAATTGAAACAGTTTCATACATTTCAATCTTCATGGAGTATGCTTCCCATAAGATATATTGTTAACACAAATCTATATTCAATGAGTTATAATGTTTCATCAGGAACATTGTTATTCTATTATTTGGTTCTACCACCCTATTCTTTTTATATTTTATTTTATAATCCACTTTTTGATAATTGATGTCTAATAAAAATATTTTCGTATTACTATTTATCTATAATAATGGGTTTAAAAATAGTTAATTTAATTTTATTAAAATTATTCCTTCCCAAAAAATGTTTTATAATTGGCTACCCATTTCCAATAGAAAAACTCATATCATTTTTATGGCCTATTTTTTTATATTATTTTAATGTATAATTTTTTCAAAATATTACAGTTATCTTCTTCAGGTATTAAATATAAATGATACATATATGTTTTTATTTTATGTCAATGACAATAATGTTTTATAAATGCAGTTTTAGTTTTTTAAATGCATTCTTTTTTTTCATATCATACAAGATTAATAAACATGGTATTTTTATAAATTGAATTAAAATTTAATATAAATGTGTTTCTACAATATTTTGTAATAATCATATGATATCAAAAATCAATTGATTTTGGATCTATTATTCTATGAGATAATTCTAGGAAGTCTTTGGAATTGATTCTTTTCAATGTCGACATATTTCTATATTATATTTCTTACACTGGGGAAAACTTATTTTGAAACCATCGACTTTATTTATATGGACAAATAATTAAATTTTATTTACTAATAGAATAATGATCAAATAGTGCAATTATATATGAACAAGCATCCTTATGGTATATTAATAATTTATATTCCCATGTCATTTCTTTGTTAAAACAACATTTTCCATTCATTGTATTAATGTTTTTTCACCAATATTCCATTCATATATTGATTATTGAAATTAGTTTTATAATAGATCACCCTTTTTCTATAAGGTTTAATGTATATAGGTGGTATTATTTTGACTGAATATTATTTTACCAGAATATTAATGAATACATTTTTATAAAAGTTTATTTTTTATGGGACTGTAATATTGTGGATTTTCATATGTCAAACCAATTGAAAATTATATGAATCCAATTTTCATTCCATGGGTTCATTATGTTATGATAATTGAAGGATTTTTAAGTGGAACATATGAATATGGTTGAGTGATTTTTGTGGTCTTACATCAACACCCCATGAATTAGTTTTCTATTTATATAACATGATAACAGTATTTTTCTGTATTTTGTATCTTCAATTAATATTGGGAACTAATATTATGGATCATTAATTTTTTACACCGTGTATTAATGCATGCTATATTTTTGAAATATCATACATTGTTTAATGATTGTTCTCATGAATATGGTATGATCTTATGGATAATGTTAATTGATTCATTTTTTAACACACTTTTGATTCATGTATTATGTAATCCCAATTCTTATTCCTTGATTTCAATTCCATGATTTTTTGGGTACAAGATTTTTATGTATCTATACTATACCGATATTTTAATATTTTTCTATGTAATGATACTATAATGATATATCTTATGTTACCCATAATGACCATATGAACTATCAATTTAATCCATTTCAATTTATCTATGTTATTAACATAAGAAAATTGTTAAATGATTAGTATTTCACCATTTTACAATAATTTTTAATAGATAGTAAAGTCTAAAAATTGAATAATCAGTTTTATATATAATTGAAAAATTGGGTAACCTTTTTAATGTTTATACATATTTCACTAAAAATATTAAAATTAAATGTTATTCAAAAAAATGATGAAATTAAATATTTTCATTATTCCATGTAATTTACATGACAACAATGATTTTCATCTACAATACAATACTAATGATTTTAAATGTTTATTTTATAAAATGATATGTTTTCACAAAAATAATAAAAAGTATTTAACATGCCACAAACTATTTTCTCATATTTGAACTTTTTAGAAATGTCATGCATAATATACATCATCATGAAATAGATAATATGGATATATATGTAGGTGAGATAATAATATATGTAAAAGGGTATGTGAAAATTATTTTAATATAAGAAAACAAACCCAATCTTCCATGATTAGATATTATAAGTAATTGAATAAAAATTCCATCCCAACAATAGGCATGTGTATAATCATAAATCTAAAATCTTGAACCATGTATCATAATATGATAATATATAATTGTAATTTAACATATGTATAAACATATGAGATCATATAGATGAGAAAATGAATAAAAAGGTCTATTCATCATTGTATGGACATTTAATCATGACACTATAAAATATAGTAATTTTAACCTTTATCAAACAATTATATATAGTTTAAAACATGCTTAAATAATTTTTATGATCACGAATATGGAAGATACTTTCACTGAATAAAAATGAAATAATGTCAGATTTCTGTAAAAATATTTTCTCATTTAATTTTACTACCAAATAGTGGAAATTTTTATTATTAATTTTAAATTCCTATGATAATCATTTTATTAGAAATAATATTTTATGTAATGTATAACTTTATTATAATTTCACTCAATGTAAATTGAAAATTCGGTATCCAAAAAATAAATGATATTTTTTTAAAAAAACCTCTCTTTGGGTCCATTCGTGATTTATACAAATTCAAAATAATTATATGAAAATATTTATTTTTATATATAATCATGATGCTTATTTAAATAAATAATTATAAATATAATTCAAATATATTTACCCACTACTAATAGATTGAAGATTATTCACAAAAAATATCATTGGGATGAAAAGTTGTTTTCTTTCAATTCATCTTTCAGTTGGTGGATCCATTAATGGATCATTTTATTTGTTTTAATTTTATGAAAAATTATTCAAATTTAGTAACAATCATATTAATTTACTATATAATTTTTTTAACTAATAATATATCATGGTGATGAAATGCTAATCAAATCACTATGGAGATTATTGTTTTTTTGTAAAAAAAGAGGTTTTACTATTTTGATGGATATAAGAAATAATGTTAAATATCAATTAAAAAATTTATAACAATAAATAAATAAAAATGACATATATAGACCTTAAATATATCTTTAATAACATCAATGTAAATATGAAAAGAAATAAAAATAACATAACATTATAGAGGTTGTAGTTTTCATGTACATATGAGAGACATGGATAAAGTTGTTTATAGAGTATTTGGGAAGATCCTAGTTGATATAAAGGTAAAAAGTTATGTGGATGGTAGAAAGGGTGGGGCAGTTTCCATTTTATAAGTAATAGGAGTGGGAAAAATTTAATTATAAATATTCTAATAATAAAATAATTTCATTCTTATTAATAAGTGGACTAATATTAGATAATTTTTGTATATAGAATTACATAATATTGAAATAAACTAAGGAAATATAAATTAGAAAAGATTTCATTTTATTTTAAAAATTATAACATTCAGAAAACCCGTAACAAAATTACTTTTCCTTTATGTAGTTATCAATTTCTATACATAAAAAAATCATAATTTATAATATCCAAATTTACCTAAATATGAAATTTCTACACGATGATTAAAAATAATGAAATAACTTTATTCTAATCAATTTAATTATTTGTTAAGAACTAATTTAAAAATATATTCCCAAATAAAGGAAAATATTTTTTTATCAAAAATATTTTTTTAGACTAAAACTCAATTTTTAATTACAAACTACCTTAAAAAACCCATTTGGTGAATGAAAAAATATATTTTATTCAAAATATTGTTTAGCAAATTTTTTAAAATCATTCATTAATACTAATTAACTAAATAGTATTCATTTCTCCTAATATAAATGGTTTTCTAATTTGAAAACAATTACCACTTCTTATAATCTATTTTATTTTTCATCATTTATATCAATTCAATAATTATTGAATTAATGATTGTACTTTTTTTTTCTTATTCAGTAAATATGTATCTATTTAAAATAACATGTCATTATTTATTTAGAAACAAAATATATAGAAAAATACATAAACTTGAGTTCTCCTTCAACATAAAACTCAATTAGATAACTGTTTATGTTATTTTAACAATTATATATCTATTATAAAACATAATAAAAAATGGACACTTAGTTTAGTAATCAATATCATCCGAGGTTACTAATAATAATGAAAAAAATAAAATCTTATTAAACAATATTTTTTGACATGATGATTCCAATTATTGATATTTATATATTATATTCAATTTCCTTAAATGTTAAAAACCAAATTTAAAAAAAGTGCATAAAACAAAATGAAATTTCTTTTCTGAGAAATTCAATTTTCAAATTTAAAATAACATTTAACATAATCCCTACCTAGTATATAACTATTATGTGAATATTAAATTATTTTATTGGATATATTATCTTTCCATATATTAATATTATTTTTCAATAACTACTTGTAAATTTATTAATGCAATTAAGGAATCAAAAAATATAAAGAGATTTCTGAAATGAGACTTCCACTTTTTTCCATCAAATTTGTGTACATTTAGCTCTATCAAATTAATAATTGATATATTAATTATTATTCTTTTTTTAAATTACGTATCACTGTCTTTAATAAAAATAATATTTAATTTGTGGTCATGGAACATAATATATAGAAAATTTCATGCCTTTGAATTATGATATATTATCAATAAACTATTTCAAATTTATTATATCAAAATATAGAACTTATTTTTGAAGTATAAATATATCAATTTTTTAGGGAAAATAATTTCTTCATATATATATATATATATATTTGAAATTCCTTTCAATATTCTATGATCTATTGTTTATGACAATAATGTCAAATTTTATTTTAATACATAAATAGTATAACAAGTTTCTTTTATGTTCATTATTTCCTATAATGAAAGACATAAAAATTTCATTATAGAAAAACATATACAAAATTATCTGGTTACATAGTCAAACATAACATACAATATAGATTCACCATCATTTGTCAAATAAATGTTGAATTTTTTTTCTAAATTATGAATATCAATAATATGAACATATCAAAGATGAAACACAACTATATAACATTAAATATTAAAATTATCATAATATGAAAGTATTTTTGAATTATAATAGATAAAATTGATATTTTTTTCATAAAATAAATTTGAAAATATAAAACATTTAAAACTAAATAATTGTATAAAATAATATCTTCATGAATCTATTTAAAAAATTTAAATTAAAGAATATATATATTCAAACGATCAATATTATTAAAAATCGAATATAAAAAATGGGTATTTCAATAAATAATTTTGAAATATAAATAATTTTTTATTTCAATTTAAAATTTTAATTTTAAATATGTTATTTAAAAACCAAAACACTACATATAATCCTGTAAAACACTCTATATTTTTTTAATTTTTATTATTTATAAATTTTTATTCAATATGAACTGAAATAAATTATAATATTTTATAATAATGTCATAGGCCCTGATAACACCATATTATTTATTGTAGTTTAGGACATTATATATCTGAGATCCCATGAAATTTTATTTTATTCGAACACTTTCCTAGAGAAATTTGATAACAATATTCTCATAGCATGTGTTATGAAACACAATTATAATTCACCACATCTATTAGTTTTCATGTTTGATATCACATATATAGATACCCATATAATTATTTATACGAGAACCCAAAACAAATAATTGGAATGATAGTTTTTTTTGATATTCCTTAATCACACATGGTTTGGATACTCAACACAGATGAGTCTTATCCATGGCAGTAATATCTTTTATCACATTTACTATATCATAATGAATATCTATATAACATATCGTCTTTATCCAAATGTAATGGTAATATAATTATTTGTTAAATTCCATATAACATCCCTCGTAATGATGCCTAGGAGGTTAAGAGAGGACCTATGTGTATTCAGGGTTCGTTTGAATCCCAGAACACAGACATGGGAAGATAAAGACTAGGACACATTCTTTTTCGGAAAACATGTGACTCATGCCACATGGCCGTGTGGGTTTTACATGTTTTGGGACATTTCAGTTTTACATATTTTCCCATAGTCAATCAAATTATGCGACAAACTATGAAACATTATCTTTAGTCTGGTGGATGGCACACTGTTTGGCCAAACATTACGGCCGAACTGGGGTCGGTGTAAAAATGAGTGAAATTAACAACATCCCCCTCTTCAATGATATTAATCATTTATCTCCTCGTCCACTCACATTTCTAGAAGATTTACTATCCCTCTAGGTGAAAGGATTATATCACTTCCTCTACCTATTGATCTTAAGTATCTCAACCCTCTATTTTATGATTCGTTCAATACCAGAAGAAAAAAAATCCCTCAATAAGCTCCGCCATTTACACCCCTCTATTTTGAGGATTCCCTAATAACTGATGTGCTATATTGGTGTAATTTCTTTTTATATATTTTTTGCATGTTTAAAAAATTCATCAAATTCATCATTTTTAGGATGAATAATGGCCTTATAAAAAATCGGTGGATCTCTAATAATTCAAGGTATGTGTTCTAGGTTCCTTATCATAATTGTTTTTCAATTTAAATGATTCTAGATCATTCTTTTCACCAAACCCTTCCAATGAAACATTAATTTTGTGATATAAATTAATTATGATGTTTTCCCATAACCATTTCAAGACTACCATGCTAGAAGACAAGTCTTAGGTGCGTCTATCATGCTTTTGATCACCCCTTTGGGTGTGCCATTCTATTTTCCGATATAAAATCCATGGAATGTTGAATCACTATATTTTCAGTGTGTTATAATTATAATTTATTCCTAGATTAGTGAACTAAAACTACACACACACACATGACCATTTGTTGGTCCTCGAGCATACTATTTCACACCTTATATTTTATACTCTTGTTAGATGCTACATATATAAATCCATATGTATTATGTCTGAATTTATATTTCTTACATTTTGGTTTTGCTTGGTTTCTTGTTTCTTTTCATTTGTTATCACTGTTTCGTTGGTGAAAATTAATTTTATTGAATCAAATTCTCTACGTGAGAAATCTTGTTATCATGACCTTTTGATGAATCTTTGATCACATGTTAATATATAAATATTAATTCCATGTGATAAATATTTTATTTCATTTTTTATGATTAGTGCATGTTCCATAGTGATCATAATGCGAAGCTTTGATATTAATCTGGTTGTTGATGCCATATTCCATTTTATGGATAAAATTTTGAAACATGGGTAGTTTGTATATCTTATTACACTATTGTTTTAATTTTACTGCATGAAATTATATTTATTCATTCCCATATGATAAGTGGACTGATTTCTATGGCCCACCAGATGCAGGTGAGAACAGAACATGGACCAGTAATTAAAGATTCCATAGATGGAATCTCTATGTCCGTTATAATTTACTTGACACATATCGAGTGATAATTTACATTTCTATTTACGAGATCTCCATGTTGTTTTACATAATCTTGACTGAGGCCATCTTTCATTAAAATATATCAAGAAACGACCTATTTTGTAAGATGAATATGTCATGCCTCGAGTGATACCCATCACTTATGTGAGATACAAGTAATAGACTCAGTCTCACCTTACATGGATTGATACAAGGGACTCTGTAGGTGTATCTTGGTATGAACTCGGTGGTGTTGTTTTATTCGAAGACACTTGTAGTGTCACTTAGTGTTTTATTAGATCACTACAGACTATTTGGAGACTCCACTAATAGATTTGATGGTTTGATGGAATTCATGTATGATTAATTTTTTATGTCATTAATTTATATTTTTTGTATTCTTATATGATGACATAGAAAGGTGACCTCCAAAATGATTCATATTACTATCTTCCTATTTTAAACAAGTTAAATCTTATATATGATCCTATGTATATATATATATATATATAATATTATGAATTTTATAGGTATATCATCCAGACATTAGGCATGGGCCAAAGCAGGTAGTATTGGATGAGTGTCCATTTGGAAACCTTCACTAGGTTGTTAATGTTCTATTAATTTATTTATTTTTTCTTATGATTATTCTAAAAGTATCATTTGTTTATTGCATGAAATGGACTTTTCTAGCCACTGTGGGTGCCGACCTATTGATATTTCTACCCTACACCCTCCTTGAGTAATGTTTGATACAGAAAACAACATTATGTACACATGAGTATATAAAGAGAATAATACAACTTCTGGTACATGATTGACATATTGTATAAAATAGATTTGGGGCAGTGGGCCAAACATATGCTTGATATGCATGGTAGTATTTTTTTTATAAATTCTTATTGTATAAGATGATTTACATTCTTTATATTCAATGTTATCCCTATGATTGTATATATTTATATATCAATTAAATTATTCTATCATCATTTAATCCATTATGGACAACAACTTTCCACCAGTTATTGATTTCATATTCTTTTTCCAAGACTTCTATTATGTTGTTTCTTCTACTATTAGTCTTTATTTAAGGTTTTTCTATTTATTATGTTTTTATTACTATTGTGTATACTCTAATATTTGAGGTAATAATTTCCCTGCATTTATACCCCAGACCCTTAAATTTAGTCCTATGTCTCAATGAATTTAGGGAGACTCACTCAAGGTAATTTGGACCACCGTCTTATGGAGCAGTTGAGTGGAAACTGGGGTGGAATGCTAAAAAATTGTATCAGATAACCTACCTATTTTCCCTTTTGTTTTTGTTTAGATAGGAGACTAGGACATGGGTATTTTTAATTTATTTTATGGTTATTTATATCTATCCCATGTACATGGGAATCCAAAATTATGTTAGATAGGGAATTTAGTTAATGTACATTCCATTTAAAATTGAAACAAATTCATTGTTGGGTGGCATAGTTATTTTATGATGTAGTTTTGTTGATATTATTGGAATGATGAATTTTTTTACTTCATCCCGATTAGAAGTGGGATATTAAAATCCTGAATCATTCTAGTAACAATATGAATTAAAATATCATGCATTATACCATTCCATATCTACTCTCACCATGTATTTCATGTTTCTCATGAGAATGATGTTGTCCTAGATGAAATGTATTACGGTTCATGTTTTTTATAAATATAAATATGTTCCAATCAGACATTTGTTGGAATCTTATAGTTTATATAATATAAAAACCAATTTCCACTCAGAATGTTTTTGGGAACATATGAGATAGAATGGTGATTGACATAATTCAGAAAAATTGAAATGGGTTTTAATACACAATGAAAATAAAATGAAACCCTCCAATAAATGAAATGGTCCTTAATCATGAAAGTTCTGATACTTCTAAATATATATTACTATGGAAATGGGTTGTGGTATATATCTTTTGGTACCCTTATGAGGTCTTTTTCCATCCTATCTAGTCTGGGGTACCAGAGTAGGCTATAAATTAATATATTCTCAGAGGTAGGCTTTATATATTTCATTATTATTTCATCCTTATCTAATTTACCTATATATCATGAATTATTTATTATTGTGGAACTTATAAATATTAGATTTATTCCCCCTTGAAGTCCTTGTGATATGCTCTAATTGATTGGCAATGAGTACACTCTGGAGGTGGTGTTTCTTGAGCTACTTGTAGTCCCTCCGATAGTGCCTCAGGAGGTACAACTTTTATATCTCCCACAGGCTGTGAATACTCAGTTTCTTGATATTTTCCTTAGGATTTTATATTTTACCCTCTCACATGTCATCCCCATCTACTAAATATATATTTCAATACTTCTACTATAAGAGTCTTCCAACCTTCTCATAGGATGGATGACATCATCCTATAGAATCATGGTTAGTGGATATGGTATATATCGTTGACCATATTGAGAATCCACCATAGTGGGGTGTCAATAATGCTAAATATATGATACATTACTTCTCCAAGCATTGGTGGGATGTAATATCTCATTCCAAGCATCACCAAGTCATTTTATGTGCTATCTTTTAGATGGATTTCTCTGATCAATTCATTCTATAGACTTCGAGGGAGGATCATTCAGGTGAGTTCATGCATCCTCAGTAGGGATCTACGAGTATTCTCTAGTATTAATATCACTTTACAGATATTCATTATTTCATTCCATATCTCTCCAATGAAGAGTTTATTACTTTGAGGTTATTTGAGGGAGGTATTGCGAATGATTTCTGCTCATATGTGAACATATTGTGGATGAACACTATTATAATGATTGTGAACTAAGACCTAATTACAAAATGGATCCCAATGAAACTAGAAATGAAAACCATGGTGGTTCATATTAACATCAGGGTGCAGGTACATCTGGAAGTATGAAGAAAAATTTTCAACATGCACGTGGGGAAGGTTCTAGGAAGGTTACATGCACTAGTAGCACGAAAATATGCCACTAGTGTTACAATCCAAGAAATAAGAAGCCCAAGTACATGAGCAACCTAGTAAAATATTGAGCTTGTGGTAGGATGGGTACCCTTTAGTGTTTATTCTATAATATAACTATAAAATATAGTAATGGATACAAACTAGACACTATATATAGTATAAGATATGTCACACCATATTTTTAATGGTTTTTTTTACTACTGGTAAATCAATAAATGTTGGTAACAGTTGTGTCAGAGGATGTTAGACATAAGATCTTCTGCCTCAAAATAGTGATCAATATTTGGATAGATAGGTATCATCTTAGGGTTGGGGTTCATGTCATATTTTTATTGTACAACCAATTCCAGAGGAGTAGAGTCTAGGTATATCTACAATTAGAGGTAAAATTCTAGTATCCTCTAAACTATATTATTCCCATTTTTGAAATAGGTGAGTCACACGTATTTATATATACTGCGATTATGGAAATACATGGTATTTATATCAAGTACTTTTCTAGTCCCAAGTCACTAGACATTCCATTAGGATTCCGAACATAGGGAATGCCCAAATATTTGGTGTGCCTCTTTGAAATTTGTGGGTATCATTTCATTTGTAGTTTCTTCATCCTCAAGAAGACCATCTTTGACATCATTCCCATTATGGATTGGATTGTTCCTTATCAAACCATAATGGATTGATATCGTCATCATGTTTACATCACATAACTTAAGGAAAGGATGTGTATTCACAAGGGAGAATTGGATATCTAGGTAGATTGATCTGGACCAATTTGTAATGGCCTAGGAAAAGTGACAACTCAGTTAGTAAGTCTTTTTTGGGTGTTCAAAGAATGCATATGGCTAAATAACTCCACTAGAAGATAATTTCTCAGATGACTTCACATATGATTTCTTCGGCATTCCTCCTGAGGGAGTTGTTGAGATTACTATAGAGTTACTAACAGTTTTGACACCATTTCCAATTATTCCTTATATAATGACATATACAATGCTCCTGTAACTCAAGAGAAAACTTGAAAAACTAAAGTCTAAGGGCTTTATCTAACCCATAAAATATCCCTTGGTCTCACTTGTCCTCTTTTCTATCATGTTGAATGATACACTTAGATTTTTCATGGATTATTCATGATGGAACCATCATACTTTAAGGATCACTATCTATTGCCTCACATTGTTGACCACTTCGACCAGGTCGGAGGAACAACTATTTTGTAAAGGATCTATTTGCGGTATGGTTATCATCAGGTACATGTGATACCACTAGAAAAAACTTATACGACAATCTATAGTAGTTATGAACTTTATGACATTTTTGTTATTACATTTTGTATGAATAACATGTCAGAACACATTATAGTTTTAATGAATTTGTTGTTCCACCTGAATCTTTCTCCCTTAGTGGTAGTATTTTTATATTAAATATTACTGTAATATTACACCATAAATAACCATTCAAATCATATTCAAATCATGTTGTTTACACGGATGGGGCACCAAATATCTGTGAAGATCATAAAATACAACTTTTTTTATAAGGACCACATCATGGGTCACATAATATCGGATTTGGGCATATCACTTGACCCTAAGAAGGTGAGAGTCATGGTTTTTTGTAGTATCATATTAATGTATTTTATATATTAATATTTTTAAGGATAGTTTCCTATTATATGTGATTCATTGTAGACATATCCAATTTAGTCGTGCCTCTTATGACATTGACAAAGAAGGGACTGATGTTCCTATGATATGAATCTTCTGAGTAGGATTTTCAGAAGATAATCGATAGAATCACATTATTATTGATTATTATTATTTTTTAGGTGGGTAGAAGTTATACAACCTACCGTGACGCTTCATGAATAAAATATGGTGTAGTTCTGATGCAAGGTGAATGAGTTGTGGCTTCTGGATTTCACTAGTTGAGGCCTCATTTGTGGAACTATCATATGAAAAAACTCATGCTATCATTCAAAGCTCAAGATATGTAATGTTGTTGGATCATTCCATTTGTATAGGAATTCATTTTTTCAAGGATCGGAAAAGCCTAAAATGTATCTCCACATAACTAGACCAGAATTTAAGGCAGTTAAATTGTGGGGAATATCTATAATCATTCGATTTTGAGATTTCCTACACCTATGGTATGGGTAATGTCTTGGAAGATTCAACAATCTAGATGACTCAGACACAGACCATGCAGTTGTCTAGTAGTGAGTGGAAGATAATTGATATTTTTTTAAAGTTACATATGGAGGATCAAGAACAACATAATGAATCGGTAAAGATAGATATAGTATTGACATCTTCTCTTTTAGAGAAGATCTGAATGGGTTCATTTTATAATTCTAAGGGCCTCATATTTAGGGAGAGCATCACTAGAGATAACCCATCTCCAGTAATGGTTACAGATAGTACAGAAACCAGACTATTTAATTGGTATATTTTGGTACTTTATGAGATAGGAAAAGAGTTGATGATGGAATCAGATAACTCTATTTCGGAATTTCATCCTTGGATTACCAAGATGTATAATGATATATGTCATCAATACTAGGGGGTAGGTATAAAATTGTATATATTAGGATATATAACATTGTGGTCCACCTATCAATATGTAAATGTACAACACCAGCGAGCTACTGTACATCTAAACGATCTATATATTCTTGATTTGAAATGAAAAAAATTTCAAAATGGATTTCTTGACACGTTTACCATGATCCTGTTGATCAATAAATACAATATGGGTTGTTTTGAACAATTTGAATAAATTTTTTCACTTTATACCATTACATGAATCCTTCACTATTGATGTGTTTGGAAGGATATTTATCTATGATATATTGCGACATCATGGTATTACAGTTTTTATATTATCAGACCATGTTTCTTGGTTCACATCATGGTTCTGGAAGGGGTTGTAGATAGAACTAGGATATTAGGTGGTCATTATTACATAATTTATCCCTATGTCCAACAAGAATTCTACTTAGACCATATAGTTATTAGGGGATAATCTTTGGGCATGTAAACATAACTGTAAAGTTTCATTGGAATGGAATATTCATCTAGTTGAGTTTAACAAAAACAACAACCTTCACCAAAAAATTATGTTGAAGCCCAATGAGTCCCTCTATGGTAGAAAGTGTCATTAAACTATATATTGGTTTTAGGTTGGTAAATAATCTCTAATCGGTCCTTGTCTCATTCAGGATAGATTAGAGAAATTTTAAATTATTCTAATGAATAAGGAAATAACTCAGTCTTGGAATAAGTCTTCACCTGATCATCACTATAGACCTTTGATGCTCAAGGTGGAAAATTAGGTGTTTCTTCGTGTATCACTTAGATTTATTCATAAATTAATAAGGATATATAGAATGTTATTTCATTGATATATCTAGTCAATTTAGATAGTTGGTAGATTTGGTCTGGAAGCCCATCAGTTTTTTACCACAGATGTATCGTTCCATGCACAATGTCTTCCAGATATTTTAGATTTAACAGTATCATCCAGTCATGTCTCTTTCATTTGATCCTTATGATATAGATCTAGACCCATATGTATCTCTGAGGGACATCAAATATGTATCAATGTTCATATAATAAAAGTTTCTCTTAAGAAGGCCACTTCCATTGGACTGGTTGCTATTGTAGCGCCAAGGTGTTTAGGATGATTGTTGGGAGCAGAAAGATGATGTGGGTTCATAGTGGCGAGAGATCCTCTAAAATGGAATTATAATACCAAAAAAGGGATAATTCATGGAATTTTATCTTATGTATGGGATGTTGTAATATCCCGACATTGTCTAAACGTAAATAACATTTAATTTTTGGTTTAATTTGTAAAAAAAATATATTGTAATGATGTGTAGGAGGATAAATGAGGTCTTAAGGGTGTTCAAGGATTTTTACAAGCCAGGATACCTGAAATGGGATGAGGTGGACTAGGATTCATGGTTTGTATGCAACTGTGTATCCCTGAGAGCATGTCCGTGTGACTGTTATAGGTTATGGGATAGTGTGCTTTTGCACAGTTTGTGCACGGTTGGTCAAATAGTGTTGAAAATCATGTGATGTTCCTTCTAAAGTATTGAATGGAACATGGTTGGTGTAACATTTAGCAAAAATGTTTGGCCAAACAGGGAACAATGTTAAAACTGGTGAAATTACCAATTTTATCCTCTAATGATTGATATCCTTTATGTCTTCCTCCCCTATCATTAAAATTGAAATTATCATCCCGCAAGGCACATGGAGCTCCTCATTTCCTCTAACATAATATTATAGTATCTCATATATATTGTGTATTAATACTTCACTATAAGAAAAATCATATGTTCCTCAGTATGCACTTCCTTCTTCATCCGAATTTTTTATGTTTCCTCTGCAATTCCTTGATCTATTTTGGTGCCATATATTTTTCACTATTTTTAGAGAATTAGAAAAATCATTCAATTTCTTTCATTTTTGGTTGGATGAAGTCCTAATAATTGTTTATTGGTGAAAATTTTCTTCTTGGTTGGTGGTATAGTTTCCTTCCCGTAATTTCATTTTATTTTAAATGATGATTTGACATGCCACCTTCTCAAACCATCTGTTGACGCATTAATTTTTTTCAAATACATATATTATGTTATTTTCACATGACCGTTGTAACTCTAATATGTAATGAAACCTGTCTGAGGGGTGTCCTCTATGACATTGGAAACTTTTTTAGGTGTGCCAATATAATTTTTACTTTCCCAAGAAAGGTAATGTTGAATAACCACATGTTGTGTTTGTTATATAAAATAATAGATAACTAATCTAGAAAATTGAACCAACATGCATAATCGACCATGAGTTTGACCTTGTGATTTATTCCAAAAACCTTATATTTCAATGATCATGTTGGATGCTCCATATTGAAATGCATATAACGTATGTTTAAATATATATTTCTTACATTTATGTTATTACATGTGGCTTGTTCCTTTTCAATTTTTACGCTTGATTCTTATACAGATACTAATTGGCCTCAATAGAATATTGTGGATTAAAAATCTTATTATGATGGGTTTTTAAAGTGTAAATGAAGACATGAACTAGATATATGGTAATTCCATGTTCTTGTTATTTTATATCATTGCTTATTCTTAGTGAAATCTTCTTAGTAATAATATCGAGTTTTTTTGCATAAGAATGTGCCTGATTCCTTTTTCTTATGATGGTTTGAATTTTGAAACATTGATCAATTTTTATCTTGTGGAATTTAGGTGTTAAATTGATTTCATTTAATTATATAGACACCTTTTCTTGGAGGTATTTTTTATTTCTATGGATCTCTTGTTGTGGGCTAGGAGAGAACTCAGATCCTTAATTTTGAATTTTATGGATAAAATGACAATGTTTGTTAGGATTTACCTAACACAGTAAGATACATACATTGGATTTCTATATACAGCCTCTCCAAGAGGTTTTTTATACTTATCAGTGAGTTGGGTACCATAGTGGAGGAATTGATGATGGACCTATATAGAAATATGCTTATTCCATACTTCAAGTGATACAAGGTCCCCTATGTTAGATACATGGAATGAACACTGTTTCACCGTACCTTATGTGAAACACGAGACTCTCTATGGGTTTTCTTGGACGAACTCAGATTTATTCAGTCATTTGGAGGCACATGTTTGACCCTTTTATTTAATTATTTCATAGAATGGGTTCACAACCCCACCACTAGAATTTAATGTTTGATATAATCATGTCTATGCAATTTTTCATTTTCTCAACTTATATTTTGGGTATTCTTATATGATGACATGTAAAGGTGACCTCCCTGATAAATCCATGATTAGTGTCCTATTTTACACTAGTTTATTCAATTATATGTACCTCTCTACATATTGTTATAAAATTAAATTGTAATTCATCCAGCCTTAGGAATTGGGCCAAAAAAGGTGGTATGGGATGGGTTTCCATTCAGGATCTAAGACCAAGGTGTTAATATTAAATTTTCCCCTCCTATACTCGTATTCATATTTAAACAATGCCATTTATTTATAGCATGGAATGGATTATGTAAGAAATATTGAGTGTTGGAATAATGATATTTAAATTTCACACCCTACTCAGGTGACATTTGATACCCATGTAGTCTATAAGACTACAGAAGTAGATAAAGGGAATCATGCTTCTTCCAATGCTAAATTGACATGATGATTATAATGAAGTTGGGTGTAGAAGGGAAATACTATGCTCTAGGTTCTATGTAGCAATTTTTTTAATTTTTCAATCTTTATATAATGAAATATATTCATTATATCACATGTTTACCTATGATCTAATTTTTTTAATAGACAATGGACATTCAATTGTCATCATTTATTATTTCAGTGTCTTTTCACTTCCACCTATCAAGGATTTATTCTTATTTATTCAATAATGCTATTATAATTTTTCTGATGCTATTAGTTTCTATTTATGCATAAAATGTTTCTTATATATTGGCTATCATTGTACATAATCATATATATGGGGTAATTGTCTCCCAAAAAACACTCTAGGCCATCTCTACTAGTTAGAAGCCTCTGGAGTTTGGGGAAATGCACTGGCATTCATGTGGCCCATCATCTTAGGAAAATGTTGAGTTGAAACTATGGAAAAATTCTATACTATATTATTTACACATGGAATAATATAGACTATTATTTGTCCCTGAAAAGTTAAATATCATGTGTCAGTGTTGGTTAAATCTGTTTATGTCTTCCATTAATAACGAAGTATCACCAATTTCCTTGTCTAATTATTAGTATGAACACACGTCACTTTTATATATATTATAATATAGTAAATAAATAAATTAGGGACACATGTAATATTCTTTGTCTCACCAAAACAAGTTTAATAAAATGGGAATACTAATCATGATACAATTATGTACTTGAGTACCAATTATAAATGCTTATACATTAAAATATAGAGTGTTCATACTAGCCCATTTAGTGAATTTCCTGCCAAAAAAAATAATTTCATTACTCTCATAAAATACAAAAGACCACACATCTTTAATGTTATTACTATCTCTCTATCCAAGAGTATAGAACATAGTTTACCCCATATATGGTTAATCAATTGAATAAAATAAAACTAAAAATTGAATTCATCCTTACATTAGCGTAAACACATCATCATTTTCTTTTATGAATTTTTAGGATTTCTTAAGAATTATTCTATCATTTTTATTCGATAATAATGAAGTCCTTCTCATTTATTAGAATAATTATTTCTCTATAATTTCATGAATGATTCCCAAAATCAATATATTAATTATCCTTCAAGTATTTCTCATAATGATGATAAATATAATATAATAATATCCATCCTAAACGAAGTCAACACTGCCCATATGATCCATATATTTCCCTTCTAAAAGGTAGAACATTAAATTGTATATATATTATTAGTAATATCTGTTATTTAATGACCATTAACATCAAAACTATGTCCTCTTAAATTTATAAAATTCACAATAGTTTACTTACATCTCAAGAACATCCATTTTGTAATACGTTTCATTATGAAACATAAATATAAATCAATAAAAATCAGGGATAATTCCCATAACACATTTCATGTAAAAAACCATAGGATGCACTTTGTAGGACCATACAATTTGAGTTTGTTCCCTCAAAACTAATTATTACTACATGTCATTACATATATATTATAGGATCATAATAAAAAATTAATCAAAACATATTGAATAATCATATACCATTCAATTTTATTTTATTTTATTATATTATTTTTCATGTCGATTGAGTTATAGATGTTCCTCACCATGTTGATAACTATTATGTGATCTGACGATATTCATAAATATAGATAAATTTGAAAATAACATTTTAAAAATTGACACATTGAATTTTTATGTCATGTATGAGTAATCATAAGTTGGTGATATGTCATCTTACGATGTTCACTATTCCTAATCTGCTTGATAAAATATAACGAGGACAAGAGAAGTAGTAGGAATTCCACATTTAATGTGTCATTGAATAATTTTTTTGTAATTTTTTTAATTATCCTATGAATAAAATATTGTTAATAACGACTACCATTAGCATCCTACATAATAATTGTATATTGAATCCTTTATTTAATATAGTCACAAGTATGTAGGGTACATATAGTGAAACAAACCAAAACAACCCACTGTGACTATCCAAGTGAGTTGCCTGACTTCTTAAAAACATCCTTGTATACCGAACATAAACAATTATCAGTGAGGGAATGAAAACCGTACATGGAAAGAGTATTTCATAAATACATTTAACAAGAAGAAAAAATATATGTAAGAAATCAACTTATTGGAAATTAATCAGATATAATAATATAAAAGGAAAAGCATGTCATCCAATAAATAGATAAACCGGAACCCAAATAAGAAATACAAAGCAGTGTATAAGTGTATAGATATGAATTAATAAAATGATATAATCATATAGAGTATGGTCTTGTACAAATCCTAACTCCAATATCCATAGTTTGACATTATTTAAGGTTCATCTTCCCATCATTGTATCTCAATAAATGAAAATTTCCCATTTAATGAAAATTATAAACATGTTGTGATTAATAAAAACCATTTGTAAACCACCATTTCATAAATAAATTATTTTCTCATGTAAATTTTTTTTATTCCATGATATTAATAAAATTACATTAAATCATAAATAGTCACATATTGAGAACCCATGTGTAATTAAAGACACCATGAGCTCCATACCACCAAAATTAGATCATTAATTCAATAAAATAATGGTGTTGATAGTAATAGTGAACTAGATTCAAGGATAATATAAATTTTTAGTAAATTTTTGTGAATATAGTATTACATAAACATGTAATCATGTCATTCATTTTCGTGGTATCAACATGGAATCACATGATAGTACTACTTTATAACCAATAATAATAAAATGACATGGTATATGGAATTTAGAATATAGTGAGTAAATTACTCAGCTAACAAGATTAATCATTATATCTATGCACTATGAATAATAACATCATCTCTATTAACATAAGTCATAAAAATCCCCCCTTAAGGGATAAAAATTCCATTGAGGTCAACTCCTTTGAACAAAAGGAAAAATGCCTCTACTGGAATGAAATAATGACCTAAATATTTCAACAAAAAAATTTATATAATTGTGATAAAATATATGTAATATAATGTATATTTGATCAATAACAAAGGAAAAAAATATTCCTGTGTATTATTTGTATCATGTGTCATATGCGAGTCTCATGGAATATGGATGCTGCCACATGTAAACACAATAATGTATGGTCATCAAGAATTAATATAGAAGAGTTATAATATGGAATACTATGTAAATAAGAGACCTAAAAATGTATATAGCATTAGACCTCTAGGTTACTACAAAAGAACATCAATGTTATTTATTGGAATGAAGACAGAACTGTGCTAGAATCCTATCGAAAATAAATAACACATCATAGAATTATAGTTCTTGTTCATTATAATTGTTGAAATAGATTTATAATGGTTTATAATTGAAAAAAAATATCATAAATACCTTTCTATAACCATGTATCTTAAGGAATCCACTGATGGAACCAATTATGATGTATATCTATGGATGATTTGTTAATTATTCATATTCCATGTTGAAAAAATAATGATTCATGAATTCAAAAAAAAAAATTGAATAATAGAGGCTCATGTCAACCTAATTATAATCTATTCATCATTAATCCACCAAAAAATATAGATTTAATATTAGACTAATTTTCAAAAAGGTCACATTAGGACTGTTCTAGAGATACAAAATAAGAAATGTGCACTCCTGATGAGAATTATAGCTTTTATCAATGGTGTTTCTAATTGACACACCAAATAATCAGTCAATATTCTATAGAATCAACAATTGATATATAATATATCTCAAATATAGATTCATGTATATATCTAGGAAACTCATTCTATAAAACACAAATATTAAAATTTCATTGTTAATGGTTGATCTCGATTCGATCATGAAACTTCATCACTAAGATAGATCCCTCCATTATTTTTGAAGAACGAGATATATGATCATTTAATATTCATGTAAAACATAGGAAAAACATATATAAACATTCATATAACATGTAATAAGAATGATTTTTAGAATATATAATAAGATCTCACAATTCTATCTTAACTAGATCAGTTAAAGGAAGGATAAATAAGGGAGATTTATAGGAATTATCATGTCTTATCAGATGGAGTCAATAATTGGAATTTGAATCATTAGAGTAAAAATTAACATTTCATTTATCTATAAATGATTGGAATCTAAAACCCAAACGATGTAATGATTTCACCCATGTAAGGGGTTTACTAGCTATCAGAGGGAGGGTCACTAGATAGATGATTTTCTTAACAGAACCACCTAGGATCTCCTAGTTCCCCCAACTAGTTGGTGGTTCCCCACGACCTTGATTGTGTGGTATTCCAAAACATGTAGTATGTTAGATTCCCAATGTAAACTTGGTGTGTTTCACTTTCTAGATTACGAAAACATTCCAACAACCTTCTACGATGAACTTCCTCAAGAGTCTAACAAAAAATGTAATGACCCATATGCATCAATAACCAAACTCTAAATAAACA
Organism: Viscum album; assembly: GCA_963277665.1. Classification (NCBI taxonomy): domain Eukaryota; kingdom Viridiplantae; phylum Streptophyta; class Magnoliopsida; order Santalales; family Viscaceae; genus Viscum; species Viscum album. The sequence continues at coordinate 454,711,586 of OY728137.1, forward strand.
AAAAATATAATAACTAAAATAGGAATGACTACATATAGCCCTAACATATTATACATTAAATAAAAATGAGGATGTTACCCTTATCACTCTCTAATTAGTTTTTATCCTGGAGAGTAATATGTGATGTTTAATATCAATAAAATTTTTCAACTATCCCCAAAAATCATCATATCACTCCCAATACTCCACCAGGATTCATCCATTATTTTAGAGAATCGAAAATAGTTTTACTATCTTCCATAGATGTTCATTATCATATTTATTTTTGATATTACAACATGATCCATTTCTAAAGTGATAGGCTTTAGAAAAAAAATATTTATAGTCGATGATGTGCATGGGATCATGAATTTATCCCCATAAATAAGACATTTAAAAACATTTTCAAACCATATTTGTGAGAAAGAATATCTTGATGGTATGAAACAATCCCAACCTGATCAATGATATAAAAGTGTCTAATATATCACAATTCCATAATCATTTTCATTATAATTTTTTCCCTTACTTTGTAATCATCCTCAATAACCATGATCTCATATATTCAACTCCATTTGTTTTCCCTTGATGAATAATACATCATAAATCTACTTTGATCTATGATTGTCCTCTTTTGAATTAGATTTAGTATATTGAATTACTCATGTATAATACTAGACACCACATCTGCTACTACGCCAACCTTTTCCAACAATTTGGTGACTAACAAGACATTTAGTACACAAACTTGCAAGGTTCCATTTTAATTGGATACTGTTAAATTTTTTTATATGAACACAACCATTTCGTGGTTATGATACAAATATCAACAAAATTCTAGGAAATTAGAAAAAATAATATCCCTTATGAGATGAATTTTCCACCCAGTCTATCTTCTTTTTAAGGGATGTAATGTTTTTATTCAATCATTGATGAATTCTTAATTACATCTACATGCCCTGAAAAATAAAAAAACGTCCATCTCTATCACATATGATTCTATAGGTAACTCCAAGCTATCGTACTGCCTCAAATACATATAACATTACCATATCATCTACTGGGTGAGTCTTATAAATCCAAATGAAATGACCAACTTTATACGACCAATACAAATTCACCAAGATAATGTTGTAGGTCCATGGGGTCCTCGTTAATCTCATTAATATTTCCTATTTTTTTACTAGCATCTCATTAAATTCCACATAAAATTCCAAATAAAATCACCATGACATTGGTGCTCGACTGCTATACACATGTAGATAGGGAATATAGGAGGGAATCCACTAATATCCCACTTTATCCCAAGCCACCATATATGTATCCCGAAATCTTGGTAGATTATTCTGTCTACCAAATAGAGAACCTATATAAAGGTATATAATTAACCTTTCGTTTCTTCTATGATAAAAGTAGATACTATAACTCTCCAATGAATAAGGATTATAACATCGATCTCTAATGTCCAACATGGAATCTTGTCGCCTCCACCATATTGTACATATATCACAACATAATCATGGAAAATCCCACTTCCATTAATTTCATGATCATATAAGGATTTTTTCCCACCAAATAGGAATATTTCTTCATACAATTTTCCTTCGAAGCATGCATCCTTGAATTTTCCAATAAGCTCATCAGGTGTTATTATTCATCCAATGTACCTATATAAAACTCCTAAGATAACAATGTGCATTGATAAAGATAATATGTTATTATGTTACCGATAAATTTTTTATAAATTAACACAATGTAATTTCATTAAAATACTATACTCATATACTCTACATCAAGGTGAGGTCCCACTACGTGGATATATAATGGAAAATCTCTTGGAATGTTTAGAAAACAAATATATCTCTAGAGATATAATGTCATGAATACTTAAAATAATGTATAATGAATCTTAGGTATATTTCATTGGTAGTTTTTTTCATTTCAAGTGTTTATAGTATATGTGGCCAATAATTTACTAACTCCTCAATCTGCATCAATATTACTCTTAATCATACCCTGAATGAATCATAGTAAATATTATAAAAACTCTTTTTCTTAAGAAGTATAAATATTATATCCCCATTGATATCCCTATTCATCTAAGGAAATTTAATTTTCACACTATTCCATCCAATTTATATTGTCACGCATATTTTTTTCAATGAAATATTTTGTTTTGAAAATTAGGATAAGTACTGGAAAAACATCCATAGTTTAATTTTAATTAAAAATATCTATTGATATAGAATATCATAGGGGAAAATGTTAAATAAGACACTACTATGATATTATATGGTTATATAGGTATAAATATCTTTACATAACCATTAACAAAAAAATTATCTCCAAAATCCAAAAGTAACACTTTATCAGATTGACTTAAAACCAATGTGGTTGAAGTACATATAATAATATTTGCATAAGTGTTATAAAATTATCTATGATCTGTGAGTAGAGGGTTATGTCTTAATCAAATACCAATAAAATATTATTCATGATATGGGTGGAAGATATTGATCATGATAGACATGAAAAATAATGATGGGTTTTTCAATCCAAATTGAATTATAAAGTACTCCAATAGAACATATATTCTCCAAAATTCCATTTTCAGGATGTAAACCAAGCTAACCCAAAAATTTGCGATAGAATAATTATTGATCAATAATGGAGGACCATTTTGATCCCCATAACTAGTCAAAATTATTATCAATCCATATTAACAGATATTTTTTCTTCACCGTCATTGGATTTAGGTTTAAATAATCTACATAGATTCAAAGACTACCATCTAAATTCTTGAATAACAATGTAATTGAATCTTTTGGTATTATACTTAATCTAATTAATACATTCTTCTCCTTGACCCTATCAAAAAAAGTTACACACAAGACATGTGTAATATCATTGAGAAAAATTCTTTTATCAAGAGAATGTATTATGAATTCACGGGGAAAGACATCCTAATATTTAATTGAAACTATTTGAAAAGACTTGATAGTTGCAATATATAATTCAATTAATATACATCTTATAATGTGAATTTTTATCCAGTAATGTTTTCTCATATCTAGACCAATACTGCCTCATCCCAATCAGACTCTCTAGTCATCACATACTCGACAACCTAGGGGGATGTAACTGACTCACATATCAAATATAAATTAATGTGATATCATATTTTAATCCTAAATAAATAATAAGAATCCAATTAAAGATCTTTTTTTCCAAAATGATTATATCCGAAAGATATCCATATCCATAAAAAACTAAAGGACAATTTGAGAGTCATTTAATGTTATAAACATTCATGATCAATGGGTCTTTATGGGAATGTCACTAAGAATAAAACGTAACTTTTATGTCATATTCAATACCATGTATTTATTATATATAAACGAATGAGAATTATTTTTATCAAAAAAGATAATATATAATGTAATATTCATCAATATTGTACCATTAGAAGTGTATGGTCAATCACAACCATATGCTAGAGTCTAGCCCACTATAAAAACACGGAATACCTCAACTCGATGACCTAATTTATAAGAAAAATGAGCCACTTTGATAATTTCAATTTAAAAATACTATTGTAGACACAATAAAGATCCATTGTTGCCAAACTACATCTACCTCAATCCAATATGGAAACCAAAAGTCATAGATTTATAGAATAACTACATGATATTCACTATATATTCATGTTTTTGAAATTATCAATGAGGTTATTGTCAAACAATATAGTATGTTTTGATCATTGCATAATTGAGGATATTTATATCACCCCATCAATCTATTGATGATGTCAAACTATACTCCACCAGAATACCACTTCTATTCTACACATACAAAGTCTTCTTATTCTTACTCCCAGTACATAAACTCATTGTAACGAGAAATTGTCCTTGGGATATAGTACTAAATTTTTGATGAATACCAACTATTTTATCCTCACACATACCAATTTCAATAGTCAAGGGAAGATGTAGAGCCTTAGGTAATTTAACTTTTTCAATGTTTGTCACCTATGTTCTACAGTCAAGATGAAGATCTTTCTCACAAATCCTATATTTCAATGTATCTTTTCTTTCCATGATATTAGTAATGAAAAGAACCTTATTTAATTGGGAAATGTATATATTTACCATCATTTACCCTTATATTCTTTCCATTATATCTTGAGCTCAATCAAGATTCAACATATCATTAATGAGTCACCAATTAATATGTTCTCTTTAGTCTTCTCGGTGATACACAGACTTTTCGAATCATATACCATAAAACCAAACCACCTCTATGTTATTGTTGGATAAAAATATAGATGTATATGTATATTATATGGAACAATATAAGAGGGGTGAATTTTAGGTTTAAAAACATTTTATTTAAACTCCTAACAAGAATCATTTTTTACGGGATATTAAAATAATACAATTTAAAAACAATTCAAATGTCTATATTGGTCCTCAATCCGATAGATATAATGTAATATGATACCACAAGTAATCAAGAACAATTGTATTTGAACTTAATCAAATTATCACATTATAACTAATGTAAATGATACTACCATTTAGTATATAAAATTTCATAATACAATATTCAATGAATGTATCATAATTAAAACAATTACAATGAAAAAGGAAATAATTAGAAAAAGGAAAAAATGATTCCATTTCTATTACAAAAGGCCACAAAAAAATAAATGGTATTACAATCTATTTATCCCCAGGGGTAGGGTATCCTTTCGTGAATATGATGCATAACATGTTTATGATGAAAATCAGGGATATAAAACATGATTATGATGAATTACATGAATATGATGTTTATCAGGACTACGATGCATAACATGGTTATGGGGCATGGTTACACTTAATAATATAAATATTATGTGTAACATGATTACGATACATATGGTTATAAAAACATAAAATGTGGTTAAAATTTTAAAACAAACAATATGGTTACGACATAAAACAACATATGTGATTACGATGTAACAAAAATATTTTATTAAGATTTATTACAACATTCGTGATAACGATGTAAAACAACATAAGTGATTACGATGTAAAACAACCTAAGTGAATATGATGTAAAACAACATAAGTGATTTCGATGTAAAACAACATATGTGATTACGATTTAATACAACATAAGTGATTAGGATATAAACGAATATATATGATAATCAAGAAGTAATATATTATTTCTAAAACAAAAAGATAAACAGGAAAGTCAAAAAAACATTTTGACTCAGAAATATCCCCCTTTTTGAAAAGAACAAAACAAGAAAACCAAAAAAAAATACTTATCTCCCCATGCGTTTAGAAACTCTTCTAAAGGTAAGAGTGAATATCAATAATTCAACCATAGGATAAATATTACCTATAAGGATCTTATTCTCATTACATTTACATGTGAGTTCACCCCTTAATAAGGATTTAACCCTTTTCATTTTTATGAATTCAATTTATTCGTTTCATTAATATTATCCCCCATCATCATTTTCGAAAATAATAACGGAAAATTCTTTTCCTACAAGTAGTTAGAGAAACACAGTACAAAACAATAAAAATTACTTGGAATTAAATATGTATTTATTACCACAAGAGTTCAAAAATTCATTCTTTAACATTTTTTTCCTAGAGGTTAAATACAGAGAGATTCATCTTCTTTACTTATTTTCTATCCTCCATCAATTTTTCATGTTCTTCTTGTTGAGACTTCTACTTTACATCCTGTTCATCAAGAATTATTTATTGCTTTCAGTGCCTTTGTTCATAAACGCAATTGATTTCTTCATTTTATTTAAGCCTAACCTCTAGGGAATCGAAATCATCCATTCGTAGTCTATAAACATCTCTAATATTACAACTCAATTTTATAACAAAACAATATCAATACATTTATTTTTCAGTTATCCATTTAGATGATCAAGCTCTTTATAGGATATTCCTCTTGAGGTACTCGGTCCTTTAATGGATTATAATTTTTAATTCAAATCAGCGATAAAATTTTGGTAGACAGAATTGAGATTATTTACGTTTTTCATTAATTCCTCATGATTATCCAATGATACTTGGGATTATCATCAATTTTGAATAATCACTTGAGAACCTTGTTACATCCCTTACTATTCTCAGTAGCACTTCCTTGAATACTTTGAAATGGAGTTCAATATTCAAAAACATGGTCATCGGAGTCTTGATAGAATATGTTCGTTCATTTTGAATATTTGAAAAGATATCAATTCTGGCGTGAGTTTTTTCAAAGAAGGGGATAATAATTTTTAATATGTTCAAGGCTTGTTCAATGTATTGAATTACCTTTACTATGATTTCCCTTTCTGAATCTATATGTTCATGGTATTCTAGGAGATCTCCAAGAAGAGTTTTAGGGACGATAAAAGCATATGATTGATTCCAATCCTTATTTGATTATTATCCTTCTTCTTTATCTATGATTTGATGGTCTTTTTTGGAAGAATTCATTTGAGAATTTTTTTTATATGGATGAGGATCACGAGATAGAAAACTAAATGATGCAACCACTGACGATTCTAATGAATGATTTATTTTATTTGAGGCATCATTTTCTTACAGTTATTTTTTTTATTTTCCATGTTCTTCTTCACCTTAATCATATTCTTATTCCTGAGTTTCCGGATTGAGACCTTGGGTAGCTGATTATACAAATGCTTTTTTCTCTTTCCCTTCCTTTGCTGGATCAGATTGAGTTAAAACAGGTTGTTACCTTATGAAAATTTTAGTTATAGCTTTCTCAAATATCTTATGAAGACTATCAATATCAATTACTTGAGATTTTCTATTATTCATTCAGTAATTCCTTTCATCTTATTTTAAGGTTACTGGAGTTCTTGTTTTCACTATTAGGGATTTATATGGATCTAAGCCGAATTGAGGATCATCTTCTTTCCTTTATTATTTCTTCTTCCTCCACTCTTCCTCAACCTTATCTGATACTTCTTTTTTATTATATGATTTCATTGGGGGTTTATCCTTACCAATTATTTTGTTTCATAATGATTTTTTTAATGAATTTGATGGTTTTAACTCCATTAAGCTATATCTTTTCCTTTCTCAGCTTCTGGATAATTCATAAAGATTTTTTATTCTGGATTGAATTGTAACATGAGTCTCATGACTGTATCCCTACATATGAGAGGCTCCTTAAAAGTTGATGGATCTGACATAATTGAGAAATTTCACAAACTTAATCACTATTTCTGAAAACATACTCTTGATGGTGGGAAACATTATCAAATGATACTTGATTTCACCCGAAATATGATTCTTGAATTTCAAGAAAATGAAACTCATAATACTGAACTTCATCGTATTTAATAGGTAATTAAACTCATAGAAATTATAAACATTTAGGGTTTCCTTATCTCTATTTCTCGGTACAATAAATCCTTTCATCCAGAGGGAAATAAGGAATTTTTAACTAATAGATGATTACTCTTCCTCTTACCATCAGGAATCTCAAAGAAATATTTCTCTTCTTTCCTTTTATCAAAACTGCCATCATGTTCTGGTAATTTGTGGGAAAGACAAAGAGCATCTACCTCAGACAGAACTCCTAGGAAAGAGGATAGTTATTTTATTGAGTTTGTGTATTTTTTATCACACAACATAAATGATATCTTAAGGCCATTATCTATCATTAATGTTTTATATAATTGAAGAACATCATCATAATTCAAAAAATTATGGATCTGATTCTGGTCTCTCAATACAGAGGGATTCCCACCCATGGAAATTTATTATTATTTACAATGAAAAATCAAGTCTCATATAATTTTTTTGAGACTAACCATTGACATAGAACGGTCATAGAAGAGAAATCATTTGGAGAAATTTTATTTGGATATGAAGTAGTTGAATCAGACATGAAAGACATGACCAAAAATCCCAAACAAAGAAGTTTTTCCAAGTTACGAATGTTGAGGACTTCTCTGATTACAAAAAATAAGGTAAAATCTGATTACAAACCATGATGTCTAATTATAGAGCATCATAACATTAGTGAAAATCATAAGGTTTTATATATGGGATGAGTAGTGAGGGGATCTTTTAAAAATAAATTTGACAATTAGGATTAGATCTAAAAAATCCAATAGTAGAGAAGGACTTTGAACTCTTGAGGTTTTCTATAAAATAAAATTGTATACATAATGAATATGATTAGGGGTTAAATGCAAGAATTGATATACCAAGAATTTGAAATAAAATTGGCAAAAATGATTTTAGATATTTTACCTCTCGGGGTATCGTGATAGATAAATTGTTTTTAACATATTGTTATGATGATGATAAAAAAATTAATACCAAAAAACATATGAAATGAATAATAATTTTAAAATAAAAATAATATTCTAATACCAATAAAATAATCTGACAACGATCAAATATTCTAATACTAATACAACATGCAAACAATAACCATGAAACCGATAAACATGAAACTGATAAACATGAAACATATAAAATGTTAAACTGGTAAAATGTAAAACTGATAAAATGTAAAACCAATAAAATGTGAAACTGATAAAATTTTGTATACACTCCCTTTGAAAATTATTAATTTAATTTAAGGATATTGTTTAAACAATGTGTATATGTGAATGATTAATTTAAATTGATAAGTCCCAGATACTGATTAATTTATTCATATATATCATATGATAATGGTTTTATAAAAATGTCATGAAGTTGTTCATGATTTCTGGTGAGTTGAAAAATGAAATCTCATTTTTGTGTCTGATCTCTATGAATGTGATGCCTAATATCTATGTGTTTTCTAGGTAAGTGATGTGTTGGGTTTTTACTAAGAGAAATTGAACTATTATTATTATATCATAGTATTAGTGTTTAAGAAAAATGAATGATATAGTTATTGAGTGTGTGTTACATCCACAACACTTGGGAAGAACAACTTCCATATGCTACATATTCAGTTTTAGTAGTAGAAGGTGCTAATGAATGTTTTTTTGAATGAAGAAGAAAATAATTAATCTCCTTAAAAATGACATGTTCCCCATTTACATTTTATATCCATTCTACACCCACAAAATTCAGTATCTAAAAAACTTTTTCAAACCAAAATAATTTTCAGAATAATAAAATAGTCCTAAATCAATGGTTGCATTTATATAGAGAAACATTATTTCACTTATTTTAAATTAGATTCATTTGGATTAGATTGAAATATTGCACATAAGCATAGTGAAAACAGTAGTTCTTTATGACTAGCTGTTAAGTACAAAAAACATCTTATCATGCCTCTATAGGATGTTTGATCAACTAGTTTCCTAACATCATCAAGATCAAGTGAATTTGAGGTATATATTGGAGTGCTTATACATTTAGTAATGTCATATCCATAATTTTTAGGTAAATATTTTATATAATCATGTTGGGATATATAAGTTCCTTCTAGTATTTGAGAGATTTGAAAACCTAAAATTAATGTGAACTCACCCATCATACACATTTCATACTCATATATCATTAGATTCACAAATTAATCATTTAGGAATTTTTGAGTTGATCCGAATATAATGTCATCCAGAAATATTTGAACAAATACTTTTTTTTCATATTTATAAAAATATTGGAAACTATAGTTCATTTAGCATAATTGTTTTTTAAATGAAATCCTAAAAGTCTATCATACCAACTTCTAGGGGAATGTTTAAGTCCATAAAAATATTTGGTATGTTTAAAAAAATGATCAGGATGTTTTGAGTCTACAAAACCTGGAGGTTGTTCTATGAAAACTTCTTCTTGTACATATCAATTATGAAAATCATATTTCACATTCATTTTATAAATGGTGAAGTTAAATAATACTATAAAGGATAATAGAATATGAATCAATTCATGTCTAGCTATCTAATCATAGGTTTATTCCTTGTATATTCCTCTTATGGATTATAGCCTTTGGCCAAAAGTCATTCTTTATTTCATATAAGGACTCCATTTTCATCATATTGTTTTTAAAAATCCCATTTTCCACCAATTACAGTTTTTTGTTTTGGTCTTTCAACTACTGTCCAATGTTTTTTCAATTCAAATTCATTTAGTTCATCTTGAATTACATTAATCCAATCCACATCACCTAATGCCTTATTTGAAGTTTTAGGTTAAAATTGGTATAAAAAAGAAAGATGTTCTATTTCATTTCATAAGGAATTTATAGTCCTTACATGTTGGTTTACATCACCAATGATATTATCTCTAGGATGATTCTAATGTGATAATTGAATATGGTTTTTTAAAACATGTTAATCAACATAAGGAATAACGTCTTTTGGGTAAATATTTTAGAAACATTTTCTTAATTATTTCCCTTTTCACAATATTTTCAAATTAGTGGTTCATAATCAATTAGTAAAAATACATATTTTGATGTAGATAGGGGTCATTTAAAAAATTGACCGGTTTCATCAAATTTAACTTCTAATATTTCCTCAAAAGTAAATTATTTTTTAATAAAAACTATATAAACCGTTGAAGTAGTGGAATAACCTAAAAAATTTCTTCATCAGATTGTGTGAAAATTTATGTAAGTTATCTAGAGTTTTCAATATGAATACATCGAATCCAAATACGTTGAAATAACAACAATTAGGTTTTCAGTCTGTCCATAATTGATAAGGATTTTTTAAGAATGGTCAATGTAAAAATTAGATTTATTGTATAACATGTTGTACATAGATCTTAAGCCAATAAATTCTTAGAAATTATGTATTCACTCAACCCGGTCCTTGTCAATTCTAGAGGTATACAATATCTTCATTCCACAACAACATTTTTCTAATGGGTTCTTATAAAAAAACGTTTCAAGTAATACCTATCTTACTACAGAAAGTTTTAAAATCTATATTTTTAAATTCTTCACCATGATCACCTTTGATAGTTATTAGTTGAAGGTTTTTCTCATTTTAAACATGGTATCTGAAAGTTTTGAAATAGAACAAGGCTTCAGATTTATTTTCTAGAAAATATAACCATGTAAATATTATGTAGTCATAAACTATAACAAATGCATAGTATTTTATTCCCATACTTCCAGTTTATATAGAAATAAAATTATACATGTGCATTGAATATAAGGCATTATAAGTTGAAACTTCATTAATTGATTTAGAACTAGTTTTATGACGCTTTCCATATTTACAAGAGTCAAATACTTTTGAATAATAAACTCTATGATCAATTTTATCCTTAACAAGTCTTTTCTTTAAGTGTTTACAATGATTCCTAAGATTACAGTGTTATAACCTTCTATTCAATAACCTAGATTTGTATTCCATTGTACTTAATCAAGATAATTCATGGTTATATAGTATTCATAGTTATGTCTGTATACATTCTCAAGCCTACAGGAAGATAGAATGAATTCAACAATGGAATTGTGAAGAAAAGAATTCTCATTCCTATAATTCACTAGGTAACCTTTATCACATAATCGATATGTTCTCGATTAATTGTTCTTTATACCTTTAGCAAACAAAACATTTGAAATTAAAACTTTTCCTAAAATAACAATATTATTTATTCCAATTATATTTCCTTGAGAATTATATCTGAGGGTCACTCTTCCACCTTTCCTTTCAATGATTTTATCAAAGAAATATTTATTTGCTATCATATTTTGAGAACATCCTCTATCCATGTACCAAATATTCTTTTTGATGGTACACTTTCTGTTTCCCTTAAAATGAAACAATTGTTTTTTCAAAACTAACTTCTTTAGATCTAGAAATGTTTGATAAAAGAACATTATGGATCCACATTTTTTAAAAATTGTAGTTTATAAAATCCTAAGTAATGGTATTTTTTTTAATAACAACTTCTGTCATGTTGTCCACCACATTGACATTTCATGAAAAAAAATCACTTGTGAGAAAACAGATGTGACTAAAAAACAATTTTAAATGAATATAACCAAATACAGAGTTATTTATATGAGGACCACGTTGTGAATATATTTTTCCAAATTCTTTCCTTCCAGAAGTGAAATATGATAAAAGGTTATTTGAGGAAAAAATTCATATTTTAATATAATGGCTAAATTTTTATTTTCGAAAGAAATTGTATTTAAATTTATTTTTGTTTTAGAAAACTTTTTCTCTAAAACATATTTTTCAATGTCTATAGAACGTTTATACATCTCATATATTTCTTCCATAATTTATTTTAAATATTTCCTAAATCAAATGTTTTATGATCAAGTTCTTTTCAATGATCTGATACATCTTTTGTAAGGATTGATATTCTATAATTTCCCATATTATGATTTTTTCAGTTTCAAATTTTCAATATCATTTAGTTTGGAAAATCTAGATACATCTTCAAAAGAAAGTAAATTATCCTCTATTGTTGAATATTATTCATCCATAGAGTATGGATATTTCTCATCAATAAAATTTTTATTTATAGATATTGTTTCAATAGATTCTTAATTTTGTACATTTTCCAGGAGAAAATGTGTTTCAATGGGTAGCCTAGCTATAAGTCCAATATTATTCTAAACAGAAGATTCATATTCTGAAGATTTGTCAAAAATATAACCACCACATGAAATCCAAGTATCATTTTCTTTCAAAAATTTCTTAGTCTTGTACATGTAATACTTCTTCTTGTTTCTTTCATAATGTTAATCCTTTCGATATTTTCTTTTATGTAATGGACAAACTAGTGTAATATGACAGGTTCTTTTACATTAATAACATGTTTCTTTTGAGTCTTTATTGTTCTTTATATCATTATTTTCAAATAAGTAATGAAAATATTTTATTCTCACAATCTTGTTCATTCTTGAAGAAAGATTGTCTAATTCATTACATGTACAATAACATTCCCTAGATTATGATATAACAACAGCTTTATTATCTTTGGATCTTGTTACCCGTTCTAGTGTATTAGATTTATATGTAGTTGTAAAACCTACACATCCATTACCATTCTTATTCTGTTTAAAATGTGTATCTATTCTAATTATTGTATCATTTAATAACATTTAACAAAATAATTCATTAAGAGGGATTTGATTAACTTTCCTATTTCTTCAATAGTTATCCTTTTTTATTCCCACCAGTTGGAAATTATACCAATTATCTTGTCAATAAGAAATTCATCCTCAAGACCCTTTTCTCCAATATATTGTAGAATAATGAGAATAGTCATAAATCATTATTGAATCATTCATTCTAGTTCTCTATAGAGAACAACAATACAATTATATTCATCTTGGAGCATGGATCTTTTAGTTTATATTACTTTTGATGATTGAAATTGTTTAACTTCTAGTTTCATCCAAATATAGTTGGCTACTTCACCAAATGATTTCTGACTATATATGTTCCCATTCATAGAATATATCAATTTATCGTGTAGCTTTTAATTCTATTGATATTATAGCTTCTATGGTTGGTGAATGTTATGATATCCTTGTTTGGAATTTTGTAATCTCCCATGAGAATAACAAAATTATCGACACTAGTATTAATAAAAAAGGATTTATTCAATCTGTCCTATACTCATAATCATTCCCATAAAATATTTTTGGTATATTAATATCTATATTATCTATTTATCCAATATTCATTCATTCCATCTTAAAAAAAACACTTTTCCACTCCACACGTTAATGTATAATGTAATTGTAGAAAAGGTTTTATAACAAAAATATAACTGAAATATATAATGAAACATAGAATGTAAAAAAATGAGTATAAACCTTACCTAAAACCAATTATTGGATTGAAATATAGATGTAAATATTCATGACATGGAAAAATACAAGAGGGGGTGAATTTTATGTTTAAAAGCATTGTATTTAAACACTTTATAAGAATATCTGCTTAATAGATCATAAACTAATATAATTCATAAACAATACAAATGGTCGAACTAGTCCTACATCCAGTGGATATAATTTGATATGATACCATATGTAATCAAGAAAATTTTATTTGAATTGTATACAATGATCCAAGCATAATAAATATAAATGATTCAACTTTATAGTGTATAGAATCTCTTTATACAATATGTAATGAATTTATCTTATTTAAAAAAATACTATAGAAAATAAAATGAATATAAATAGGAATCAAAATGATTTCCATTCTATTACAAAAGGATGTAGAAAGAAAGGTATTACAATTCATTTATCCCAAAGAGTAGGATATCCTCTCACCTACGATAAAATGTTTGCCTTACCACCACCCAGGTAATCCTTCAGTATGAATATTAGCACGTCTATCTTCTTATCCATAGAAGCCCTAAATTAATAAGGTAATTAGCACCTCTGTATTCAATATACATGAAATCCCTCGAAATAATGATCGGTAGCACCATATTCTTATCCCTGTAAACCCTCGATCGTTATCAAAATGATCAGTTGAAAAAATAAAAAAAGGCACTTATTGAAATACATGAATTAGGAACAAGTTGTTCACCTCTTATATCATTAGGGATTTTCACATTATTTAAGAGATACATCACACAAACTCTCTCAATTACTTGGATGTTACAAAAGTTCATTTCTCTTTTTCAAATGACCAATTCTTTATAAGCCTTTGGTTATAATGGACACATTGTTTCCAAAAGTCATATTTCTCTAGTAAAATCGGAGAGACTTGGGGACTTGACATTATAACGATCAAAACAAATAGAATACAAGAAAACATTTTGAATAGTATAAAACTAACTCAATGAAATCATTTTAGTTTGAAAATAATAAGTACAAAAGTATGAAATAATGAGTAAGATAAAATATAATGAAAAACATGTATGTGGTATTATAGTAAGACATGAGTAAAATGAATTACATTAGTATGATACATAACATGGCTACGATGCATATCATTGATATGATACATGATTATGATGCGTAACATGAATATGATGTATATCATGACTATGATACATAACATGGTTATGAAGCATATCATGGAGATGATACATGACTATGATTCATAAAATGAATATGGTTTCTATCATGACTATGATGCATACCATGTTTACGATTCATTGTTACGATGAATAATATGAATATGATGCATAACCTAACTTTGATACATATGGTTATGAAAAAATCATATGTGGTTACGATTGTAAAACAACATATATGGTTACGATGTAAAACGAAATAAGTTATTACAAAGTATAGCAACATAA
The DNA here is from genome assembly GCA_963277665.1 of Viscum album. Classification (NCBI taxonomy): domain Eukaryota; kingdom Viridiplantae; phylum Streptophyta; class Magnoliopsida; order Santalales; family Viscaceae; genus Viscum; species Viscum album. Next base: position 454,726,789 of record OY728137.1, read on the forward strand.
TTGATTATGATGTAAAACAACATAACTGATTATGATATAAAACGATATAAGGGATTACAATGTAAAACAACATAAGTGATTACGATGTAAAAAACATAAATGATAAAGATGTAAAAAAACATATATGATAAACAATAAGTAAATTTTTATTTCCAAAATAAAAATATCAATTATAAAGTCGAAAAAAATTTTGATTCAATTGTTGTTACCTTTTGTAGTAACACTTCTTTCTTCACATTCATATCCTATACTATCACAGTTAGTTTCAAGACAATCAGGATGATTTCTATAGAGTCCTCTATATTATACGACCCTCTAATTCAATTAAGGCATGGCCTATTTATGATTTGGATGTCTCTAGAATAAATGACCATAGACCTTGGATCCCCTCTTCCCTAATTATCCAAAAGAAGAATTCCACTCTATTGAGGTACCCCGTTTTCTTGCTCCACTAGTGTGGGTTTGGGAATATAAAATAGTTGAACATATTTAAAATTACATAGTGGAATAGGTTCACCCTCCCTTATAGGAACATCATAGAAAATTTTAACAAGTAATACCATCATTCTCATTCATGATTTAAATATTCTAAAATGAAAATAAAAAATTTCGGAAAATGATATCATGTTTTTACCATGGGATCAGACAAGGTTCCCAAATGAGTCTATCGATAACCCATAGAATATCCCTCCTATAACTAACTATGTCATTCATCAACACTAGTTAGTCTCAAACACATAAACATTCAAATAATAATATCAGAATTTGGTTCAATGAAATAATCTAAACTGATATTTAAAAATAGAATAAAAATTGTAATATCAATATCTCAGATAATATAAGTATATCCCTAAATGATAGAAGACATAAATGCATCAAATTAGAGAACTAATATGAAGCACAAAATATATTATATATATTTTTATCTTCATTCTGTGTACATAATCATGATACATGAACACAACCAAATATAATAAAATATTAAAAAAATCTGATAAATGGATTAATGGAGGTCCATTACCCATGATATTTCTCGAAACATAGTAACTGTCCAAAAGAAATTTCATAAAACCATATTTTTTTACCATGTACCATGTATTTACAAAAAAATCATGAAATTAAACCATTGATAACATTTATACACATCGATTCACCCAACCTTCTCTTATCAAGATTGTCACAAGCCTCATGTGCACCTCCCCATAAATACGTGGATTCTAACTACTACTTGTTTTCTAAACCCACTTTATTGGGATACCATAAAAAGATATCATGTCCCTGTACAAATAATAAAAAATAAATAAAAAAATTGATGTGATGTTAATGTATAAAATAATTACAAATGGAATTCATTCCAAATAATAAATATTTTAATGGGATCCAAAAGTGAAAGTCCTAAACTATATATATGGGAAGGAAGATAAATTTGTAAATTGGGGTAATATTAAAGTGTATTTTATTGTACCACTACCAACATCATTATACATAGTATAACCAACATCCATGACCACCATTCCATTTCTAAGATCCTTATACGTAAAATATAAATATTAATTCAAATTCTCATCCATGGTTTCAATAATAAAAATTATGAGGACCCAAAAAAATAAATCATTATTATATAGGCTCATAAAAACAAGTGCATTCCAAGATAATAACAAATTTCAATGAAATCATTAATAATAACACACCGAGAACATGTGTACATTAGAATCCACCAAGATCAACGATCGCATAGACCTCTGCAAAATATTGGAAGGAAGTTCCTGATATCATTATTAATAAAGAGCTATCAAAGAGGATAATATATATTCTTTATGACATCATATTAATATTCCAGCCAGTATGCAGTAGGAATCTTGTGACTCATATTTTTGACATCCACTATAAATAAAGTGATATCGGTTCATTGTGTCCACTTGGAATCCATTAATATTTTATATGGAATCTGATAAATCATTGAGGGAATCATAGATTATTGATGAGTAAATGTGGTTTTCCTACCCTATCATTCAGTCCACTTTCTCAGTCATCATAAGTCACTCTCACTCCATGTCTAAGGGATAAAAATTTCATGAAGAACTTCCATCATTTAAAAAAAATGAACAATGCATCCAACAGAGCACATAATTTGGTATGGTATAAAAAATCCTAAAATATATTCTTTAGAAAAATGTAGACATATATAATAAATATGATAGGAATCAAATATGTTGAAAAAATATACATGTGTATTAATGTATTTTTTGTATCATATATGAGTCTCATGGGTTTCATACACACTAAAATATATTCAAAGTCAATAATGGTCATCATGTAGGGTAAAAATGAATTATACCATTTAAACAAGTTTACTAGAATAACCATTAAGTTATTGAACTTATCACATCATGGGTTTTGCTAAAAAAATCCTATGATTATCCAAATATCACTTTTTTTACCTTGTCAATCAACCAAAATTAATTCCTCAACAATCAAATATTTATATATACAATTTGTTTTACATATAATAACGTTATATATAATGAAAAATCAAGAGAAATTCACACCATTATGGTCATTCTAGTATCACATAACTTATGGAACCCATCAATGTAACCAATTCCAATGTATGCCAAAGAACATGTCAGAAATTCCCCTGAATTATTATCATTTCGAAAAAAATTAAAAATTAATCACAATTTATAGAATAATTTTTCAGATGTAGAAACTATTTTTTATCCATCATGAATACATCAATATAAAATATATTCAAGATGATATTGAAGAAGACTGTTGCGTTATGATGACTTTTCGAGGGAAACATACATGGAAACACCCACCATTAATCTAAATTATAACTATATTAAAATGGATTTACCATCACAATGTATAATACTCAAAAATTTAACATGAAATAATATATGGATTAAGGATATATCACCAAACCACTAAGAAGAATAGGGATATAATTATTTTTCAACTTCAATTTCCAATAGAATGATTATGTCGTCAGTTGATCGTGATTCGATCTAGAAACATTATCAACATGCTAAATACATCACCAATCTATAAATAAATGATGAAATATTCATTGGATCACCAATGAGAACAGATATTTGACCTAGATCTAATTACACCTCACAAAAAAGAAGAATGAAATGAAGAAAATATAAGAAGATCTCACCCTTATAATATCAACTGATCGATAAATGATTGGATAACTGAGATAGATTATGTGACAGAACTATAGTCATGAAAGGGAGTAAAAAATTAGTATTATTTAAATTGGGATTATAAGAAGATATTAATTAATGTGTAAAATGAATATAAATTAACAACCACCATGGTGATTTAATTCCACCCTCAGGTTTGGGGAATCCGCTACCCAATGTGCCTCATGTGTGATCTATTTTTCCCATATAAACTATATGGATTCTTCAAGTTATATTTTCTAGTTGTATAGTCACCAAAAATCAATCTATGGTGTCTATTGATACATGACGGCCTTCTATATTCCTCCACACTAGTTAGTGGTTTCTACCAAGTAGTATGCAACTACATTTTAGCCACTATCTACCAAGCCCTTCATCAGGAGTCCAATGGAAAATTCATGGGATCAATGCTATAAATATTGAACCTATAATAAATCCATTAAAAAATTACCCAAATATGAAGCATAATTTATGAATGACTTATTTCTTACATTGAATCAAGATAAGGATGTTACATTGGGTGAGTCGTGGGTAATATTATATTAATGAAAGAGTAATGTAAGGGTCATTCCCTTCTACATTTACAGATGTTGATGAATTTTTAAATATAATGAAATTAATCTGTTGATCTAAATTCCATGTATATAGTGAATCCTTCTTGAATTTGTATATGATAAAGGGATTCTATTATATAGTATGTTTTCATGAGTTATTTTCATCATTAAAACTACACATTATTCTTCTTGGGAAAATTTATGTGTTTTTAGATGTTGATATTAGAGTTTTTGTGTACCAATCTATTCTATTAAAAAATAATCATATTTGGTCACACAATTACTGTTTATTCTGTTATAAGTTAAATATTAATAATTTTTAATTATTATAATAAATTATGTTCTAATTGAGATTTAATTTGTATTATAGATTTATTGATTGTTTATATTTATTATTATTATAATAAATAGTATTTATTATTCATATTTTTGTAAATATAATATATTTTGGATGGACTATGTCTATTATTGTGAGGATAATAAAATATGGTCTAAATACTATAAAATGATTAATATCTATATATCCAATAAAATAAAAATTTAAAGATTCAATGTATTATGAATGAAAATTAAAAATAATAATTTTTTTATTATTATATTAAAGAATATTGGGAGTATAATATTTAATGGTCCTTTTGATATGTACTCTATATCAAAACCCTGGATCTATATTTTTTTATATAATATCATTTTATGGTTAAAAAATTTTGCAAAATGAATTATATCATTAGATATTTCTCTCCAATGAAGAATGTTATTGTTATCATCTCTAATGTATGTGATTTTTCACCCCTAACATCCTCCCCAAATTCATGAATCGTAGATAAGAATAATATAGGAATAATATATGTATTGTATGATAAAAATGAAGTAATGTTGACCATCTTTGTCTCCCTGTTATCACATAAAATTCTATCAGTGGTGTTATGATATAATGTATCCTTTACAGATCACCTTTGAAAGGAGTCGTTCTTCTGATTCCGATAGAGTAATAATAATAAAGTTTACATTTTTCCACTAATATTTTCAATGATGAATTAATTCCTAATAGTGACATAATTATTAGATGTTAACTAATTATAATTATATATGAATTATTCAATCCCTAGGTTTTGAGTTATTATCACAACATTGATTGAATTAATTCATTTCTCAAGTAATTTTCCATCATATACATTTTGGATTATTTGTTCAATATAGAAAATGATATTTTAATCATATTATCAAAAGGATCTTTAACTAATTCCAAATACACCAATTAGTGTCAAAGTGGTTGGGTTTAATTTATAATTCTAAATTTTTTTGGATTTATTAGACATTCATGGAAAATTAAAATAATTTTTAATTCATTTTTAATCATATATTAAATATTAAATATTGTTTTTATACGATCCCATATTGAAATGAATTTATAATTATGAATGATATATTACACTATGAATTTAAATGTTTTCTATTCACATGACAACACTAAAAAAATTGTAACAAAAATCTACTTTCCTTCTATCGTGGTCTACTAAATCAATGTTAAGAAGACATCATAAATCGAGATATGGTGTTTTTATTACATATTATTTCAATTGGATGGAATTGGTCACTATTTTTTCAGATTACCAGATGGGTTTCAAGGGTAAACATTGGGTACTCATCTTTGTTTAGATGGAAAATTCATAGAATTTTTTTTCTCAATGAAGTGTCCAATATAATGTTTTATATTGAACTTCATTCATCATTGAGGACCCCAGATGAGTATAAATAATTCACACGATGAATCACATTATTATATCTGGAAGGAAAATTTGTTGATTCCCTAGTCATGTGTCATATATGTGACTACCCTTCATGTATCTCATTACACATGTCATGTAACTCATAATAGTCTACCTATATAACATTTTTTCATAACAATAACCATATAGACTACTTACACAAATGGATAAAAATAAATTAACGAATTATACTGAACAAAGAAAATGATCAATTGTATACATCTTTTAATTATTTATTATAGAATGTTAAATCCTAGATTAATTTTCTTATTATTTCATATGTACATACTATTTATAGATTTAATTTACCACTAATTTAATACATTTATTGTAACTAAAGTTTTTCATGTAATTAATAGGTTTTTTGTTTATAATGAATGAATTTTTATTAAAATGCTACATCAAAATTTAGATGTGAATAATAGTGTATGTTTCATGACATATTAAATACATAGTAAACAAATGGACAAGTTGGTTCACAGTTATGATAGGTATTTATCATATTGGATAGAGTTTCAATTTATTATTATTATTTAAGACTAAAATTAACTATTTCATCATGATTTGATATGATTATAAATTCGTGAAAGATAAAATTAATAAATCAAATAATAATACAATTAATTCATGTATATTTTTTACATTTTATAATGAATTAAAATGAATTTTATTTTAATATTTGTTCATTTTGTGGGTATTTATAATCGTTAGATATTACCTCATTTTATATAGGTAAATATAATTTAAATTAATTATGTACTTATTATTATTATTAATTTAAAATGACACAATTTCTATTTCCATCCTGTTTAGTAAAATTTAAGGTTTCTGGGCCAATGATTTCATTAAGGTAAACCCCTATCCATTGAAATAGATATTCTCAACAGTGTGTGATATAAAATAACATTTATATTATATGAAATACTAGCAATGCAGAGGTATTTTAGAACAAAAATTGATATGAAATCAATAAAGTATTATACATGTGTTTATGGAGTAATATAGAAACTCATTGGATAATCCTAGCTCATTGAGTTTATATTACCTAGGGTTTAATGTTGATTTAAATACTACTCAATAAATTAACGATTATTAAATATTATAACGATTCCATTTATTGATTGTGTCACAAATATTTGGATAAAAAATATTTTGAACTCATAAAAATTATTTCTTTATTCAATGAATTAATAAATACTCAATATGGATTAAGAATTAGTGAAATGTTTCTTAACATTTTTAAACATTGTTATTTAATAAAATAAAATCACCATAATATTAAAAATACATGTGGAATAACAAAATAGGAAAATTTATTAATAATAAACCCTATAATTATGTTAATAATGATTAAAAATAATCATTTTAAATACTTAATTAATGATTGGACCATTGCACCATGTGTTAGATTGGCCCTTTTCGGGAAATTTACATTTTCAATTAGTTATTATGAACTTTTTCTAATGACATAACCATATTTAAATCTCGTGGAGTATACCATACATTACATTATTTATCTTCAGGGAAAATAGTGAAGAAATGTATATCATAGTTATGAAATTTGGGATTCTACTAACTAAATATTGGAGATACAATCACTGACCATTTGAATGAAATAATAAAATACATGTAGGCAGTTTACCAATACTTGATTTGTTAATTTGATAATAAATATGGATCTAATACACTATAATTACTATGAGATAGAAAATTATGTGTTCAATTGTGAGAGACATTGATATAAGTTAAAATATGAAAGATTAGTAAAATATTTTAATTTTATTAGATCTCACATATTTTGGATATATTTTAATTTATTAACATTATAATGATACATTATTTTAGAAAATGAAATTTCCATTTTCTACATAATCTCTATGATCAATTATGGGGAATGATAATCTCATAAATGGTAATATATTTCTAGAACCGTTAAGATTATTACATGTTCTACTGCACCATGATTGATATTTTACACTATAAAGTTGTCATTTGATGAATCTATAGAGAAATGCGATATGTAATAATGAGCACTCAACCTATGAAATACAAATTTATTTTTTGATATAATTCAATTTTAGGGTTTTATAATTTGTGTTTGATGAACTAATGATCATCGTTGATGGTATGGATATATAAGGGTTATTAAATAATCTGTATGATTTATATTTTTAGAAATATTTGATGGAAATTATTATATTTTAAAGGAACATTTAAAGACAAATCCCGGAGAGTTTTCATTAGAATTTCCTCTTGTAGTCTAACAAATTTTTTTCATTGATTGTCTTATTATTATGTGTTTTAATATTAATGATTAATTTAACACTATTTAAATATTTAATATTTAACTAAAATATTATAAACCTTTTTATTTTCATATTTACACTAACATAATTTAAGTGTGTCTCCTAGAATTTCTTAAAATATATTCATCTTGATAAAAACACGAAGAGTGAAAATAATTTTTTTTCACTTTGTTTGTAATAACAAGGGATAACAGAAATTCCCAATGATTAAATCAATGACTAATTTATTTTCAAAATTACAATAAAATAAAAGGTAACCCAAATATTATGTAGGGATAACTAAACTAAATAGTTTACATGTAGAAATAAGGGATACTATAAATTTAACTATATCATGGATAAAATGACTAAAATCTTTGGTGAAATCGTTTTCAAGTGTAATTAATATTTTGAAAATAACTATGTATTAGATAAATAATACGGGGAAAATTACCAATTAAAAGAAACATATATATTTACTATACTATTTCAATACTATGTGTATATAACAATATCTAACAGTTCTATACATGTATTTGTGGTTATTTGATATTATCACGAGACACTACTGACTGGAATGATATTGAATTTAAAATATCATTATTTTTATTATTGCTACTGAAAACATTTTATATAAATAGTTTCCCAATATAGAAGTATTTTTTAGTTTTAAAGTAAATATATATATTTTTCTATAATATTTTATGTTAAGTTATGATTGAAAAAAAATAAATACCGTTATATTTGGGATTACAAGAACTGTGTAATTGAAATTGAAACCTTACATGGGGGTCATGAATATGGTCATGTAAAATTATAATGTCTCAATGATTTTTTTCATTACAATAATTTTTATTCTTCTAAACTACAACATAAAACTGAATGATTTAAAAAACCAAAATGAGCTACCAACAAACTAGTACCCTAGCCGACTAGAACCATGTCCCAAATATATTCTTGAACACAACGGGATAGTGATTAGAACCAAAGTATCATGTGTAACCAGTTTTGAATTGGTTTCACCTTCAGATTCAAATAAAAATTCCACATGGATACCACATGTAAGGACCAAAACATAATGTTTATATAATTTTCATTTATGTAAAAAAATATACTTTATTTGACATTGAGGGTGTCTTCATGTTTAGTTATTTACAGAATTAGTACAAGACTACTATATAAAAACCATAGAAATACAAAGTGGACACTTATAACATTATCCATTTCTTTCATAACTTAAAAGCATTTTGATAAAAGAATCATGGTTTATTTTTATGTGAAATCATCATAACTTTTCCATGTTTACATCCTTGACACTATTCTCCCTTAAATCTGGTGACAATAATTTAAAAACATTTGCGAGCAAAAAAATCTCATTAAGGGGAATAAAATAATAAAAACATTATTTTATTGAAAAAACAGAATTTCATTTAATTTTCTTTGAGGGAATTTATCAAAATAAATTCACATGAATAATACTCATACCTTTTATCAAAGAAAAAAAATACAAGCAATAGCACCCAATTAGAACTCTTCCAGGAGACTTAGAAAATCATATACATAAAAAAACATTCAGTTCAATTTCAATTGGAATAAACATATGGAAAACATACAGTATTAATATTACCCATTGAATTTGAGATCTATAATGGGTATCACCCTTCATATAAGCTATATCGGGCTCACATGTGAGCTATAATGGGGCTTATCCATTCCTATATGTAAAACACTTATAGAAATAAAAAGCTGTATATAAAATGATTCATTTTGAAAAAATTGAATGAAATTCAATATATGCAACCAATTTCTTATATAATCCATTTATATCCCTATAAACTAATATATAATTTAATATTTTGATGAAAACAATTGACAATTAAATCTTTACATATTCAAGGTGTCACATACCACATTGATCATTTAAATTATAATCTAAATGAATTCATACATTTAAAAAAACTAAATAACATATAAATAAAATATGAATATGAAATTTACTAGAGGTTGTATATAAACCTTTTAAAAGAATAAATGTTTATATTATAATGAAATGCCTCAATGAATGGATATTGACATAAATTCCCTTATTAGGGTCCCTTTATGAAAACATTTGATAGATATTCAATAGATCCAATTTAAAAAAATTTATTTCTATTTATATACATTCATAAAAACAATTTTTAAAACATGGAAATAAAATAAAAATATTTATAAGAATAAATCATCAAAACACTAAAATTGGGTTTTGTGTTAAAAATTCATTTTCTTCATTAGAAACACTTGAATAATAATAATTAATAAATAAAATTACAAAACATTAAAATTAATGATATTTTTTTTGTCATGATATAATTTGTCAATACGGATGTATATACACCTTATAGTATAATAAATGTCCAAATCAGCAAGATATGCCTCAATGAAAGGAGATTGATATGAATTCCATTACCTTGAGTGAGAATCATCTCGTAAAATTGTTTCTTCCTGAATAATATTCATAGGATAATTTATAATTTCTTGATAATGTTTTTCATGTTTATTATTTATTTTCTGTCACTTATAAACATATTATAACAATTACATAATTATTTATGTTCATGTCCGATGTTTTCCAATATTCAGTACTTAAATAGAAAATGAACATGGTAGAATGACAATAGTATATAGGGTGATAAGTCCATCATCTCTAGAATAATATACATGAAATATTTATTATTTTTTTGAATCAATTATAATTTTAAATAAATCTGTTAATTATTTTTATGAAAAATTAACAATATTATAATCATGCGCACGATTGGTCGTACGTACGCATGAGTAACATTTTTCATTTTTAATTGATCTTTATAGAAAGATAGTATGTACTATAATCTCATTAAAAATTATAATAACATCATCAATGTCATATTATAAATTTAAATATACTTATATATATAATAGAAAAGGTTTAGTGAATAAAAATGAATAACATTACTTTGTGTGAGTGATATTTCACACATACGCACGAACGATGTTATCATTTTTATGTGCATGGAAAGTGAGAAGTTAATTGATATATTATCATATTATAATGATTAATATGTCATGAATATCACAAATTAACATTATTTACATCATTATAACTACTAATTTATGAAAGTGATGAGAAAAGAACAATATCAGTTCACTAGGTGGTATCCGCTGTACACTCAAATGAAAACTTTATTTCCCATTTAATGAAATTGGAGATGGATTTAGGAGATGAAATTAATAGAAAAAAAATAACTATATTTTTGATACTAGATTTATTATTTCATCATTTTTTTATGAGATTCAAAAAAGTGGAAGAAGGGGTAATATAGAAATACAAAAATAAAAACAATACCTCCCCCTTTTTGATCACCATTGAAGAACACCTTAACACATCAAAGGAGGGTGTTATTAAAAAATAAGGCCTAAAAATGTGGCGAGGGATTTTTAGAAGGGGTTTTTCATATTTTTGAAGAACCAAAAGGTTTATTAAGAAAGATTAGTAGAAAATTCTGCATACCATTTTATCATATAGTGGAGGGGAACCCTTGTAATCTCTTAAAATATAAAGTAATATAAATTATTTTTTAAATTTAATGACTCCAACCTCAGTTATTTTTTATATAAGAATATATTTTTCCTAAATACTCTAATACAATAATTTTTAGACATGCATTGAATTTATTTTAGTCCTTTTCATTTTTATTTACCCTTAATTAATCATTTTTATTTATAACAATGTTAACCAAATCATCATTATTTAGAGTCTATAAATTTTACGTATATGGTGAAAATATAATATAAATGAAATATTTATGAACTTTTTGACCTTATCATATAAATTTTGTATTTTTAATATTTTTTATGATTTTAAATAGTATTAAAATATATTTGTTTGATAAAATATAAATAGTGTAAACTTTTTCAATATTCATTTCATTTAATTTAAATAAATTTAAAACAGAGAGATAACTTAAAAAAAAATTTAATAGTCTTATAATATTTTAGAGTCACATAAAATATTCATCTATTACCTTAATTAATTATAATTATATCTAGTTTACTTTTTTCAAATCATTTTTTTCATATTTATATAAATAAAATAATTATTATATAACAGTTGTGTTAGTAATTATGGTAATTATTTGATCTCAAAATATATTAAAAAATTCCCTGATGTAGAAAATATAATTATATATATATGTAATATTTATGATCGATGTGTTATTTTTTTATCCATACATAAAAACTATTATATTGATAAGAAATAAGAGTGTGATATGTTGTCACTTTATTTTTTTATTAATATTTATATATATTTCATGGAAAATGGACCATCAAATGAGTCAATTATGATAAATTGTTTTATGGTTATATTTTATTCATAAAATAGTATTTTGGATGGGGTTATTGTAAATTTTATTTCTTTACAATATTTTTTGTTATCCGAATTTAGCAGATTTAACCTTAACATTGTTAAATAAAAATTGCTATTGTTAATATTCATAATATCTAAATAAAATAAAAGTAACATATTAATGTAATTTGAACCCACTTATTACAAATATGGAATCCTTTTTCCAAATTTATGTCATATAATATGCAGTAATTAATTAAAATTTATACTTTTTGTCATATCGAGAAAACAAATTTTTGAATGTAAAAACTATCAAAAGATTGACATACATTAATATATAATTATAATGTGAAACTACATACCATGAGAAATATGTAAATAAATGGTAAAAATTTAATCTAATTATACACTAAAATAAATAAAAATTATAATCCATAAATATAAATAAATTAGACAAAGAAGTAGTTTTGATTTAAAATACTGTATTTTTAACTATTCAATAAATCATTAAGGTTATATTAAAAATGTAAATTTATTTTATCAAAACTAAACATTTGAATCCCTATTACAAAGAAGAAGATTATTTTGTTAAATTCAACATATAAAAGTGTCAAAATGTATATTTCAAATAGGTTCACAATAAAAAGGGAACAAAACACCATTTTTTAGAAATTACATATTTTATTTGAGAAATTGAGTATTATCTTATATAATTTTTAGATTGTATATAAGAGTAATTAAATTGAATATTGAATATATATATATATATATATCAATAATACAATCCATCAAGATTGATTGTAATATTTTTTAAACACACTTTTTTATCATTTATCTAATTTTTCATAAAAACATTTTCATCAATTTAAAAACGGTTTAATTTAAATATATAATTAATTTTTCAGAAAAGGATTAATGATATAAATTTGTAAACCATATTTTTATAAATAAATTAATAGTATTAATTTCCTTTATTTTAATAGATTTGTTATAAGGTAAGATTTAAATAATAATTCCTAGTTGTTCACTAATTTGTGCTGTGGTATAATATGTATGATATCAAACATACTGTCTCTTTTAAAATAATCAGGATGATACATTATCCCCCATTTTAGAAATTGAGTCCTCTAAATTATAAATTCACAGTGGGTAATTAAGGTATTACTTTTCAAATTACCTTCATACAAATACCACATTGTAAAAAGAATTAATAAAAGATCTACATTAAACGAACGAAATGAAAGCACGAAGGTAGCATGCGATGACATATACTAGGGATCCATGTTGTAAAACACATATATAGAAGAGAAAACTACTGAGAAATATCTAATTAAGTGTAAAATAAATAATTGTTAGGTTAATTTTAACAATCACAAATTCATAATTTTTTGATGGGTTAAATGGTTTTTGATTTTGTAGAAGAAAAGTCAATGAAAAATGATTATCTGTTATGATCATTTTTATATTGTTTTAGACATCATTTACTACCTACACTAATATCCTAAGGAAAGATATATACTAGAAAAGTAGAGTTTCATCATTTAATCAATTTTGACAACAAACACATATTTTCCCCAAATGTTGAGTATTCAAGATGAATCAACTTTTATAGACTCAAATAATCCAAAAAATATTGACAATAAATTTCTCCTATCTTGAATCATTAAAAAATGGTTTGTATAAGATAAGTAATTATCTAGATTGAATAAACCATTAGATAATGAAATCACACTTTAGAATCCAAAATTATACTATAATACTAAAAGATAATCATAGACCATTCTACAGATAAATATCCTTAAAATTCACTAATAATATTATTACTGTGATTAAATATGAAAAATTTGAAGGATTTAATAAAATATTCTTCAAAGATATGTTATAACTTTTCACTCTAAATAACATCAACCATTCATAATGTCTGACACCAAAAATTAATTAATTTAATCACATATTCTCAATTATTGGTTACTCATTTCCATAAAATCCTAATTTCTCACAAGTCCACAATAAAAATCATATATTCTTACAAAATATAAATAAAAAAATACACCATATTTAATATCCCATATTATTCTATTTCCCAAAGGCATATAGGGTTCCCATAATAGTGAACGTCTTGAAAAATAACTTTTATCACTTAATCCCAAAATCATATTCCAATACCAATGATATCCATTTGATAAAACAAATTTTCCAAACATAATATTATTCTTATTCCACGAACTCATTTAAAAGAATGAAAAAAGTAACACTAACCATAGTCATCATGTAGGCCGGTGGTAGGCGATGTAACCTTATCTCCCTTAAATTGTGGGTTCGATCCTAGCACCCTCACCAGACACAATGGCTTATCAACCATCTTGTGGGTCATTCATTTCTAAAACAATATCATTCAAATAAAATACTATAATTATGAGATTAAATCCTAAAAAATAACAATAAGATGTGTTAATATAAAATTTTATTTCATACATATCATTTTACATCCCAAATGATTATAACCATTAATTACCTCAGAGGTGTCTGCCTCTAAAAATACCATTAGTCACTTTAAAAATCATATTATATAGGCTCAAAATGGAATTTTAGGCATTAAACTTATAATAAACCTTAAAATTTTAAACACATTATGATATCCCTATATTTTTAGAAAATAACTTAATATGAAAAGAGTTCTAAACCATCCTCTGATTACAATTTTAACGACCTGACCTCAAATTATACATACTGATATTTTAAGTTAAGAATTTTACATTATTATAAATTGATTATCATTTCAATTTTATAGATTTTTTAAATTAGTCTGTAAATAATACAAAAGAAAACAAAAATTCAAAGCAGAAACATCCAACAGTATCCATTTCATTCATCACATAACAAAAATTCAACAATGAAACATAGTTTCGTTTAATGTTTAATCATAATAACCTTTCCATTATTCTTTCCATGAATCTATTCTCCATTAAATCCTATATGAAAATTATAAACATTGGATGAGAACAAAAATCTCAATAATCATAATAAAAGAAATTAAACCATTAGTATAGTGATAACATGAAAAACCATTTAATGTTATTTGAGCGTATGAAATAAATTTTTTTTGCATGAATAACCCTCATACTTGTTTATCAATGAAGAAAATTCAAACCAATAGATATGTATTAAAAATCCTTTAGTTGAATTATAGAATCATATACATGAGAACCATTCAAATCCTCTTCATTTTGAATTACCATATGGATATCTTCCAATTTTATTATTACCGAATTAAATGGAAATCTATAGTGGGGATCACCATTCATATAAGCTATATTGGGCCCACCTGGGAGCTATGATATGGATCATCCCTTCTTATAAGCTATAATAGACTCACTCATGTGCTATAATGAGTCTCATCACTTTGAATTAGCAATTTCAGGCTCATTAGGGAGCTATAATGGCGACTAACCATTCATATAAGCTATATCGGCCACACACATTTCATATAATTCTCATGATCTATTTCTCTCATAAAACACCTTCATCAAATAAACCATTTGAAAAATTATTTTCATACGATATGAAAAACATTTTTGAATAAAAATATCATTTTTATTTAACAAAAAAGTTTGAATAAAATTATACCTAAAAATTAAAATAATGTATTCATTTACATTTCAATTACATTATGTCTTATAGAGGAAGCCACAAAAAATATCAAATAACAGTTACAGTGGAGAAGAAGTCATTGTTGCTGTATATAAGAATAACATGGATTTTTTTATTTTCTAAATAAAATTAAATTATTAATATAAAAATATTCATTTTTAAAACATTAAATGAAATTTAAGATTTATATAATATATCCTGAATATTCCTCTTATATCTATTTAAATAAATTTGTAAATTAATATCATAAGGAAAAGTGTTTTCTAATTAAATCCTCAAATGTTCATGTTGCCCCATTCTAATTTGAACATTTAAATCATAATCACCGTGAATTAATACATATAAAAAAACATTAAATAACATATAAACAGAATATTGATATTAAATGTCATAGTGACTATGTATACATCTTAAAAATAATCAATGTGTATATTATCAACAAATGCCTCAATTAATGGAGATTGAGACAAAATCACATAGAAGGACCCATTTATGAAAAAATGAGATTAATTAAAAATGTCATATTTTAAAAAAAAATCAATTTAAATACATTCATTAAAACCATTTTGACAATATGGACATAAAATATTAATATTTATAAGAAAAAATTATCAAAATATTTAAATGATGTTTGGACATAAAAATTCCCTTACCTCTTGATAAAAAATTGAATAAGAATAAAAAAAATATTATTAAGAAACCATTAAATATAATTAGAATATTTTAATTCAGGATAAAACATGTAAAATTTTGTTTCATATAAACCTTATAGTATAATAGAGATGCATTACATATTGATATGCCTTAATGAAAGGATATTGAGATTAATCCCCTTACCTAGAGTCCTAAGTTTCTCGTATGTTCTTTATCTTCCTAAATAATACAATTTGGTAGATTTAATCTTTTTTAAGATCATTTTTCTTATTAATTTTTCCTTTTATATCACTTATTAGCATGTTATAACAATTAAATAATTATTTATGTTTAGATCAGATGTTTTTTTTATATTCGGTAAATGAGTCAAAAATGAACATGGTATGATGAAAATTGTACATGTATTCAGAAGTACATGGTATATAAAATAATATTCATGAAATTAATATCAAATTTATAAATAAATAATACTTTTTAATAATAAATTATTTATTAATATAAAAAATATAAAATGTTATATTCATCTAGATGGTAGGTCATTCGTATGCATCAGTAATGTTTTTCATTTTTCAATGATCAAAATAGAAAAAAGGTCAATACTATTTAATCTTTAATAAATGGTAATAAAATCATAAATATAATTTTATTCACTTAAATATACTTATATATATTATATAAGTGGTGTAGTGAATAAAAAAATAACATCTTTTCTTGGGGATTATAGGTAGCACGAATGCAAGAACGACATTATCATTTTTATATGCATGGAATGTAAGAAAAGAAGTGATACAATATCATATTATAATTAATAAAATGTCAATATTTTCACATATGAAAATAAATTCCATCATTATATCTAGTCATTAAATAGTGTGATGCAAAATAAACTATACCTTTTCACGAGGTGGTAGTCTGCGTACACAAGAATAAAAAGTTAATTTCCTATTTGATCAAAATGGAGATGGATTCATGTGATAATATTAACATAATAACATATCAATATATTGAGGATAATAGAGTTATTAAATAATCATTTTTTGATTTTTTTGATGATTTTTTTGAAGGAATAATATATAAATACATACATAAAAAAATACATCCTCTTTGGTGTATCACATTTAAATAACACATTAACACCTTGATGAACGGTGTAATTTCTAATATAAGGCATGATGATTGTGGGTAGGGATAATAGGAAGGTTTTCAGGTAGATCTTGATATATTAAAATGGTTTTGGAAGAGTTTGTTATAGAGAATAGTGGGTACATTTTCATAGGAGAGGGGATGGGCACCCATAGAATCTATTAAAATATTTAAAAAATATAAATTAATTTTTAAATGAAAAGTACTCCAACATGAGTTTTATGGATGATAATATAGGTATTGTTCTAAATGATATAATAAATATACTTTTTTGACATTTATTAATTTTATTTTAGTCCTTATATTTTTGGTTTACCCATAACTAATCTATTTTAATTTTAATTGTGGTAACAACATTTTCAGTATTAAGATGCTATAAATTTTAATTAACTTGGGTCAATTTCTGAAAAATGAAAAAAAAAATTAATATGTATACCTTATCGTAGTATCATTGTAATTTTTATATATTTTTATAACTATTGAAAAAAATTATGTTTTTTTATAAAATATCAATAGTATCAATTTTTACATAATTCATTTCATTCAATTTAATGAAAATCCAAAAGAGGCATAACATTTAACAAATCCATTTAATAGAATTATAATATATCATAGTCTCTTATAAAATTATTAGAGTGCCATAATATAGTATTATTATATTTACATGAGTATTTTCTATATTATATAATTGATATTTCTATTAATAAAACAATTACTATATCGATGTTGTGTCATACTTATTGTAATTATCTATTTTCTTAAAATGAAAAATTAATGGCCCTCATGTATATAATTTAATTATATTTTATGAGAATATTTATTATAATTTTTTCTATTTTTATCCCTATTCTAAAATTATTATATTTATATAAAAATAAGTGGGGGACATGTTGTGACTTTGTTTTTTTAATAATATTTATCACTTTCATGGAAGAAACATCATTAAAAGAGTAAATTGCGGTCCTTATGTGTTTAGGGTCTACTTTTATCCATCCAATTGGATTTTATCAGGTGTTAGAGTAATTTTAATGTCTTTATCATATTTTTTGTTACCCTACATATCCTAATTTAACTTTAACCGCATTAAATAAAAATTATGATAATTGCTATTCAAAATATCCAAAAAATAAAAGTAACCTATTAAGATAAGTGGGGCCCACTAATACCAAATATGGAATCAATTTTTTATTATTTAAAACACATAATATACAATAATATACCAAAAATTTATCAATGTTGTTATAATGGAAAACCCGAGTTTTTAAAAGTAAAAATAATAACATGATTGACATGTGTTTGTATCTAATTTCAATGTTATATTACTTCCAAAGAACAAAAATGGATTAAATTATAAAAAAAATTATTTATACTGTATAACCAATTAAAATAATATTCTAAAAATATAAATAAATATAAATAAAGTGAAATATTGAATTAAAATGCTGTGTTTTTACAAATTCATTAAAATATGAATGTTATCAGGAAAATACCAAAAAAATAACCAGAGTACATTTTTTTATAGATCCCAAATAATAAGTTTATTATTTCAAATATAACATATTATAGTGTCAAAAACTATATTTGATTTATTGTCATAATCAAATGGCGGAAAAACTAATTTTTTTTAAAAAAATACTTCTTTTATAAGAAAAAAATTAATTTATTCAAATACCATGTCTTGAAAACATATAAAATGGATTATGTTGACTATATTATATATAAATTTGGTTAATAAAATACAACAAATATGATATATTTATTTTATTAACTCAGATATTTACATTTAAATACTTTTTCTGAAAAACATTTCCATTTATTTGAAAAGTGTTTCATGTACATATATAATTTATTGTTCACAAAATAATTTCATATATACATGTTTAAACAATATTTTTATTAATAAATAAATAAAATTCATTATTTTAATTTTACTAGGTATGTTTTAAGCTAACATTTATATAATAATATTTAGTTTTTTATTATGTTTTATGTGGTGTATTATGTACGCAATCGAATATAGTGACTATGTTAAAAAACTCATGATGTTACACCTCTTATAATAAGGAATGACTCATTAATGTGTTGAACATATATTTCATGAAGTATTAGTAAAAATTTTAAATGATATATTAACTGATTAAAATATAGTTATTTATAATTTTGAAGAATATATTACTCAGAAACATTAATCAGGGAACTTAAACAAAAATATAACCAACATCGATAATGTGATGATGATAAAAAAAATATTCATCACATTTACCATAGACACAATATAACCCATACATAACAATGAATCCCAAACAGTTCTATATGGGTCCAAACATCATGTGAAATTCAATCACCACATAATAACAAGTTAGTGAGGGTGAAAAGTATCTTAATGTATCCTTATACATATGGAAGACTTTTATTTTCTTCTTAAAAAAAATTAGTTTGATGCCTTTCCAAATAAATATACAGCTTATGATTAAAATCCATGTAGTATTGCACTATGAATCCAAATATTAACATTCTCATGGAAATATATTAGTTCTTTTTTTCATTAAATTAATTTAAAACCATATTTTATTTAAAACAATTTTAATAAATCCCTAGTAAATTATCAATGTAATATAAAATCCAATAACTCACACAATTCCCACATTACTATAAAGTATGTAAGCATAGAAATTTTTTTAACTATCATTAAATGAGATATGGTAGTAAAATATCTCAACCAAAATCTTATATTAAACATGGTTCATCATCCACCATATTATTTTGAAAGGAAAAATTTACTCTCCCAAGAAAACTAGTTATCTTATTCGATCATAAGAAAGTAATATAGCACAGCGGGTCCATAAAGAGTCCATGAAAACAACCCATAGTTAACATCAAACAAAATACTATTTTATATCAATAAATGTGAAAATATTCTATAGGTCAAGCATATGGATCAAAAATAAATCTAGAAAAAATTTATATAAACATTCATCCGATGGAAACCCATATTTAATGAACAACGATTTAATGAGATACACAATCAAAAGAATCCATATAAATCAAATTATATTAATAAATATTGTAGAAAAAATACTAAAAATAGTCATAATATTTTTTTTTCATTGAAACTGACTACATATTATAATTATACCAACTCATGAAACACCCGAAATCCACAAAATGTTTTTTTATTAGAAAAACCATCTGAAACGTCTCGTTAAAACCATTGGAGGGAATTATAAAATAAAAAACTCTATAAAAGTCCATCAATACAACATAGAAACTATTATTTACCAAATATAATAAAATTTTAAACCAGAACTATTGTTATTGAAATTTATTGTTTTGTTCTGTAGATATATTATCCAAAAAAGAAACCATAAAATCATCACCTTTATTTGAAACCATAAGAAGAAATTAGGTCGGACACCCATGATCCTATTCAACCTTGAAATCACATTATTCATTAATCCATAACCATATATTTCCTTATATAGTGATCATAGGTTTTATAAATCCAAAAAGGTCTGAGGATCAAGTAATGTAAGTGATAATAGAGGAGAAAACCAACAAATCACAAACCTAACCATTAAGAATGTACTTTGTTTAAAGGGAATACTGCATGACATAATAGAATGAACCACCATTTCTAATAGATTATATCCTCATGCTAATGGTGGGATGAATAAGAGATATGAATTTTAAAATATTCATTGTAATGAAGATAAATTTATATTTAAATGTTCATAAGATAAAACACATGATTAGGAAACACTGTTAAGAAACTAACCAATAATCACGTCAGTCACACCTTCCCTTAATTTCTATTTCCCCATTATTCTAGTGAATACTAAAATAGATTTACAATAATGAGTAAATAATGAAAAATGAAATTTAATGCAGACCTACACTTTCTACAAGGTATTGAACACTATTCGTAATAAATGTACATATTATATTTCTTTCCAAAATTTTAAATTACGAAACACCCAACACAAAAAATATTGAATAAAATTGAACTAAAACTCAAAATTTACAAAAAAACATGTTGTATTATCTGTGAAAATTATCTCCTCCCTACGAAATTCTAACTTATGAATATTTGTAATGTTTATGCCATGTCCCGTCCTCATGGCCTTTTCCATGACTACCCCAAGCCCGCCTTCCATAGGCCAGAGGATAGCGACTAGCACCAAAGGCGTAAATACCGATAACTGGGAAGGCATTTCCTTTATAAAAGTAAAAAAACACCACAGAGTACAAGTGGAAGTAATACACTAAGTACAAAAGAAAGTGCTGAAAAGTAAATGGGCCAGAATACAAACCCAACTGAAAGTACAGCTACAACTGAACAAAAGTACAATAGAAAAGACAAATAGTTGGAAGAAAAGAAGAATCTCCTGGGTCGTCCACCTCGGATCCAACCTGAAGGGTAGGTACAGATGGCGCACCTCCGAGATCGTCCACCACGGATCCTACCTGAATGGTAGGTACAGATGGACTCCACAACGCTCTCGCCTGACAACCTCCTCTGAGTGTCGTCTTGTCGTGAAGTCCACCTCCGGGTACTGATTCGCCGTGAGGTCCACCTCTGGGTACCGTCCAGTCCTCGAACACTCGGCCTCTGTTAGTGATGCCCATCGTCTGCAACTAACACAATGAGGTGCGGGCATAGCCCATGTAGGGGTGAGTATACGATACTCCTTAGGGACCCCGAGACCCTCAAGGTCTCACTAAATCCAACAAAGATAACCACAAAGTAGGATCTCAACAGATAACCCTTACTTAGGTATAAGACCATACTTATACCTAAGTTATCAAGTAACCCATCTCAATCATGATGAAACACAAAGGTTATGAAATCAACAGATAACCACTACCTAGGTATATTCCCATACATATACCTATGTTATCAAGTGACCCATATCAATCGTGAGGTAAACACAAAGGTAATTGACTCAGCTCAAACCAGGATTTAATCATGATGTCGAAACCATAACTGCTGGGGAACTCCCCCTCTATCGAGTACAGTGGGTCTGCCGCTATAACCAAGCGCTTCCCACTAACCTTGGACTGATTTAGTACTCCACCTGTCGATTAATTTGGGTCTGATGCTACAACCAAGAACTTCCCACCATGGGTCTGCTGCTACAACCAATCTCTCCCCCTTCAAGTACTGTGGGCTTGCTGCTACAACCAAGCGCTTCCCACCATGGGTATGCCGCTACAACCAAGCGCTCCCCCTCATAGACTACAGAGGTACTCCTTCTGTTGAGTACCGCGGGTCTGCCGCTACAACCCAGTGCTCCTCCTCCGTGGTTCTGCGGCTATAACAAAGTGCTCCCCACTGGGCTATCCGTAACACACCGAGTCGATCAATCAGCAGTTGTCAAGTCTCAGCCAGCCCTAGGGTTTCCGCACATAGCATGCTCATTCCGGGAGGGTCCACTCCACGAGCCAATAGGTTGATACTCCAAGTATCACAATGTTCCATCAAGAATTATCTCAAAGGACTTCCTCGTCATAGGGGTCTCAACGCAACAGACGGCGTGTCAGTCGGACGCCCGGTCTGTGAGTTATTATCCTTTTCATCCAAGGATCCCGGTTGGTTTCGTGTGCAATCCAACCCGGCCATATCTCAACTGTACCCCAAAGTATTAGAGGGTATACTCATAGGGACCGTTTCTCAACTTGATCACCAACGCCGCTGACGGTTCGTCAAACGGACGTCTTGTCTGAAAGTTATCAGCCATTCCTTTCCAGGGCCCCAGTTGGATTTCAGGTTCAATCCAACCCGGCCACTAACCAACTGCATCCAAATATAAGGCGAAGTATGCCAAAAGTTCCATCTCATCAATAGGAATCCAACAAAGTCAACGGCATGTAAATTGGATGTCCGGAGCTCATGCTATAAGGGTTTCCGCTCCGCGGGCCCGGTTGGTTTCGTGCTCAAACCAACCCGGTCATACCCAAAGTTCTCCAAAACCTTCAGTGTAATATGTCGAAACGACCTTATCGATCCAAGGATCACATCGCAACTGACGGTGCATCGATTGCATGTCCTTAGCCCATATTATGGGCATTTGAACGAAAACTGCCCAAAAATAGGGGGTTCGGGCCCAGTCCGACCCGGCCTGAGACCCCCTGGGTCGGCCCGAACCGGGCGACCCAACCCGGCCCGCGTGGTTCGGACCCGCCGGCGCGCCCCGCACAGCCAAGCTAGCCGTGCCGTTGGAAAACAGCAGGGGGGGGGGGCTTCCCCCATTAAATGATCCACGACACCCACGTGGGGGCCGCTCCCTTTGACTGTCGGGGGTTACGACCCCTGGTCTCCCCGGGTCCCGCGCGGCGGCGGGACCGGTGCCTGCCGCCGCGGCCTCAACCACCGCGGTCCCACCTGGAGGCATGCCCAGACGCCGCCGCCTCCGGGCGATCGGCCGCCGCTTCCATCCACCGGCGCCGCCGTGCCGGCGGGGCGCACCGACCGACTCTTCCGCGGACCACCAGACACGCTTTGGTGGTCCGTTTAGCTTTTCGTCTTCTCCAGAGGCCTTCCCGAGACCCGACCTTCACTGCAGAGGCTTCAAGTTGACTTTGTGGCCCCGTTTGTCATCGCCCGTCATTCTGCGCACAACGATCTACCAGCGGAGTCTTTGAATCGCCTTTGCGGCCCCGACTCCGACCGTGGTTTCGTTCGGCCTCAACGGCGCGGCGCGACGGCACCGTGATTCTTCGTCTCGTTCTTTATTGTTTCCGCGTGGTGTCGTTGCACCGCACCGCCTTTGTTTGTGCCGCCACGAACAAAACAAAAAAGGGGAAGGAGAGTCGGCCGTGTTCGTGCGGTTCGACCTCCTCCCGTTAAGTTGATAACAAGCGGCCCAAAAGACGAAGAATGATAAAGGATTTTTCACGAACAAAAAGTAATCAACCCCTACCTCTAGCGTTGTTGATTTGTTGCGAAAAACAACGTCGCGGAAGAAGGATCGTCGACATCGTAGTATACGGCGTCGCATCGTCGATCTCTGAGGATGGCATCTCTCACAGGCTGCGGAGAGGGAAGAAGACGGTACAAGGACCTCCCCTTTGCGGTGACGGAGTTCTTCGTCGAAGACCGGCGTTCTTCGTTGGCGACAGTGCATTCTTCGTGTTCTTCAAGGAGGAAGAAGAAGTTAAAGTCTTGAGCAAATCCTCTCCAAATTCTCCCCACACAACCAAAACTCCAACTTAATGAAATAAAACCTTGTCTTATTTAATTAACACACAAGACAACTTACAAAAAATGAAATTTGAATTGAATTCAAGAATTATTTAGATTGAATAAGTTAATCAATTAATGAGTTGACTTTTCATTTATTGGGGGTTGTGTGTGCATTACCTAATTTAAAGAGGGGTTTTGAGGAAGTTGAATAGGTGGGGCTCGTGTGGGCCCCACCCCACAAATATCCTACCTAGTGGAGTATGATATAGTGGGTCCCACTCTAACCACATAACTTAGGTTAAACTACTTTAAAAAAAATAAAATTGGTTGCACCATTTTATTTTATTCTTCACTTAACCCAAAATTTTAATTTGCACACCTCAGAAAACAAAACTCCAGAAAAGGTGTTCCTAAGCAATTACTGGCGTTGCGATTCCATCGGCGTCCTTGGATTTTGATTCCGAGCACTGGTAAAAAAGTTAGGAAAACCCACTTGTTCGTTCACTGAACGTACCCGAGCTAATCTTCGAAAATTGATTCCGGGCACACCGGGCCTCAGAATCAGGTGCCGTCAGAAACTACGTTATTATAAAATCCCAAAGAAATTAAGAAAAAAAGTTTCCTTGAAATTTTCATATCTTTACAGTTTATTATTTAAGATGATTAATGCACATATATCTATTAGCAATGGACAATGTTCCTAAATCCCAAAAATAATCTTACCCCACCACGTAGACATTGATTAAAAAACTCAACTAAAATGATTTTTTTCTCCTAAAAATCAATAAAAAAGAATAAATTTATCAAAAAAGTGGGTAGAAAGTTTCACAATCCAATATCCACCCTAATATAAGAATGGGATCAAGAACAAAATTTATTCTTTCCAAGGAACCCGACAACATTAAAATAATATAAAACTTGAAATTATCTATTCTCATTTAATCTAAATTATGGAATATCAGTTAAAGAATCATCTTATAAAGATGATCAATCAAAAATTATAGTTTAAATAAATATAATTGATTATATTTTGAATTAAACATGGTATTATAAAAAACGCTTATCAAATGAGAGTTGTCTAGATGCAAAATTGACACTACCACCATAAGAGTAATCAAGGGAGACATCTCTATCAAGAATTTTTAATATTTATTCTAAGAGTAATGTATTGTAACTAGTTACCCTTACAAACAATAAAAAAAAAAAATTATACATTCATACAACATATGTTAATGTATTTTATTGAATTTCATAATGAAAACACTAATATAAGAACCTAAAATCCATTTTCGATTTGGTAGATACATGATCCACAAAAATATCATATAAAGTAGCTGGGATTCATTTCCTTTTCCAAACACGTGGGACTCAATAAGAGTCAATGAATATTTGAAAAATGTGTTCCTACTAGATAGTTAACTCCTAACATTATTTAACATAAGAGGGATACCTAAAAAATGTTTCCCTTGATAATTACAAAATCTGTATAATTACTTTGAAAGATACTACCTCGATTGAAAATAACACAATTTATTAGATTATAAATATGAAATTATCATAGTTTGTGTTTTATTATCATATTTCA
The DNA here is from genome assembly GCA_963277665.1 of Viscum album. Lineage (NCBI taxonomy): Eukaryota > Viridiplantae > Streptophyta > Magnoliopsida > Santalales > Viscaceae > Viscum > Viscum album. Next base: position 454,753,173 of record OY728137.1, read on the forward strand.
TAAATAATAAAACATAATTAAAAACCTATAAAAATAATAAATATGAAAACATATGGAATTTAACCTTGGTTAATGAAACCATAACACATATCTCAATACTTAACTATGATTATTTTCATTGGTATGAGACATTAAACTGAAAAACATGCACATGAAACATCTAAGAAGACAATTAATATTTAATGGAAAAGAATAAATGAAAAAATTTACTTTTATCAGTAAAAATAGAAGGAAAAATATCAATCTAAGTCATAACCTTTACTGATTCACCTACAACCCCAAACCACCTCAAAGGACTTTCCAAGGACATCCTTATGGGTTATTAGTCTTGTGTGGAACATAAAACACATGGTTTAGGGAATCTATCGATAAAAAAATTATTCTTTTAACATATGACATGGGAATAAATTGATAATAATGAAAAAATATCTCAATAAAACACACCAATAATGTCATCCACCACACACTAACCTCAACGTGGTGTGTAATTTCAACAGTTTATCCCACATAAAAACCATTTGAATATATCCATTCAATAATATAAATATTAAAATTGAACACATGAAGTGTTATGATAAAATTAAATTTGTGATGTTTCATTCAACCACCCATAACTCAACTCATTAGAAAGAACATAATAATATTCTGTACATGAAGCATATGGTGACTTGAGATGAATAAAGGTTTACTCATCCCCTCTATCAACATCACCACCTCAATCAAACTCTAATAATCAAAAAGGGTGTCGAATGGTGATTAATAAAATAATATATGATTTCCAAAAGCACGAGGACTACGATTCCATGAATTTTTTTGGAGTGTGGGTAATGTTGACAGTGAAGGGACTATTACTATAAAAATATATGTACTGCAAATAAGTGGAATTCCAAAGAAAACCTTCTACACTATTCACTATTCCCATTCCATGAGGAATAAATAAAATAACATAGAATATTTATTCATCCAATTTGGGCCTCACTTTGAAAATTAATAAATATTACCATAACCTAAAGAATAACTCAACATAACACTTAAAAAAATTAAATTTCAACAAACCAATTTGTTAAATAGTGTCCATCAAAACAGTTTTCATAGTTTAAACCATAAAAATTTACATATCTTGAATTTTCAACATTAAAAATAAAATTTAGAAACATTATCATGTATTCGATTTCAATTCAATTATTTTGAATGAAATAACTATAAGTATACCTTTTCAATTAAACATGACATTAAAAAATGAATTTTAAAATTCAAAATCCATTCCAGATATAAAATTCAAATACCCCATGAATCAAGAAACATTAATACATTTATAATATAAAACATAAGGGAAATCCCAAAAATATTATTGACATTGAGTTCATCACTTAACCCATCATTTACTATTTATGAGCACTAGAAATTGTTGTCTTATTTTATAAACTCAAAATATCCAGCATAATATCAAACATAGTTCTAAAAAATTATAGCATATTAAAAATTAAATGAATACATAAAATTCCTAAAATCCATCACTAATTAAAATGGAGTTTACAACATTCATTATATTGTTATCGTATTTCATGAAAAACATCCTTTGTATAGAAATCAATTTTTAAATAGATATCAAAAATCATTGAAATATTTTCATAGAATTAATACACCCCATAGGAATCCAAAATCTATTTGATGTATGACTATAATAATTTATTTCAATTTCGACTAGGATATGTAATATATATTTTCCAAACACTAAAATTACAATATTATAAATATATATTTTTAATGGTAAGGATAAATTCAATGAAAGTTTATAAAAAAACCCATCCATTAAAACATTGATCCTAGTGAAGCCTGTTTAATAGTTATCTTCAAAAGTATGGTTTTGAATGCCTAGAATCTTTATGAAATCTACATTTTATAACATAATTTCAATAAATTACTCTCTAAACATGGGACAAAATCACAAATATCACATTCAAACAATATTTGATGCAAAATATTTATCATAATAATCTATACATCATCAATATATCTTGACTAATCAATCAAAATAATAAAAATATAATTAATTATATAATAATAAATCCTTCGGCTAACATAACATAAATGGTAATAACCATTAATGATTCACTTGGGATGCATTGGATGAAGAAAAAAATATTATATTGATTTTAATGGTTTAAATGAATCATTTGGAAGAATTTTCACCAAATATTCATTAGCCTTTGTAATTTTTATAGAGAAATATACTAAGAGTCTTTCTATTTTTTAAAATCATGTGTTAGAACCGTGATTCCATGTATTATTCTATAATTACACCCTCAAAACATTAAAATCCCCTAGTAACTTATGTTTTATCCTGACATGTGTGATGTAACACCCACTCATGATCTACATCTTCATATCTATTATTAAAATTCAAAATTATTCAATGAAAACTGTAAATAAATATAGTGAGACAATGTACAAGTTATTAGAATACAATTCTGGTATACTATAAAACAAATTTTTGATCTGGGACTTTATAGGGGTAGAAGCACATTCTTGGTCACCATTGGTGATGGCAAGAATAATTGTATTTTGTGTAACCACTTTGGAATTCCATCAAACATGAAATGTGATAAATATATTTGATTAATTAATATATAAATTAAAATTTACCCTTATATTTTTCAGACGTACATTCAATCAAATAAAAATTTCCAAACTCAAAAGATATAAAAATGGAGTATAACCCAAGAGTTGGAGTAGTAGAACATTCCATAACTACTAATAATAAATCCATTAATGTAAAAAATAAAATAAAAACATCAATTAATATATGATACTATATAATCAATACATTCCATGATAATGAAAATGATACAAACTATGATAAATCCTCACTAATGATCGTAAAATTATCAATATGAGCAATCCTCCACAAGATAATGAACCTCAACTATTAACCCAATCTAGGTGAAATATGTGTATCAATAATAGTAAACATATGATTAAAAATATTTTCATTACATGTATCCTAGAATATAGTATGTTTAATCCCAATGTCTTGTGCAGGGTGTGAATAAATTTCCAAAAGTATTCCATATATATTCTACTTAATGGATTTCCAAATGAAAATCTATATCCAATTTTGGAAAAATTATAACAGGTTTGAGTTATTCGATTATAATAAATTTATAGAAAATTTAAATTTTCATTAGTTGTAACAAAAATCCATAAATGAATCATAATAAATATTTCATTAGTAATGTAGATAAAATAAAACTATAAATAATATTAATCTCATTAAATATGAAATATGCACTAATAGATATCAGAAATAATATTATATATATCATGGGGTAATAAATAACCTTTATGTTACAAATCCTTGTAGAATTCACTCATGTATTACTAGAAACCATATGTGATTTTAAAAAATGTGATTCAACAAGATCCCCATGAATAATCACTAAAAATTAGGCATAAATATCATTTCCCAAAAATCATGATAAACTCATGTCAACATTCATGAAACACCTAGGTAACCCGTGTTTATACAAAAATAAATCCAAGAAATTATGCTTTAATTCTGAGTATACCCATAACAAATAAACTTTTAAGAATGGGAAATGAATTTAAAAAATAATTTCTTATAATTTTTTATGATTCAAAATTCCATTATATATTCTTTTCGAAACACTTTTTCTATAAGATAATGTTTTTATGGAAAAATATTGAATTTTGTTTAGAAAGCATTTATCAAATATCATAACTATATAATTAAATTTATATAATGAACATTCATGTGAATCCATCGTTTTAAATAACTCCACAAATGTGTTTAAAAAATCACATCAAATACCTCATCTTTCTATTGATAACATAGAATATCTATTTATTTTAAATCAAAATCATAAACTATTGATATTCAATGGGCATACCCGATTAGTCAGAGACCCAAAAAACACTATTTTAGTGTGACTAATTTCATTGATTTGAAAATGTAAGGATCATGTAAAAGGGTGACAAAATTCCTATAATACCAAGAAATAATATTGAATTTGAATCCATAAACATTGGATCAACCCCATAGGAAGCTACTGTTTTAATAAAATAGTTTAAATGAAATGAAAATGTAATAATAAAAAAATAGCATGAAAATACAAGATAAATTACATCATACTATGATGAAATATATTATGATCAATTTAAATTTATCATGATATTGTGGAAGAATAACACCCATGACTACAGGTAAAGATTCTCATAGGAAAGGCGAAAAGTAGTGTAGAATTTTGGGTTAAAATTCAAATGTTCTTGATTATAAATTTAATATTTATATTAATTGGAGAGATCATTATTTTATTTAAATATTTATATAGCCATGTCGATCACCTATTTCTAATATTACATTTCCCATGATTTATTGGTGACAACCACATGGTTTTAAATAACATATTCCACTTTTGGAAATTATTACCCCCTGATATTTTAAATGAACAAAGATATTTTAATAAACTAATTTAATTTTTGGTGGTAAAATAAAATGAAACGTGGTGACACCAAACACCAACAAGATATAGAGGGTATGTTGTATCACCATAAGGGATAACCTATCCATATAATCTAATTTATATAATCAAACAAATGTATGGGGGTATGATACCCTAATTGATGGACAAAAATATCAATCCCATTCGATCCGTACCACCTCCACCTTTCAAGAAAAATAATTTATCCAGCTCCCCAAATTCTTATGTTGAGACAAATAATCCTATTTGATAAATCATTATCATTGATTCACCCACTTTTAACACACTATGTTTTTGAGGTGGGCCTAATTACCCACCAGGATTCAATACTTGGTGTTTTTTTCTTAGACCAACAATTTTCTTGAGCATTTAAGCTTAATTTTTGGAGGTTTATGGACTCAAAGCCTTGTTTTTTATATGGGATTCAATTGATTGAAACCTATATAAGTTTTGAGGTGTGTTTTGGGTTTACTAGATCCAAGAAATACAATTTTATGAATGCACAGAGAGAGGAATATGATTTTGGAAGACCATGTTTCTTCTCAGTAGAAACCATGCATCTCTACATTGGCTATGTGCATGGTTTGGAAAACTACATCAGAAAGGGGTAGATGATTGTATAAAATCCCTATAATGTATTTTAGATGGTATTATATGAGTTCATCATGGTTTGCGTAAACCATTCCAATGTTTGTATGAATATTTTCACAACGATGGTGATTATACACTACATTATCTTGGGTATTCCAAACTGTTCCCAACAAGCATGCCAGGTTTGGTTCCTAAGATGTCTATGACATAGAGTTGGGGTATAGATAGCTAAACCATTTTACCAAAAAAAATTTGGTTCATTATGGTGTGTTAAATGATAAAACATCACATTCCCCTTATTTCTATTTTTCATTGATTTCTGCTCTTTCATCTGTATATAACACGAGGTTCTCACAATATCCAATTTCCCTAGGATTTGTCCTAAATATCAAGTCCAATCATCTAATCAAATTCATTTAGTCTCAAGTGAAACACATCTGTAAAATATATTATTCTCGTATCTTTATTATTATTTTCTCTCACTATTAGGTTCCCTAAATCTATGTGTGTAAATTTACAAAATATTTAGGATGTTCATCTAACATGTTGTTTTCATTATAATCAGCACTAGATAGAGGTCAATATCAGATGACCCACACCTACGAGTATATGGTAGGTTGTACCAATATTATTCTTAGATTTCAGTTCAGTTTTGGTTGTCCGATCGAGAATATCCCATTGGTTTTTTGATAGATACAATCATTAAGTAAATGAATGAATTTAAATTAATAAATTGCCATTTGAGATTACTATTGGAATTATTCTCCTTGAATACAATTGGTGGGACCATTGTGATAGGATCCATATCATGGGATAATTAGTTTTGTGGTGTTTAACGATTAAAAAGTTATATATATATATATTAGTTGTGAAAGTTCCTTGGGAACATGATGGGTGATTCTGAGGATTGATAGTTTGATGACCATATGGTATTGGTGATGTGAATCAATAGGTTGTTCTTAGCTCGGATGCATTTGGCGATGTTGATCATAAGGTTTTGCAATATGTTCTTCGGATTGAGGTGACATTGTCATTAGGTTATTGACATGTAGCATGTGTTATTGGATTATTTTGAAAATAATATTGACCTACATTTACATAGGGGCATGAGGGGTCGAGATGATGTTGATTTGGTACAATGTTAGTGATTTCCACCCACTATGATTGGTCAATGCCCTATTTTAGTATTTTTCACACATATAGGACTCATATAATGATGTTTTGTTAACTAATTATTTGGGTGGAGGCCTCCATAAGATACACATAGGATGGTGAGGACCATCAGTGGTGTGGTGGTGATTGTCATAAAAATACATGGGGATGGTGGAGATCTATTAGATGATAATGTAAACAACATTTGTTAAAGGAAGATGCTATCTGTATATTGATCCCATTTGGAACAATTTATGTGGGAGTGATGATATATCTAGTCCTTGGTATATCGGATGATGAGATGATGGTGTTTATTATTTGGATGATATAAATCATTATGCCTTGTATGTCAGGATTGATGCTTATTCTAATTTTTAAGATAATGTCTCCGCGACTACGAATTTGTTTAGGTGTGATTACAGGGTTTTTCGGTTAATTTATTTGGACTTGAGGAGTCGGTTGCAATGAAGTGAAGATGTTTTTTTATTGGGGGTGCTTGAGGGATCTTTATAAAATTACACGAGAACATGTGATACTATTTTTTTCTAAAGAAACTAATTTCTTCCTTGTGGTATCTGAGCACAAGGGAAGTATATTATTCATACTGATTATAATATGATGATTTATTTACTTTTATTATAAACCTTAGTTATCACATATTAAATTTAGGATAACATTTTTTGTGGGATACTGAAATTTATTCTCACACACTACAAGATCTTCTTGGTACTCATGTAGATTTTATTCTTGTGTTATTAGGTAAGGGTTCAGGCTCCAGAGCTGGAACATTGAGATCATGACATACACCTTAGTATGGGAATGATGGAATGGACCATTGGAGGTTCCTACATTAAGTTAGATATTAAATTTCCTATACCTATTTTTGTATCCTCATGATTATATGTATAAACTAATTTTCACGCATGGGTGACCTAAATTTTAATATATAGTTATGTATATCCTAAAATTTATTAACGTTTCTGAAAATTGTTTAATGTGGTGCTTTATTCTACAATAAATGTGCTCGTACTTATTGATTATTTTTTATTCTTCTTATAATACCATAATGGAGGATAATGATCAGTTCATTATATATTATTTTTTCTATTATATTATATTTGTATATTCCATTTAAATTATTCCCAGTAGATGTTTTTTTCTTCACACTATAAATTGTTTACACCCTACTACTAGTCGAAAACCTTTGTAGAATAGAGAGGCCTGCCTAAGTTCTATTTTTCCTCCAAACCTGAGCATTATTCTAGTGGGAAGATGATTCAATAGTCTACACACCTCCAACTGTAGTAAACCCTAATACCCATACCATCTAGGATGATTGTGGCCCAAAATAATTATAAACATATTCGTCAATCCATACATTGTGGGATGAAACTGAAAACACTAGACCATAGACCATCCTCTACCCGAATGATATTCAACAATACATCACTGTCCACATGAATGAACCATTGATTCCCCATCAATATTGAGGTAGCCTCTATATAGACAATGCAGATTTAGGAAACACACCTCCTTCTTAACCATCAACTAAAGCCATCAAAACCGATGTTGAACCGAAGACTCATAACCCAAATTTGTGCATGAACCACAATAAATATGAATCACCGAAAATATATCAGATTATCTATTATTTAATAATGGAATTTTTATTGAATATTATATGTTTTCTTACCACATGTATAATCCCAAACATCTATTTATGTTTTATTGGGTGTATGACACACAACCCTGAGTATAAATGGAAAATGAAATTTATTAATTAAATTTTACCATTAAAAAAAGATGTTAAAATTTTTCATATGTGATGGAATAAAATTTTATTAAAATTATATGGTTTACACATTTATAAAATAAAGTAAGTGGTAATCAGTATTTTGAAATAAAAAATAATAATTTGAATATAGACGAAATATTTTTCTAGGAAACTATTTTTATGAGATAAATTTATTTTTACAATAATAAATAAAATTAATAAAATAGTGAATTAGTTTAATGAAATATTTATATTTTATTTTCAATAAATTTCTTTATCATTCATATATTATTTTCTTTTGTATTAGAATATAATATACTGTGTTTTATGTTTAAAATCATGTTTTATTATATAAAATTATTTCATCGCATTTGGAGATCATATTTAAAAATTTGTTATTTATTGTGTTAGAAAATAAATTTCCAAATAATTATTTAGACATTTAAATCATAATTTGAAAATTATCATATCATATTTATATTACTCTGAGTAAAATATTTTTTTTTGATTATCAAACAAATATTGATTTTTATTAAATTTAACTATTTAATTTTAATCATTTATAGTGTTATATTTTGTAAATAAATGTTTTAAAATAAATATTTCCAATATTAAAAAATATTTAATCAATATATATCCATTAAATGAAATATTTATGTTAAATTTTTATATAAAACCCCTCTGTAATTTTGAAAACAATTCCATTCAAGACCCAGTTGTACATATTTTATAAGGTTTTAATATTAAATAAAATTATGACAGTATTATGACCTAATTTGTAAAAATATATTCCATAATTGGTAATATAATAATTAATATAACATAAAAAAGAACTTTTATTTTTTCATATAGAATATTAAAAATATTTAAATTTATTTAATGCGGTTGATGTTAAAAACAATTTATCAGGGGCCAAACGAAGATGAGAAGGGTTTAAATGAACATTATAACTGTAAAATTATTATTTTATATACTTATATAGGCCATATATAATATAAGGATTAAAATATACCTCTTTGGGATCATTTTTGGTATTTTAATAATGTTGGTACAATTTATTCTTTTAAAAAATTCTTGGTTTTTCCATCCCCTCTTATAAAATGAATCCCACTATAAAGACATATTTAAACATACATAGAAGATGTTATTAGAGAATACCTAAATAAATATCTACTTTAAATCCATCTCCAAAACATAGTGTTACCAATTTGGCGATAAAATCAATCTTGGAATTCTTTTGTTATAAACCGAAATATGTAGACTGAAATAGAAGAAAAGTTTTAATCCATGCCTTTTAATTTTATTTTTTCAATCAAATAATTTAAATATCATCCAAAAAATTATAAAATAAAATAATTTTTATATTTAGTAAATAGATATTTTTTATTTTAATTTAATAAGATATGTCCATGTCCTTTTCCATCATATGACAACTAAAGCTGATGATCATATGTATGGGGGACTACAGCCTTAGAAACTTATATAATTCAGTTTTAACAACCACCTACCACATATAAATATAATTAGATATTTAATTTACATATATTATATTAATAAAATAATAAAAAAATGATATTTTATAATTTAACCTCATACTAATTACATTCTAATCCTTTTCGAAATGATATTGTTACTTGTGCGTACATGTGCACCACTGCCTCCACAAACTGATGTGAAACATTTTTCATCATAATTTTAAATATATCATAATAAGGATATGTATAATTAATACATATTATATTTTTAATATAATAATGATTATTTATTTTCTGAATAATTTTATTTTCTTCCATCTATAGAAATATTGAAAACTGTCTAAATGCGTACGTACGACCAACTATCTCCATGAATGGTGTACCACATTTTTTCTATATAGAACATTTAAAAAAAATTATAATTAATTAAATAATGAATAAATATAATATTTATATCATTTTTAACATTTTGGGTCTGATTTGACCACTAATAATCTATAGATATATAAGAAATGTAACCAAAACATACCTGAAAAACAAAGAAATCATCAAATGGAATAACGATTTTAATAAATAATTTTTATTTAAATTGTAATAAAATGTAATAAATAAATACTAAGTGGTAGTATATATGTTAGTATGATACTATAAAAAATTATTAAGAAATATATTTCTATTATATAAGAGTTTTATAAACATATGTATGAAATATTTCCTTAGGGAATGGCTTTTATCTCAATTTTACATCCAAGGGTAATATTTCATATTGAAAACCTATTTATTTTTTGAATTTTATATAATTACCCTATTATTTTTTTATTATGAATCTCTTTATAATAATTGTATATTCTATTTTAATTTATGTTATTTCTTCCACAGGGAATATGAATCAAAAGTTACCATAGTGGTAAAGGTTCATTTTAGAATCTCATCATTATTCAAGATTTTTTATCATCATCTATGCCTTTTTAAAAATGTATATTATTAATATATTAAATAAATTATATCCAATATATATTCAATATTTTTAATGTTTTATTACAATTTGTTTCTCCATGTTACTTAAAATAATTGAGAGAAAACATTTTATGACATATGGTCATTATGTTTATCATCAGCTTAAAATATTTTTTTCTTATATATCAATGTTTTAAAATAATTTTCAAAAATATTTATAAGATTATATAAAATGATTTAATAAATAAATTTTAGTAAAAAAATTAAAAGAAAAATCTTATCATTTACCAAATATTTTATTTTTCCAATTTTAAAATAATTGGAAAACAATGTTTTTAATCTTATATTTCATGTAATGAATTGGACGATGTAAGGACCACTCATTATATTAAATAATTATTTATAATTATCTGTGGTTATAATTAAATATTAATATTCAGATTATTCTATGTATTATTTTTTTTCTTAAAATAAACTAGAAAATTTTATCTTCTTCATGATTATTTTTAATTAAAATATTTATATTATTTTTACTCATTAACATCAAAAAACATTAATCCTACTTATTCTCCGTTGATAATATATAAAAATGAAATAATCCATTTTACTCTTCCATATGGATTATTATTTGATTGAATTCGATGTATTATTTGGATACCATTCTTTGTGGAAATTAAATGGTTTATAGTTATGATTATTGACTTGGGAATTTATAAATATTCATATTCAAGGTTTCCATCAAAAATGGTTATATTCATTATGTTTTATGGTTGAGGATATAAAAAATTATATCAATGTATTATAACATAAATAATTATATTGATAATTTTTTTCCTCTTTCATATGAAGAATCTATTTTAATTATTAAGTGATAGGTGTTTCCCACAATAGACCCTATATTAACCAATATGTCAAAAAAGAAAAACTGGATAGGTTATTTAGATGAGGCCTTACAAATTTTTACTATGATAACTCATCATGAGTCATATATGTTATTTTTATAGGTTCTGAGATTTTTCACTCCATCATGATGATATAATTCATTCATTTAATAAATATTATTAGATCAGTTTTAATATATTTTAATACGTTTCAGGCCCATGTTATTATTTTTTTGAATTGTTATGATCATTAGTTATTCATCCCATATTTATAATAATTTTCAGATTTTTTATTAAATGAAATATTTTTTAGTTATTTAAATTTAAATATTCATTTTTCTTATGTTTTGTAAAATGTATTCCATTGTATGCATACCCTAATTACTGTTATAGATCACCCTTATCATATGAATCCATTCCACAAGATTCTAGGAAGTGAATTATGATTGATATGTATAGATATTTTATAAGTAACACTTGTGTTCTCAATGAAAATTATATGTTTTATTAGATATTTTCAATGATATATGAATTTAATGGGTGAAAATTTCTTTTCATGACTACTATATTATCCACTTATTAAGATGAGGTCTCTTATATATAAAACAAATGTAATATAGAACCCCTGAATCTAAACTACCAGGAGTGGTATCAAGATATATAACTTCAGATAAATGTTAGTTTAATCAATGGAAATTATATTAAGAAAAAATTTATATTAGGGTACCTATCCCAATCATTTAATTTGAGGATAATTATATTAATAGGATTCTATCATAATATTTTGGAAAGGTCTATATTTTTTTAATTTCGTAGATATACATCTATACACCATTACTGCAAGTAGATGTGGTATTGTAAGATTTGTACCTTATGGCAATAAATCTGAAAATTGAACAATATTATTTTACTTCATCATCTCCTAGTGTATGACAAAAAGACTTATGGGACATATGATTTGAATCCTATATGGGGCATGGTTAGGCTATTTCACATTGCCATTACAACCCATTATGAACGACTTGACTGATTAAAAAGAATGACCAATTTTATATATTATGTTTTAAATAATGAAATTTTGGTATCATGATTTTGATATCCAATAATGAATTATATGGTTTCCTGTACTGATTATTGCATCCAAAAACGTTTTTTTAGTTTTATTCGATGGATGAAACCAGATGATATCATGTTAATAGAAAATGTGATAAAAAATTTAATGACTATGAGAAGAAAAATATAATTATTACTATGAGAAAATGATACTATTATTATTAATAATCAGTTATCATGATATTTTATTAACATATTATACAATAAAAAACATTTGAAAATAAAAAATAAAAGAATGATAATGTTTAATAAGATCTTATGTGGTAGATACCATGGATGAGAGAAGGGTAAATTTAATCAATCCATAAATGTGTAATGATACACCCATGTGGATATCACAGAAGAACAAAAACAGTATTTAATTGTTAAAAATAATGGATTATGGAAATTAATTTCAGAGGAAAATATGAAAATTTCAAGAGGAATAAATTAATATCACCCTAGACATCCAATTATAATTTATTGTCTATAATTTGGGGATCTCCATAATTATCTGATTTGATTCCCTCTTTTAAAATTCAAATCCAATACCAAGAGAGTAAATATGTTATACTAATAACTGATTTGAGAGTATAAAAATATTTATATATTTTGATAGTTTAATTATTTTTAGAAGTATTTTTATCAATGTTTTTTTATTATAAAAATAATATAAAACTTGAGGATTTTTGTTAATTTTTTGAATCTTATATCTCATAAACCTATATTAACAAAAGAGTGGAGGATAACATTATGTCTTTTTGAGTTTACGATTTATCATAATTTCAAATTTATAGAAACAACATTTCTAGAACCAAATGATGAATGTTGATGAGGATATAGAGTATTTGGGGGGAAATATATTATAATATAACTGTTGGAAGTAGTATAGGCTTTACTCAATATGTTATTTTAGAATGAATTAATTTTGTGGAAATATGTTTAAATTTATTGATATCATTTAGGGTAAATCTTATCATTGATTTTAAGGTAATATTATTGAATTAATATTTTGTAATTTTGTTGAAAATAATTCATATATAAAATCTATGGGGTTAAAATGTGATTTTAGAAATAATGTAATTTTTTAGGATGTTTCTCACATTTTTGAGAATGTTATTGGAATTAAAATGTTGTTATTTTATAAACCTGAAAACCCTCTTATTTGGTAAAACCCCATTGTATTCTTCATGGATGAGGGGCATAGTCTCATAGATGAATATTGAATGTGATGGAGAACCTACCATTAGCCAATGTGATATACTGATTAATAGGAAATTTTTTTACTCAAATAGGTTGATGGATAAATGTCAGGATGATCAAATATTTTTGAATTTTTAGGATTTTGAAGTGATTAATAACATTTTGGGTGAGATTTATCCTGGATGTGATAAAGATTTAACTTTCAGTTATACCACGATCGATTATTTGATGAATTCTATAACATTTTAAACTATTTAAACTGAAGGTTTTAGGGATTAATACTTTTGGAGTGACTTAATTTGAGATTTTGTTGTTACAGATGAGGTTTTATAGATTAATTTATTATAATTAATAACTTATTCTAATGATTTAGGTTTTGGTAGGTATCCAAAAACATAATGGAGGAATTGTGAATAATTAATTAATCCAACGATCTGATAAAATAATATTTTATCACTTTATAGATAAAATAATTCTTCTTAGAAATTCATATAATGGAGTAAAAAATTATGTCGAAGCCTATCGATGAAAAATTATGATAAAATTGTTATTATAGAAAGAATGTATCCAATAATTATATTTTATGGTGATCTACATTTTATTCATGAGCCGTCCAATAGGGGCACATGTAATGACCGCCCTATGTCTTTCTTCAACAGTATAGGCACTGGTGACTAGAATCGAGTAGGCATATCTCTCAAATGGGATGAATCAACCTATGTACCTATAAGCTCACACACGTCTATAAGAAAAAATTTCATAAATTTAAAAAAACTAAGTAATCAATGCATGAAAAATGCTATATCTCACAAAAATGTACAAACATGATAGTAAACATGTTCAAAAAAATCCCACAAAATAAAATAGTATGTAACCACATGTCCAACCATTAATTTACGAGGTACTGGGACTGTCATTGAAAATTATGTTGAAAAAAACCTCAGGATGTCTGGTCTCACAAGGCACGACCTTGTCCTTATCTTCTTGGAAATCCATAAAATATTTGATCATCTAAACAAGACATGACATGTATGGGAAAAATCCTATGTAGTGGTGAGTAAAACAATACTCTGTAAGACATCCCAAAGCCCCCAAGGCTTACTATAATTGAAATACCACAAAAGAAAATACTATGAAGGAATTCCAAAAATTAATAACAGAAAGAAAATTCCCCAAAAAATACCACAACAAAAATTCCATGAAGGAATACCACAAAGGAATACCAAAAAGGAAATACCAAAAATGAATACCACCATATAATACCACAATGTAATGCACAGTTAGCTTTACCCAGATATATGCTTACAAAAAATATATCTTGAACATCCATATATACTCAATCCAATAATACACTAAATCTCCAAAATACACATTGTATTCATAAGACACCCAGTATCCATAAGACACATAGTCTTTTTAAGACACACAATCTCTCTATAAGACACATAGTGTATAGTTTAAAAATCCACAAAATTGTTTTCTCAAAGTGCACTCATTCTGGGGGAACTCAATCCTCAACCCATTAGGTCATATAAACAGTCCCACAATTCCCACATAGTATATCTCATAATGAACTTCTCATTGTAAGGATCCCAATTTCATAGAAGGATCATCATATAGGCTGGTGTTTTAAATGTTATGGAAATTTGAAAATTTTAGAAGGGGGTTCAATAGGATAAGGACCGAAAAGTCAGTCAATCCACCAACCATAGTGGTTGACCGTCGCAGTTTACTATGCCACTGTAGTTGACCACACCACTAGCAGCTGCAGCTGCATGACACATCGGTAAACTAATGCTCATGGTCGACATCCACGATCGACCGTGGTCCAGTTTGGCCGCCCAAGGTATACCCTAAGTCCAACACTAGTCTTCCCAGACATGGGTTTTCTGACCAAACAGATGGATTATGACCATAATGGTGGAGTCGACATGCCCCACTAGGTTTAGCCTGCTCTAGTTGGGCTGGACACACATTGGCATCCCGTACCAACCCACTCGCCCGACCCCATCCACTTGCCGGGTTAGTTCGGTTCATGTGATCACCAATTGTGACCATCATCGCTCCATGCGGCCACCCCATCATTTCACGTGATCTCCATGCATTTTTAGCCACTTAAACCCTTACTTTTATAGTCCCCATTCTTCCACTAGTGATTTGATATCACAAAAAAAAAAACTTTGTGATCCTTTGGTCCCGAGAAACACTGAAATGCACACTATTTTTTCATGCATCTAACCCATCAAGAATGATCTCTAATCTCAGTGTTTGTCATCTATACAGAGATAATTCACTATGTATTCTCTCTGTGGACTCCATGATATTATCATGGTTATTATCCTAACCCTGTCTCCCAACATATATCTTCATTTAAATGAAAAAACATTACTACGTTGACATATAATTAAATGTAAATAGACTCGTAGTTTATTTTATTCATTAAAACATTCATAAAAAATTTAATATCTGAACTAAATTGGGAATTGATAGTCATCTATTAGGGAAAAAACCACATTATGAACTCCATAGTGGTCGTAGATATCAAATCTATTTCACCTTTCATAAGTTAAAATGATTTCAAAATAAAATTATTTTATTTAGTAATTTGATTTACTGTTTTATCCAATGTGACTTTTTCTTTACATGACCCGCACCAAACTAGTATAGGTTATGAATAGGATAAAGAATCCATTATAATATTAATTGGTCCATGTGATTTTTGATCCAAGGATCAATTTTAATGATATTACACATTTTTAGGAAGCATTGTGTGTATGCTATAAAATCATAATATTTTTCAACGAATTATTTTGGTAACAAATGGACTCAAAATCACACACTATCTTAGTGTTTGGTCTCATGATTATAATAAATAAATTCTACAAATAAAATAGAGAAAATTAATTTCATCATTCTCCCCACACTAGGTATTTTTTCCCCGAATTCCAAAACAGAGGGCCATTAAAACAAATGTGGGAACTAAGGGCGAATCAGATCCTCTTGCTCTATTATGCTTTCCTAAAGACTCTTATGCTGCCATTTTACATAAACCAAGGGAATAAAAAACCCACAACAGATCCTCTCTTATCAATACTCAAACTTTATTAGGTCCTCTGCAAAAGTCTACTCATCATCGATGTCTATCTCACCTCAGTCAATGACGTGTCACTGGACATGCACATACCTCCTCAGTTAAAACACATGGAATATGTCATAGAAAAAATCTAGGTTTACTGGCTCTGCCTATAGGTACATAACTTTTCCATCTCTATGTTGTACCATGAATTTTATGATGAACCTATGAGTTAGCTTGTTGCCCCGCCTAAATCACTGTAATCCACATTGATGTGGGACCCGAAGTAACACATGGTCTCTTTCTTAGAACACTAATGGCCTATTCCACCTATCATCATACAACTTTATCATCTTTGTTTCGTCTAAATCTACTATTTTATGATCTCAACCTTCTTCGTGGAAACTTTCACCAACACTAGGCCCATTACAGCGGACTCTCCTAGGATAGTCCATCAAATTGGAGACTTATAGGGCCACCCGTACAAGGCCTCTAATGATGCCATAACAATGGTAGAGTGATATAAATTTTAATATTAAAACTACAATAGTGGTAGGTGATCCCCACAAAAATTTTCAAAATCCAACATGCATGCCTGCAACATTTCCTCTAGAGCCTGAATGGTTCGCTTAGTCTATGCATCTGTCCGGGTGTGAAACCATGTGCTCAAGCATAAAAAAGGAAAGAATTCCTCCTAAAATTACTTCCACAATTTTGATTTAAAGTGAACATCATGATATGAAACTATCATCAATTTAACTCCATGGTGTCAAAATAACACCTACACATCAAGCTGTCAATATCTGTCTACTAAACCTTACTCCTAAATATCAAGGAAGTGGGATGACCTAGTGAGTCGATCAATGATGACCAAGATGGTATCATGTCCAATAGACTTATGTGGTAAAACTGTAACAAATCCCATAAATATTCCAGTCCAAATCCATTTTGTAACCTCATTTTGTTGAGTCAAACCTACTAGAACCTAGTTCTCTACCTCGACCTACTGATAAATGAGGCATCTAGAAAAAAACTTTTAAACTCATGTATTCATCCATGGCCAACAAAACTGACATCAGATGTCCTAGTACACCATTGATACACCAAGATATACCACCAAAGGGGATGTATGAAACTCCCTCAAAACATATTTCTACAATGCCACTTGTAATATTGTGCTCCCTCTGAAAAGAACAATGTGATACCAACATCTCGAATATCCATCAAGGGAATTATATGTGGACAGCTGAGCATGTAATGACTCTTAGTCATTATACCCATGTAGTACCTCCCTATCACACTGTAAAAGGGAAGGGGTAACAACCATAAACTAGAGGTAAGCTTCTCCATCCCATTCACAAATCATATCTAAAATTTATCCAACTGATCTAATACATCGATCAAAAAATTAGAACTGGAACTCCTACGGACAGAATCATCCACCATGTTCCCATTTCAAAAAAATAGAGACAATCACAATTACATAGTCATGGAAGAACTTTATCCATAACATATGTCTCAGTTTCACATCCTTCTAAGAGGAGATATACTTGATACACTTGTTGTAAAATTAGACAATAAACAGCTCTCACATTAGGTACTATGAACACATCTTCAATGTGAATACTACAACTTCTAACTGAATATAATGGTTCATGTAGTTATGCTTATGTGGACACAAATGACATGAACCACAACTAATCACCACTTTCCCATGCATTAGGACATAACCAAGACCGATTCCTAATGCATCGTGGAACAATACATACTCAGTACCCTCCTTCACCAATCTAAAGATCGCAGTTCTCATCAAAATTATTCAAAATTGTTAAAAAGTCTCATGGAACATTTATTCCCACGCGAAAGAATATCTCTTTCATGAAAATTATTTCAAGGATGCGGCAACTCTTGATATTTTGAGTATAAAACACTAATAGTACAAAGCCAAACCAAGGTAACTTCGAACCTCTGTAATAATTTAGGGATGCTTCTGTCAAGCACGACATTATTCATCACTAGATCTACTGCATCTAAAGCCACTTAAATGACATGTCACAAAAAACTGGACACTTTGAGAGATTATCATAAATATGGAGGTATCAATGTGTGTCCAGGACTATCCTCATGTGTCTTTAATGCTCCTCCTCAAATGTGGAGTTTACTAGGATGCCATCAATGAAGACCACCATGAATCAGTATATTTATGGATGAAAGGTCCAGTTTAAGAGTCCCATGAAAACATATTCGGATTTCATCATAAAAAACTAAATCACCATGTACACGTCATGTAATTCATAACATTTGAAGAACCTATTTTGTATATCATCTTCCCATTCTTAGATCGTGATAACCAGATCTGATGTCAATCTTCAAGAACCACCACACCCCTTTCAACTGATCAAAGTGTCCATCAAACCTTGGTAATTAATATTTATTCTTCATGGTCACATTCTTTAGCCCCATTATTTAGACATGTAACCTCATGATCACATATACCTTCTTGGAATACAAAACTAGGGAACCCCATGGTGAAACACTAGGTGTCTTGAATCACTTCCTCTCAAACTCCTCCAACTACACCACTTGCTCACAAACCTATATGGGAGATATCTGATTTGTAGGTATAAATATCTATTCCATATATGGGTATATATCTATGTATATGTCTATATCCATGGGGGGAGGTAATCCTAGATCATCCCTAAAAAATATTTCCTCATACTCTACCACCACTACAAAAAACTATGGACTCGGATAATCCACCACACCGAGGGTGAGGCTACCAAACTGATGAGTAATTCGTTTCACCCTCCTATGTGTGATGTCATCCTAAAATTCATGTGTTTCTTTTTCACCAATAGAAGAGAACCTGGTTCCATAATTTTGGACACAACATAATCTCCACCTAAAAGAGTCAATCTGAGCATGAACTGTGTATAACGATTCCATGCCAAGGATGACGTCGTAAGGGATAAAAGCTCTAGTAATAGATCCCAACTGAAACTATTGGCTCCAAGAGGAAGGAAAAACTGTTAGAAAATGTTTTTTATCATCAAATAATCTCTTGTTTGATTCCCTAAACAAAATTGTAGAGTCAAAATTCCTACCATAATATCTATGTCTCAAACATGGTTCATGGTAAGAAAAGTGTGACTTGAACTTATGTCTATAAAAAATATATTTAAGGTTGATAAGTCAATTATTATACATCTAATCATCCCTAGATCCATATGGTTATAACCCTTCATCTCCTATATCTACCCTTGTCCCTATCAACCAGCTCCTTAAGCCTGTATTGGAGAATATGGGGGGAGGTGGTGGTAATAACGTGAACCTATGACCAGTTCATGCCCCCATCCAACTCCACCACCATGTTTTCCACCATGTAGAACACCTTTATACTAACTATACCTCTACCTCAGTTTCCCCTCTACCGTCTACTCATTGGTCATATGATGGGTCTAAAAATCATTTTCCAGATGTCCCTGACTGCTGCACGAGTAACACAATCCAAACCTCTACTAACTCAAGTTTCCCTAGGAGCCTCAAATTGTTGATTCTTTGTGGTGTAACCATATAAAAATCCTATGACATTATTAGTTCCCTTCGATAATCATCAGCTACTTGCTATTGAGGTCTCTACATCATGGTGCCTACTGGTAGCTCCGACTATTAGTGCCTGCTCCGCTAGAAGTTACTCCACTAACATGGATCACTAAATTACCCCATCATAAGTAGGAATGATATGGGATATCCTTGACTCCATGATATCTCAGTGTAAGGCATAAATGATGGATGATCATTCAATAACAGGTCTCATAACAATTCCATAGAGTAGCAAAAAAGATCGGTAAATCACTCTCAATACTCTACCATAGTCTGACTTCCCCTCTATAGATGCAGAAGCTTCTGTATGCGCACCGACCACAACATTTCCGAAAATAACACCCCTCTAAAATGACTCTCAATGTCTTACCAAGATATATTCATATCATCATGTGTCTAGGTCCCTATGATCCACCATCACCTGAAAAAATATCACATCTTGTACTGTCATATGGTCAGAAGGCGTCCTCACAAGGAAGAATACACAAGTAACTTCCTCCACCGAATCCTCACATTCCTAGGGGCCTGGCTCACCCCAAAACCTAGGATTTTAGTGCCTCTAAAATTCATGCAATGTCCTCAGTCTACATGCATCCTTAACTATTAGGGATGGTAGTATCTACTTATCAATCGGTGGTGGTATAATTGGAAACACACATAAAGGTTCCATCACAGATACATGCCCCTATACCAATGTCTCATCACTGGGTGGATCATCCTCATGATCACATTATGGTATCCTGGATGCATTGTTTTGGGGAGTAATCCTATAATAATAAAAGATCAACCACATTAAATAGATTATATACGGTGAGTTAAATCCTAAAGAACATGGAAGACACAACCCATTCCTTCATGATGTTTGTTCCATTATTTTTTATGAAACCATTTTTTATGTGGAATGTCTAAAATTAGGCTCTCATAGTCTTGCTGTATTGATGAATTGGGAACCACATTAATACTAGATTCCCTGGGCTAAAATCCAATCTCAAAACATATAATACATTTTCCTTAAACCAACCACATTTTCTACATGTCCAAAAGTAGAAATGACATCATTTTATATAAATCTGTCACGACCTATCCCATCTAGGCCCGTGACATTACTATCCTAAGCCAGCCTCCAATAGGTTATGGGAAAGGGACTACCCCCAATTATTCATATCCCAAAAATGGGATTCATTGGCTTATGTTCATTTTTTCATGTAAACATATCCATACCAAAAATGCTGAAATGTAAAAAAAATAAGTAAAAAATGCATACAAACAGCTATATCCCACAGCAAAAGTACAAAGAAGATAAAAACAAGGAAAAAATAATCCCACCAATAGAAAAGAGTCTACCAGAACATGTCCAACCTATATAGTAATAGGTATTAGGACTGTTGTATGTAAAGATACTTTAACACACCTTATCATGTTTGGTCTCACAAGGAACTACCTGGTCGTGGCCTTCCTGGAACTCCTTCGAAGAGACGATCATCAGGAGAAGACACAACATGTGGGGGAATATTCTTGCAGGGGTGAGTAAAAAAATACTCAGTAGTACACCTTGAAACCATAAAAGAATACCACAATGTAAATACGATGAAGGAAATATCTTGAAGAAATACCATAAAAGAATAACACAAAGGAAAACCCATGAAGGAATAACAAAATGGAAATACCATGTAGGAATAAAACCAAGGAATACCATAAAATAATTCATAGTATTCTCTACCCAAATATATGCCTGCATAAAATATATCAATAACATTCAGATATACTCAATCCTATAATACAAAAAATCTCACCAAGACACAAAGACTATATAAGATGCATGGTCTCTATAAGAAACATAGTTTCCATAAGACACTTAGTCTTTATAAGACACTCCATCTATTTATGAGACACACAGTCTCTAAGTCACATCCAACCACATAATTTTTTTCTCAATTGGAACTTGTACAAGTATAACTCACTACTCATGCCATTAGGTCAAACCTAAAATACCACAAAATACTCTATGATATATAAAAATGACCATCAATTTTTAACGGTCCCAACATGATAGATGGATCAAAAAATAAATGGATAGGTTGATTGTTATGGAAATTTAAAAATTTAATAAGGGCTTCACTAGGACATGGACTAAAGGTGGATGTCGAGCTCCAAGTCTGGCCATGGTTGCACAACCGCTAGATCGATCACGGCTCATTGTCCACTGACACAGTTGACCATGGCTCGGTCCTGCCATCTTAGGTCTAACATTGGTTTGCCCTGACCTGTGGGATCCATCCCAACCCATCGGGTCATCACCCCCCACTGGACCCATCCCACATTGACAATGCCCATCCCACATACCCAGGTCGAATCATCATGTCATCCTGACCTACTCCCCTGACGTATTCTACTTGTGGGGTCAATCCGTATCATAATGTATCTTCAGAAGAATCCCCACCCCTTCACCCCACACACCGAATCCCATGGATGCCAGCCACATCCATGGATGGAACGTGCTACATGGAACCGAAAGTGTTGTGCCACCTTTCTTCCTCAGTCACCTTCCTTCTATATTCCCTTGTTCTTCTTTTGGTGCTCCGGTCTCTAAAATTAAAACACCTATGTGATCATCGGGTCCTGAACTACACTGATTCTACCTCTATTTCTTCTTCCCTCCAATGTAGGGGCCTGATCACATTTAATGAATCCCATCAAGGCATGATATGATGACGAAGATTCCATGGTTATGAATGGAATGAATGGGGGAGATAAATTAAAAGAGCACCCTAATAATTAAATTTTTTCTTTTTTTCATGTCATCCTAGATTCATTTTTATTTGAAGGATAATCAAAGAGGATAAATAAATCTCTTGATAATCCCGCAATAATGATTGAACCTCAAATAAATATATTTTTGGATTGAACCGTGCTCATAATGAAAATAATAATAGGGAAGAGAAATAAATTAACGAGGATTGATTTCTATTGGAGATCAATCAAGAATGATATGTGATCTCGGTATTTTTCAGTGTTGTCATGAGAATTCTAAAAGTATTATCTCTTGGGCCTCTAGGGAATTTCATGGGTTATGAGCCTAAACCTAGGTCCCTATATATATACTCTATTAAAGGTAATATCTTTATTGTGTCAACATAACATTAAAATAAAATAAACACCATCTTTTTTTAATTCATTAACAAAATCCATAAACTAATTTGCACATCTAACCCCCACCGGCTAATGTGAGGCCTTATATAGGGAAAAGACCACATTCTGAACTCAATGATGGTATCATATTTCTATTCTGTTTCACCATTCATGAATTATAAGGATTTTAATAAAAAATAATTTTTTAAAATAATTTTATTTACTATTATTTCCTTGGTGACTTTTTTTAAGATAACCCACCCCAACCAATGTTAGGCCGCACCTATGTGTATAGCCACCATTCTGAGCTCAATGGTTATCTTGTATTTCAAATCTGGGAATACATTAAATAGATATTCCAATTTCTTATGAAATATTCACATGTGAAATTAATAAATTCACATATATCAATGACTTATTACTAGCACAGTAGGCCTTGGAATCACACACAGTCTCGATGCCTACATTCATAATTTTCCTAAATAATTTCTGAAAATATAATTGGTAATATATAAGTAATTGAAATTTTACTTTTTATATAATCACTCATAATTGAAAAAAAATTCCTTAAATGAAATGTTTATATATATAACATCTTTTTAGAAGAATAGATTTTTTCACACATAAAAGATTTATGCCATTGTGGTCATTGAATTTTTTTTCGTTCTATTTATTAGGATCAATAATCTATATCAATCACCATAATTATTTATTATTTTCATCAGTGACAAAATCATAAAATCATGATAAAATTTTCCACTTTTCTTTTATAGTTATGTGTTATTATGGATGACATTAATGCTAATATTTCCATATTATCAAAAGGATGTTCAATTAATAATTATGTTGATGTGCGAACTCAAAAATATGTATTTCAAAATGAAAACAGAGTGATTTTGGGGAACATGTTCAAATTGAAAGGATGAAATTTATTTAATTTTTTAATAATGTAACAACCTGATATTTGAAAAGATGAAAAATATAATATATAAAATATATAACATGAATAAATAACTGAAAATGACACAAGAAATTTATTTTTTAAACATAACCATTATTACACCACCATTAAATTTCCATGAATTAATATTAAAAAATAAATTATGAAAATTATATGATTGGCACATTTATTAAATATTATCCAATGTTAAATATTGATTAGAAAAAAACAAATATAATTTTAAACTAAAAGAAAATATATTTTAAACAATTATTTTTACTCATATATTGTAATTTTGTAATTATTAATAAAATTAATCACTATTGATGGATAACTTTAATTATAGTTATATATTATAAATTAATTAAATTGTTGAATAAATTGTGTCATATTTTTTTTCTTTAGGATGACTTATGAATAATCATTGTTTTATGCTTAAAATTAATTTTTTCTAAAAAATGATTTCATCTCATTTCGTGGAATTATTTTGAATGTTATATTTTCTAATTTTATGAAAATTATTATAAAAATATAATATATATTTTTAAATAATAATTAAAAAAATATAAATGGGTTATTTTTTTATAATTGTGTCTAATGATTATTTGTTTGTTGAATAGTGAAAAATACTAATTTTATAAAATTGATATATAATTTGCTGAATTTACAAATTTATATTTTGAATAAAAACGTTTTAATTTTAACATTAGTTAAATAATATCATAAATAATTTTTATGTTGATTTATGTTATAAATTTTCTTATTCATTTTCAATATTTTTGGTTGGAAAATAGATTTTTTTGTCACTTTTCCATGTTTACCATTCTATTATATTCTCCAACTTCTATGAATTGAATTTTAAAAAATGGATGGAATAGTTTAAATCAAAATAAATAATATTATATAATAATTTAATCTTGAAATTTAATACTGATTAATAGTAAAACACCAAACATAATTTCTACAATTAAGATTAAAATTGGGTTTCAAGGTGGTTAAACATGGAAGATAAGGGTTAAAATTACATATAAACATTTATAATTCCTATAATATAGACATATTTAGACCATATATTACCAAAAGATATATGATGATCTATTTTGGTTCATTTTGGAATGGGAGAAATGTGAGTACAAATTTTTCCATTTAAAAAATTTAATGTTGTCATTTTCCTAATATATAAACTGGATCCCACTCGTTATCCACATCACGAATAGGAATACTATTTTTAAATACCATCCTATATACCTTCATTACATTCCTCTCCATTATCTTATAGTCCTTTTTAATCAAAAAAATCAGAATAAAAATTAATTTTTCCCGACCCATCCACCAAGGCCTGTGCCATGACTACCCCAAGTCCGCCTTCCATAGGCCAGGGGTTGGCGACTAGCACTGAAAGAATTATTTCCTAAAAGGGAAGGCATTTCCATTATAACCTGTAAACTCACACAAACCAAGAACACAACAGGATATGAACACAAGTAAACTATATATTAAAAAGAGTGTATACAGTATGAAAAAGGGCCAGAATAAAATCCCAACTGGAAATTAGAAGAAAACTGGAAAGCACAGGTAAACTAGAACAGCTCCTATGAACACCTGAAAATGATCCTACATGAAGGGTAGGTATAGATCTCAAATATTCATCTCTGTGGTACGTCTCTTCTAATGTCCACCTCCGAGCTACCTCCAGTCCTGGTACCCTCATCTACAGTCTGCGTTGTACGTCATCTCCACCAAACACAATAAGGTGCAGCCATAGCCCATGCATGGGTGAGTATTATGATACTTAGTAGGGACCTCCATACCCTCAAAGGTCTCAAAAAATCATCCAAGGATAATCCAAAAATCATAAAAACAACAAAAAACCCCACTTAGGTATATTCCCATACATATACCTAAGTTGTCGGGTAAACCCATCTCAATCATCAAGAATCAAAAGGCCCAAATCAAAAGCCCAAAGCTCAACTATCCCACGAATGAAAAAATACCATGAAGTTAACACCACATGTGTAGGTACCAGAAAGGTAACACCACATAGAAGAATACCACATAGGTAACACTATGAAGGTAAGTACCATAAAGGTACACCACACAGAAGAATACCACGTAGGTAACACCACGAAGGTAAGTACAACAAAGGTACGCCACTCATAATAATACCGCATAGGTATCACCATAAAGGTAAATACTAATCTCACATCATGTTTATCTTAGGTTTAGTAGTAATAATGATTAAATGCATCTACTGAATCATCTTAATCTGTTGAGAGACACACCCATGTAGGATCCTAAATCATCAGACCCATGTAAGATCCTAGTACAACTGACCCACATAAAATCCTTGAGTATTCCCACATGGATTATTATTGCAGATCCAAGCGTAATACTGAAACGCAGACCCATGTAGGATCCCAAATCACAGACCCATGTAGGATCCCAAGACACATACCCATATAGGATTCCTTTCTCATATTACAGTCAACTACATGGTTCCCATAGTAAACTCGCTTGATTCTAGGAGGGTCCGCTCCTCAAGCAATAGGTTGATACTCCACCATCCATAAATTCCCATGAAAATGTATCTCAAAGGACCTCCATGTAATATCAGTCTCAACGCAACAGAAGATGTGCCAATCATACGCTTTGTCTATAATTTATTGGCCATTTAGTCCCAAGGGATCGGTTGGATTCGTGTTCAACCCAACCCATCTGTACCACAACATTATCCAAAACTCAACTGAGGTATACCAAAAGGACCATTTCAATCAAAGTTTTCTTGCACTGCAGACAGTTCGTTAAAGGGGTGCCCATAGCTCAATTTATGGACAGAAGAGTTAAAAGGGGTTGAAGCTACTCCAGGTCCAGTCCGACCCAGTCAGACCGACCTAGCCCGACCCCATTTGGGCTGACTCAGATCGGGCCCTGGGTCCAACCCAGTCCACGCTGGGCAGACCATTGACATATTCTGTCCTGCGGCCGGGTGGCCTCGTAGTGGGTTCCGCCCTAGCTGCCACCCAAGGGGGAGGCTCCCCTTGGGTACCCCAAACCGCTATGTCATTTGGTTTGGGTAGCCGACCGGTAGGCACCACGGGGCACCGACTTCTGGAACGCTGGACCAAGGATCCCACTCGGGTCCCCGGCTAGTCGGACGACCATCCCTCCATCACGACCCGGTTGTGTCCCACGCCAGCCCCTTCGGCCCACAATGAGTCGGCCGCCCACCATAGCCATTGTGGCCTCATGCCATGGCACCTACACGCTAGGCGGCGGAGAGGCGCATCACCGCCCGTGCTCTTCCAAGGGCATGGGCCGCGACCCTTCTCTGGTGGCACGACCGTGCGTCCGACATCGTCGTGGTTAGCCGATGTGCCAACTGCCACTTCTGAGCCCCACCAGTGTCGGTCGCCGACGCGGGTTTCTAGCGACGTTCCTCACATCCCCAGGTGTGACCTGCTAGCCCAATCTTCATTCCGAAATATCCCACACTTGTCTCGGGGCATCACCATCGATTCAAGACCATCAAAATTCACAAAGTTTGCAGAGAGGTCAGACCGTGTTCATTTGGACCACACTCTCTACGTTAGAATGATAGCAATCAACATAGATGTTCTTAATTCAAGAAGCATGTCATGAACCGGGTAATGGTTATTCAAAAAAACATTCCCTCCCTCGATTTCTCATTGGAGGTTTCACGGGACAAAGTCAGTGAAGGTGATGAGGGTGCAAATGATTGTCGCTTCCGCAACATGCTTCCGAAATCAGGCTCCTACATCGTCCTTTTTCATGATTCTATAGTATGATATTCATTGGATATGGCATTCTTCATTTGGAAGAAATGTTTCTCCAATGTTTCCAAACTCTCACATTTTCCAATTATTTCTAACATGGGAAATGTGGATCCAACATATTAAAAAATAATTCTAAAAATCGATTAATGTTGGTGCAATTAATTAATTAAAGATGGAACAATTAACCATGGATATTTGAAAGTTTTTCCCACATTAAGAGGTGTTCGGGTGGTCCCCACCACCATGCATTCAAATGGTATGTATCAAATAAAAATAAAAATTATTGTTTTATTTTTATTGTATATTTTTTTTATAATCTCCCCTGACAAATAGAAAAACTAACTTTCACCCTTAACCAATTCTGTTCGAGGTGAAGGTACTCTTAAGGGAATATCAGTGCTGTGAGTTCAACGATGTCCTTATATTTCAATTCCATGCTCTAATTCAAATGTTACAAAAACGACTCTCGCACGTTTACTAAACGTAGCCACAAAAAGTTCTGAAATTCATTCTGGGAACTTTGTTCCTTGGATTCACACGGCATCAATTTTCATGGACTCGTAATATTCCCATATAATTTAATGCATTACATGGAATTTCGGGGTCATTACATTTTCCACACTTTAGGTATTTGTATCCTCAAAATCCACATCACAAAAACATGGAAAAAAAGTGGGGGTACTGAGAACGAATCTGTGACTCCCGCTCTCATGTGCTCTCTTAGAGGATCTCATGCTACCAACGTACACATACCACAGGTATCTATTTCCCATGAAGGACTCTCTCATGTTCATCCTCAATTTCCACTAGAACCTCTATAAACATCTCCCCATCGTCGATGTCCAGCTCACCCTAGTCAATTATGTGTGAAGGGTCATCCACGTATCTCCTCAGCTGGAATATGTAGAAGACATTGTGCACCCAGTGAAAC
Source organism: Viscum album (assembly GCA_963277665.1). Taxonomy (NCBI): domain Eukaryota; kingdom Viridiplantae; phylum Streptophyta; class Magnoliopsida; order Santalales; family Viscaceae; genus Viscum; species Viscum album. Next base: position 454,782,273 of record OY728137.1, read on the forward strand.
TGAAGTGGAATAGCTATGCAGTAATCCACCTCACCAACTCTGTTAAGGACTTGAAAGGCTCCGATGAACCACAGAGATAACTCCCCACCCTGACCAAATCTATGAAAACCTTGTCGAGGTGAGTCCCGTAGAAATATGTGGTCACCATCCTCGAAGTCCAGAGGTCTCCGTCTCCTGTCGACATTAGACTTCTTCCTACTATGTGCAGTCTTTATCTACTTTTGGATGATCTGAAGCTTCTCCATGGTTTCCTATGCCATCTTCAGTCCCACGAGTGCATACACCCTTGGATCAGACCAACACATAGGCGATCTGCAATGTCAGCCGTACAAAGCCTCTAATGGTACCATCTCAATGCTGGAGTGGTATCTATTGATGTATGCAATCTCTAACAAGGGAAAGTGATCCTCCCAACTATAACTGAATTCGAGGATGCAAGCACGCAACATTTCCTTGAGGTTCTGAATGGTCCACCTAGTCTGGCCATCCATCTGAGGATTGAAGGTGGTGCTTAAACAAAGCTGTGTCCCGAAAGCATCTTGCAACCCATTCTATAACCGAGAAATGAAAAATGCATCACGATCGGGGACAATCATCATGGGTACTCCATGTCACATCATAGTCTCTTACACGTAGAGGCGACCCAAGATCTCTTCTACACCCCGATCTCTGATCGGTAGGAAGTGGGCCGACTTGGTGAGTCGGTCAATGATCACACAAATAGAATCATGCACCCTGGATGTATGTGGATTTCTGGTCACGTTGTCCATGGATATCCTATCCCACTTCCAATATAGGACCTCTAATGGCCAAACTAAGCCTGCTAGTACCTGATTCTCCGCCTTCACTTGCTGATATGTGAGGCACCGAGAGACAAACTCTGCTACTACATTCTCCATTCTCGGCCACCTGTGCTTTCGTCGTAGGTACTGGTATATCTTCGCCACTCCAGGATGTTCCGCTAGAGGGGATGTGTGGATCTCCCTCAACACATTCTCCCATAAAGCCACTGGTACCTTGGTATGTACTCAGAAAAGGATGACGTGCTCCCCACATTCAGAAAATGTAAAGACCCGAAATTTCTGTAATTTTTTTTTTGTAAATTCATGGGATTTTTACAAGTCCATGAAAATTTAAGGCACTTGATTCCGAGGATCGGTGCACCCGGAATCAATTTCTGAAGCTTTTTTTGGTTTTGTTTAGTAAACGTAAGAGAAGGATTTTATAACTTTTGAACCGGTGCTCAGAATTGAAATATGAGGGCACCGTTGAACCCGTATCCCCGATATTCGCTTATGAAGACTATCACCTCGGCGACAGTTGGTCGGGAATGAAAGTTAGTTTTTGGGGTTTTTAAATAAATTAAATAAAAATAAGGTGATAAATTATTTTTATTTTGTGGTGGTTAAAACCTCCAGGAGGAGGTTAGAGGTGGGGGCCACCACACCATAACCTCTCATGAGAGGTTATGGTGGTGGGGCCCACCCGCACATAACCTTCCTTGGGAAGATATCATTTTTGGGGCCCACACAGGCTCTAAACCCCCTTTAACCCCCCATTTATGTGGGACTAAACTCTCCACCTACCCCACTAATTAATTTTTCCAACCCTCTCAATTAATTAATTAAATTTATTCACTTAACTAATTTAAAAACCCATTTGAATTCTTTCGAATTCATTGGCCAACAAATTAAATAATGGGTTAACATAAACCATTGTATTTGGTTGGCAATTATTTTGGTGGAGCCACGAGAGAGAGAACTTGGAGAACCCTAGGAGAATTATCTCTCAATGAAGAACATGAATAACGACTCTTCATCATCCACCAAAGAGCAACGAACTCTTTCTTTGATCTTCGACTGAGCCAAAAGAGAAGGAGCTGACCACGAAGAATGTCGACGATGCTTCTTCCTCGGTTTCCTACACTGGATGCTTCCTGATGTCAACAAATCGATGTCTACCATTCCTCTCATTCCACCGTCAGCGTTCGAAAAGCGAGGTAGGGGTTGATCTATGTATGAGTTTTACCCTCTATTCTTCATCTTTCAAATTATGGATTGCAATCTTCATATTGATATCACCATAACGAGGAGGGCACAGACCGCACAAACACAGCCCGACCCTCCCCCTTTGTTCTATAATGCTTCATGACGTTGGTGGTTGTGCAACATCACTGCCGAAAGAATGGACCGTGGTGGAGATACGCAATCGGCATTGGGTCGGCCGCGAAGAATATCGGCAGCGCAAGGGCCGCATAACCGTCGCGCCACCCAGGTTAAAGGGCCACGGCGGGGAGGGCTGCGATGGTCGGGTGGTGTGCGCAGTGTCGTCCTGTCGTGAAGAGGACCCGGAGGCCGGTGCCAGGCTGGGCTGCAGCAGAAGGGGTGCGGCGCTGTCGCACAGCGTTGAGCAGCAGTGATCCGCGACCAGGGCGGGCCGCGACAGAGGAGAGGGAGCGGCTGGCCGCTCAGCCAACCGGGAGGAGCGGAACCCAGATGGTCCCGCGTGATTGAGATCGGTACCAACTAGAATTAGATTAGGTCCCCACATGAATATCTAAGTCGTTCAGGAGCCAAGGGTGCGCGGATTCCCCTTGGCCGCGGCTGAGGCGAACCCCCAGTGGGCCGCCGGGCCGCCCGACCACTAGGTCGCCAGGCCAGACCCAGCACGGGCCGGGCCCTCCAGCGCGGGTCGGGCCCCCACTGGGATAAGCCGACCTCACTCCGGGCCGCCCCCATGGGCCGGGTCGGACCCACGGGCCGGGACGGGCCGTCGGGCTGGGTCGGACCCACGGACCGGGTCGGACCCTAGTCTAGACCCGTTTGACCTGAAATCACTTTTTCACCCATAACTTGGGCTAGAGGTGTCTGATCGACGAGCTATCTGCGATGACAGAAAGATTAGAATGAGAAGGTACATTTTTCATACCCTAGTTGAGGTTGGGACACCGTTCGGATAAGGTCAGTTTGGTCTGAACCTAGAACCCAATCGGGCCCCTGGAACGGAGATGCCAATAACTCACAGACCCGCCGTCTGATTGATGCGTCGTCTATTTTATTGAGATCCCTATGACAAGGCAGAACATTGAAATACTTCTTATTGGGACTTCGTGGTAGTTGGAGTATCGATTAGTAGCTTGTGGAGCAGGTCATCCTAGAGACGAGCGAGCAGAGTACATAGACCTAGTAGCTGGCTGATACCTGATGACTTCTGACCTTTTGACTCGGAGTGTTCCAACTAGCCTAGTGGGGAGGACCTCTGTGTGACGCAGTAGACCCACAGTGGCGAGTGCCTCTATGTGATGCGATAGTCCCATGGTACTCGACAGGAGGATTACTTCAGTAGGCTACTAGGGGGAGCGCCTCTATGTGAGTGCGACAGACCCACAATGGGGAGATTCTCTGTGTGACCCAGCAGACCCACGGTAGTCGACAGGAGGAGTACCATAGTAGTCCAGGAAGGGGGAGGCGCCTATATGTGACGCGGAAGATCCAATGTACTCGATAGAGGAGGGGTACACCATCACCTGAGGTTCCTACAGTGTGATTAGTGTTGTTACCTAATACTACCCCTAGAATAAAATACTAGTTTGAGCTAATTCAATGACATTTGTGTTTTCCTCATGATTGAGATGAGTTACTAGATAACATAGTAATATGTATGGGAATATACCTATGTTATTGTTATCAGTTGACTTCATACTTTTTGGTTATCCTTGATGGATTTTGTGAGACCTTGAGGGTCTTGGGGTCCCTACTGAGTATCATTATAATCACCTATGCATGGGATATACCCACACCTCGTTGTGTTGGTTACAGATGACTGAAAATGCTGATCGAGGCATAGAGTAGCAGGACTAGTGGATACCCAAAGGCGGACCACTCAGCGAGACAGTACACGGAGCAGACGGACAGACATTGAGTGCTGAGGATGCCATCTGTACCTACCCTTCTGATAGGAATCCAATAGGATGACCCAATATATTCTTTACTTCTTCTTTCAGTTGTACTTGTAATTTTCCATTTATTTTACATTACTGTTGGGATTTATTTCTGTCCCCCTTTACAAACAACACCCTCTTTTGTATTCAATTTTACATGGTGTTGTACTTATAGTTTCTTAATATGTTGTGTGTGTTTAGGTTATAAAGAAAATGACGTCCCAGATTAGGGATTTATGCATTTGGTTCTAGTCACCAACCCATGGCCTATGGATGGCGAGCTTGGGGTAATCACGATATGGGCCCCAGGGGACGGGTCCTGACAAATTTGTATCAAAAGAGTCGGTTCTACCACTAACCTTAAGACTCTGATCATTATTTTATGTGAAGAAATAGTGATAAGGGTACTATGTGTGGTTTTCAGTTCAGGGAGTCTAGTGTTTGAGCGGGCAGCCGATGTATCCATACATGAGGACCCTGAATTCTGATTTCCGACTCAGTGCATGAAAACAAACATTGCGTGTGCATTTACAAAAGTATTCCTTATGTCATATCAACTAGGTCAGCTCCCCAGGTATAATATTTTGACCATGTCACAACTGTTTATTTCAGGATGCCTCCTCGCAGAGCCCCGAGAGTTGTACGCTCTGAAATCCCACTGATAAATAAGGCATCGATGCAGGGCCCCTTTCTAGTTGAGGCACTAGTGGAGGTACCCGCGGTACTACTTCCCGTTGGGACACTGATGCCACCAACCCCAGTAGTAGACGATGCACGCCGCTTGAGTGAATTACATGATTTCGAGCACCAGACGCTACCCAGGTTCCTTGGAGAGACAGACCAACAGGCGGCTGAGGATTGACTTGATTCTGTAGGGAGAGTTTTCACGCTAGTAGGGACACCAGCTGACTACATAGTGATCCTTTCTGCCAGTCTCCTTTACGAAGCAGTAGGCAGATGGTGGAGCTTGACGCTCTAGGTGCATGTCGAGGCGACACTATTATGGGAATATTTCGAGAGCCTGTTCCAAGAAAAGTTTGTACTAGCCACCCTTCGAGCGGTGCGGATACATAAGATACTTCATCTGCAGTAGGGCAGCATGAGTGTAGCTTAGTACTCAGTGATGTTCACTGACCTCTTGCGCTACTCCACAAATATGGTATGGGACCCATTATTTAGGGCCCGAACCTTCGAGCAGGTGCTCACACGAGAGATCAGGGCATCGATGATCACCCTCAGCATCCCGACACAGGTGGGGGTGTTATAGAGAGCCTTCCTAGTAGAGAGTTTTTTGCTGAACAATCACCAGTAGAAAGACCCACTACTAGTTGACATATAGTGGAGTCTTCTGTAGCTGGCAGTAGATAGATGGCGGAGAGCTTCAAGGGGACCAGACCCACGGGTGGACGACCGCATGACTTAGGATCGGTTTTGTAGGGAAACCGAGGTAGTGTCTTACCTTCCAGGAGCATGCAATGTTAATCATGCGGCGGGCATGGTCACATTACTCGTGAGTGTCCGACCCACCATTCAGATGATCAACAGAGAGTTGAGGGACCTCTCAGGTATAGGCAGAGGTTCGATCGTGGCGGTCCACAGGGCACAAGCGGACATGGTAGAGGAGCTGGTCGAGCAGTTGGCGGTGGATGGTGTTTCAAGGTGTTTCCACCGCCACCACCAGGACGTCCACCCTAACCACATGGAGCAGGTGGACAAGGGAGAGCTCAGCTTCAAGCGGCAGAGGCTTATGACCATGGCACTCCGGAGATGATTTGAGGTACGATATGTGTGTACTCCACCTTAGCTGCAGTTATTATATGCATAGGTTCCAGTCATTCCTTCATAGCCATTTCCCTCGTTCAGAGCTCGGAGATTCCGACAGAGTCGTTGGATCGATATTTACATCTAGAGACTCCTATGAGAGCATATTCGACGATTATGAACTGGTGATGTTAGTGTGATCTTACTTTAGGAGGTGAGATCTTCTACTGGGATCTCCTCGTAGCGGCGTCAAGGGATTATGACGTTATCTTGGGTATGGAATGGTTATCTACAATCCATGATCAGATTGACTTTATTAGGTGCAAAGTTTGGTGTTCCACATGAATTGGACCAGGTTCACCTTCACTGGCAAGAAGGGAACATTTAAAACGTAGGACAGACTTACTCGGTGGAGGTTGTAGCCAATCACTCACTAGTTGGCTTGTCTTACCCTAGGATTAGTTGATGTGGAGAGTCCGACTTACCCTGTAGTGGTGGACTAGTTCATGGATTTTTTCCCTAATGATGTTCCACAACTACCTCCTCGCATAGAGGTGGACTTATACATTGATCTGTACCCTGGTTCTGCACTAATATCTACTCCATCATATTGGATGGATCCCGCTGAGCTACGCGAGCTGCGAGTACAACTACCGGACTTACAGGGAAATGGATTCATCTGGACCAGTGTTTCTCTCTAGGAAGCCCCAATTCTATTCGCTAAGAAGGAGAATGGGATCTTGAGGCTCTGTTTTTAATACCATCGCCTGAACCAGGTGATTGTGAAGAACAAGTACCCTCACCTAAGGATTGGAGACCTCTTTGATCAGCTCAAGGGAACACATTGGTTCTCGAAGATAGTCCTCAGATTAGGCTATCACCAGATCAGAGTTCGAGACAAGGATGTGGAGAAGATGGTCTTCAGGTGTTGGTATGAACACTACGAGTTCTTGGTTATTCTCTTTGGAATAACAAATTATCCAGCAGTGTTAATGTATCTCATGAACAGAAATTTCCATCCTTACCTTGATCGTTTTCCTATGGTCTTCCTTGATGAAATTCTGATCTACTCGACTACTGAGGAGGATCATGCCTACCATTTGTTGGTAGTACTGGACACACTCTGAGAGCACCAACTTTATGGTAAGCTCTCAAAGTACCAGTTTTGTATTTTAGAGGTTGACTTCTTGGGACATGTCATCTCAGAGGCTGGAGTTGCAGTAGATCCAGCGAATATTGATGTTGTAATTGCTTGGGAGTTACCCAAGAGTGTGATGGAGGTATGAAGTTTTCTAGGCTTGGCTGTATAATACCTGAGACTCATTCCAGACTTCTCCAGAGTTGCAGCACCACTATCAGCCTTGACAAAGAATGGGAAACCGTTCATGTGGTTTAAGAGATTCCAGTAGAGATTTCAGAAGGTGGGATAGAGGCGGCCTAGTGCCCCCCATCTTGAGGATTCCATAGGAAGGTGTAGGGTATATAGTCTACTGCGACGCATCAGGGACCAGAATTGGGTGTGTCCTGATACATGAACAAGCAGTGATCGCATATGGTTCCTAGCAGCTGTGACAACACAGGCAGAAATACTCTACCCATGACCTGGATCTAGGAGTAGTGGTATTCTCCTTGAGGATGTGTCATCACTAGCTAATGGAAAAACGTTTTACCGTGTAATTTGATCACAAGAATCTCAGGTACATCTTCTCTTTGAAGGAACTGAACCTGAGACCGTGGTGTTTTCTTGAGTTCCTCCAGGACTATGACTTTGAGATAATGTATACTCTTGGGAAGGTGAACGTTGTTATGAATTCTCTCAACATGAGATATGGTATACAGCTGCTAGGATAGATGATAGTACAGCTGGCTTCCATGCAGAAATCCTTTGTGGATAGGGATGGAGCATCCTATCTATTGACTCTTACAGTCACTCCCTCACTTCTTCAGCGAGTTAGGGAGGCGCAGTGTGGGGACGCAGACTACGAGACATGACGTGCTCAGATATCCACAGGGGCAGGCACCTAATGGATTTTTTGAACTTGGAGATCATTTTATCCTCTTCAGAGGACATACCATGGTACCAGTTGCACATCAGGAGGAGGTGTTGAGGGAGTTAAACACTTCCCCTTTTGCGGTACATCCAGGAGTGGCAAAGATGTATCAGGACCTCAGGCGACAACATTGGTGGCCAGGTATGAAGAAGGCGGTAGCAGGGTTTGTCTCACGGTGCCTCACTTGTCTGCAAGTGAAGGTGAGCACCAGGTTCCATCAGGCTTGGTTCATCCCATATAGGTCCTAGAGTGGAAGTGGGATGCGATATCCATGGACTTCATGATGGGTATTCCATGTACATCCAAGAGTCACGATTCGATATGGGTGATCATAGACCGCCTCACCAAGTAGCCCCAATTCTTACCGATCATATAGAAAGGCTCAGTAGAGAGCTTGGGATTCCTCTATGAGTATAAGATTGTGCATTTACATGGAGTACCTTCTTCTATTGTCCCCGACCGTGATGCACAGTTTACTTCGCGGCTATGGAAGGGGTTGCAGGAGGCTTTCAAGACATATCTTTGCTTGAGCACCACCTTCCATCCTCAGAAGGATGGTCAGACCAAGCGGACCATACAGACCCTTGAGGACATGCTTCATGCATGCATCCTTCACTTTGGTCATATCTGGTAGTATCATCTACCATTGGTGGAGTTTGCGTACAACAGTAGTTATCACTCCACCATCGGCATGGCACCTTTTGAGGCCTTGTATGCTCGACCTTGCCGATCGCCACTGTGCTGGACATACCCAAAGGATTCAGAACTAGTGGAACCAGAGATGGTATGGGCTACCACTGATAAGGTGCATATCATCCAGGAGAGGATTAAGATTGCACAAAGCAGATAGAAGTCATATGTTGATAGAAGGCAGAGACCTCTAGAGTTCGAGGATGGAGACCACGTCTTTCTACGGGTCTCACCTCGATGAGGTATATAGAGATTTGGCTGAGGCGGAAAGTTATCTCTGATATTCATCGGGCCTTTCTAGGTCCTCAGCAGATTAGGCGAGGTGGATTACTGCTTACCTCTTCCACCTCAGTTGCACCAGGTGCACGATGTCTTCCACGTATCTCAGTTGAGGAGATACGTGCATGACCCATCCCACATCAATGACCATGGGGAGTTGTACATCGATGATGGGGAAACTTTCATGGAGGTTCTAGTGCAGATTGAGGATTGACAGGAGCGGGTCCTATTTGGATGGCCGATAACTCTGGTATGTGCTCACTGGCAGCACGGAAACCTCTAGGAGAGCACATGGGAGCGGGAGGCTCAGATGCATGCTCAGTACCACAATTTGTTCCCTTAGTTCAAGTTTTAGCTTATGGGGATGTAAATCCCTGAGGTGGGGAGAATGTAAAGACCCGAAATTTAAATGGAATTTTTTTTCTTAAATTCATGGGATTTGTATGAGTCCGTGAAAATTCACGGAGCTTGATTCTGAGTCCCGGTGCGCCCGGAATCAATTTCTGAATCTTTTTAGGGGTCTGTTCAGTAAATGTTTGTGAGGGATTTTATAAATATTGAACCGGTGCACGGAATTGAAATCTGAGGGAAACATTGAACTCATAGCGCCAGTATTCTCTTAATAAGTATATCACCTTGACGACTGTTGGTTGGGAATGGAAGCCAGTTTTGGGGGTTTTTAAATAAATTAAATAAAAATAAGGTGATAACTTATTTTTATTTTGTGGTGGTTAAAACCTCCAAGAGGGGGTTAAAGGTGGGGTCTACCACATCATAACCTCCATTGAGATGTTATGGTGGTGGGGCCCACCCGCACATAACCTACCTTGGAAGGATAGCCTTGGTGGGTCCCACATGTGCTTTAAACCCCATTTAACCCCCATTTATGTGGGATGAAACTCTCCACCTACCCCACTAGTTATTGTTTCCAACACTCTCAATTAATTAATTGAATTTATTTACTTAATTAATTTAAAAACCCAATTTAATTCTTTTGAATTCTTTGGAAAACAAATTAAATAATGGGTTAACATAACCCATTATTTTTGGTTGGAAATTATTTTGGTGGAACCTTGATAGATAACTTGGAGAACCCTTGGAGAATTATCTCTCAATGAAGAACGCGAAAGAACTATGACAACACTGCTTTTTATTACAACATAAACATGCTTTATTACATAAAACATCACTTGATACAACAAAGAAGATCGAGGGGTTCAGTTTCTTCGGGGCTTAGGATCATTACATAAAAACATAAAACATGAAATACAACATCTTTATTGAAAACTTCCTTTACATGACCACTACATTCCCTCGTACATAGAATTGCAAGAGATAACCTGAGGACATGCATAAGAAAAGGGTGAGCTATAAAGCCCAGTAAGGGAGTACACATGGAATAACATGAGGAGTACAATACATGTTAGACAATAGTCATATCAATAGATCATAAAATAAATATGATCATAAATTCATGATAAAGAATGATAATCATAACATGGAAATGTGGCAACAACACTTAACATAGATTTAGCATGAACCAAGGCTCATTGCACATAAAGCATGAGTAAACCCTCATTGCACATGAAGCACGAGTAAACCCTCGTTTCACTTGAATTAGCATGAGTCAACACTCATTTCACATGAAGTATCATGATACTATACTTTACCCAATGCATTGGAGCACTGTAAGGGTGCACCCTTCTTAAACATTTCATTTCATGTATAAGTGTGCCACATGGATCATAAAACATGGATTCATAAAACATAATCATTTATTCCACGATAAAGGAATATGAAATTCATACATGAAACGTTACAATCAATAATTAAATGTGAATAAAGGTGAATACCCTTTATGTAGTAATGGTAATGGTATTCACTACACAATGACATTGGCTTAGAAAATCGGTGCGATTTCGGCAGTGTAACGACATGACATAAGAATTCATAAAAAAGGTTGATGAGAGAGAAAGGGGTTACTCATCATATTTACATGTAATGGACAGTAATGAGGTCATATAGATACATTTCCCAACAATTGAAATGGAATTTAGATTCATGATACAAAAGTATTGCTTGAATGTAAAAGAAGAGAGAGAAGTTCCTTTCAGAATTTCGGCATAGTAACGGGTGTACATGGGTGGCATTAAATGAGAGAGAAAGGGGTCTCCAATCATTAAAAAAATAATAGGGAAGTATGGGGGAGGTGAGAAACCATACCCCAACATTCATAATTGAAATTAAAAGGGCAATACAACTTAATGAAAATTGACAAAAAATGAGAAAGGAAGAAAAAACCCTTACTTGGAAGTGTACTTCCAAAGGCTAGAGAGAGGCTTGTGGGAGGCTTCTTGGGAGCTTGGGGAACCTTGGGAGGATTCTAGAGAAAGTAGGGCAGAGGTTGGATGAACTCCAAAGAATTTTAGTGAGGAGGAAGTGGGATCTTGGGTGGGTTTATATAGGAAAGGAGAGAGAATACTATATTATTTAGGTTTGGGACCCCTTATATTAAAGTAATCCAAACCCCAAACCATCTCATGGTTTTTGCCCATGGTTTCTGGAAAAGGAAAGAGGAAAACAATATTTTACCAGGCCAAGGTCCGAAATTATTAAAATAATAAGGTTGCTTATGTAGAGGTGAGTCACACTCCCATGGAAATTAATTTTTAAAGGCAAAGTGTTGAATAAGTCTTTAGGGGTTAATTAATTCTTTGAAAAGTAAGTCAAACAAACCCAAAATCACTTTATTTTAATGGTAAAACATATATTGGCCGAAAATAAGGATTATAGTATTTTATTACATCACCATGGTGTCATTATGATGTCATAAAACAGATTATATATTTAAACGATATTTAATTTTTACCCAAAAATTTGACAGTCTCAGAAAATTATGAAATATTCACCGTTGGATAATTTCGAAGTACTGATTCTAGAAATGAAATTTATTTTATCTAAAAAATTTCTAAATATGTTAATTTTCACTTTTAATATAAAAACCAACAATTAACGAAAAATCACGGTTTTTGACAAAAATGGCCTTCAAACCTTAACAAAAATTTTAATTGCACTAATAAAATTATAAGATCATTTATATTTAATAAAAATTAATTTAATATTAATAATAATATTTTATTAAAATAATATTTATTTCAAAAATCCCTTAATTTAATAAAATTGGATTCTTAATTAAATAATAACTAAAAACACCATTTTTACTTTAAAAACTATTTACAATGGATCAAAAAATGACTAGAAATTATATTCATTATTATATACAAAAACAATAATCTACATGAACATAATACTATTTATTTGCTACATAACCCCTTAAAACAGCCGCATAAGACCTAAGGGTAAGGTGTGCGATGGTGACAGACTCTTGGGGTGGCTCAGATAACATCGCTCGAGTGGTAATTTCAATCAACTTCCACTTTTCCTGAAGACGGTCACGTTCGAGCTTGAAATAATGAAGCTCAGCTTGGTCTTGGTCAAGGGAGAAGCTCAAAGACGCCACCTCTTTTCCGAGCTCTGACAAATGGGCTTCGTATTGGGCAATTCTACTGGATGAGGCCATCGCTTCCTTTGTCTGAGTAAAAAAATTGGGTTCGTTAAAGCCTTATATTTATACTAATCATGTGATCACTGTTCTACGGCTATATTAACAATGGTCAAAAATTCTTAACATAAAACCAAAGAAGTTGACATCTTATAAAAACATTTTTTTTATAAAGAGACAATTAACTGGATCAAGAGGGATTTTCCATTAATGAAACTTTGGGTTGTTACAATATTCCCCCCTTAAGAAATTTCACCCTCGAAATTTTCCTTTTCCCACACTAAAACAAATGTGCGTAACTCAGCTTCATCATATCCTTCGATTCGAAAGTTTCTTCTTCATACTTGTGGTTTATCCACAACACCTTGATGAGGGGTATTGTCTTATTTCGTAGAACATTTTCTCTACGATCTAAGATCTTCACTGGTTGCTCCTCATAAGAAATATCGTCTTCCAATTGTACCACCTCGGAAGAGAGTACATGTGAAGGGTCCGGTATGTACTTCCTTAAGAGGGATACATGGAAGACATAATGCACCTTGGCCATAGTAGGTGGAAGTGCTAGTCGATAAGCCACAACCCCAACACGATCAAGAATCTCGAAGGGGCCGATGTACCTTGGACTTAACTTCCCTTTCTTTCCAAACCTCATGACCTTCTTCCATGGAGATATGCATAAAAACAAAATGTATCCAACATTAAATTCAAGGTCTCGTCAACGATTATCTGCATAACTCTTCTGTCGACTCTGGGATGCCTTGATATGCTGCTGAATGGTTTTCACCTTCTCCACCATTTCATCGACCATTTCTGGTCCAAGCAGCTTACGTTCACCGACCTCATCCCAACATGTCGGTGTTCTGCACCATTTCCCATACAGGGCTTCATATGGTGCCATTTGGATGCTCAAGTGGAAACTATTATTATAAGAGAACTCAACCAGAGGAAGATGTTGATCCCATCCTCCTTTAAAGTCCATTGAGCACACTCTCAACATATCCTCAAGTTTTTGGATAGTCCGCTCAGATTGGCCAACGGTTTGAGGATAATAGGCCGTACTGAAGTTCAGTTCAGTATTCAGAGTATGTTGAAGACTCTTCCAAAACATAGAGGTGAATCTTGGATCTCGGTCAGACACAATAGATAGTGGTACTCCATGCAACCTTACCACTTCCCTGATATATATTTGTGCCAGTTGATCCAATGATAAATCCTCTTTAATATAAATGAAGTGTGCAGTCTTTGTAAGACGATCCACAACAACCCAGATTGCATTGTTGCCTTTGGATGTCCTTGGAAGTCCGGTGACAAAGTCCATGGTGATGTTTTCCCATTTCCATTCTGGTATGGGCAATGGTTGTGTCATCCCCTTAGACTTGTGCCTCTCTTCCTTCACTTGCTGATACACCAGGCACTTTGATGTATATTCGGCGATTTCCTTCTTCATATTATCCCACCAAAAGTTTTATCGGAGATCTCAATAAATCTTTGTAGAGACCCGAATCTTGAAGTACATTGACATTATATTACATTTGCAGAATACTTAGTACATAACAAAAACACACACACAAGGATCGTAATAGTTTAGTGTCTTTGGAAACTCGGAATATAATCTTCTAATCCTGGTGAAAGATCTTCAACATCTCCCATATAGATCTTCCTTTTTTTATACCTAAAACCATTCTTTATATCCTGGGAAAAAGTAAACATAATAGGGTGATCTCAAATGCTCAATAAGGGTAAACAAAAGAAATATCAATCACCTCGTATACAAAAGCACATAACTTTTGAAAATCTTAACCTGCAAAAGAGATCATAATTTCATAACATGGGATAAATCAGGGCAGTGAAATGTAATCACAATAATCATAACTTAAAACATTAAACTTTGTGGCATACACACATTATCATAGAGAATCATTTCTTGTTAGTCAAGACTCATTGCCAAGACTATCTTAGTGGACAAAGTCACGTTCTGAACCGAGTCACCCTCGTTTCAGTCCTGTTTCACTGAACCGGTATAACCTACCATTCCAGCCATGTCTATCTCATGAGATATAAAATCTTTACCCAATGCATTGGAGGGATATATATGTCCCACCCATCTCATAATGATACCATTCTTATGTGTGCCACAAAATCATAAATCATACATCATTGCATAACCCATGTAATAAAAATGGGATTCTTAAACAACATGACATCATAAAACCATTCATATAAGATAAAGGAATTCATAAAAATAATTCCATTACAACATAATCAAATCAATGTAATAATAGGGATAGAAACAGAACCCTTTATTTTCTTATATGGAAAATAATTTTGATAAAACACTTGAACTCTATTCTTGAGGAAAATATCCTTTCTACTTCAAAAACACTTTTCCTTTCTTATCATGTCGTAAAATTATAACCTAAAAGAAGTTGATTAAAAATAAACTTGAAAACTTGTAAAGGATGCTTCTTGGAAATAATGTTTTAAAAAATCCATTCATGTCATATAAGTTAAAAAAAGCATCCTTCTCGTACTTTTGCCGGAAAAGTCAAAAAAGTACCTCGTACGAAAAACGACAAAAGATTCCTTTCATATCTTTTACTAAAAACCCACCAAAGGGTAAAATTGGATTTAAACAATTGTAGTTGGATAATATTACATATTGAGGAAACATGGATGTGGATGATAAAATACACCCCAGTAAATACCAAAGTATAAACAATCTCGGACAAAAAATGAGATTGTGATATTTCCCTTACCTTAGGTCTGATTTGCTTCATAAATGTCCGAGCCTCCTATATAATGATTTAAATAATGTCATTGACTTATTAAAGAATCATATTCATTGTTATTATATCATATATGGTTCACTTATGACTTTATATTACCCGATCTTTTGTAAATTCCATGTTAAATAGCGTTTTGGTTAAATTGTTTCATTTGTCGTCCGTGTTTTGACTTGTAATTATTCATATGATTACTTAGATCATGATTACTTAATTCCAGAATATAAAACATGATTTATATATATATATATATATATATTCAGAATATACATATATATAACAAATCAGTAAATGGAAACAAATACACCGTTCATGGAGACGGTAGGCCGTACGTACGCATGAATGCTGTTTTTGTTTCCTTATTGAGTTGAGAGGAATTAAGTGGATGATATACATATATATAAACATAAATCCAGTATCATTATTATGTAATATATTTCATTATTACTTATTATATATACTTTATAATCATTCGTGAATGGTTATAGTGGAGAATGAATCTCATCGCGTCGTGGAGACGGTAGTCCGTACGTACGCACGAGTGATGATATCGTTCTCATGATCGTGGGACTGTATTGGATTGTATGTATACTATTTCAGAATCAATATCACTTTAAAATAATAATATATAGTTATTATTTACACCATTATACCCATCCAAGTAAGGTGGTGGTGGAAAATAGATTTCACCACGGCGTGGAGACGGTATTCTGTACGTACGCACGCGCGGTGATTTAGTTTTCCGTAGGATGGATAGATGGTGAAATAGGATTGTTTCATACTTATAATAACATATCAGTATATTAGTGATACTGATGTTATTACTTCATAATGAAACAACCTAATAAGAATAAGTGGAAGAAGAAATAAAGGTGAAAGAATCGGTAACAGAAATTACCTCTTCTTTGAAGCGCCTCTTTGAGACCTCCTCTTAGGGCACTAAAATTGGTCTCTGAGGGAGACCCGAACCTCTAGGATGTTTCTAGGGAAGTGGAGAAGAGAATCTGTCAGGGGTTGGCCGAGATTGAGGGCTCAAAGTTGTGTGAGGAAGAGAGGGAGGAGGTGCCCTTTTATAAGGGAGGAGAGGGGCACCTTTGGAATTCTTAAAAATACTAATTTATAATAAATCCAACCCCAATTAAAAACCTCCAAAAATGACTCATATTCGAAGGTTATATGAGATAGGGTTGTAATATCATCAAACAATAAAATTTAGACATGTTTGGATCTTATTTTAAACCTTATCATTTTGATTTATCGTTACTTAATCTATTAAGTTTATTTGTGTTAATAAAATTCTAAATTTTAAATTATAAAAATAATTACTTATTTGTTGTGAGATTTCCATACTTGTTTACTTTATAATATTATAGACCATATAATTTTAAATTTATAATTTTTAAATATTTTTGTGATTTTTAAACAATTTTATAATATGTTATTTTTATAAAATAACAATAGTGTCAATTTTGACACTATTCATTTATTTGAATTTAAATAAAATATATACAGATGATATGTTCGAACTAAAATCTTTAATATATTAATAAAAGGTCATATGTATCTATAAAATTAGTGGATCACATTAAATAGTTCATATAATATTTATTTTATTATTTTTAAAACCATTTATTTGGTTTATCTCTTAATAAAATAATTACTACATCATTTTTGTATAATTATTTAATATACTTATTTGTTTCATAAAAATTTAAAATAAAATCCTACGATGAAGATAAATATATTACCTTTCACAATAATACTTTTACTCGAATTTATCATCTTAAAATAACAATATTTAAATTGTTATATTTATTAAATTGTGAAGGTGACAACTTTGGCGTCATTTAAAATAAAATAATATAAGTGTCATAATTGCTTGTATAAGACTCCAAATGGTCAAATATTCGACCATTGGATGCATATAGTTTAAATATACATTACCAATAAGTTTTGGTCAGGGTTTTGTGCCTTTTATGGTCATTATTAGTTTAATAAAAACTATATTCTTGATTTTTCACTAGATAAATAATTTCTGCATCACTATTGTGTCACAATTAATGATAATTATTTAATCCAAAAAATTAAAATAAATTATCATGATGTAGATAATTTTGTTAGATTTCTGGAGATTATTCATGTTTCAAGTTTTATGATGTTTATCACTAAGTTAAAATTATTATACTTATAAGATTTAAGAGAGTGACATGTTGTCACTTTCTTTGGTTTTATTAATAATTAAATTATTTTGATGGTCAAAAGTTCATAAAATGAATCTAATCCGACCCTTAGTTGATATGGGCTTACTTTTAGCAATCAAATAGAATTTTGGCATGTGTTAGGGTAATTTTATAATATTATATTTACCCTTAATTACCCGATGTACCTTTAACTATGGTAAATAAAATTTACCGTAGTTACTATTCATAATTCCCAAAAAATAAAAAGTAGCCAATTAACATAATTTAGACCCACTGATTCCAAATATGGAATACATTTTTTAAAATTCAATACACAGAAGTTGCAGAAATTAAACTAAAATTAATCCCGTTGTCGAATAAAAACGGGTTTTTGTTTAAAACATTGCAAAAGATTGAATTGATTTAACCTACTAATTCAAGGTAAAATCAATGCTAATGACATACATTATATTAAATGGTAAAAATATATTCTATTTATACTTTGAAACCATTAAATATTATAATTTAACCTGATAAGATATTATGATGAAGAAAGTTGTTTTTAATTAAAATATAGCGTGTTTTTACTATTCATTAAAATATGAAAGTTATCGGAAAAATATTAAAACTTTATCTAATGTAAATTTTTATATCATGATTCAAAATAAGAATTTTATTTTGTCAAATGGAACATATAAACATGTCAAAAACTATATTTAAAGTGGTTGCGCCATCAAAAGGCGGAAAAACTGCATTTTTTTAAAAATACTTATTTTACCCGAAAAATTTATTTTGTTCTTATACCATGTTCTAGAAAATGTGTAAGATGAATAATAATGTTATAAAATTAAAAATTTAGTTAATACTATTTATAACGGCTAGTTTATGACAATATTATAATAATATATCATTGTTTATTAAAACCCGGTATTGCGTACAACACACGCTATCGAGGAAGGTCGCGATTGCGTGTAATGCAAGCCAAGTCAGGGTTGCATGTTGTGAAAGAATCCTTCGTTGTTTCATATAACAGAATCCAACCATATTTCATTTATACATTGAATATATATATATATACACTCAATGTTGCGTAGAATAACTATTATCAAAATTGTGTGTAACACGGTCCAAGAATAGTGTTGCGTATACTGCAAGCTAATACGGTTTTGCATATAGAGCAAGGTAATCTTGGTGTAGAATACAACACAAGACATTAATGAAATTAAAATAATATTTTTCATAAAATCTCGGGGTGTTAAATTCTACCCCCCTTAAAATGAATTTCACCCTCGAAATTCGTCGGGGTTATAAATATTTTACTACTCGAAAGTTTGTTTAATAGAAACCCACATCGTAAAAAGGAATACCAAAACCAATCTTTAAAAACAAAAGTATAAAACGTAACGATTACCCAAATAAACTAATCACGGGGTTTCCACATAGGTGAAAATATGGATATGGAAGAAAAATCTAACCATCATGTTCTGATGGAGAGTGGTAGAGAACATGGTTATGGAAAAGCCAACAATCACAAATCCATAAATTTGTGACGATATAAGGTACCATCTGATTAATCAGATATAAGAGCACTAGGACAAAATTTTTGGTTTTCAAGATTGTTTCCCTAAAGTTGAAGAATTTGAATTAGAATAAATACTTACTTTATTTTGGTACAATCTCACTGTTGTTCGTGCCTTGAACAATTTCTACTTCATCTCTTAAATAAATGAAGTTGAATTTATTATTCGTGAAGTGTTAGCAGATCATGTGATAGAATGACGGGTCATTCCATCTATCTCAAACAAAAGGTTAGCAAAAGTTATTAAATATAAATAAGTCATTCTATAGTGAGATTAATCATATATGTTTCCTAAAATGGACTTATACTTTATATATCACACTGCTTAATATAATAAAACTAGTTTCTACTAAACAGGGACTTCCTGTAGGCCAGTGGTAGGTGATAAAGGCCAGTCGCACTTCGGTTGTGGGTTCGATTCCCACAGCCATGTCCGACGTGATGGGCTGTCGCCCGTCCTGCAGGTTTTCCTTTTTCTAAATCTATATTAATATAACATCCCATCAATAATATCGAAAAACGTTTTATCCTAACTTATGTCCAACATAATCCATTCTAATCTTTAGGCTTATCTAAAATACTTCGGTCCAAACTCATAGTATAAAGAAAATGATTGCTTGAAATGTCACAGAACAATCACGTGAATTCCATCATTTATCCCTCATATATCATAAGATATGTCTTGTTGGTCAAATTACAAACATTTGAATACCTAAATCCTGTATTCTCTTGAAGAATGAATACCCATTGAACCTTAGTGAAAACATAAATGCTATCAGAAGTTAACTCATTTAACATACCAAAATCCAAAAATTCTATATACTCAATCCATTACATATCATTCTCCTTATATCAGTCATAAGCTCATGAATACTATCAAACATTTAATTTTCTCCTTGTCCCTTCATTATGCGCATATCATCTACATTCCAAAAATATCTGAATAACCTTTTATGGATATTGGTAACATTAATCATACACTTTCAAAACTCAAGGAAAGACAATAGTGTAACAATCCTTAGATATCTCTTTATTCCATAGTACTATAAGATTACATTACACATGATAAACATGTAATCATTCTACTACATTCTTAAACTATTGACTGAGCTTCAACAATTCTTTCATCTCACATATCATTTGTAGTCTCTTCATCATCATCCACATAAATACTACCCATACGACCATACTGATTCTCTTCATGAGACTTTCCCTTAGGGCATTGGTTTGCATAATGCCCGTACATTCCACATTTAAAACATTTAACCATTGTTGATGTCGTAGCAATACCATTATCCTCATCTCTGGTGTTAACTGAACCTTTTCCTTTGCACTTACTGGATTTGTGTCCTTCTTTTCCACACCCAAAGCATCTTCCAGTTCCTTTGAAACATTCTCCTTGATGCCTCTTCCCACATGATTTACATAGGGGAAATTGAACTTTATTTCCTCTATGATCATCATGAAACTCCATATTTCTCTTATTAGCCGAGTCAGGAAACATACCAAATTTTACTTTATTGATCATATTATGAGATTGCTGATTCGGCATAATAATGATGTTTGGACTTCCAAATCCCATTTCATTTGATTTCTCATGAAGAATATCATTCCATTGTCCATCATATCCTCCATTATCGTGAATCATCTTGTTTCCATCCATTTTCTAAAACCCAAAAAGAATAGTGTGAGAGGAAAAAAATCATAATAAAGGGGGAGTAACTTCAATATCTAACATCTTTGGTTTAATCTAATATCGTTACCATAGTTCTAGGACTATATACTATACGTATACTTATCCTTAGGGACATCCCTAGACATACCTTAGAAATGTCTCTAGGGATCTCACTAACGTTTTCGCATCCTAGTCTCCAAAGGTTGACTAAACCTTTCCTCTGATACCAACTGTAGAGACCCGAATCTTGATGTACATTGACATTACATTAAATTTGCGAAATACTTAGTACATAACAAAAACACAAACATAAGGATCGTAATAGTTTAGTGTCTTTGGAAACTCGGAATATAATCTTTTAATCCTGGTGAATGATCTTCAACATCTCCCATAAAGATCTTCCTTTTTTTATAGCTAAAACCTTTCTTTATATCCTGGGGAAAAGTAAACATAAAAGGGTGATCTCAAATGCTCATTAAGGGTAAACAAAAGAAATATCAATCACATCGTATACACAAGCACATAACTTTTGGAAATCTTAACCTGTAAAAGAGATCATAATTTCATAACATGGGATAAATCATGGAAGTGAAATGTAATCACAATAATCATAACGTAAAACATTAAACTTTGTGGTATACACACATAATCATAGAGAATAATTTATTGTCAGTCAAGACTCATTGCCAAGACTATATTAGTGGACAAAGTCCCTTTCTGAACCGAGTCACCCTCGTTTCAGTCCTGTTTCACTGAACCGGTATAACCTACCATTCCAGCCATGTCTATCTCATGAGATATAAAATCTTTTCCCAATTCATTGGAGGGATATATAGGTCCCACCCATCTCATAGTGATACCATTCTTATGTGTGCCACAAAATCATAAATCATACATCATTGCATAACCCATGTAATAAAAATGGGATTCTTAAACAACATGACATCATAAAACCATTCATATAAGATAAAGGAATTCATAAAAATAATTCCATCACAACATAATCAAATCAGTGTAATAATAGGGATAGAAACCGAACCCTTTATTTTCTTAGATAGAAAATAATTTTGATAAAACACTTGAACTCTATTCTTGAGGAAAATATCCTTTCTACTTCAAAAAAACTTTTCCTTTCTTATCATGTCATAAAATTATAACCTAAAAGAAGTTGATTAAAAATAAACATGGAAACATGTAAAGGAAGCTTCTTGGAAATAATTTTTTAAAAAATCCATTCATGTCCTATAAGTTAAAAAAAACATTCTTCTCGTACTTTTGCCGGAAAAGTCAAAAAAGTACCTCGTACGAAAAACGACAAAAGATTCCTTTCATATCTTTTACTAAAAACTCACCGAAGGGTAAAATTGGATTTAAAAAATTGTAGTTGGATAATATTACATATTGAGGAAACATGGATGTGGATGATAAAATACACCCCAGTAAATACCAAAGTATAAACAATCTCGGACAAGAAATGAGATTGTGATATTTCCCTTACCTTAGGTCTGATTTGCTTCGTAAGTGTCCGAACCTCCTGTATAATGATTTAAATAATGTCATTGACTTATTACAGAATCATATTCATTGTTATGATATCATATATGGTTCACTTTTGACTTTATATTACCCATTCTTTTGTAAATTACATGTTAAAGAGCGTTTTGGGTAAAATTGTTTCATTTGTCGTCCGTGTTTTGACTTGTAAGTATTCATATGATTACTTAGATCATGATTACATAATTCCAGAATATAAAACATGATTTATATATATATATATATTCAGAATATACATATATATAACAAATCATTAAATGGAAAGAAATACACCGTTCATGGAGACGGTAGGCCGTACGTACGCATGAACGTTGTTTTCGTTTCCTTATTGAGTTGAGAGGAATTAAGTGGATGACATACATATATATACACATAAATCTAGTATCATTGTTATGTCATATATTTCATTATTACTTATTATATATACTTTATAATCATTCACGAATGGTTAAATTGGAGAATGAATATCATCGCGTCGTGGAGACGGTTGTCTGTACGTACGCACGAGCGATGATATCGTTCTCATGATCATGGGACTGTATTGGAGTGTATGTATACTATTTCAGAATCAATATCACATTGAAATAATAATATATAGTTATTATTTACACCATTATACCCATCCAAGTAAGGTGGGGGTGGAAAATAGATTTCACCACGGCGTGGAGACGGTATTTCGTACGTACGCACGTGCAGTGATTTTGTTTTTCGTAGGATGGATAGATGGTGAAATAGGATTGTTTCATACTTATAATAACATATTAGTATATTAGTGATACTGATGTTATTAATTCATAATGAAACAACCTAATAAGAATAAGTGGAAGAAGAAATAAAGGTGAAAGAATCGGTAACGGAAATTACCTCTTCTTTGAAGCGCCTCTTTGAGACCTCCTCTTAGGGCACTAAAATTGGTCTTTAAGGGAGACCAAAACCTCTAGGATGTTTTTAGGGAAGTGTATAAGTGAATTTGGCAGGGTTTGGACGAGTTTGAAGGCTAAAAGTTGTGTGAGGAAGAGAGGGAGGAGGTGCCCTTTTATAAGGGAGGAGAGGGGCTCCTTTGGAATTCATAAAAATATTAATTTATAATAAATCTAACCCCACTTAAAAACCTCCAAAAATGACTCATATTAAAAGGTTAGATGAGATAGGGTTGTAATATCATCAGCCAATAAAATTTAGACATGTTTGGATCTTATTTTAAACCTTATCATTTTGATTTATCCTTATTTAATCTATTAAGTTTATTTGTGGTAATAAAATTCTAAATTTTAAATTATAACAAATAATTACTTATTTGTGGTGAATTTTCCATATTTGATTACTTTATAATATTTTAGACCATATAAATTTAAATTTATAATTTTTAAATATATTTTTGATTTTTAAACAATTTTATAATATGTTATTTTTATAAAATAACAATAGTGTCAATTTTGACACTATTCATTTATTTGAATTTAAATAAAATATATACAGATGATATGTTCGAACTAAAAGCTTTAATATATTAATAAAAGGTCATATGTATCTATAAAATTAGTGGATCACATTAAATAGTTCATATAATATTTATTTTATTATTTTCAAAACCATTTATTTGGTTTATCTCTTAATAAAATAATTACTACATCATTTTTGTATAATTATTTAATATACTTATTTGTTGCATAAAAATTTAAAATAAAATCCTATGATGAAGCTAAATATATTAACTTTCACAATTATACTTTTAATCTAATTTATCATCTTAAAATCACAATATTTAAATTGTTATATTTATTAAATTATGAAGGTGACAACTTTGGCATCATTTAAAATAAAATAATATAAGTGTCATAATTGCTTGTATAAGACTCCAAATGGTCAAATATTCGACCATTGGATGACTATAGTTTAGATTTACATGACCAATAAGTTTTGGTCTGGGTTTTGTGCCTTTAATGGTCATTATTAGTTTAATAAAAACTATATTCTTGATTTTTCACTAGATAAATAATTTTTGCATCACTATTGTGTCACAATTAATGATAATTATTTAATCCCAAAAAATTATAAATAAATTATAATGATGTAGATAATTTTGTTATCTTTCTGGATATTATTCATGTTCGAAGTTTTATTAGGTTTATCACTAAGTTAATATTATTATACTTATAAGATTTAAGAGAGTGACATGTTATCACTTTCTTTGGTTTTAATAATAATTAAATTATTTTCATGGTAAAAAGTTCATAAAATGAATCTAATCCGACCCTTAGTTGATTTGGGATTAATTTTAGCCATCAAATAGAATTTTTTCACGTGTTAGGGTAATTTTATAATATTATATTTACCCTTAATTACCCGATTTACCTTTAACTATGGTAAATAAAATTTACCGTAGTTACTATTCATAATTCCCAAAAATAAAAATTATCCTATTAACATAATTTGGACCCACTGATTCCAAATATGGAATCCATTTTTTAAAATTCAATACATAGAAGTAGCAGAAATTAAATTGAAATTAATCTCGTTGTCGAATAAAAATAGGTTTTTGTTTAAAACATTGCAAAAGATTGAATTGATTTAACCTACGAATTCAAGGTAAAATCAATGATAATGACATATATTATATTAAATGGTAAAAATATATTCTATTTATACTTTAAAATAATTCAATATTATAATTTAACCACATAAGATATTATGATGAAAAAAGTTGTTTTTAATTAAAATATAGCGTGTTTTTACTATTCATTAAAATATGAAAGTTATCGGAAAAATATTAAAAAATTATCTAATGTAAATTTTTATATCCTGATTCAAAATAAGAATTTTATTTTGTCAAATTTAACATATATACATGTCAAAAACTTGATTTAAAGTGGGTGCGCCATCAAAAGGTGGCAAAACTGCATTTTTTGAAAAATACTTATTTTACCCGAAAAATTTATTTTGTTCTTATACCATGTTCTAGAAAATGTGTAAGATGAATAATAATGTTATAAAATTAAAAATTTAGTTAATACTATTCATAACGGCTAGTTCATGACAATATTATAATAATATATCATTGTTTATTAAAACCCGGTATTGCGTACAACACACGCTATCGAGGAAGGTCGCGATTGCGTGTAATACAAGCCAAGTCAGGGTTGCGTGTTGTGAAAGAATAATTCGTTGTTTCGTATAACAGAATACAACCATATTTCATTTATACATTGAATATATATATATACACTCAATGTTTCGTAGAATAACTATTATCAAAATTGTGTGTAACACGGTCCAAGAATAGTGTTGTGTATACTGCAAGCTAATACGGTGTTGCGTATAGCGCAAGGTAATCTTGGTGTAGAATACAACACAAGACATTAATGAAATTAAAATAATATTTTTTATAAAATATCGGGGTGTTAGAATCTTTGTTCTCCCTAGGTGAATAGAGAAATTTGAACTATGTGCATCATCCAAAAGTTCATTCATCAGCTCCGGACTGATGGAAAACATAGTCTTTTCCCAAACCGCACAATTCCTTCTTCATTAACATTAAACTCCTAGGATTTCCCCTTTTTGATAGCTTCCACTTTTTCTTGAATTCCCACATCATCCTTTTGAGAATCCTTTAACCTTTCCAAAAGAGATGGTTGAACAATCATTTGTGAAAGGATTGATAATGTTCCCTTCTTTATGATTCCCACATCCATCTTCATCAAGTCTAAGAAGATTGGATCCTTCTCAATTCTCATCATTGATAGAATCGCTGGATCCTTTCTAATTTGGGCATTCGCCACCTTGTTCGCTTTCCCAGGGTGGTAATGTATTGAACAGTCATAATACTTGATGAGCTCTATCCATCTTCTCTAGTGCATATTAAGCTCTATCTGTGTGAGTATATATTTAAAACTCTTGTGGTCAGTATATATCTCACATTTCTCTCCATAAAGATAATGCCGCCATATTTTCAAGGCAAAGATCACAGCCGCCAACTCCAGATCATGCGGTGGATAGTTTCGCTCATGGATTTTCAACTGCCTTGAGAAATAGGATATCACATTATCATTCTGTATCAGCACACATCCTAAGCCCTTCTTCGAAGCATCACTGAATACCACAAAAAGCTCCCCACTTGTGGGTAAAGTGAGCATAGGTGCAGTGATAAGCCTCCTTTTCAACTCCATGAAACTTTCATCGCATTTATCACTCCATGAAAACTTTACTCCCTTTCGAGTTATCTTGGAAATAGGGTTGGACAATCGTGAGAAATTTCTCACAAATCGTCGCTAATATCCAGCTAACCCCAAGAAGCTACGGATATCGGTTACCGATGTTGGCCTCAGTCATCCCTCAATTGCATCTGTTTTGGAGGGGTCCATAGATATCCCATTGCTTGTGATGATATAGCCCAAGAATGAGACCTCCTTCAACCAAAACTCACACTTTTTGTACTTTGCATAGAGCTTCTCCTTGCGAAAAGTCACCAGTACAGTTCTTAAATGCTTCTCATGGACCTCCTTGGTTTTGGAGTATATTAGAATATCATCTATAAAGACTACCACAAATTTGTCAAGGTAATCTATAAAGACTCTATTCATTATGTCCATGAAGATTTCTGGAGCATTTGTGAGTCCGGAAGGCATTACTATGAATTCATAGTGCCCGTACCTTGTACGAAAAGCAGTCTTGGGGACATCTTCCTTCTTCACCCTTACTTGATAATATCCCGACCGCAAGTCCACCATGGAGAAGTATTGTTCTCCATGCAACTGATCGAACAAGTCATAAATTCTTGGGAGAGGATACTTTTTCTTTATTTTGATTTTGTTAAGTTCACGATAATTGATGCAAAGCCGCATTGACCTGTCCTTCTTCTGGACGAAGTGGACCGGTGCACCCCATGGTGAAGCAGTTGGGCGTATAAACCATTTATCCAGATTCTTCTGTATTTGTTTCATCAGCTCTTCAATCTCAACAACAACAATTCAATATGGATTCTTGGATATTGGTAGAGCCCCAGGTATAAGTTCAATTGAGAACTCAACATCTCTTGTTGGGGGAAGACCAGGAAGTTCCTCGGGAAACACTTCTGCGAATTCCCTCACAATAGGCATTTCTTCAAGGACAGTTTCTTCTTTGGACTCAATCATATGAGCCAGATACGCATGCTCATAGGGCAGTAATATCAATTCTTGAGATGATGGAACTAAAGGAGATTCATCTTCCTCCTGATACTTGTAAATAATCGGGGGTCGATTCCCCATATGGAGTGTGATTTCCCTCTCCCGACAATTTATGTTGGCTCTATATAAGGAAACTCAATCCATGCCATGAATTACATCAAATTCCACCAAAGGGAGTATGTCAAGGTTCTACGGGAAATTCAATCCACATATTATAACCTGGGAGGACTTATATTCATGGGATGCAATGGTTTCCCCATTTTCCGTACTCACCGACATCATTACTTCCATGATTTTTAGTGGTGCTGGGATTGTTCTACTAAACTTTCTAGATATAAAAGAATGCGTAGAACCTGAATCAAAAAGTACATTCGCTATTCTTGAATGAATAAGTAGCGTACATGTCACCACTTCGTTGTCGAGGTTCACTCTGGCAGAAGTGATGGCAAAAGCTCTTCCTTACTGTCTTGGAGGTTGTTGGTTGCCTCCAATAACCCTTGGATTAGGGCACTGATTTGAAAAATGACTCGGTTCTTTGCGTTTATAGCATTGAACAACACGTTGAGGTTCTAATGGAGCGTTCCTCTCCTCTGTCGTAGCCGTGGGGCCTTCTTTCCAACAGTTAATAGCTATGTGCCCTTCTCATCCACATATGAAGCATTATCTCGTCCCCTTAAGGCAATTTCCAGGGTTCTTCTTTCTGCACTATTGGAAAGTGGGGTGTTGGAACTTCTTAGCGCCGTTGGATTTATCCATCGGACCACCAGCATTGAATTCCACCTTACGCTTCTTTTCCCCATGATACCCCTGTGATTCTTCGATCTTCATTTCGACCTTGAGGGCACATCGGACAATTTCCTCATATCTGTCGAAGTCACGGATTGCTAATGCTTTGCGCAAGCTAGGCTTCATCCCACCAAAGAAGCGGTCAACCTTGCATTCGGGGGTCACGACGAAGCTGGAAGCGTATCGTGAAAGCCTTGTGAAGTTTGGCTCGTATGCTCCCACAGATTCTTCATATTTTTTCTTGAGGGAAAGGAAGTCCCTTTCCATCTTAAGACAGAGGGTGCACGGAAAATATTTATCGAAAAACATTTTCCGAAATTCCTTCTATTCCAAAGCCTCAATCTCCTCCTCAGGCTTCGTATTTTTGATCAACGTCCACCATTGATCAGCTTCACCCTCCATACGATAAGCAGCTAGGAGAACCTTCTCTTGTTCAAAACATTGACGGATGGAGAAGATCATTTCAATGGAGTTGATCCATTGTTCAGCGATCGTGGGATCAGATGATCCACTAAAAGTAGGAGGCCTTTGCCTCATGAAGCTCTCTATTGCGACTTGTTCCTTCTTAGGGGGGTTTTTACGTTCCTCTTGACCCGTGTTTCTATTAAAAACTTGATTTAGCTGAGAGAGAAGCGTGACAAAGTTCGCGATTCCCGCTCCCATTGGATTGGGCATCTCATTAGTACAGTCATCACACTGATCTTCACAACGGTTGTTAGCCCGAGTCCTCCTATTACCGGCCATTGGCTGAAATAAAAGGAAAGTTAGGGGTAACACATAAAGGGTAATCCAAAGAAAAAATTTGATGACTTTTAAATAAACTTTCATTCCTTAACTCATGAGTCTATAGGCTTCAATCTTGGATTTTCATAATTTATTTTCTAACAAATATTCGTAGGGGATTATTTTAAAATTCCCTTAATAAGGGTTCATAATAAGCTTGTAAATTTATCAAAATATATCCCCTGGGAGTGTCGTAACCAAGAGTGCAGCAAGGCCCGTTGTCGTGCACCAGTTTCCTGTTCGAGTCTAGCTCAAAGCGGTGTTTTCGGGTTTTACCCATAGGATACGTCTGTGCCAGAGCCGCCTCTACCTGCTCGTATCCAGACAGGGATGTATTTGTTTGATAAACCACTTAATTAGTATTTACCAAAACATAGGGATATTTTTATTATACTTAGTCTTGTATCTAAGGCTTTACTAGGGTTTCCTAATCCCAAAAATAACTGAACCTATCCTCTGATACCAACTATGACAACCCTGCTTTTTATTACAACATAAACATGCTTTATTACATAAAACTTCACTTGATACAACAAAGAAGATCGAGAGGTTTATTGTCTTTGGGGCATAGGATCATTACATAAAAACATAAAACATGAAATACAACATCTTTACTGAAAACTTCCTTTACATGACCACTACATTCCCTCGTACTTAGCATTGCATGGGATAACCTGAGGACATGCATAAGAAAAGGGTGAGCTATAAAGCCCACCAAGGGAGTACACATGGAATAATATGAGGAGTACAATACTTGTTATACAATAGGCATATAAATAGAGCATAAAAGAAACATGAACATAAAGGGATGATAAAAAATGATAATCATAACATGGAAATGTGGCAACAACACTTAACATGGATTTAGCATGAGCCAAGGATCATTGCACATAAAGCATGAGTAAACCCTCATTGCACATGAAGCATGAGTAAACCCTCTTTGCACTTGAATTATCATGATTCAACACTCATTTCACATGACATATAATGATACTATACTTTACGCAGTGCATTGGAGCGCTGCAAGGGCGCACCCTTCTTAAACATTTCATTTCATGCATAAGTGTGCCACATGGATCAT
Organism: Viscum album; assembly: GCA_963277665.1. Classification (NCBI taxonomy): domain Eukaryota; kingdom Viridiplantae; phylum Streptophyta; class Magnoliopsida; order Santalales; family Viscaceae; genus Viscum; species Viscum album. The sequence goes on from OY728137.1 coordinate 454,812,142, forward strand.
AAAACATGGATTCATAAAACATAATCATTTATTCCACGATAAAGGAATGTGGAATAATACATGAAACTTTACAATCAATAAGTAAATGTGCATAAATGTGAATACCCTTGATGGGGAAATGGGCATGGTATTCACTACACAATGACATTGGCTTAGAAAATCGGTGCGATTTCGGCAGTGTAACGATGTGACATAAGAATTCATAAAATAGGTTGATGAGAGAGAAAGGGGTTACTAATCATATTTAAATGTAATGGAAAATAAGGAGGTCATATAGATACATGTCCCAACAATTGAAATGGAATTTAGATTAATGATACAAAAGTATTGCTTGAATGTAAAAGAAGAGAGAGAAGTTCCTTTCAGAATTACAGAATAGTAATGGGTGTACATGGGAGGCATTAAATGAGAGAGAAATGGGTCTCCCATCATTCAAAAAATAATAGGGAAGTATGGGGGAGGTTCGAAACCATACCCCAAAATGCATAATTGAAATTAAATGGGAAATACAACTTAATGAAAATTGACAAAAAATGAGAAAGGAAGAAAAAACCCTTACTTGGAAGTGTGCTTCCAAGGCTAGAGAGAGGACTGTGAGAGGCTTCATGGGAGCTTGGGGAACCTTGGGAGGATTCTAGAGAGAGTAGGGAAGAGGTTGGACGAACTCCAAAGGATTTTAGTGAGGAGGAAGTGGGATCTTGGGTGGGTTTATATAGGAAAGGTGAGAGAATACTATATTATTTTCGTTTGGGACCCCTTATATTAAATTAATCCAAACCACAAACCATCCCATGGTTTCTGGAAAAGGAAAGAGGAAAACAATATTTTTCCAGGACAAGGTCCAAAATTATTAAAATAATAAGGATTCTTATGTGGAGGTGAGTCACACTCCCATGGAAATTATTTTAAAAAGGAAAAGTGTTGAATAAGTCTTGAGGGGTTCATTAATGCTTTGAAAAGTAAGTCAAACAAACCCAAAATAACTTTATTTTAATGGTAAAACATATATTGTCTGAACATACGGATTATAGTATTTTATTACATCACCATTGGGTCATTATGATGTCATAAAACACATTATATATTTAAACGGTATTTAATTTTTACCCAAAAATTTGACTGTCTCTGAAAATTATGAAAAATTAACCGTTGGATAATTTTGATGTCCTGATTTCAGAAATGACATTTATTTTATCGAAAAAAATTTCTAAATATTTTAATTTTCACTTTTAAAATAAAAACAAACATTTATCGAAAATTCACGGGTTTTGACAGAAATGGCCTTCAAACCTTAACAAAAATTTTAATTGCACTAATAAAATTATAAGATCATTTATATTTAATAAAAATTAATTTAAAATTAATAATAATATTTTATTAAAATATTATTTAATTAAAAAATCCCTTAATTTAATAAAATTGAATTCTTAATTAAATAATAACTAAAAACACCATTTTTACTTTAAAAACTATTTACAATGTATAAAAAATGACTAGAAATTATATTCATTATTATATACAAAAAAATAATGTACATGAACAGAGCACTACTAATTTGTCACATAACCCCTTAAAAAACCGCATAAGACCTAAGGATAGGGTGTGCAATGGTGACAGAGTCTTGGGGTGGCTCGGATAACATCGCTCAAGTGGTAATTTCAATCAACTTCCACTTTTCCCATAGATGGTCACGTTCGAGCTTGACATAATGAAGCTCATCTTGGGCTTGGTCAAGGGCGAAGCCCAAATACGCCACCTCTTTTCTGAGCTCCGACAAATGGGCTTTGTATGGGGCAATTCTACTAGATGAGGCCATTTCATCCTTTTTCTGAGTAAAAAAACTGGGTTCGTTAAAGCCATATATTTATACTAATAATGTGATCACTGTTCAACGGCTATATTAACAATGGTCAAAAATTCTTAATATAAAACCAAAGAAGTTGACATCTAATAAAAAAATTTTTTTAATAAAGAGACAATTAACTAGATCAAGAGAGAATTTCCATTAATGAAACTTTGGGTCATTACAAGAACGCCTATTCATCATCCACCGATGAAACATGAACTCATTATTCGCTCTTCGACCGAGCCAAAAGAGAAGAAGATGACTACGAAGAATGCTGACGACGCTTCTTCCTCGGTCTCCTACCCCCAGACTCTTCCTGACGACAACGAATTGACGTCCGCCATTCCTCTCCTTCCACCGTCAACGATCGACAAGAGAAGTAGGGGTTGTTCTATGTATGAGTTTTACCCTCCGTTCATCATCTTTCAAGTTATGGATTGTGAACGTTCAATTGATATCATCATAATGAGAGGGATTGGACCACACGAACACGGAACGACCCTCCCCCTTTGTTTTATCTCACTTGATGGCGGCGGTAGTGGCGCAACGGCACCGCCGGAAGAATGGAACGCGGCAGAGCAACGCAACCGACGTCGGGCTGGCTGCGAAGAAAACCAGCAGTGCAAGGGCTGCTAGGTCGCCTAAAGGGTGTGGCGCCATCATGACGCATGGGTGGTAGAGCCGTGGATAGGAGGGTCGTGGTAGTCGTACGGTGAGCGCGGTGTTGTCACTCCATGCAGAAGAGTAAGAGGCCACAACCAAGTATTGCCACGACAGAGGGGGAGCGACGCCGTCACACTACGCAGAGCACCAGGGAGCCGTAGCCTGGGTGGGCCACGATAGAGGAGCTGGAGAGGCTGGTAGCTCGGCCAGCCGGGAGGAGCGGGACCCATAGGGTCCCACATGATCTGGACCAGCGCCACCTGGCACTGGTTTGGGTCCCCACTTGAACGGATAAGCCATTGGGAAGCCTGGGGTGCGCGACTTCCCCCTGACTGCGGCCGGGCGGCCACCACGTGGGCCGCCAGGCCGCCAGGCAAGACCCAGCACAAGTCGGGCCACCCTCGGGCCGGGACGCCCCCACGGGCCCGGTCAGACCCCCCGGTTCAGGTTGGACCCTCGAGCCAGGTCGGACCTGAAGACCGGTTTGGACCCCAGTCCGGACCCGTTTGACCCGAAATCACTTTTTCACCTTTAACATGGGCTACAGGTGTCCGATCGACGAACCGTATGCAGTGACAGAAAGCATAGAATAAGAAGGTACTTTTGGCATACCCCACATGAGCTTTGGACATTGTTGGGATATGGTATAGTTGGTTTAAACCAAAAAACCAACCGGTCCCCTAAAATGAAAATGCCAATAACTCACAGACCGAGCGTTCGATTGACGGGCTACCTATTGCATTGAGACCTCTATGACAAGGTGAACCTTTGAGATACTTCTACTTGAGACATCGTGATGGTTGGAGTATCAACCTGTAGCTCGTGGAGTGGATCCTCCCAGAGACGAACGAGTAGAGTACAAAGACCTAGTAGCTGGATGATACCTGACGAATGATGTCCTTTAGACTCGGAGTGTTTTGACTAGAATAGTGGGGAGCGCCTCTATGTGACGCATCAGACCCAAAGTGAGGAGCACCTCTGTGTGACGCGGCAGAACCACGGTACTCAATAGGTTGAGTACCTCAGCAGGCTACGAGGGGGAGGGCCTCTGTGTGAGCGTGGCAGACCCACAGCAGGGAGAGCCTCTGGATGATGCAACAGACCCACGATACTCGATAGGAGGGGGACCACAATAGTCCGGGAAGGTGGGAAGCGCCTCTGTGTGACACAGCAGGCCCACTGTACTCGATAGAGGAAGAGTAAACCATCAGTTGATCTTCCGACAGTGTGATTGGGGTTGTTACATGATACCACCATCTAGAATAAAATCCTGTTTTGAGATGAGCCACTAACTTTTTTGTTTTCCTCATAATTGAGATGGGTTACTAGATAACCTAGGTCTATGTATGGGAATATACCTATTTAATGGTTATTCATTGACATCATACTTTTCGGTTTGTCCTTGTTGGATTTTGTGAGACCATGAGGATCTCGGGGTCCCTACTGAGTATCATTATACTCACCCCTGCACGGCCTATGCCCACACCCCGTTTTGTTGGTTGAAGACGATAGACGTCGTTGATTGGGGTAGAGAGTAGCAAGAATGGTTGGTACCCGGAGGCGGACCAGTCGGTGAGATGGTACACGGAGCAGACAGATGGACGTGGAGTGATGAGGAGGCCATCTATAGCTACCCTTTAGGTAGGAACCCCAAAGGTTGACCCAATAGCTACATTACTTATTTTTTCTATTGTACTTGTACTTTTCTTTTTCCTTGTACGTTACTATTGGGCTTTATTTCCGGCCCCCTTTACATACAACACCCTCTTTTGTATACAGTTTTACTTGTTGTTTTACTTATAGTTGCATACTATGTTGTGTGTGTTCAGTTTATAAAGGAAACTCTTTCCCAGATTAGGGATTTACACCTTTGGTTCTAGTCGCCAGCCCCTGGCCTATGGAAGGCGGGCTTGGGGTAGTCAGGATACGGGCCCCGAGGGACGGGTCATGACAGAAAATCATTCAGATGCCTATCCTATGGATATCTAAGCACGTTGACTCTCATAGTCAGTGCCCCCACGCTGCGCCTCCCTGACTCACTGGAGAAGTAGGGGAGTGACTCTATGAGACTGAAGAAAATCAGCTCCATCTCATTCCACAAAGGATACCTGCAAAGCGGCCAGCTGCTCCATCACATCAACTAGAAGCTGTATACAAGATCTTCTACCAAGTGAATCTGCTACAACATTCCCCTTCCTAGGAGTATAGACTATCTCGAAGTCATAGTCATAGAGGAACTCAAGCCAAAGCCGTTGTATTAGGTTCAGGTCCATATGGGAGATGATTTACTAAAGACTGTGATGATCAGAGTAGACAGTAAAATGCTCTTCCAAAAGATAGTGTCACTACATCTTCAATGCTAAGTCCACTGCTATTATCTCAAGGTCATGGGTAGCATAGTTCTGCTCATTCTATCTCATCTATCAAGAACAATATGAGATAAATGATTTCTCTTACATTAGGACGTATCCGAGCTTGGTCCCTGATGCGTCGCAGTAGACTACGTTCCCAATGCCCTCCTTTGGAAGCCTCCAGACGGTAGCACATTTCAACATCTTCCTCAGCTACTGAAAACTCTAATGGCATCTCTCCGACCACACGAAGGGTTTCCCCTTCTTCGTCGATGCTGATAATGGTGCTGAAACTCTGGAGAAATCTGGAACAAATATTCAGTAGTATTCGGCTAAACCCATGAAACTCTGTACCTCCATCAAACTCCTTGGTGGCTCCCAATAAAGTACCACCTCAATCGTATCTGGATCCACCGCAACTCCACCCTCCTAGATGGAATGTCTGAGAAAATGAACCTCTCGGATCTAGAACTGGAACTTCGAGATCTTACCAAAAAGTGGGTGCTCTCGGAGTGTGTCCAGAAAAATCTGTAAATGATAGGCATGCTATTCCTCAGTAGCTGAGTAGATCAGAATGTAATTAATAAAGACCACCAAAAAGTGATCACGATATGGCTGAAAGATACTATTTATCATTCCAAATAATACTGCTGGATCATTGGTCACGCTGAACAACCTGACCAAAAACTCATAATGGTCGTATCGATATTTGAAGGCCTTCTTCTGCACATCCCCGTATCATAGTCTGAGATGGTGATAGCCTGATCTGAGGTCTATCTTCGAGAACCACCGTGCTCCGTTTAGCTAATCAAATAGGTCATCAATCCTTGGGAGTGGGTACGTGTTCTTCACAATCAACCGGTTCAAGCACCAATAATCAACAAAATGTGTCAAGTTCCCATCCACCATCTTGGTGAACCATATCAGGGCTGCCCAAGGAGAAACATTGGGCCAGATTAACCCCTTCACCTATAAGTCCTCTAGATGTACCCGCAGTTGACGAAGCTCCACAGGAGCCATCTGATATTCTTGTGTAGATATTGGTGTTGTTACGAGGTACATGTCAATGTAAAAGTCCACCTATCTATATGGAGGTAGACCCGGAACATCATTAGAGAAGAAACCCGCATACTGGTTCATCAGTACAGGATAGCTGGACTCTCCACATCAACCGCTCCGAGGGTAAGGCTATCCAACTAATGAGTGATTGGATAAACTCTCCTCCATGTCAGTCCATACTATGCCACAAAAGGCTCCCTTCTCATGGGTGAAGGTAAATCTAGTCCAATCGATGTGGACACACCACACTTTGCATATAATGCAGTCGATATGGGCATTGATTGTAGATAACCAATCCATACCCGAGATGACATCGTAAGTCCTCGATGCCACTACTAGAAGAGCTCATCCAAAGATCTCACCAACTAGAGTAAGATCACACTTCTGGCACTAGTGTGTAATCATCGAATCTTCTCCCATAAGAGTCTCTAGCCATAAGGATCAAGCCCAAGGCTACACTGGAATCTCCAAACTCCGAACAAGTGCAGTGGAAATAAAATAATGAATGGAACATGTGTCTATAAGTACTGTAGCTAAGGTGGAGAAGACATATATCGTACCTCATATCATATCCGATGTGCCGCGGTCATAGGCCTCAGCTGCCTGGAGCTAAGCTCGACCCTATCCACCCGCACCATATGGTCGGGATGGACCACCTGGTGGTGGTGGCGGTAACACCTCGAATTGTCTTCCACCACTATATGCACGACCATCTCCTCTACCACGTCAGCCTGATCTATGCGGACCTCCTTGGTCGAACCTATGTCTCTGCCTGAGTGGTCCTTCAATCGTCTGCTGATCATCCGTATGGTGGGTCGGTCTGTCACGAGCCATGTGACCCTACCCGTCACATGTGTTACACTGCCTGCTCCTCACATGAAGGGATCTGTATCAGGTGCCCTGCACAACCGACCATGAATCATGTGGTCGTCTACCTGTAGGTCTGGTCCTCATATACCTCTGGGAAATCTGTCTGATTCAAGCTACAGAAGACTCCGCTACGTGATTCCCAGTGGTGGGTCTTGGGGCTGGTGACTTCGTAGCAAGAAAACTATCCACTAAGAGGACTCGCTCTAACACCCATGCCTCCATAGGGATGCTGAGATAAATCATCGAAGCCATGATCTCCCGCCTCAGTCCCTACTCAATAGTTTGGGCCCTGATGAATGGGTCCCGTACCATATCAGTGGAGTAGCACGAGAGGTCGGTGAACCTCACTGAGTACTGAGTCACAATCATGTTGCCCTACTGTAGATGAATAAGCTCATGTATGCGCCCTGCGCGAAGTGTCGCTGGGTCATAATCTACATGAAACAGGCTCTCAAAGTCTGCCCAGAGAAGATTCAACTCATCGTGAACCTACTGCATCAAGCCCAACCACCTTCCTGTTACATCATGAAGAAGACTACCAACAAGGATCACCATGAGATTCGTTGGTGTCCCAACCAGTTAGAAGACTCTCCACACGGCCTCCAGCTAATCCTCAACCGCCCGTGGGTCTGTATCACCCCTTCTCCATGGTGGCCTCTGGCGTTGGAACTCGTGCAACGCGTTAAAAAGGTGTGCACCCTCTTCTTATGGGGCTGGTGGCATCGGTGGCCCAATGGGTAACGGTACCGCTGGTGCCTCCTCTGGTGCCTCTACCGACAAATGGCCCTATACCGAGGCTTTGCTGTTCAGTGGGCCATCATCATGTACTATACCCAGTTTCCTAGCGAGCTTTCTGGGTGGAGGCATCCTGAAAAGAAACAGGTGTTCCATGGTCAATAATTTATACCATATGAGTTGACTCAAAGAGATCAGAAAGAAAAATACTTATAAAAACACACACGTAATCAGTTTTTTTCTACAACGAGTCAGAAAGCAGAAGTCAGGGTCCTGGTGTAGGGATACGTTGTCCTCCACACCAACACTAGATTCCCAAAACTGATAAACACACTCATAAAACATAACACTATTGTCTTGAAAATATCAGATTCAATATTCTATGGTAGAATCGACAACTCTTATACAAATTTTATCGGATGTCTGCGCGTCCCGACCCGCATGGCAGCCTGCTGGCTCGTGCTGGCCCACGACTGGGTGGTCATACTTTGGGGTCCACCCTAGCCACCACCCAAGGGGGTGTCACCCCTTTGGCACCCCGAATGGTTGGGCCGTTCAGGTTGGGTAGCCGACCGGCCAGCGCCATGTGGCGCTGGCAGCTGGCAGGCAAGACCCCGGATCCTGGTCGGCTCCCCAGCTTGTCGGATGACCGGCCGTCCTACGTGGCGCGGTCACACGCTGTGCCACCACCAGTGTCCATCCACGAGTCAGCCGCCCTCCTTTTCCATTGTGGCCTCCTGCTGGAACTCCAGCACACCCAGCGATGTTGACGCGTGCCACCGCCCCATCCGTGCGGCCAACCGGGCACCTGACGCCACCATCGCTCCTTCGTGGAAGACGGGCTGCGACCCTTCTCCGGTGGCACGGTCATGTATTTGATGTCGTTTTGGATAAGCGGAGTTCCAGCTTCCTCTCCTGATCCCCACCGGTGCCGGTCACCATCATGGGTTGCCGGTGACGTTCCTCGTGTCACCGGGTGTGCCCCTGTGGCCCGATCTTCATTCCGAAGACTCCTGCACTTGTTTTCAGACATTTCCAATGATTCAAGACCATAAAAATTCACAAAGGATACAGAGTGGTCAGGTTGTGTTCGTTTGTCCCGCACTCTCCACATTAAAATGATCACAATCAGCTTAGAAGTTCTTAATTCAAGAAAGATGTCATGAATAGGGTAAGGGGTATTCAAAACAACATTCCCTGCATCGATTTCTCATTAGAGGTGTCAAAAGATAAGGAATGTGAAGGCGATGAGGGTACTAACTATTTTCACATCTACAACACGTTTCTAAAATTAGGCTCGTGTGTCATCCTCTTTCTTGATTCTGATGTATGATGTTCGTTGGAGAAGGCGTTCTTCGTTTGGAGGAAATGTCTCTCCAAATTTCTCCCAACTCTCACCTTTGCCAATAATTTCCAACTAGTGAAATGAGGAACTAACCTATTAAAAAAATAATCCTATAAATTAATTAATGTTAGCACTATTAATTAATTAAAGTTGGCACAATTATCCCGGAACAGTTGAAAGGTTTTCCCACATTAAGAGGGGTTCGGGTGGTCCCCACAACCATGCATTCAAATAGGTGGATTCAAATAAAAATAAAATTTATAGTTTTATTTTTATTATATATATATTTAAACTCTTCCATGAAAAACAAAAAAACTAACGTTCACCATCGACCTACTGCGGTCGAGGTGAAGGTATCCTTATGTGAATGTTGGTGTTGTGAGTTCAACTGTGTGTTCAGATTTCAATTTCATGCACCGGTTCAAATGTTACCAAACTCCGCTTGCGCGTTTACTGAACATACCCAAAAAAATTTCAGAAATTCATTTCGGGCACTCTGGCCCATGGAATCACGCGCCTTCAATTTTCACAGACTCATAATATTTCCATATAATTAAGAAACATTATATGAAATTTCTGGGTCTTTACATAATTAGTGAAAAAACTATAGAAAATTACCAAAGACGATGAATATTTTCTAATAGTATGATATCAATTTGTTTCATCCATAAAACCATAAAATACATATATAATAGACTAAAATAATAAAACAAATATCTCAAATATACTTATATATTATTATGTTAATGGAAATCCTTTATCAATCTCATATTCCATCAAATGGGAATCAAAACCATCGATCATGTGTACGGAGGACTACCTCCTTACATCACCACCTATAATGGAAGGGTATATTGATGGATTTAATGTATACATATAAATATATGAGATTTATGTCATAATTACACTTTCAGAATTATAATTTCACTTAAAACTTCTTACTATACAATCCATTGGAAAATTATAATGTCGCTCATGCATTTTTTTGGACTAAAATTCCAAAAAGTGATGTGAGTCATTTTTAAAATTATAATTACATTGATGTAACCATGTTAATTTAATAAATACAAATACTACACAATAAAAATATAAATGAAAAATGGAGTTATAATCCCCCAAATAGTGTTTCTGACAATGAATTATGAATAAATGGGTGATAAAAATGTTATATATAAATCATATAAGGTTTAGTAAATATGATTATTGGTATGTAATTAATATATGATAAAGGTATATTTATTATATGGTTGGTTTGTAAACGTATTAATGAAATATGAAATTATGTAAGGTTTTCACATCTCACAATTACATCCGGGACAAATATACCATATTCATGACTAACTTCATTTTGTGGTGTATATAATTCCCATTTGATATGTTATATCATGAATATCATTATATATTTTTAATTTAAAATTTCAATTTATGTTATTTATTTATTGGGAATTCTAATTTACTTTTTTCCAATGTGTTAAGGGTTTATTTTATAATCTCATCATTATTAAGTGTCATTTCTTTTTAAGTATCCCTTGGGATAATTGATTTATATTTCAATAAGAAAACAAATATGGTTTATATAGATCATGTAATTCAAGAAATTTTCATTTAAGAGTTCCATTTTCCTCTCCTTTTTAGTTAATTCTATTGATAGATTGTTCTTACTATATGAATAATTTATTTATCTATTCAATTGAAAATCCATTTTTCTATAAACATGTTTTCTAAAAATATTTTAAATAATTATTTTATCTTTCCACAAATTTTTAGTTTATGATATTCTTTTACAATGTGTTTCAAATTTAATATTTCAGTAATTGTCCAAATTAGGAAGTTTTCAATTTTTTAAAATAGAGTGAAATGAATTTTTATATCATAAAAAATATCTAAATAACTTATCATGGGCATGTAGACTCATTGTTCTGAAACATTCATTAAAAGTTTACAAGGATATTTTTAAATAATATTTTTATAATAATATTGAAATAAATTTTTAAAATTTTTTACAAACTAAATTGGGTAATTTTCTAAAAGAATGTATTTAATGAAATATTTAGTGTACTTATATTAATCAACATCAACAAACCATATTTTAATTCTGATTCACTAAGGGCATGTTGTCATGATTCAATAACTATTATTCCTGTAGATGGATTATTATTAGTTTGGATAGGATGTAATATTTTTATAAAATTTATCATATTTCTATTGATAGTTTATGATTATGATTATTTATTGGGTAAGGTGTTAAAAATAAAATGTGTGTATTCATATACGGAATTTTAGATTCAATATTTTTATTTATTGGGGAAAGTGATAACAATTATTAATCATGTTTGTCAATATGAGTTCTTATGTTGATTATGATTATAACCTATAAAATGATGAATGTTTTGGTCCTAGTAAGTGATGTTTAGGGAATGTTATTGATAGTAAATTAATTTTTAGATCTCATATCACAAATTATCTAGGATATTTAGTCATAGATTTACCCATTTATATAATATATTTTTTTAGAAGGCCCTTATTAAATTGTTCTGATGTCCAACATTATAAATTGCCTCATTATAAATTTTTTTATTTCAATTTTATTAAAATATTTTTTATAACATCCATTTATTAGTTTTATGATTATGTAATTATTTATACTACATTATTTTAATCAATAGTTATTCTTCAATATTCTTTTTTAGGTCCATTTTACTTATTAAATTCAATGTCTTTTAGTTATTTACCTTACCATATTAATTTTTTATTATTTATTAATAATATATTATATTTTAAACATTCTCTTACTATGTATTATATCTCAATCCATTTCTACGATTCCACACCTCTAGATGAAATGAATATGATAATTAATTTTTCCAGTTATATGATAAAGGGAATAATGGTGTTCTCAATGAAAATAATATATTTTATTACAAATTTTAAAATTTAATTTGAATTTCATGTTTTAATATAGTTTTAAATTACTAATAAAAAATTCGTTCCTCTAGTATGTGATCACTCATATTGGGAACCTGTGCAATAAAGAATCCATAGAATCTGGGCTACATGGTTAGAGACATTAAAAAATGGAATCCTATTCCAAACACCCGAATTTAGTTGGTTTGGAACATAATAAATACTAACACATCACAAACCATATCCTCTAGAATGCATGAATTTCTTTTATATTTTAAATATTGATTCATGAATGTAATAATTTAATAAATTTAAAATAAATTAATAAACAAATAAAAATTAGTCATCTAACATGTGTCAAATATGACATGATCATTTAAAAAATGATTGAAGCACCATTTACTAGAAAATGTATAGGAGACATAGAGTTTCTTGAGATGATTTATAAAGTTGTGTGAGAATGATTCACAGATGATAAAAGGGTTGGATATTCTTAATTAATAACTATTACCAACAACCTTAGTAGATATGGATATATCTACTTGATGAGGTATAATTTGAGTTTATTTTGATAAATTAAATTTATTATATAATGAATATTAGAACCAAACAATAATGAAAAAATAATTAGAATCCACTCATACCTTGATGAATAATACATTAAAAAATAGTTCATTGATTATTTATGAAAGTATAGGATTTTATCTCAACTTGGTTCTCCATATACATCCTATTTTATATGGAATGTGAAATGGATGAACTTCACATTTCATTCAATTATGAGATCAATGAAGAGTCATGGAGGAGTTCTATTACACTTTTTGGGAGACATATTCCATAAAATTAGGAATATACTATACAATAATATAATTAATGTGGGAGATTATATTCTATATGAACATTAGTGAGAATGGAAAAAATTGTTTTCTAATTTATATTTTTGGGGATACGAATCATTTGTTATGACTTATTAAGACACAATGTTTCCTATTGAGTAATGATGCATATCATTATTGGGAACTCCATGAAAACAATATGTTATTAACTATACGAACCATAATAATTTTTATTATAGATGTATGATATGAAATGTCAATGATGTGGATCAGTTGTCTAAAATTTATAGTTAGACTGATATAAATTTTGATGTAGTTATATGTAAATATATAAAAGAGGTTTCTTAATAAAACATTACAAAAATATTTATGTAAAAGTATATATTGTGACAAAAATACAAAATATAATCGTTGGAGATGTCATAGTACTGAAAATATGTGTTTTTATAATCATTGATCTTGTTACTCATTGTGTGTAAACAATAATGATCCTATAACCTATTAAGACAAAGTAGGAACTGTATATTTGACCAATATGCATGAATATATGATTATTGGAATGATTTAAATATTCAAAAATTAAGATTCAATTTTGAAATATCTCATGGTGTGTGTAATTATTATTGGCCATAAATGTTTATTCAATAATAAAATATACATGAATAGTCATCTCAGTACCATTTTGGATAGAATGGTTTTAAAATGGTTTGAGCAGTGTCAATGCATTAATAATAAAAAAACATGTTAAAAATATTTTATTCTGAAATCCATCAAAAAATTACATTCTATCTCCGTATTTCTTGAATATATTATTATTGAAAATTGTTGTTAAAACGACCATCCAAAATGTCTACCATCATCAAGATCACCATATAAAAAACCTGAATGGTTTGATTCTCCAAATTATTTTAATATGGTATAGAAGTTGGGGAGATCAATATAGGGATTATACAATACATTTAGGTTGTCATAAATTTGGTTTTTTAAATCCATAATAGAATTTGGTTCTATGAAGATCAAATTAGGACCTTTATTATATATATTTTTTTCAGAGTTTGGTCATTTTACTGATATTCTATATTGAAAACATAATTATAATTAGAAATAAAATATCATTCTTATAGTCTGTTAAGGATTAGTTGAGAACATGATCCTCTATTAATGAAAAAGTCTACACATAATAAAATATTGTGGTCGTGATCTATTATGATATATCTATGAGGCTGGTAGGACTAATTAAAGGTGAATATATTGATATGATACTATATATATTCCATATAAAACAATCCAGGATGCAATTAGTGCATTTGTTACATGGATTGATTCATTCCAATATAATATATACCACGATACATGTGGAGATGTAGATGATGAAAAGGATTTCATACACATTATTGATTGGTTTTATAATTTATAACATGTTATGTACCAAAGAAGATGATTCATACACCTTTAGCACAGTTGAAATATATAGGGAAAATGAAGTATAATTCCATTTGATGGATTTTAAAAATATCCTGAATTAATTAATGTTTGTAAATAGTATATTATTATTTATTGAAGATATTTAGAGTTTTTAATTAGATGATTTGTAGATTCTAGATTATTTATTGATAAATATTATACTGAATTATATTCGATTAGAATACTGACCCTCAAAGAAGCTGTTGTGAGTAGTAATATTTAAGAGAAATATATGTTCTCTAGATATATTAAGGATTCTAAGTATTTTTTTTATTTTTTAAAAGATAATTAATTATTTTTAGATTGATATATAATCTTGTAGCATGACATTATTCCAAGATATGAAGTCAAATTCCCAATATATTGTGATAATTGTTTTTTATGGAACTTGTAAAGAAGAAAAATACATATCAATAATGGAATAATATTCCACAGATGTATCATATCATTATGTGTTTTCATAGAGGAATGATCAATGTTAGTAGAATTTCAATGGGATACCAAATTATGGATTAATTTCCAATAGACACATCCCAGTATAAGAATGAAGAGTAATTGAGAACTAGATGAATAAATTTCATTAGTTTATTTATCAAGTTCAAGAGGATGTATTTTTTGGCTAGTGAACTAATACCAAAAGTTATGTACATGTTATTACCTATATATTCATGGTTTTAATGAAAAATTACATATAATATAATGATTAATATTATACATTAAAATAGTGATGTATTTTCCTATATTTTCTATGGTTCTAATAAGCACGTAATATTTCATTACTATGATGAAAACTGAGAAAATTTATTCAAATATTGTAATTTCTAGTTCTATAGTCTAATAGAAAAATAAAATGGGAATAATAAAATGTTGACTATGAGGCATCATTACACATAATAAAATTTTTCATCATGTCATGAATTTCATACATGGTATTCTCAATGATTAGAAACCCTTAAAAGGGAATGTCCTATTGGAAATCAAAAAGTTATTTGAAATTAGTTATTCAAATCTATAAAAAATTATCATCGTTGGTTGACCATGGTATTTTTATTAATAAATATTGGGATTCATGTACTTAAATATGTTGAAGAAAAAAATAATTCCCTATTAGAATGGGGAAATTTAGTATGCTTGCTTCCTAATGAGTGATATATGTTTAATGAATAAGTTGAATAATTATTTTTCCCTTCCATAAATATTAATGGCTAAATCAAAGTATTGTGACTAGGAAGAAATTGTATAACATAATTCCATAGAGGTGGCGTCTTGATTAATTCATTCCATGATGTAAAATATTGAAAAATGATAATTATATGTTGATGAAATGAGTGTGTAATTGATGAAGATATATTTTTAAGGGATCATATTGTACAATACATGATATTAACTGGTCATTTTCATTGAGGGATTAATTTCATTATTTTAGTGGCATTAATATTTTTATGGATTAAAATATTTGAATTTATGCATACAGACCCAATTTCACTAGGAAGAAACATATAAATTCAAACACATAGTTTTTATAGTTGTCTTAGTTAAATATTGTAAATATTTGTTTGTTACAAAAAATATTAGTTTTAATGAAATAAATATTTATTCCAGATTTATTGATAAAATGTATTTATTATCAAGGTAATAAATATTATTTCTTACTAATTTATTGGTAATGACTGTGTAAGGTTGGCTAACTATGCTGGGGCCTGTGAAATGATTTATATGTGGGTAAAATATCATTAAATAAATATTAATTTTTTTAACAAAATGGAATATCTTATATAAGTTAGAATTCACAATGAATATAATAATATTATTACTATTATAATTTCCATGGATAATATGTAGAGTATGACTTTACAAATGGAAAATATAGTTAATTATGTATATTATAACCAACGATATACAAATTCATATCAAATATTTTTTATGGTTTACAAAATGTAAACAATGAATACTCTTCTCAATGTTATCTCTCAAATGATGAACACTCTAATTATTTTATTTTGTTGAAATGATATTTCATCCAACTCATCCTCATTCCATACAAGCATGAGAGATTAAAACAATCATCCTTGAAAGAATAATTTTTTTTCAATAAACATGAATGAAAAATTATTAATTTTTTCCATATATTAACTCCCAATATTTTTTCAGTGATGTGTCTTGATTGGGGACCATGTTTGGATTACTACTAAACAATATTGACCATTGGAACCTCAAATTTAATTGATGAATAATCCCATATTAGGTTAGACTAATTTATAAATTTATTGAATAAATAAATCACTAGAAAAAAGTAATTACATAATTTAAATTAATTAAAAAATTTATGTTAAATATCCTCACCATGTTTATGATATAAATATCAATAATATTTCATTTAAGTATTTATTAGTTAAGTTTATTATCATATAAATTTCCAATTATTTTTTCAATTAAATATTATACATGTTGGAAATAGGACAAATAATTAATTCATAGATGTTTGGAACATTTTCATATAATGGTGAAAACCATCCCATTAAGGAATGGTCACCTAAAATATGCGAATACAAAATCCCTTATATTTATTAACCAACACATGACCATTCATAATATCATACATACCCCCAAAATGGTATAAACCTGGGAATCAACAATAAAATTCTCAAGTAAATGACTATTGAGCCAACAACACTTCATTATTCACAGTAAATCATATGTATTTATTATTCAGAAGGTAAAAAATGTGTGTTGGGAGAATATTTCTTATTTTTCAAATTAAGTTCCATTCAGAAAATAATGACATATCACATGTAATGACCATGTAATTATAATAAATAATCACAAAACATGTTATTAATATAATCTACTTTATAATTTGAATTATTCAATTTGTATCATCCCATAAAAAATATCCAACATCGAAAAATCACATCATTCACAATTACGTCACATTGTAATTTATAATATTAAAAAAAAAATACTAAAAATACTTCAATATCTTCAAAAACCCATTCAAAAATCATGAAAAATTCTTGAACTACTTATATTATGTATAAAAAATATCTTTTAAATCAATGAAAACTATTAATCGAAAGTGGGATTTTTCATAAAAATATCCCCTTTGAATTTTTTGACATCTACTTCATAACTACATCATCACATCGTAATCTATAAACATAAAAACATAAAAATCCAAATCACTTCATTAGACCACCAAATTTTTCATCATCATTTTAAATAACATTAAACAATTCTTATAAAAAATGGTATACCCCAATGTAAACATTTTGAAAGTATCACCAACTATTAGACACAATTATTGGATATATATCCTTTTTAAAACATCATAAGATCCTCTTAAATTTCCTTCCATGATAATAATAAACAAAACCAATTATTCTAACCCAACCTACATATAGAGTAACCTAGGATTTCATAGAGTGATCTTTTCCTACAACCAAAACATTATTACTACATCAAGATTTAATATACCATTTTATAATACATATGATGTCTATCAACATTATCATTAACAATAAGAATAATATAAAATATACAATGTGATTGTTTCTAACAATATCCTGTAGTATATTTTATAACAACTCCACAAAACTTGGTTCCTTAAATATTCATTCAGAAAATCATAATTTAAAAGGATAATTTTCATATCACTAATTATAGATTATAGTGAAATAATTATTCATTATTCATAACATATAATCATATATGTGTAAATATTATTTTTCAAACCATGAGATAAATGAAAATACACTAATTAAAAAGCTTCTATGATATTCATAGTCTACAATACCATAATACATATTCTCTAAATAATGATCCACCTTTTTAAAAAGATTTAAAAAACTCTTCCTATTAGTGAACCCTAGACTGTGATATCTTATATTTTTATCAAATGAAATAACATTTTCTTCAATCCTGATCATAAATAATAGATAAATTTTAAAATGTAATTCTTAGATGTATCTTTAGTAAATTTACAAGAACCCATATATACCTTTTATGAATTTTCATAAGAGTGAAAAAAATATGATGAATTATTTAAATATACTCAATATGGAATGATTTGTATAGAAAATCCTATGTTTATGATCATATTCCTTATCCAAACCATCAACATTGATTGTGACTATTTGATTCTTTGTTATGTTTAATTCTGTTTAAAATCTTTATTTGGTCATGACAAAATCATGATATCTATAATATAATCTTATATTGAGTCAAATTAAAACATTTAAAAACCATAATTAACATTATTAATGAAAAAATAAAAAATAATATTGATGTGATTTTTCATTTAGACATGGATATTATTTTTGAAAATAAGGATTGTAGTTTTGTTATTACATCAGATTATAATAGGTGGTATAATTCAAACAAAAATACAATCAAATTTATTTATTAATCAAATTTGATAGGGTAGATATTTGATCATATGAAACATATTCATACCCATCTATCATAGGTTCTAGGTATGATTTTTTCTTCCTTATATATGAAATAAAAAAACACTTTGAAAGAATGAACATCCTTATATTGAGAATCAATAATCCACAAGGAAATCTCAATCAACATATAGGTATTCTAATATACCATTAAATGTGATTATATGAAAAGAAATATTTTTAAATAAACTATATACATGATAAAATTATGAATCTCCATCATTTTTTGTACATTTCATTCCATTAAAAATAACTGATAATGAGTTGTATGATAAATGAAAAACAAAATGTTAGTATTTTTATTGTTAGGTTTAATATAATTCTATAATTTTCTATAATATATAAAATAATCATTTATTCCAATATTATTTATTTAAAAATTATATATACGGAAATTGATGTCTCCATTACAACGATTTTTTATATTCCAACTCCATTATGTTTATTTTTAGTATATTTTTATTGAGAAAAAAATGTGTAATGTTTTACATATTTCTCATATAATAAATGAAAAAATATTAACTCTCAAATCATAGAAATATAAAACCTTGAACTCATTATATATATAAATAGTTTCCAATGTACTGGGTCCAATCATCAAAAAACATTTCTATCCAGGAGAATTACAACTGAAATGATTTAATAATATTCTTTCTTCTCATTGATATTGTGATCAACAACACCTTGATTTATTTTAATCATACCCAGGTATTAATGAAGAATAGTTTCCCACTCTCTTTTTACAAGATTCTATAAGTATAATTCCTTATTTAACTATTATAAATTTCTTCTTTTTATTGATTAGAAAACCATATTCCTAGTTAATGTACATTTAATACATAGATATTACCTTAAGGAATGCTGTTTTAACATATGTTTGATTTTTTATAATTTAAAATCACCAAAATTGAAAAAAAAATTAAATAGTCTCTGTTCAGTAATCTGGTAAAAATGACTCACCAGCATCAACTATAATTATTTTTTAATATCATTACTCACTATTCAGTCATCTTTCATTGTCTCCACTCAATTATTGTTGAATTTTCAATGTAACATACAATAGTATTTGATATCATTTTTCTCTCCTGAGTTAAAGATAATATTCCATGACTAGTTATTATTATATTATTCATTATCTATATGCGTCATATTGATATCATTTTAATATTTTTATGTATATTAAAAAATAAATGTTATTAATGTCAAAAAAATAATATATTTTGATATTTAATTCTCCCTCCATTATTAAACTAAATAATTCTTATCTCTAATTATTTTTTCTACAATGATTCCATCCATTTTTCTTTCATTCCATACAGTAGTTGAACCGACATAAATTAAATTATCATTTATTTTTCCCTCTAAATAGAAATTATCATATGTTCTCTCCAAGGGTCTCATACTTGAAAATAAATTTAAGTTATAATTTTGAGAAACATTTTTGATGAAATTTCTTCCCTAAATTGAGAATTAAACTAATATTTACAAAACCACGATTTCTTGACATTTAAATCGTTTTCAATTAGTTTTATTTTATAATATGGACACCATTTATTTGGATGAGTAAAAATCACAATTAATAAATACCAACTACATTCAAACATGGTATTCCTCTCCTAAATGAAATCAAAGAACACACTCAAAAAATTCCAATATTATTTACCATCAATACCTTTCTAATACCCATCGCATATGGTGTCATCTCTACATTTAGAAAAACAAATCCATATTTCACATAAAAATAATACAATAAAAATCAAGAAATTAATTTCACACTACCATTTCAAATAAAACAATAAGTAAAAAGTATTTAATCATAATCGAATCACCATAGTTTGTTATGTAGTTATAATTTATTAGAAAATATAAAATTTGGAATAATTTCATCCTTAAATCAAAATCAACAATAAGAATAATTTTTGAGATAATGCAAAATGGTGTGTCAAATAATTGTACCGTGATATAAGATATATGAAATATTTCATGTAAATTACAATAAATCATTTTAATGCCTCGATTGTAACTCTTTGATATTTTAAATTATAATATCTTAGATATTTTTGAATAACCTAAACCCAATGTTTATGTGAACATTGATATTCTATTAAATTATTATTGAATATAGGTTTCTGATATAACCATTATATTAAATTGGTGTCTCTGACTATGAATAAATTCACTATGAAATTTATATAATAGTCATTATTAATATAAATTAAATTATAAATTCTTCTGAAATAAGAACACATCTAATAATAACTATTTTTCATTCTATAAGAAAATTATTTGGTACATATGTGAATTTAAAATTTTTATGAAAAAATATTAAAATTAATTTGTGTAAAATATATAAATTGTATTATATACAATTAACTTAAATTTCCAAATCAACATATAAAAATTTATTTCGTTGAATCTTGTGGATATTTTAAATTTTTTTTTCATAGTGACTAGTGAAAATTACCAATTTTTCTATTACTAACATTTTTTTCAGAAAATATATTAATTTAAAAGTATATTTATAATTTTTTATTCATATTATGATGAAATTTGAAGTAATTTTTTTAATAATCTTGTTAATTTCATTCCAATCATAATTTTTAATGATTATGGTGTAATTTAATTTTATTCACAAACACATGGTTTTGCATGCACCATTTTTATGTAATCTGACCTGGTCGATTTTAATTATTTAACATATCCCCTAGTAAGGAATTTTATAAATTAAATTCATATATACTAAATATATTAATATTAATTAAAATTAATAAAATCATTATTGTAATTCACAGTGTTAATATACAATCATCTATTTCTTGAAAATTCATTTTTTGAAAACCCATTTATGGATATATTTTTGGGAAATAATTAGATATTGAATAGAAAATTTAAATTAATTTTTTTAATGTTTTTATACATATTTTTATCAAGGATAATTAATATTAGTCTATAATTTTTACTATTTTTTTAAAATAAATATTAAAATATGAAAACCGGTTACTTTGGTGAAAAACTAATGTGGTAATATTGACTAACCTTCGAGGTAAATATATTAACAAGAATAAAACACGTTTTTTATAATGTAAGAGTTTTGTAACCGACATATTCCCTATACACTCAATTATTTCTATTTTTACGTAATTTTTATGAGAGTGACTACCAATTGTTGAATGTTTTTTGGTATTTATAAAAATGAAACTCTCTCTCACTTATAATGGGGAGAATCCATGGCTTTCATTTTATTAGTAAAAAATCCTTGTGGTTCAGAAATTAATTAATCGGATCGCTTCCTTAATTCATTCCCGAAATCCTTGAGTTATTTTAATTCTAATAAGTATAACCTATATGGGAATTATGTTTAATTAAAAAAATGTGGTTTTGTAAAGAGGTATCATTCATTACTAAGGCCTTTTGTTACATCTTCTTGATCCACATTCACATATTACTAAATTATTCCGATCGAATTACATAAATATATCCAATAAATATAGATTTCATAATATTAATTTTATTACATACATTCATCTCTTATTCCATCAAATGGAAAATGAAACCATTGTCCGTCTGTATAGTGGACAATACCTCATGAACTAATATAATTCATTATCCATCATAGAATCTCAAAGAAGTTAATATCTATGTATTTAATTTCTAAATATAATAATAATGACATATTTATAATTCCTCAAAATCTATATATAATATTCTTTCATAACATACTATCCATTGAAAAATGATAATGTCATCCATGTGTACAGAGAACTACCTCCTCGTGAAGTGTTGTAACATTTTTATTGTTATAGAATAATATGGATTTTGTATGTAAGTGTATTTGAATGAATTGAATAATATTTATGGCATGATTATCATTATATAATGTTAATATAAGTTTTACTTAGTCTCTGTAATGATCTTTGAAAAATGGAGATGTTACTCATGATAATGTATAGCCTACCATCTCAATGACTGTATCATAATTCATTATATTATCTATTTATCATGGTTAGTAAAATAATATTTTATTATAAAAACTATAATTATTTATTGATAATGTTTCTTGAGATAATGAAATGATGACTTATTTTAGAATTCTCAACAGACCAATGGTTGTTAGGACCCATCAATTGAATACCATAAAATTGTAAAACAACAATTAATTAATTAATTAAAAAATATGTGGTAATAAATAAAATAAAAGGAATAATAAATTCTAAAAAAGTGTTTATGTAATTAAATAATTATAGTATTACATTTTTATCTAATAATATAATAATTATTGAAAATTCTTTACGATAAATTCACTTATTGGGTAATTATTTATTTTTTATTTCTTAAGAGAAATATATATTCACTCCCCTTCTTAGTTTTTGAAATTAAATCATTCCCTTCATTTTCCACTGATTAATTAATAAATTGACAAAATTATTTTAGTAACAAAATAATTTTTCTTCCATTTCCACGTTTTATAAAATTTATTCCAATATATTTTTACAATTATATTATTGTTGTTAAAAATAATTTTATCCAATATCATAATGCATAATTGTTTTTCCAAATGAAGCAATATATTATTTTTATTTAAAGTTAAATTTTTATTTTTTTAAAAAAATTGTGATGTTAATTTTTTATTTACTTATCCAGTATCTATGGAATTTCCTTCCATTATAAACACTCAATTAATTAAAGAGTGTGTTATTTAATTATATGGTCATTTTTAAGTATTATTTTTTCTAAAATATTTTTCCACTTTTTAGATTTTTAATAACTGAATTAAATGTCAAAATTATATTTTTCATGAGGAAAATTCCATTTAATATTTCACTGATATTTTTATTAAAGATGATTTTTTAAAAAATTGTGATTTTTTCAAAATTATATATATATTTCCCTAACATATATCCCTATATTATTATCCCTTATATATTTGAGGTATTAAAATAAATTTAATCCTCTCTAAAATATCATTATAATTAAATTTCAATATTTTATTATATGATAGAAGAATATTCAATCCATTCTCTTAGCATTGGTATTTTTTTAAAAAAACTCATAATGATTGAATTTATTTTGAAGATACAAATAATTCATAAACATGGTATACTGGGTGCACCCCAATTACACTCTAAGGGATTGGGTAATTCATTAGTCTCATTAGATGTTATGTATTGGATTAGGGAGTAATCATAATATATAATTGGACATTTTTACTCTTTGTTATATTACATTGAACATCTTTTTTGGAACATATTTATATAATGATATAGGATGACTCCGCATTTATTGTGATGATGTGATTTTAAGAAAACATGTTGTTTTTAATGAATCTATGTGATTACTCCTAATTCTTCTACAGTATGATATAATTTGATGAAATTTAAACATATTTTATTTTTCAGTTCCATGTTTAATGTTTTACAGGTATTTCTACCTAACTCCATTTTTTTTGTACTTCTATAGGCTATCCTATACATTTATATGAATTAAATGGGGTTTATAGATCCCAAAGGAGAATAGAAATTATATATTTCATTTTTTTATTACTTTTTGGTGTATCATAAACCTACTCTACCATGAACACTATGCCACATGATTTTCGATGTATATATTTAAATTTTTATTCATGTAAAAAATATGGGGGTTATATGTGTAAAAAGATGGATTTTTTATAAATGATATCTGATCAAGGTCTCACTATTTTTGGGGATTTTAAATAAAAAATATTATTAAAAAACTTAATTATAAGTCTAATTATAGGAAAATATCCTAGATTTTTTGTAAAGTCTAAATAATTTTATATCAAATAATTTAAATCCTTATCATTATATTATAAGAAGACATGTCTCGATAACATTTTCACCTAGGGGAAATAGATCCAAAAAAATATATTTTGTAACTAACTCTACTTTCACTATGATCATGACAATATGCCTTCTTTAATACTATGTTTGAAACGCCCATGGTATTTTTTTAAAATTAAAAAAATTCTCTACAATCCATCATGATAGAAATTAATAATTGATAATAATTGATGGCCTAGGATAAGCCTATGGGTTCATAGATTAATTTTTTTTTATTATTCATACATCCAAATGATTTTTTTATTATGGATATTGATGCTCAAACCAAGATTTGTTCATTAAAAAAATTGATAGAAAAAAGTGGATTATTTTGGATGCAGACTATATGGGAAAATTTGGTGATTTTGAGAATGAAATGGGATTAGTATTGATTTTTATTAAAATGTTATTATTTAAATTTATATATATCAACATAGTATTAACAAAATATTATATAATGAACCATCAAACTCACCAAACAGAAGATGGTTGTAGTACCCCATGATCTATGGTGAAGGAGATAATAGAGGAAAGAGGGAATCTTATATATCGTAATAGAAATGTTTTGAGAGACCCATTTAGAATGTCTCAGTTGAGAAAAAAATTTACGTGTGGAAAACAAGGGAATATATCAATTATTTACCAAGGAATAATTAGGAGTTCAATTGTTAAAAATAAATAATAGATATTATATACATTTATAGAATGTTCTTATAAATGTGGGGAACCTGGAAATTATTCATTCCAATTACAAATTGTAATTTATAACTCCATAATCATGGAAATATGATATACCAATCAATCTGGTTAAAGGAATTAAATATTCTTGTATTTGGATTTGAGAAATAATTTTACGTTGTATTTTTTTCAATGGTGTTTTAGTTTTAATAATCATGATCATATAAGGATTGTGGAATCAAATATTATGTTATAATGGATTTATGGGGATTCCTATTTTTATATAAATTATTAACACACATATTTAGGGAGAATACATTTCATTATAAGGCATTTAGAATGATCCTTTGAATATGGATTAGTTTTATTAATTTATCAAAGATAAATTTATGATGGAATCCTTAAAATATATCAGTTTTTTCCTTAGTAAAAAATTTTAAAAAAAAATTTATGGATATTTATTTATAAAATGATCTACATTGAACATACATTGTTAGTGAGGCATTATATATTATTGATTCCTTTCATTTTATGATATTTATCAATTTGGGGAAATACATTACTATGTGCAAATGATTTTTGTTTTTGTTAACTTATAATGATAAGATAAATGTTTCGTTATCCATTTATGTATTATTTGATCTATTAAAAGATACATTATAGTTATTCAGGCTTGAAAATTTACATGTTAGTGCTAATAATTTGAAGCAAACAATGATAATGTGCTATATATTAATTGATGGATAAAATTTAACTCATCAGGTAAATAAATTGACTTATGATATTATCATGGATTGTTATGAAATTCATAAAATATATTTATGGAATAATAATATAAAAAATCTTTGTAAATACTTTTTGGAAGAACACATGATCCTTTCACATCTCTTATGATTTTACGTTTTTGATTATTATGTTTTCTATGATCATTAACATTCTTGTGATAAATGTTCTCTATCACCAATTAGTTGTATTTTTAAATAATTTTTCTCCTCCATATCCATATATTAAATTCCAAAAAAATAATATTATAAGGGAACATTTTTTTGTGATATTAATGATGAACATTTTATTTCCATTTCAATTATTTTATAACTATATTAATTAATCCTTTTTATGATGTGTCTATTTCCAAAATAGTACATTCATATTCCAAAGCATTTATATATATGTTCAGCTAAAATGTTTAATTATTTTTGGGGTATAATTATAACACTTGATATTTTAAAAGAACACATTATTCTCTTGTTAATACATCTAACAACACAGAGATGAATGGATCCCAAGTATTAATATAAAATGTAATTATTTAAATCCGACAGATATATCCTATACATCAAATTGGCATGTAAGAATATTATGAATTTAATTTTTATATTTATTCTATACATCCCATGAAATTATATTTATCAATTCATCATTATGTAGTAAGTACCAAGCTTTTAATAATGATTGTTTTTTCTACAAAATATATGTGTCCTTTAAAATTCAATTATTAATGGGAGAAAATTATAATTAATAAATTCTAATTAAATAAATATTATTTAAAAAAATTAAAATTATCTTAAATCATATTATCAAAATTAATATATATGTTAATGTTTGTATTTTTTTGAAGGGTTTCAATTTTCAGTCTATATTTAACATTCCCGAATTTTTAAACACTGATATTTTCTTATCACATAAACTTATTAAAAAGTAAAATTTTATTTTATATTAATTATCAATGATAAATATATGTAAATATATTTATATTTCAATAAGAAATTTCATTTTAATCATTAATTTTCTTGGTTTTGGAATATTTTAATATTTATTATAAAAAGTGTTTTTTCCTAAACTGTTTTTATGCACGTAATGAATATCCATTTTAATTATTTAAAATAACCCCTAATATTTAATCATGTACAAAAAATTCATATATTAAAAATCTATATTTATATTAATGGATATTTTTATAAATTATAAATCTATTCATATAGTTAATACATGATCATATATTATTTTGAAAATGTATTTCTCGAAAAATATCTTTTGATATTTATTGTGTATTCTGATTATAAAAAAATTAGCAAATTCTATGATTTAAATTTTAAAAAATGTATTCCCTTTATAAAATTTGAATAATAAATATTATTTAATGAGATCAGATTATTTTTTTATTACATTGAATATTAATATATATATATATAAACTACTTACTGTATTGAAAAATTAATTTTGTGAAACTACGTAAACAAAATGGTAAAATGAATAACATTTTTAAAAAATTCTAAAATTTTTGTTGTGTAGGTTTTTATTTACCATAAAACTCCTGCAATACATTTTTTTATCAATTCTTGAGGCATTTTTATTGTGATTTTCTTCCTATTATTAAATAGTATTTTTTTTTTGAAAAAATGTCACTCCATCTCAATTATAAAAGAGAACATATTCTCCTATCATTTCCAAAATTAATAATATATTTGGATCAGAAGATAATTCCCCTAATCAAATACATTATTACAATTCCATTTCATATTGGTCATTTTTTGATCAAAAATGAAATTTTAGGAGGATTTATGATTAATCCGAAAGTGGTCGTTCGAAGACGATGAATCGTTCTTAACCTAGAATTATTGTTTTCTTTATTTATCCACATCCAAAAAATAATGATAAATCATGATGGTATAATAAAAATTTCTACAATATAGTTATATTTTCAAATATCAATGCAACAAGAAACATCCATCTCCACATCCATCAAATTGGACATGAAACTATCGTTCATGAGCACGAAGAACTACCAGCCCCAAATCGACATAATCCAATATCTATAGTTTCTTGTCCTAGTATTTTATGATAATAAATTAAATTTTCAAACACTATATTCATGAAATATTAATATTTTTAAAAAACTAATTTCTTATATACCATATTAAATTTTCATCAACTAAAAAAAATTAATCAACATACACTCAGACGACTGACTATCTCTTCAAGGAGCGACGTGATTCATTTTTTCTTACAGATTTTCATTGATATAATATAGATTCTTATAAAAACGAATGACAATATATTTATTATATAGTTAACTTTATTAAATTATAAAATAAAAAATACCTTTTTCAATCATGGTCTTTGAAAAATGGAAATGTTACTCATCAATTTGCATGACCTCCTATTTTCGTGATTTTAACATAGTTTATTTTTAACAAAAATAATTCATGGTTGGTTATAGATATATAATTAATTTGTAAATATTTAAATTTATTATTTATAATTATTAGGTAAATTATAAAACTGTAAAATAATTATATATTATATTATGTTAAATATAATTGACAGTGTATTCAACTCACATTACCATGTTTAAAAGACACATTAAATGTTAGTCAACTATAATATAGACATTAAATTAGTTGATATTAATTGAATTAAAAAAAATTAAATTATATATATCCTAGTAAATATAAATTATTTAGAATATTTTTTTTGTAAATAATTAATCAATTTTTAGTAGTATTATTTTATTATTCAAAAACATGTTTTCATCATATATGATGTTTATTACTTTTCAAGAAAAAATATTATAATTAATAATTATAATTTAAGATAAATTTTTTTATAAATGTAATGGCCCGGACCTCTCTGGCTTATTCCGGTGTCAAAAAGAAGGCCATTAAGTGTTTTGGAGGGTAAAATGGACTTTTCCCACAATTTCCAAAAATTTTTTAAGTACACGCTGTGTAGTGTGAGTACACGCAGTGTACCCCCTCTCCAGGTATACCCCATGTAGAAGGTTGTGTCCTTACCATGTGAAATAAATGAGTACACGCCATGTATCCCATACAACTCAACGTATAGTCCCATCCCACGTACGCATTACCCTCAAACAGTGTGTTGACCGGTCAACGGCCGCGTTCCGCGTTGAAGGCCGTGTTGGAAGATGTGTGGTGACCGTGTGTAATGGTCGAGTACACGCCGTGTACAAGGAAGTACACGCCCTGTACTTTGGTTTTTCTCGCCTATAAAAGGAGGGGTCCCCTTCTCCTTTTCAACTAACTCCTCTCCACCCCATTCCCTCGAGCAGAGCCCTCCTAAGAGGCTCGAAGGCTCTTTTCATCTATAACTTATTCGTCCGTGCTCCGATTTATGATACATCAGCGGACACGTGATCGTAACGACGAGGAAAAACTTCTGAGCTTGGATATTTTGTCTTCCCTTCAGCTTTTCCTTCCCAGATTCCACCCGAGGAGGTTTTTCCAGGATTTGAAAGAAGCGACGGACGCCGATGAATGTCTTCTAATATTGATCTGGGGGAGCGTTGTGATCAGAACTTGTGGAGGTAGGGATCTTACCGTCATCTCTCTGAATTTTTCATCACGCGGTATGGGTGTCCTCTTGCTTTCACGAGGCATAGTTGAACCAATTTGGTGAAGATAATAATTGGCTTAGAGAACGTGGATGGGGATGTTATTATGTTTGTCTTTATTTATCATATTGTTATGTTGTGAATTGAAAAGGCTTATGCCTACTGAAAATCATGGTCGTTGGGGGGCTTTGATTGCGCAATTAAATGCTGCCCTATCTTTCTAGAACATTTATGGATGGAAATCTTGTTGAATGTGGGAATTGGTTAATCACGTAAAGTTGGCTGATTAAATGAATAACTAGAACCCTTGTGTGATCACCCCGGTTGAACAAAACTGAAATAATAAACATGTGGGTGTTGGTTTAGGTGAAGGGAGTGTTTTAGCTGTGGGGTTTAGTTTGTCTTTGTTGTGGGTTGGTGTGAATGTTATGTTGATGATGGGAAGCGGGGCTGCAATAAATGGTTTCAAGGATGATGATTTACGGGTTTCAGTGTGTTTGTGGTTATGGTGGTTGGAAGCGGGGCTTCACGGATGGGTTGAATGTGAACAAACTATGGGTTTTCAATAATAAATAGTAGTGGAAGAGTTAATGAATGGTGGGGAATGGTAATGGAAGGTGAATAATAATCAATGGGGCTGGTTGGTTAATAAGAAGGGACTTGTTTATGTTGCTTGTGTTTTTCATAACTAGACTTGTGGATGGAAGGGATATTTTTTATGAACGATTGATATGGTTGGTTGTCGATAATTTCCCAGTAGTTAAGGAATTAATAAACTAATTCTACTGAAACATGAAAAACTAAATAGGGTTGGGGTTGTTTGTTGTATGCATGCTTCTTAGTAGCAGTGCCATGGCACGTGCTCAGTTTCTCTGTTTAGAAGCCATAGGTTGGGATTTGTGTTTAATATATATATATATATATATATATATCTTTGTGTTTTTCTCACCCCACCCATGTTGAGCACTTAGTGCCGAACACTCCCATTTCATGGGAGAGGGTGTTTTCCCCTTAGTTACTAGCTCCTTCCTACTCCTTATTCCATATGCTGTGATGTCTTGAGGCGACCTTACACCTAAGACTCTTTAGGTAGGTTTCGATTGGGGTCGTATTAGCCCATGACTCTATGGACAGGTTTACTATTTCGTAAGAATCTTCAGGATGAGGCCCAGGTGTGTGCGGGTGGGATACGTGGTTGTGAGGCCCAGGTGTGTGCGGGCGGGATATGTGGTTCCGAGGCCAATGTGAGTGTGGGAGGGATATGTGGTTTTGAGGCCCAGGTGTGTGCGGGCGAGATACTTGGTTGTGAGACCCAGGTGCGTGCGGGCAAGATATGTGGTTCTTGAGGCCCAGGTGTGTGCGCACGGGAAGAGTGTGGTAGCGTCAAGACGTTTGAGATTAAGAAGAGAAGCTAACTAGTGGGATATGGTGTGGGGTACCCAATACTCTTGTTCTTATATACTACTACCTGTTGTTTTGTGTTTTGGGGAGTGTGGCTGGTGAGGTTGGGTGGTTTGAATTCCTTGATTGGTTTTAGTTTCTTCTGTTGTTCTCACAAGACATTAGAAAGTCTCCCCACTTGTGCACGTGAGATTTAGGTTTCCCTACTAAGTATACTTGTATTCTCACCCTACTTTTACTTTTAGGTTTCCAAGAGGACTACCAGGGACATGCAAGACCCTACTAGTCGGGACAATTGGAGTTGTTGCAGTTGTTGTACTCTTGTTTCTTTTGGTATAGTACTTTTGAGCTTTCTTGTACTTGTACCTTGTTTCAGAAGTATTTAAACATGAATGTGGGATTGTTTTGGGTTTATTTACTTGTATTTCCTTTATTTTTATTTTGGTGGTTGACTCATCCTATTTATCGATCTTAAGTAAATAAAAATTGTAATGCCTCATATATTGTAAAAAATCATACCCTTGGTGTAGTCACCACCCCAGGGCCTACTGGAGGCAGGACTCGGGGGTCATTATCTCCCTTTCATCATTTCCAGCTCAAGAGGGGCATCTTTCGTGGGAGGGGGTCGTGACAGAATGGTATCAGAGGCAAGGTTGAGAGATAGGATGAAGTCTGGAGTTAGGGATAGTGATGATTTCTTGGGATGGTAGGGCAACAGTGTTGGCTGATCTTGGTGTGTGACATAGGCCAGGGAAGACCGACTATTACACAGGATTTTAGGGCCCCCCGTGATCCGATGTAAGGACTCTAAGACAACCAAACGACCAAGTGAGACTACATTGATTTCAGGGAAGAGACCCTAGGGAAGGTACTTGCATCATCATGATTGTGTTTTACTTGATTTCAGTGTTCTAGGAAAGAAATTTGAATAAAATGATAAAATAAAACCTTTAAAAATTCCTTAATACTTGGGATTAGGCGATCCTTGTTTACAGTATAGCTATGGAACCTGGACGACGTCCTCGGGTGGCTTAGATAGCCGAGACCCAGTAGATTCAGGCAGTCGATCAGTTGAGGATTGACCGAGAGGAGGAAGATAACTAGTGGAAAAAGACTCTTCGTTCCTTACAGCGACAAACCCTCAAGAAGTACGAGTGTAATACTTCGGATATGGAGACAAATGGGTGTCTTGAAGAGCTTGGGATCGATTTTATTTGATCAGTGCTATGAGGGAGTACTGGGTTCCCCTAGTAGTCAGTTAGCTGAGTGGTGCGGCATGTCAGTGGTGGAAGCTCTACCTTGGAGAGAGGACAGAGGCAGAGGTTCTGTGGGATGACTTTGAGAAGGAATTCCGAGAGGAATTCCTTTCATCCATGATCAAGGCGGAGAAATGGTAGGAGTTAATCTCGCTCTAGAAGGGGAGTATGTCATTTCGATATTTGGGGATCAAGTTCAAGGATATCCTACGCTTTTCTCAGGATCGCTTTCCAGATGAGGAGTCTCGGGCGAGTCGTTTGGAGGAGGCGCTTCGTCCGTCACTCCAGTATGTTGTCACCCCCTTCACCCTTCTGACAATCTTGGATGTATAGAAGAAGGAAGAGGTTGTTGAGAGGATACACTCGTAGGGAGGTTCACTACGAGAGGGGATACATCTGGGTTCGTCGAAGGGGAAGGCAGTCAGCAACAGTTCTCCTGCGACAGGACCTTCCAGTTTCAGGCCAGTAGGGAATAGGCCCCAGCAGTTCCAGTTCAGATCTTCGGGTCCTCGCCCCTTTTTCACAAGACCAGGACTGAAGTTTTTCTCTTGTGGAGGTTTCAAGAACTTTCAGATTCGGTGCCCGACCTGATCTTAGTACGGTGGAGGTGGGCACGTTCAGCGCCCACCTTAGTAGCACCATTTGCCGACGAGGCCCTTCCTGCAGCAGCAGGACCCTTCTCCTCTGAGGGAAGACTTTCATGGAGGAGGACGACCTCAGGGTTCTCCTCAGGGACCTAGACTAGGATGTGGTCGGGGAGGCGGTCAACATCAGAGAGGTAGAGGAGCTGGGCATGGATAGTTGCATGCAGTAGAGTTGACAGGTCCGGCAGGACTAGAGGTGGTGCGTGGTACGATTTGTTTTTTCAGCACTCTTGTTTCTACTTTGTTCGATTCAGGAGCTTCGCACTACTTTGATGTGCCCGGTCTAGTCCATGATTTGGGTATAAACATAGTGAGATTTTCCGTACCACTAGTGCTGAGTACACTAGTTGGAGGCCAGACCAATGCATCTTGTGTTTGCTGTGGATGTGGGCTGACGTTGGGACCACATCGATCTAGTGGTGACCTTCTTTTACTACAAATGCAGCCATACGATCTCATCCTAGGCATCGACTGGTTGTTTTCTATTAGTTTCGTTATCGACTACTTCCGAAAAAGGGCCGTGCACTCTGACGTGGATGGGCATCGAGTATCTTTTTCTAGTGAGAGGATCTATCAGGTGGGAAGGCGGCATGTGAAGCCTCTCCTTTCCATGTTAGGTGGGATATCGGTGATTTTAGTTGATACAGAGATGATGGATGTCACAGAGGTTTTTGGGGGAGTACCTCGATGTTTTCCCCAAGGTGGTTGTGACTCTACTCCCACCCCCCCGACGTGATGTTGAGTTCGGGATAGACTTACAGCCCGATGCCCATCCAAATTCGATGGCCCCTTATCAGATGGCACCTTTGAATTTGTGGGAGTTGCAGATTTAGATTGACGATCTGATGGAGAAGGGTTTTGTTCGACCCATCTTTTCGCCATGGGGTTCTCCAGTTTTGTTCATGAAGAAGGCAGATAGTGGTCTCAGGATATTCATAGACTACATAAGTTTGAACCAGGTAATGGTCAAGAACCGCTACCCCCTTCCAAGGATATATGATCTCTTTGACCAACTGAGGGGTGCATGTTGGTTTTCTAAGATTGATCTAAAATCTGGATATCATTAGCTGAGGTTAAAGGACAGTGACATCTCGAAGATGGCTTTCCGATGCAGGTATGGACACTTCATGTTTGTAGTGATGCAGTTTGGAGTTTCGAATGCAGCAGCTATGTTCATGGGACTTATGAACATTGTCTTCTGAGAGTTTCTGGACCGGTTCATTGTTGTGTTTATCGATGACATTCTGATCTACTCAAGATCACAGGAGAAGAACGTTGAGCATCTCAGGGCAGTTTTGGAAGTCCTCCAACAGCACCATCTTTATGGGAAATTGTCGAAGTGTAAGTTCTTGACGCAAGAAGTAAACTTCCTTGGGCACGTAGTGTCTCGGCACAAAGTGTCAGTGGACCCGTCGAAGGTGGAGGGAGTTGTTTCTTTGGTGGAACCCAAGAGCGTGACAGAAATTCATAGTTTCCTGGGGTTGGTAGGTTACTATCAGAGGTTTGTTTTGGACTTCTCTCAAGTTACCGCTCCATTGAAGGATTTTACTAGGAATAACCAGGTCTTACTATGGAGCGACCAGTGCCAGAAATCTTTTGACTACCTGAAGGAGAAGTTGGTCAGTGCTCCCGTACTCAGGTTTCCAGAGGAAGGGTTGTTGTACGAGGTTGTTTGTGATGCTTCTGGCCTTGGTTTCGGGTGCATACCGATGCAGAAGAAGGGTGTGATCTGTTATGGGTCTAGGCAGTTGCGCCCTCATGAGTGTAACTATTCCACCCATGACCTAGAGCTTGCAGTAGTAGTGTTCGCACTGAAATTGTGGTGACATTACCTCTTTGGGGAGCGCTTTGTGGTCTTTCCAGATCACAAGATCTTACATTATATCTTCTCCCAGCATGACCTGAACTTATGACAACAGAGATGGGTCGAGTTTCTCTAAGACTATGACTTCGAGATATCTTACACTGAAGGTAAGGGAAACGTTTTGGCTGATGCCCTGAGTAGGAAGTCGCATAAGGAAGTGGTTCGGGAATCCGCTGGTGCATGGAGAGTGATGGGAGAGTTTCCTACCTTGTACTTGGATGCAAGGGTAGAGGGTGTTAGAGGATATTTGTTTCATATGACGGTGCAGTCTTCCTTGTTGTAGCAGGTGGAAGAGTCTTAGTGGGGGGACTCCGAGGTAGAAGTAATGCAGGATCGTATCGATCAGGGAAACGCTCTAGATGGATGGTCAGAGGACAGCCGACATCAGATGCTTTTTCATGGAAGTATGTTTGTTCCAGAGGCGATGCGTGAGGGAGTTCTCCGTGAGTTCCATACCTCGGACTTGGAGGTACATCCAGTAGTTTCTAAAATGTACTGAGGCCTGCGGGAACATCTTTGGTGGCCCGGGGTGAAACGGGCAGTGGTAGAGTTTGTGGCTAAGTGCCTAGTGTGTCAGCAAGTGAAGGCTGAACACCGTGTTCCCAGTGGTTTGTTGCATCCTTTAGATGTCCCC
This sequence comes from Viscum album, assembly GCA_963277665.1. Lineage (NCBI taxonomy): Eukaryota > Viridiplantae > Streptophyta > Magnoliopsida > Santalales > Viscaceae > Viscum > Viscum album. The sequence continues at coordinate 454,847,328 of OY728137.1, forward strand.
GAGTGGAAGTGGGATGACATCTCAATGGATTTCATCACAGGACTACCCAGAGCTCAGGGTGGTTATGATGCTATCTGGGTAGTGGTAGATCGACTGACGAAATCAGCTCACTTCTTAGTAATTAAGGAGTCATGCCTAGTGAGTACCTTTGCAGAGAGGTACATAGATGAGGTGGTGTGTTTGCATGGAGTTCCGAAGACTATCATCTTAGATCAATTTACTCGGTTTACCTCACAAGTCTGGAGGAGGTTAAAGCATGCTTTTGGCACCCAGCTATTCCGTAGCACTGCTTTCCACCCCCATACCGATGGGCAGACCAAGTGGACTATCCTTACGTTGGAGGACATGCTGCGAGCATGCGTTCGGGATTTTGGAGGGTCATGGGTGCAAAACTTGCCTTTAGTAGAGATTTCCTACAACAAAAACTTCCACTATACTATTGGCATGACACCGTTTGAGGCTTTGTATGGAAGACCATGTCGTTCACCCATTTGCTGGGCAGAGGTTGGTGAGACAGGTGCTCTTGGGCCAGAGGTAGTATAGAGCACCACAGAGAAAGTATAGCTTGTGCGTGAGAGGATGAAAGCGGCTCAGGACCGACAGAAGTCTTATGCTGATCATCAGAGGGGGCCCTTGGAGTTCGAGGTGGAAGATCATGTGTTCTTGAAGGTTTCCCCTCGATGGGGGAAATAGAGGTTTGGGAAAGAGAGTAAGCTCTCCCCTAGGTTCATTGGACCTTTTGAGGTGTTGAGGAAAGTCGGTGAGGTGGCATATCAGCTATACCTGCCACCTCAGTTGGAGAAGGTTCATGACGTCTTCCTCATCTCCCAGCTTCATCAGTACTTACACGACGACTCTCACATTATCGACTAGGGAGAGTTAGATATGGGAGACAATGGGACCTTCGAGGAGAGACCAATCGGAATCGAGGATCGTAAAGATAATGTGCTCCGTGGATGAACCATTCCATTGGTTCATGTGTTGTGGAGGCATGGAGGCTTAGAGGAGAGCAATTGGGAGTGGGAGGCTCAGATGCACGCTCAGTACCCAGAGTTGATTTGACATGTGTTTTGCTTTGTTCTTCTGAGCTTTATTTTGATGTTATACTTTGTTCCTTTGATATATGGAATGCTTGTCTTGTCGGTTGTGCGACATTTTGTTTCCTTGTTCTCTGGAAGTGTGTAGCATGTCCGGATGTGTGTGGAAAGGGAAAACCCTGATCCTTAATGGAGACGCATTAATGCGGATGTGATTGAACCTGTGCGGGCGAGTCAGTGCCACCTAAATCGGGTAGTATCTCGACATAGGAGAAGGAATTTACCCAAACCACATGTTCAGGCTGTGTGTTGGTTGTGTGGTGTTGGGGGTAGTGTAAGTTGAAAAATCCTAATGTATGGAAGTAGGAAGACCCAATTCTTAATCGAGAAGAATTAATGAGGATGCGATGGAACCCGTGCAGGCGAGTCAGTGCTGCCTAAAGCAGATAATATCTCGACATAGGAGAAGGAATTCCTAATACATATGATTTGGGTTGTTGGATGTGTTCCTGTTATAACGAGACCCCTAAGAGGTATCTTGTTGGGTTCCTCTGGGTTGGATTTTGAATTCTCAGGGACGAAAATGTTCTAAGTGGTATCTGATTTAATGTCCCTGACGTATTCGGCCCATTACATTGTCTAAAAGAAGGTCATGAAGTGTCCTGGAGGGTAAAATGTTCTTTTCCCAAAATTTCCAGAATTTTGTAAGTACACGTCGTGTAGTGTGAGTACACTCCGTGTACCCCCTTGCCGGGTATACCCCGTGTTGAAGGTCATGTCCTTGCCATGTGTAATAAATGAGTACACTCCTTGTATCCCATACTACACGTTGTGTAGTCCCTCCCCGCGTACGCGTTACCCTCAAACCGTGTGTTGACCGGTCAACAGCCACGTGCCTTGTTGGAGCCGTGTCCTTTCTGTGTCAAATAAATGAGTACACGCCGTGTATCCCATACTAAATGCCATGTAGTCTTCTCCCGCGTACGTGTTACCCTCAAACCATGTGTTGACCAGTCAACGGACGTGTTCCACATTGAAGGCCGTGTTGGAAGACGCGGGGTGATTGTGTGTAATGGCCGAGTACACGCCGTGTACTAGTAACTACATGTCGTGTACTTTTGTTTTTGTCACCTATAAAAGGAGGGGTCCCCTCGTCCTTTTCAACTCACTCCTCTCCTCCCAATTCCCTCGAGCAAAGCTCTCTCAAGATGCTCGGAGGATCTTTTCTCCCATAACTTCTTCATTCGAGCTCCGATTTACGATCTGTCAGCGGCCACGGGATCGTAACGACGAGGCAGAACTTCTGAGCTTGGATATGTTTTCTTCCCTTTGGATTTTTTCCTTTCCATCTTCCACCTGAGGAGGTTTTGCCGGGATTTGAAAGAAGCGACGAACGCCGAATAACGTCTTCTAAAGTTGATCCGGGGGAGCGTTGTGATCAGAACCTGTGGAGGTAGGGATCTTACCATCGTCTCTCTAAATTGTGCATCATGCAGGACGGGTGTCCTCTTGCTTTCACAAGACATAGTTGAACTAGTTTAATGAAGATAATTACTGCCTTAAAGAATGGGGACAGGGATGTTATTATGTTTATCTTTATTTATCCTATTGTTATGTTGTGAATTGAATAGGCTTATGCCTACTGAAAATCACGGTCGTTTAGGGCCTTTGCTTATGCAATGAAATGCTGCCCTATCTTTCTAGACTATTTATGGATGGAAACCTTGTGGAATGTGGGAATGGATTAATCACATAATGTTGGCTGATTAAATGAATAACTAGAACCCTTGTGTGATCACCCCGGTTGAAAAAAACTAAAATAATAAACATGTGGGTGCTGGTTTATGTGAAGGGAGTGTTTTAGCAGCGGGGCTGCGTTTGGCATGGTTGTGGGTTGGTGTGAATGATATGTTGGTGGTGGACAGTGGGGATGCGATTAATTCTATCAAGGATGATGATGTACGAGTTTCAGTGTGTTTGTGGTTATTGTGGTTGGCAGCGGGGCTGCATGGATGGGTTGAATGTGAACGAACTATGGGTTGTGAATAATAAGTAATAGTGGAAGAGTTAATAAATGGTGGGGCATGATAATGGAATGGGAATAATAATCAATGGTGCTGGTTGGTTAATAAGAAGGGACTTGTTTGTGTTGCTTGTGTTTTTCCTAACTAGATTTGTGGATGGAAGGGATATGTTTTACGAATGATTGATATGGTCGGTTGTGGATAATTTCCCAATAGTTAAGGAACTAATACACTAATTTTTCTAAAACATGAAAAACTAAATGGGGTTGGGCTTGTTTGTTGAATGCAAGCTTCGTAGTAGTAGTGGTGTGGCACATGCTCTGTTTCCCTGTTTAGAAGCCATAGGTTGGGCTGTGTGTTTGATATATATATATATATATCTGTATCTTTGTGCTTTGTCGCATCCCACAAATGTTGAGCACTTAGTGTTGAACACGCCCATTTCATGGGATAGGGTGTTTTCCCCTTAGTTATTAGCTCCTTCCTACTCCTTCTTCCATAGGCTATGATGGATTGAGGCGACCTTACACCTAAGACTCTTCAGGGAGTTTTCGATTGGGGTGGTATTAGCCCAAGACTCTCTGGACAGGTTTACTATTTCCCAAGAATCTTTGGGATGAGGCCCAGGTGTGTGCGGGCGAGATACGTGGTTGTGAGGCCCAAGTGTGTGTGGGCGGGATATGTGGTTGTGAGGCCTAGGTGGGTGCGGGCGGGATACATGGTTGTGATTCCCAGGTGTGTGCGGGTGTGATATGTGGTTGCGAGTCCAAGGTGCGGGCGGGCGGGATATGTGGTTCTTGAGGAAAAAGTGTGTGCGGGCGGGAAGTGTGTGGTAGCGTCAGGACGTTCTCTATTAAGAAGAGCAGCTAACTATTGGGAAATGGTGCAGGGTACCCAATAATCTTGTTCATATATACAACTACCTATTGTTTTGTGTTTTGGTGAGCGTGGATGGTGAGGTTGGGTGGTTAGAATTTCTTGATAGGTTTTGGTTTCTTCTGTTGTTCTCACAGGTCATTAGGATGTCTCCCCACTTGTCCCTGAGAGATTTAGGTTTCCCTACTGAGTATACTTGTATGCTCACCCTACGTTTACTTTCAGGTTTCCAGGAGAACTACCAGGGTCGTGTGGGACCCTACTAGTCAGGACAATTGGATTTGTTGTAGTTTTTGTACTCTTGTTTCTTTTGGAATTTTACTTTTGATCTTTCTTGTTCTTGTACCTTGTTTCAGAACAATTTAAATATGCATGTGGGATTGGTTTGGTGTTATTTACTTTTCATTCATTTCTTTTTATTTTGATTCTTGACTCATCCTATTTCTTGATCTTAAATAAATATAAAGGTTAATGCCTCCCATATTTTGAAAAACTCATACCCTTGGTGGTAGTCGCCACCCCGGGGCCTACTAGAGGCGGGACTCGGGGGGTCATTATCTCCCTTTCACCATTGCCAGCACAGGAGGGTCATATTTGGTGGGAGGGGGTCATGACAATAAAATTATATGAACAATATAAATCATAATATCAAAATATAGTTTTGTTGATATTTGGTGATATTTTAGGTATATATTGATTTTTTAGGGAATAGTAAAAAATACAACTTTTTCTATAATTGTAATTATTTTCAATAAAATAAGAAATTGGAAGTTAAAATTATAATAATAATAATAATACAATTAGAATCAGTATTTTTTATATTTAATCCACTTAATTTATGTTCAATTAGTTTCATCTTGGAATATATTATATGTTTATTTTAGTTCAATAGTTAGATTTTTCAAAAAATTCTTTAAAAGTGCATAGCATTTCTCCTAATTAATTAATTAACTATAATGAGGGAATATATATTTAAATTTTATAGAATATATATAATTTAATATTTATTTAAATTCATAAAATTTTTATTAGTTGTCAAAGAGTTAATAGATAACCATTTTTCTCTAACAAAATACACTTCTTGAAAACCTGCCTTTTCATCGCGTATAATGATATAATATTGAATTATAAAATTTAATTTATTTTAATTAAACAATTAAAAAACAATCTATATTTGGAGTGGTTATAATTTATTTAATTTAATATGTTTAAATAATTTTTTTACAAGAAATTATTTTGATGTTATTTAGAAATTATCTTTGTAAACATGAAAACATTTTTTCTGAGGGTTAAACTAAAATGAAAATAGTAAAAATAATGTAAAATTAGACTAAAAACAATTTTATGAACATACATAAAACATATCATGTATAATTCGTGAAAATAGTCAATTTTTGTCACACTCTTCATGAAGAAATTGTTTTTATAATTTTTTATTTCAAAAAATTACATGTGTGCAACTCAACTCACTTTTTACATGACACCCACTATCTTCTACCCTTGATACCTCTATATCCATTGGTATAATAATATACCTACCTTAATTAATTACTAAATTACCTAATGAAATCCTAGTGAACATATTTTTATCATAAATAGAACCCTGAATTGAATAAAGAGTTTAACAAAAAAAGTTATTTATTGTATATAAACTATGCTTAACAAAGCATCATTATTTTATTACATCATGAGTCTCATAGAAATAATATTAAATTAATATTATATTGTAATATGTTATTAATTTAATGTTATAAACTAATCCCACCTGCAATTCTGTCAATTGGGACACAAAATCAAATTTAATGTGTAAGGTAGACTACTGCCTCACAAACCGATGCCATTCATTTTCCAAAATCGTATATCTTGTCTTGTTGTAATGATGGATAAAATTTATTTATATTATATTTATAAAATATTTGTAATTTTTTGATTATTATATCCCATATATTTACTGAATATACATTCTTTGGGGGATATCATAACGTTTCATGTGTGTAGGGAGTACTACAACCTCATGAAGTGATTCGTCTATTTTTACATAATATCTTTATATGTATGATTTTAATGTGGAATTTGATTAGTATTGTGATATAAATTAAATAATAAAGATATTAATGAGAAAATTAACATTTTCATAATTTAATATATTATATTCATTCTTCCAATAAAAATGAGAATATTGTTTGTATATGTGTGGATTACAACCTCCATGATGCGATGCGATTTTTTTTCATAACAACATATTAAGAATGATATATATGTGTACATGTATAGAAATAATATGGTATTTAGGATATTATTATAATAATATATAAAAAATAACACATAACTTATTATCATAATGATCATTTAAAAATAGAATCATCAATCATGCATGCATATGAAGTGCCATCTTCAAGATCGCATCATTTTTCATTTTTCATTAAATTTTTTTATTATTGGTTTTAAAATTATAAATAGAGAATAAATATTATTATTTAATTATTATTTATCGATATTTTTTGAAATAATTTTATATTTGACAATGGTAAACACACTAAAACAATTTTAAAATTGTGAACTGAATGACTTCAAAACATCGGACATTTGATTAACAGATTAAGTACCAAAATATATCATTAAAAATATTTTAATTAAATGATTTATGTATTTTTTAATAAAACTATAAATATTTATTATTAAATTAAATATGTTATTTCATATTCTAATATATGTGTTAATGGAAATGATTATATTGTATGGACTCATGTTAAGGGTTTCTCCTCTCACATTTCACTTCTAAGAAACATATTAAATATTTATCATTTTTTTATTCTGTGGTGTTTTAAATAAAAAATTTATATGTAATTGAATGAGTCATTAATAAATCATTATATTTTATGCTTCAATTTCAATTGAATTTATACTGAGTTATTTTATATGAATGTCACTAGGCGGTATAGAACATTGTATCTTAGTTCTTTTCATTGAGTTATATTATTTATTTTATTGTCATTGACATGCCACAATTTGGTGTGTAATTTCAATTAATTCACATATTTTTTAATTCCAATTCAATTATGTTGATTTAAATTTCATATAAATAGTATATTAATTGATTAATAATTACATCATTCTTTGGATACTTTTATGGGTTTCTCGTATCAAATTTCCTATTCTTAGTTACCAATATCTTATTATATTGGAAATATCTACTTCCATTTAACATTTAATATCATAAAAATATCTATATTCATGATATTTAGTTTATAATTTTATATTATTCATTCATGACCATTAAGATAGATGAGTTAACAATGTGGTAAAAGATTTATGTTGATATCTTTTAAATTTCAATATTTTTTACACTCAGAGTTCCTTTGGATGAAATAATATGATCATTTATTCATGAAAAAAAAATTGTTTATCACCCACTAGTTGTTAATGTGGTTATCATTTTTTATTTATATTTCATCCCTTTTTTATTTAACTGACATCAAGAAATTCATTTATAGGTTATCACAATATTTTATTTTATTTTAGATCTAGTATCATTCTCAAAAATTTCCAGATATAGAAATGTTTTTATGAAATGGTTAAAAAATATTTCTAAACAAATATTTATTAATGATTTTTTGCATGATATTTTAAATTATAATAATTGTATTTATAATAAAAATTTTAATGGTTTAACTACTGGTTCAATTTTGACACTATATTCTAATTTTTTAAAGAATGTCTATTATTATCATTTATGAAATGAATAGAATATAAAAAATTCATGTCCATTATTTTCCTTTATAATTCAATTATCTAATCAATATTTTTTTTGAAATTAAAATATATTCTAATTTTTTGTTATTTTTTCTTTTATAATGAGATATAAAAAATTGAAAAGTTCATTTTCCAAAAAATGTAGTAATGGTCATTTAAGGGTTTTTGAAGTTATCAAAATCAAAAAACATAATTACTACATATGCTTCATTGTGAATATTTATTAATGATATAATCCATGTTATTTCTTTTTATGGGTTAATATAGTTTCAAAGAGATTTAAAATGATCCAATTTCTATTATAGAGGTCAGTCATGTATCAAATAAATTTCTTTCGAAGACATATTGTTTATATGTTTTAATTATTCTCGAAATACATCATAATGGAAACCATTTCTAAAATATGGGTTTATAATGTTCTAAATAAAATAATGTGGTTTTCTAAATTTAATATGAAATTTAATCCTTTAGTATTTATTAATGTTTTCATTATTTGAAATTACATATGATCACTGTGCCTAGAGGGTAATTTGTAAACCCTATGTTACTTATATTTTTTATGCAACATGATATATATGGGTGATCTTGATATAGAATATACAATTTTTGAGCCCAGAGAGAAATGGGTGAGCCCAATAAAGATTATAAGATTTGGTTTTCCAAATATCTCAGGTTAGAATGATATAAATTATATGATGGTTTCACTCGCATAGTGCGTAATGAGCCTAATATACCTTATATGATGGGTAATCTCAAATAGTGTATGGTGAGGATGATATAGATAATATTATGGTTATTCCTGGAAAGTTCCCTAACGCATTGGGTAAGGGTTATGTTATCTATAAAATCATATTGCATGTGAAAATTATGATTATTCCAATTATATTGATTCTATAAGGGTGTAATGATGATAATGTCCCAATATACCATCACACATTATCTACACATATTTAGGGATTATAATTATTCCTTTAAGCATGGTTGATGTTATATTTCTCAATATTATTGATTATTACGAATCCTTCATTTTTTAAATCTATATTCTATATTTCAAGGATGATAATTCAGTTGTGGATGGGTTTGAGTTTTTTATTAGTTCACATGCAAAATGATTACATCATAGTAGCCTTATTTGATAATTGTTTTCATAGATGGAATTCAATTGAAAATTCTTAGTTTTAATCTTACTGAGTATTTTAAAAAAATCATTATTATGTTATGTTTTCACCATGAAAAAAATTTATGTTAAATTTATTATTTCTAGAAGTGTTTATTATCGATTATTATGAAGACCTATTTTGATCTATAAACAGTAATTTATAGTGGGACATGATGTTCATCTTTATGAAATAGTGGTTTGTTAATACATAATGTTAAGAAATTTGTGTATTGTTATAATTTTATAAACAAAGATGGTTCAGGATAATGTAATAGTTCCATTATTTTCTTTTCATGTAGCATGTTTTGGAATTTAAAAATTATGTCTCCTTTATTGGAATGATATTTATAAATGTTATGTTTATTATTTCAACACAATACCTAGGAGTGTGGATTCAGGTATGCGATTATAAATGTATTAATGAAATTTTATGAGGTGTTTTATTTGGGTGAAGAATATATAATTAATTATTTTAACCATAATTACGAATATGTATTTTTCAAAATTAGATTCAAGGTACTTCATACCTATATAGTTTGGATGATATTGGATATTTTAATAATCATTGGAACACAATTTTTAACATTCAATGGACATTTATGTTGGAAACGGATATGGTGACTAAGGAAATTATGTTACTTAAAAAAAGTATCCCTAAATTTTTTGGAGTAGATTTTGAATGGAATGAGATAACATTTTAGAAGATACCAGAATATAATGATTATGTGATTTTGGAATGATTTATGTTTAACCGTTGGTATGAATATTTAATTTTGTAAATTAATATATTACCACATCATAGGATAATGTACAGATTTTAGTAAACATGTAAACATGTTGTAACAATTTTGTTTTTGGTTAATGATTTTAGATGGGGGAGTATATTTTTATCCATTATATTGGATGTGTGGTATTATAAAATATTAATTTATTTCTTCTAGAATGAAACACAAAAATTATAATTAGTTCACATCATTTTGAGAAAAGGATGACATTTCGATGGAAATTGACAAAAGGATGAAGTTTAACTCAATATGTATATTTCTTTATAGTCATTGTTTATATGGTAATATAATTCTTCAAATTTCAGAAATGGTTCTTGGAAAATATATTTTCTTATTACCATCATTTTAGATGAAATCAATCTCCTTTTTACACCTTATTGGTTTTTTTGGTTGCTAATGCACCGTTGATCATTCAAATTCTTGATATTAGTGATATCAATCTGCCCATATAATTTTAAATTAATTACTATTTTCAGCCATGTATTATTTCGTACATCCCACACATGTTATCCTTTTCAGAAACATTATATGTTATATTTTTTTTAGCCTTTATACATCCTTTTACCTTTTATCAAATGTCTATTTTGTTACTCTTTTTACAATGTGGTCTTACATCAAATTTATTTTAAAATCTTAAAATTTTTGTGTCCATGTTTCTATTAAAATTTAGTGGAATATCTAAATTATGGGCGATGATTTAACATCATTATATTTTAAAATAAAAACACTATGTTTGAATTATTATTCGACCAAAAAAACTGAGCTTAAACGACCCATGAAATATATCATGGTAAAAACCTAAATATTATATTTTATATAATATATAATATTAAATAATAAAATATTTATATATATCATTATGTTATATATTATTGGAAAATTTTTATAAAATAATCAATGCTTTTTATAAAGTAATTTTATTCATCAAAAATATTTTTTCTTGAAAATTTATTTTTATTAATTTTTTTGAGTTAAATATTATAATTAGTTTATGGATATTTTAAAAAAAATTATTTCAACAAATTATATTCATTTATTGAAATTGAAATATTATAATTTTATTTCAGTGAAATTTTTGTATTTTATAGAATATATTAATATTTTAGTGAATAGTCTACACCACTGATTTTTATAATTATTTAATTTGTTTTCAAATAAATTAAGAAATATAAAAGAGAAAATATATTTTGAATTGTATTTAAATAGATTAAAATTTCATTTATTTATTTTTAATAAAAATATTATCTTTTTAATCAACTTCATATTATATTAAACTACATGATTGTATTTCGGTGTAAGAATGGTATTTAAAAAAATCTATTTTGAGTTGAATAATGATTCTCCTTCGTAATTAATCTAATAAACTCTAATGAGGGAATATTTAAATTATATTTTTATAAAATATATGAATAAATATTTATTTTTATTAATACAATGGTTATTATTAGATATATAATTAATATAAAATAATCCATTTCTGGAATATACACTTCTGAAATTCATACGTTCTCACCCTATCTTTGGGCTCTATTTTAAATAAAAACATTCCTATTATATGAATTGAATTTTCTAAAATAAATTCAATATTTTGATTGCTAATAATTTATATTATCTAGTAATTTCATCTTAATTTTTACCATAGTGAATAGTAAGACTAATAAAAAATTATCATTGTTAAGAAGAAAATGGTTTTAAAGTGTGATTAAATAAAAAGATAATTGTATTAATTAAATATAAAAATATCTAAAACTATTTTTCTACATATTTATACATTATAATTTCTATGTTTTCTAATGTTTGAATTTTTATACATTTTTCAAAAGTAAAGCTTCGTTATAACATTTTCATTCAGAAAAGGACAAGCCTTTCTATCACCATAATCATAAAAGGGCACCCCTCTCCATTTCCATTTCTAACGGAAAATCCATTTTGATCATCCATTTCTTGAAAAAAATAATATTTCATCGATTTTATAAAAAAATTGAATCCCTTAGTTTGATCATAAATTCATCCTATAAAGGATTTATGATATTTAAAATAGATTTTTTCACTTAATTGGAATCAATAATAACAACGTGTCTTTATTTTATTTCTTTTTTACATACCAATAGTGTCATCATAAAATTTGTTTAAATAAAAACAATATCCTATAAAATATTATTATATTTTATTATGTTAATTTAATAATGTAAATCCATCTCAACTTAAATTAAATTAAATTCAAAATTATTTTTTTTGTATGAAGGAATACCACCTCGCAAACAGATGTCCTTCATTTTCCATCACTGGCTATCAAGTCCTGTTATAATGAATAATTTATGAAATATAAATATATATATATATGATACACAAAAAAATAGATGGTCAGGTGTAGTTGTTATATCTCATATACCATCATACATTATATCCCATTGGCAATTTTATAACATCACTCCTGTGTACGGTGGACTACTACCTTCCGAAGAATGAATTTTTTTTCACAAATACTGTAAATGTAAGGTAATAAATATTATTTTAATAAATATTTTAAATATATATTAACTAATTATGATGATAATAAAGGATTTATCTTTTTTAAAGATAATATATATTTTTCTATCTTATAATAAAAAATGATAACATCATTCGTGAACACGTGGACTACAACATCCATAAAGCAATGTCATTGTTTTTCTTCATCCCCAAACATTTAGATTGATATATACATATACATGTAAATTTAATGTAATAATATAATATATATGATATTATTAACATTCTATAAATATAAAATAATTCAAATTGTTTTTACGTATTGATCAATTTAAATAGAAAAACTTACTCACGTGTATGTACATTGTACCATCTCTATGACTATAACATAGTTCATTTTTAATAAAAAATTAGTTATTGGTTTAAATATTCCAATTTGATAATAAATATGATAATTATTCCATTATTTTTATTCTTGAAATGATATAATGGCCACCATAACCACATTCAACACATTGAGGGCATTTTGAATCATTTAACTGAACATCCATAGAACACATAACATGGAATTAACTGAATAATTATTTAAATATAAAATTAAAAGTATATAAAATATATTTATTAATGTATTATTTATTAAAATGTAATTTTTTAAATATATAAAATATTTTATGTATTCATCTTATATAAGAGTTAATGGACATGAATAGAAGGTATGGTCTCATGTTAAGGGGTTCCCATATCAATTTTTATGTGATATATAAGCAATATTATGAAATTCATTTTATCATATAGTGTATATAATAATCATTATTCCTATATTTTCATGAATTATTTATACATGATGATATTTTTTTCAATTAGAATTAATTTGTTCAAGGGTAATTGAGTTGGATGTTACCCAGTAGTAAATAATTTAATAGCACAATACCTTTTAATTATGTTATATTACTAATTAATTATCTTTGATATTCTTGGATGATGTGTGTGATTACAATTTACTATAATATGTTTAATCTAAACTTATAAATTATGGTTTCAATATCATGAACACTATAAATTCACTGATTAGTTCGCACTTAAATGTTACGATCATTGTAAGGGATCTACGTCTCAAATTGTCTTATTTAGACATTCATTTAGTTATAAAACTATATTCATTCATATGGTGTATAAAATTACATATAAAATGTTATATCACGAATATAATAATTTTTATAATATTTCATTTATAAATTTTTGTTATTATTTCAACGTTTTTACAATTTAAGAGTTACCAAAGTTGTTTTGGTCATATGTTTTAGTATCACTACATTCAAGATTATTTATATTCCGAGGATTATTGGGAGTACATCATATTGATTATTTTCATAAACCTCATCTATTTGATCTTCATTTCTTTTGGATTTTGTTAACCTTATTATTTCTACTTTCTTCTATATTGATTTAATATTCATAAAAAATGTTTTTCTATGTGATATCGTTTATGTAATTTCATGTAGATTAGTCATGTTTCTCTTCCATTTACATATTTTATAAAAAAATCTAAATATTTATAGAAATGATATTTCAACATATAATATATTTTCTAATTCCATTATAAATTATCACATCAGTTATTTTATATTTTCATTAAATGAAATTTTTTAATTTCTTACAAATCATTCAATTTTGACTCAATTTTTCATTTTTCTAGAAGAATAATTATATTTAACAATTAAGATATGAAATGATTATCCAAATATGTTGTACATTATTTTACATGATGATTACTTAATATTATTCCATGATTTTTTAAAGGAAATTCATTTTCATACTATAAATTTAATGTTTTTTCCAATAAATCAATTTTCCAAAGGAATGTTTATTGGTCAGTGAAATTAATTTAATGAAAAATTAATGGTATTCCATTAATCAACAATGAAAAAACAAATTTTTAAGTATTCTCCAAATGGTTATTCCATATAATGATACGATATAACCCCAATCAGTCAATGATGTAAAAAACTATTTAATCCATGTTCAATTTATTATTTTTCAATTAATTTGAATGCCTCAGGATGTTGTTGAAGTTTTTAGCATGTACGAGGCTTCTTCAGATCCTATAGCATTGTGGTATTGAGGAAACAGGTGGATCGTGAAATCAATATAAACTATGTGACCTATTATACTTTCTTTTCTCAAACCATTTGGAATTATCTAGTGATTTATAAAGGCCCTATAGTTGGTTCTAACAATGCATTAAAGGCCGTAAAACTATATAAAAGATACATGTCATGTTTCATATGAAATTTTCAATGGCTATTCATAGATAGTCTAACTAAGAACCTAACACAGGCATACGGTTCATTTCGAGTGTTATTGTCAATTTTTTGGTGACTTTTTTGGGAAACCAAGTGTCTATAATGTGTGATATGTTTTTAAATGTTAAATTTATAATTAGTCACGTGTTTCACTTTGAATCACCCACAAATTTTTCTTTCATATTCCATTCACATTCATTTTCTCCCATTAGATATTATCTTTGACATTTACCTATGCATTGGTCTATATTCTAAATCTGACTTCTTAATCATTATACTTATATTGAGTTGGATTCCTCATGCTATGATATTCCATCATCTACATACTTTTCTCGGTTTAACACACCATATTCTACTGTATATTGGTACAATCTTATATGCCCTATTTTTAGTGTATTTTCCTATTTCTTCATTTTCAATTATTCTATTTAAAATTAAAATATCATACTAGATGATTTATCCTCTACCACCATATGGTATGATGTTAATAACTTTTCCAAATGATTTTTTGACTTCACATTTTATCGATGTTGTGCTATATGTGATAGTTTGGGTATGTTCGACAGAAAATAAATTAAAATTTTATATTAAATGATTGAACATTAAATTTGATTCATACATAGAGCCCTGTCATGGTTTTATGTTTTATACCTCATCCTAAACCACCCCTTATTGGGTTCACCCATCATCCTTAGCTATGAACAACCTATTTGGGTTTGTACACTTTCCTTAAATTTTTGGAATCCATAAACAAATTATATGATTTAATGATAAGATTAAGCAAGGATTTTGATATGAAATGGATAATTATTCTTGGGTATGGAAAATATCCTAACCTTTTCTTTTATAATACTTGTACATTTTGATTAATGTGATATAGTATGATTTTTTTAGTATATGTAATCACTCATTGTTAATGTTATTCCACCGATGAGGAGTATCGAGTTGTGGCATCATGGCCTCAACATAGACATACATCATTTGATATTAGAATGCCTTAACAATTATACATCGGTTCATGTGCCATGTACATCTAATAGTATTCTATCTTCAATAGATCAAGGAGGTCACCTTAGTCTATACCCTTGGGTCCTAGCCCATGTGGTGGACAACTACGTATATCTCACAACATATTCAGGACACTGATTGGTACCCAACGCTTATTCATGGACATACATAGGTAAAATGGAAAGTGTAAGGTTATGGAGGATTGATTTATTTATATCATGGGAGCATAGGATCAGAAGACAAATTTTAGGCTCAAGATTTTATTATAAGAACACTTTTTGTATTTTTTTGTAATTTTTTCCATGTATGTATAATATTCCATTCTTTTCAAATAGAAACATGAAATATACATCATTTATTTTTTTTACCTCTATTTATTTATTATTACTACTATTTGGATGAATTAATTAAATTTTTTTATTTTCATTATTATTATTTCTCTATTTAATCATGTATTGTCACATTTATGCTAATTTTAAAATATTTTTTTTGTCTCTCTAGTGATCCACCTCTGACCATTAATGTTAGTCAGTATCCTCAGTGCAAATGGGGAGGCATTCATGCGTCCATCAGACCATCTAGGGTTGATTACATATGAGTGAACCATGACCAGGATGTTATAAATTGGTATCATATAATTTATTTTCCCTTGTATACCTTTTTCGGTTTGTATATAGGAGAATAAGATATGTCAGAATTTTGTAATGATATTTTTCATAGGAGTACATTCACCATGAATGGTGGAAAAGGAAAATTTTATGGGACTAGAATTGGTTTATGGAATATTTATGTTAAATTTTTACTGATTTCACCATTTTGTGATGCACATAAGATATGGTGTTCATTATTACTATTATTTTATCTAACATTATCATTTCTCTGTATGGGATGGAAGAAATGATCATGCATCATTACATGAACTTCATATACTTAGATTTCATTTATTATTCCTTACCATTTAGGTATTATTATCTAATAGAAAGGTACTTGAGTTATGATCCTCGAAAAATATATCATTTATGAAAATAATATATTTTTTTTTAAAAAAAATGGTGTTATCCTCTATAAAATGTAATTGAGACTCCATATAATGGTTCCCCTACAAAAATAACAGGAATTTCAAGGACATGGACTTAGTGTTGGGAAGTAGGTAGTGTTAGTTGTGATTCGTTTGGGTCTATATGTCACCAATAACTATATTTAGGAGTTCATGATGGGGTTTGAATTACATATAAGAAGGAACATAAATATCCTATCTCTTTTATCAATAATATATTATATCAAGTCCCCTTTAGAGAACTTTCTTTTAATATGCAGTTCTATTACAACAAAACATCCCCGAGTCATGTGATAATAGGGTGGTGATGACCATGCTTTGTCGGTTTTGGGACCTGAGCCACCATTTATAACTTCAGCAATGCTACTTATGTAACCTTTTTTTATTTATAGCATTGTCAATGAAGCCTAGTATAAAATGGTATTCTTAAAACATCTCCATACTATGAAGTGAGATTTATGGCTGACCTCCTCTATGGAAGAGTTGATGCAATTTTTTCAATAGCCACATTCATCTAATTTTTTGGTGGATGGTTCCCAAAAATATTAAAAATTATGGCTTTTGACCATCTAATCTATCATTGAGAATTAGGATATTCCTCTATAGTGGATGATTAATCCAGTAACTTATATACTTTAGGATTATTCTAAATGACAGTGGTATATCCATAACTAGGAAGATATTCACTGGGAATGAATTAAAACGAATTAAAATATACCTTATATGACCACATTCACCATTAAAAGTTGAACAATAGTTGATCTAGGGAGATTATACACTCCGAGTAGGGTATTATGTCTGTGATGGATTATTGAGATCACTTTATACTTCTTTTATCACTATTTTCCTCTCTATTCCACTAAGGATATATAAATAGAATGTCAAATTACAGATGGTTCAGGAATCCTATTCATTCAAAGGTCAATTTAATTTAGTTGATAACTATTTATGAAATATTAAACAATGATATTATGAAGTAAATATCATGAGGTAATATGGATTTATAAATTATAGTGGATCACCTTATCAACCCAGTGGAAGATATTGTCACTTTGAGACCTCAAGTGATAGGGGTACCATTTAAACTATATAGGATGGATGTTTATTAATCTATAAAAAGATTGAAAAGAAACGACTTGGGATTCATCGGGTTGATCAAGTCCCAGTTGAGTGATGAGTCTACAACAATATTTTCCACTTATACCAGTTCTGTAGTTTCATTCCAATAGTGATAAGTAATATAGGATCGAAACCAACTCCATTTACTGGTTCATGAGTAGTAGGTATCCATCATATATGAGGATGGGGTGTTATACGAATTTCATAAATAGGTTATATTCATGGTCATGGTATCCATATAGTAGAGATACAATACCTGTTGTGTGGGTATTCTTAGGTTAATTTGGGTATATCTCTGGGTTTCATATTAAGATATATTTATTTAGTGCACCCAATACTGGGAGAAAAATTATCATTCCTTCTACAATTAGAGTTTTTTATATTTATATCATCTATATTGAAATAATTTTTATTTGACATTGGATAACTCCACTACATTATTTATATATAAATTATTTAAATCATTGGGATTGAGATTGGATGCATTTATGGAATAATGACCATTGACCCCTAATGAGTTCCATGTTAGTAAGTGTACACCAATGAATGGAATTTACCATAGAGGTAGGTAGTATCATATTTTATGAAACATATTCATTATTTAGATGATAGTATTTGAATTAATTCTCAAAATGATCTTTTTAGTTTCGTATCTGGACTTTATCGCTTCCAATCATCATATGGTGTCCTTTAGACCAACAGAGGTCAATAGTAAATTTATACATGCTGAATGGTATGTCCAAATAATGTTGAACAAAACCAGAGTATTAGTAGTTCGACTGACTGATAACCAATAATTTTTTTCTTCATATGGTGTGATAGTTAATATCTCAGGCATATTTTCATATCATTGTAGATTGTTTCTAAGATTTCATTCTTGAAACTTTTTTCTAGATTACATCATAAAAGGAAGATGCATTTATTTGTCCATCATGTTCCAAGTTCTATTCATGTATCCATTCAAGCTTTTGGATGGACACTGTATAGTTATAAGATCTCCAGGGAAATCTGAAAGAAATGAAATATTTGGTATTTATTTGGTTTAATATGTCATAGTGTGCTTCACCCAGGCTTTACTTCAAAATAAATGATTGGACATGTATATACCATATATTTTCCTTAAATAAATTTTAAATATATCATAAAATATATTTATATCCAGGTGAAGAGATTTCATATTACTCAATGTCTTGATGGGCTGAAATTAATTTTATTGAAATATTTTATATATTTTAAATCACATTTGAACAATTTAAGAGTTGAAATCAAATACCCCTAAAAAAGTTGCACAATAAATATATGAGACCAAAGGTGATTCCAATGCTCATGTATTTCTATATTAGATACCCAAAATGTGTAAGAAATTTTTTTTTTGAAATTGATTCTTGCAGGTACATATTGTAGATTATTTAAATAATTTATTTAATTTATTCATGAAATTATATTTACTAAAATTCTATATAAATAATTTTTTATGGTTGATCACCATGGTCATTCACATAACCCTGGTACCATTGAGTGGATATTTCATCCACCCTCCATTACAAATTCATGTTTAGATGACAATAATCCTCTTAATCTCAACTAATCTATGAGGATCAAATGCAACGACTACCCTCTTTGATGGGATAGAGAATTATTTAATAAGGAATGATCATGTTCGAGGATGTAGTAATTATTTGGGGATTCTTCCCCATATGATTAAAATATTGAACATAATCATTCTTATTCCATTGATCTGCATTTATTCTGAGCCTTTTCATTTTCCCAAGTGTCTGATTCAATTCATTTATTTTATTAAACCATATTGTACAATTTTACTAAAACCGGATATCCTAGATTATTTTCATTGGACATGAATTCATGAATAATAATTATTTCATATTTATGAACTTGTTTTTTTCTCAAAACATTCATTTTGGTCTCCATTATTGGAATATGAACTCATGATTCTATTATCACTGGTTGGGATAGAGAATAATCAGACCCCGAAATTCACAAAACATTCACTAGTGGTTAAAAGGTGAATTATTATTGGATGGATCAAAATTAGTTTCACTATATAATGGATACCTATATGGATTTAGAGATCAAGTGAGGCAACGAAATGTACGATTCTTAATGGAGGTATGTGATATTCATATGTATGAATAAAAACCCAATTTTATGACCACTATATCACTAGAAACAAAGAATTCAAGTGTTACATGGCATTTCAGTGACCAACAATAGGAAAAATGGCCAAAGAATCATATTTGGATAGAGGGAAGGGGATATCTATTTCTATTGAAAAACCCAAATTCAGACCTGGTATTCCAAATAACACAGGGCTTGTAAGCTCCCACTTGTATTGGATATGGGATTAATGTGAGCTAAAAAGAAAATTCACAAAGGACCCCCACACAAAATGTGACTCGTTTCTGGTGACCCGATGTGTACTATATGAATAAATGGACATAATCATGAAATGGAACATCATAAGTTTATATAGACTTGTATAAGGTACATGACTAGAGTACATAGCTAAAGTACATATACATGTATAAGTGAATGAGAAATACCCTATGTGGATTAGTCATGTCATATAATACCATTACAAACTATATAGGGAGATATGAGAAGTGCTCTATTCATTGGAAGGGACAAGGCTTATAAGTAAGGTAAGACCACTCACTATGCATGTCCCCACACCTGTCATGTTTCTCCATTTTTATGAAACCTCTACCAGACATATATCATTTGTTTGGATGATGATATTAACATGTGAGTAGAATATACAGAGTTTTTGTCTCCATAGGACATGGGAGTGTCTTTCAAGGTAGATTATGATACATAATGTGAGTTTTATCAGGCATGGGTCTAATTTGTGTAGAGCTTGGTGACAAAAGTGATCCGCCATGATCATTATTTTTGTTCCCTTACATCAGATATGGTGAATGTCCCATATTTAATGAGTTGTACTTCTAGATGTAATAGGTCTACAATTATATACTCTTCTAGTTCTATCCCATAGTGTACTAGGGTTAAGGTCCTCTATTAAACTGAGTGGTACCCCTAAGACTGAGTAGGGAATATTCCTTTATTCTACATATTATTATACACTAAAGGACTAAGACATAGTTACTCTTTTTATTGATAGGTACCCCCTAATATACTATTGAATTGGAACTCTATCTACTAAGTGGTACCCATATTTTATAGGGTGTTGGTCTTCATTCATGTTAGTTACTCCCCTTAACATGTTATGTTCTGGGTTCTCAATCTACTTAGTGGTATCCCCTATATCATTACAGTGAATTTCCTCTACCCACATAGTAGTAAACACTATATAATGGGATTGTGTGTTTCATACCATGATATTCTG
Source organism: Viscum album (assembly GCA_963277665.1). NCBI lineage: Eukaryota > Viridiplantae > Streptophyta > Magnoliopsida > Santalales > Viscaceae > Viscum > Viscum album. The sequence continues at coordinate 454,868,285 of OY728137.1, forward strand.
GCACCATGACTATCCGTCATCGTGGTATGTGTGGCTCCACATGTAATCTTGTTCTAGATAGATTCATGAGATTATAGGCATCATTGATGGAACTCCTGGAACTAATTGTATAATATTTACAGGGGTGGACTGTGATATTGATATCCATATTCACTCTCATATGGGATCCCATTGTGGGGAATATATATATATATATCAATATTGTGTAATTTATTATGATCATTATTTTGTTTATAATTTCTATTCATATCTCATGTCTAACTACTCCCCCTTCAGCATTCAGGGAATCCTTTTTGTTGTGTATATAATCACCCATGTGTGGGATTTTCCCACGCATGTTGTTTCTTATGAAGATGATGGTCAGGTTGGTAGATATTACAGATGATAATATACATACTCTAGTTCATTATAATGTGTATAGTGGTTGGTTCTTAGATATCTAGAGATGGGCCATAATGGATATTTCTTTTTTCAGTATTTTTCAGGTTGTGGAATATTTATGGTTTGTAATGTATTGTTTACTTTTTTATATTTTTGTTTACACAATTATACTCATGTACTCCCTAGTAATTTTACATGCATGGTTTATTCTCTAGATATTTCATGTTTTATTATTATTAATCTACACATTTATATAATTATAGTATGGTTTTGTGTTCATGTATATTAGACAAAGTTATCTTATGTTATTTTTCCCATTTAGTACTGGTTGTCATCCCCTAGGCTATGGATGCTAGCTTGGGGTAGTAATGGGTCAAGCCTCGCTTGGTCTGGCCATGATAGATTCATGTTGAAGTTGTTCATTCCATGGGATGGTGTTTGGATTAATCCATATATGTGGATATGGATGGGATTTCTATAAAAAATATCAATGTTCCTTGGGTGAATATTTTAGATCAGGGAACCCAATGTTGGTTGGTGGAAAACATGTCCATACATTAGGACACTGAAAACCAAATTGTCGACTTAGTATTCTAAGACATTAGTTGTAGCAATCAAGGGTACATTTTTCATATATGATTGATTATTTAACATTCATTATTGAATTACAACATCATATATATATATATATAAATGTTCATCTGACCATGGTATGTCGTGATAAAATATTCAGGATGAATTTAGAACAACAACCATCCATGATACCAATTCAGGATTATGATGGCGATCAAATAAGTGATTAGGCCTCATTTTAGGGTATATCACACGAGATTCTTCCTATTGGTTGATAGGTTGAACCACCACCACATGTCTAGTAGCAGATCATACTAGTAATGAAGGATGAGGATGCACACATACGTAGAGAATGTCTCAAGTTCTAGTTCCTAAGGCCATTATGATCTTTGTTGAGCCAGATCACAAAAAAGTGGATAATTAGATAGATTTAGTGATCGATGTTATTAAATTGATCCTAAACATGGTTGACCAAGATGTTGTGATATCATCCAACCACTTCCATAGATTATTAGGGTAGTGGGGGATTCTAGTTATATAGATGAATTATGTGTTGGAACTCTTATGTTCTGACTTTCATCACCTTTTTTTAGTATTATTACCCCACATACATGTGATCATTTTGGATTCATTATGTTTTTGAGCTACAATAGGGATGGATGGTCCATTATGACTATTCCACAAGGTTCAAACACTATAGAGGGTACTCCCACAACATGATTTTTTTATACATCTATTAGTGATTAGTTGAGAATGGTCCTCATATAGAAATGTGTTCTAGTTTGGTACCATTGTACTTTAACACATATGTTGGAGTGTTGGGAAGGGTTTTGGTGATGGAATTCTTACACTCAAAAGTATTCCATGTAGTTAGAGTTGGTAGTGGGAATCATTGACCTAACAAATTTTCAATAAATAATAGGAACCATGCTGTAGGAACTTGGTTTAGGAGACATCCCCATTACAAGACATGAAAATTTCATTTTTCAGAATCGAGACCACAAATGTAATTATGGCATCCCATAAAGGGGAATTTATATTCATGTAATGGGAGTGGCCACATGATGCAAGATTTCATGAACATACGTGCTACAGAGGGCTGACATTTATTAGATAGATTTACATAAAAATGCAGTTCATTAGTCATGGATATCCTAGGAAAGGCCTGCATTTTTCCTAGGTAGGTGGAGCTGGAATAGAATGTAGGGTCGATCATTGAGTATGTACTATGGTTGGAGGACTAAAATATGTTCTCCTTCCACCACTACCACAAGGTACCCCATGTTAGGTATATGGAGCTGGCAGTCGGGGTCACATATAGATAAAATATAGGGATTCACATGACCTTGTAGCATATAAGATTATCAGAGGTACACTCTATTTTTATTCTACTCTTTCATCAATACGAGTTTACAAAATTAAGAGTTATTTATTTATCTCCTTACTCCTAGTGTGATAGAAGGAACTCCTAGTTGAAGCATTACCCAAATAGAACTGTCTTGAAGATTATATTGGGGAACACTTCATCTATATTTTTTATTTGATGGTCGTTTGTGTTATCTCTTAGTGGGGATAGTTCATCGTTGAATATTCTAGTCATCCCGATGAAACCAAAGGAAAAATCATCTTTTATAGATTTTTTATACATGGTCTGATCCCAAAATTATGTTCACTAAAGATGAGTTAAATTTATTCACATTGATGTTTAGATATTTCAATGTTTGGTGAGAGATATATCACAGAGTGATGAGTGGGGTTTTCAAGTAAGAGGATACATCCCACTAACCAGCAATTAAAGTGTTTATCCATGGGAACAACAAGATCATCATGCATATAAAATCCATTGATCATGGATGATTTTAGGGATGTCTTCCCTAAGGATTTTCAGATACTACCTTTGAGGATGTATATGATGTGTTATATTGACCTAGACCATGGGAATATTCTGATATCTTTTATTTCATATCAACGGTCCACAATCCAATTTCTGGATATAAATTTGTAGTGAGTGGACATTTTAGTGAAGGTCTTTATTAGACATGGTGTCCCACCTGAGTAGATTCTGCGTTTTTGAAAAAAATTGTGTTCAAGATTATGACATTGTGTAGATTTTATCTGTGTAAAAAAAGAAATAATTTTAAAAAAAATATCCCCCTCCATGGATATACGACCAGTTTACCATCTTTGAGGCATCAGATGGATATTGAAGACCAATCAATGTTCTAGATACCACTATTTGAGTGTTCATTATGGTGATAATATGAATCTTGTATTCTAATGCCACTTTGATCAATAAGAGTTATTCGTGATACATTTAAGTGGGTAGAAAGACCCTAATGATTTTATGACATTGATGAACTTTAATTTTATACTATACCAGTACCAATTTTTGTTTTCATCATAGAAGAAATACTCATATACTTAGTGCAATGGGAGGATCAAGTTGGGCTCTTAATGATGGTCCTAGAATTTTATCAGGAGGATCAAATTTATGGTAAACACACAAAGTTATATTTTTGAATCCATGTGCTTCACTTTTTAGGTCATTTCATTTCTAAGCATGTATTGGTTATGGGCCAAATGAATATTGATAATGTGATTTATTAAAAGATTCCCATGCTAATAGCATAGGTATAAATATTCCTTTGCCAGGAAGGTTACAATATGAGGATTTTGATAGATATCTCATGAATTTTATCCAATTTGATGACATTCAGGTAGAATGGGATGTAGATTACCTAGAATTAGAAGTTCCAGAGTGACTTCAAGGTGTTGAGGATGAGGCTAATGCGTGATCTGGTTTTAAGATTACCAGAATGGGGCATGGAGTACAAACCATTTTTCAAGGCCTCTAATGATATAATGATCTAAAATTTGATACAATGATACATCGTTATCATATATGTGATGAGGGAGTTAAGACACCACTAACAAGACTACTGAAAACATTACCTAGTTCTCATTGTAGTAGTATTCACTTTGATGATGTAGTCACATTATCTAGTGGGAGAGTGCTTCATTAGTTACTTATCCACTCAGAGTCTATGTGATTTCATCACATAGAGAAACAAAAACTTGATACATATTCACTATTTAGATTTCCAATAGTCTTATTATATTGTAATATTCTATTCTTTGGTAAATGTCAGTGTGGTGGAAATTCCCTTGACTAAATGTTCCAGAATAATTTGATGTAAAGGGAATCTGAGTAGTTGTATTCCATGAAGCTGACCCTGGTTGAGCAAAAGAGTGAATATTATATTCAGTTTATGGTGTTTACTCCATTTAATCTTCTGCATTTTAGAGATTCCTAGTTACGATACATTGACTATGAGGTCTAATATGTCCTGATATCCTGAAGTGATTCACTCGATGGAATATTTTGAGGGAATCTTCTCATATTTTTAATGGGATAGATTATAGTTACAGATATGATGAAATATGAGTTAATGAGACAATATAACCAATCTATAGAATTATTTAATGATGTTCGGAATATGTATAGGGACCTTTAGTGGTTGTTTTAATGGGATTGCTAAAGGAGGAGTGTGGCGGAGTTAATATCATGGGGTTGAACCTATCAATAGGTAAAGGATGATTACATGGTTCCAAAATTAATTTTGAAGCATCTTGAGATTCCATATTGGAATTTGGACAACATATCCACGAAAATAATGATATGGGGTTTTTAGACAGTTAGAGTACAGGACTCCATTAAGGAGATTGTTGACTGACTCACAATAGAGGCACAACTCATAGATATTAGGGTCCAGAGTTTGGGTGGTGTTTGGGGATTTCCTATGTCTGAGAGATATTTCCCCAATATGGTGTTCCAAGAATATTATCTCGAATTTTTATTCATGGTTCATGACACATATGTAGAAATCCATACAAGAGTAATTGAAGACACAGATGATGATGAGTACAACCTTCCACCACCCGATATATGTGAAGACTCAGTGGATTATCTAGGAAATTGAGGATAATCAAATGGAGTGCATAATAGAATTATTATTGATATGGGAACACAAATTTCAATCGGTAATGTTTTGAAAAAAATAATTGATAAAACTATACTCTTGTCATTACTCCATTTTAGTCCATGTATGAGAGATGTTATAGGTTACCCTTAAAATGGACAAATATCATCAAGGAATATCATGTCAGAATAATGATGGTCCATGTGATGATCGAGTTGGTCAATCTCATCCACTAGTTGATGAGGATATCTCAGAACATGCATAAATATTATACAAAGTGAATTTTAATTTAATATTTGTTTGAGTAGGGGGATAACTGTTTCCCAAGAGTCTCACCAATATGATGATTATAATGATTTGGTTGTGGTGGAATGCTTTAAATTTGGTTCATCAGGATATTATAGACCATTAATAGGGTTTTAAAGGTTTAATACAAACTTTTTCCACCCTGATTGTTTTAATGGTTTCACTACTTATTCCTTGTGTTGCCACTGTGGAAATATGTGCTTGTACCACTGCACATTATCGACCAGGTGAGCTGGAAATCCATGATGGAGACAATTTGTGGAGTAACCAGTGATGATCAAGGATATGAATGAATGGACCATGTGTTGAAAGACTAACCCATTAGTTCATGTGTTTTTTTAGTATGGGAGCATGTAGGATAGATCATGGGAGCGAAAGAGCATGATTCAGGTTCTATATCCCGACCTATTTATTTACTTTCTTTTTTAGGGACTGGAATATTTCCATTTGGAATTAAGTAGAGAACCTATTATTTTCTTCTAAAAATTTAAAATTCATCTAGAAATAATTTCAATTCCATGTGCTTCGATTGTTCAAGATTCTGAGGCATTGAGTTCCTAAATAAATTTTATAAAAATATTAAATACGTTTTATATAACATATGAATGGTTTCTTAAATAAGTGGGTTCATCTTATAAATAGAGATATGGGTAAAATATATATGAAACCATAGTATAATATAGAAAATGTTCTTTAACATCAGTATAACCTGAAATGGGTAAATAACGGACATTCAGATAAAGTTGCATTTTGTGGAATGTTGATTGAATTAATTAAATAATTAATTTAATTAATTCATTAAATGAACTAAATAGTAATTATATACATATATAATTTCATTATAGATCCCTAGGGTTAGCTCTATAAACCTGATACTATTTAGAGGATATTTTCCCCACTTTGATGTAAAATCATAATTAGAAGGAAATGAGCTTCTAGATCCAGGGGAATCGAGGTGTAGTGAATGAATCACATTTTCTCCATTATTTGAAATCATGTTAATCAATAAATAATTTTCCAATTTGAAAAAGATATATTTATTTATGGACTCATACCCATATGATTCGTATATTGAGCATGATCATTTGTATTCATTTGATATGTGAAAACTCAAAATATTTCTATTCCCCAACACATAGATTCAATTAATTGATTATATTTATCCTTATTGATCCATGTTTCTTACATAGAATACCAGTAAATTTTATTCATTTTCCACGAATTCAAGGAAATGATTATTGAACATGTGTTTCTTCTTATTTTGACCAACAGTTCTTCACATTCTTCAGTGTTGGACCTCGAGGTTAGGATTGGACTATTATCATGAGAGACCTGGTATGATCTTACCCCAGAATTCATAAAATACTTCTGATCATAATATAGATCACATATTTGTCGATTGTTTAGTTTGAGATGTGTGAAAGGGGTGAAGTTAACATGGATTTCGAGATATTCTCTTGTGATGGTAGGTACCATGGGAGACAATAGTGAATGGGCTTCATAAGGATGAATCTGAACACCATTTTTAACCACCAAATGGATGTGAATGATGTCCATAGGTGTTAATAGTATATTCTAGTAAATAACTATATGTACATTTTTCAGAAGGTTCCAATGTGGATACATGGGAATGGATTTATATTTTTTTGAAAAAATCCCACTAAACTATGTGTAGTCTAACGTATATATGGAATGTATTTCCATCTCTATAGAGATAAGGTTTCCCCAGTGAGCTAAATATACAACTCTATGTGGGAACACATCATGCCATGTGACTTGGTGTTGCAGAAAAGTTAATTACTTTGAGAGTATTTGGACATAGTAATGGCCATGTGCACTACCAATAATCACGTACAATGCCAAGGTACATGACTATAGTACGCAACTAAGGTAGTTAGACATTGATAGTAGCATGAATATGACCCCAAATTCTTGAGGTAGACCATGTACTCCCCTCAAATACCCTAACTGGCTACATGGGAAATGATCCATGTACTTGTTGGGAAAATGATTGGAAACTAGAAAATACTACACAATGTGTGGATCTCTATCCACATTGTGTACCCACATTTTCTAAGAAATATATATATATCTTATATCATTCATTTGGGTATAGATTTTGGATTATGAATTTCTTATCTTGAGTGCATTTTCATATAGAAAATAATGGTCGAATTAGTGGTGGATCATGGGATATGATGTGATATGTTTCTAGAATGATGCTTCATAATACGGTACTCAATGAGAGTATTTATTAAAAATATTCAATAGAATTTTACACCCTACTAGATACGGTGTAAGTCATATATATTCAGATTTATAACTTCAAAAGGACTAGTTATTAATTCCACTATTATAATGAGGGTTACCCCCTACCGTACTAGGTTGTGGTTCCACTATTCTGTGTAGTGGTACCCCATAGAAGTTGGAGTGAGGGTCCTCTATTCTACTGAGTGGTCCCCCCTGACATACTAGGGCATGGGACCTTTATCTATTTATTGGAACATTCATAACATAATAGGTAATGGGTCCACTATGTAATTAGTGCTAACCACACTTACAAGATAGGGTTTTTAGTCCTCTTAACATTGAGTTGATCCCCATGAAAAATTAGGTACCAGGCCCTATATATACGTTGTGGTTCCCACTTATGAAATCTTGTAGTGGGTCTATATCTACTTAGTGTTACCCACAAGTTAGTTATGTCATGATTCATCTTTTTTGAAATTTAGTACCCTCTAGTGCATGAAAAAATGGGGATGCATGGCTTCACATAGATTGCTCTTATAGGAAGACTTGCGAGATGGTAGGTGTCATTGATGGACCTCTTTAAACTAATGGAAGAACCTTTTTTGGCTAGGTAGATAGATAGTGATCCCCTTTACCTCTCTTTAGGGACTATTTTATTGAGAATAAATATATATATACATATATATTTATCCATATTGATTTATTTTTTCACTCTACTGTAATTTGGTGAGCTATCTATTCCTATCATGTCTTTTAATTCCCCCCCCCCCCTTCATCTTTTTAGTTGAATACGAAGTATGAATATACTCACCCATGCAAGGGATTTCCTGTAGGTGAAATTTATTATATAGATTTTGGATAGGCCATTTTTGATTACATAAGTTCATAGGTTTACTCATATGCATTATACCACACATGGTAGTAAAGGCATGGAGATCTACAGCTGGGCTCTCCCAGCATATTAAATGCCAATTCTTTCATGTTGGGACATATTTCTAATTGGGAATGTTTTTTTACATTACGATTAAACTATCATTATCTATTAATCCTAAATAGTTTTACATGTATGGTTTATTCATAAGATGTTTTAACAGTTATTATTATTCCATTGAATTTTTGCACGGAGATAGTTTAGTGTGTGTATAATAGAACATTAAGAAAAATTTCTCCCTTATAAATATGACTTTTGTCACCTTTTCCATCTATTAGAATATGGTTTTTATCTTGTGGTAATCTTGGATCGGGCCTTATCGGGTTGGGAAAAAACATGATTCGTAGGATTTTTATGATTACTAGGAATTGAATAAACATACTTTAATGGGAGGGTATCCTTTCACTCTCATATATGTCATCTATGATAAAATACACGGAGATTAAGTTTTCTCCATGATTTATTGGAGGACTTTTTTTCACTTGGTGAATGTGAGACCATCATACATACAAAATTTAATCTTCTACAACATGTATACTCTTTATAAATACCTTGTTATGTAATCTGGTTTTATTACCCTCAGGCGGGTAACTCATCTGTGAGTTGTCTTATGTTGTGGATGTTATATTGACTAATTGTTTCTCTATGGTACAAGAAATTTTAATTCATGTTTATTATTTTCATAATTAATAAAAATAAGTAATTATTTTGTAAATGTTTTGAAGGTGTTTAGGGATACTTCAGAGATTGGAGCCCCGAGTATTGGATAAAATATATAGTCCATATTTTTAGTATATAACATAGCACACAATCATTAAATATTTTTCAAATTATGTGGGGTGATCTATTGATTTTGAAAATTTTAATCTCTTTCATTATAACCCATGAACCTCTTTTTTATCTACTATTAACAACCCTGTTATCTCATAACTATCCATTTGGCATCAAAATAGGTATTTGATTACCCTGTTTGTATAATGTCCAAATCATGATCTATCAATCATGCATGATTTTTCTTTATAAGAGCTACTATCCACTTCCTTTTTCTCAGATTTTCTTCCCATCTTGTATTCTGTTTTGGTGGGATCCAAGAGACCCTTATTTAAGTGGTTTTTTATCTTTTCACTTGACGTTTAGTCCCATTCGGGTGATGATCTTAGATGAGGGATGCTCCACTGCCATAAGTTATGTGGTATATACTATTTCCCTAAAATAAAATTATTTATTAAATTTTTGACAATATGTTTCATTCCAGTCTATCCATATGTTTCTCCAAAAATTATTCAATGTCTTAAATTAGTTGTTTGAACATTAATTGTGATCCCTGTGTAGCACATTGACATTTTTCAAGGTTTTCATCCTCAACCCAAACCTCCCCCAAGGTGGGTACCTCTATCTGCCTAAGATAAGGACCACCCCTATGTCTACGTATTCGTACCACATGATTATGGAAATATAGAGTAAATAAAATGATTCAAATAATGTATTAGTCATGAATTTTGAAATGAAATTGATAAGTGTTTTTGGTATTGATTCTTACATTACCCCAGATTTTATAATAAATGATGTTTTTCATTGTTGTTGTATAGAACCAATGGTTATTTACGTTTTTAATCCACACATTATTAACACCATTAAATTGATCATTATTATGTCACGGTTCTAATAAGGAGGACCAAGGTATGTCACATATCACATCCATATATACATATATCTTTAGAAATTAAGATTACATGACATGTAGCACTGGGTTCCAAGCATATGTAGGTCTTATATAATCTTGAGTTCTATTGACTTGAGGATGTCAAATTGGACTATGGCCTTGGGACCTAGCCTTATGGGTTTGAAAACTTTTTAAAATGTCGTATATTCCAGAGCTAGTAAATACATAAAAAAATAGTACAAAGTATTGATATTTATTAGGTTTAGTCTAAGAAATGTTGAATACTTAAAAGTGGACCTGTTTATATCTATCATTCAAATTATATATTTACCTATTTTACCCCCACACTATTACAGTTTTCAAAAACATGATGGAATTTTTATAGAAACTACCACTGCTGGCTTTAATAGTTTATCTCACACCTTGTTTGGGTCACTATTTGGTAATCATATTGAATTCATTGATACTTATGGATTAATGAAAAATCTCATCCATGGATTATTGATTGATTTATTGACTATGATATGAGTATAAAAAGACCATTAATTTGATTGTGTAGTAATTTGTGGTTTAATTTCTTTTCATTTATAATTTTTTAATCCTTGTATATATCCTATGCCTATTTTTTTATTGCATAATGAAATACTCTTGATTCTGTATATGAAGCCATTTTTATTTAATAATATTAATTTCTTGATGGTTTAGTTTTACATTTATATTTATCATTATCATTCATCAACTATTTAATCATTTATTATCACTACTATGATACTCTAATAATGAAGGTATTTTCTTCACACTATACCACCTTAGACACTTGTTGATAGTCAGTAGCATGTGGAGTTAGGTGATGTCTGCTTGAGTCAATGTGACCAATTGTGTTTGGTTAAAGATGATTAAACCTGGTCTGGGATGTTATAGATCACATCCTCATTAATTCAATGGATATATTATGATACCTTCAATGAGATTGATAGAAAACCCTTTTCTTTTCAAAGGGTTAATTGTGATTCAAATAGATTATAATTAAATAAATTTTTTTACACATTTTAATTATGTTTCATGGATATTTTTTACAAAACCTATTACATTTACATGGGTTAACCATGTTATGAAAGGGAAAATAATTGTTTTACGGGTTCTATGATTGAATATAGGATATATGTATTTTATTCAAGTTGTTGTTTATGGACATTATAAATTATTTTTTTGACCAAATAGTTGTATTTGAGCGCAATTAATATTATACACAATGTGTTTTCATATGACTCATGTTGATCTAAATATAGCTAATAGGATGGGTTAACCAATATAGCTTCTAGTGCACCAGGTATAGCTAATGTGATGGGTGAACCCAAATAGCACCGTGTTAGCCCACCATATCATATATGTTGGGTTCACCATGATAAAACCACGTGAGAAAAATATATCTTATTCAATTGGTGAACATAGGATGCACCAGGTGAGCTTTATATAGCTTAAATTACGAGTTCTCTTAGATAGTGTCAGGTAACCTTGAAATAGATTATATGCTGGGTGATCCCAGATAGGTCTAAACTTCATTGGATAAGGATTATAAAATCTGGACAAATATATTATATGTGACGAGTATAGTCAAGCTAAATGTATGTGTTATGTTATTGTTCTATGTAGATAATATTGTATAATAGAAAATCATTTTTTCAATTCTATTTTTGGGATTATATTTTTTAATTTTGTCAATGTTAATATAACATGTCTCATGGATATTGATTCCAATATATCATTTTGATTTTGAATACATTTTGAAAATTTCATGTTTGACTGTTTAATAATTTTTGTGTATGATTCTTTTCATGATGTTTTCTAGTAGTACGATTGTAGTGACAATTTTTTATACACTTCTCACTCAGATTGATGAAAAAAAAAATTATTAATTATTATGTTTATCCGTAAATTTTTTTCATCTCATCCATCTTATATTTATTATTCTCAAAGTAATAAAAAATTTTGTTAAATTATTTATTTTTATATAGTTTTCATATTGACAATAATGATGACATCATGTGGAATATGAAAAGATGGGTATAGTGAGAGTTGACGTTCATCTTTATGAACTAGTAGTTTATGAATTCATGTTGATATGAATTTTTCCTAATTATCTGAAAATAAACATAAATCGTTAATGTGTATATTGTACTATATTGAAATGTTACATCATGAATCTCTTTATCATTTTGTAGTTAAAAGATTCCTATGATGTTATTTCATTCACAAGGGTAATGACCCAAATGGTACTAATGTGATAAGGGTTTATTTCATAATTTCATCATTTTTCAATATTTTTTATAATAATTTCATTACTATGAATCATTTGATAATTATATTTTAATCCAAATATATATTATTAACATATATTTAATTATGGGAATTACAGGTTCTTCTTAATTTTTCTATTCATAAAGAACACTCTAGAAAAAAATAATTGTTTTAAGAAAATTAAAATCAATTTATATGTTCAGTTAAAAATCATTTAGTGTCCAAGTCCATGTTTTCTAAATATTATTGCAATATTATCAATAATTTTCCAATGTAATATTTAATCATATTTGAATTTTTACCAAATAATTTTAAACGATTTTATTTTTGACATTTCTAAATTATTTTTTAACATTTTTTAACAGAAGTATGAATGGAATGTTTTATTTTAACTTATACAGAATATATTTATTTTCCCACCATGATGAAAAATAATTTATTTTAATATTTAATTATATGTTTCCATTGTAATTTTGCTTGAAATTTTTTCGGTATTTTTTTTAATGTTTAATATTTTGATGATGTTCTATAAATGTTGAATGGGAATTTTACTCAAAATATTATCCTTAATATATTTTAATTACATTTTATTCATTGGATATGAAATTATTTTTCATGAAATTATTCTAAATAATGTATATTTGGATCTTGCATATATAACTAAATTATTATCCATTAGATTTATGGTTTAATATAATATTTATTGTCACCTCTCAAATAACTTCATTATGAAATTTATTTCGATTTTGATATCATATTGGATTATACAAACCCATTCTCACTCCTTATGATGTTTTTATCATTATGAATTATGATTTATTTCTTTTTGTGAGACACATAAATCGTGAAAATGTAAAAAAGGGTGAACCATGATTGTGATCCAATGAATTTTGTAATGCATTCATAACTTGATAAGTTATGTTTGTGATTAGGGTATAATCCTTATCAATTATGATACTTTTTCAACTATTTTATGTTGTCTAGGATGTTTTAATTGACATATTTTTATTTCATGTAATACGTCCTTTCTATATTTTCTATAATTTTATGATTTTAAGAAACTATGATCTTTTCGAAATTATTCTACATGAATACTCATGATCCTTACATTATTTATACTAACATTATTCCTTAGAATCACATATTATGTTTCCTTATCATGATTATTACCTTTCAATAACAAATTTCATTTATATATATTTAGAAATGTTATTAAATGATGTTTTGTGAGACCAAATTTATTTACATGAAAACTCTAGAGAATATAAAAGAAATACTTCATGTTTGATTTTGCTTTAATTATGTTATGAACCTTGTTGTTCAACGACACAAGGCCACATGATATTTTGGATGTAATTTACATATTTTTATGTAAAATTAAATTTTTTAATATGTGTAATCGGATTATTTCAATATATCCATGTCACCCATTCTCAATAACCACATACAAATCATTCATCAACAGACTACACAAACAATATCCAATCCATAGTCAATTCAAAAAAACAAATATTAAAATACTAATCATTCATACAGAAAAACTAATTTATCTATATTGTGTGATATAAATTCAACCCATTTAATTAAACATAAAATATAGGAACATACATTCATAAAAAATAATATAATGAATTTGTAATCATCTAAATAAATTTGTTTATTCATTTTATAAATCATATTCATTATGAATATAATCCTATTGTTTCCTTACAAAAATCAACAGTGTTAACAGTTAGATAACTAAATAAGGTATGGAAAGTATTATTTTAATACATAAGGATGTAAGAATATATTTGTTAAAAAAATTCAAAGACATTACATAAATAAAATGTGGAAATAATCACAATAAAATGAATGAAATTTTGAATCCTTTAAAGAGTAAACACGGGTCCATAAAAACAAATCATTTCCTATATCCAAAACATTTCACAAGACTAACCTACCTAATATGAGTTTAAAAATATACTCAATAATAAAAAATCATTATTAATATATAATGGATGACAAAAACATAAAATCAATATGAAACATTAACATCTTTGAGACAAAATAAAGTAAACAATAATAATGTTATTATGTCATAAGCCTAATTTTGTGAAATGGAGGGAAAATTAGTAATAATCTAATTCCACTATATTGAATCATTATTTAAGGCACAAATTAATTGGTAACTTACATTTTCAATATTTTATATGGGTTAGGATACACTAAATCAATATTCATTCCATAAATCTATTTTACAACCATATTATTTCACATTGTCTCCTTATAGAAACCATCATGATTCTCTTCCAATATATAATGTGAAAATACAAGTGATCGACCACTTAATATGATCAAGAATTCTTCTTGACATACACCTATATGTTAATTTTGAATTTACCTACTTGGGACACAACATATATCAGTTTTTTATTATAAAATTATAATCAATGTAGTAAACATAAACTATATATTTCACATTGTTTTCTTATCATTAGATGAAATATTAAAGTGTATGTGATAAAAAAATCCTATTGATTATCTAATAATTCTATATTAAAAAACATTACTAATCCTAATATCATATATAAAACCATTTCCTGATATTTTTCCTTTTCAATATCATAAATGAAATATAAAATTCAAAAAAATCATCCAATGTATGGAAACGTATGCCCATAAAATCAGAAAAAAGATTCACAATATATGGGTTACACAAGAATTAATAAGAAAATTCTTATATTTTTATAAAAATTCATAAAAAAATATAATATTACATTATATTGCAATCCATTACAAAAAAATTCATAAACAAATTTTTGACAAATGACACTTAACAAGACATTTTTTTGATTTATATATAAAACATTTAAGTAAATTACTTCTATGAAAATAATTTTGCAATGTATAAAATTTCCCTTTGGTATTAGTAATCTATTTTCAATGAAAAATGTCATAAAACCGTATTTAATATTCAACAAATCTTTAAGGAGCCACTAATTAATTTAAACATTCATGTTTCTTGAAAAAAAAATTAATTTGAAATCAAAATACACAATTCATAAATAAATTTATTTTTGATGAATAAATGTTTTTAAAAATTATAGATACAGACATCAATGGTATTAAAATAACAATAAAATAATTGGAAATATTTTTTCAAACACACAATCATTTAATTAATAAATAATTATAGGAAATAGAAAATCATAATGTATTAACCTATATATGACCTTAATAGCTAATGAACCATTATTATAAATGTCCCAAAACCCAAATTTGAATTCTTTATACATTTGGGTGAATTATAGATGAAAAACGTGAGGGGTGGATTTAGGAAGAATATGATTAAAGGAAGGATACTTCTAAAACTACATAGAATAAATTATAAAAGGCCATTAAAAAAATTCAAAATCTGGGTACATTTCTTCATGGTTTGGCACTAAGCACCATGATGTGAATCCCCATTGATGAAACCAATCATCTCATGAATCCCAACATCACAACATGATATGACCCCTCCAAGATGAACAAAGTGTCTCAATAACTAGGCCTCCACTTCATGGAAAAAATTCATGAAATGACATCCCAAAATAATAATATTTCATAAAGGAACTCAATATCTATGATTCATTTCTGTTAAATGATTCTCACCAATCATGATATTAAGATTTCAACCCCATATGTTTCATAATGAGAAATATGAAATGTTATAATAGAATCATAAGAATTACTAAGAAAACATTACACATTTTCCGAACCTAACAGACACTCATCAAACAATCAACACCCTTTTACCATTTATTGAAAAGTAATCATTCAATATATGATATGATATATTTAAAACATAAGTAATATATTTCCCTATCATAAAAAATAACATTCATATTATATATATATACTATCGCATCATGATTCACCTAAGAAAAATATATATCATTCATTCCCCATGAAATATAAAACAATACATGTAGAGCTAGATACAAGAACATTGGGTCCAATCAAGTAATGGTTCCCCTAGGGTGAAATGCGAACCTTGAAAAAGTTCAACTAAAAACTCACATGAAATAACAATCATTTTTTCTTGCTCATTTTAAATAATTTTACCAACTTTCATCATAAAATTGTAAAACACGTAAAAAACACCTATAAATTATTCAAAATAGTTAACAGTTATATAATATCATTTATTGAAATGAAATATTTGTTTCACAGTTTTCCCCACCATGATTCATTATACTATTCAAAAAACTATTATAATGTGTGTAATTTTTCATGATAAAAAAATACATCACCTGTATATAAGAGGTGGAATGTGTAAATACCTGGAAATTTCAAGGAAATTTTTTTCTTAATTTCTTTGGAATTTTACGAGTCCGCAGTTTCTGATGGCACCTGATTCCAAGGCTCGGTGTCCCCGTAATCAATTTCCGAAGTTTGTCTTGGGTACGTTCAGTGAACGAATGAGCGAGCTTTTGTATCTTTTTAACTCGTGCACTAAATTGATATCCGAGGGCCCCGATGAACTCACATCGCCGATATTTGCTTAAGAGGACCTTTACAAAAGGTGCATTTGCTTGGGATGAGTTGTTAGAATTTGAGGATTAATAAAGAATTGAATAAAATTTGTGGTACAAATTTTATTCCCAACATAGGTGGTTATATCCTAAGTGTAGAAGTTGCGGTGGAACCACTAGTTTCTAACTAACCAAGTGAGGATTAAGGTGAGGTGTGTCCCACATGATCCCCAACCCTTCACCTTCCCTTTAACTCCCATGAACATTCCCCCATTTAAACCCCTTGTAATTAGTTTATAACCCCTCACTTTTTGAATTTAAAAACAACCCTTCACTTTCTTATCTCTCTAATTATTTATCCCAACCCATGATAAGTTAATTAGGTTATTCAATTAATTTATTTATTTTGAGTGTTGAATATTAATTATTTTTTCATGGCTTTTCTTTAAGATGGGAGAGATTAATTCTAAATATTTACCTTAGCAAATATTTTGTGGGGAAACCTCTGGAGAATTGGAAGAACACCACTCTTCCCTCGATGAAGAATAACTCCGACGAAGAACACTCCACGAAACTAATAACGCTCCATGACCCGAAGTACGTGAAGTAATTACTTCAAACTTCTTCTTCCTCCGCAGCAAGGTAGGAGAAATCGACGAGGGGAACATGCCAACGACCATCGTCACCATCACCTCTTACCTTGCAACGACGTCAATGAACCGACGTCCTTTTCCGTTTCGAGTTATCGTCAATTAACGAAGAATGACATGAGGTCAGGGATTATTTGAGAGTGACATTATTCCCATGGTTGTTTCCTTCTTAAACAATGAACATATGTCAACTCATCATTAAGTTGATCAGCGAATGTTTTATTTTAATTGCAGGTTTGGAATAATGGTTTGCTACATTTTATTTAAGAGATTGTGGAATGATTTTATTCAATTTTATTTAAATAAAATTGAATGATTGTTCTTTATAAAACCCTGTTTAATCGTTCCAATTGATATAACCTAATACGGAGGGTGAGGGCCGAAAAAACATGGCCAGACAACCCTCCGTAGATTGTTATTAGTGCGCGGATTGACGGAAATGATGAAACGGGACTTCAACGACGTTTGAAAGTTATCGTAGTGAAGAGAAAGTACCGGGGGGACCTTTGCGGAAGACGATGGGAAAATCGGACCACCAGAGCCCGTCTGGTGGTCCGTAGAAGAACTGATGGCGCGCCGCACCGGCGACTGTTGGCAGTGGCCTCCGCCGTCCGGCCACCAGGAGGCGACGGCGCCCCAGCGCGTCGCCAGAGATAACCCCCCGCAGCTTGTCGCGGCGGTGTGACATGGTGGATCCCATGGTCACGCGGGATCCCATAAGAACGTCGGCGGTGCAAACCGCCACCTACGCCAATTAGCGGCTAGGGGCCGAGCGCCCTGCTCCACGTCTGCTCGGCCACGCTGGCCGACCCTCAACTGGCTAGGCTGGCCCGCGCTGGCCAAGCTGGGCCGCGCTCTATCGGGATGGACCGGGACCCAAGTCGGGTCCCCCCGGTTTGGGCCGACCCAGGGGGTATTGGCCCCGGTCGGACCGGGCCCAAACCCCCTATTTTCGGGCAGTTTCGTTCAAACGCCAATATCATCGGCTACAGACCTCCGATTGAAGCACCGTTAGTTGAGTTGGGATCCTTGGATCGAGACAGTCGTGTTGGTATATTACAATCGATGTTTCGGTGAAGTATGGGTATGTCCCGGTTGGTTGGAACCCGAAACTAACCCGACCCTTGGAGCGGAAACAGTTATAACTTCAGTTCCGGACGTCCGATTGACATGCCATCAACATTGTTGGATTCCTTTTAGTAAGGCGGGTCTTTTGGTATACTTCACCTAAGGTTTGGACGCAGTTGGAGTATGGTCAGGTTGGATTGTTCTCAAAATCCAACCGGGCCCCTAGAACGGAATAGCCGATAACTTTCAGACCGAACGTCCGTTTGACGAACCGTTAGCGGCATTGGTGATCACGTTGAGAAAAAATACCATTTAGTATACCCTATTGAGTTTGAGTTATAGTTGAGATACGGCCAGGTTGGTTCGTACTTGAAACCAACTGGGACCTCGGGACTAAAATGCTTATAACTCATAGACTGGGCGTCCGATTGACGCGCCGTCTGTTGCGTTGAGACCCATATTATGAGGCGGTCCTTTGAGATACTTATTCATTGGACTTTTTGATAATTGGAGTATCGACCAGTAGCTCGTGGAGCAGACCCTCCTAGAGAAAAGAATACGGAGTACAGAGACCGTGTAGCTGGCTAAGACCTGACGAATACTTGTCCGATTTGAGTCGGAGTGACTTGTATAGTTCAGTGGGGAGAACTACTGTGTTTGGGTGGAAAACCCACGGAGGGGAGAACTAATGTGTTTGGGTTGCTGACCCATGATACTAGAGAGAAGGTGTACCTCTCCAGGCTATTAGGGGTGGTGCACTACTGTGTTTGGGTGGCAGACCCCGGTAGGGAGCACTACTGTGTTTTGGTGGCTGACCTGCGGTACTCGATAGGAGGAGTACCTCAGTAGGCAAAGGATAGTGAGTAGTGCATCAGAGTCATGATAGGATCAGTGTACTCGACAGAGGAGGAGCTCTTTAGTAGTTGCAGTTTCAATAATGAAAATTTTCGTTTGAGTTGAGTCAATGATCTTTGTGTTTTTCCTCATGATTGAGATGGGTTACTTGATAACTTACATATATGTATAGACATATACCTAAGTAGTGGTTATCCATATAATTCATATCTGTGTGATAATTATTGATTGAGAAGGGTTACTTGATAACTTAGGTATATGTATGGGCTTATAGCTAAGTAAGGGTTATATGTTTAGATCCTACTTTGTGGTTATCCTTTTTGGATTTAGTGAGACCTTCAGGGTCTTGGGGTCCTTAATGAGTAACGTTTTACTCACCCCTGCACAGGATATGCTCGCACCTCATTGTGTTGGATGCAGACGACATACATTGTAGACAGAGGCCGAGTGTTCAAGGACTGGACAGTACCCGGAGGTGGACCTCACGACGAGTCAGTATCCGGAGGTGGACCTCAAGATGAGTCATTATCTGGAGGTGGGATTTACGACGAGATGGTACTCAGATAAGGTTGACGGTCGAGAGAGTTGAGGAGGCTATCTGTACCTACCCTTTAGGTAGGATCCTTGGTGGAAGATCCAGGAGATGCGCTATCTATACCTACCCTTCAGGTAGGATTAGAGGTGGACCACCCAAGAGCTCCTTCTATTCTTCTAGCTACATGTCTTTTCTGTTGTACTTTCATTCATTTGTAGCTGTACTTTTCAGTTGGGTTTGTATTCTGTCCCATTTACTTTTCAGCACTTTCTTTTGTACTTAGTGTTTTCTTCCGCTTGTACTCGGTTGTGTTGTTTACTTTTATAAAGGCAATGCCTTCCCTTTTTATTGAGATTTACACCTTTGGTGCTAGTCGCCAGCCCCTGGCCTATGGAAGGCGGGCTTGGGGTAGTCACGACAAGGGCCCTGAGGATGTGTCGTGACAGAATGGTCATGAAAACATATGAATCCCTAGTCAGAAATGAGAATTAGATAAGAAATTACTAATCAAAATTATCAGAACTAATCCTAAACATCGTAAAATTGATTCGCGAATAATGAAATATATATTTAATGAATCAATATTCCTATAAATAATTATTCCCAATAATAAATCTCTCCAACAAATAAAATTCATCGAAAAAGTGATGAAAATGATAATTAATTATGAAAAAATTTTATAACCCAATCGATAAAATTTCATAAAACCCCATGGTAAAAGATAACACTCCACAAAAAAATTAATCATTCAAGAAACTAGGTAAAAACACGATACTGATAAAAAACCATCCTTTATTTCCAAAGATAGTAATAAATGTCAAAAAATGCTATCAAAATTCCATAAATAATGAATCAAAAAATATATCAAATAATAACATCCCAAAATATATGTTCAATGGTATTTATCCAATGGTGAAAAATAAAATTGTAAAAAAATATGAGACATTACTCATGGAACATTGTAGGATAGTGAACATGATATAAAAAAATAGAATAAAATATCCACTTGAGATACCAGCATGTGGAAAATAAAAACTCTTATAGAACTCAAAAAGGTTACTCACGAATATTATTTAGGGTTAACATGAGAAACTCATCAATGAAAAATTCCTTCACAATGGTAACATAGAAATATATTTTTGATGATACAAAACAACTCAATGTGGCACAAGAATAAAAAATAATAAATATCATCCTCAAATAAGTATAATGTAAATTCAAAAAAATACCAATAATTAATAACATCAAAATAAAATTCTTTTCTAAATACATAAACCATTAAAAAATAGATATATTATCATCTTGAAATGATATATCAAACATATGATAAGCCTTAAAAGTGTAAAAACCGAGATGTTTGCAAATTTGGTAAACATATATCAATAAATGTCGAATAATAAATACCTTATATGATGTTATACTAGATTCTATCCCCCCAAAATTTCCATGTTTTTCATAATAATAATAATAAAACAGAAATGTAATGTTATTTTAGGAATCATTATTAGGTTCCCTAAAAAAGAATCAATAATATCTAGTCTGTCCAATATCATGGCATTACCAAAGACATGATCCACAAAAACAAAATTAAAATATAATCTCCAAAATGATCATATTTAGAGATATATATTTTAGTTTCCATCATGATCAATAATGGAAGGAATATTCTAGATATCACAATAAATTTACCAATCACGTTAATTATTCACAATGAAATAAAAAAACCAAATATGTCCATTTTATCTTAAAAAATAAACTTCAATTCATTTAATGGTACTAACAATTCTGAATTATATTTTGACAGATGTATACATTCAATCAAAACAATTTACATCATTCTTGTAGAAAAGAAATTCACACTTAAAATCATTACACATGCATTTTTCTATGAAATCAGGAACTATAGAATTAATATAATTTTTATATAAATACAAAATAATGTAAAAATCCACAATGAATTTCAACAAAAACCCAATAAAATTAAATTAATACTAATTGGTGTAATATTTACACTACACTAAGATACATGTTTTGAAACTCCAAAACTTAATTAATTGGATTTTCATGTCTAAACCAAAAAATCTATGTCAATTTATTTATTAAAAGTAAATATTAAAACAAAATAATCTATTAATATAAAATACATTAGAATCGACATAGAAAATTATACCATATTTGATAAATTTGAATGTAATTAAATGAATTTAATTAATAATTTATATCAATAAAGGTATAAAACCTCATGGGTGATATGGATTTATGAATGGTTTGGAATAGAAATAACTGATCTTATATCGTCCTCTTAAAATTTTCATTTCCTCACACATTAGTCCCACATTATATTATATATGATATGTGCTAACTTTTAAACTCTATTTCATATTTCCATTCAATATCACACTCAATAATCCTCCAATTTATCAACAAAGACATATTGGGTATCAAAATAGCTTCATTTTAGTATAAATTTTGTCAAAATAATCAAAACGAAAATTCCCAAAAAAGGAGTAAATCTCTACTTCCCTAGAAGAATAATGTATAATCATTAAATATAGTGACCATGAACCTAATAATGACAAACTTATTCTATTTTGGTAGTCCAATCTCCATACTGACACACTCCATGATTATAATATTAATTAGATACAATTTTGTATGGAACTGACCAGACTCAACCTATCATATCACATTAACTGATCTGGTATAATCACCAGAGCACATTCATTATCTCCATGAGAAATAAATTAGATCTAGGAAAATATAATTTAAAATTCATGGAATGATATCTCTTGATCCCACTATCCTTTTTGAGGATGTGCTCCCTATCAATAAAGAAGGATTTTTTGGTGACAATTAAATTCTTCTCTGTGGGGTAGTATATGCTGTATCCCAATGTTTCCTATAGATACCATACAAAGATACAGTCCATGCCCCAAGGAGCCAGTTTTTTTGGGAAAGAAATAACAAACACCTCACATCCCCATACATTTGTATGAGACAAAAGAGGTTTCTTTTCACTTTATAACTTGAACATAATTCTATTTTCCAATTTTGTTGGTACCCAGTTTATTGTCTATTTTTTAATTTGTAATGACTACCCCCAAAATGAAAAAAATGATATGTACAACTCATCATTGAACTTACCATGTCTGTCAAGGTAAAGCTCCTATTTTCACTAACACCATTCCACTATGGTGTATAAGGTCGAGTGAGTTGAGATAGTATCCCAAACAATCGTACAATGTTGATAAACTCTTGGTTAAGATACTCACCCGTAAGATCTGACTGAATATTCATTATCATATTACAAGGTTATTTTTTTACATCATTCATGAATTCCATAAATTTCTAAAAGGACTCGATCTTTTACCTCATCATGTAAATGTAGACATATCTTGTCATTTTATCCATAGATGTTGTAAATTATGAATATCCATATTTATCTTATACTAAAAATGGTAAAAACATCAATGTGTACCAATCATAGATGATATTTGGCCGTTACACCATATCCTCCAAATTGTGGTTGGTTCATTTTCCCTTATAAACTAGCATGTGATCTATCATTTGTTTTTAGTTCAGAAGAGTCTAAATAACCATCTTAACAAAGAATTTCTTGGAAAGAATAATTTACATGACCATGATAGTGATTCCACAACTGGTTGTTATATGAGTCTTGTGAACATGATTCACTCTTGATTTCCAACACATGGTTTTCAAAATTTAACACATAAAGACCTTTATTTAAATGTTCCTTACCATAACATATGATGTCCATATAAATGAAACAAATTTTATTCTTTAACATTAAAATTATCCCATATGTATATAAACAAGATTGAAAATTTAATTTATTCATAAGATTAGGTATATAATAACAATCTTGAAATACTAAAATTTTTCTCATCATCAACAAATGGTTCTAGTCACCAATTTGAAGAGCATCCAACCTTGCACATTTGGCATCTTTCAGATCCACCTATCCTTTAGAAATTTCCTGAAATCCACTTGGCTATTTAATTTGAATATATATGTGAGAAAAACATGATGAATCTAATAACCAATTCTAGAAATGAAAAAATTGAACTCGTTAACGAATGAACCTTTGGCTTCCCCTTAACTCTGTGACTAGTTTCACTTCTAATGTCCTAACTTTCCATATGCAATACGTATTACCTCATTTTCATTTCCATTCCATTATATATTTTTCTTTTTGGTTGAAAGAAGCTCATGTGATTTATAATGATTATAAGTCTTAATCCCCTTTGTGTTTTCCTTCCATTATATATTCAACATAAATAATAAGGGGTTGTCGTGCCCCTTGTTCTTATCAACATATAAAATCAAGGTCATATGTTCTTGTTGACTCTTATAATAATTTATCATATTAAAATTAACTATAAAACATTATGATTATTTAGGAAGTGTTGAATGTGTGAGATCTATAAGAAAATCATTCGGGAATTTAATCGCTAAGATGTCCAAATTCTCAATGTTGTAGAAAAGCATCACTACCTGATATCCAACTGGTGAAGACTATCGATGCATAGTTGTTAACAAATAATTTGGGATCGTATTCTTCTCTTTTCATGCATTCTTTTGATAGATATCTCAATAGTGAGGAATCATTCTATAAGAATCCATTTTCACATGTTTCTTCAATAGCTCATTGTCCAGGGATGATAGCATGAAGCACTGAACATCAGTAATAACTTCCCGATGAAACTCATATAGAGAGAGATCTTCATCACTCACCTCATTTCCATGTTCAACTTGTAAATGTTATTCCAGAATATATAGTTTCCTTACATCATAATGGATGAATCGTAGATGCCTTTTCCACTCATGAAAATTAGTTTTTTTGAGAAGGTTTAGCTTCTCGATTATGATTACCAATGATTTATTTACTTTCATTTTTATGTTGTTTCTAAAAATAAAATTAGTATAATTTTATTAAATTTACTAAAAAAAATAGACAATATATAAATATTTTTTCTATTAGTCTTCCACTATTTTATTGAACTGCAATAACCCTCAACATTGGCCTCAGAATATCATGATTCTTGGTCATTCAAGTAGAAAGGACCCATATTCCCTTTATCATTACACAAAACACTTTTGGGAAAAAAACTTGAATTTTTTTAGGTTGGAATTCCAAAATCCTATACCATTATCTAATAGTTCCTTCATCCTTTGTGTAGAATCCCCAATCCTAAAATCATTAATTTATATTTCCTCATCCTTTGTGTAAAGACCTGAACACGTACATCTAGATTCAGTACTAAAACATGCACCATATTTTATTGTATAATAGATTAATAAAAATTAAACATTAAATTATAAAAATATGGAACTTTTCTAGTCTAGGTTCTAGAGAATTATACAACAACTTACATATATTGAATCAGAGTTTACAAAAACTAACAGCTAATATAAATAACAGGATTTATAAGAATATTCACCTTAACTAATCATTAAACATATAATGATTCCTACGAAAAATATTTTAAAAATATGGGATAAGAAAAATAGCTCAGTAAATGATTTAAAAATAATAAAAGAACACATTAGTCCTGGAATACTTCTAACATATGAAATCATTTAAAAAAACATAGTAGTCACCAATATAAACATACATTATGAAGCAAGAGATTTCCATTAAACATAAGGATCATTAATATAACCAAAAAGTTATCCGGGGAAATAAATTACATAGTTTTGTAACCATCATGTCTACCTTATTATTTGTAACTTCCACGACCATCTTACAATATAACCCTCAGGGTTATCTTAATGTGTAACCATCACAGTTTCACTTTGAGTAACCAAAAGGCCGAACTCCAAATTACACATACCCGATGAATTAGTGGGAGATATAGTTCCCACCCTTCATCATAAAAAATTCACTTGAACGATAACATTATCATAAAACATGATTAATTGCATAAAATCATATATTTTGAGTTTTTTAAAATAGATTTTTAGAAGAGGATTTTTAAAAAAATCACCTTAAAAATATCCTATATTTTAAGTGAGACTTAACAGAAAATATAGATTATGTAAATAATTTTTTTTAAAAAATAATTACGCATATTATAAAAAATTTAATCACACAATAAATTTTAATAACACATAAATAATGATGTTTAATGTTAACCCAAATAATGGAAATTAGGTTAAACATTCACTTACCTCGGGTTTATCTTACTTCAATCATTTTTAAACCTCCTGTATAATGATAAAAAGAGTGTAATTTACATCTTACATAAAAATATTATAGTTTATAACACCTTATATGAATATTTCATGACATTATTTCACCCATTAATTATTAGTATTTTGTTCCTTCCATTGTTTTGGGTGCATTCATTACATGATTTCTGTTACTGGTATGTATTTGATTTTCTTGTCATATGGAAATGAAATTCCATAAGTTTAAATAAATGGTATTAATATGTTTCCATAATATTAAATGATTCCATAAATCATTTTTCTTATATGATTTGAATATGAATCATTTGATAAATAATTTGTGATATCTGTTTAGATTATTTTTGATGTTCTTTGATAATCGCGAACATGTTTCATTATATAAAATAATATTATATATATATGTTTTTTACAAGGATTGAAATTTGATATATTATACACTTTAAATTCGAGTCCAACTATTAAAATGGATTTATAACCAGTTTTATGGAAATTGAAAACACATCATCCACGATTTTGTTAATGACACATCACAAACGGTGTCTTTATAAGAGGGGGAGGAGATGAAGTAAGATGAGGAATTTTCCATATACATAATACAAATCCAGAATATATGTAATACTAGAGATTTGATGCCCCTTGGAATATGGGTGTTGAAGGGAGTATATAAAAATAAAATAATTGAAACGAAGACATAAGAAAAAGGTAGATGATTCTTACCTCTTGATGTCTTCTCCTTGAGATCTGCTTTAACGGCTTTGGGTTTGGCCTTTTGGTGAGACCATCTAATCTTGGACATGGGGAAGATCCTTTCAAAGTTGATTTGGAATAACATATAAATTCTCATGGCTTGAGAGGTGTGATAAAAAGAGAGGAATGAGGGTGGTCTTTATAGAGGAGGAGAAGAGAGAGTTTACATTATTTTAATTATTATTTTAATATTTTTCAAATTACTGTGAATAGTCCTGATTCATGTGACCCCAAATAGAAATAATTTTATGTGAGTTCATAACAAGTGCTCTAATATCATCCATTCAAAACATATTATGTAGAATACAATTATGTAGCATTTATTGTAATTTATCATATTTTACTATTCATCCAAAAATTCTAGAGTTTTTGGAAAATCCTAAAAATTTACCCTAACCATTTTTTGATGTTCAGAATTGAAAATTGATCGCCTTATTTTGAAATTAATTTTCTAAATATTGATAATTTAATTTTAAAGAAAATCATAATTTAAATTAAAAAAAATGTAATTTTTAAATTAAATATGATTTTCTTTCCCTCTGATAAACTAATTAAGGTCCCTTAAAATTATCTAATAGTCATAATTCATGAAACCATTTATTTATTAATAAATTTATGAAATAATTTTTCATTTAAATTATTCAATTATTCATAAATTTGTAATAAAATATACATGACTTACAAAAATACCAACACTTAATCAATGATTTTTAAAATATTTATTTACTTGTATTATGGACTAATAATATCATATCGACACTTATAAGATGGATAATTTTTTTTTTGAATTTCATTGGTGAATAAGCTTTTCATAAAGGTACATTACTATTCACAACGGTCAAGTTACTATTCATAAGGGCACATTTCTATTCATTATTGTCAAGTTACTATTCATAAATGTACATCACTATTCATTAGGGAAAAAAGTATTCAAACGGGTAAATTAATATTCATAATGATCATATTACTATTCATATCATTATTCATAAGTGTGTGTTATTATTCAGTAAAAAAAGTTGGTTCTATCAGACTCTAAAAAATCTTACTGATCGCAACTGGATATGTCTGTTTTTTGAGATTCAAAACACTAAAGTGGAAAAATTATTTTAAATAGTTATTTTATAAAGGTAACATATTATTTATTATTTCATTTAATTACATATTATTTTCATATAAAATATAGATATGTTACATTGTCCCAGTTTTAATTAATTGTTCCCTACTAATTCTTTCATTGTACTTATATTTCTAAATTTACATATTGATAATTATGAAAGAATATTTTCATATGTGTAATTAATTAACTATATTTTAAAAGTAAACATTATCACATAAATTTTTTCCTAAAAAATGACTAATAAAAATCTTAATTTTGTCTAGAACATTCCTCTAATTCTATCTATAAATCCCAAAACCAGCACTTCTAGATTCAGTACTGAAACATGATGTGTATTTTTTTAATAGATAACTGAAAATTAAAAATTACATTATAAAAATGAGGACCTTTTCTAGTCTAGGTTCTAGAGAATTAGACAACAACTTACATTTATTGAATCAGAGTATACAAAAATTAATAAATAATATAAATAAATAGATTCATCTTCATTTGAACTGTATATTCCTTTGAACATATAAGGATTCCTTTGAAAAATATTTTAAAAACCTAGGATGAAAAAATTTCTCAGTAGGGTATCAAAAAATAATTAATAAACACATTAGTCTATGAATACTTGTTATGTATGAAATCAATTTCCAAAAAAATTTTGTCACCCATATAAAATTACTTTGTGAAAAATGATATTTCAACGAGATTTCATTAAAACATATAAAACATTAATATAACCATAAAGGTATCTTTGGGAATTAATTACATAGTTTTGTAACCATCATATCTACCTTATTTTTTGTAACCCTCGAATCTACCGTATAATTTAACCCTCACGGCTACCTTATAGAGTAACCATCACAGTTATACATGGAGTAACCATATGGCCGAACTCCAACATACACATAAAAAGTGCACTGATGGGATATATTTGTCTCACAATTAATCATAAACAATTCCCAAGAACCATAACATTATCATAAATCATTAATAATTTTATTAAAAAATTCGTTTGAATTTTGTAAAACAGAATTTTAAAAGAGGATTTTAAAAGGAAATCCCTTTAGGAATTTCATTTAATTGAACTGAGACATAATATAGTTTATAGAATATTTTTATACACATTAAATACACATTATTCAACATAACATAAACAAATTAATCACACATAAAATTTTAATACCACATAAATAATGATGTAAAAGGTAAACCCAATGAATCGAAATTGGGTTGTGAATTCACTTAACTCTGGTTTTTCTTATTTCAGACATGTTTAAACCTCATATGGGTTAAAATAGTGTTATTAATATCATAAAGAAATATATTCATGTTTATAACAACTTATATGATCATTTCATAACCTCATTTCACCCTTTAATTATTATTATTTTTTCCTTATATTGTTTTAGGCACATTCTTTACAAGATTGCATTGTCTTGTTTTTATTTGATTTTCTTGTCGTATGGAAATAAAAATCTAGATGTGGAATGAAATGGTATAAATATTTTTCCACATTATTATATGATTCAATAATTAATATTTTTTATGTGGTATGAGGATCAATCATTAGATAAATCTTTAGTGATATCTATTTAGATCATTTTGTAAGTTCATTCATAATCACGAGTTAGTATCATTATATTAAATAATATTACATATATATGTTAACTCCAAAACATTAATGAGAATATATCATACACATTAAATTACATTCCAACCATTAATCTGATTTTAGAACTATTTTTTATTGAAGTAATGGAAATTCAAAACACATCATCCATGATTTTGTTAATGACACGTCACATACGGTGTAATTATAAGAGGGGGAGGTGATTAAGTTTGTTGAGGAATTTTCAATAAACATGGTAATAATCCATATTATAGATAAAACTAGAGATTTAATTAATCTTTTATTATGGGAGTTTAAGAGCTTATAAGAAGGGAAAATAATTGGAAAGAAAAAAAAGGAAGAGGATTCTTACCCCATGCTCTCTTCTCCTTAATATCCTCTTTAAAAACTTTGTGTTTGGCCTTTTTGTGAGACCATCTTATATTGTAATTGGGGATGATCCTTCGGGAAGTGATTTGGTAGAACATATAAAATGGTCAAGGATAGAGAAGCTTTATATAAATAGGGTAATGAGGGTGGTATTTATAGTGGAGAAGACGAAGGATTTTACATCATTTTAATCATTATTTTATTATTTTTTCTCAAGACATTGAATATTCGTGATTTATCTGACCCCAAATAGTAATAATTTCATGTGATTTAGAATAAATTGGTATTAATTATAGAGTTGAATCACCTATGATGCAGTAAAACAAATATTTAGCATTTATCATAATTTATCGTATTTTACTATTCATTAAAAAATTGTGAATTTTAGAAAAATACCAAAAACTCACAGTAAACATTTTTCAACATTCAGAATTCATAAATTATCTTCATTTTTTAAAAATAATTATCTAAATAATATTAATTTAACTTTTAATTTAAATGAAAATTTACTTGAAAAATACAATTTTATAATTAAAAATACTTCTCAAACACATTGATAAATTACTTAATGTATCTAAAAATTATCTTATAATGATAAGTTGTAAAAATAATTATTTATGTATACATTTAATGAAAATAAATTTTCATTTATATTATTAAATTAATCATAAATATTAAATTAAATATATATGACTTACAAAAAATACTCACACTTAATCAAAAAATGTTAGAATATTTATATACAAAGAATATTACATAATAATATCATATTGAAACTTATAAGATGGATATATTTTATTTATAATTTTATTTTTAAAATTACTATTCTTAAAGTTACAATACGATTCATAAAGATTAAGTAACTATTAATACGGCAACATTGCTATTCATTGTGGTCAGGTTGCGATTCATAAGGTACATTACTATTCATAAGGATCATATTACTATTGATATCACTATTTTTAAAGGTATGTTACAATTCACCAAAAAAATTTGGTTCTATAAAACACCAAATTACATAATAATCATAACTATGTAGGTTTGTTTATCAAAATTCAAAACACAAAAGAAGAAAAATTATGTCTAATGGTTATTTAATAAATTTTAGGTAGTATTCAGTAGTTTATTTAACCACATAATGTTTCCTTTTAAAATTTTGAGACGTTATACATTGCCTCTCAGTTACTCCAGGTATAGCTTTAAAAGTCAACAATTGATGCCAACCAAGTTATGTCAACCCAAAACCTAAAATTAGTATTCATCGATAATTAAAAGCACCCCAACATTTCTGGCCAAGAAATTCGGAAATATGTTTCGATTATAACCAAAATAATAGAGGGTTATACAGACTAAATGTTTTAATGAGAGATTTTATCCTTTATGAATAAATTCCCAATTATTATTTTTTAAATTCCTATTAATATAATGTGTGATATGATTATGTGATTAACCATGTCATAGATAGTATTGAAGCATATTCCAGTTTATTTTAGTTCCATATTTCATTCTTGTTAAATCAATATTTACCTGATCACAAATAAAATCCATAATAAATAACAATGAAACTATCAAAATTATAATAAAGGCTATGATAATGAGCTTGTTCTAATGTTTATTTTATCTAGTAGTAGATAAACTAATAGTTGACCTTGGGGAGAAACTACATGGACCATTCAAGGTTCATGTTTACAGCTTTCAACCTATCAACCTTTATATCTCCTTTGATTGGTTTCTACCAGGTTCCTAAATTGAACCGTCTCCACTATATGAGGTGATCTATCCATTATATATTCTTTTACACACACATAGGTGAGGGATAAAGTGGGGTTTATATAAAAACGAAACCATGGGCATCCAGATCTTGCATATTAATTAGGAGTGACGGTAGGCATGCACACAATTTAATTTAATAATAAATTTAATGGAACTAATCAAATAAAATAGTATGGTCTATCTCATGATCATCCACCAGCATGTAACACGATACACATTTAACAAAACTAGCATTAAAATAACTAATCATTGTAATCTAAGATAAATCGAGCTTTAATTGATTAATTATTATCATTATGTAATCAATCCTTTTATGAGAATCATTTAATGAATTTCCTTTATATTCTCATCCATTATAATTTAAAACAATTTACAATTAATTTTAAATTCTCCTTGTAAATAGATGTAAATTAGAGGCAACACAAAGAATACCTATCCAAATCAACTCCCAATGTATTATACATGAATATAGATTATTCTGTGTGATATATAGAATGCATGATTTATCACGTATTTTAAGACATGTACTTCCGAGATGATTACATGAATTAAATGTCTTTTTGGTAATGTGGCATGCTTTCACGAATGTAGAATAATAACAATAATATAATTTATATATGATATGATCCTCTAAAAGTTATACAAATTTTAATGAA
The DNA here is from genome assembly GCA_963277665.1 of Viscum album. Lineage (NCBI taxonomy): Eukaryota > Viridiplantae > Streptophyta > Magnoliopsida > Santalales > Viscaceae > Viscum > Viscum album. Next base: position 454,900,767 of record OY728137.1, read on the forward strand.
ATAATTATATGTAATTTGGTAACATTATACAGAATGTAGATTTGATATACATCACATATACAACCTTCAACATCTATCTAGAAAACATGCGTATGGACTCAGCAAGTGAGGAATTATTCATAATTCGTGTACTACACAACATGTCTAGTGGACCACAAACAGTAATGACTACTCGTTATATGGACACCTACTAGGAAATTTGATTATGGAATACATGGCATGGCCCTAACCTGAAAGGGAATACACATAATTTCGAGTGGTCCACACTCCATGTATTCCGGATAACCATGATTCAGTCTATCCCGGTCAACATGTGGTATAATAAATCACTACACCATATGTAATTAATTCACATGGGCTGATTAATTTTTGAATTAAATCCTTTTGAATTAATCACTACTACTTGGTGTGTATCTCTAGTCACAGGGTGTGTACTGTTGTGTTATTGAGGGAAGAATCTTTGTCACCTCCATATGAGTTCCTATAATTTATTTTAATCGTAAAATTAATCATTTTTGTTAAATATGTGACAAACAATTGATGATGAAAAAATTCTCATAAATAAAATAATAATAATGACAAAAATTTAATTAAAACACTAAATTTTGAATTCATAAATCACCAATAAATTTAAATAATTATAAACAATTATATACCCTCTCTAATACAACTTGTATGTTCTAGGAATTGTGGAAATTCATGAGGGATGTTTTTCAACTTCTCTTTTTACCATATTCAATGAACAATCCAGGATCTGATCAATTATTAATGCCATCATCCACATAATTAAAATAATAAAATAAGAAAAAGGATTTTTAACCCAGGGCCATGATTGAAGATCAATATATATTTTTTATAATTAATTTAATTAAATAAAAAGTACCTCCATAGATTATGCTTTCATAGTTTATGTGATTCCCAAAAAATATATAGTAAAACGTTATTGCATTGTAGATATAATGGGCAGATCTCATCTAGTAGTGATCCACACATGTTCCATGAATCGTCATACATCTTTGAAGGAGTCTCTAGGTGCTAGAATAGAAGATAGAGGTTATTGCGTATTTTACTGTATAAGTCCTTGAGAATCGCTTCCAAAGCATTATCCTTGATCTGATGGTGGAAAATAGTGTTCAATCATGTGAGAATTCTTGGAAAAGAAATAACTCTCTCAGATTGAAAAGTATTCTCTAATTTTTTATTCCAACTAAATTGGTGTCAATGAGTTTTCCCTTTGTTAATGAGAGAATAATATCAGTGAACATTAATTTATTTGGGGTAATAATAAAATAATTATTAAATTTTACTTTAATTATATAATTAATTCTAGCCAAACCCCCATGTCAAATAATAATATAAATATTATTATTTCATGATATTGTCTAATCATGCATGTTATAATAAAAAATTATTTAATCAAATTATAATTAATATTACTATTTTTCCCTGGACTATTAAACTCGGTTTTCCAATCCACCTCAATAGTTATTAATTATTCATCCCACAATATATATTCTCCCGAAGAACTAGTGATAGGATAAATGTGATCAATAATATTAGAATAATTATTAAACCATGAATGGGAATAATATTTATCCAACTTGTTAAAATATAAATTAATTAATATAGATTCGAGATAAACTTAGTTAATGACCCTCTACTCTTCTTTCTTAGCGGAATTTGGTGGAGAAGCATTATGTTAATGGATAACTTCTAGCCACATGCCAAGGAAACCATAAATAAATAAGTTAATAGAGTGAAGACCTGTAACATCATATAAATGTTTACCATGTAATATAATACCTTTATCACAATATCTCTAACTGAGAAGGATTCAAGATAGTGTCGACATCATATATGCTAAATATATCCTTCGTTGACTTTCGTAAAATAGTTCTTTCCAATACAACCCAATGGAAATGGTTTTATTACGACTATATATTTTTCATCAATCTCTCTAATATATTAACATCTATTACTGAATCAAAGGGATAAATCTTTTTTCGCATTATTTATTAGTTCAATATTACATGTGACGCACCCAACGTATCTTACCTTACTTTGAACATCTATCATCAGAGTTTTTTTCAATCCATCAATGTACATTACTCATAATATACGTTAATAATAATCATAATATTTATGGTCCAATACAAATGTACGCATATGGTAATATCCAATGAAACATATAAACACAGATTTTCCACTATCAGGTCTCCTTCTAATAATATACTACTAGATATTACCAAGGGCGTTCCATAAGAGAATGTGCCTCAAAGTCCTCCAAGTCTTCATCCCTTAGGGAATGTATACTTTTTTCCATCAAATGATATCATCCTTCAATAGAACACATCTCTACTAATAGTCTCATATAACTTTTGATTTCTCATCATAGCGGTAAAATGACATGAACTTTTAGTGATACATCTACCCTTGTTATATTATCACATACAATGTCACAAAGATTAGAAATTATGATGTGATAAATAATTTATTGACATTAAAAATCTAGATATATAAATTATCAAAACGTACATATGAGTTATTTGTAGGTCACGAACACCATCAATGTCCCCATTATATATTGATTGTATTTTGTTGAATATAAACCAGAAATCTAGAATAGTGTGTTTAGAAATCATACATCCAAGAATGGGTAATAAGGAAGTTAAAATAAATGAAAATCCAAAAATATACTAAATTATTTAGAATAAAAATAAGTAATAATTGAGATGACCCCATCTGGACATGCATATATTTTAAAAAAATCATAATTTCACCATTGAAAATCATAATAGTTGTATTACCACATAACCTATTGTTTTAGTGTCTATAATGATATACATAATATAAATATTATTAAAAATTATAGTTTTAACACCTGATTATAAAAAATATTTAAAAGGACTAACTAATACATATAATCATATATGTATTTATCGGTGGAATGTATTATAAAATAAGTGGTGATATAAAATTCCCAGTAAGGGTAACCATGACCTTCATAAAGAATGGGTTAATTCATTGAATTGTAAAAAAACATGAATATTAAATAAATATCTAATTTAATAGTGTTTAAAATGTAAATAATTTAAAATAATATATTATAAAATTATATATAACCATGAGATATCAAATATATACCACTAAATTTGAACACAAATTCATGAAAGTATAATCACGATGAATGAATTATAACATAGGAATGTTGACTAACATATAAATAAAGTAAAAATTAATATTCCCTTTATCCAATGAAAAGTTAAAAAACATAGACCATAATAAATTATTGGTTTAAGAATCACTATATATTTTCCATAATATAGTTGATTATGGAAAAAATCGATTTACACAATTGATCATGCAGCATGAATCATTTAACATAATTATCTCATGAGATATAAAAACGTACTCAATGAGTTTTAGAATTATATAGTTAGAAACCTCTAGATAATTTTAAACGATACATTTTTCAGTCACATGAAATATATCAAAATATATATCATGAAAACCCCATGGCAATAAAATGGCCTTCATATCATTTCAAAATGGTGGAACACAACCTGAAATCTAATGTAGATCATTCACAAAATATTATTCTACAGGAAGTAGAACAAAATAAAATCTTATGAAGTATCATAATATCCATTAAACAATAATACTATGAAATTTTAAAGATAGAGTAATAAATAAATATGATTTCACTAAAGTTATTCTTAAGAAATCGTTTGAATCATTACTATAAAATTCATTATAAAAATTAAAATTAATAATTCATTTTAATAAATATAAAATTAATATACTATAGATAATAAGTTTATAAAAATTACTAATAATTGAAGCATTAAAATATATAATTCCATTTAAATAAATTTGAATTGTAAACTAAAAATATATATAATATGAATGAATTCCCAATTTTTATTCATTCAAATAGAATTCTTTATTTTTAAAAGTAAAATCTCATAAAATAATAGAAATATAAATTAATTTTCCAATTCATGAATACATTCATAAAAATCATTATAGTGAATAATATACATAATGTTGAAAAAATTTATTAATACAAAGAACATTTAATATTGATTCCATTACCACTATTGTAAAGGGTGTCTGAAAATGCTCTATATGGAAAGAAATAAAAGGATTAATTTTTGGAACATTGTAAATAATTAAATATTCGATATAATATTACCATTATAATTAATTTATCTATACATAGGATCTTTTATGAAATAGTATAATGTGTATAGACATTACAGAAATATTAATTATAATGAATGATAATTATTTATTAAAAAAATCATCATTTATAGAAAATAAAATTGAATAAAAAATAATATTTTGAGGTAAAATATTTTATTAACATAAAACTTTAATATCTAATATAAAATATAAATTAATTATAACAAATTTATGATGTAAAATAACATTTAGTGATGATTTTTAATAACTCCAAATAATGAAAATTGAGTTATCAAAACCCATACTATAGATTCTATCATGGTCAGACATGCTCTAACAACATATATAATAAACACAAAAACATTAAAAACTATTAAATAAAATTATTCTCTTTTATTAAATTTTATATGATACATATAAACACTTTTATTACACTGTTATTAATTATTTTTAGTTAGTACTTATCAAAAGGTGTTTTATGTTTTAAACACCCATTTTATGTTTTTATATAATATATTTTTATATCTTCCTAGTTCATGTGTTCGTAATGTAAAAAATTGTCATGTTACTATATTAAAGGATTCATAATTAATTATTAACTTCAAGGTGAAATCCACATATGTTTATGGTATGATTTTATGAGATGAAATTCAAGGTGCACTCATTTTAGGAATATATATTGAATAAAATTTTATTTATTAATATTGAGGAAAATATTAATATTACTATTGTAAAAACATTCTGTAATAATTAATATAATTTAATTCTAAATTTTTTTTCTATAAACACCCTATATAAAAATTATAACACCATTCATATTTTTGGTAAAATCGAACAAAAACAGAACATGATATAATCGATTGATATGTACGATTATGATGTTAATTTTTTAATGAACGATCATTATATATGAATAATGGAATTATTTATATTCTATAAAAATATTTAATTATTATTTATTAGAGTTTTATTAATAAGATTAATGAAAATTAATTCCAATAAGTATTTGGTTATAATGAATCAATTGTACATCCTCATGGAAACATTGTTTGTTTAAATAGAATTTATAAAATTACTATGGAATTGATTATACCAATCCTGGTAGATAATTATTCGATAATGAAATATGGAATTATGTTGATATGAATTTAAATTTATTTATTTTTATTTTAATGGATGGTGGAGTCCCTCTTTTATATGTTTTAGACGTTGGATTTTTATAAGTGTTAATTTATTGATATAGAAATGACTATCATATTCATGGAAGGTGCATACAAAATGAATAAAAAACTAGTAAGATAAAATTTATTTATACTATTGGAAACATTTTTATAATATTAAGTTTCTAATAATTATATGTAGTTATTATATAATAATAAATTTATAAAAAATTAAAACCAATTTTAGATAAATATATTTTTGATTAATTAAAATGATTTTTTTCGAAGGATTAGGATTAATACTAATTCCCTGAAAATTTATTGGGTTATAATTAAACAATATAGATGTAATTTTATTTTAAATGAATAATAAATTGTGTTAATCCTTGATAAAAGATAGTTATTAAAATACAAAAAAATAAACAATAAATTATAAGTAATGATTCTAAAATATAACGTCGTACAACAACAAACAAATTTTAGTAAATAGATTCTACTAACATCATGTGAAGAACTGTATATATTGTAGGTTTCTATATATGTGTGAAGGTCCGAATAATAATATTTTATGATTTTCCAACCACCATTAACAGCCTTACAGTGAAACAATATCAGAAGTAGAAAATTTGTAAAATAAAAATCACACCACGAATAAAATTATTTAAATTCGATAACAGATGTTTTGTTAATAATATAATATAAAACATTTTATTAAAATATATCATACAATGTTTATATTCAATAAAGATTAAATAAATGAAACAATAACATATTAAGACACTATGACATCACTCTAGAGTACAACTCGATATCATCAATGAAGAACATGGTATATCTATTTATCTAGATATCACATGGATCATTCACATTTCTAGATATCTAATCGTGAGGTATAAATGTTATCTAAGATAACCATTTTGGGAGTCATTATAACATAATAGGTTACCACTAACTCATCCATTACACAGTTTCTTATATACATATGGTGTATACAATGATTTGAATTTAATTTATGTGTAATTAATACACCATAAAAGTTCTAGATTATAGTGTACTAATTAGTATCCCATTTTTCTTTCCCCACCTACATCACATGTATTCTAGTAATGATTCCAGATTTAGTTAGCACATTTCATTGTACATAAACATGGTCTATTAATGGTTTTAACTCCATTGACCAATCAATCATATCCCAATGACCCACTATTAATTGTCTATTTATGCCTAACCATGAGGTTCTCATTTGTACTCTCATGATTGTATGTCCAGATGACATGGTCAATGTATTTTATTATAGTAACGCATGCATGTCCTTTTAACCATTATGGTATTTCATTATGTTGGATACACATTAAACCTATACAACATACTTCCATGTCTATTGTATATGTTCGAGATATCCAATGTGTACTATAAATAATGAATATGTCCACATAAGTTTTTACAACACACACTCCCCCTCAATGGGGTTGTTCATCCAATAATGTGAAACAAATTCATCTTGAGTCCATAAGAAAATTTCATAGTCTATGTAACACCTAAATGAAATTCAAGTCATAGATAGATTATTTGGTCATAGAAAGCATGGTTATAATAAATCCGTAAACAAATACCAGAAGAATAACCCATCATTATTGGGTAACAATTCACATAGTTACATACCATAATATCATGCTAACAACCATATACAAGGGACCAACAAGGTAACAGTCATTAAAAGATAATCATGTCTATGTTTAAGGCTAATAGCGTCCATGATTCATCCCTAAGTAAATCTCACATCTCAAGGATCTCTATATCCAAACACAACACATCAAAACATGTATTATAGAAAAATATTCCTTTGGAATAACACTACAAGGAATTGAATCGAAAAAGCCTAACCCCATGTAACCAACCATAATTCGAATATATAAATCTATTCATAAGGGAAGATTGAATTTTCAAATGATTCATGCTTTTATCAATCCAATATGAATAGGTTCATAATTAGATCACATATGAATTATTAGATTAGACTATAATAGAAATCATATATGGTTAAGACAAAAAATGTGTAATGATATAGCAAGATAAATAATATTTTACTGTGATGGTCATATTCCATAATTTCCCATTCCCCAAGTCTCTAAATATTGTGGAATTTCATTTTCAATGAATAAGATTCAAGAAATCAAACAAATTGAGTACCTATGATCATGATATCATTGAAAATGATAAATAATGAGAAGTTTCAATGATTTTTTTTGTAATAAAAATAGTAGTTTTACAAATTGAACTCCGTTAATGATAGGATAAAATGGTTTAAAAGATGTTCCTCCAATGAAGGGGGGCTTAATGTATCCTGTTGGAACACACATTTTTTATCCTTGTGGTTTGGTAAATATGTGCATGTTGTGCTCCTTGCCTATATCGTGAGAGATATTTTTTATGGAAATGGATAATGGTTATCTCTATTAGTTCACTAACAATTATCTACCCACTATATCTCTATGAAAAACATATGGATTAATAGGGTAAATTATATAATTTTACATAACTATTCTCAATCTGTGCCCCATAATAATGGACCTCAAAACCATTTAAAACAATTTAATAATAACACAAGACTTCTCCTTAGGAAAGAATAAATAAAAAACTCTTAATGATCGATGAAAATAATTGTAAACTATAATGTAGATATATTGACCAAAACAATCCCCCTCAATGGATTTCTCACCTCAATATGTTTTTATTGAATTCCAACTCCAAAATATCAAACTATTCAGTTATTACTATTGAGGACATGCATAATATTTGTTTTTATCCTTAAATTTATATAATCATAGAAACATTCATTAATAACTAGATATAATATATTTATTTGGTATACCACTATTTTAATTTTCTCTATAATAATTTACAGTCGCAAAAAAGTTGGATCATGTGTCCATTGTCTTTTAAAATGATGACTCCTAATTCAAGGTGGATCCCTTAATAAATCAAGTCCACCAATAAGGATATCTAATTCTAATATCTTCTAGTTAGAATAATATAATAGATAATCTTAGGGGTACTTATCTATATCCTAATTAATTTCACTCCCTTGTATATGTCATGTGCCATAAAATTCATAGACCATTTGTTTCACCAGCCATATTCCCACACAATGGTGAAAGAAACACCTAACCATATAGATAACCAAATGAAACCATTTAGAGTGATGATATAAGAATATTTTTTTTATGTGAACTCAATGAGGGATATATGATCTTCCTATGAGAAATTATAGTCTATGAAAGATTCCTAAAACATATTTTCCATGACATTGATCATCCTCATTAATTGTATATATATATATATATATATGTGATATAGAATATTCTATTTAAAATGACCCCCATATCCATATTGAATCATTGCTCATCTATGATGTAAATATCATGTCCCCATATGATATGATACATTAATTAAAACAATGTAGACAAAAAATTCATAGGATATAAATATTTCCCAAATCCATTATAGATTGAATCTCTTAATTTGGTAAGAAATTTTCTATATCCATACTTCAAAAAATATCACCCAAAATACATATTAACATCATAGGTTTTTATTAATACTCATCATGAATTCCAAAATCACATCATCACCCTTCTAAAAATGCACCATATGATAATGAAGTAACACCCTATATTGGTGATAATCCAATATAATCCTCTAAAAGATTAACCGATGAGATATGAAACCCCTGATATATCTCTTTATTCCTAGTCAAAAAAACATTAAAAGATAAAATGATATACCCATAGTTATTAACAATTTATATAGGAATAAAAAACATTGGTATAGCCTATACCAATGGTTTGGGGGTGTCTTATATTCTATAGGTTGTATGTACCTATACCAATGGATTTTTGGAACACATAAGTATAGAACATATGAAAATAATATACCAATTTTTTTAAATATAAATTACATGTAATATAAAATATAAAATAGTACTTTTATCTTAGAACCATTAATTTACATTTTAATGACCTAACCACTAATCTATGATGACTTTTTATGAACGTAATATGATATATATATATATATTTAATTATATATTTTTTATTTAATGTTATTTTAATGAAATATCTATTAATTTTTTATAACTATACCCATGTGATTCGCCAATAATAATAAATATTTTAATTACATTTTAATGGTATTAAATGTTCATTTTTGATCTTATGGACCTGAGTTAGTGGATTTTAATTTTGAATATCCATTCTTATCATTTGTGCACTTCATGCCTAATGTACACCAATTTAGGCCCAATGATTCATATGATTTTTAGGATTTTAATTATAAATATTATAATTTTATATTTTGGGAACTGTATCTACACTTAAATATGAACATGTTTCATTCAGGGATCAACGGGGGATTCATAAAGGATGATGGAGAAATTTGGAGATGAATGGAAGCAATTCTAGAGAAGGCAGATTTGGCACCGACCCACTGATGAGATTTTGGGACCCACATTACAAACCCAATGAAGCCCAAATTTCGTGGGATTCTAGAAGACATATAGAGGAAAAAATAATTCTTCAGGAGGAACTTCTTTTTTGGCCTCCATTGTGGTTATTTAGGTGGACCAATTTAGAGATAAAATTATGGGCCAGATTCTGTAGCCCAGAAAAACAATTCATTAATCTATTCATATCTCGTAATCCACAACTCCAAATGGTCCCAAATGTTACAGGAGGTTATGAGACATCCAAGGATCCATTATCATCATTTATACGTCACTCTAATTCGTCCATCTAGAAGGTCTTTCAAGCACGTCTATTCGGTGGTTGCAAGACGGCTTCCACCTCGAGTCAAGAGTGGAAAAGTCCAAGTTCCACAATCTTTCCACCACCCAATGCCTACCATAATCAAGTGGGATGCTTTTTTACTATTAGAGGCTCGACCCAAATCTCCCAAAATGCCTATTTAAGGCAGTGGTGGTGGTGGTTTTTATGATCTTTGAGCTTTATTTTCATCAACATATTATGCTGCCAATTTTTCTTTGTAACGTTTTTCCTTAACATGTAAGTTGTTTTAATTCATCCTAGTATCTTAATAAAAGTTATTATTATCCTCTTATTCTATTTTTATACATCTAAATTTGATTATTTTGTCTCAAGGTTTGAATTTATTCACACCAAACCTTGTGAAATTATTCACACAACGGTGGGGTGATCATTTTCTTTTTATTGTTTTCTTTACCTCTTCAATTCCTCCCTCATGAGTCTACTTCCTGCTTCCAATGAAACCACAACATCAATGGAGGTATGATCCACTTATGGGTTGATACAAGGGATTAGAAAGATGCTATATTGGATGTTATTTATCAATTTATTAATTTCTAATCACTTCTTTTAATTGAGATTTTTATTTGCTGATTGTTAAAATCCACCATCCTTGTTGAATTTAAGGCTACACACTTCAAGTGCTAATACAAACCTTTACTTTGAAGTGCTCAAAAGTTTGACCCTTAATGTGTAGAGGTGATTAGTATTAAATTTTTTAGTTGTTAAAATAGTAAGTGATGATGTTTTTTGATCTTCTTAAATTAACTCATCTAAAATATAAGAAATTGAAATAGTTGAAGAAAGAATTTCATCCATTCCACCCCGAGTTATAACCTATGATAAAATAATTCCTTTAAATTGAATTAACTTAACTATATTAGAAATAGTTTAAACCCATCTAAAATTAATTCATTTTGGCCAATTCATATCCAAAAATAGTCCCTAGAATGTATGTGTCTGTAGGTTACTTCTTAGGTCTCTGAGGATTCGACATCCCAAGATTGACTATAAGGACCGTTCTACCTTCTTCTCTTGGGTAAATTAGAGCGTGAATAAAATTTTGGCACCATTTATAGGGACCTAATTAATTCATCTAAACACCCATTCTTTTCTACCTCATTTATTATTTTATCATCCAAATTCTCATATCTCGTCCATTTCTCGTTTTTTTTCTTTTGGCGCATTTCCGCCTACACCCGTGATCAATCAAAATGTCTAGTTAGAGTGGATAGTCCTTGGGTTGGGGAGTCAATTACACCAAGGTAACTCTTTCAATTAGATCCAAATCTTTCTAATACCCTAGAGTCCAAAATTGATCCCATATTAATGAAAGTTCTTCAATGAAACCAACTCATAAACCCGGGTGGGATCCAAAATGGAAACCCAAATGAGGCAGCCCCAATCATGGGGAATGCAATTGATCAAACCATGAATGACTACCTCACACCTTCCTGGACCAATTCCCCCTCATGCATTAGATACAATTACCTAGGAGATTTAAAGTACATATTATAACACCATGCCCTAAACCACCTTCCCATATTCCATGGAATGGAGTACGAGGTTCCCTACCTTCACATTAAGGAGTTCAATGACATTGTAGAAACCATGTGTCCCCCATGTCAACTAGAATCATCTACGATAAGGAAATTTCATTTTTCTTTAAATTGTAGAGCTAAAAATTGGCTAAAAAATCTTATACCATCATCCATCACCTCTTGGGACAAACTAAAAAGAGAATTATACAAAAAATAATTTCCCACCACAAAAAAAATTGCACTTAAAAAGAGAATCCATATCTTTTTTGGAAAAGATGGAGATTCATTATATGAAACGTGGGAGAGATTCAAGGACACTCTAAACATGATTCCACACCATGGTTTTTCTATTCCTGAACAAGTGAGAATTTTCTATGATGGGTTGGGTCTCAGGAAGGAGCAATTCATTGACATGATGTGTAATGGAAACTTTAAAAACAAATCCCCAAATGATGCTTACGATTATCTAGAAAGCTTCTGTGAACAAAACCAAACATGGGGAACTTCAACTTATTTTAAAAATCCACAATAAACTATTAGAATTCATACACTTGGAGAAGAGTAAAGCCTTAGGGATATACTCGTAGCACTCTATGGGAAGGGTGAAGAGATAGATCTTATGAATGTCTATGAAATCCAAACTGTTGACCCCGTTTGCAAAATTTGTGACAGACATGACCAAAAGACATACAACTGCCCTACCATTCCATCCATCAATGATGTTCTTTGAGGAGGACCCCTAGCGGAAGTAAATGTTTTGAACTTTCAAAATCCTCAATACCAAAACAACTTTATCCCAATGTACAATGACCACCCATGACTTCATTGGAAAGATAACCAAAAACCTAGCCAACCTCATTGAAAAATCCTTACCCCCATCAGAAAAACCAAACCCATAACTAGTTCCAAACCAAACTATCCAATACCAACATCCACTGGTCCATTTTCAATAAACCATCCCACCCCCAAAATATCCCCCCAGGATAAACCAATATTCTCAAGCACCAACCCAAACTGTTCCACAAAGCTACTAGAAAAACTGTGAAAACAAATTGAAAGGATGAACTCGGAAGTCTCTTCCCATAAACAAGAACTTCAAACCATCAAAACTGAAAAGGAACCTAGGCCTACTCAGGCAGTTCCATCCTCAAATTCAAAAGTATATTCAAGTTGTACTCAAAAAATCATGAAAAACTAAAGGATATGACTGTTTTAAGTAGTGGGAAATCTAATGAGAAACCTGAAAAACTAATTCAGAACCCACCAGAAGATTCAAACTTGGATGAAAATTCAAATGAACCAAATGATCAAACTGAAAAACACGATAACATTGTCAAGGAAAAAACTCTTCAACAAACAACCCTACAAACTTCACCATTTCCTCAACACATGAGGGGGAAAACCAAGAATGAATTAAGTGAAACCTTGAGGGAAATATTCTCACAAGTCAAGTTGAAAATTCCCCTTCTCGATGCCATCCAAACCATACTTGCCTACTAAAAGTACCTTAAAGTATATTGTGCAATTCTAAAAGAAAATTTTCACTTAAAAGCCATGTCCTTTTGGATTCTAATGTGAGTACCACCATACAGTGGACCATTCCTCCTAAGTTGAAAGACTCGGGTTTCCCTTACATCAATATTGAACTAGGAGAGAGCAAAGTTGTCAATGCCTTGTGTGACCTAGGTGCTAGTGTCAATCTCATCCCCTATGCTGTGTACTGCCAGTTAGGCCTAGAAGAGCTCCAACCCACATCTATCACACTTAAACTTGTTGATCATAACATTAGGGTTCCAAAGGGGATTTTAAAAGATGTTCTAGTAAAGTTTGAAAACATCATCTACCCTACTGACTTCATTATCCTTGACAACCATCCAAACATAGGAAATAAGGAACAAAACCCAATCACCATTTTTCATCCCTTCCTTGAAACAATCAACACTGTTATCTGAGCCAGAAATGGGAACATGACCATCAACTTTGGAAACATATGTCTAGAATTGAACATCTATAATGCAAGATCACAAATATGGTTGATGAGGACATTCATGAATTAAGAATGATAGGAATAATTGATAATGAATCCATAGAACATCAATGAATATTTGATGGATGGTCAGGATGAGAATGATTTCCTTTGTTCACCTGAAGGAATTTTACCTCCTTGGCTTGAATCATTTTCAAATTGCTCTTATGATGAAGTATTAGGTCCAACAATCAGTGAAACCTTTCAGCAAACCACATTCATGGAGACCAATCAAACTTCCATCCATAAATATGATCAAGCCAATCTAGTAGGTGAAACTTCTAAATGTGGGGATTCAATCCTATCTAAAACTCTAAAAAAAGAAATTGATATTGACCCAATGTCCTAATATTCTGGTGAAACTCTTGAACCAACCTGATCATGAATTGAAGGAACTTCCCGCTTCACTCATGTTTTCCTTCATATGGGACAATCAAACACATCCTATTGTCATTTCTTCTTCTCATGAATCCAATCATGATAGGATTCTTCTAGATTTCCTTAGGAAACAGAATAAAGCCATTGGTTGGACCCTCTCTGATATTCATGGGATTAGAACACTTATCGGACTCATAGGATTGTTATGGAATCCGATTCAAAGCCATGTCATGAACCACAACGATGAATAAATCATAATCTCATTGAAGTAGTATGATAAGAACTTATGAAATTGTTAAAAGATGGTATCATATATCCCATAGCTGAGAGTGATTGGGTGAGGCCAATCCATGTGGTTCCAAAAAAATTTGGAATCACAATGATAAACAATAAGGATGGAGAGATTCTTCCAACAAGGGTGAGTAGTTTCTGGAGAGTCTGCATCGACTATAGGAAGATAAACTCATATACTAATAAGGACCATTTCCCCTTACCATTAGTTGACCAAGTCTTTGAGAGAGTGGAAGGTCATTCCTTCTACTATTTCTTATAAGGGTGCTCGGGGTAAAATCCAATTGAGGTCTCCCTAGAGGATCAAGGGAAGACTACATTCACCTATCCATCCGGCACCTTTGCCTTCAAATGCATGCCCTTTTCTTTTTACAATGCACCTTGAACCTTCTAGTGGTGCATGATGGGAATCTTCTCAAACATGGTAGGGGATTTTTTAGAGATCTTCATGGATGGCTTCTCTGTGTATGGGGATACATTTGAGGGATGTTTGTAGAATGTGAAGAGAGTATTGTCAAGATGTGAAGAAAAAAATCTGGTCCTAAACTATAAAAATTCCATTTCATGGTTAAAGAGGGACTAGTACTAGTCCATCTAGTCTCAGGAGGCAGATTGAAGTTGATAAAGCCAAGGTTGAAATCATTCACCACCTTCCATCACCCAAAACTATCAAGGAAGTGAGGTCTTTCTTCGGACATGCTGATTTCTATAGAAGATTCATCAAGGACTTTACTTCAATCTCCTGTCCCCTTTGTGCTCTCCTAGTAATGGATGCTCCATTTGTTTGGACAGAAATCTATGAGGGTTCATTATCTGTAACAGCCCAAGATTTTATAAAAAAATATTCTTTTTAATTTTATTAATGTATTGTGTTGTACGCTACACCAAAAGGAACTTGCACAACACGCATCCTTGACTTGCCTTGCATTACACGCAATCGCGACCTTCCTCGATAGCGTGTGTAATACGCAATACCGAGTTTCACTAAACAACGATATGCTATTAAAATATTATTAAAACTAGCCGGTATGAATAGTAATAACCACTTTTTAAAATTCTGTAAATCTTATTTTTCAAAATGAACTTCATTTTTGGATTCGGAGTATCGAATTTAGCCTAAGGTGAAATTTTGGTACATTTCGGATAACTTTCATATTCTGATGAATAGTGAAAATTACTAAAAAACAACTTTTTTTAATCGAAATAATTAACAGTGATAAATTATTAATTGGAGTAGTTTTAAAGTATATTTAGAATATATTTTTACAATTTAATACAATGTTGGTCATTGGATGTAATTGCACATTTAAACCAGACATAAACAAGTGTCAATCTTTTGATAGATATTGTTTCTTAAAAACACGCTATTTGTTTTAACAGCGGGATTTAATTATAAAATTAATTAATAAAACTTCTATGTTATGAATTTGGTAAAATAGACTTCATTTTTGAATTCGTAATATGAAATATAGCTTAGGATGAAATTTTGGCATTTTTCTGAAAAACATCAATTTTTGATGAATAGTGAAACTACTAAGTGGTAGGTTAAAAACTGAATTTTGCATAAAACTTAATTTTACCACTTCTGTGAATGGAATTTCGAAAATCCGACAGACACGGTTAATATCAAGGACTAAAATGTGGTTCAATGATATGAAAATAATTTTTGGTGAATAGTAACTTTTTACTTTTTTTTACCATGGTTAATAGTAAATAGGGCAACTAAGTGTAAATATGATATTACTATTACCCTAACACATGTCCTAATTCTATTGGATAAGTGTAATTCAGACAAAAACAACCTTATGAATATAATATGACCATTTAGGCCCACTTGGATTAGATTAGGACATTTATTATTATTTAATTCAAAGAAGAGTTAAAAGAGTTAAAATCAAAGTTTATTTACTAAAACATTTTTAATATGGGGTTATACATAAGATAAATTCTACTATAAATATTCATTATAAATCTAAACATATTTCCTACATAATGATATTTTATTTATAATTTTTAGACTTTAAATAAATTAATTTATTTATGACACAACGATGATGCAGTAATTACCCTTTTAAGGAAATATTAACATAATTGATGTTATAAATGCTCAAATGAATGTAATTTAAGACATTTTATGAATTAAACTAATTTTCTAGGTTACTATGATGTATTATTGTTTATTTAATCAACTTTCTTCGAACATATAATTCTGTTATGACTTTCAAAAAAATCATATATCAAATAGTGTCAAAATTGACACAAAATAATTTTTAAATCAAATATTATATTATTAATTGTTATTTTATTCCTAAAAATCTAAGGTTCGGCCAAATGACTTATATAAGGATATATATATTAATAATAAACAATTTGGGGTTCGTTTGGCATGTTATAGTAAGTGTATTAACCATATAGTGAAAGAAAACAAAAAGACACGGTAAAAGTTAAATTATTTAACTTAGAGTTAAATCTAATTGATAAGGTTAAAATAATAACCTAAACTTGTCTAAATCCTATTGGTTGATATCATTTCGACCCATCCCCACTTTAGCTTCGAAATAAGACCATTTGGAACCATTATAAACCGATTTTGACATTAATATAAAATAATATTTTGAGGTATTCCTAAGGTGCCCCTCTCCTCCCTTATAAAAGGACACCTCCTCCCCCTCCTCCTCACACCAATTTGAGCACTCAAGCTCGGCCAAACCCTGCCAAAATCTCTTCTCCACTTCCCTAGCAACATCCTAGAGGTTCTTGTCTTCCTCAAAGACCAATTTTAGTTCCCTAAGAGGAGGTCTCCAAAAGGCGCTTCAAAGAAGAGGTAATTACCGTTACCAATTCCTTCATCTTTATTTCTTCTTCCACTTCTTCTTCTTAGGTTGTTTCATTATGAAGTAATAACATAAGTATCACTCATACACTGATATGTTATTATAAGTATGAAACAACCCTATTTCACCATCTATCCATCCTACGGAAAAAGAAATCACCGCGCGTGCGTACGTACGGAATACCGTCTCCACGCCGTGGTGTAATCTATTTTCCACCACCACCTTACATGGATGGGTATAATGGTGTAAAGAATAACTATACATAGTTATTAAAACATCATATTGATTCTGATATATTGTATAATCCACTCATATTCAATTCAATATTTATGAAAATTATATCATCGCTCGTGCGTACGTACGGACTACCGTCTCCACGACGAGATGAGATTCATACTCCGTGTTAACCATTTAAGAATGATTATAAAGTATATATAAGAAATAATAATGAAATATATGACATTATAAAGTTACTGGATTTATGTATATATATATATATATATATGTATGTCATCTACTTACTTCCATTTCAAGACAATAAGGAAAGTAAAACAGCGTTCATGCGTACGTACGGACTACCGTCTCCATGAACGGTGTTTTTCATTTTATTTATCTATCTATTATATATATATATATACTGAATATATATGATATATAAATCATATTTTATATTCTGGAAGTAAGTAGATCATGATATAAGTAATAATGATGTCAAGAACAACAAGTCAAAACACCTACGATAAATGAAACGATTTTACCCAAAACGCTTCTTTAACATGGAATTTACAAAAGAACGGGTAATATAATGTCATAAGTGAACCATATATGATATCATAACAATGAATATAATTCTGGAATAAGTCAATAACATGATTTAAATCATTATACAGGAGGTTCGGACACTTACAAAGCAAGTCGGACATAAGGTAAGGGAAATATCACAATCTCATTTTTATCCGGGATTGTTTATTCGTAAGTATTTACTGGGGTGTATTTTATCATCCAAATCCATGTTTCATCAATATGTAATATTATTTCCATCCACTTACACTAGTTTAAATCCAATTTTACCCTTCGGTGAGTTTTTAGTAATGAATATGAAAGGAATCTTTTGTCGTTTTTTCGTACAAGGTACTTTTTGACTTTTCCGATAAAAGTACGAAGAATGTTTTTTTTAACTTATACGGCTTGAATGGATTTTTAAAACATTATTTCCAAGAAGCTTCCTTTACAAGTTTTCAAGTTTATTTTTAATCAAATTCTTTTATTTTAAAGTTGTATGACATGTTATGAAAGGAAAAATGTTTTTGAAGAAGAAAGGATATTTTCCTCAAGAATGGAGTTCAAGTGTTTTATCAAAATTATTTTCCATCTAAGATAATAAAGGGTTATTTTTTTTATCCCTATTATTACATGGATTTGATTATGTTGTGATGGAAACATTTTTATGAATTTCTTTATCTTATATGAATTGTTTTATGATGTCATGTTGTTTAAGAATCCCATTTTTATTACATGGGTTATGCGATGATGTATGATTTATGATTATGTGGCACACATAAGAAAGGATTCATTATAAGATGGGTGGGACATATATCTCCCTCCAATGCATTGGGTAATGATTTTATATCTCATGAGATAGACAGGGATGGAACGGTAGGTTATACCGGTTCAGGGAAACAGGACTGAAACGAGGGTTACTCGATTCAGAAAGGGACTTTGTCCACTAAGATAGTCTTGGCAATGAGTCATGACTAACAAGAAATGATTTTCCATGATTATGTGTGCATGCCACAAAGTTTCAAGTTTCATGTTATGATTATGGTGATCTCATTTTCACTTCTATGATTTGTTCCATGTTAAGATATTATGATCTCTTTTGCAGGTTATGATTTTCAAAAAGATATGATATGATTTTTATTTCTTTTGTATACCCTTACTGAGCATTTGAGATCACCCTTTTATGCTTTCTTTTCCCCAGGATATAAAGAAAGGTTTTAGGTAAAAAAAAAGGAAGATCTTTATGGGAGATTTTGAAGATCTTTCACCACGATTAGAAGATTATATTCCGAGTTTCCAAAGGCACTAAACTATTACGATCCTTGTGTGTGTGTTTTTGTTATGTATTAAGTATTCCGCAAAAGTAATGTAATGTCCATGTAAGTAAAGCTTAGGGTCTCTACAGTTGGTATCAGAGGAAAGGTTTAGTCAACCTTTGGAAACTAGGATGCAAAAACGTTAGTGAGATCCCTAGAGATATTTCTACGGTATGTCTAGGGATGTCCCTAAGGTTAAGTAGACGTATAAGTTATAGTACTAGAAATACGCTAAAGATCATAGAATTAAACCTAAGATGTTAGATATTGAAGGTACTCCCCCTTTATTATGTTGTTTTCCCTAGCATGATTTTTGCCTCTCACACTATTCATTTTGGGTTTTAGAAAATGGCTGGAAACAAGATGATTCACGATAATGGAGGATATGATGGACAATGGAATGATATTCTTCATGAGCAACCAAATGAAATGGGATTTGGAAGTCCAAAGATCATTATTATGCCGAATCAGCAATCTCATAATATGATCAATAAAGTAAAATTTGGTAAGTTTCCTGACTCGGCTAATAAGAGAAAGATGGAGTTTCATGATGATCATAGAGGAAAGAAAGTTCAATTTCCCCTATGTAAATCATGTGGGAAGAGGCATCAAGGAGAATGTTTCAAGGGAACTGGAAGATTCTTTGGGTGTGGAAAAGAAGGACACAAAGCAAGTAAGTGCAAAGGAAAAGGTTCGGTTAACACCATGGATGAGGATAATGGTATTGCTACGACATCAAAAATGGTTAAGTGTTTTAAATGTGGAATGTATGGGCATTATGCAAACAAATGCCCTAAGGGAAAGACTCATGAAGAGAATCAGTATGGTCATATGGGTTGTATTTATGTGGATGACGATGATGAGACTACAAATGATATGTGAGATGAAAGAATTGTTGAAGCTCGGTCAATGGTTTAAGAATGTAGTGGAATGATTACATGTTTATCATGTGTAATGTTGTATAAGTAATCTCATGGAATAAGGAGACATCTAAGGATGGTTACACAGTTTTCGTTCCTTAAGTTTTGAAAGTGTATGATGAATGGTACGAGTAACCATGAAAGGTTATTCAGATACTTTTGGAAAGTAGATGATAAGTGCATAATGAAAGGATAAGAAGATAATGAGATGTTTGATTGTATTCATGAGCTCATGATTAATATAAGGACTAAGTGATATCATGGTTTCAGTATATAGAATTTTGAGGATTTTGATATGTGGAAGGTGTTAACTTTTAACTACATTCAAGTTTTCACTATGGTTCAATGGGTATTCAAGAGAATACATGATTAAGGCCTTTGAATGTTTGGAATGTGACCAACAAGACATATCTTATTATATGTGGGGATCAACGATAGTATTAAATCTCTGGTAATCGTTGTCACTATATCATGAGATTGGACTGCAGTATTATGGATAAGCCTAAAGATTAGAATGGATTATGTTGGACATAAGTTAGTATTGTTTAAGGATAGAAGATTTTTGATATTATTGATGGGATGTTATAGTAATATAGTTTTAGAAAAAGGACAACCTGCAGGACGGGCGACAACCCATCGCGTCGGACAAGGATGTGGGAATCGAACCCACAACCGAAGTGCGACTGGCCTTTATCGCCTACCACTGGCCTACAGGAAGTCCCTGTTTAGTAGAAACTAGTTTTATTATATTAAGCAGTATGATATATTAAGTATAAGTCCATTTTAGGAACCATATATGATTAATCTCACTATAGATCGACTTATGCATATAATTATTGCTAACCTTTTGTTTGAGACAGATGGAATGACCCGTCATTCTATCACATGATCTGCTAACACTTCATGAATAACAAATTCAACTTCATTTATTTAAGAGATGAAGTGGAAATTGTTCAAGGCACGAACAACAGTGAGATTGTACCAAAATAAAGAAAGTATTTATTCCAATTCAAATTTTCAACTTTAGGGAAATGATCTTGAAAACCAAAAATGTTGTCCTAGTGCTCTTATATCTGATTAATCAGATGGTACCTTAGATCGTCACAAATTTATGGATTTGTGATTGCTAGCTTTTCCATAGCCATGTTCTCTACCACTCTCCATCAGAACATGATGGTTAGATTTCTCTTCCATATCCATATTTTCACCTATGTGGAAACCCAGTGATTAGTTTATTTGGGTAACCGTTACGTTTCATACTTTTGTTTTTAAAGATTGGTTTTGGTATTCCTTTTTACGATGTGGGTTTCTATTAAAGAAACTTTCAAATAGTAAACCATTTATAACCCCGACGAATTTCGAGGGCGAAATTCATTTTAAGGGGGGTAGAATGTAACAGCCCAAGATTTTATAAAAAAATATTCTTTTTAATTTTATTAATGTATTGTGTTGTACGCTACACCAAAAGGAGCTTGCACAACACGCATCCTTGACTTGCCTTGCATTACACGCAATCGCGACCTTCCTCGATAGCATGTGTAATACGCAATACCGAGTTTCACTAAACAATGATATGCTATTAAAATATTATTAAAACTAGCCGGTATGAATAGTAATAACCACTTTTTAAAATTCTGTAAATCTTATTTTTCAAAATGAACTTCATTTTTGGATTCGGAGTATCGAATTTAGCCTAAGGTGAAATTTTGGTACATTTCGGATAACTTTCATATTCTAATGAATAGTGAAAATTACTAAAAAACAACTTTTTTTAATCGAAATAATTAATAGTGATATATTATTAATTGGAGTAGTTTTAAAGTATATTTAGAATATATTTTTACAATTTAATACAATGTTGGTCATTGGATGTAATTGCACATTTAAACCAGACATAAACAAGTGTCAATCTTTTGATAGATATTGTTTCTTAAAAACACGCTATTTGTTTTAACAGCGGGATTTAATTATAAAATTAATTAATGAAACTTCTATGTTATGAATTTGGTAAAATAGACTTCATTTTTGAATTCGTAATATGAAATATAGCTTAGGATGAAATTTTGGCATTTTTCTGAAAAACATCAATTTTTGATGAATAGTGAAACTACTAAGTGGTAGGTTAAAAACTGAATTTTGCATAAAACTTAATTTTACCACTTCTGTGAATGGAATTTCAAAAATCCAACAGACACGGTTAATATCAAGGACTAAAATGTGGTTCAATGAGATGAAAATAATTTTTGGTGAACAGTAACTTTTTACTTTTTTTTACCACGGTTAATAGTAAATAGGGTAACTAAGGGTAAATATGATATTAATATTACCCTAACACATGTCCTAATTCTATTGGATAAGTGTAATTCGTCCAAAAACAACCTTATGAATATAATATGACCATTTAGGCCCACTTGGATTAGATTAGGACATTTATTATTATTTAATTCAAAGAAGAGTTAAAAGAGTTAAAATCAAAGTTTATTTACTAAAACATTTTTAATATGGGGATATACATAAGATAAATTCGACTATAAATATTCATTATAAAGCTAAAAATATTTCCTACATAATGATATTTTATTTATAATTTTTAGACTTTAAATAAATTAATTTATTTATGACACAACGATGATGCAGTAATTACCCTTTTAAGGAAATATTAACATAATTGATGTTATAAATGCTCAAATGAATGTAATTTAAGACATTTTATGAATTAAACTAATTTTCTAGGTTACTATGATGTATTAGTGTTGATTTAATAAACTTTCTTCGAA
This sequence comes from Viscum album, assembly GCA_963277665.1. NCBI lineage: Eukaryota > Viridiplantae > Streptophyta > Magnoliopsida > Santalales > Viscaceae > Viscum > Viscum album. The sequence goes on from OY728137.1 coordinate 454,923,795, forward strand.
CATATAACTCTTTTATGACTTTCAAAAAAATCATATATCAAATAGTGTCAAAATTGACACAAAATAATTTTTAAATAAAATATTATATTATTAATTGTTATTTTATTCCTAAAAATCTAAGGTTCGGCCAAATGACTTAGATAAGGAGATATATATTAATAATAAACAATTTGGGGTTCGTTTGGCATGTTATAGTAAGTGTATTAACCATATAGTGAAAGAAAACAAAAAGACACGGTAAAAGTTAAATTATTTAACTTAGAGTTAAATCTAATTGATAAGGTTAAACTAATAACCTAAACTTGTCTAAATCCTATTGGTTGATAGGATTTCGACCCATACCCACTTTAGCTTCGAAATAAGACCATTTGGAACCATTATAAACCGATTTTTACATTAATATAAAATAATATTTTGAGGTATTCCTAAGGTGCCCCTCTCCTCCCTTATAAAAGGACACCTCCTCCCCCTCCTCCTCACACCAATTTGAGCACTCAAGCTCGGCCAAACCCTGCCAAACTCTATTCTCCACTTCACTAGCAACATCCTAGAGGTTCTGGTCTTCCTCAAAGACCAATTTTAGTTCTTTAAGAGGAGGTCTCCAAAAGGCGCTTCAAAGAAGAGGTAATTACCGTTACAAATTCTTTCATCTTTATTTCTTCTTCCACTTATTCTTCTTAGGTTGTTTCATTATGTAGTAATAACATCAGTATCACTCATATACTGATATGTTATTATAAGTATTAAACAACCCTATTTCACCATCTATCCATCCTACGGAAAAAGAAATCACCGCGCGTGCGTACGTACGGAATACCGTCTCCACGCCGTGGTGTAATCTATTTTCCACCACCACCTTACATGGATGGGTATAATGGTGTAAAGAATAACTATACATAGTTATTACAACATCATATTGATTCTGATATATTGTATAATCCACTCCGATTCAATTCAATATTTATGAAAATGATATCATCGCTCGTGCGTACGTACGGACTACCGTCTCCACGACGCGATGAGATTCATTCTCCATGTTAACCATTTAAGAATGATTATAAAGTATATATAAGAAATAATAATGAAATATATGACATTATAAAGTTACTGGATTTATGTATATATATATATATATATGTATGTCATCTACTTACTTCCATTTCAAGACAATAAGGAAAGTAAAACAGCGTTCATGCGTACGTACGGACTACCGTCTCCATGAACGGTGTTTTTCATTTTATTTATCTATCTATTATATATATATATATATATATATACTGAATATATATGATATATAAATCATATTTTATATTCTGGAAGTAAGTAGATCATGATATAAGTAATAATGATGTCAAGAACAACAAGTCAAAACACCTACGATAAATGAAACGATTTTACCCAAAACGCTTCTTTAACATGGAATTTACAAAAGAACGGGTAATATAATGTCATAAGTGAACCATATATGATACCATAACAATGAATATGATTCTGGAATAAGTCAATAACATGATTTAAATCATTATACAGGAGGTTCGGACACTTACAAAGCATGTCGGACATAAGGTAAGGGAAATATCACAATCTCATTTTTATCCGGGATTGTTTATTCGTAAGTATTTACTGGGGTGTATTTTATCATCCACATCCATGTTTCATCAATATGTAATATTATTTCCATCCACTTACACTAGTTTAAATCCAATTTTACCCTTCGGTGAGTTTTTAGTAATGAATATGAAAGGAATCTTTTGTCGTTTTTTCGTACAAGGTACTTTTTGACTTTTCCGACAAAAGTACGAAGAATGTTTTTTTTAACTTATACGGCTTGAATGGATTTTTAAAACATTATTTCCAAGAAGCTTCCTTTACAAGTTTTCAAGTTTATTTTTAATCAACTTCTTTTATTTTAAAGTTGTATGACATGTTATGAAAGGAAAAATGTTTTTGAAGAAGAAAGGATATTTTCCTCAAGAATGGAGTTCAAGTGTTTTATCAAAATTATTTTCCATCTAAGATAATAAAGGGTTCTGTTTTTTATCCCTATTATTACATGGATTTGATTATGTTGTGATGGAAACATTTTTATGAATTTCTTTATCTTATATGAATTGTTTTATGATGTCATGTTGTTTAAGAATCCCATTTTTATTACATGGGTTATGCGATGATGTATGATTTATGATTATGTGGCACACATAAGAAAGGATTCATTATAAGATGGGTGGGACATATATCTCCCTCCAATGCATTGGGTAATGATTTTATATCTCATGAGATAGACAGGGCTGGAACGGTAGGTTATACCGGTTCAGTGAAACAGGACTGAAACGAGGGTTACTCGATTCAGAAAGGAACTTTGTCCACTAAGATAGTCTTGGCAATGAGTCATGACTAACAAGAAATGATTTTCCATGATTATGTGTGCATGCCACAAAGTTTCAAGTTTCATTTTATGATTATGGTGATCTCATTTTCACTTCTATGATTTGTTCCATGTTAAGATATTATGATCTCTTTTGCAGGTTATGATTTTCAAAAAGATATGATATGATTTTTATTTCTTTTGTATACCCTTACTGAGAATTTGAGCTCACCCTTTTATGTTTTCTTTTCCCCAGGATATAAAGAAAGGTTTTAGGTAAAAAAAAGGAAGATCTTTATGGGAGATTTTGAAGATCTTTCACCACGATTAGAAAATTATATTCCGAGTTTCCAAAGACACTAAACTATTACGATCCTTGTGTGTGTGTTTTTGTTATGTATTAAGTATTCCGCAAAAGTAATGTAATGTCCATGTACGTTAAGCTTCGGGTCTCTACATTATCAACCATCAAATCCTCTCTCACCTCTCCTCCCATTGTGAAATATCCAAATTGGAACCCTCTTTTCTATATTATTTGTGATGCCAGTGACTTTTCTGTTGGAGTTGTGTTAGGACAGCATTCTGATAAAACTCATTATGTTATTACTTATGCAAGAAAATCCTTAAATGATGCCCAAATCAACTACACCACCAATAAAAAGGAGTTACTTTCTATTGTGTTTGCCTTAGAGAAGTATAGGTCCTACCTTTTAGGATCCCCCATCACTATGTTCACTAACCATTATGCACTAAAATACCTCTTCCAAAAACAATATGCTAGGTCTATACTGATTCAGTGGGTCCTTATCTTAAAAGAATTTGACCTCACAATCAAGGATAAAAAGGGCATCGAAAAAGTTGTAGATAATCACCTCTCTAGGATGGAATTCGAAGAAAACTCAAATAACCTCTTTGTGCTTGATTCATTCCCTGATGAACACCTATACTATGTGAGTGACTTCCCTTGTTATGCCAACATAGCCAATTTCTTAGTTATAGGAGTCATCCCAAAATTCTTAGGGACACCAGCTCGAAGGAAATTCATTTCTGATGTTTGGAATATGTGTTTGAAGATCCATACCTCTATATGTTTCACCCTGACCAAGTCATTAGGAGGTGTGTCCCAGAATCTGAAAAAGAGTCCATCATTAAATTCTATTATAGTGAGGCATGTGGAGGTCACTTCTACTCAAAGAAAACATCGACTAAGATTCTTCAGTGTGGTCTCTTCTGGCCCACCCTCTCAAGGGACTCCTACACATTCTGTCCTAGATGTCCTAGGTGTCAACAAGTAGGCACCATCACAAAAAAGAATCAAATTCCGCTCACTCCAATCTTAATGGTTGAAATCTTTGATTGTTACTAAATTGATTACATGGGTCCCTTCCCAAACTCAAGCGGATATCTTTAAATTAATTTAGCTATCGATTATGTCTCCAAATGGGTTGAGGCCATTCCTACAAAATCCAATTATCATCAAACTGTAATTAGATTTCTCAAAGAAAACATCTTCTCTAGATTTGGAATTCCTAGGGCTATCATTAGTGATCGTGGAACTCATTTTTGCAGTTGTCAATTCTCATCACTCATGGAAAAGTATGGAATTTCTTAAAAAGTGTCCAATGTGTACCATCCATAGGCCAATGGTCAAGCTGAGTAAGCCAATCGATAAATTAAACAAATTCTTGAGAAAACTATTAAACCATCTAAGAAATATTGGCCATGAAAACTCTTAGATGCACTTTGGGCCTATCGAACCACATATAAAACCATTTTAGGAATGTCCCCATATAAGTTGGTTTATGGTAAAGCATGAAATTTACCAACGGATATTGAACATAAGGCTTTTTGGGTAATTAAGAAAATGAATTATGACCTCTCATTGGCCTAAACAGAAAGGAAATTAGATCTTAATGATTTTGTTGAACTTAGGATGGAGGTTTATGAAAATTCAAGGATCAATAAAGCTAAATTACATGCCTACCAATCTCGAAATCATAAAAACAAACACATTAAACTGGGTAAACCAATTCTTTTGTATAGTTCTAAACTTCGTTTACACAAGGGATAATTGAGGTCTAGATGGTCAGGTCCATACATAGTGCATAAGGTGTACCCCCATGGGGCTGTTGAAATTCAAGATCCCACCAGTGGTCTGAAATTTAAAGTTAATGGTCATAGAGTCAAACCATTCATAGAAGAATTCCAAAAAAATGATGTTTATGAAGAATTGTGTGAACCTACCATAGATGATTAAAATAATTAATCAATTAGGGATCTTTATTAGGCTAACGATGTTAAAAAAAGTGCTTCACGGGAGGAAACCCATGGTTTTCATGTTTCCAATTTTTTTGAATCATCTTTATTTTTCAAATAGGAGTTATTAAACATTTTGATATTTAAAAAAAAATAGACTGGTGACTTGTTCTTCTATTATGAGTATGGATGGGTATGAAAGGGGAGCACCATATTCTTCTGTGTCACATGGTGTGATCCTTGAGTAATACCTTACCCAGAAATAGAAAAAGAAGACAATGTATCATTAGTTTGTTTTTTATGTGTTTTTAGTTTAAAATACAAATAAAAAAAAATATAATAATAATAATAAAAGGACACATCGTTGGTCATGGGGATAACCCCCTCACAACAGGTGAGGCCGCGAAGAATCAAACTCGGGACCGAAGGGATACAGGGGCACACACTTACCACTGACCTACGACTTTTTGTGCTTCCTTATTTTATAATTTAAATATATACTTATATTTCAATTTATATATTATATATATATATAGTTTTTCTTCTCCAATAGGGTATTCTCAGAGTGACATCTAGATCAAGGGATTAAAAGGGAGCAGCAAGAATTTCAACTTCAACAACCAAGTGACTTCATTCCATGATCCTAATATTTCAATTCACTTTTTGAAATTCCCTTATATGTCTCTACTCCTTATAAATTTTCACTTTTTCAAACACTGGGGACTGTGTTATTTTATGTTGGGGGCGAGTTGAAATAATATTTTTTTTGATTTTGTGAAAAAAATGATTTGAAAAAAAATGTGTTTAAATGGAAGGAAAAATTCCTTTAACTTTGAACATGATATTACACATTGAAAACTTTGAAACTAAATATTAAATAATTGAGCATGCCCTGATTCTGATTTTAATCATTGTATAATATCATTATCATAGATTTTGGCAAGTGTTGTTGTCCAAGGTGATATTTCATCGTTTATATTTTCATCCAATTAAAAAAAAGATCACAATGCACGTCCTTTGGATAGTGGGGTATTAGTTTGATTTCATGGGGTCCCCCAAATAAATAGCCCAGTTTTAGTGATCATTTTAATTTTAATATTAGTATTCAATAAAAAAATTAAAAAAAAAACTTTGCGTGTAGAGAAATGAAATGACCTAATGCATGGCTTTCGGCACTTGGGGATCGTGACTCCATAGTTTTTTGGCCTAGAGTTATTAATTTTATCTCTATTTTTGGTAATTTGATTTTTTTTTTGACTGAGTGAACTCGATATGATGCCCGAGTATTTGGTCTTCACTTGGTACCCTATTCTCTTTGAGCCTGGGAGTCATTGGAAAAGTCTCGCTATAGGGGTTGACTCTTTTGAGTTCAATTTCAATTACCATGGAAAAATTGAAAAAAAACAAAAAAAAACAAAAAACAATAAAAATATAATACAAAAAAAATTGATTACTCATCTTTGTATTGAAATGTGACCCCACATATTGCTTCCAGCATTTCACCCTTGAATAAATATGGACCCCCATGTCTATTGTGATACACAACACATCCTCATACTTAATTGATATTGGATGAAATATGAAAATGAATTTGAACAAAGGAATGAGCATGGGATTGAGATCTACTTATGAAACTATAATTATTAAAAGATTTTTATGGGTTTCATGATTGTTTTGTATAAGGGTTTTTGTTCATAATTTTGTATTAAAATGTTTTTGGAAAAGGGGATTCGAATTTCATAATGTTGAGATACATTTTGCTCAGAACTATAACATCTCAAGTTGGGGGTGTGGTTAGCCAATAAAAATACATAATTTAATTACATTTTAATGGTATTAAATTTTCATTTTTGATCTTATGGGCATGAGTTAGTGGATTTTAATTTTGAACATCCATTCTTATCATTTGTGCAATCCATGCCTAATGTACACCAATTTAGGCCCAATGATTTATCTGAGTTTAAGGATTTTAATTATCCATATTTTAATTTTATATTTTGGGAACTGTATATACACTTATATATGAACATTTTTCATTTAGTGATCAATGTTGGATTCATAATGGATGATGGATATATTTGGAGATGAATGGAAGCAATTCTAGAGAAGGAAGATTGGACACCATCCCACTGATGAGTATGTGGGACCCACATTACAAATCCAATGAAGCCCAAATTTCGTGGGATTCTAGAAGAAATATGGAGAGACAAATAATTATTCATTAGGAAGTGCTAATTTGGCATCCATTGTGGTTATTTAGCTTTCCCAATTTAGAGATAAAATTCTTGGCCAAATTCTGCAGCCTAGAAAAACAGTTCATCAATCTATTCATATCTCCGAATCCACTACTCCAAATGGGATGAAATTTTACAGGCTATTTTGAAACATGTGGGGATCCATTTTATTATTCCATATATCACTCTAATTAGTCCATCTAGAAGGTCTTACTTGCATGTCTATTCGGTGTTTGCAAGATGGCTTCCACCTTAGGTCAAGAGTGGAAAAGTCCAAGTTCCACAAGCTTTCCACCACCCTAGTCCTACCATAATCAAGTGGGATGCTTCATACTATTGGAGTCTCGACCCAAATCTCTAAAAATTCTTATTTAAGTAAGTGGTGGTGGAGGATTTTATGATATTTGATCTTTGTTTTCATCTTAATGTATGCTTCCAATTTGTCTTTGTAACGTTTTTCCTTCACATGTTTGCTGTTTTAATTCATCCTAGTTTCATAATAAATGTTCTTATTATCTAATTATTATGTTTTCCGTAATCTCACATTGATACCGTTACCTCAAGGTGTGAAGTTATTCACACCAATCTTTGTGAAATTATTCACACAATGGTGGGGTGGTCATTTTCTTTTTATTGCTTTCTTTACTTATTCAATTCCTCCCTCATGAGTCTACTTCCTGCTTCTATTGAAACCATAGCATCAATGGTGGTCCAATCCACTTATCGGTTGATTCAAGGGAGTTGAAAGGGGCTGCATTGGATGTTATTTATCAATCTATTAATTTCTAATCACTTATTTTAATTGATATTTTTATTTGATGATTTTTAAACTCCATCATCCTTGTTGAATTTAAGGACACACACTTCAAGTGCTAATATGAACCTTTACTTTGATGTGCCCAAAACTATGATCCTTCATGTGTATAGGTGATTAGTATAAAAGGGTTTAGGTATTAAAATAGCAAGTGAGGATGTCGATTGATCTTATTAAATTAACTCATCTCAAATATAAGAAATTGAAATAGTTTAAGAATAAATTTCATCCAATCCACCCCAAGTGATAACCTAGGATCAACTCATTCTTATAAATTGAATTCACAGAAATCTGTTAGATATCCTATAAACCAATCTAAAATTAATCCATTTTTCCCACTTCATAGAAACAAAATTACATATAATGTATGTGTCTGTAGGTTACTTCTCAGGTCTCTAAGGATTCGACAACCCAATATAGACTACAAGGATTGTTCTACCTTCCTCTCTTGGGTAAATTTGAGAGTGAATCACCATGGCTCAAAAAAATATTTGGTATCAACCTAGAAAAATTATTTTTCAAATTGTTGTTGTAGGCATTGTTATTTTGGGGACATTTAACTATTTATTTGGAAATATCATTGGAATAGGATCTCTAAACGGTATATTTACATATGGTTTTCATGGAAATAGTTCATATATGATTGCTAAAATAGAGTTAAGACAAAAAAAATTAGGCAACACCATTTTTATATGGTATCTATAAGGGACATATAGAAATGGGATTTCAAAAACAGTTGCTATAGGTTCTTAACAAGGATGATATTCCAAAAGTTTTTGGAAAACTATTATTATATGTTCATTGGAATTTATCAAAAAACACTTATTTTATGGGAACACCATGATGGTTTTATAATCATTCAATGATCTAAATTAGACTATGATATTTGAAAAAAATATAAACTATGTTATAATGATCATTCTCATAAATTTTCCATTGATATGTAGATGATATGGAATATTTTGTTTCACATTAAACCAAAATTCTTCTTAAATCTATAATAAAATATTATGAAAATTGAACATACCAATATGATTGGATATTAAAATGAACACAATTTAGTCATACAGTCCCTATGATTAAAATCATTCATAAATCATCTATATAGTGAATCTCTTAATCTGTTATGAAATATGAAACATTGATCATCTGATCAACTATCACAAAAAATATGTATTAACCTCTTAGGGATCTAGTAAAACTATTCATTAATCCCAAAATAAAATCATCACACCTCTAAAAAGTAACTATGTATTGATGATTTAACACTCAATGTCGATGATAATCTACCTTATTCCTATCACAAATCCCCTATAGAGATATAAACCCATGATTTATCTCTTTATTCCAGGAAAAAGGAATGTATAAAATGATTTATCGTCACATATACTCCATTAATGGGTTTAAATCCCACTGATAGGTATGGGAATCACTAACCAACACTAACCCCATGGATGTAGGGTCCACTATTTCTCCATTTAAAAATATCAGATCATCATCATCCATTGACCATCATTTACATTATGACAACCTTCCCACTACATTCCCATTAGTAATTATTAGTCATCATACTCCAAGAATTTATTTACATAATCCACCAACATATATTTTAATTCGATGGGAGAAAATGTCACTACTTCATAGTGGTCATATGTATCCACCAACAATTTTTCTTAGTAAGCTTCATATTGATCATTGAGATTTTTTAATGATGTGATCATAACTATAATCAATCCATGCTTTAACTCCAAGAAGGAATATTCAGACTATTATATCAACTAAATCACCATAAATATTTTTAAACCTATTCATATGAAATTCAGAATGGGATATGCACATTATTCACCATTAGTAGTATCCAAAAAACTGATGAAAACTCTGAATCTCAAAAGCACTTCAAATACATTCCCATGATATCATAACCACTATGTTATCTAGTTTCTTATAAATTATGAACGTAGATGTCACATTCCAAATAAAATGCATGTATAATATATTTAATAGACATTTAGAGAGAATTTTATAGAGCTTATGTTCTAAAAATAATTCAATACAACATATAGGGATGGAATAAGCATTTTTTGAGGTATGTGAGTCAATGATGACATAATACAAAAGTATTAAAATGATTGAATCATGAAATGGATTGAATTTATTGATCATGAGATCAAATGACACCACTATAAAATTTTTTAACCCAAAATCATGAATAGATGCGAATATGTTCCATATCCACCCCAAAAATATATCCTAGAAATGTCTTCCTCTCTAACCCAAAGATGGTGGTACACTGATCATAGTACATTCTTCAAGAACCACTGACCATACAACATATGATTAGATAGGTTATCAAACCAAAAAATAAACTATTATTTTGGATAATCTAGTTCAATTTATTATTATTCACACACATCAAAAAACTACCATTTACCTTATTTTTTAAAAACACATGCTTACCCCATGGAGATGTGTTATGTCTGATAAAATACATAACTTTTAAATAGATGATCTTATAATTTATTTCCAGAAATTAATTATTATACTTGTAATATAGTAGACTCAATATATTTGCATCTCCTAATATGAGTTTTATATCAACATTAGTCAAATTATTGTGAGGTACTCCTCAAAAATTGTCTACAAAAACTTCTAGATAATAGTCCATACCATGTGAAAATACGAGGGAGACATTTTCCTGCTCATTTTTAAGAAAACTTCTTATTATTTGTGTTGTAATAAATTTAATCTAACTCTAGAATATACCTATTATTGATTCTCCAATTTTCCATCACTCAGTTAAAAACACTTATCCCTTCAGCATAGTAAATGATAAAAACATCATGAAGTAGTCATTGTTCGCAAAATATGTTTTCTACGATTACATGATAAAAATCACTACTAAACTATACCTATCTAGAATCAAGAAATCCAATAGATCATTTAATCAAGAAACTATGTCCTAGAATTCTATAAAACTATGTAGTTGAATAAAATTATTCCAAAAGGTTGTTAATAGATAGTGACTCTCTAGTTAATATAATTGGATAATGATGTCTATAAACAAATTTAGAAAATAAAAACAATTAGGAAATTAAAATATCTAATAAATCAAATGATAGTGCATATATGATTATGATTTCACCTATATTCATCGATGGAAAACCTCTAATATCATAAAATCTCCTCAAATCTGGAGAAAATCATTGTATTATGTCTATGCCCATATACCTACATCTTCTAGATTCACTTAGTCATCTAATTATTAGGGGTATGTATCCACTATGGTTGTCCACCACCAAAATTATGTCACCAAATCTAAAAAAATACATGAATCCCTCGAACAATTACACCGGATATTAATACCCTTTTCACAGAAGTGACACTATAATGGAATAAACACCCTTATGTTATATGATGTATTTATTTTTAAATAAAATTAATTTCATTGATAACTTGCGATACCTGAATCCCTTTGTCTAAATGAACTATAAAATAGTATACAATTACAACAAAGAAATTAATTTTTTTAAATTGAATAAAAATCAATATAATATGAAAATTATATTCTTTACTGATATTTTGTTTTAAATTGATTATAATGTAAAATAGGCAAACCATTTTTAATTAAAAGATTTTTTTCATAATAAACATATTTTATGCTTGTAATGTGTCTTTATATTGATAAATTAAATTTATTATTATTGGATAATTATTTTAATGACATTTTTATATTATTTATTCAATTTAATGATGTAAAATTCATCTAAATCTTTTTATATGAATTATATTCATATATAATTACCTCTTTTATTTTTTAAATGTAGTTTTTCAAAAAAAACCCATTTGAATATCATTTTCAAAAATTATTTTAAAATATATTTTAACAAAATATAAAGACAATATTTCAGGAAATGAAATGAGTATATGGAATCATGAGGTCCAAATTTGTTAAATATTTCAATTTATTTTGACATTATGTATAGTAAAATTGGTAAAATTTATCATCACAGTAATCATTAAATAAGTTTATCCAAGGATTAAAATATTTATTAGGGTCAACATTTTTAAAATAAATTTTATCTTATGTAGTTAATTTGTCTTTTCTCACTTTATAAATTAGATGTAATAGTTTAAGGTGATCATTTTTAGAAAAATATCCAATAAAATATTTTAAGTATATAAAAATAAATAATATCACCTTATAAATTTGAAATATTCACCATGTGTTCACATATGGAAAAAATTAATTTTTGATTATATAGAAATTTTTATTTGGAGAAAATTGAAATTATATTTATGATGTTAATTATTTTCCAATTTATAGTGATTATATATTTGACTCAAATTATTATATTCCACGATTAATGTATTTCATCAATTAGTAAAAAATAAAATTATTGATATTAATAATATTCAAATTAATATATATTAATTGATTTATAGTGTTATATGAATTTTGAATATAAATATAAACTATTAAAGATGTTTTAGTGGAAGAAAAACATACAATCTCATTTTCATGATGTTTTTAAAAAAAATTGCATATAATAAAAACATAGAGTAATGATATTTTATTGAAGAAAAATTGTGTTAAATTATATATAAATAATTAATATCACTAATCAGGTAATTCAGGATAATATATAGTCTAAAGTTTCATTTAATTTGAATTTATTCTCCTTTTTTATGTTATATGATAAATTATGTCAGTTTATGATTGAATAATTTGTTACTATTTTTACCAAATAAAAGTGGTTGACAAATGGGTTAATGAAAAATATATTTTTTAAATTTATATCAAGACTATCAAAATATAATTTCATAATTTGTTTACACTATTAATTATTTTTCATCTATTATATATATATATCTTTGGATTCATTTCTATAGATAATTACTTTTTATATTTTTATATTTTTTATAATTCCATATTTTTACTTTTCCTCCCATAAAAAAGGACACCCCTTCCCAATCTAATATACACCATATTAAGATACCAAATGTGGGAAATTCAAAAAAAATGACTTTTTGGAAATCCCAATACACCTTATTTATTTTCTTGTATTTGTAAAATATCAACTCTATGTTCCTTTAGAGGAGACATGATGGTGTTCCTTCAATGAAGTGGTCATCGCATTAACTGGTCACTTATTTTTTACATGCTCTCTGAAAACCTAAATATTTATGGTATTTATAATAAAATAAAAAATTATTTATCCAAATAAATTTAATTATTATTAATACTACGAAAAACAATTTCCCGTCCACTTTCTATCAAATTAATTATGATAATGTCAGTAGTATGTATGCATGGACCACTAACTCCATCAAGTGATATGACATATTTTCATTAGTTATTTATACGGATGGTAATAAGGATATTTTATAATTAATATATATGATATATACTATATATTACTTATTTTTTATTGGTGAATTATTGTTTTCTGTTGTTTTTTATATCCATTGAAAAGTTAAAAGATTGTTCATGCGTGCATACTTCCTATCCTTTTCTTGAATAGTGGAAGTCATTTTTATATCTATAAAAATTATGGATTAATGTAAATAACCAATATGATTAATATATATTACATTTATATCATGATTAACATTATTTTGATTATGTATCCATGATAATATTATAATTAACAAAATTATCACACTTAAATATAAATGAAAATGACTTAGGTATCACTTGGAACTTGAATTTTTAAAATGAATTCATAATAAACATGTGATAAATGATCATAAAAAATTTTTATGGTATGATATGAATTATTATGGTTATATTATAGATTTAAAATATATTTATATTTCTTATTTAGTATGTTTGAGCACATTTGAACGTATTATGACCTGATGTATGTGTGTATTTCACTATCTCATCATTTTGTTGGATAGATTATAAATAAGTCTCCACTAGGGGTATTTTGTTATCTTTGTGACATTAAAAAATTATATATTCTTTGGATATGGTTTATTCAAAAAAAATATAACTTTTTCTTTAATTTTATTATCATTATGTACTCAATATATCAAAATAATGTTTAGATGGAAAACTGATCTAGTTTTTTACTATTAAGGGAATATTTATCATGCATAAATTTTTTTAATATAAATCTTATTAATAAATATATTACATATTTTTCAAAGATTTATTAAATAAAATATTAATCATTATTGAATTTAATTTTTTAAAAGTAATCCCCAATTCATTTTTCCAATGTGGTGTTTATCAATATTTTTAAAAAATTATTGAAGGAATGTTTTATCATATATGAAATGGATAGAAATTATTAACATTATAGTTTTTAATTGCATTTAATATTAATTTACAAGTTTATATAGACATATTCAGTGAAATTTTTTCCATTATTATTTGGTTTATTTTAAGATATTAAATATGTAATTTCAAATCAAAACGGGAAATTTCACAATGAAATTTTGTAGTATACTTTTTAATAAATTTTCATCTATTTCTACATCATTTATTAAATATTTTTCTTTAATAGGGATATACTCTATTGATAATATACAAAAAAATTATATGGATGGTTTATGGTGAGTTTCACTAGGTAATGTAATGATATTCTATATTCTATAAAATCTAATAATAATAGTGTTTCTTTTCATGTAATATTGGTTATGATATGTTGTTTGTTCCAATTATTATGGAATTGAAAATATTACATATCGTATGGGGACCAGAATTACATAGCCCCTTAAGGAATCAATAATTCTCATGAGAAATGGTTTTCAAAATTTTATATGTCCAATCATATTTATGTATTTGTTTCGGCATAGAGTCTTGTTGACATTTTTATATATCTTGGAACAAGCCCTTCATGGTATATTTTACATGATATATATTTTAAAACCCAAAAAATAAAGATAAGTTATTCATGACCATGTGATTGTTTTTAATAGTAATGATTTCAGTGGAACTTTTCTAGAACATGTGATTTTTTACAAGGAACTACTTGAATATAATTTATTATTATCATATTTTTCATACATTAGTAGCTTTATCATTCTGCATATCCATGGTGAGAATTTTTTTTCCACATTTATTTGTTTCCTTTCCCATAATTTCAGGAAAATTAATTTTTTCATATATAGTATTTTTCAAATAGAAACAATCGTGCTATCAGATATAATAATATGTTTTATTTTATTTTTTTAAAAGTAATACTGAATTAAATAATGTATAAACATATATAAGAATATAGAATTATTCTATCCATTGGAATGTGATTCCTTATGTCATATTCAAATGTAATAATGATTCAACTAAAAATAGACTACATCATATTATCTCTTTATAGTTGGTATCAATGAACATTTAGTAGAATCCTTGGGAACTTGGTTTAAGAAAAAAATTTTAGGGAATATAACTTTATAAATAAATTTTTGGGTATGTATTATTACAATATAACATCTATATTTAATTTTTAAAGGATATGTAGTTTTCACAGAATACAACCTTATCAGGATATTTCATGAGGATATGGTTTTTTAAGAGGTGCTTGTAGGGATAATAACCTTGAATATGGTTGGAAGAGTATATCCTGAAAATCACTGTTGAGATATGTAACTAGTTTAACTCTCTTTGGGATTATTCTTGTATTAAAAAAAATTGTGTATAATACATTATAATATATTTTAATATATCTATATGATTGTAAAAGTTTCCCAAGGAAACCATGTTTATGATTATAAAATTATTTACTCACAAAATGTAAATTTCTATATAAATTATAAATATATTGTAGGTTTTTCACTAGTTTTAAAATAATAAATTTTGATACATAATTTTAGGATATAATATAGTGAATGAAATTATTTATAAATGGTTCATAGAATAAATAATATTAACCGTATCAATTCATGTAATACATATAGGGATTCCCCTCCTAAGGAATATAATGATGGTAATGACAGAGATGTAGTTGGTGTTGATAAAATAACATCAATTTTGGGGATGTTGACTCGGGTTAGGACCAATACACTTTCTCAAATCAAATAATTTAATAATTCAACATTTACTATAAAAAAGTTAGAGAGCATGATGCATCTGAAACCTCTTTCATTCAATGTGATTGTCATTCAATATTTTCCTGGGAAATAGATAACTTCCATAGATAATATATTTATTGAGTTGATATGTAATTAAATAGATATGGTGTTTAAGAGATTTTATCATATCTTATGGGGTGAAAAAATTTTGTTTCTCTGATTAAAATTAATATATATCATTTTATATAGGTAATAGTAAATAAAAGGATTTTAAGGGACTTATCTGGGAAGTTTATTTTCAAAACGTTCAGTGATTTGATATTGATAGAAAAATCATAAATCTCGGAAAAAAAGAAGTGGAAAAGTTTTAAATGTCGGATTCTAGCATTGTAATGATATAAATAAATTTTTTATACAACATATATATTCCAAAGAGTAATATTAAAAAATTTATTATGGGTATTAATACAATCCTTTGAAGGGAAATAGTCTTCTATAAACTCTAATTATATGAGGATATTGCATCTTTTTCTATATAAAAATAGAAATATTTAATGAAGTAATTTTTAATTGAAGTAAATATATATTATTAGTTAACAAAAAATGAAATAATTGGGATGAATATAAAAATAATGAAAATTTTAAAACATATGACACTTATGCAAGAAAACATCATTGTACATGCTTTAAAGGAAAAGAATTTTTTCATGTGTGGAGGAAAATTACATCATGATCTTGGATTACATAGTTAGCGAGATAAAATCAAATAATAATTCATTAAATATAAGGATACATGGAAATATTTAAATAAAATCTCTAGACATTAATGGAATATTAAATAAATGAATCCAATATGTGAAATCTAATATTATACAATTAATACATATGATGTGGAGGTTCATAGAGATTAGTGAAAGATATAATTTTTATCGTATCATGGATTGATAATTTTTTATTTAGCTCTATTTTAATAAACCAATTTTTAGATGATGATTTTTTAATAGTATCCCATCACCACCAAAATAAATATAGATAGATTTGGTGGTGAGAAATCATAATTGATGGATTATCAAATCTGTACTGTATAATTACTCTATATTTTAATTTGTTTGGAATGTTCTTCCTATTGATGTTTGTTTTCTCACTCTATTATAATTTATTTATTTTTTGTATGGATCGGGTCCCTCACTTGAGAAAATATGTAAATTCTCAAGGAATGGTAGTTAATTTTGATATTCTGAATAAACCAACAATCATCAACTAGTTTTATGATCAACACAAACACCCAATACAATTTAAGTCCGTTATATATTTTTTATTCATATTCATGGGGGATATTATTCTTAAATGAATAGGGAAATCAATACCTTGAAAATTATCATATTGTTCATGAAAATGAAGATGTGATTCTTGAGGACATTAATAGTCTTCCGAAAAATTTTAAATTTTATTTTTCAATAGAACCAACACATGATTATTCCCTTATTTAATATGATCTTTAAAAAGACCCCAAATGAGTTTTTGTAATTGAAGCGGATAACCTAACAGAATCAAGATAAAGAATTCATTCTGTCGAGTTAATCTCCATGGGGTCTAACTATTATTATTCTTAAGAATAATTTTTTCTCAATATGTGTCTGTTTTGATTATTTATAATGTAAAAAAATAAAAAATAATAAAAACATTCTTATTGAACATATTAATTATCATTTGTCAATTATATGCATATCTACATTTTTATAAGGTTTTTCATTAAACCAGATATTATCTTTAGATGATCGAAAGTGGGGATTTACCCAATATTGAATTTAGTATGATGGATTATAAATATGAATTTAAATTAATTAAATTTTAAGAAATAATTGTAACGTCCCGGATCTGGGTGCCACAAAACAGGTGCCCCAAACCCAGTTAGTCACATGACCTCAAGCTCATTTCCCCAAGCATGATATGTTCCTGACTAGGAGTGAGTGACCAGGACTGATAGGGGGAAAACTATGCCCTCATTTGTCACATTGTAGTGAAGTGGAAATAAATTTAGCATACAAATGCGGATGCAGTAAACAATATCGTGCTGAAATGGACAACAGAACTGAAGTAAAAGATAACCAAAAGTCATATATATATGATTTGGTATGTCCCTAATTCTAAGAAAAAAGTAAAAACAGGATACACTAAAATCTAATACAATAAAGCACAAGGTACAAGTACAAGAAAAAAAAACAAAAATAGTGCAATAGGAACCCAACAACATCGCAAGCCTAAGCTCAGTTCTATGCTCTCCTACTCCTCTGCAAAAATATTGTACCTGTATAGGAACCATTTCCCTTATCAAAACCTAAAAAATATAATCTATTTGGTCCCAAGACCTGACCCAAATAGGGTGTGAGAAATAAATCCTAGTAGGCAACCACCGAAGGCCTGTTCCCAAATGTCAGTGAAAATGTGCAACAATAGTGCGCAATAATAAAATGTAGTAAACTAGGATGTACTCAAAAGTAACCATTCCTACCAGTTACATTACCATTTTAATAATTATTTAACATTTCAATACAGTTGAATTATGAGTTTCCTGAGACTCATCCTCAACTAACAATCTCGTATACGAGTTCCATAGAAGAAACCATAGTAGGCCATCTAACAAGGAAAATATGAAAATAGTACCAAGCCTGTGCTTTATCTAGGTAGGTAAAACCTATGAAAATCACCACAGTGAATATTCTAGAAATCATTGACCTCAGAAATGCATGTCCTTTCCCTCAGGAAAGCAGAAATGAATCCCTCAGGTGATTTCCCTTAAGCATAATGAATATTTCCCTCATGCATATGAGATGTCGCCCTCAGGTATGGAAGCTACTGCCCATAGGCATAAAAACTGTTGCCCTCAAGATAAATGAAACACTTCCCTCACGCATTCCATATGAAAATAATGTAACAGGGCCAAGCCCAATGCATAAGAAAGAAATTAATATATGTCTCATATCACAAAAACTGAAAACAGACTACCAGCATGGCATACCCATGGGTATCCTGGCCAAATGAATAAACAAGGGAACATCACCATCGGGGTGGCCCTGGATCAAGGAAATGATCCCAAACAGTAGTTTATACTTGTTCATTTGATTACCAATGCAACTCTAGTAATCTTAACATTCAAGGCCTCATCCATAATACACCTCAAACATGGCCATGTGGCACAATGGTACACAAAATCAACTCGATAGTTGGAAATAAACACAAGAACACCTACCTCGATATCCTCTGATCAATATACATGAAAGGATCCTTCCAAAACAACCATGAATGGTGTAGATCTGACATAAAAATTTTCCTGTTAAAACCCAAATAACAACTCCTTGAGAAATAATTGGTAGGAAAGACTTAAGGAGAGGGAAGACCTTACCTGGGTGGTTCGAACGAGATTGTCAGCGGAAGAATCGGAATCTCAGTAAGCATTCTAGAGCTCCTCCAAGCCTCGACCTACTCTCCCAGTGCTCTTATCGACTGTTCTAATTCCTCTGCTGAATAAGGAGGCTACTTCCTATTTCTAATGAAAAAAATAACTACATAATGTGTATTCTCAAGTACACGGCATGTACTTTCTTTTTTACTTGTTCACTGGCGGGTACCCTCCACCGCCTTACTATTCATTGTCGACTGATTACACGACGTTTATTACTATGTACACAGTGTGTAGCATAGTTCCACTGGTGTCTACTTCCACCGCCTTACTGTTCATCTGCCAACTGATTACATGGTGTGTATTACTAAGAACATGGCGTGTAGTTAGTTTTTACACCATAATTCAGCGACATGCCTACACACCCTGCATTATCATCCCACATGGCCAAAGTACATGGTGTGTGGAAAAGTACACTACATGGACCCATAAATTTGGGATTTTTCACACATTTCCATTGTTTTCTCAAAAAAACTTCAGGAAAAATGAAAAGAAGAATCTCATACCTCGAGAATAAGAACCAAGTTCTTACAAACTCCCCCTTTAAAGCAATTCGTCCCCGAATATCCCTTCCATGGGTGGTGAAGATAAAGATGAGAACAATTCTGGATACTGAGCATATATATCGGTCTCCCACTCCCTGGTTTCATCTTTCACTCGACCATACTATCATATCACTCGTACGAGTGGAACTGACCGGCCTTGGAGAACCTTCGTTCTCATATCAACAATACGAATTGGATACACCTCAAAGGATGCATCAACCTATAGTTCAACCTCCTCAGGCTGAAAAACGTGAGATGGGTTTGAGTGATAATTGTGAAATTGATATACATGGAAGGCGTCATGCATGACCTGGTACCTCTGTGGTACTTGCAACTGATAGGAAACCGGCCCGACTCTCTCCAGAATCTCAAATACCCTACATACCTCAGTGAAAGTTTACCCTGTCTCCTGATCCGCACGTGTCCCAACCTCAGTGAAACATGTAAGAAACATAATCCCGAACCACGAACTCCAAGTGTTGTTTGCGGCGATCAACATAATATTTTTGGCGAGACTATGCAGTAACCATCCATTTCTAAATCAACTGGACCTATTCTAAAGTCTCCAACATGAGACGTGGTCCCAGTAAAGCTGCATCACCTACCTCCAACCCGCACAAGGGTGATCGGCATAGCCTACCACATAAAGCCTTGTAAGGCGCCATCTCAATAGTTTCCTGAAAACTATTATTATAAACAAACTCAACTAAGGGCATGTGCATCCCCCAAAGATCTCCCAAAGTCTAGGACGCCAGCACGCAACATGTTTTCTAACATCTGTATTATATGCTCTGACAGGCCATTAGTCTGAGGGTGGTAAGATTTGCTCAAAAGCACCTGTGTACCCAGTGACCTCAGAAAAATCATCCAGAAACGAGACATAAAACGGTCATCCCTATCTAAAATGATAGAAAAAGGGACCCCATGAAGACATACCACCTCTCAGATATACAACTTCTCGAGCTCGTCAACACTGAAGGTATCCTTGATCGACAAAAAGTGAGATACCTTCATAAGTCTGTCCACAACAACCAATACAACATCATTATCTCGAGGTGACCTCGACAACCCGATCACGAAGTCCATCATGACATCAACCCATTTCCACTCCGGAATGGCTAACAGCTGTAACAGTCTGGCTAGCCTCTAATGCTCTGCCTTCACCTGCTGACAGGTGGAACATTTCGTAACAGAATCAGCTACTTCTATTTTCAAACCTAGCCACCAATACCAACGTCTCAAGTCACGGTAAATTTTGGTAACTGTAGGATGCACTGCCCAAAGCATGAAATTCCAGCATCAACTCCTCACGTATATCCCCTGGAACCCACACTCATCCAAGGATATTCAGTAACTCATCATCGCTTATCGTCTAAAAAGGACAAGGGTCCTCACTTTACATTGACTCCTGTAGTACTAGGCCTTCTGAATATGATAGTTGTCTCATCCTCACTCTATCATGGAGGGTAGAAGTCACAGCCAATGATGAATTATTATCTTTCCCCTGACTATCATGCACCTCCAAATGCATCTCAGAGAACAAATCCATAATCAGACACTCACCACTGGCCTCCTGCACTATCTGTATATGTGTCCTCCTACGTAGTGCATCAACCACTGAATTAGCCTTTATAGAATCCGTCCTTTTTATCACATAATCATTCATTACATTATACAAAACTGAGGATCTTTAAGGTTTAGTGTCTTGGAAACCAGGAAATTAATACATGAAACAAAAAAACATTTTTCTTAAACACTTGAAAGGATTATCCTTATGTTCATCATAGGTTCATTGACGCATCTCATAACATGGGGAACATTTTTCAAGAGAAAGGGTGAGCATAAGGCCCAGTAAGGGAAACAAGAGAAACATTTTACTTGTGAACTTGAGATACTTCAATAAGGTCATGAAAAGAACATTAAGGCATGAGAAAGAAATCATGAGATATATCATAATAAAAATAACATTTTTCACAACTTGACGATGTGGCTACAAAATTTAATATTGACAATCATTTCGTTTCACCAAGGTCCATCCCAAAGGTGTCATTAAAAATTACCAAGGTTATTCACCAAGGTATCAGTCTAAAAGGTCATCTCTAGAGATTAAGTCTTTACCCAATGCATTGAAGCGCTATCTGGGCGCACCCTTGACATGACTTTATTATTTTGTGAGCCAAATATATCATCATCAATCATTTAATAAACAATCCATATAGCATAAAATAAATGGGTTTCATTTCATAATCATAACATTTTAAAAATGGCTTTAATGACATGATCTTTATGTCACTTTAAACCCACGGAAAAGGGAAAGCGGGTTTCATGTATGTAAATCACAGAATTTAAAATAGAACATTTTTATATATATTTGAATACCCCTGTAGAAATAAGAGCTTTTAGTATTCACTTAATAACATAAAATAATTTTCAGATAAAGAGGGAGGCATTTTGAGATGAATACTATGCAGCATAACGTCTACGATACATGGTCATAGAAAACATTGAAAAGAGAGGGGACATGGGTCTCCCACTCAAAAATGATACATAAAACAATAGGGGAACATAATATATAGTATTTAAGAACATGTTAATGAAATTTGAATGATATACCATATGAAACGAAGAACTTGAAAGGAAGACAAAAATAAGATTTCTCTTATGAGAATTCGGCAGCCTAACGGCGTCACTTAAAACTTCCAAAAATGGATTGATGAGATCAAATAGGGTATCTCATCATATGAACATAAATGATCAGTATTATATATATAGAGATCATACCCCAACATAATAAAAAGAAACTTGAATGACTTGACATGAAAGTATATCTTGAAAACGAGAAGGGTGAAAGAACCCCATAGAAATTCGGCAGCCTAACAGCGCTACTTAAACTTCAACAAAAATGAATTGATGAGATCAAATAGGGTCACTCATCATATTAAAATAAAAATATCAGTATGATATATTTAGAGATCATACCACAAAATAATAAAAAGGAACTTGCAAGACTTGACATGGAATTAGAACTTTGAAAAAATATAATGGTGAAAGAACCACTTAAAAATTCAGCAGCCTAACGACGCCACTTAAAACTTCAAAATACTGAATTGAAGAGATAAAATGGGGTCTCTCATCATATGATCAAAAAAGATAAGTATGATAAATTTAGAGATCATACCACAAAATAATAGAAAGTAACTTGAAATACTTTACATGAAAATAGATCTTGAAACACGAGAAGAGAGAAAGAATCTGTTACAAAAATTTCAGCAGCCTAACGACGCCACTTAAAACTTCATAAAATGAAATAATGAGAGTAATAGGGGATATATCATTATATGAAAATGATAAGGGAAGTAAGATGAATATAAAAGAACCTCCTCCAACATAAGAACATGGAGCATAAAAGAAATGACATAAAAGAGATTACTTGAAATGAAAGAGAGAGGTCGGATCCCTTACCTTAAAATGTAACTCTTAAAACTCAAAGGTTGGGACCTTGAAAGCTTGGGGCACCTTTAGAGGACTCCTTGGGAGGTAATGATACCAGAACATCATTTGGCAGAGTGGGGAGTCGAATGGATGAGATGATTTCTCGGTATTTATAGGCAAAGTGAGGTGACAAGGCATTAATGTCCAAGGGACACCTCATTGGTGGTTTTGGCAAAACAATGGGCTTGCCCATGGTATTTGCCCATGGTATTGGAAACTTGGGACACCTCATATAATAATTCATCCCCTTTGGTCTCCCATCCCTTAAAATATCTCATGACATCATCATGACACATTTTTGATGTCATTAATCATACCGAAACCCTAAAACTGTATTTTTACTATTCACTGAAAATTCAACTTTCTCAGAAAAATCCCAAAATTTCAAATTAACCAAATATCAATGCTCTGATTTCAAAAATGAACTCCATTTTATAAAAATATTTTTCTAAATATTTTTAATTTAATTTTTAAATAAATACACTATTCACCGAAAATTCATTTTTTCAGAAAAAACCCCAAAAATTACCTTAACATAATATCGATGCTCTGAGTTCAAAAATGAAATCGATTTTATAAAAATAATTTTTTAAATATTTTTAATTTAATTTTTAATTAAAAAAACTATTCAACTGAAAAAACTAATACCTGAATAATAATTTATGAAACCGTTATTTAACCATTTTATTGAATCACATTACTTAATCAAGGTGCCTAGATTATATTAATACCTTCTTTAGGTGAGATTACTAATCCATTTGGTCACATTACTAATCCTAAGCATAAAATCACTATTCATAATTTACTATTCATCAAAAATTCTGTTGATCTTATTAGACTCTAAATTTCGTAATGGACATAATTGTAGAGGACCATTTTTTGAATATCATTACACTTTTTTATTTATTTAAGGTTTACATAAACATTTTTACAATATCCTTTTTCTAAAATTCATCAAAAATATGAATACTATATTTATCCGGTCATTTGAAAATTCATAAACTTCATCATAAAAAAGAAATCCCAATTTTTATTTAAAACAAAGGATTACACAAGAAAGTTACGGTCTCCTTACATATCCCCTTATCACACCATCATAGGACCTATGTGTAAGGTGTGCTAAGGTGAGAGAATCTGAGGGAGGCTCGGCCAACATCGCACGAGAAGTAATTTCTATCAGTTTGAACTTCTCGCAAAAACGATTCTGTTCTAGCTTCACACGATGAAGTTCATCTTGGGTTTGGCCCAGAGCAATGCTCAGTGGTGCTGCCACCTTCCAAAGTTCTGTTAGATGGGCTTCGATTGGTCCAATACTACTGGGGGAGGCCATCGAAGTTTCTTTCTATCTTAATTAACCAAGATTACTTGTATTTAGAGATAATAATAGAAACATTTAGTTTACAGCGGTCATATTGACCAATGGTCATATAACAGTCAAAACCCAACAGTCTCATTTTAATTATACTCATGTTATCAAATGAAAATTTTTTGATGAGAATAAAAATAAAATAAAATAACACAAAAAATTAGGAAACAAATATTTATTAAAAATTTCGGGTCGTTACAATCTCCCCCCCTTAAGAAATTGTGTCCTCGCAATTTTTAAAATTGGGGTTTGAAATTTCATTGAATGTCCCACATCGGAAAAGGAGTCAGTAAAACTATTACTTTAAAAGAAAGAAAGGGTAGTACAAAGGTCACCCGAGTTAACCCACACTAGGATTCCATGTAGGAAAACATGGACATAGTGGAGAAAACAAAGGGTCATGTTCTGAGGGAGAGTGATAGAAAACATGATTAGGAAAAAAGTTAACCATAAGAAAATCCTAAACTTATGATGTGTGTAAATGGTCTTTGATTACCTAGTAGGAAACTTTAACCAACAAAATTTTTGTTTTACGTTCCTTTTCTTAATTTTGATGAATTAATTTACTACATTGAACAAAAACATAAGAAAATATACCTACCTTCATGTAGAGTTTCATCCTTTAATAAGTTTCTACCAAAACTAATCTTCTCTCCAAATGATGATCATTCAAAACAACTTGGTCTCATCAAAACACAAGAATCATCTTCTAGAGAATCACATAATCCACAAAATATTAACTATCTATTTCTTATATCTTTAAACATTATCCCAAAACAGAGAGGGTAAGGTAAAACAACTCTTCAAGAAGAAAGAATCTCACAGGAATGGAAACTAATTTTAAATCAGCAAAGTTCCATGGAACTACCCAAAGTTCATCATAGACCATTCCATAAATAACGGTCCTTAAGATTCTTCAAAATAAAACAAACTAAGATTGAAACCCAAATAAAAGAAGGATTTGATAACATAGTCTTCCAAAATAAACTTCATTGTTCATCTCCAAACAACATAAACCACTCCTAACATCTTATAACAAAAGTATCTAACCAAAACATATTTTAACCAGGATAGGTTAATCATTACCATAAGTAACCTAAATTACTATAAGTCCACCTTAAATTCATCTATTCTTCAAAATATAAGTCAACCATACTACTCAATGAAAATACCGTAGTAATCAATTTACCTCAATCATATAGGGTCCCCAAAATAGTGAACGTCTTCCAAAATAATAATAATCTTTTAATCCCCTAATCATCTCTGTCGTATTAATACGGAAATCATCACATTTCCTATCACATTGGTTGTTGGGACATGTTCTTCCATTTCCCACCATTAAATAAGAAGATAAAGTATAATTACGGGCTTAAATACTTAGTCAATAATCATGAAAAGGAACTTAAAGCATATAAGGATAACTTGTAGAAGGAATGTTTACCCTAACTTGTGATCCCATAGGTTCCCATCTAGGTTATCCATGATCATATATTCTTATGTGAATCTTTATTTTATTTTATCTTTGTTCTTTTAACAATGGTTCATACTAAGCTTATGAATTTACCAAAGCATATCCACCGGGAGTGTCATAACCAAGAGTGCAGCAAGGCTTGTTGTCATGTACCAGTTCCCGTTTGAGTCTAGCTCAAAGTGGTGTTTTCGGGTTTTACCACTATGTACATCTGTGCCAGAGCCACCTCTACCTGCTCGTATCCAGACAAAGATGTATTTTCTTGGTAATCCATTACTCAATACTCAAAAAAATACCAGGAAGATTTCCTATATATAAACTTTTCTATAGGCTTCTTCCTAAAGTTTTCATAACATAATTTACACAAATAACTAAACCATACTTTGATACCAACTATACCATCCCGCATTTTTATCACATAATATTTCATTACATTATACAAAACTGAGGATCTTTGAGGTTTAGTGTCCTGGAAACCAGGAACTTAATACATGAAACAAAAAAAACATTCTTCTTAAACACTTGAAAGGCTTCTCCTTATGTTCATCCTAGGTTCATTACTACGTCTCATAACCTGGGGGACATACATCAAGAGAAAGGGTGAGAAGAATGCTCAGTAAGGGAAATAAGAGAAACATTTTACATGTGAACTTGAGATACTTCAATAAGGTCATGAAAAGAACTTTAAGGTATGAGAAAGAAATCATGAGATATATCATAATAAAAATAATATTTTTCATAACTTGAAGATTTGGCTACAACAATTTAATATTGAAAATCATTTCGTTTCACCAAGGTTCATCCCCAAGGTGTCATTAAAAATTACCAAGGTTATTCACCAAGGTATCAGTCTAAAACGTCATCTCTAGAGATTAAGTCTTTACCTAATGCATTGGAGCGCTATCTGGGTGCACCCTTAACATGTATTAATTATCATGTGATCCACATATATCATAATCAATAATATCATAAACAACCCATATAGCATAAAAGAAATGGGTTTAATTTCATAATCATAACGTTTTAAAAACTGTTTTAAAGACATGATCTTTATGTCACTTTAAACCCACAGAAAAGGGAAAGAGAGTTTCATGTATGTAAATCCCATAATTTAAAATAAAACAGTTTGATATATATGTGAATAACACTGTATAAATAAGAGCTTTGAGTATTCACTTAATAACATAAAATAATTTTGAGATTAAGAGGGAGACATTTTGAGATGAAAACTATGCAGCATAACGTCTACGATACATGGTTTTAGAAAACATTGAAAAGAGAGGGGACATGGGTCTCCCACTCAAAAATGATACATAAAACAGTAGGGGAACAGAATATATAGTATTTAAGAACATGTTAATTAAATTTGAATGATATACCATATGAAACGAAGAATATGAAAGGAAGACAAAAATAAGATTTCTCTTATGAGAATTCGGCAGCCTAACGACGTCACATAAGACATCCAAAAATGGATTGAAGAGATCAAATAGGGTCTCTCATCATATGAAAATAAATGATCAGTATGATAGATATAGAGATCATACCCCAAAAGAATAAAATGTAACTTGAAAGACTTGACATGAATGTAGATCTTGAAAAAGAGAAGGGTGAAAGAACCCCTTAGAAATTCGGCAGCCTAACGACGCCACCTAAACTACAACAAAAATGAATTGATGAGATCAAATAGGGTCTCTCATCATATGAACATAAAAGATCGGTATGATATATTTAGATATCATACCCCAACATAATAAAAAGGATCATTCAAGACATGACATGGAATTAGAACTTTGAAAAAAGAGAATGGTGAAAGAACCACTTAAAAATTCGGCAGCCTAACGGCGCCACTTAAAACATCAAAATACTGAATTGAAGAGATAAAATGGGTTCTCTCATCATATGATCATAAAATATCAGTATGGTAAGTTTATAGATCATACCCCCAACATAATAAAAAGGAACTTGAAATACTTTACATGAAAATAGATCTGGAAAAATGAGAAGGGAGAAAGAATCTGTTACAAATATTTCGGCAGCCTAACGGCGCCACTTAAAACATCATAAAACAAAATAATGAGAGTAAGAGGGGATACCTCATTATATGAACATGAAAAGGGAAGTAAGATTAATATAATATAACCTCCTCCAACAAAAGAACATGGGGCATAAAAGAAATTACATAAAAGAGATTACATTAAAATAAAGAGGGATGTCAGATCACTTACCATAAAATGTAACTCTTAAAACTAAAAGGTTGGGACCTTGAGGGCTTGGGGCACCTTGGGAGGACTCCTTGGGAGGTAATGAGACCATAACTTCTTTGGGGGAGAGTGGGGAGTCGAATGGATGAGATGATTGCTTGGTACTTATAGGGAAATTGAGGGGACAAAACATTAATGGCCAAGGGACACCTCATTGGTGGTTTTGGAAAAACCATGGGCTTTCCCATGGTATTTTCCCATGGTATTGGACACATGGGACACCTCATATAATAATTCACCCCCTTTAGTCGACGATCCTTTAAAATATCACATGAAATCATCATGACATAGTTTTGATGTCATTAAACATACCGAAACCCTAAAACTGTAGTTTTACTATTCACTAAAAATTCATCTTTCCAGAAAAATCCGAAATTTTCACATTAACCAAATATCAATGCTCTGATTTCAAAAATGAACTCCATTTTATAAAAATAATTTTCTAAATATTTTTAATTTAATTTTTAAATAAATACACTATTCACCGTAAATTCATTTTTTCAGAAAAAACCCCAAAAATTACCTTAACATAATATCGATGCTGCGAGTTTAGAAATGAAATCCATTTTATAAAAACAATTTTCTAAATATTTTTAATTTAATTTTTAATTAAAAAACACTATTCAACCGAAAAAACTAATACCTGAATGATAATTTATGAAACCGTTATTTAACCATTTTATTGAATCACATTACTTAATCATGGTGCCTAGATTATATTAATACTTTCTTTAAGTGAGATTAATAATCCATTTGGTCACATTACTAATCATAAGTATAAAATCACTATTCATAATTTACTATTCACCAAAAATTATGTTGATCTTATTAGACTCTAAATTTCGTACTGGACATAATTGTAAAAGACCATTTTTTGAATATCATTACACGTTTTTAATTATTTAAGGTTTACATAAACATTTTTAAAATATCATTTTTCTAAAATTCATCAAAAATATGAATACTATATTTATCCGGTCATTTGAAAATTCATAAACTTCATCATAAAAAATAAATCCCAATTTTTATTTAAAACAATGGATTACACAAGGCAGTTACGGTCTCCTTACATAGCCCCTTATCACACCAGCATAGGACATAAGTGTAAGGTGCGCTAAGGTGAGAGAATACGAGGGAGGCTCGACCAACATCGCATGAGTAGTAATTTCTACCAGTTTGAACTTTTCGAAAAGGCGATTCCATTCTAGCTTCACACGATGAAGTTCAGCTTGGGTTTGGTCCAGATCAAAGCCCAGTGGTGCTACCTCCTTCCCAAGTTCTGTTAGATGGGCTTCGATTGGTCCAAGACTACTGGGTGAGGCCATCGAATCTTATATCTATATTAATTGACCAAGATTACTTGTATTTAGAGACAATAATAGAAACATTTAGTTTACAGCTGTCATATTGACCAATGGTCATATAATAGTCAAAAACCAACAGTATCATTTTAATTATACTCATTTTATCAAATGAAACATTTTTGTTGAGTATAAAAATAAAATAAAATAACACACAAAATTAGGAAACAAAGATTTATTAAAAATTTCGGGTTAGTACACCCTTACCAGGTGTATAGGCAAGCTCAATGTCAAAGTACTGAAGGTATTCAACCAACCTTCACTATCTCAAATTCATGTCACGCTGGGTAAAGATGTATTTAAGACTTTTGTGGTCCATAAACACCATAAAATGTTCTTCCAAGAGATAATGTCTCCAACAACCTAACGCATGAACAACTGCAGCCAACTAGAGATCATTTGACTGGTAATTCCTCTCATGTGTCCTCAACAGCCGAGAGCTGTATGCAACTACTTGATCACCTGGCATCAACACTACTCCCAGCCTAATACCTGATGCATCACAGTAAACTGTATAGATCTTCCCTTGCTATGGAAGTATCAAGACTGGTGTTGATGTCAACCTTCCCTTCAGCTCCTGCAAGGCTGTCTCGCAAGCTTCTGACCAAACTAACTTCATACCCTTCTTAGTCAAACCCGTCAATGGTGCAGCTAAGAGGGAGAAGTCATGTATAAATCACCTATAGTAACCAACCATCCCTAAGAAACTCTATATTTAAAACATGTTCTTATGATTCTCATAGGAAAATACTTCTCTCACCTTCTATGGGTATACTAAAACTCCTACCTCTGAGATAATATGACCCAGGAAGTGAATATGGTCCACCAAAATGTGGCACTTTTAGAGCTTTGCATATAATAGATTCTATCTCAGTGTACTAAATACGATCCAAATATGGGTGCCATGGTTGTGTTGAGTTTGATAGTACACTAAGATATCATCCACGCAGAATACCACAATAGAATGTGGATATGGATGGAACACACGATTCATCAGATCCATGAAAACTATGGGCGTGTTTGTGAGTCCGAACGGCATGACCAAGTACTCGTAGAGGCCATATCTGCTTCAAAATGTTGTAAACGATATGTCCGATGGTGTAACATGTAACTGATTATATCTGGATCTCATGTCAATTTTCGAGAACACTCGTTCTCATAGAATTTGATCAAAAAGATCATCAATCCTTAGTATAGGATATCGGTTCTTAACCTTCAACTGGTTTAGTTTCTGATAATCTACACAGAGTCTGAGGGTACCGTCCGCATTCATCGCAAACAGGACATGTGAAGCCCAAAAATACTTACTAGGTCAGATGAAACCCTTTTCTTACAACCCCTCTAACTACCTCATGAGCTCCTGCAATTCTGGTGTAGTAATCCTATAAGGGGGAATGGATACCGGGGCTGCTCCTGACACAAGCTTAATAGAGAAATCCACCTCTCACTATAGAGGTAGACCTAAAAAGTCGTCCGAGAAGATATGGTTGAAATGATTAACCACTTGAGGGAAATCCTTCTAACAAGTTCCCTAGTCATCCAGTTATAAACTCGTAATCTGGGCTATCACTCAGCCTCTCCCACAATGATTGGGTCATGTTCAGCTCGCCGGGACATCCCACTCACCCTTGTATAGAAACTATCCACCAACTGGTGACGTGAGAGTAACCCTGAAATGATAACAATATAAAAAGGATCGAAAGGGTACCAATCAGTCTATCTTGAGATTGACGTCATAGCCTATCATCTCTAAGACATAGAGGTCCCTTAGAAAGTGACACCCACCAACCTCTAGGGGCCCTCCTTGCACTGGCACACACCTATAATTCTAACTCCCAACGGAGGTCCTAGTGTCATGATATCAGAAGAAGAAGAAACATAGAGCCCAAGTATCTCCACAACGAGCACAGATATAAAGCTATGTGTAGAACCAGTATCGAAAAGTACAGAAGACAAATGAAAGCAACTAGAATAGTAGCTCTAACAGTTGAAGGTCTGGGATCCTGATTTTGTTGGGTTTGTTGCACAACATATGTCTGCACAGTGTTGCAGCCCTGCGACACAGCCTGGCTACCAATAGCAGACCCTCCCTGCTATCTCTGAGATCCTGGTGTCTGGCTACCATGGCTATGACCACCACCTCGGCCTGAACATCCATATGTACTCCAATTCCATGACTGGTAAAAAGCTGTTGGCCCTGCTCCTGCACGTGGAGACTGCATAGAACCCCTCTAACAATTCACTAGTAGAAACGCCCTGCAAAAATGCTGGAGATGACCCATCCTGCCGCAAGCTCGGTACTCCACTGGGTCAAGTGGACACTATGGTATCTTGTGCCCCACTTTTCCACAATAGTATCACAATACCTAGCCACCTAAAGAATTATTCTCTCTAGTACTTCCACTGTGATAGTGATACATTTGCCTCATCCTCTTGCTAGTATAAATAGTACCAGAGACCGGTGTCGAACCGCCCAGGTCCGCACCACTAGCTTCCCATAGGTTCCGCTCATTAATCAACACCTGGTTTATAATAGAATGCACTATAGGAAACCTAAAAACATTCACCAGTGATGAAATTTCATATCAAAGTCCATCCTATGATAGTCTAGCCCTCTACATCTCATCACAAACCAGAACAGGTGAAAAACGTTGTAGCTCGATGAAGTGTACAGAATAGTCCATCCCTGACATGGCGCCCTGCTACAAATTCATGAACTCTCAAGCTTGATATACCCTTAACGTCTCCAGAAAGAAAAATTCATATAATAATATCTGAAAATCAACCTACTCCATGTCTTGGCAATGCTCTTTCAGGGTGGTAACATCCCACCATCTCTTGTAGGAATCAAAAAGCATGTAAGTAGCGAGCTTGACCCTCATCCAAGGTGGCATCTCCAAATTCTCGATGATCATCTGCATAGAACCCAGCTATGACTCTACAGCCTGTGGTCTGCCATCCTTTGAAAATGTAGGCGAATGCTGCAGCTAAAAAATATGTGTCCGCTCTGCCTTGATGTGGCAGCCGGTGCTTCTCCCTGGAAGGTCTGCATGAACCACATGAAGCCCTCGTGGAACTGCGCATCCACACCTGCATCTGGTATAATGGATGTCCCAGTATCTGGAACTACTGGAGGATCCATCATTATCCCATGTCCTACCTTTTCTGGAGCATAATCATCATGACTCTCTTGGATAACTACTCGTGGTCGTCTTCGTGGCATGAATCTACAAGGTCAAACACATGCCTTAGATTAAGATCATAATGGACTACGAAATGGAATCGTAAGAAGAGAGTAGGAGAAAGAAAACATTCAGGTTTTACAAAACAGGACTACACGGTGTGTATAATAACTACATGTTGTGTTACCTTATGTCTTTCACGTGGGCATGTACTTCTGCCAGAACAAGTCTTGTTACACCCCAAACACACGGCGTGTTGTCCTTACACACGGTGTGTACTTGAATTTTCATCCCTATCCCAATTCCTTCAACATGACTATTCCACACAGATCTCTATAGAACAAGACTATATGACGTGTATAAGGTAAACAAATTGTGTAACATTAATCCCTTACATGGTCGTGTTCTAATGCTGGCCTGGGCGTGTCTCAACCCTAGGTACACGGTGTGTTACTCCCGCACATGCCATGTACACCACTCCATCTCGCCAGCCACACGACCATGTCCTCACGGTCTCTCATTGTTCTAGACTACACGGCATTCCCACATGTACATGGTGTGTACTAGTTGAGATTCACCGACCCGTGTTGTTCATGAAAAGACCGGATACACGGCTCACACTACACGGTGTGTTCCATACCAACATGGCATGTACCAGAAGAGGTAACACCAACCTGTGTTGTTAGTTACATGGCCGGATCCCTAGATTAAACTACATGGCGTGTTCGACATTGACATAGTGTGTTTATTATATGACTTCTTCATCTGTGTTGTTAGTCACATGGCAGACACATGGTCAAAACGACGCGACATGTATAACTGGTACATGACGTGCTCCCTCAAGAGTTTCCCTATCCTGTTTTTCTACCTACACGGCCTATGACACTATTATAAAATAGACGGCGTGTATAGAAGGTACGTGACGTGTACTTAAAAATTTTCATTTCTTCCCGAATAGATGAGCACAGGGCGTGTGTTCAGAGAACCACATGCCGTGTTGTCTGGGTTTCTAGACATTAAACCTTAGAAACTACTATGGAGCCTCTTTTCATTAATTTGAAGCGTCAGTATGCCAAATTCTGATCCGTGGGGTCCCATACCTCCCGAAAACCAATGATTAGCACCCGACCATTCTCATTATAGTAAAAACCCAACAAAAGGCTGGATCATGATCTGCAAAATTCTGGTCCAAGAGAGCCCTTACTTTTCTGGAACTAAATTTTAGTGTCCATAAACCCAACCATAACATGTACTAATACCCTATCAATAGTACGTTTATCTTTCAAGGTACCTATCAAAACATCATCCATTTTGTAGCACAAAATCTATCACAACAACAAGCAATTTCTAATGCACCTACATGGAATGGAAACTATGAATGAAATGTGATTCTAACATGTTCTAAAATGATGCATGTGATGGAATACCCTTATCTCATTAGGTTGCAACTAAATCAAACCCAAGTATAATATATAAATACCACACCACAAGTGCGTCAACTAATGGTGAAAATCAAATCAACACTAAAATTTATAAACCATAAAAAATCCAATTAAACTAGGTAGATTAGATTTTCCCTATATATGGGTAATCTAATCTCGGGAACGACATATTACCAAACACCAATTCCATCCTATCCCGGACTATAATCTCCAAATAGTAAGTCAATTAAAAGAAACACCTTTCATACCACATTGTAACGTCTCAGATCCGGGTGCCAGACAATGGGTGCCCCAAACCTAGTTGTTCACATGACCTCAAGCACATTTCCCCAAACTCTAGAGGCTACCGACCAGTAGCGAGAGCCCATGACTGATAGTGGGGAAACTATTCTCTCATTTTTAAAAGTGTAGCGCAATAGAAATTAATATAGCACACAAAAGAAAAAGCAGTAAACAATATCAAGTTGAAATGGACAACAGAACTGTAGTAAAAGATAACCAAAAGTCTTAAATATATATATATATATATATATATGATGCAGTATGTCCCTAATTTTAAGAAATCATCCCAAACAAGATACAATGTAGTCTAATACAATACAACACAAGATTCAAGTATAGAAAAACAAAACCAAAATAGTGCAATAGAAACCCAGCAGTACCGCAAGCCTAAGCTCAGTCCCATGCTCTCCTACTCCTCTCCAACAATCATGTACCAGTATCGGGACCCTTTCCCTTATCAACACCTATAGCAATCTAATCTGTTTAGGACCAAGACATGACCGAAACAGGGTGTGTGAAATAAATCCTAGTAGGCAACCACTGAAGGCCCATTCCCAACTATCAGTGAAAATGTACAAAAACAGATTGCAATAATAAAATGTAGTAAATTAGGAGGTACTCAAAAGTAACCATCCCTATTTGTAACATTACCATTTTAATAATTATTTTACAATTCAATATAGCTTAATTATGAGTTTCCCGAGGATCAGCCTCGACTGAAAATATCTTATACATGTTCCATAGTAGAAACCACAATAGAATATCTTACAAATAATATACGGCAATAATAACAAGCATGTGCTTTGGCTAGGGATGTACAACCTAATAAAATCACCACAATGAATATTCAAGTAAACATTGTCCCCATGCATGCATGTACTTACCCTCAGGCAAGAAGAAACGAATCCCTCAGTTGAATTCCCTCAGGCATAACGAATATTTCCCTCATGCGTATGAGATGTCGCCCTCAGGCATGGAAGCTACTTCCCATAAGCATATGAAATGTTTCCCTCAGGCTAAACAAAACACTACCCTCAGGAGTTCCGTATGAAAAGTAAGTAACCGGGATGAGCCCAATGCATAAGCAAGAAATTTATATATGTTACCTCCCAAGAAAACTGAAAACATGCTAACATCACGACATACCCATGGGTATCCTGGAAAAATGGCCAAACAAGGGAACCGCACCATCGGGGTGGCCCTCGATCAAGGCAATGATCCCAAACAGTAGTTTATAATTATTCACTAGATTACCTATGCAACTCTAGGTATCTTAACAATAAAGGCCTCTTCCATATGAAAACCCAAACATGGGCATGTGTCACAACGTTACACAAAAACTACTCGATAGATGGAAATAAACACAAGACCACCTACCTTGATATCCACTAATCGATATACGTGAAAGGTGCCTTTCGAAACAACCAAGAAAAATGTAGATCTGAGACAAACATTTTCTCTTTCAAACCCAAATAACTTCCCTTAGAAAATTAATTTGAAGGAATGATTCAAGGAGAGGGAAAGACTTACTTGAGTTGTTCAAAAAAGATCATCAGCGGAAGAATCAGAATCTCATTGAGCATTTTGGAACTCCTCCAAGCCTCAGTCTCCTCTCCCTGTGCTCCTATAAATTTTTTTACCTCCTCTACTAAATGATGAGGCTAATGACTATTTTTAATGAAAAAACATAACTACACGGCATGTACTCTCAAGTACACAGTGTGTATTTTTTTATGGTTCACTAGCGGCTACTCTCCACCACCTTACTGTTCATCTGTCGACTGATTACACGACATTTATTACATAGTAAATGGTGTGTACCATCATTCCTCTGGAGGCTACTTCACCGGCCTTACTGTTCTCCTGCCGACTGATTACACGACATGTATTACTAAGAACATGTCATGTAGTTAGTTTTTACACCATGAATTGGTGAAAACCCTACATGCCCGGTATTCTCATCCGACAC
Source organism: Viscum album (assembly GCA_963277665.1). Lineage (NCBI taxonomy): Eukaryota > Viridiplantae > Streptophyta > Magnoliopsida > Santalales > Viscaceae > Viscum > Viscum album. Next base: position 454,960,314 of record OY728137.1, read on the forward strand.
GACCAAAGTAAACGACGTGAGGAAAATTACATAGTCTATACACATAAATTTGGGATTTTCCTACATTTCCCTTGTTATCTCAAAAACACTTATGGAAATGGAAAAGAAGAAACTCGTACCTTGATAATAAGAACCAGGTTCTTATAATAATTCTTCTCCTATAATATCATATTTAGTTCATATATTCTTTAATATTACGTTTATTATTTTTTGGAATTCATTTTAGATGATATTATAATATATTCAAAGAGAAATAATGTGATTAAAGAAAATTATACAATTGTGTAGAATGCCTTGGTGTGGAGTAGTATTTTTATTAAGTGAAATTTTTTTAATTTTTTACAAAATAAATTTTTTTCAGGGGTGTTATAATATCATGTGAAGGTATATCATGGATCCATAAAAGTCAAATATTATTGAAAAAATTCAAAAAATAAATATTGTATCTAATATCTATAAACTTATTTGGGGTGGCTGGGCAATACTGACACATTGTGATATATTAGAAATGATTATTTAATCGACTCACTACATTGAGTTTATGTGGGGTAATATTTTCTGGAGAATGAATTTGAGGAGAGCTCCAAATAATAAAAGATAATTCTAGTTAGAACCATTGTTCTCAATTTTTTCTTCTATATAGATTAGTTAGTAATCTATAGTGATGAATGAAAATTGTACTCAAATGAATTATTTTATACAATAATGTGGTTATAGATTATGTCTAATGATAATTTATTATTCATGCAAAAAATATTTTAACTCATTATTTATTGTTATATTCATTGAAATGTTACTTTATAATCTGGGGAGATAGACATTATAGTAGGATATGTTATATATATTCTTATAATAAAATTTTAAAGTATCTATGAATAAATGTAAATAAAAATATATAGTAGAGATGATGGTCAGATTGGAATAGAAACCCATTCATAGTAGTACATTACAACCTTAGGAAACTGAAAATGGCTCCAAATTATTTAAGTCGAAGTAAATATGAAATAATTTCTATGATGATGATCATAGAAGATAAAATATTTATGGATTTTTAATGTATGTATAGATAAATAGATAATATAAGGGATAAAACATATATTTCAAAAATAAGTGTTCAACTATCTATATATTTACGGATAGAAGATTTATTGATGATTGATGGGGAACTATAGAAGAATTTAAAAAAATGATCTTGATTTTATAATTGATTTTGATGGAATTATATTTTCTGGAACCATGTATTGGTTTTGTACAGTCCATATTTGAATAAGGAGTTGTCATATGATTATCATAGTTCATCATTTTTTATACTACCTAAATGATTGATTATGTATATAGGTACAAAAACTAAATTTCTTTGGGATAACAAGAATAAATATATTAGTGCGTATGTATATTAGTACCTAGTATTCAATAACATATGCTTGAGATATTTAATTGAAAGGGCTTGTTTCTTTTATTATCAATGAAATATTGGAAATATTAAAACAACTCCATTTATTTGACATTGGAATCCCAAAAACATCAAAATCTATATGGCTAAATGGCTTATAGTTATTCAGCAAAATATAGTAGAAGAGTTTGTTTCTATCCATGATTATTTCACTCTTGATCATATTTCAATAAAATAAAATAAGAATTTGGAAATTTTTCTAGTAGTACCAAGATATATTATATTTTATCAAGATCTGAGGATTTCATAGAAGATATAGATAATTCTACAATAGGATTGGGAAAATTCTATACTTTCTACACATATCATTATCCTCGTATGGACGGTAAGACTAAGAGTATTAGTAAATCCCAATAGGATATGTTGAGATGTTTTTAATATTTAATTTCATAGTGGTTGTCATCTAGACCATCCATTGGTCTACTATTAATACAAGATTATCTTTCCCTTGAGTATTCAAGTGGATTATAATAACGAATTATATAGAAAAAAATTTATCACTAAAACATGTTGGAATGATTTTGTATATATAATAATATTTTGGCAGGAACTAGTAAATCAAATAGAAGATAATTTCAGATCTGTTCTTCAGAGCATACTGGAAGATCAGATTTGACAATAAATTTATACTGATAATAAAAAATGATATTTTTAGTTCGAAGTTTGTGATAATGTATTTCTATAAACTATAAAATTATTAATAGTAAGAATTTCATATAGAAGGTATTGTAAACCATTATGTATTTATTCTGCATCTATATTTTTGATTGAGTATGAATGGTAGATTATTACAAGTCACATCCACCATAAATATCTGATGTTCACAATGTGTTTCATATATCTCTCATTATGAAGTATTACACTCGTACATCACATGTACTAAACACTTGGTCTTGCCACAAGAATATTAACATTAAAATTTTTAATAACTTTTATAAATATTTAATCTTAGATATAATGTGTAAAATAATATTACTTCTCATATGGTTCATGTATTCTAAAGGAATATCAAATTATAAAATTCTATATAGTAACATTTGCATGCAGTTAGGTTAATGTTTTCTCAATTTTTATGTACGACTAACATAATTTTGTTGGTGGAAATTATTTTAATGAGGTAAAGTATTACAATCTGTTATTTTATCATATATTTATTTTTAGATAAATTCAATTTATTTGATATCTTTTAATACGTATGACCCCATGTCAAAATGAATTATTGTATAATATATTAGGACAACCTAGCTTAAAAATATGTGGGAATTATTATTAATAATAAATATATGTTATGTTTAAGTTTCACATATATATATAATAAATTAATTAGTTATCAAATGATTAGAAAACAAATTAAAAATAATATATAAGTAAAAGTGAAACATTCTTATAATCCCATTTTTCTGTGCATTGTATTTTTATATTAATAAATTTAATATATATCTATCATATAATGATATTAGTAAAATTTATTTATTTCTTTTTATTTATTTTTTAACACCCATTAATCATTTTTTCTTTGTATGATTTATGAAAATAAATCTATTTTTATGACAAATAATTATATTATTTTAAAAAAGTGATTTCTATCATGTTTTGTGAACATATATAAAAATTAATTTACTACACATATAGAGATTTTAATTTTATAAATTTATTCAAATTTTAAATAAGTAGATAAATATGGTAAATAATCCCATATTATTATAAGGCTTCATGAATAGTAATCATGGTAAAATTTAAGACATCAGCAAAGGGTAAATCGTGTTTTCCTTAGTAACTAATTAGTAATATAGTCACAATTTTCTTATTAATTCATATAAGTGGAAGGTAATTTTCAACATATTACCTTAGGCTAAAAATATAATTGTTTATGGAACATTTTTCTATGAAAATTACTTAATGAAATTTAAATAAAATAAAAATAAAAATTATTAGTCTCTTAATATTAAATTTCACTAATGTGTTCACATGGAGAACAATACGTTTTTAATGAATATAAATTATAATTTGGCGAATAATTAAAAAATTCATTATATAAATATTTTTCTACTTTATTATATTTTTATAATTAACATAAATTCCTACACAATGCTGAAAAATTATTTAATAAACGAAAAAATATATGATTTCAAAAAAATAAAAATTAATATATTATTATTTAGTTGTAGTGTAAATACAATTATTAATGAATAAAACATATTATTCATCACATTACAATTAATTTCCTATTTTCCATTATTTTTATAATTATAACCAATTATTATAGAAAAATACATTACAACAATTATGGTCAAAATTGGTTAACTGATGTGTTAATCAAAGTATAAGGTTTAATATTAATCTAAAAACATTATAAATTTAATTTAATTATTATATTTAGACCATAGAATCCATTTCATAGATTCTATATCCATTTTTATTCATTTATTATTAGAATTAATAAATTATATTTTATTATCTTTAGTAATTATGAGTGTGTCCTTTCTATGTCGTATTGAAGGACACCCATGACCTCAATTATACATAAATGATTTAGAAAACTACGAAAACACATCCCTACACATTTCTATTCCCAAAAACAATATACATATTCAAGATGTTATGGTCTTCCCAAAATAATTACCCTTGGGTTCAGAGTGGGATGCCAAAATAATCTCATTTACAGAAGATGTAATTTCAATAACCAATCAATCAATTTTTAATTATTTTTTACCATATAAAATTCTATTATTTTTATCATAAAATAATAAAATTAGATTCTTACATATTCTAAATATGTTATTATGGGTTTTACCCATTATTATATACCATATTCTCATCAAGGATAAATTATAGTGTCGCTCATGCGGTCATGTGGGCCACGAAATCCATGTGGTGATTTTATTTGATTTAGTTTATAAATAACAATGATGGTAATATGGGTAGAACTAAAAACAATCATATGTACTAAATATTCATGATTCTATAAAAGTTAATAATTATTTAAATTTAAATCATTTCATCTGTCAAAAAGTGAAATCATCGTTAATGCACACATATTGCTTACCATCTCTGTAAACTATCTAATTCCATATTATATTAGTTAATTTTATGGATGGATATAAATTAATTTATAATGAATATTATTTTATATAATTATAAAAATTTATGAGATTATTTAACTATAATCAAATTAATATGATTAAATATACTAAAAAACATACATGACAAATTATGTATTTTTCCCCAATAACTATGATTTAAAAATAGCATTGTTAATAAATGTATGGTATAATATTTTTGACAAATAAAAAATCGTATGATGTATATGATATTTTTATGGAATATTGGTATAGAAACAACATATTTTTCGTATAAGAAGTTCAAGAAAATAATAATGATGTTGTACCTAAATTAAGGGTTTATTTCCTAATATAATAATTATTGATGATTTTTTAATTTAATTTATACCATTTTATAATTATTAGATATTCCTATTAATAAAAAAATATATTATTTTAACCTCATGTAATTTATATTAAAACTTTTACCCCATAATTTTCCACTATTTTATTACTCAAGATACTAAGATAAATTTTTATAGAATGTCCTACATTGTTTCTACTTGGTTTCAATAATATCGTTTCAATTTTCATTATTTCAATAATATTTATAAATAAATGTTATTTAAAATCTAAATTGATATATTGAATAATTTTTATGATTTTTTTACTTTTTATTAGGGTTTTAAAATAAATATTAATATTATTTTTGAAAAAAGGAGAATTTTCACATTTTTACAAAAAAAATTATGTGGTATTTTTGAATTTCTAAGACATTAGTGAAATTTCCTTCCATCGGGAACAATAATTTATTTTCCTAATATTTCAAAATATTATAGGGAATAATTCATATAATATTATATCTTTTATAGTTTCATAATTTTAATATTTTAAATAATTTATTTTCAATGTGTAAATGTATATTTTGAAAAATAAAATTTTCATTGTCCTCTTGATTGAATTTTCATTTATATAAACAAATATTGTATAATCTCATTACATTAGGAGGAATCAATTTATCGATACATTCCACCATTTTTATCCTCGTTATTTTTATTACTTTTGAGTGGTGAATTTATTAGTATTACTTATGCATGATTATTCAATTATGATACTTATTTATTATTAACATATATTAATTAAGTTTTTCTATTTATTCATATGATTAATTCAATGGAATTATTATGTGACATGTGAATCCCATAATAAAATATATCCTAATTTCATTGATAGGTCTCAATAGATGAGATATATTATTTTCGTAGAAGTGGCCATAACGTTTTATGTAGATTTCCAAGAAAAAGACCATAAAAATATTTATAGATATCTCTGATCATGGTCTTTATGGAAATATTTAAATATTCACAATTATTTCTTCCATTATACTGAAATTAGTAATTAATTATTACGTTATTATTTTTTATTATTATAATATCCATGGAAAATATTCCATCACTTATTATTATATATATGGAAATATTTGAGTATCATTTATTACATAAATAATGCCCATTCCATACTATATGCTACTATATGCATAATATTATAATAGAATTTTGGTCACTCATTTCATATGTTACATTTAACAATAATTATATAAAGTTTGTGATCTTTTATATGAATTAAACTTATAGTGTTATGAATAGGGTTCTCAAATAAAGTAATATTTTTGTACTTAATGATTTGAAACGTAATATATTATTCAAGCATGTATCATGTTTAAAAAAATACTACTATATTTGTTCCATTAGGATGTGATCACTTATATATATTTTTAATTTAATAAAATATATACAAAATTTATAATATTAGTGCTAGGGTCATTCCATAGGTGGTTTTGAAAATGGGTTGATAAATATCCCAAACATCCAAGAAATTAAGCACATGGTAGAACCACCATCAAGTAAGGGATATAGGAAAATATTTCACTATTTAATTTATTTACTACCCCATAGAATAATTTTTATTCTATACTATTCCTACTACCATAAATGCACCAATATAATCTATGGGGAATGAACATAAAGGTCCACTAAATATGAAATAAGTCTAATAGTTCTATCATCCTATATACCCATTTCAAAGACATGGTCCTTATGATGAAATTATAAGTACTTATCTAATTCAATGACCCTAAATTTGAACTTCAATTTATTTTAAAGTAACATATTAATCATCTTATCCTTCATCTCCTCAGATATGTAAAATAAATTTTAAGTGTTGATTAACTTCATTAAATGAGCATAATCTGATTCTACTGTCACTTTTGACTTCTATATCTCCCTAACCTCACAATTGTATTCTAACATCAGTGTGTATAGGAAGAACACCCTGATGGATATTTCCTAGAGGTATCCCATGTAAATATCTCTTACCTACCAACCACCAAAACATGTTCTGATTTTCCTTGAAGTATGAATGGTTCTAGCATTACCTAATGGTCATTTTCTATTTCATCCCAGAAATATATCACCTCAATGATGTGTATATAAGAACAGACATACTCAGGACAAACTATACAATACTATTTTGGAGGAATATGAATATGAATGTCCAAAAAATAATTGACCATATTCCTCAATTCACATTAGTAATGTTCAAGCAATAACCAAAAGACTATAGTTTTTTATATATCTATTTTTAACCCACTAGATTCAGTGTGGAATCATGCCCCAACATATTATCCTATATAACCAATGGTGGAATAGATTTTTCCTCCATAGTGGGAGAAACTTGGTTTTCATTGTTTGATATTCCCATAAAATGTATATATAGGGTCGTTATATAATATTTTAAATGAAATGTTAAAATTAATTTTACATATAGATTAAGGTAACAACATATTAAATTTATAGGCACACCAACTAATGTCTAAAAGGTTTATATCCAAGTAGGATACCCACAAAAAACTGGCATGACTCTCATTGTACTACCAAGGGAATGATACTTGTATTTTTATACATTCAAATTATTAATAGACATATAAATACAATAATAAGCATTGTCAACATCAAACAATCTAAACATTAGCACAATATACCATAAAATCACTTGTCAAATAAATAATTTAAAAAAAATCCATGAATATTATACCATATGTATAAATGAAATTTCAACAAATGCTCTATGATGACCCATACCCAGATGCCACTTAACAGGTGCCCCGAGTCCAGAGGGCCACATTGCATAAAATGTATCTTCCCAAATTCCAGAGGCTGTTGAATAGCAGTGAGGGCATATAGTGTGTCCATGGGAAGAATATTCCCTCGTTATCAGTGTGTAGCATAGAGGAAGGAATATAAACATTTGAAAAAAAATGATGTAATAGATAAACAAGAAAAACAAAAACAGTATCAACTAGAACAGTGATGATGTAATTTAATGTTACTAGAAAACTAGAATGCATGGATACAATAAAATAGGATAAACATGTTCAACGAGGTAAAAGAAAACAAGTATACTCCAAGCATCCAGATATCCTAGTCAGTCATCTTCTATCAACATCCATCCTATCATCACACAATAATGTATTAGAAGTTGCATGCTACCCTTGGTCAATACATGAAACCATGTAATCTACTTCGGGTACCAAACGACGCCCACAGAGGGAGTGAGATAAATCTATGTGGGCCACCACCAATGGTGTGTATAACATCTTTCCCATGTAAGGGAATATAACAGTTCCCATGAAAATGTATAAATGTATTGGATGAGGTATAATATAAGAAAAAAACCATGTACCTGCTTCAACCCTCATCTAGTGCCTGCAAATGTTACTAGTTTATTAGCTATGAAATTACCATTTAATGTTAATAAGTCATGTGAGGCATTTTGAACACTACCATCACCTTGTGATTGTATATGTAGTATATTTACCACAATGTAACAATGCTACCGGACAATGATATCTAGTGAGGGAGTTTCAGGGTAATAACCCAGATAACGTTAATCTCATGTAATTCTAACTCAGTAGTTTCTAAGTCTAGTTTAGGGGTAAAAGTGTAATCCAAGGATCGAATTCCAAGTAATTACACAATAAGGTTCCTACCGAGTCCAAGTTGATCGACCAAGGTAGAATGGGTATAATCAAGGAAAGTCCCCTATTGGCTTTCACCATGGCACATACTAGTCAATGTTGGATCCACAGAGTGTAACTGAGATGTACTGTAAGAAGAAAGGGACCCTACAATAGTATACCACGAATCCAAGGAGTAGAAAACAACTGGAGTCTAGGAGGTTATCAATCTCATAAAACTGTATCATTTAATCGGAATGGGGTTCCTAAGATCCAGGTATTTCTCCTCTTAGAATCCAAGGTGTGATTAAGTCAGTACATTCATAATTGATATTGTAATCATGTATAAATTTAGTTGGATCACATCTTTCCTTCGATTAGTGTGGATAGGTCAAGTAGAGTTGATACCATTTATTTATTAGTCCATGCCTTGTCTTCCATTACTATGGATACACCATGTAGCTTTTTAACCATTTGATCAAGTCTTAGTTAGCCATTAATGCATATTCAATTGTTGAGATTCACTCTTCTACAGTACATCAACATGGAAGGGGCACTATGTACATGTAACCATTATTAAATCTCTCTTAATAAGGCCACATTATATACATAGTATAATTTCCATTTCACATTTCACATTTCATAAATACTTGTAGCACATAACCTAGGTGGGTCAAGTGGTTAGCATACATGGTACATTCCATTATGCAATCCTCATTAACAAAAAACCATTTATTATAGGAAGGCTATCCAAAAAGGAATTTCAAGCAAGGGTGCGTCCAAATGTTGGCTCAAACGCGTCAAAACAATAAATCCCAATTCTGGAATAACCATTGAAATGAGGCGGTTTGAGTTATTTTTGTAACCACTAACAACTAATCATATATTTGGAAATTGCATACTATACTATTCTAAAAATAATAATCATGGCATGTAAGTTTACGAAACTATTTCAAACGAAATTGGTAGGCCCCACACGAACATTCCAAAAAACAAAGAACTTTAGGGATGAGATATAGAGCACCCACCTTAGGGTTGTATGATAATTTTTCTTTGGTATCGGCCATGGATTTTCCTCATATCAGTGTAGATATATGAAAAGGGTGAAATACAGTCACATGTAGGTATCTAATTTGAGAGGAATGGAGATGAATAATAGCTAAAGTGGACTCGGGTACATACTGTTGCACATCTAACGTGATGAACAAAAGCTCTATCGGATGCCAGAAGAAGGTGATCTCTTCATTCCATGTTTTGATCTTCAAAAATCTCCAAAAAAGAGTGAATTAGGTCAATCAAACATAAACTTGGATTAATGAGTAAGGGGTTTGGATAATATATCATTAAGATCATTTTGAACATTTTTCACATGTTTTTAGCTTGCGCACGGTTTGTCCGTAGGGTTTGTCAAATCATATACAAATCATGCTAGACGGTTCTGAACAAAAAGTCTTCCTCCAAACGGTTTGATCAAACTATGTGTGAGCTACACACAGGTTCCTGAAGAATAATCATCAATCACGCAATTAGGTTGCATGGCTTTGCACCAACCGTGTGAGGTGGAACTTCCCGAAAAAATACCATCTGTACGGTTTACTCTAAACTATACGCAGAGCCTATTTTCTCCAAATAGGCGGTTCGCAAGCTTTGAACATGCCTCGAACACCCATGGATCCTTTATTAACTCAAATAGAATCCATATTAGGTTGAAAAGTAAGGATTTAGATGAAAAAGAATATCCATACCTAAGTTAAAAACTGGGTTCACACTGTCTTCCCTCATTAAAAGAACTTACCCCCTAAGTTCCCCTTCCAATGGTTAAGAAACATTGTCCATGAACAAACCTGGAAATTGTCATGTATGTCGTCTTCCCTCTAAAAATTATTGTCCTATACTCATCCATGCTACCATATCACCCGTAACTGATATGATACTGAGATAACTCTCCCAAGAATCATTAACGGACAGACATAATGAGGCGACAACTTTCGATGCTTCTGTTACAATCTATGCCCATGTTTGGGTGATACCTGAAGGAAAAAACAATCCACAACATTGAAATATATAGGTCATTGATGATGATCAGTATAATATATCTATCTAGACAGAGTTGTATTCATACGATTCCTTATGAACTAAAACTATTCTAATGTCTCCTAAACAAGATAAGGACCTAGTAGGGCTTCCTCACCTGCCTCTAGCTAGAACAAGGGTGAATGAAATGGCCTATCATATAAGGCCTCTAAATGATCCATATGTTTCATCGCCTAAAAATTGTTATTATAATGGAAATATAAATGAGGGGTATGTTTCTCCCAAGAACCGCTCAAATCAAGGACACATTCTCAGATCGTATCCTCTAAAACATGTATTGTCAATTGGTCTGAGGGTCAAAAGTTGTTCTTAAAATCACATGAGTTCCTATAAATGTCTACAAAACCTTAAAAAAATTTGAAGTGAAACAAGAATCCCTAGTTGAAACAATATTATGTGGAACCTCATGTTGTCATATGATCTCATGGACATATAGTCATTCCAACTCATAAAGTAAGAATTTCTCCCATATTGGAATAAATTGGGATGTTTTTTTGGGATCAATGAATACCTAGATTTCATTGCTACCCCTCAGTGACCAAGGTAGGCTGGCTGTGAAATCAATAACAATATCATTCCATTTACATTCTGGGATAGTAAGCAGCTGTAACATCCCAACAGGTCTCTAGTACACCACCTTCACCTGCTGATAGGTGGAACACATAGTGATGAAGTCTGCAATCTAACGTTTCATTCTAGGACACCAATACTGTCATCATATATATTGATACATATTTTAGATTCATGGATCAACTACCACTGGGATGCCTGTGACTCTTTCATCAACTCTTATCTCTCATATGTAGGAACCCAAATACCTAAATGTCGATGCAGGACATCGTCACAGTTCACAGTCCAATCTGAATGTGGGTTGTCTCCTGATATACTCTTACAGATAACCAAACCTATAGGATCTGAAAACTTCATACTCTTCACCTTATCAAGGAGGGAAGATGAATCTGTTAAGGCTGATAGGTTATAATTCTCGTTACTATCATGAATGCCTAGATAAAGTTCATAAAATAGGTTCATTAACTTCCATTCATCACTGGCATCATGTATAGCCTATGTTTGTTTTTTCTGACTCAGTGCATCAGCGATGACATTTCCATTTCAAGGCATGTCGGAAAGCTCAAAATTAAAGTATTGTAGATACTTGACCCATCTTTATTGTCTTGGGTTCAATTCACTCTGTGAAAAGATATATGTAAGGATTTTTTAATCTTTATTCACCAAAAAGCACTCAACGAACATATAATTTCTCCAGTAATGTAAGGAATGCGAAACTGCTACTGTCTCAAGGTTGCGTATCAAGTAATTTCTCTCATGAGACCTCAATTGCCGATATTAGTACACAAAAAAATTTTCTTCCTACATCAACACTGCTCCTTATTCAATGCAAGTTGCATCACAGAAGATGATATAACCCATACAAGGTTCTAGAATAATCAGAATCGAGGATGAGACAATCCTCTCTTTCAGCTCCTGAAAGGATTTATAACATGCTTCTGACCATGTTAACACGACACCCTTGTTTGTAAGAATAGTAAAATGTGAAACAAGATGAGAAAATTCTTTTATGAAATTCCAGTAATATCGAGCAAGCCCTAAGAAACTCCTAATATCAAACATTTTTTTAGGATGCTCCTAGGAAACTACAACACTATCCTTTTAAAGGTCAACATACACTCATGATTCTGAAATTATATGACCACAGAAATGGACATTGTCAATCTATAAGTCACATTTATAAATCTTGGCATAAATCTTATTTTTATCAGTGTACTCAGAGTGATCTCAAGATGTTTGGCATGGTTGTTATGAGTGTGTGATACCCCAAGATGTCATCCAAAATGACCATGAAAAAAGTGTCCAAATAGTGATGGAAATCACAATTCGTAATATCCATGAAAATGGTAGGTGTGTTTGTAAGACTGAATGACATAACACGATACTCATACATACCATACATGCTACAGAAAACTGTAAAAGGTATGTTTAATGTTCTGACCCCCACATGATTATAACTCGATCTCAGGATAGTCCTAGAGAAAACCTTTTTCTCCTTCATTCTGGTCAAAGGGATCATCTATTTGTGGATGTTGATGCATGTTCTTGACCGTAAGTTTGTTCAACCTTCTATCATCCCCACATAATTGTAGAGTTCCATCCACCATCTTAGTGAATAGCACGGGCGAACCCGAAGATGATTTTTGGGGAAATATAAAGCCTCTGGCCTCTATGTCCTCTATCTACCACTTGAGCTATTGAATCTTTGTATGTGAAATCTTTTATAGAGGAATGGACACTGGAGCTACTCATAGAATAAGCTCGATTGTAAACTCTACGTCTCTCATAGGAGTGAAGAATGAAAATACATCGGAAAGACTTCCATGAAATGATCTTCTAATAGAGGGAAAATAGTTTGAAGCACACCCTATTCCTCCTTGAAATGATTTACAATATGGGCAGTCACTCCACCGAGAACACGATGCTTTGATCCATCTCACCCAACATAGAAATCCCACTCACCTTTGAAAATAAAACAATCTCCTTCAAGGGATGTATAATTAAACCTACATTGATATCATACTACAAAGGCATGATAATGAAGTAACTAGTCCATCACGAGAATGTAATCAAAGTCCATCATATCAAGAAAAAAGAGATTATACAATTCTGAGTTAATTCCCTCCTCAAGAGGATAGTCCATGCAATGTCATATTCCCTTCTTCTATATTCCTAATGGTGTATCGAGGGTCATTACACCATACTGATACTATATCTATAGTATGAAAAGTCCCAAAATAGATATAAAAATAATATAGTGTGAAGCACCTATAACAAACAAATAAGAGAAAATAGTAGAGGCTACTAGAATTGTACCTCATACTGTTGATGGTCCCCTAGCCTGGTCCTCGTGTTTGTACTGTAAGGCTTTCAACTGACCTGATCCATGATCATATGTAATAAATGGACTACCAAGATCATTAATGCTTTCCAGGCACTACTGGTGATCTTGGATCGAACTACCATGGACACAACCTCCTCCTAATCCAAAACGTTCAGTGCTATTCCAACTCCCCTCCTGACACGGAGTAAAAGAATGTGCTCCAGAAAGTGGAGTTATCACATATCCTTTTGCACTCAAAGCTGGTGGAATGGTCCTGCAATATCACTAAATATGATCCATACAGTTGCAGGACCGATGCTCCATAATGTCTTTGTCACATTGGAGGTTCTTATGCCCTGGTCTTCCAAAATAATGATACACTATAGATCTATCAAACTGTATAGTCTAGCTACCACTACCCTGATGAAAAACCTCAAGGGATCGTTTCTTACCATGGGAAGAACTACTCATCTTCTATGAAACTAATCCTTTAAACCTGGTACTTGTGCCGCCCCTCTGGTTACGCTCAATGATAAGGGCCAAATCAACTATTAAATAAATGGTAGGAAGGTGAATGCCATTCATTTGAGTTCAAATGGCATACTCGAGTACATCATCAATACATCTAGCACACGAAATCTTATCTCCAGCTAGAAGTAATGAAACATGCTATAAATCAATGAAGCATGCATAATATTCAATAACTGACATATAACCCTACCTGAGATGCACGGACTCTCTGAATCTTCCATCTCACAGTGTTTTAGGAATGAAATGATAATAGAAGGCAGTCTAGAAGTCATCCCATAAAATTCCCTAAGTACGACTGGCCTGGGTAACCACATCCCACCAACGCTTGGATGAATCCCCATGAATTTATAAATCAAGCATGAATCTCTACTCAGGAGGTGTTTCTGGATTTTCAAACATAGAAATCATGGCCTCTAGCCAATATTTAGTAGCCTGAGATCCACCATCCCCTAAAAAGTAGAAGGATACTACTTCTGGAACATACGGGTCAGATCATCCATCGTAGGTGCAACCCATGGAGCACCATTCATGGAATGCATGAGATGTAGTAAAATATCAGAGACCTAAGAATCAGTTCTCTTATTAGGTAAAACAAGTGGTGCCTCAAGTGTCCCACATGGAAGTAATATTGGAAGCTTAGTTCCCTACCATGATTGGAGCATGGTCATCACCGCCATCTTGGTGAACAAGATGAGGACATCATGGCAGAATTTGTCTACAAATTCCTAGCACACACACTGTAGAACAGAATTATAATCAATGAGGTAGAATCACCAATGGATGTTGAACATACAAAAACTCACTACCAAATGCATACTACCCAAACTACCTGCTTAGATTTCTAGGTATCAGTAAGTTCTCAAGTATAAGTTTCATGTTACATTTCAATTACTTTCCATGTTCACTCCTTTAACTTTAATAAAAATAAAATTATGGGATATGATTGTGCACAAAATTCATTTTAGATTTATTGACTCATAATATAATGGATAGAAATTTACGATGAATTAGTTCCCATACACCTACCACCTAAAACGTTACCCATTTTCTTATGGTATAATGGTTTGACTCAGTAAATTACTCATCCCAACACATGATGGCCCATACCCCTCAAGAATTGATATAAGAAATCACTCAATTGAAGCCAATTTAATACAAGTACATGAAACTAGCACAACATCAATCAACAATCACAGACATATGAAGCAATGGAATACAGTAAAATGAACCTTTATGGATTGGAAATATGCATGACATGTAAATTCATGGTGCCTATAATGATTCATGAATCAATAGTCCTTTCCCTCATAGCATCGAGTTATTGATGAACTAAATTTTCAAATGTGTAATAATCAACAAATCCATACAACATGTGCCTCACCCAATAGTGTAAGGAAAAACAGAACAACAATTGCATTATGGGTAACTTGGATTTGACCCCGAACATGGGTTCATGACATGCAGGAACTGAGTATAACCAAGTCCCAAGTATTCATATCCTTTAATATATTGTCCCCAAATTGTAAAGAAAGAAAAAAATCCAGGCATGATATCACATTGTAGCATATTGGAACCATATTCCCCCAAATGGGTGCCCTGAGCCTGGTGGGCCACATGGCCTCATGTGTATATTTCCGAATGCCATAGGTTTCTGAATAGCAGCAAGGGCCTAAGGTTTTTCCTTGGGAAGTCAATACCATCATTAGAAGAGTGTATAATAGAAGAAGGGAAGAAATGGAATAATAAACAATAGAATCAATATAAATAAACAGTGGAAGAAAAATGATGCAATAGATAAACAATAATAACAATAACTATATCAATTGGAACAGTGATGATGTAATGTCATTTCATTAGAAAACTGGAAGTCTTTGTTACCATAAAAAATGTTTAACATGTTCCACAAGGTAAAATAAAACTAGTCTACTCCAAGAATCTCAAAATACTGCTAAGTCATTTTCCATCAAGTTCCATCCTATCAGCACACAATCAAGCATTGGAAGATGCATGATTCACTTTTTCAATAATTGTAACTATGAAATATACTACAGGTACAAAACAATACCCGGAGAGGGTGTGAGATAAATCTCAGTGGGACACCACTAATTGTTTCTATAACAACCATCCCGTGTAATGGAATATAACACTATGCTAGCATATATATATATAAGTAATGAAAGTAGTAACATATAACAAAAAAATAAATTACTTGTTTCATCCCTTGGAAAGTTTTTGATCTTGTAACTAGTTCATTAATTAATAAATTACCATTTAATGTTAATAGGTCACGTGGGGAATAGCCACCACTGACATCACCTTCTGATAGTATAAGTAGTGATTGTTCTAAGACGTAAGAAGGAAACCTGAAAATTATATCCAGTGATGGAGTTCAGGGGTAATAACCAAGTTAATTTAAATCTCATGGAATGCTAAATCAGTAGTATATGAGTCTAGATAATGGGTAAGAGTGTAATCCAAGGAGTGTAATCTAAGACATTCCACAATATGGAACCTATGATGTCCTAGTTGATCGACCAAGGTTATTCGAGGATAAGAAAAGATAGGTTCATATGGTCTTCCACCACGGAACCTTTTAGTCAATGTTGGATCCAAGGAGTGTATCTGAGGTATCCTGTAATAATAAAGGGACCCTATAGTAGTATACCATGTATCAAAGGAATAAACAATAATTAGATTCAAGGTGACTATAAACCTAAGCAAACCATATCCTAGAATCCAAATGGGGTTCCATAAACCCAATGTATTCTCCACTCAGAATACAAGGTTATCTCATGTCAGTCCATTCCAATTTGATATTATAATCATGTAGCAATTAATTTTTTCATGTCTTCCTTCCATTATTGTGGATAGGTCATGTAGAGTTGATACCATTAATTTATTAATTAAAACTTTGTCTTCCATTACTGTGGATAAGACTAGTAGCATTGCAACCATTTGGTTAACCCTTAGTTAGCCATTAAGGAATATTTAATTTTATTGGTTCACTCTCCCACCTTAGATCAACATGGAATGGGTGAGACAGACAAGTAACCCATAATCAACCTCTTTAAACAAGGACTTGTTATATGATTAGTATACTGTCCATTTCACATTTCAGATTTCATAACTATTTGATGTACTTACCTTAGGTGGGTCAACTGGTGAGCACACATCGAACATGACATTATGTAATCCTCATTAAACAATTAACCATTTTTTATAGGAAGGATCCCATTAAGGAAGGTCAAGCATGGGCACACCTGAATGGTGGCTCAAATGTGTCAATAAACTAAAACCCAATTATAGAATAACCATCCACATGTGGTGGATTGATTTGTAAATGTAACCACTAACAGCTAATCACATATTTGGAAAGAGCGTAACCATTAAATTATAATGACCATAATCATGGAATGTTAATTTAATAAATAGTTTCCAATGAAACCAGTGTGCCCCACATGAACATTATAAAAACAAAGAACATTAGGGATGGGTTATAGACCTCCCAACATAGGTTTATATGATCCTTCTCCTCTGGTATCGACCCTTGATTTTCCACGGATCAGAGTAGATCTATGAGAAGGGTGAAAATGATCACTTGGTGATATCTACAATGAGGGAAAGAGATAAGAATACCGGTTAAAGAGGACTTTAGTACATACCATTTTTCATCCATCATGATGAATGAAATATCGATCAGATGTCGGATGACGAAGATCTATTGATTCAAGGATTAGATCTTCAATAATCATCAAAGAGAGAGAGAGAAATTGGTCAATCTTTCATAATCTCGGATTAGGGAGTAATTAGTTGGAATAATAGACCATTAAGGGTGTTTTGGACATTTCACACAGTGTTTTATCCTATGCACGGTTTGTCCGCATAGTTTTTCAAATCGTGTGCAAACCCCGCGAGAAGGTTCTACCCAAAAAGGCATCCCCCGCACGGTTTGATCAAACTATCTAGGAGCAATGTATGAGTACCAAGAAAAAATGGGTCGCTTGTATGGTTAGGCCGCATAGACATGCACTAACTGTGTGAAGTAGTACTATCCAAAAAAAACACCATCCACAAGGTTTGTAAAACTATGCGGAAATCCCTCACGGTTTACTCTAAATTGGGTGCAGAGTCTGTTTTCTGCAAAAAGTGGGTTTCAGGCTTCGAAATATCCCTGGACACCCTCAGAACCTTTACTAACTCAAAATGAATCCATATTAAGTCGAAAGTAAAAAAATTAGATAGGAAAATGATCCATAACTAAGTGAAAAAGTTGGTTCCTACATGTTCACATTCATGAAGCATGAAAACACACAAATAATATAAACTATTACAATAAAAATACCATAATTAATATAGTAAAAACGAATCAATTGAAATTGAAGTCCAATCACTAGTAATGTAGTGTCCCATCACATAATATTTAGATAGGAAAATATGTGACTCCCCAACCTGAGTTCCATAAATCTTTACAATTCAATACCATTCAATAAATAATTTATAAGAAGAACATACGAGTAATATCCTATTAAATACCATAATTTAATTCCCATAACATAATCATATATTCTATAAATGATATCCATATGAACTGAAGCAGAAATCCTTATAAGAGGAATGTTTGTAAGATGAAGTGAGGGTATAAATGGTGTTCTAGGTAGGCTAAAAATTCAGTATCAATAGTCGTACATCCAATCAATATGATGTGTATTATAATAAATAATGTCTTAAAACAATACTAGATTTATAATAATTATATATTAGTTTATATGTCATATAGTATAGAGTCGAAACATGTAATAGACCAAGGACCCCCAATGTGGAAGTGAAATATAATATTATATTTATGAAATATTTAAATAAATAACATCCTATGAAAATAGTCAATATTATATAATTATACCACTAAAAACACCAATCATTGTATCCTCACCACATTTTTGTTGGGTGATACCCTTTTTGTAGATCAATGATCTTATAGTATGTTTGAGAATTGATATGCCTTTACTGCATGTGAGAATAACCTTAAAGAACAACAAATTATTTTCCTTAACAATTGTGTATATATACAAACGGTGTCTTCAATATCATTAATCATATAAATATGGATACAATCAATGAAAAATGTGATATACCATATTCCATTAACCAAGATTCAATGAACCTAGACCAATTTTCTTAGTAAAAATGCTGGTAAGGATGATTTTTTTAGTCATCACTTCTCTTTGAACACGAAACACGATCCACGATTCAAATCATCACATTACACCTATCATTATTTTTTACACATTTTTCATTTGAGGAACACCTCAAACTCCATGATATTGTGGTCATCTAACCTTTCTTTATTGTATTTTAGATTGAATTTCCCAATGAATTTGGTTACAATCACTCATACATGGTATATATCAATTATCATAATTCCGAAATTTTGGATACATGTAACCCCTACAAGGAGAACATAAACACAAAATATGAATATATGTTATATATTATTTGTACCAACAAGATTATAAATGTCATTGGTCTTGGTCACTACATGTACACTCCTCCTAAAAGGGTTTTTTTGTTATATTATTATATAACCATTCATCTTGATGAATAGAGATTGTTTCACATTCTATACAGCATTAAATAGTATGGTATATCACAGGAAGAATACTCAGTTCTGTGAATTATTGTTCTCATAAGGTAACATAAAAAATCACAAGAAACACACATCATTCATGGGTCTTTATGAGAAAAATTATATACTATTATATGATGATAATAATGACAGATGAGGGGCATATAGGTTACACAACATTCTATCAGAAGCTTGATTATTACACAAGTAAATAGAAACCATGAATTATCAACTAAATATTGCAGGCATTCCAAAGATCCAAAAAATAATAATTTTCATCAAAAAATGGATTACTAAAATTTATAAGAGAATAAAAAACCACAAGGTCCTAAATTTGATTTTTTTCCTACTAAATAATATAGGTATTTACTAGTAGAAATAGATATGTTCAAGAGAGAGGTAGTGATTCTCAAATGATACAGGTTCTAACCATTCAACAAACCATGAAATATTAATAATATCACATATGAATACATTTAGGAAATAAAAACACACACACAAACACACACGCACACACATATATATATATATTTCACACTAAAATATATAGGAATTATCTAATGAGATAAATAAGTGAAAATAACATAGATCATATATCTTGAATTCTCAGGCCCAATGTCTCTAGATTCGTAGTAAATTTAGTATTAAAGGGATAAGATTTCTAAAAAAAATAAGAATTAAACTCACTAGGTTTGAATCACGAGGCATTGGATGATGAATGGGGAGTTTTTTGGATGATTCAAGTTTAATATTGAAATATTGGATTTACTAATTCTTATAAAAAGGTTCATCTTAATATTTTCTAAATAATGCAGTAACTATATAATGCATATATCCACTTATGTGACCACACATGGTTTTAATGAAAAATTGGTAATAACATTATATATTTTTTATTTTTTCTCTTTCAAGAGTAACAATATTTTTTGGGAAATGTCTCATTGTTATACCTAACTGTGTACCACCCACTATACCTCCCAAATTAACAGAGCAATTTCCTATTAAGAATTTCATGGTATTCTCTAACAATATAAAAATGGACCCTTTGATAAGCCTATTAAAGAATCCAAAACCCGTCCTGAATCTACTCAATACTCCACCTATGAAAAAATTATCCCACAAAATCTCAGTGAAGGGATTAAAATAAAGAATTAGGTACCTAAAATTTCTAGTCCATTAAAAAATTGTTAATAATTATACTAAATATTTATCAAATTGAAATTATATAAAATATTTTAATCATAATATATATTATTGAAAAATAAAATATATACAAAATATTTGTGGAATGATTATTTAATGAAAATCTAAAAATTTGGTGTTTTTATAAGAACAATATTTTTTACTTTTTCACCAAAAATAAAAATTTCAGATAAATTAGAAAAATACTATATATTTTTTTCTTATTATCTAAGTTTATAATGTTGTTAATTAATTAAAATTTTAAAAAATTAATCTGAATAAAAATAATTAATAACACAAAATAAAAATAATATTTTATTTTTCCAAAAAAAATATTCTAATAATATTTTTTAAATTCCCATGTTATTTTCATTGTATGGATGCTGATTTTTTATGTATATTAATAATAAGATATACTATATTCACTATAAAATAGTGTTAAATTTATTTTGTTTTTATAAAAATATAGAACATATTGAAATTTATTACTCATCAAAATATCTCAATTTTATCATTTAATAATTTCAATACAAAATGATGAAATTTAATACATTTATCCGACATTTAATAGAATAATTTTTATTAACTAAATCAACATAAGATAATTTCAAAAATATATTTAATATAAATAATAAATAATATAAGGAGATCATGTTAAAAAAATTTAAATTAAAAATTATATATTTATATCTTCCTAAAATGGGTATATAAATAACCTCACGAGACACACACATATATAAATATATTAGATCAAATGTTAAGATAAGAAACAGTTTTAGTCAAAGTGTGTGATTCAAATGGCATGGATCTTGTACAGTTTTTCATGGGAAAGAAATTATTATAAAAATGACTCAATCAAGAAATAAATGATTATTTTTGTCTTGGGATTGGTATAGGGAAAACACTATTGATTCTATACCATATACAATCATGAATAGTGGAGCCTTATATTAAAAAAATAAGATTTCATGATGTAGTTTCCTCTCAATTATACATGGATAACATTATGTGGTGAATTATATTTATTCGCACAAATATAAGGACATTTTTATTAGAGTAATTTTTATTAATTTTTAATTAGTAAAATTTCATTTGATATTTTAGATTTATTTTTTCCCTGAACAAATATATATATTGAAAAATTATTATTTAATGGGAAAATAAATTTAAATACATGGTCTGATGTAGTAGAAAACCCTTAAATTAATGTCATAATCAAAAATAAATAACATAGATGAACGGAAGGTGATTTTAATTATAACTCATATAATATATAAAATCCCGTGTATCTTCTATAAGTATATTAATAATCTATGGAAATTTTAAACGGCCAATTGTTTTTTATAACACATTGTCTATTTATTGTAGTGACTCAGTTATTTATTTATCATATTGGAGGAGATGATATAATTGAATAACTTATTATTCTAGTAGATGTGGGGGATATGGTATGAATGTCCCAAAAATAAATACAAAGAACATTTCATGAACAATTTAAAGGTTTGGTTAAAGATCTAATATAAAACCCATGTATATTATAATATATTTATCTCTAAATAATTTTCATGTATTTAATATCTTCATTGTCAAGAATAATCGTGTTTAAATTGAACCAAAATATATAATATTATTAAAATTGAATAGGTGATTAATAATAGGATTAATCACATTATTATTACATATATATTACTATATTTTTTAATTCATAATATATTTATACTTATTTTTTTACATTATTTTATGTTTCAATATTTTTTATCGTTTAAAAATTGGTCTTTTATCAGTTTGTGTTTGAATGTTATAATTTCTTTATACAAAAATTAGAAATTTAATATGATGAAAAATTTAATAATTTCTTTATTCAAAAAATAAACATTAAATTAGTGTGAAATTTTTTTATTTTTATTTAATGGGTCATTTCTTAGGGAATATTGATTTATAAAAATTTAAAAAATACAATATTTTATATTAATTAAATAAATTAATTTAAATGTCCCATTATATTTTTTATACTGATATATAATTAATTATGGTGTATTTCATTTATAATATTCTAAATTAATCCATTTATATCAGTAATTATCATGATTTTTATTTAAGTTAATATTAATTCATAGGAAATCGTGTTTCAATGAAATGATTTCCATTTTGTTCTATGGTTAAATATTAAAATTAAATTTACACCACTTTTTAAATTTGAATTATGAAAAATGTATTTCAATTATGTAATCAATAAGTTCAAATTTGTTAAATATTCCCCTTTTTTTGTTCCTTATATATAGTTACAATGATAAATATTTATCACAATGATAAGGGTAAAATGGGTAAAATAGTCAAAAAAACAAGACATAAGGACCCAAAAAATACAAAATACATTCCTTTATTCCATTTTCTAAAATATATTTTTTAATTGATATCATATATTCAATTATATGCTATTTTAGTTTCATTTTCTAGTGATATTGAAATTTATTTTATTTGATGTAATGAGAAACATAAAATGTAACTCTATTAACATTTATATCCATAAAATTTAAATATAATTATTAAATAAGATAATATAAAAATAATTTATCCCTCTTAAATTTTTTGAATATTTTAGTGGAAATATTGGAATCTATGTGCTTAATGAGGCAATATTCTGTGGCCCGATTTGGATCATTATTCATATTGTAAAAACAAAATATGTATTACATGATTCACTATTTTTTTTGAAATGATCAAATATAGCTTTAGAATAACCTCCAATGGTAAATACGATACAACCATTAAACCACAATATTAGTTTTATACTAGGCGCATCATAATAATTTTATGCATCAGGATGTTCGATTAATGCAATGTTTAACATCCAAAAATCCACAGTGTAGATTCCTTCATCTAAATAATAATCATTAAATATCTACACATGAAAAATATGAAGGTGAATAAAATTTTTTATCTAATAAATTCAACTAAAAAAGAAAAAACAAGAATACGTACATATTAAATACATTTTAGGTGTAGAGTTTTTGAAAAAATTGAAAATATCATACAATAAAAAATCCCAATATTTAAGATGATAACATAAAACCCTTAACCGATATATTTTTTATTTCACATTATGTCACCATAGTCATCCATTGGAAACCATTCGTGGAATAATTCTTTCAATAAAGATATTGATAACATGTGGAAAATGAATCAGAAGAAGTGTGGGCTCAGATGATCAGTATTTGTAGCATAAGAATTGACAATTGATTTTCATTTGTGAATATATGTAGTGAATAATGGTAGGAAAATATTTAAAATGTGCTTGATTGTATCATATAAATAATTATATCCATCAATAAATATATTGTGAAACATATGAACATGAAATATAGTTAGAATAAATCTGAAAGTCATTAGAATCAATAATCAATATCCATGTGATATTGATACATATAATTAGAAACAATATAAACACTTAGATTGAACATAATTTTTTTTGTATGATGGGACATTATAATTACATAACTTTTGGAAAATGAGTAACCAAAATGGGATACATCCATCTCTAGTGTACACAATTCATTGGAGGTAAATTATTGACCCACCCTTTCATTGTTTATTAGTGAACCTTTAGTCCTTTGTTAACAAGATAAAAATATATCATCATTTTATAACCAATCCAAATTTTACTAGTTAACAATGTGGCCACCCATTATTATAAAAAATATCATTGAATATTATCATCAATAATATCCATGGAGCATTCATTTAAACATTAACTCATTGAGACACCCTTAATTATTTTATGAACATAATAAAATCATGTGAAATAATGTTGTTTCATAACAATATATATAAAACATTATTGACCAATGGATAATAAATAATACCCATACTAATCTATTGAAACATGTTTATCCTATCGGAAATAAATTGGTTCTGTAACAATCCAATGAACAATAATTAACCCATTCTAAAGAAAATAGTTCCATACCAATATCCTAGAAATAATCATACTACACTCAGGGAATGAATGAGGATGGCATCATTAGAAAATATCCACATTGGATAACACTAATGTTTGTAAAATTTTATTTATGGAAATACCATTCAATGATCATTAAAATAATTTTTCTTTATAACATAATATTAAATTTTAAAATCACTTTAATATTTAAAAAAATTAATTTTACTTAAAAAAATCTTCTATGAATATCAATGAACCTCATGGATGTTAATTTAAATGAGAATGGGAAGATCCATTCTTGTCATAGATGATAATATTTAATAATCATCTCAAAACATATTTTAAAATTACATCAAATGTGACCCACTTCAAAAATGATCATAAATTTATTTCAAAAAAATTAAAAATAAATTAAAATATCATGAATAATTTATTTCAGAAATAATTTATTTTTAAATAAATTTTTTTAATGTTGTTTTTGTAAATAGAGTTACTAAATATAAATATACTCAATATAAAATAATATTTAATATCTGTATAACATAAAAATGAATTTCATGATTTTTTCATTAATAAAAAAGAATGTAAATAGAAATTATATTTTTGAACCACATTCATAACCAAAGGTTAGTTAAATATATTTGATACAATAAAATACTATCTAATTATTTCTTTATAAATGAAAATTAGAAAAAAAAAACATGAATGAAACGAGATAGTAACATAATTCCTTTCCCGCATTGTCGAATCTTAAATAATAAGACTAATGAGATAAAAAAAATTATTCATTATATATCACGAACATAATGTGTTTCGTAATGTTACATATAAAAGGGTAATATATAAACCTCACAATTTAATATAGGTTCATATTATAAACATATGTCTCAAAGAAAGAGAATTTGTAATGAATCACACTTATAAATCATACAATTTAATTATATAATAAATAAATGAATAAATTTGGTGGATCAAATTTAGATACAAAAGAAAAAGTTTAAATAATAAAAAATATAATCATAATATACTACATTACAATTTATATAAAATCAATGACACGAATATGTAATAAATTCTAATGAATAGAAATTTAGGGATGAAATTCTTTACCACTTGATAAATTTTATGTCAAATCCCCTAGAATGAATTATTTTTTTAATAATAATAATATACCATGATATATGAAGGATTAATTATATTAGATGTATTGGCACTAGTATATAGACCACACACACACACAATTTGGGGTAAAAATGGAGTACGTGTCAAAGAAATAAAAGTGAGATGATATAAACCCTTACCTGGAGACTATAAATTTTAAAACTTCCATTTGAATCATGTATATTAGGATTATATTATCTATTTTCTTTCATAATAACCATTTCTAGGATTAGTGGAATACATTTTAAAATTTTACATTATTTATTTATAATAAAATATTTTAACACAAAACATGTTATGTCCACAACATGTGTTTTGAGAAAGGTCATTTCATTATTTAAAAACAGATTCATTGTGTTGAACATAGAAAAAATGTCATTATATAAACACATAAATAATAATAACTAAGAAATAATTATTATTATTTTATAAAACATTTTATTTTAAAACCATTCATGAGAAATTTTTATGATAAATGATCCATGTGACGGTCATATAAATAGTATATCAAACGTGCATGGGAGTAACATTTTTATTTATCATTGATCATTATGAAAAGAAGGTATTTTATATTAAATACTCCATAGTTATAATAATATAATAAATAATATATTATTTATTTAAATATTAATATATATATATATATATCATTCATGTGTTTTGGTGTTGAAAATAGAGTCACATCACCTCGTGAAAGCGGTTGTCCAAAAGTACACAAACAAGATAATCATTTTTCATGGAGTGAAATGTTAATAAGGGAAATTATATTTAATTATAAAAATTATAAATAAATAATTAATATCAATATTGTAATTTTTTTTAAATATATTAATTAAACATATCGTTAGTAGATTCCATGAATTGTTTTTGAGAAAAATGATTACTACACTACACGATCTAGTGGTCCATAGTACAAATCATTGATGTTATTTTATTCCCTATGCAATGGAAACTGAAAACATTCTATATAATATAAATAATCTAAATATATAATTATATTTTTATAACATTTATACAAATTATATCCAACATCAATGCCACCCATTAGGGGTGTGGTTGGAAATTTGGTAAAATGTGTTCCTTAGTATGTAGTTCTCTATAAACAATAGTGATATTATTGTTTCCCATTTGAGAGAATATCAGATGGATATGGTTCAATAAATGAACATGAAAAACCAATAATTCATTTTAATATATTGAGGTTATTATATTACCATTTTTTAGTAATAGTAAAAAAAGGTTGTGTAAGGATTTAATATAAAACATTTCAGTAAAGAACATCACATATTCATTGAGTTACTTATTTTGGTTGAAACAAAAAGGATTATATGGATAGATTTATGAAAAAAAATATAATTAAGGAGAAATTATTAAATCATTGATGTGATTTTAGTATAAGGTGGTGAGATAATTGATTTAAGCAGTTCTAAACATATGATATTTAGGGAACCATCCCATGTCCACAAATCTGGGCACCCAAACTGACATTTCACATGGCATAAGTAAAAAAAGATAATCTAAAATAGTCTTAATATAATAAAAACAAGAATATTACAAGATTTCTTATAATGGGAATAAGATATACCAGTGAAGACATATAACCCAATCAAAATTATGCTAAAACCACATGTATTTTGAGTCATGAGAAGCTAACATATTACATTATGTTATTCAATTTACCAAAAATTTGTAATAAAATATCAAAAAATTACTAAAGGAACATGTCAGTTGTGATGTATATTTCTATAGTATACCACCATAGTTTCGATACAAATCTAATATCAATAATTCAGCAATTCTTTTTTTTAAATTAATCAGTTTTATAAAGAATCTTTAGAAAAAATATCTATTAGTAAAAAAACTTCTTTTTTCATACATTTTATCACAAGAAAATTCATTTGGTATTATCTAACTAGAAATATGAAAATTAGAAGTGTTAAAAATAATAAATTATGACCATGTATAAATTGGTAAATACGTATATATAGAACCATGAAACAACCTATCATGCGAAGTTAAGTGATAAAACAAAATAAAAAACATATGTGAAACGAACCATAATAAAAAAACTCTGGTGATAAATAATCATAATTGATAATTGAATATTCACATTATATTGGGCTATAGAATGTGGTACAATGCATACATGACATTCAAAAAATTAAAAATTCATACGGTAGATCCAAAATATATAGATTTCTACTATTTGATATCACATAAAGATTCCTCCAAGTGATGGGACACACACTAAGGTTACCCATGTCTCTATCCAAATGAACCCTGGTTTCCCAATGTAAAATAGTCTAATACATTTTCAAATAAAATTTACAAAATTCATAAAACAATGTAAAATACAAGAGAATATTTAATTTTGTTTAATAACCTATTCCAAAATCATGAAAATATAGTATCAAATAATACCCCCATTTTATAATATTTTCCTTTCTGTGAAACTATTTGAAACAATTAATCACATGAAATCAATGATTTTCATGGATTAAAATATAAATAATGATATGAAGTTAATATAATTAATCCATAATACAGAATCACCAACCTCAACACATTATAAATGAAGATGAAATCAATAATCCAGATCGGAACCCAAGAGAATGTCCATAGGAAGACATGTCATGCTAATAAACTACAAATTATTGGTATAAAAATATATCCAATCACAAATATAAAACCAAAAACAATGAATAACATGAATTATTACATATCTATAGATAGGAAATCCAACCACACTAGGGATCAATCTCAAAATGAAGTACTCTGAGTGGAAGGGAATCACCCGAAATCACATAAAAAGAGCCTTTATATCAAGATAAATGAATACTTTAAGAAAATACATAATATTTACTTCTTATATTTCTACTTAAAACCAACCCTTTGAAATTAAAATCATTTGTAAACCCATAACATTTAGTGTAATCCTTTTTTCACACATACAATGAAAAATACTTCACCTTTTTATTAAAAAATCAATTTGATTTAGTATAAAATATGAAACCTTTAAAAGGACTATAAAATAATCAAAATGTGTATCAGTTCATCGGTTCTATATAGTTTTTATTACATGACATTTATTCTCATTACACGCCGGTTAATTTTTCAATAAATAGATGACATTATTAGTTTGTGATAAAAATACAGCAAATACATAAATTATCCATTATTGGTATCCTTCCAATTTTATATTATCATTACTCAAAGATACAGGATGGATGGGTAATTGGGAGTTATAATATCATGATGAAAATCTATTTTCATCCAAATAAATACCTCAAGTTTCTAGATCCTCAAAAGGATAATTCCAATGATACCTCATTAAGAAATCCCTTTCCCATGTATCATGGATATCATGTTCCCTATGACAACGTACTCGGACCATGGGATAATTTTTCCACGCATTAACATATCCGAGAGATCTGGAATATATAATGGTTTCTCAATAAAATTTATATTGGGATTTTGAAAAACATACTCACTTATAATAACATGTAAAGGATCTAGAAAACAACTCATGAACATTGAAACAAGAATCCTTTTGCAGATATATATCACAGTATAGATCCGATAATTTTATTTGGCCACCCTTCTTATTTGTCAAACGATCCCAATTGTTCTCACAATCTGCAGTGCCAACAAAACCATATTACCCAACCAATTACATTCCTAAAATTGTGAATCTTTGATAATGAATTCATAAAAAAAACAAAAACATTAGTGGATGAAACTAATGATCTACATAAGATTTTATTTGAATCTTTTCTATGACTAAATGACTCTCAATCAACTACAACATCTTCCTCATCACTTTAAAAACACTCTTCCCAACCAAGGACCACTCTCCCCGCCCTTCCTTTCATAAGGGTTATCTACATGGAAAACCATAGAGATAATAAATGGGATAAATATTTATCAAATCCTGATAACTATTTTTATAGGAAAAATCAAACAAAGAAAAATGATTTTCCCATGATCTCATGAAAAATAACACAATAATAAATTATGTCATCTAGAACATAGACAGAACACTCTGTTTTTTTCATCTTTCTATGGATGATATGTTGTACTAAAATTAATCTAGGATCCCAAAACCTATTGAAAAACTTTCAAAATCCTGGATTAAAAAATTATATCCCTATGAAAATAATATGTATAGAAAACCCATGATGTCTCACAATCTCTTATATATACAATTTCACAAGCATTTAATTTTTCTTCACCCCCTAGAGAGGTAGAAAATGAACATATTTCAGGAACAGATAAATGATAACTCAAATCTCATAATTCCAACTATGAGTCCACAAAAAACAACAAAATATATAGATATATCATCCTACATTATTTCCGGAACGAGTAAGGGATTCAATAACATTATTGGTCTCTAGGGGTCCACCCTAATTCTCTAACGAGTATAGCACTAAAAATAAAAATCCACTACCGACATCCTCATACAATGACACCAATAACTATACCCCAAGTCATGAAGTATCCTGATATTCTATGTTTTATTGACTAACAATAATTTTTTCCAATATCCATGAACTCCTCTATCTACAAAATAGAACATCCAAATTACGAAGGAATCACAAATATCCACTGGGAGACCGAGACCACTACCCCAGGTCTTCCTATCATAAATGATTATACTACTGTGTAGGCCCTAGGTGTCAGACTCAATCTAAACACAAACTCACTCATCAAAAGAAAATTCATGTTTCATTCAATACATGAACAACTATAGAAAATAATCTTCTACATTAATTCACATATAGGAAAACAAAATCATCATAGACCACTCTTCAACTAATCCCCTAATAATATGTGTCATAAATTTTATTCTTAATGTTTTGGAAACATGAATCTTCTTACCAAGGTGATATAATATATATATATATATATATATAAATTCTAAATATAGTCTACTTATATTATCTATTTTAATCATAGATCCCTCTGGGTAAAAATCTATTTCATGCTCTTACGGTTCGTATAAATAAAAAACGGATCTCTAATATTATATTGATTCCATATTTCCAGTTCATGAATAATTACTTCGAAATGATGTTCATGGGTTGGGTAATTTTTATCAAGAGGGAATAAACAAAAGATCCATATTCCATAACATTTTTGCCCTAAATCAATATAGTGAAAAAATTTGTAATAGAAGATAAAAAAACATCATAACCCAAACTCAGTTTCAGAATAAGAAAAAATTGAAGATAATGTCACCCTAAACATTATATCATCAATATAACTTAGAAACATTTCATTACACACATGATTAAACTCCTATAGGACAAATATATCATCCTATAAGGGGGTATGGATATGTCTTAAAAAACCCTTCTATTGTAACCATCCAATACCAAGAAGAATCGGATCTCAAACAAATTTTTATATTGATCCTAGAACGTAACTGCATGTATATTTTTATTATCTTCAAAGAAGAAAGTATAATAAATCACATTCCAAAAAATAATAATTTCCTAGATCCAAAATTAACGCCTGTAAAGAATACTATATACGCAATGTTCATGGATTGGTTTAATAATGATATTCCAATGGTCCATATAACCCCCTCTCACATGGATTAAAACAAATTAACATCCCAAGAACAAAACAAAAAAAAGATTCCAATAACGGAAGATTGATCTTGTTCATGAAGTCCATAAATTGAAAATAAGGATTATTGATTCCATATGGCATATATCGAAACTTTATATTCCAATATATTTTGATAAATTCTCTATAGGGTATATCCTCTTCTTGTACTATCAATTATTGATACTTGGACAACATGATAATATATCTAAACAAAAATTCCCCTATTATACAATAAAATAGATCACCAATAATTAGAAAATAACAATTGTTTATAAAAATAACCATATTCAACTTTTTATAATCAATAAAATTGTCTAAGTCTTATGTCATTCTTTTTAGAAAAGAAGGAAAGAGAACCCACACTAACTTGCTAGAAAAAATAAATCCTTTATCCTCAAGGTCCCCAAGATGAACTGTATTTTCCACCAACTCAGTAGGATATATAAGGTAAAAGGGTATAAAAATGGACATTATATAAGGGAGTAGGCCAATAGTAAACATGACCTCCCTTTGTGGGGGAAAACCAGAAAAATAATCCAGAAAGATAACAATGTACTAATAGAAAAGAACAAAAATTCAACCACCTAATACATTTTCAACATCATCAAGAATCATATATTCCAGCAATCATAATTATTACCCATTAATAAGTAATAAAATTCCCTTACATTATTAACATAGATCCAGACTCACCCCGAAAAACATGGGCAACACGATTTGTAGAGAATAATTAAAATCGATGAAAAAACAATCTATCTAGGAATTGACAATGATTCTACAATCCATGTAGATAATCATGTCCATGATTTCATGATAAAGCACTATGATGTCTCAATCAAATTCAAATTCACCTATCATCACCTAAAACATAAAAATTTTGAAAACATGTTAAGAAATCAATCCCAAAGGCATGGAAATATAAAACAAGAATTTCATTTCATATAAACACAAGACCCAATCATCAACTAACTTGTCATTCATTATCGTGAGATGAACAAGATCACAGTAATGTACATGTATCATCTTCCTTTTTTTGAAAACTTTTTTGATCAATTATGTGGATTATAATAATTCTGTAATGTGGATCTTCTGTATTGATATTAGTATGTAAGGTTGATAAACAAATATATCCAAAATAATGGTTTTTGTACATGGAACGACCACTAAGTGTTCAAATTGATTCCATATAGACTCACTAATTCTCTAGAAATATGCACTGATATGATGAATATAGTATTCTAGATTACCATGAAATATTTGGGGAAATAATTATTGAAGATATCATAATATACATTAAAATAATGGAGGAGGATGACGAACATTTGGACACTATGATAAAGATCTTATGAAAGGAGAAGATTTCATCCATGTATAGAAATATTGAGTTCTAGATGAAGAAATTCTCATTCTGGTATAATATCATCTCGAGTAATGGTATATCTATGGTACCTTCAATGTAAAATTAAATTGAAGTATATATGTCGTCATCATCTGTGATAGATATCCATAGCTTTCATGGGTTATTATGGTATTATCGAGTATTTTTAAAAGTTATCTTGATTTTAAACCCCCCTTAATAATCTAACTATAAGGGGAGTCATGATTTTATAGAATATTTAATTTGAAAAAACAATCAAGTAGTTAAAAAACATGTCTTATTACTTCCCCTTTCTCACAGTACCCATGTGTGGATAGTTTTTTGTAGTAATAAATGATGCCGCAAAGAAAGGATTCAGATGTATAAATTAAGTATGATTGATTCAATTCCTATGCATATAAAAGTTGAAAATTAATGGTAAATTATATTCCACACATGATTTGGAGTTGGTATGTGTGATATTTGTGATGAAAATCTTGTCAAATTGTCACTTTGGGGTGACGCGTGATAAATATACTAATCACTTGAACCTCATATATAAATTCAAGTAGAAAAAGGATAATATGACCCATTGATGATGGTTAAACATGATCAAGGACTATGCCTTCTTAATTAACTACTGCTCTGATAATCATATTAATGTGGCAGATGATCTATGTACATATGATCCACTAATTTTTTCATTTATGAGAATTGAGAAGGATATAAAATTATTAGATTTAATGATGATGGAAATGAGAATCAGAGATATAGAAACATAATAAATCATTTCAAAAATTATTTTACAACTATATATTCTTGAATGGTTAAAGGATACTCAGAAAGATGATGTGTGGAATTCAGAAGTAAGCGGAATCTGTAAGAAAATGCAAAATTTTGGTGTTAAATGTTAATGAACATGGAATTATGATATTTTGGTAAATACTATGTTTTCCATTAAATACTATTTTAAATAAAGATCATTTGGATGATTCACATAGTTCAACATTCTCTATTCACCATTAAACCACAAAGATGTATCAAGATCTATGAGAGCACTATTGGTGGGACAACATGAAGAAGGATATCATTGAATATAATTCAAATTTCTGGGTATGTTCTCATGTGAAGGAAGAAATGTAGAAATATAGGGGATAATTCAACTGTTACCCATAGAAACATGGAAATTGGGAAACATTACCCTCGACATTGTCACCATGAATTGAAAGAAATCCAAATAAAGTAATGTTATTTGGGTTATTGTGGATCATCCTATAAATAATACACATGCAATTCAAATTTGATAGAAGTTTACACTAAATCAACAGGCACAGAAATAAATCAATGAAATGGTATTGATTCAGGTTGTACAACTATTTATTGTATCAAATAGAGATCCTAGATTCACCTATATTTCTTGAAAAATTCTCCATCATGTTCTTAACTCTAAGCAGAACTTCAATACTGCTTATCACCATCAAACTGATAGTCAATCTGAGAAGACTATCCAAACACATGAGGACATGGTGAGAGAATGAACAATTATCTAGAAATGTGGATGGGACCAACATCTTTATATTGTCAATTTCTCTTACAAAAAATGTTTGCAAAAAAGTATCCAAATTTCCCTCTATGAATCCATTTCACAGATGAGGTCAAAAAAAACATGTTGGGATGATGTTAGAGAATGAAACCTACCAGTTCTTGGAATTGTTGTGGAAATGGTGGGGAAGGTTAAAACAATTCAACAACATATCAAAGCTTCTCAGAGTCGATGAATTATCTAGGCTGAATTTTTTTGATGAGAATAAGAGTTTGATGTTGGATACATTGTATAATATTGTAAATCTCCCTAGAATAAAGTGATGATATTTGGAATGAACATAAATCATTTTCCATGTTACTTAGTTACTTTTTATATTATTGATTGCATCAGAGAGGTGGCCTCTCTATTATAACCCCCACCGAACATATATTAAGTTCATGATGTATTATATATATCCCTCTTGAAGAATTATTCACTGAGACATCACATGTACTCTTTTTAGAGGTTCTACAATTGGACAATGAAATTTCATATGAGGATCAGCTAGTGAATATCATAGACTATAAAGAAAATGTTCTATGAAATAATAAAATTCCCCTAGTCAAAGTGTTGTGAAGAAACCACACATTTGAAGAACCAATATGGGAATTGGAGGATGTGATCAAGTAGAGCTAACAACATCTATTTTAGTGTGGGAAAAAAATTATGAGGGTGAAGCATGTTAAGGGGAAAATATTGTTATATCCCAAACAATTATAAATAAAATTCCCCATACATTTTTATTAAATATCTTATTATATAATATGGTTATAATATATACATTCATTTATTTTTTTGTTATATAAAATTGGATTTAAAATAATTATATGCATCATTACAATTGATAATATATTTGTTGAACTATTATAAAATTTTTGTTATAAATATAGGGTTTCAAAAAATCCAATTGACATTGAAAAATGAAGTTATGGTTTTAACCCATGTGATCAGACCCTTTAAATCCCTATTATCAGATATTTTGAGGGAGTTATCATTTTTAGGGTATTACCTTGATCAATCCCATGCTATGATACAACAATTTAATCATGATCAAACCAGTCTATCAGATAATTTCAAGATCATCAAGATCATGACCCAATTTTTTTTTTCTGAACTCCCCCATTAATGTTCCACCATCGTTCACCTTACACATAGGGAAATTTCTAGCGGATTAAAGGGGTATATAACAATAACCAATAAATATGTGTATTGATATTATTATTTACATAATAATGAAAATATTTCTATCTTTATATTGTTACATTACAAATTATTTTTTTATTCAACAAAACATTAATAATATATTTGGTTAATATTCATACAAAATTAAGAAACATATTTTGATGAATTAATGGATCTTTTAAATAAATCAAAATTTAATAAAATATTAAAATTATATAACTTTTGTTATATATAAATTTTCAAATTAATTTTATGAAGTCCATTAAAGTCTTCCTTATAGTTTAGTAAATGTTATTGTCAGAAATGTGTCACATTAAATAAATATCAATTTTTTATTATAAAAATTAAAATTAAAATATTAATATATTTACATATGTAAAATTATTAGTATTATTGGAATCATTATTTAAAAATTATCCAATAGTAAATATATCATAATTTTTTGAGACACATGAATTTTCAGGTAAAAATAAAATACGTAATAAATATACATTTTGTTTTATGACATCAAAAATGACCCAAAAGTTATGTAATAATAAATATATATGGTATAAATTATGAAATATATGTTTTCCCTCTAGGATATATTTATTTTATTTTTATTTTATTTATCTTTGTAAAACCATTATAAATCCTCCAAGACATATAATATATTTTATGAATTTATAATCATTTCCTTAAGATTGTGACTTTCCATAACATAACCTATGGTAATATTTTAATTATATTTTCACATATACTTCTAAAATAATAATAAAAACCCTCCCATTTTTCTGAAACTATAAACATATATTATTACATGGTTTGTGGTTTTGGAAATGTTTGTTTGTAGAATAAATAACAAAAATAATAAAGACATCCTGATAATTTACTATTTATACATACCCAAGATCCCATTTATATACACTAAAATTCATTTAATAATGTCCAAAATATTTCTTCTACTACCTATAGTCCTCTCAAGGAACTAATAAT
Organism: Viscum album; assembly: GCA_963277665.1. NCBI lineage: Eukaryota > Viridiplantae > Streptophyta > Magnoliopsida > Santalales > Viscaceae > Viscum > Viscum album. The sequence continues at coordinate 454,996,962 of OY728137.1, forward strand.
CATTCCAAAATACCTATTGAACCCTTTGGAACCACACATTCAAGTAAGGGATCATCCACTCTCCCATTTTATCAAACACACCTCCTATGTTATGGATATTAATATTCCATTTCTTATGATGGAATATGATATTAAATATTAAACATACATTACATTTGATGTATAAATTATTATATATATCTTACAATATCAATATTTCTACACTGATCCTTTATGTAGACTCATTACCAAGATGAAATTTGGTAAGCATTATTTCAACTATGAATGTTTTTTCATTACCTTAAGTCTTATATTTAAAAAATCTATAATTTTGGTATATTATTTTACATTTCCATTTTTTCCATTTGATGTAATAATAATGCGAGTATCCACTACCTATGATCAACCATTTTTATTAATTATTATTTTACACTATTACACTGTCGAAATTTCACTGAGATTTTACCATGCCAAAACATTTTTGTTATGCACAGGTAATTATTTATTGAGTACTTAAATGTGTTTATTCCACATTTACTGATCGTGGAATAAATTATAATGATTAGTGAATCAATTTTTTATGATCTATGTGGCACACATAAGCATGAGAATATAATGATTATTATGTGTGTGCCCAAATTTTACTCATATGCAATATGTAATGTATAATATCATTATATGTCATGTTGGGATATGGGTGTACCTGATATCTTTTTGGGCATTTTTCCACCATGATGTCTTGGAAGTTTATCAATGAACTATATTCATGAATTAGTGTTTTATTTTGTTTCTACATCCCATGTTATGATTCTCCTGATACATCACACCTTATTATTCATGTTCCTTTTGTTACGCATTGATATGCTTATTATCTAACATGTATCACTTATCCCAAGGTTTTTCCTATATAGTCCTTATAGAACAGTGCATTACTATAATTTTCCCAAGAATATCCCTGGCAGTTTTAGGTTTGAAAAATTAATTTAAACATGTTAAAGAAGTTTTCAAAAAAATCATGTTGTATAAGTTTCTGTTATTGTTGTAGTATCCCACATTCAGGATTTTATATTTTTATATAATTACAAATGAAAATAGATTTATTGATATTTTGGGTTTGATTAATATTAATATTATGTAATAAATGATGTATTATTGTGTAATAATGTGAAGGGTTATTTTAAGATAAGTAACACATGGAATGTGAAGCCATAAAAGAGAATGTGACCTCTCCCTATTTTCTTGGAATGTACCTCAAAGATTACCTAGAAAAAAGCTAGAGTAAACACGTACAAAAACTCCTTGGAATCCCACATGGGAATTTCTTTTCCCATTATAGGAGAATCCAACATTCCGTGTAACATTACATGGAAATAGAATATGGTCCTTTTATATTGAAAGGTCCCTAGATATAGGGGACACTATGTTTACCCCTACTACATATTGTGTACTACTTAAAACATTGATTAGAGTACTTTTTTCTATATAATTGAAATGTTTCATTATCATGCATTCCTCCTATCCGTTATTTTAGGTATTGTATGGAATCACCTCCTAAAAATAGGACAGTGATCCCTTTATCAAGACTTATGAATTGAGTTTTTATAATCATTCTATGAGGCCTAGAGTATGTTATGTTATTTTTCTTCACTGCCTAGGTGGATTACTTGTTGTCTCATTAGGATACCTATGTGGGAAGAAATCATCTACATATCTAGTTAATCAAGATTGATTTTTTGGAATACCACGGGCCCCTGGGTGTCATCCTCATCTGGGAATCATATCTCTTAATAATTTCATCATGTACTTCCTATAATGAGATTTTAGGACCATTATCTTTCAGATGGAAATCATTAATTCATCTGAAAACAAGAGTGTCTTATACTTGCTGTTTACATTTTATAAAAATCATGATGGAATCCTATATTGTTATTATATGTGTGAATTACCATTATATTATGTGTATTTGATGAATGAATATGGATATTCCTGTAATATGTGAGGTATATATATACTAGTGTGGGACCAAAGGTATTATTTATTCTTTATGGTTTAAGGGTGACCTAATATTGATTGTTACACTCATACCTACATATGGATTTCAATCCCATGTCATTTCTTATACATATAATTTTCATATTGAATGAGTCCTTGATGAAATAGGACCTCACAGTGCTTAGTGAGATTTGACATACCAAGGTGTCTTCATGCATTATCTTTATAGGAGTCCCCATTTTTTACTTTCATGTTGGACTTATTTTTATAAACATTATGGTGGGATTGTATTTGGAACTATTTATATTACTTTAGTTTCTTCCATACTCTGGTTGTGTGATTTAGATGTATGCATTCTTGGTTGTTTAGTAGTTTTTCCATTTAAACATTTTATGTGATTGGAGGTGTGTGCGTGTATGTGTGAACATGTTTATAGGACAAGGCTTCCCATGTTATTGATATGCTTACTATAGAATAGTATCCATCATCTTTCCTATTGGTGGTGATCTTGTGGATTCACGACGTGAGCCCCATTAGGATGGGTCAAGATAGAGTGGTAAAAGAGGATGATCAGCCATGGGTCAAGATTCTGTGAAATTAGGTTTAGGAATAAATTTTATGTGTTTTTAGTTTGGATTTCAAGACAATGACTCCAGTTTTGGGGTAGATGATGATGTGTCCTTACACTAAGATGCTAATCACCTGCCTTTAGACTCAATACATGAGACCATTGGTTATAGGGAAACCAAGTGGTAATGTATATTATCATAATGGGTTGTGGCTCCATGTTCTTCTTTAGTCACCTCTCTCGATATACTCCTTGACTGTGTTATATATTTATAATTTTTTAATTCCATAGGGACAAATTCTGATTAGGATTCAACATTAGGATCACAAGAATGATCCCATTACTGATGAGGAATCAATGAGTGGACCAATTCTAGAGGTGTTCGCCCTGGGTTGTTAAACTACTATAAAACTACATATTGATAGCACATGGTACCCACAATACTAGTGTAAGGGGAGTACATGATGAGCACACATCATGAGTTTAAGGGACATAGATATCTCGGTATCCCAGTTCACCTTGATCCATGGGATGTTTAGTGGTTAATTTTTGTGACAACCAAATTTTCTTATCAAGTTAGGACACAAGGAGATTCGATAATGGTCTTAGAGTTCAACATTTTTCATGGATCAGGAATATAATAGTGAGATTAGTGACTTAGTATTATGATGTGGTGAATATATCTTGTTCAGAGTCTCAAAGTCTCTTCAGATCGGGGTTATCTCCAACTATGATGAGGGTTATTCTTATCGAGGATCTTCTGAATCTCTAGCATGGCAGCACGAAAGTAGATTAATATTCATCGAGGTTTAGGAATATATCCTGGAACATGATAGTTATGTTCTATAAATAGTTTTTTATGGCTATAAAATTCATGAAAGGTTACATAGATACATAAAAGCCAATGTTATCCCACTAATAATTGGTACATATGCTGGGGTGATTGACCGAGCTCTATTAGAGAAGATTTTATTGGCTATGAAGATACACTTTATGCTTTCAAAAAGTGGGAAAACTAAATTAGAGACCTTAGAATTAGGGATCTGATAACATGCTCATGGACTTGGTCATGAGAGATAACTCATTATGATTTCCCATGATAGAGGATCTACAGTTTGTAGATTTCACTGTTGGTCTAGTTCTCTTAGAGGGAGGTGGTTCTACTCATGTCATGGAAGTGGAGATCATGTCTGATATTGCACTACCCTATGTACGACTGATATAGAAATTGTGAATAGACCACTGGGTCTTTATAATCGGATGTAGGAGACATATATGTATATAAGAATTCATGGAAGGGGATCTAAGAGAGTGGCGGGAGGTGGTATACAGTTTCAGTTGTTACCAAAACCATGCCTATGTTGTCCACACCAGTCTAAGGGGGTGAAGTATATGGTTGGGGCAGCTATAGGAAGTCGATGAATATGAGCCATAGGATCTGGGAATTATTTGAGGTTAAATATTTCTCTTTTCTACCATATATGTAGTATTTACAGACATAGATGAAAGTCATTCCTTTCTTTACACATATCTTATTCATTACATAGGGATTCTAGTTGATCCATTAGATCTACCCTTATTCTTGGAGACATCTACTATAGATGGATTAGTTATCTCACAATTGTTATGAATGTATGAACTAAATCATGGAGATGAGTGTTTTAGTTTGAATATCTTAGTAGTAGTGAGGATAAATTATTTTTCCATCTTATGTATCGACTTGTTATCCATAATTCATTTCTAGATTTACTATTTCTAGTGAAGGATCTGGTGTCTGTATATCTATGGGATGAGGTTTTCATTTATTAATTAAATAGAATCCTGGGAAATTCATGATAGACACATGAATTGTTAGGGGAAGCCGGTTACTGACCATTTTGCTAGAATGACTCTGGGTCTAGTGGATGTTATGAGTTCTTATTTTCTAATAGTGGGGAAGGTGTAATAATATTTATTCCATAAGGATGATCTTGGATTACCTCCCCACTAAGAGAAGGAAATAGGAATTGATCTACACCATGGGACAATAGGAATATCTATTCCAACATATCGGATGGATCTTGTAAAGAATTGTGAGATACGGGTGTAGTTGGAGGGCCAGAAGTGGATTCACATTGTTAGACCTAGTGTTTCACCCTAGGATGCCACTATATTGTTCACATATAGAATGATGGGATTTTGAGGTCTTGTGGGGACTAATAATGATTGACCCAGTTGACCATAATGAATAATATTCCACTACATAGGATTTATGAACACATTGATAAATGGATTGGTTTGTGATGTTTCTCTATGTTTGAACACAATTTAGTTTATCAGTAGTTGGGAGTATGGGATCTGGATATACTGAAGACAACATTAAGATGATCATATTGACACTATGACTGAATGGTGATTCTATTTGTCATGAAAACAATACCCACAACGTTCAAGGGACTCATGAACGAAGTCTTTTGGACATTATTATACTCTCATATGGTTGTATTAATCAATGATATCATGTGTACTTTGAGTTTGAATAGGATCATGTGTGGAACATGATGTTGGTTCTTGACATACTCTTCAAAAACCAGCTTATGGAAAAATGGTGATGTACCATATCTAGAATACATTGGTACACTTTATAGGACATTTTATCTTAGTATATAGAGTATTAGTGGACTTGTTCATGGTTGTGGAAGTGTTAGTTTGGGTTCCACCCAAGTACATGATGGAGGTGGAGATATTCTATAGTTTAGAAGGCTATTACTATATATTCATTACTAAACAATATAGTATATAACCACCCATTAAGGGTTTGCACCAAAGTGGTATGACTTCATCTAGACAAATGGTTTCTAGTAGTATTTTGAGTAGTTGAGGCAAAAATTGACGATCTCCCCAATCATGATATTTTAGGAGTAAGCTGTCGAGTCTATATTGTTCTGTGATGAATTAATAATTAGGCTTGGTTGTGTAATGATGTATGGGAAAGTGGAGATTGAGTATGATTTATGATAGTTAAGACCATAATAGAATATATATGCCACCCATGATCCTGAGATAGTAGAAGTAGACTTTACACTAATGATGTGTAGACAATACCATATAAGGTTGATGATTACCACATATTCTGGCCATAAAATTCTTATGATTGTATCCCTGTTGAAGGATATTGACATTAAATAGCGGTGATGGATATATTTCCTCAAGGTTTATGAAATTTAATTTCTCTATACACATGGGAAGGGGATCCTAGAGTAGATCATCCCAATAAGAGATCTTGTTCAGAATTTCAGAACAAGTGATTAGATAATCATTCCTCATTATAGTTATAATTTTTGAATATGGATAGAGGAACAAAACTCTAGTACATGGTTTGTAAAGCACATCATTTATAGACATTTAGGTGGTAACATATTTTATATAAAAACTATATGAACAAGTGTACCTAGATATCCATCATAGATTCTCTTAATGAATTTTAAATATGTGGGGAGAATGTCATTAATTTTAGAGGATGCACAATGGTAAGAGTGACATTGTAGAAGGAGGTTTTGGGAGAGTTTAAAAGATATCATTTGTAAGTTAATCCTATAGTGTTGATGATGTACATGTATATATTAGGACAGTTTTAGTGGCTAACATTGAATAATTGATTTGATGATTTTTTTATCGATGTCATAATTTTCAATAAGTGATTTTTGAGCACCTAGTTACTATGGGAATAGCTCAACCAATTTAGGTCCTAGAGTTGAATTAGGATTATATATACACGGATATCAGGATTTTCATGTCACATATGTCGAAAAATTGTGGTTTTATTTCATTTATCATAGATGATATCACCATGATGGTGCACTTCATAGCTATCTGAGATTAGAGTTCAGTAGAGAACTTGAGGAACCTCTATTGATGTTGATAGTATGACTCAATGGAATTTCATTAATTATTATTTCTAATTGTGATTTATCTTCATATCCCATTTATGGATGGTATTTTAGGAGCCTTTTGGAAATTAGTTAATCTTGAAAATAGAGATTCATACCCAAACTGAAGTCTAGACGATGTATACTATTTAGGTTCTAGAGGTAATTCTATGAGATTACATGTTGGACTTTAGTAGTTGTTCGTAGGATCACCAAACACTGGTGGAGATTTCATAAAACAACATCTACCATTCATCCATTGGTATGGAACAATTATAGGTTGTTTACAGGTGCCTCTATAGGTCACCACATTTTGGACAGACCCAGGTGAGAGATCACTTATGGGATAAAATTTTGTGTGAGATTCTTCCGGGATTGTGCAGATCTTCCAGTCATGGATGAATACTACATATAGTTGTTAGATGTATTATCTATGAAGAAAACATAATCCTTTGGAGTTCAATAAGGGATACCATGTTTCTACATGGGTTCACCTCAATGGGTATTATATTGATTGGGATGAGGTGGAAATGTATCATCGAGATTCATAGACCCTTTCCACATAATTTGTAAATTTGGTGAGATATCATACCTCTTAGATCTAACTTTTCCTTTATACCAAGAATATTACATCATTCATGCATCTTAGATGAGGTGGTATGGAAATGACACATCACATGTTATTGACTAGGGAGATCTAGACATCGAAGATGAAGCTAACATTCCTATGTACCCGGTAGAGTTCAAAGATCACCAGGAGAGGATCCATCATGGGTTATCAATTTGTTTAGTGTGTATCTAGTGATACAATTGATATATTGAAGATACAAAATTGGATGGAGGCTCTGATGTGTTATCACTTCCAAAATCCAATATTTATAATTATTTTTTATTTTCATGTCCTAATGCCCTAATGTGGGGAGAATCTAAAGACTCATTATTTTAATGTATTATTTTGGGAGATTATTTGGATTATTTTTTGGAAAATAATCAATGATGGTGTGCGGGTTTAGGTTTTATGGTTTATGGTATAAGGTTTTGGGAATAGGGTTTATATATTATTGTTTATTGTTTAAGTTTTTAGTGGTTTAAGGGTTTCATTGTTTTTATGGTTTTTATTTTTTAAGGTTTGTTATATTTTTTAGGTGTTTATGGTTATTAGAGATTCATGAGAATTGTTACGGTTTTATGGATTATGATTTAAATTTTTGGGTTTGTGATTTAGGATTTGGGTTTTAGTGAATGTGTTTTGGATTTGTTGGATTCTATGGTATGGGGATCCCGGAATAAATGTGTGAAATATATTAAATATAATAAATAGTAAATGATGGTACTTTTCATGAGAAACTATAATAACACGTTAATGGGAGCCAATATTATAAATTTGAGGTAACCATAGAGTTTAGAATGCATGGTTTACTCTTCATGTGAAATAATATATGTTGACCCTTGTTGTTAGTGGAGAGTTCCTCATGAGAGATAAGTGAATAATATAATAAAATAAATTATTATTATTTTTGTTGATGTAGTCACCTAATCCATTTCCTTAAATAAATTCTTCTAGGAAACATGAAGTTTTATCCACATAAACCTATACATTGATGAGATCTATTAGACCTGTTATAGGAGTTCTATTTGGTGTGCGATGAATGATTCAATGATTGATGACCAGTGAAGAAAAAAATTAGAGGATCTCTCAAACGAACTTGGAATTACACAGTTATTCATCATTGATCAACCCAAATTGAGGTAGGATGTTTATTTTATTTATATTCCATTAACCTTTTTTATATTGAGATATCAGGTCAATCATCCAATAGATTGATCCGCAAATCATGAATATTTCAGGATATGATAGAAAAATTATGAATTTGTATAATTTCATTGTGATGAATTTTTATCTCATTGATCATTAATCTAATGAAAACAAAATAGGGTTGAAAAAAACATATATTGATTTTTTTCTTCTTAATTTGCCTTTTCATTTTTTTCATTAATTCTACAGTCATCACATAAATTATTTATTTGGACATCTCTTTGACATGTCCTGATTAATCTATCATTGTGAACCTTTTTATTAGAAAAATGACCTGATATTGAAGATTCGGGATAAACATGATATTATAGTGGTGTTATGTTAGATGCTGTTACATATCAAATTCTTTTTGATACCTAGTTTGACATACTTCATTTTTTCAACAAAGAATAGAGTGTGATGGTTTTTCATGAACGGTTTTGATTGAATGATTTATTTCTAGAGATGGTGAGTCTTAAAAGAGATTTTTCCAATTTTCCCATAGAGATGGTGGTTGAATTAAATGCCTAAGTTACTAGAACATATTCAATGACTATATATGAGAATCTATAATATTATGTGATACATGGAATGTTACTCAGAGACACGTGTTCTGTGGGACACTTTTAATAGAGGATGGGGTTTTTGGAAGGAGATATGTATCTACTAATATGTGAACCTATCAAATGGCATTTGAGCTCTGCCTAGTTGTTTGGGGTGTACTAAATTGGTTACATAAACACGGGATGGATTATAGGGGTTCTGAAACACTCTGAATGGGACCGCCGCACGCCGTTTTGGTGTTTTATGGCGCCGGAAACGCGTTTCCGGCCGCCACGGTCAAACAGAACCTCCGAATGAGGTGCCGTCTGGCCGACCATTTCAAAATTCACGCCACGGATGTTTTCATACGGTTTCGTGGCATTCGGAGGTCGTTCGGGTGGTTTTGACCCCCCAACGCGCCATTTCAGTGCGCGCCGCGCTGCTGAAAAGGACACAATCGGACGTGCCGCGCGCACCGCACGTCTGATGGACGTGCGGCCTCCTCCTGCATCTCAGGAATAATATTTCTATCATTCCCGTGCGGTTTCAGGTCGTTCGGAGCACGTTTGTTCCGAATAGGACCGCCACACGCCGTTTTGGTGTTTTATGGCGCCGGAAACGCGTTTCCGGCCGCCGCGGTCACACGGCACCTCCGATAGAGGTGCCGTCTGGCCGAATATTTCACAATTCATGCCCCGGATGTTGTCGTACGGTTTCGTGGCATTCGGAGGTCGTTCGGGTGGTTTTGACCCCCCAACGCGCCATTTCAGCGCGCGCCGCGCTGCTGAATAGGACACTATCGGACGTGCCGCGCGCACCGCACGTCCGATGGACGTGCGGCCTCCTCCTGCATCTCAGGAATAATATTTCTATCGTTCCCGTGCGGTTTCAGGTCGTTCGGAGCACGTTTTCTCCGAATGGGACCGCCGGACGACGTTTTGGTGTTTTATGGCGCCGGAAACGCGTTTCCGGCCGCCACGGTCAAACGGCACCTCCGAATGAGGTTCCGTCTGGCCGACCATTTCACAATTCACGCCCCGGATGTTGTCGTACGGTTTCGTGGCATTCGGAGGTCGTTCGGGAGGTTTTGACCCCCCAACGTGCCATTTCAGCGCGCGCCGCGCTGCTGAAAAGGACACAATCGGATGTGCCTCATGCACCGCACGTCCGATGGATGTGCGGCCTCCTCCTGCATCTCAGGAATAATATTTCTATTTTTCCCGTGCGGTTTCAGGTCGTTCGGAGCACGTTTGCTCCGAATGGGACCGCCACACGCCGTTTTGGTGTTTTATGGCACCGGAAACGCGTTTCTGGCCGCCGCGGTCACACGGCACCTCCGATTGAGGTGCCGTCTAGACGACCATTTCAAAATTCACGCCCCGGATGCCTTCGTACGGTTTCGTGGCATTCAGAGGTCGTTCGGGTGGTTTTGACCCCCAACGCGCCATTTCAGCGCGCGCCGCGCTGCTAAAAATGACACAATCGGACGTGCCGCGCGCACCGCACGTCCGATGGACGTGCGGCCTCCTCCTTCATCTCAGGAATAATATTTCTATCGTTCCCGTGTGGTTTTAGGTCGTTCGGAGTACGTTTGCTCCGAATTGGACCGCCGCACGCCGTTTTGGTGTTTAATGGCGCCGGAAACGCGTTTCCGGACGCCGCGGTCAAACGGCACCTCCGAATGAGGTGCCGTCTAGCTGACCATTTCACAATTCACGCCCCGGATGTTGTGGTATGGTTTCGTGGAATTCGGAGGTCGTTCGGATGGTTTTGACCCCCCAACGCGCCATTTCAGCGCGCGCCGCACTGCTGAAAAGGACACAATCGGACGTGTCGTGCGCACCGCACGTCCGATTGACGTGCGGCCTCCTCCTGCATCTCAGGAATAATATTTCTATCGGTTCCGTGCAGTTTCAGGTCGTTCGGAGCACGTTTGCTCCGAATGGGACCGTCGCACGCCGTTTTGGTGTTTTATGGCACCGGAAACGCGTTTCTGGCCGCCGCGGTCAAACGGCACCTCCGAATGAGGTGCTGTCTGGCCGACCATTTCACAATTCACGTCCCGGATGTTGTCGTACGGTTTCATGGCATTCGGAGGTTGTTCGGGTGGTTTTAACCCTCCAACGCGCCATTTCAGCGCGCGCCGCGCTGCTGAAAATGGCACAATCGGACGTGTCGCGCGCACCGCACGTCCGATGGACATGCGGCCTCCTCCTGCATCTCAGGAATAATATTTCTATCGTTCCCGTGCGGTTTCAGGTTGTTTGGAGCACGTTTGCTCCGAATGGGACCGTCAGACGCCGTTTTGGTGTTTTATGGCGCCGGAAACGCGTTTCTGGCCACCGCGGTCAAATGGCACCTCCGAATGAGGTGCCGTCTGGCCGACCATTTCACAATTCACGCCACGGATGTTTTCGTACGGTTTCGTGGCATTCAGAGGTCGTTCGGGTGGTTTTGACCCCCCCAACGCGTCATTTCAGCGCGCGCCGCGCTGCTGAAAAGGACACAATCGGACGTGCCGCGAGCACCGCACGTCCGATGGACGTGCGGCCTCCTCCTGCATCTCAGGAATAATATTTATATCGTTACCGTGCGGTTTCAGATCGTTCGGAGCACGTTTTCTCCGAATGGGACCGCCGAACGCCGTTTTGGTGTTTTATGGCGCCGGAAACGCGTTTTCGGCCGCCTCGGTCACAAGGCACCTCCGATTGAGGTGCCGTCTGGCCGACCATTTCACAATTCAAGCCCTGGATGTTGTCGTACGGTTTCGTGGCATTCGTAGGTCGTTTGGGTGGTTTTGACCCCCCAACGCGCCATTTCAGCGCGCGCCGCACTGCTGAAAAGGACACAATCGAACGTGCCACGCGCACCGCACGTCCGATGGACGTGCTGCCTCCTCCTGCATCTCAGGAATAATATTTCTATCGTTCCCGTGCGGTTTCAGGTCGTTCGGAGCACGTTTGCTCCGAATTGGACCGCCACACGCCGTTTTGGTGTTTAATGGCGTCGGAAATGCGTTTCCTTCCTCCGCGGTCACACGGCACCTCCGAAAGAGGTGCCGTCTAGCCGACCATTTCACAATTCACGCCCTGGATGTTGTCGTACGGTTTCATGGCATTCAGAGGTCGTTCGGGTGGTTTTGACCCCCCCAACGTGCCATTTCAGTGCGCGCCGCGCTGCTGAAAATGACACAATCGGACGTGTCGCGCGCACCGCACGTCCGATGGACGTGCGGCCTTCTCCTGCATCTCAAGAATAATATTTCTATCGTTCCCGTGTGGTTTCAGGTCGTTCGGAGCACGTTTTCTCCGAATGGGACCGCCAGATGCTGTTTTGGTGTTTAATGGCAACAGAAACGCTTTTCCGGCCGCAGCGGTCAAACGGCACCTCCGAATGAGGTGCCGTCTGGCCGACCATTTCACAATTCATTCCCCGGATGTTGTCGTACGGTATCGTGGCATTCGGAGGTCGTTCGGGTGGTTTTGACCCCCCAACGCGCCATTTCAGCGCGCGCCGCGCTGCTGAAAAGGACACAATCGGACGTGCCGCGCGCACCGCACGTCCGATGGACGTGCCGCCTCCTCCTGCATCTCAGGAATAATATTTTTATCGTTCTCGTGCGGTTTCAGGTCGTTCGGAGCACGTTTGCTCCAAATGGGACCGCCAGACGCCGTTTTGGTGTTTAATGGCGCCGGAAACGCGTTTCCGGCCGCCGCGGTCAAACGGCACCTCCGAATGAGGTGCCGTCTAGCCGAACATTTCACAAATCACGCCCCGGATGTTGTCGTACGGTTTCGTGGCATTCAGAGGTCGTTCGTGTGGTTTTGATCCCCCAACGCACCATTTCAGCGCGCGCCGCGCTGCTTAAAAGGACACAATCGGACGTGCCGCGCGAACCGCACGTGAAATGGACGTGCGGCCTCCTCCTGAATCTCAGGAATAATATTTCTATCGTTCCCGTGCGGTTTCAGGTCGTTCGGAGCACGTTTGCTCTGAATGGGACCGCCGCACGCCGTTTTGGTGTTTTATGGCGCCGGAAACGCGTTTCCGGCCGCCGCGGTCAACCGGAACCTCCGAATGAGGTGCCTTCTGGCCGACCATTTCACAATTCACGCCCCGGATTTTGTCGTACGGTTTCGTGGCATTCGGAGGTCGTTCGGGTGGTTTTGACCCCCCAACGCGCCATTTCATCGCGCGCCGCGCTACTGAAAAGGACACAATCGGACGTGCCGCGCGCACCGCACGTCCGATGGACATGCGGCCTCCTTCTGCATCTCAGGAATAATATTTCTATCATTCCCGTGCGGTTTCAGGTCATTCGGAGCACGTTTGTTCCGAATAGGACCGCCGCACGCCGTTTTGGTGTTTTATGGCGCCGGAAACGCGTTTCCGGCCGCCGCGGTCACACGGCACCTCCGATTGAGGTGCCGTCTGGCCGACCATTTCACAATTCACGCCCCGGATGTTGTCGTACGTTTTCGTGGCATTCGGAGGTCGTTCGGGTGGTTTTGACCCCCCAACGCGCCATTTCAGCGCGCTTCGCGCTGCTGAAAATGACACAATCGGACGTACCGCGCGCACCGCACGTCCGATGGACGTGCGGCCTTCTCCTACATCTCAGGAATAATATTTCTTTCGTTCCCGTGCGGTTTCAGGTCGTTCGGAGCACGTTTGCTCCGAATTGGACCGCCGCACGCCGTTTTGGTGTTTAATGGCGCCGGAAACACGTTTCCGGCCGCCGCGGTCAAACGGCACCTCCGAATGAGGTGCCGTCTAGCCAAGCATTTCACAATTCACGCCCCGAATGTTGTACGGGGGTGCGGGGGGTTGTACGGGGGGGAGGGGGGGGAGGGGGGCTGTACGGGGGTGCGGGGGGCTGTACGGGGGAGCGGGGGGCTGTACGGGGGTGGCGGGGGGCAGTACGGGGGTGCGGGGGGGGGGGGGGGGGGGCAGTACAGGGGTGCGGGGGGTTGTACGATGATTTGGGGGGGGCTGTACGGGGGTGCGGGGGGGGGGGGGGGGGCAATACGGGGGTGCGGGGGGGGCAGTACGGGGGTGCGGGGGGGCAGTACGGGGGTGCGGGGGTCTGTACGGGGGTGCGGGGGGGCCGTACGGGGGTGCGGGGGGGGGGGGGGGGCAGTACGGGGGTGCAGGGGGGTTGTACGGGGGTGCGGGGGGGGGGGGGGGGGCAGTACGGGGGTGCGGGGGTGCGGGGGGGGGGGGGGGGCTGTACGGGGGGTGCGGGGGGGCTGTACGGGGGTGCGGGGGCGCTGTACGGGGGTGCGGGGGGCTGTACGGGGGTGCGGTGGGCTGTACGGGGGTGCGGGGGGCTGTACGGGGGTGCGGGGGGGCCGTACGGGGGTGCGGAGGGGGGGGGGGGCGTACGGGGGTGCGGGGGGGGGGGGGGGCTGTACGGGGGTGCGGGGGGCCTGTACGGGGGTGCGGGGGGCTGACCAGGAATCTTAGCGTCGACAGGAAGAACTTTTTTCAATAAAACCAAAAGCATGTCGAATGATGTGTCTGCCCAATTATTCAAAGTCTTCAAATGCAACAACTCCACGATAAACGACAGTTTATTGTAAGACGTACATCCATGATATAATTCTGTTTTCGCATCATCAAGTACTTCATAAAACCTCCTCGAATCACGATCTGCACCATAGTGAAGATTTATCTCACCGGTCTCAAGATTCTGGATGTCAATGCCTTCAGGATCAAACCCACGTACCATTTCAGTAAGCATTTCATGCATTGGATAAATCATCCTTGCATCAACATCCATCTGAGCTGCATCTATATTTTGACAACGAACATATTCTTCTCCATGACGAGTCCAACTCTTATAATTTTTCAGAAATCCATTAAAGAAAAGGTGTTCCCTCACAGTATCTCGTGTGAATTGATATCTGTTAGAACATTTTCTACATGGACAACTAATATAGTCACTTTCAAATCCCCTCGTGAATTCAATAAACTGCATAATGCCATTAAAATATTCTCTAGACGTTCGATTTGGAAGATCAATCCAACTCTTATCCATAATAATATCTGTATAACAAACATTTACACAATACTTATTACATTTACATTTTTCAAATCAACTATATTCAAAATAAATATTAACCATTTGTTTATGAACCATTGATAAAATAAGAATGTAACTGAAAGCTCATATTACCTGATTGAGCTACAAACCTGAAAGGGAGGGGAGCTGAAGGCGGTGCTGCGAGGGAGAGGAGGCAGCGAAGGGGAGCCGGAGCCAAAGGCGGTGCTGCAAGGGAGGGGACGGGGGGCGGTGGCGGTGGAGAGCTGGAGGAGAGGAGGCAGTGAGGGGATGGGGGACGGGCAGCGAGGGGGGGGGGGGTGTCCGGGGTCGGGGGGGGGGGGGGGGGGGGGGGGGCTGTCTGAGGTGCGGGGAGGGGTGTCTGGGGTGTCAGGGGCCTGTCAGGGGTGCGGGCAGGGGTGTTCGGGGTGCAGGGGTGTCCGTAGTGGGGGGGGGGGGCTGTCTGGGGTGCAGGGGGGGGCTGTCGGGGGTGCGGGGTGTGGTGTCCGAGGTGCGGGGGGCCTGTCCGGGGTGCGGGGGGGGGGGGGGGGGGGGTGTCCGGGTTCGGAGGGGGGGTGTCCGAGTGCGGGGGGGCTGTCCGGGTTCGGAGGGGGGTGTCCGAGTGCAGGGGGGCTGTCCGGGGTGCGGGGAGGCGTCCGGGGTGCGGGGGGGCGGTCTGGAGTGCGCGGGGGGGGGGGGGGGGGGGGGGGGGCTGTCCGGGGTGTGGGGAGGCGTCCGGGGTGCGGGGGGCGGTCCGGAGTGCGCGAGGGGGGGGGGGCTGTCCGGGGTGTGGGGAGGATTCCGGGGTGCGGGGGCGGTCCGGAGTGCGCGGCGGGGGCGGTCCGGGGTGCGGGTGCCGTCCGGGGTGGGGGGGGGGGGAGGGTCGAGAGGCCGGAGGCCCGAGGGCGGAGGGCGGCGGCCGAAGGGCGGGCGGCGGGGGAGGCCGGGCGGCGGGGGAGGGGAGTGCGGCGAGGGAGGGCGGCGAGGGAGGGCGGCGAGGGAGGGAGGGGGTTAGGGCGGCGATCGGGGGGGATAGGGGTCGAGGGAGCGCGGGGGGGGGGGGGGGGGGGGCACAGAAGCCCCCCATTTTTTTTTATGTAGGTTAGCGATCGCCATTGGCGGTCACTATTGGTTAGCTATAGCGACCGCCAATGGCGGTCGCCCGAGTCTGGGGGGCTTCAATGCCCCCTTTTCTAGTAGTGTTAATCGCGATTAGAGGTAATTAGTGTAGTTTAAGTTAAAAATAATGTTTTAATAATATGAGATGAGCTTGACACATGTCCTACCCTCATTTTATGTGTCATGGACGACCAAGAAAATACATGGGTCAACTTGGGGACCCCATAGAGCCACTTTGGTTAGGAAATGACATAAATAACTTTTTATTTAATGTTAAAGACAAAATGACACAAACATGAGTTATTTTACTAAAACAAGTTTTACATGGGGTTATACAACTCATATTTTTGACTATAAATATTCATTAGAAAGATAAAGATATTTCCTACGTCATGATAGTTTTTTTTTTATAATTTTTAGACTTTAAATAAGTTAAATTATTTATGACATCATGATGATGCAGCGATTACCACATTAATAAAAGATTTATAAAAAATGAAATGGTAATGTAAAATCTATGACTTACACATATCCAAAACCTATTTTATGGATGTATTTTGAACCCTTATCACATTAACCTTGAATTATATCAATTTTGGACCTTTTGAATCCGAAACCCATTTTAAAATAAATTAAAATTTCTTTACATTCCAAGAGTGCCCCTCCTCTCCTCTTAAAAAAGGCCCCCACCTCTACCTCCATACCCACACTTCCAAAGCCTTTGGCTCGGTCAACCCCTGACCATTTTGTCTCTCCACATCCCTCTATTACTCCTTTAATCCTCACTTTGGGATGAAGTCTTCCCAAGGAAGCTTTTTAGCTCAAACCAAATGGAGTTACCTGATTTTAAGGTAATGTCTTCACTTGAGTCCGTTTGTTTTATTTTGCTTATCCAACCCCCTAAACTCTTTTTATTAATTTATTTTTTAACAAATCCAGTATCTTAAATATACTAGGATGTTTTTATAACAAGGATTATAGATACACCTACACACACCTACATCTAATGGTTAAAGAACATACTGTTTCTGTGGATGGCGAATTTCTGCCTCCCGAAACGATGATTGTTCAACATTATTTTAACACCTTCAAAGGTGGACATTAAGATGAAACTATATTTATATATGATATATAATATTTTTATGTTTTCATGAAGCTTCTGTATTTTTCATTTTGGGCATACCTTTATTGTTTCCATTATGGGTATACACGATATCTTCATTTAAGGAAGTGCAGACTACCGCCCCCTCAAAGTGATTTGATTCGTTAATACCATATGTGGGGCGTATAAAGGATGGAGTTATGATATTATATATGATATTAAAATTGAATTATAATATACCTTTATATAATTATGATTTCATTCTATAAAATACGAAATAGAAATGAAAGTAGCGTTCATGCGTACGTACAGCTTACCGTCTCCATGAACGGTGCATTTCATTTCATACCTCTAAATGATTATGTAATATTATAAATGCATGGATTTACTGGATATATACGACATATATGATATCTACATCATGAATACCATTCTGGATATAGTGGATACATGAAAAAAAATTAATTATAAAGGGTTTATTTTTGACTCAAGTACCAATGATCGTTAAAACGACCATTATTAACTTAAATAATTACATAGTGTTCATGACATGACAATAAATGATATAAAATGAATAATGTACTTTAAAAAGGTTCTTAAACAAGTATAAATTAACTCAAGATTATTATTCAGGAGATTAAATAATGACCGAGTCAAGTCGGACCTGAGGTATGAGACATCATCTCAATCTCCTTTCATTGAGGCATATTTTGTTTTATACAAAACCTTCTTTTATACGGTGTATAAACCCCTTTGACATTTACGTTTATCCAAAAGGAATCTTTTTTATATGAAGCGTTTTACTAAACGAAAAAAGGGAATGTTTTTGTCGTACGTATGCGGCGGCAATGACTTCTCCTCCGTCGTGACCATTATTTGAGTTTCGGCTTCCTCTACAAGCCATACCTTTTTTCAAAAAAGAAAAATAGATACCATGTTTTATTTTTATTTTATTTTGGTATTGAAAATGGTTTCCATATTGTTTTTATATCAATGTGTTGTATTGATATCTTGTGATTGAAAGGGGGAAATGTTATGTTTCCTTTATGCATGTTTTATGTGATACGATTATGTTGAGGTTTTTGGGCATTATTATGAAGACTGGTGGTTCTGTGATAAACTACGGGCAGGTGAGCCCGATATATCTCTCCAATGCATTTTGTATCATGAAGGTGTGAAACTTTAAGGTTTATTCGAAGAGATTTAGGGAATATACTGTGATGGGTATTCCAAACGTAACCAAGAGGGTTACTCCCTACGTAAGAATGTTATGAATGCCTCAAGTTACCTTTATGTCTTATGATTTCTATGATTTATTCACAATTTGATGAGGTATGTTAAAGTGATTATGTTTTATGGGTAAATTATGATTTAATTCTTATGTATATATGAACTTATGTTTCCTTTCCATATTTTTATAACCCATACTGAGCTTTTTATGCCCATCCCAAGTTTTTTTGAAATGTTTTTCACAGGTCAAGGGAAAGGTACATGATATGATGATAGTGTAAAGGAAGTGTCAAGAATGAATCCATGTCTTATTTTAAATATGTTTCCCTTAATGGGAAAAAGAATACTATCTTTATGTAACCGCTTTGTTTATATGTGGAATGAAATGCAAGTTTTATGTTCTAATTCTCTAAAACTCTAAACCTGAAAAGATCCTCAATGTGTAATCTTGTAATAACTCAATATTTAGTAAGGTTTAAGGCTGGGGCCTTATAGTCTCTGTAAAAAAATAATTAAATTAATTTTAATGAATAAAAATTAATTATGAATGAAATTTTTACCCATGTTTGTATTTTCAAAAAAAATTGGAACATAATTTTCATTTTATTTTCAAAATATTTCCTACATGAATTATATATAAAATGAGAAAGGAATGATTATTTTTCTTGTACTGTACGTACATATTTTCTATAACTATGAACAATACATGTTATATATCCTTTTTTAAAATTTTTAATGATTATGTTCAATTAAATTCTATCAAAAAACGATTTTT
This sequence comes from Viscum album, assembly GCA_963277665.1. Lineage (NCBI taxonomy): Eukaryota > Viridiplantae > Streptophyta > Magnoliopsida > Santalales > Viscaceae > Viscum > Viscum album. The sequence continues at coordinate 455,016,016 of OY728137.1, forward strand.
TAAATTTCTGTTTTAAAAATAATTTCATTTTAAAAAGTACACTTTTCTCAAAATCATTTTATTTATTTTATTATTGAATTTCAACTCATCAATATAATCATCACTTAATAATGATTTTTATACCCTAGGTATATTCTTTATTTATATCCTACGTATTAATTTTTTTTCATTTTTTATGAATTTTTTTACTAAGGATATAAAATTTCATTACGATTCACTAAATAACTATAGATGGTTTATGACTATGATTATTTCATTACAGTCTGTGTCTAAATTTCTTATATATGATTTCACATGTAAATGTTAATTCTTATTATGATTATACACTTTTATATGAGTAATTCATTGACCATAGAATGTGACAGGCGTTTCTCAGTTATTTATAGGAATTCGATGATTTGATAGGTTAATGAGACAAATGAGTTTGCCAAACTAGATGGGTTTCTTCCCACATATTTAAATTTTCTTGTAAAAGGTATTGAATATATATTTAAGATGGTTGGAATTATTAATTCCCACATTATGAGATCAGTTATTAATGTTCATGTGACTATTAGATTATTTGAATATACATGTATACGTTTTCGGTTTATGAGAATATTTACATGACTTTATTTGATAATAATTTATTTCATCCATATTATTTTTATTTTTTCAATAAAATGGAATTTGTTTCAGGTATTTATCATTACATATTAATTATGTTTATTTTTTACATTTAATATTTATCTTTATTCGTACATGAACTAGGAATATGCACCCACACCTTTCTTATTTGTTATTTTCCCAACGATACAATGATTTTTTGGATATGGATATGTTGGGATATACTATGTGGAATAAATAAATTCTTAATGAATACAATTTTTATATTATTTGTTTAATTTTAATTTTAATTTCAATTTCTTTATATATCTAAAACTGAATAATAAACTATCTGGACATTCTATATATAATTTTTCTATAATTATTCTAGTGTAAAAATTTAACCACGAGCTCTTTGTTATTGGGTTAATGGTCCTTATAGTTGGAATCAATGGATGTTTAATAGAAACCACATGAAATAGAATTAGGAAAATATATATTTTGGAATATAATACAATTAATGAAATTAATGACAATATTAATTATAGAAAATGTGTAATATATTGAAATTCGAAAACAAGAACAATGTAATTGAGAGCATATTATAAACACAACATTAATATTAAATAAATTGTGAAATGTTTTTATTTAAATTTAATCACATTGATATTTAGAAAAACATACAACCCTGAGTCAAAATGTACTATAATATAGAATGTTATAACATAGATATTAATTTAGTAAATATATTTATTAATTATAATGTAATGAAACATGTGGATATATACTGAATATGAATAAAATTTGAATAATATGAAATAAAAATAATTGGTGTAAATAAACTATATATTTTCTTAAACATTGTTTAGTAAAGCATTTAACACATAGTTTAAAATAAATTTTTACTGCAATCGAAAAAAATATTTTTTATTATTAAATTATTTTTAAAACATATAATAATTATATAACGTTGAAACATTTGTATTATTTTTTTAAATATTTCATTTTTTGATGAATAATGATGAATTCCGAATTTTTATTGAAGACAATATGTTTTTTCTATTAATTGATACTATGAAATTATATAATTAAATGTTTGTAATGAAAAATTACATAAATTTTTTGACTATAAAAAAATTTAATCCATCAAAATAATTTAATATTTGAATTATCGTGTAAAAAAATTGAAATTTTTTGATCATTTTCTTATCAAAAACCTTCATTTTTTTTGAGGCTACGTGATCAATTTTAAATTATTATTTGAAAATTGTATAAAATGAATGTGAATGAATGGAATAAATGTTAATAATAATATTTATTATTTATTTTATCTAATATGATAATTTTAATTTTTAAACAAAAAGAATAGTGAGAGCTGTAAGAATTAATTATTGTGGCGAAAGTAAACATCGATTTACAAGTTATCCAACTAAAAAGATAAGTGTTAAAAAGTTTACAAAATAAAACATCAATTTTAATGAAATATTTTGACTTAATTTATTATAGATTCTATATGGACCTTTTATAAAATTGTAGAAGGATAAAAACATTGGTCTGAATGAGTCATTTACAAAAATTACAAGTGTCCCACACACCTCACTTATAAAAGTCCACCATCTCTCATATCTTATTCAAATAATCAAAACTTTAGTATCTAACAATAACATCACATATCACTTTATAAAATCCTTCATCTCATTCGGGAATCCTTATTTTGGGTATAAATCTGTCCTATGAGGTTCTCTATTTCAAACATAAGTATGATACCTAATGAAGAGGTATAATTATTCAACAAGATGTTTAATTTGTTTTCTGCTACCTCCTCAAATTATTATTAAATAATTACTACATAATAAAATCAATTAATTAAATATAAATAGGTTTTTACATGTGGTAATGTGTTTCAAAAACCTCAACATTCTTTAAATGGGTTAAATAATAATCGATCATGTGTACGGTGATCTACTGCCTCACAAAATGCTGTCATTCATTTTTTCTTAGTCAACTCTAATAGTTGGGTCTGAGTAAGGATTTAAATTATATTTATTTCATTGATAAGATAATTATACTCTTGGACTAATTATTTCATATATAAATATTTAAATTCTAATCCAAAGGGGATATGATAACATGGCTACTATGTACCACAATCTACAAGCTTGTGAGGTGTTTCAATTTTCACTTCACTATCACAATATATAGAATGTGATACAAACAATAGTTTGGATTTTATTTGATATAAATGACATATTCATGATATTAATAAAAAATTTATCATTATTTAATGATAATTTATCATTCTTATTCTTAAATTTTCACACACATAATATTGATAACATTGTTCATGTATGTGTGGTACACCACTTTCATTAATTGATGAGGCAATAATTTCATCATCACACTGCATGGATGATATATATGGGTATATTATATATAATTTAGGATATTATTATAATTATTTATGTATAAAATATTGTTTACCAACTTTCCATAATGATCATTTAAATATGGAAATGTTACTAATGTATACATTTGGTCAACCATCTATATGATTATAACAATGTCAATTTTTCATAACCATTATTTATGAAGAGTTTTAAATGTATTATTGATGTATAAATATGATAATTATTTTAGGATTGTTATTATTGATATTATTAAACTATGTAATATGAACAATAATATGAAATTTCATGAAATAGGAGGAATAAGAAAATAAAGAAGTAAATATTTGAAACAATGGAAATAATGAAATACTTTTAATGATTAGGTGATATGATATTAAAATAAGATAATATATGATATTGATAATATTAATATTATTCATTTATAAGTATGTTTAATAAATCTATATATGAGTTTAAATCATATTCAATCAAATTTTTTCCTGAGGAAATGATTGTCCTATAAATTTAATTTCTATATGGAATATTATTTTCTTATGAACATAAATAATTTTATATATTGTATATACATAATTTTAAAATTTATAGCCTAATTTACTAATAATTTATGGTATTCCATGTTTTTATTTTAATTATTTCAGGAAAGGTAAATTTACAAGAAAATTACCAACTAGTGAACAATTTTAAAACTCAATTCCTTTTCATCACATTATATTACTTCTTCATTGTTTTTGATATTAAAAGAATATATGGATAAATAAGTATTATTATATTATGTTGTATTTATAATATTTTATTTGTATTTAAATTTTATATACATAATTTAATTATTTAATTTTTCTCAGATAAATTTTATGATCAATATAAGTGTATATTTCAAAATCTCACTTTAATCGAGGATATTTATTCTAGAATTTTAGTTGAATATAATTATATAATCATTCACTAAAATACCAAAATCATTTTCAAAAACACTCTTAATTAATTATATGATCACATAATATTACTATTTTTTCACTAATTGGATCTTAAAAATGTTGAGTTAATGTTATTTTGTAAATCTAATTTCATTTCCCCTTTTAGTCTGAAATATTTTTTCTTCCAAAACCCTGTTTTATAAAAAAATTAAGTTTTTTCCACCATTTCATTATGATTTAATATAGTTATTTTTACAAATTTTATCATTTTTAATAATGGTGTAAAAGGTATAATTTTTCCTATTTCTGAATAAGAAACTTTTCAATAGATTTGAAATTGTAATCCTTATTCACTCATGTTATGGTTTATTATTATTATGAAGAAGGAAAGTTTATTCATTTTGTTACATGATTCAATATTTTTGTTAATAACATTCCTTTGAAAGGTTAAATTTTCTATAACAATAGTATATTAAATTTCTCCTTAATATAAATATTATTTTTCATCGATATGTTTAATTGTTAAATCATATATATTTTTTAAAATAGGTGCTCTACAAATTAATACATTTTTATTTCTAGGTAAATAATGATAAATATGAATTAATTATATAATAAGTATATATGAAAATACGACATATTTTTTATCATTCAAATCGATAAATTTAAATATGAAGAATAATTTGGACATGAATAACATAGGTTTGGACTACATCTAGATATCTTCTTGATGCATTAGTGGTCTCATTATATGAATTAGTTTTTTATCCTTTGTAAAATGTGTTTCTAGATATCTATTTTAATTTAACTCAAAGATATAACACGATTGGTGAGGTATCATGTTCTTGGTAACTGTGAAGTCAAATAACTATACAAACAATTAATTCAAAATATAGTTATTATTATCCTTGATATTTTTTAAAAGATATTATATCATAATGTATTTGATTCTCACCATATTGGTTAAATTGAATTTGGTTTTACTTATTTTAATTTCCGTAATGATTATTCTTTATCTCTTGACGAAATTCATGTTTTTTATTTAAGATAATGTGTTTTAATTTTATTATATTTTCATATTGATTATAAATTCTAAATTATATAAATTGAAATTGTATTTAATTATTTACATTTTCCATGATGATTATGTTCATTGATCGATGATAACATAAACTGTAATTAATCTTTATCAATAATTTTATATTGCTATTATTTTATTTCATTTCCCAAGAATCCATGATATATTTTATGAATTTGATGAAATAATATTATAGACCCAACAATTAAAATTCTCATAAAAAATATGTTTTATTTTTTTGTATTCAATTGTAATATGGGAATCATAAATGTATACATTTTTCCAGAACTACTAATATATTTGTTTATTTGGGATGATATTTCATGTATCTTATGTCAATTTATTAAAGTATTAAACATATAGTTTCAACTAGGGTTGGTATTTATACAGTATGTATTAGAGTATATTTAGTAAAAACTGGGGGAATAGATTATGAAAAACGTAAATTATGGAACATAACCAGATGATATACCCTATGTGTATTTATTGAAGAATGTACTAATTTTTTGTTACAATATATATTATGTTTTTTCTTGATAATAAAACCATGTATAGATACAAAATGGTGAAAATGTTATAGAATAGATTTATCTAGGGGTAATAACACTAAAAAAGGTGCTTTGGAGTTGACCTGATTGTCACATCTAACAAGACAATGGGCCATGTTTTATAACTACTTGGACACTCTTGCAGTATAATTTTAAGATAATTCATATTTCCTTATAGAAAATTTTTATAGATTTTAAATGATAATAAAAATGAATTCACTTGGATATACCTAATGTGTCTTGTGTTGAAATGATGAAATCTCACTAAAATTGTAAAAAGTTTTATGTGCGAAGAAGAAGGGAGTAAAAAATGAATTTTTTATGAAAAATGAAAAGAACAATTGAAAAAACTAAATTTCATCCTAGGGATTCATTTATTGATATTTATATGGAATGGGGAGAACCTGGGAAATGTTAGTGTCAATTCTGAATTCTAAAGGTAAAACCCCATGCAATGAAAGGATACACGTGGAAATAAAATGGATGATGTATTTATATTTTGGGGATAATGAAATGAGTTGTATAATTTTTTACAACCAATGATTATTTAGTGATAATAATTATTAAATATAATCTGATTATGAACAATTTAAGAGTCCCATGTTTATTAATTAACATATGAGTAATGGAATACATCATGAGAAATGACTATATTATTGACCAAAAGATCAATGTCATATAAAATTATTTTATTTTCAAATGATCACTATCTTCCAAGATTATGAATTTATGGGAAAAAATTGTGTTAGGTATATGTTTTAGCGGAAATGTTATTTGAGAAATAGTAACATTATATTTTATAGTCATATGTTTAAAGGTAATGATACCTTTTAGGTATAATATGGTCATTATTAAAATTGTAAAAGTAGTGAAATAATATTAGTAGTCTTTTTGAAAAAAAATTGTATTTGAAAACCATAGAAAAAAGGATAATGAATGGTTAATTTTATTTGATGTTTTCCTAAATATTTTACTTCCAAAAAAATTATGAGCCATACTATTATAATACTTGATGAAGTAAATCCTACATGATGGGTGATAACCCATCACATCTGGGAATGCTGTAGGGATTAAACCCATAATGTAAGGTCAACAATGTCATTTATCCTACCACTATCCTGAAAAATATTCTGGTTAATATAACAAAAAGTGTTAAATTATTGTATGTATTAAAATAAATAATTAACACATGTTTTTACTATTGTGTTTAAGATTTTTATGTATTATTGGAAAAATATTTCAAACCATATTGGTTTCAGAGAATATTAATATGTTGATATAAACTTGTTTCACTCTTTGGTGAATTATACAATAGGATAAAAATGAATTTTAGAGCTTTGGTTATAAAAAATTCATTTTTATTAGTTTCATGGAGTAATATATAATTAATAAATTGATTGAAGAACATAAAACAGATTAAATTGTGTTTCTAAAATCATAAAATAACATGTAATTCTATTTTAATTTATTTATATATATTAACAAATAATAAAATTTATTTTAAAAATTATGAATTTTTTATCATATCAATTTGAAATAAAATAAAAAGGGGGTATTTAAAATCATAAAAAAATTTATTCTTTTGAGGATATTAACACTACAATTTCTATTCAATTACTTCATATTACTAACATCAATCACTCTCTTTAACTATATACACTTTTATTTTATGTCAATGTATTCACAATCCAAAAATGTTCTAGTACATATAATCATAGATATTTGTTAATCCAATTGAATATTGTACTTCTCTTTATAACATATTTAGAGGATATTTTATTAAATCATTTTACGATGAGGTTTTTTAAAAAAAAATAAAAAGAAAATATCAAACACATGATTTTCCACTAAAATAATAAATTTTGTGACAGAAATTTATTTAAGGTGGGACAAATGTAACTCCCTAAAAATATAAAACAATATCATTATCCTCAATATCTATTGAGACACACAAAACAAGGGTGTAAATACCAAAAAACTATATTTCTTTAAATTTAGTTGTTTCAAATGCTTACAGAACACACAAACCAAAATAAAAATGAATAATGATATAAAATAACATTATAAACTAGAGATTAAATTTTTGGGTTAGAATATCACTAAATGTATTATTAAAAATATGGATACAAATTTTTTATAAATAAAATAATAATCTTATATAACTAAATTTTTTAACTATATTTTTTTAAAAAATATTGAATATTCACATTTTGAAAACATAATATAAAATTAAATTTTAACACTATTAAAATGTTTTTAATCAAATTAACCAATTTTTGAAAATTGGAACATGAAAATTGTCTTAGGGGGAACATTTTCAGATATTTATAAAATATTCCATATCTTGATAAATTATGAAAAATAATGATCTTTAATACAAGAAGACTTTTTTAAAAATATATATATTAATAAAATATAATTTGAATTAGTTTTCAACTATTATTACTTCAATTTTATATCCATTAATCCAATTTAGGCGACCAAAATTTTTTATATTAAATTTTGTACTAAAACAATTTTAATCATTAGAAAACGTTTTCTTTAAAAATCCCCTATTTATCATCTCATATACAAGATTAATTTTAAATTAAATAATTGTAAATATGTGACAAAAATTTTTAAAATAAAATTTTATATTTGGATGTACATATCTCTACGTATCTCAAAACTAAGGTAAAAATGATTTATTAGGGGTTAAAATAAGAAGATATAGGTTCAAAATGAACTACCATTTAATAAAACACTATTTGGATGTACATATCTCTACCATATAAATTTTGGGATCTGTAATAGAAAAATTTAGGATCGTGTGGTGATAAATACTTGGAAATGATTAGATATTGTCAAAAACATATAGTGTACAACTCACCTCACTTATAAAAGCCCATACCAATTTTCTATTCTACAAAAATTATTAAACATTTATCTAGGAATAAACTTCCAAAATAACTTTCTGGAATCCCTTATCTCATCGTAGAAGTGTTATTTTTTAATAAATGAATCCTATAATGTCCAATGGAAAAAACATAAAGATAATACCTGAAGAATATTTAACATTCTTCAATGTGAATTTTTTATTTCTCTAATTCTCCCCCATATTAAATTAATATTAAACCATGATGATAAAATAACATCAATATCTTCTATTTATTAATAATTTTTTATTTTATGTTAATTATAAAACATCACCTATAATTCAGAATATTATATATATATATATAACTATATAATATATTTTTTATAGTAATATTATCATTTTTTAAATATAAAATACTACATACCACCTTTCCATAAATATCTTTGAAAAATTGAAATGTTTATCATGCATCTGTATGGTCTACTGTCTCAATGAATGTAACATAATACATTTTATATAAAAATAAGTAATTATTGGTCTTAAAAAATTATTTTAATAAAATAATATAATTTCATTAATATTATTTTCTATATGAGGTATCTATATTTTATGAATAATAAATGTATCCTTAAGGGTAGAGCATGAATGTTAAAACAAGGAAATTAACATCTAAAACAACGAAAGTAATTAAATATTATTAATAAATGGATGATAAAATGTTATAAAAGTATCATATATGATATCATACATATTAATGTAATTATGGTATATTTTAATAACATGTTTAAAATTACTATATAATAGGATAAATCATATTCATACAAAACATAGCATGTGGTACGATATTTCATCTAAATTTTATTTCATTAAGTCATATTGTTATGTTATGCTCCTAAAAAAATTCATACTGTGTATATACATCCCTGCGATATATAATATCATTATTTATTAAAAATTTATGGTATTTTATACTTTATATTTTAATTTTTTTATCCATGGGGGTTTGAATTGAAAATCACCAATTGGTAATGTATTTTATAACTCAATTTTAATTCATTTTTTATTACATATTCATGGTCATTTATATTAAAAAATTACATGTATGATGAATTTTTGTTACATTATATTATTTATACACGTGTTATATTATTATTTACAGTTTACATGAAAAATAAATATAATGATTAATTTCCATTTCATCATTACATTCATTATAGGGATTTACATAAAAGACTCACTTAAGTGAATATTGTTGATTATTGAATATCAATTGATAGGAAGTATTTGATAATTTTATAATAATACATTTTCATATAAATTTACTCTATGTTTTAATGCTATTTTCATGAAATAGGTCCATATTTTGAATTTTTTTTTAAAATAGATCATTTTTTTAAAAAAATATGACTTCATTTTACTTTTTAATTAGAAATATACTAACCTTCAATAAAATTTTATATAATAAATTAATTTTTTTAAAAACATTTAAAAATTAATTATGAAAGGAAAAAAAGTTTCTTTTATTTTTAAAAATTAATTTCAAAATAACCACCCTTTCATTTTTCAAAGAAAGAATTTTGATGACCTTTTTATAGTGAAAATGTAATGTTATTATTAACATGAATGTCATGTACATAATTAACCACAAACATGACCATCATTTCACTGAATCTTATAATCAATTCATATTATCATAATTATAGAAACTATTTTTTACATAATATTATAGAAAATAATTTTTATAATATTTAATTTCAATGTATGGTATACTAAAATATTTAATGTCTTAAAAAGTTTATTTTCAAAATTAAATTGAAATTTTTCACGAGAATAATTTTAAATAGAATTTTTTTATTTCATTTTATAAAAAATAAAAACCATTAATTTTACATACACTAATATCATAATATTTTTTATTTATATCATACATAGTCTCTCACAATATGGTTTTTATTATTTTCACAATAGATAGTACTTACATTTAATTACATGATTCGATGTTCTAGAAAATAGCATTCACTTGAAATGTTAACTATCCTATTATTAGTAGGCATTATATACCCCCTAAATATCCATGTTATTAATCATGGATATTTTTTACTCAAAAATCATAGTGACTCAATTTATATGGTGTTCTAAATTGAAATTAATTTGTTTATTTCCATAAAAATTTAAAATTCATATTCTTTACTCAATAAAAATATTTTATGTTATGTCCCATTGTTTATGAATTAAGTCAATCGTTCTATATATGATGACTTCTTGGTACATGGTATACATGGGGGCCTAGTTATAGATATCCGTACAATGTGATAGTAGTATCATGAGATGAATAAGTTTATTAACCGTAGTTAAATCTATTTCAACCTAGTTGTTTGAAGTTATGTTGAGGATATATTGTGATGGTAGATATTTCATGTTCTTGGGAAACATGGCCTTCAATATTATCAATTTCAATCATAAAAAATATGTCAAATGTGATCCATGATATTTTCACTTTGATATTATCTAAAGATGAATTTAATTATCAGTTTTTATTAAATAAAACCTATTAATTATTTATATTTCCATTTTAATATCCCTTGTCTAGTTATTATAGTTATGCTATTGATTAAATGGAATGTTTTCTCAGTAATTTAGCTTTTATATGTCTTATTCTATTAAAATTATCTAAATTGATTGTCTATTGAGTTATTTACCACACCATGATTATTATCCTCACTGATTCATGATTTATTTCATTGTACCTAACCCTCACTGATCAATGATTATTATCCTCACAAATTCATGATTCCTTCTATTTTACATAACCCTTTTTTAGTATTGAAGATCACCATTATTTTTTTCTATCGTGATAATCTTTGAAGAGTAATAAGAAATTTATTCTAGAAGGTTCTAGGTGTAAAAATGATTATTATTAATAAAAGAATATTATTATTGGTGTATTAAAATATAATATGGTAATCATGTATGTATCTTGTTTTTCAAGACTGATAACTATTCAATATTTCGGTGTGAAATTGTATGTAGCTTAGGCCAATGTATTAAAGTAGGAACTGATCCCATACTACTGGGGTCAATGTCACTCCAATAACGTAATAATTTTTTTATGTTAGATATTTTCTCGCATTTAATTAAATAATATCATTTTGAATAGTACAAGTGGAAGCAGTTCTATAACTGATATACAAATTTGTAATAAATCTAAAAAATTATTGTCAGGATTCACTATAGTGTTACCTAGTATATGGAAATGAAACTTACATAACACCTTGTTTTAAACTTCTTGATGTTATTCGTGTGTTAATAAAAATATTCTTTACAAACCATTATGAATTTTTTATCATATCTTTCTTAATTGTAGACCATCACAATTAAACAATGTTTATGAATATGAGATTAGCCTTGAATAAATTATTTCTATTTATGTTATTTTTCTATCAATATTGGGATTATATATTGTTATAAATAATATTATTATCTAATATTTTGTATCCCATTTTTTATTGGCACCTAGAACATGGAATGTGAATTTTTTTAATGCATATTGTCCAAATAATAATAATGGCAGTTTCCATGATGAGATTAATCCAATATTTTAAAGAAATCCACTCTGACACAAATTCACATTATAATATGACATAGTATCATTTAATATCAATATATAGAGATGATTATCTGTTTATAGGAATTGAGTGGAATATAGAGAGGAATATAACATTACAGAAAAATTAGAAAATGGAAAGAAGGGAAATAATAGTTTTCAAGAAGTCTTATTTGTTGAAAAAATACCGAGGTACATGTTTCAAGGGAATGACTATTTGGTTCATGTGTGTAGATAATTTCATTACGTAATATGGAAGAATGTTTTAGATAGAATACATTTATTTATAGTATTTAATCTATAAGTATTGGACACAATACATAAATAAATTCCCTATTTATCAAGGGAATATACCATATAAGAAACATGAGGCCTAATGAAATTCTTATTTGATTACATGATAATAAGTGGAGTGATTAACTTTATTATGATTAGATTAATTAATTTTTTTTATTTTTTTATTTTACCACATATATTATATATGATAATTATACTTCATTACATTTTCTATAAAGATTCAAAAGAGTTTGAAGAATAGTAAAAATAATAATAAAAAGAGTTCATATGTAACGTTAATAATTTTGGAAAACATATTATTTACAGAAGATAAAACATAATATATACTATATATTAATAAAATAATAATAAAGAAATTTTTATGGGATAAAATTTTAATCATGAAATAAGATAGTTATTTATCTTATCATTTTTTGAGTTTACTACATTTTTTGATTTGTAGAATATATTCAAATAACAAAAATTTTACATTTGAATGAATTCTCATTTTAATTATGTTTCCATATTCAAAAAGGTATGGAAAATATTTTTAATTTCATGTTAAGAGATTCTTTATATTTTATAGGTAATAAATAGTTCATTTAATGACCTCCCTTCCAATTTTTCTGAATTTGAATTCAGTATGACATGTTATTAAGGAGGCATATGGTTAACTATTAATTGAATTGAATTAGATTATGTTTGGGTGTTATATATTAATATGTTCCATTCATTTTGGAGTTTTAAAATATATAGATTAAGGAGTAATGACTTTACCTAATTTCATAGACCAAATTATTTGGTAAATTTATTTTTTAGTGCGATAGGCATAAAAATTCAGATTAGATATTCATTTCATACGGTATGCGATGAAGTATGAATTAGTCTAAGGATAACCACTTTATTAAATGGTAAGTATATTTTAAATTATCTCCATTATAATCCTAACATCATCCTATAGCACTAGTAAATAGACGATGAGAAAAAAATTCATATTACTTTCTTTTCTATTGAATCAATAGACTCATAAATCATCAAACGATTATGGTTTTTTAGAGGTAAAAAATATCATTAAAATTTTACCTATATCGATAATTTAATACATTGGAATTAGTATTATATTTCATTTTAATTTTTTCATATCCCACCAATTTTCTCTAACCTAAAAGCTTAGTAATGTTTTATTGTAGAAGTCTGTTATACATCCATTTGTAAAAAATTATGCGGATGTTTAATTAACCCATTTAAGGATGTGGGTTTCCAAAAAAGGTATTTTTAAAAATATAAACACATGATTACCATGATCATGATTTAATTCTAAGAATGGCATTTATTTAAGTGGGTTATAATGGAACACCCTAATATTATAATGGAGGAACATAATCTTAAATAGGATTTATGACAAGCGAAACTATGAATGGAATAAAATATTAAAACATGATACCTTATGATATATTTATATAAATACAATATCTTTTATATATTTTGATACACAAATGATCATGTTTAAATAAAATGTGATAATCAATAAAAACCTTATTATATAAATAAAACTATTAAAACCAAATGGTTATGATGGTGGGTATGAAAAAGAAAAACTAAATTATAAAAATTATTTTGTTTAGAGATGTATAAAATATATAAAAGGGTTATTTATGGATAATAAATAAAATAAATAACATTTAAAAATTATGAAATGTTTTATGAAAAAAATTCTAAGAGACCTATTAGTCAGGATTTGTGAAGAGTATTTAAAATTAACTATTACCATTTTTATAAAGATATCATTTAATCAACAGAAAAAAATTATAAAATGTACTTGTCAAAATTATATTTTGGATCCATTTTTATAGTTTTCTGAGAATAAATTTTTTTTGATGAATTGTAAAAAATAATCATTTTTTAATGAAAACAATATTTCCATTTAGATTATTAAAAACTAAAAATAATATTTTAATTTTTTATATCATAGTTAGTTCAATAATATTAACTAATTTAGTTCATTTGAATAAATAATTTGATGAAATTTAATATTAGAACTTTCAATACTTATGATAATTCACTATTTATAAAACCGCTCATTCATCGCAAATGTGATTTATTTTTAAATTGAATTCTACAACTACTGTGAAATCGCCATGGAAAAATTGATTCCATATTTGGAGTTAGGATTACATTTCATTAAAATAATAATAACTAATTTATTTACTATAATTAATGTTAGAAATTGTAAAGATTTATCAATGTTGTTATCAGAAACATAGGTATACTTGGGGGTTTATAATAAGATGATAGTTGTTAATATTGACCTAAAAATTTTCAAAAACATATTTTGTAGTGATATTATGAACATATATTCTAAAATGTTCTTCAATGATCAAATTTATGTGGTTTTTTGAATCAGAAAAGTATGGTTATCACATTACCTTTAAGAAATGTCATTGGTGTCCATACCCTACCTATAAAAGGCCACCCCATTATAATTTATTACTTTCACATACTAAAAAACTTTGTTCGATCAATCCCTACCAATAATAAATCACAATTTCTAACCCCACATCCTATATTGAGTACTTTTATTAGGATGACCTCTTTTGACGACATTGGTTAAAAACCTAAAAATATTCTAAAAATAAGAGGTGAAAATATTATACATGTGTTTTTGTTTCCATTACTGTCACAGCTCTTTAAAACCATATTAAAATATTAATAAATAATTAAAATAATATATAGTATTTAATGAGATGAAATTATATTACTTTCAAAACCCATATTTATCTCCACTTCAATAATTTGGGAAACGAACCTGTCAATTGTTTGTATGTAGGACTTCCACCTCGCGAATCGATCGATTGTTTTCCATAACCACTATTACAGGATTTATATGATGATGGAGTTAACATATGATTATGATAATTTTTTTATTATTATAATATTAGTGTTATGATATCATAAATACCATCTAAATTTCCACTCCTCAGGGAAAAGAATTATCTTTCTCATGTGTACATCAGGCTTCCACCTCGTGAAGCGATGTAATTCATTTTTCAGATAAATTAACATGGAAGTATGAAAGGATAAAATTAATGAATATAATTTTTATTTATGTCCTAAAAATATTTATTTAAATGTATTATCAAATTTAACTTCACACTTTCAAATCCGTTGGAAAAAAATAATGATACTCATTCTTATGACTGG
This sequence comes from Viscum album, assembly GCA_963277665.1. Taxonomy (NCBI): domain Eukaryota; kingdom Viridiplantae; phylum Streptophyta; class Magnoliopsida; order Santalales; family Viscaceae; genus Viscum; species Viscum album. The sequence continues at coordinate 455,031,487 of OY728137.1, forward strand.
ACTACCACCCCCAAATTATAGTGCTAAATGTTTATCATTTAATTATTAAATAGATTGTAATGAAAATGAATTTGATTGAAATAATTTTTATATTAGACATAGTAATATTTATTTACATATTTAATAATATTTATTTTTCTTATTTTCCATCCATCGATGGAAATGGAAACCAATTTTCGTAGGTACTTACATCCTATACTCTCGATGAATTGTGTAATGTATTTTTTTATCACTATTAATAATAAATAAATATAAGTACATTAAAATGAATATATATGATATTTATATAATTTTTAATATTATGGAGATGATGTTATAATGATTAAACTAATTCGATCATAATTACCGAACTCAATCATACATGAATAAAAAATCATATATCACCTAAAACATAGATTTTAACCATGAATTGTTAATAAATGGGTGATAACAAAATGTATACAAATTAAATTTTATATGATATATATTAGAGTAGTTCATTAATAATTTAAAATAAACACATATTTTTTAAATTAACATTTCATACAAGTAAAAAATAATAAAAAAGTTGTGTGGGTTTCATATAAATCACTTTCTATAATGAGACATGAGCCATATTAAACAGTAATTTCATTTTTTGAGTTATATGATTCCCATTTTGATCTGTTCTATCATAAAGATATTTATTTTCATATTATTAAATGTTTTGTTTTTTTATTTCATTCGTGGGTCTTTTGATTCAAATGACACATTGTGGTAAGGGATTACATCACAGTGACATCATTATTGGGCATTATTTGTTTTATGTATACCTTGGGGGAATTATTTTGTATTTTTATCATAATAAGAACCTATTTCCATATAATAAGTTTATTCATTATCTTTTCAGGTAATTGTACCATTTTCCATTATTTTTAAAATAAATTAATTGAGGAATCTTATTAATATAGTCAACTTTTAATCACACTTCTATCGAATAATATTTTTCATCAAAATCATTGTTCTCTAAAAATTATTGTAAAAATAAATTTAACACCCAAAAATAATATAATCTTCATATTTTTACAAATGATTAAATTTTAATTTTTTTAAAAATGAATGGTCATATTGTTTTGGAATGAATTCTAATTTAGATTTTACGGAAAATGTTAATGGATTATATTTTTGATGTGGAAAACATGTAATAAATTTCCCTTTTCATGACCGATAAATTTAAAAAGTATCATTTCAATATTTCTATGATTATTTTCAAGGTACATAATTTTTTAAAAAAGTTCTAAATATATAATTTTTAGAAAATATTCAATGTAAAATGTCTATTTTCTTCAAAAATGATATAATGATATTAATATGGTTTTTCAAATAATCAATCAGATCAACCCTATATTGAAATTATGATCCACTAAGGATATGTTTTATTAATATCATCATTATTTTGAATTTATGTGATTTATGACTAGTTTGATGAGGATGTCCAATTTTTTAACTTTTAAAAAAATAATTCAGGATGGTTTATGATTATGTTTATTTAATTGGGGTAAATATTTTAATTTAATTGGTTAGATTCTCAATATTTATGTTCTCTTATTATGTTTCAACACATTCAAATGTATATGGAATTATACAAAGAAATTAATTGTTGTCACCCAGTTATAGATATCACCTTAATGCAAAGACATGTATTATAAGAAAAATATATTTGCCAATTTTGATAGGTTTTATCAAAAATATTTAAACACTTTTAAAAAAATTTTGAAATTAGATTTCAAAAGTTCAGTATTGTGTATTCCCTCATTATAGGATCATTTATTTATATCAATGATAATATTCTATTAGTACGCATATGTATGGAAAAGATTCAAAATTATGTGATTTTTTATATTTATATTTTTTATCATCATTTTTTTCTACAATATTATGAAAACATTATTGATAATATGGATTTTATATTCTTATTTACCTCTTCATTTTGATTATTATTATTATTTATTTATGATCTATTACATTGTATTCGTACCCTTACTAGTCATTTGAAGTCACCAAATTCTAATTATTTATTTTTTCATGTATATTAGTAATTGTATTGTGATTCATATATCGGGATTAAAAATGAGAAATAATGGAATTATTAAAAAATTATTTTATGTTTTCAAATTTAATGTGAATTTTATGTAGTTTTTTATTTAAAAAGACTCTTAAACTATTAGGTATATTTAGATGATATTCCATGTATTTTATGATTATGTAAAAAAGTAACTACATAATGAGGTCATGGTCTTGATAAACATCATTTTAAATGGTTTTTTAGTGAAGTGTAGTGAGAGACCTGGTATGTATTATTAGAAAAGGTATTAGGAAATCATTATTAATGTCTAAACAATGATTTTGGTCTCTCTATGTTAAAATAATCAAAAACCTATCCTTAAAATTAGTTTTACAAATGATTCATCCAGTTAGAAGTCAGTTATAATAAGTTTTATGGATAGGGAAAGACACATAATAATAATACTATCAGTGATGTGCAAGTGATTTATGTTCATGGTTACTTTATTCTACAAAAATTAAATATATTTTTTGTTTTTTAGGAATAAAATATTTTTTTTATATATAAATAAATAAAGTTAAAAAAATATAGAAAGGGGAATAATTTATTTTGTTAATAGATTCATTTTATAGAATTTATTATATCAATTTTGAGCTATTATTATTCTATAATAAATTCTATTCAATTATATCTAATAAAAATTTAACCTAAAAATATGGCTATCATGAAAATTTTAGAAAAACTCACTATTATAAAATATCATTGTTATTATTTAAAAATTATTTTCTATTCTATTAAAGGAATTTTATAGATATGAATAATTTTTATTATAAATAAAAATCATTATTTAATTCAAAATACTTATTTTTATAACATTATCAGCTCTGTGACAGTTATAAGAATTACATTATATTTCATTAAATTATATATCCAATTTTAAATTAATAAACCATTTTTAATAAAAATAATATTAAATTAAAATTTATTTCAAAAAAACATTTAATTGTCATATGAGTGTCTTAATTTAGAACATATATTTACCAAAAAATAATTTTCATTTCATCATATCAAAAATAGAATTTTGTTAAAAAAACAAATTCTAATAACATTTATAAGATAATAATAATGATTTATAAGTATAATAATTATTTAATTAATAATAAAATATAAAATCACACACACATATATATATATAGTGTCTACATACATATCTTCTTATTATAGCAGCATAAAAACTAAAGGTAATTTATACATTAGTTGCACTTTCTTGGGGTTGTTCAGAAATTTTTTTTGGAATATATTCTTGATAATACTGAACTAATCCAATAAATTATTTCTCTAAAGATTATGTGGTATAATATCAATATGGTATTGGAAATTATAAATGTATAGTGATTCCAAATCCCTCGGAATATCAGATAAATGGGTTTCATAGGGTATGATCCTATAGGATGAGGCCATAACTTCTTCCATTAATGTTAATTGGAAATTATTATATCCTATATAACATACCAATATTATTATTCATTGAAAAGGAATATATTATTAGTGGTTAAAATAATTAAAATTAATTTATCATTGTCTTGCTATATTTTTTAATTGATAAAAAATAACACAATTAGTTATTGTGTTTTAAATGAGTATATTACAGTGAAATTAATTCATTCAAAATGGAATTTCATTTAATAAATTTTGGGTTATTATATTATTCTCACATAATAAATAATTCTATTGAATATTAATTTCATTAAATAAAATAGTTTAGGTTTAAAATGTTTTATCTCCTCTACCAGTTCCCATATTTCTCACTCAAACATGTAACTCTACTACAATACATTGACTTGGCTGGTAGTCTTGTTTCATAGAACAATATATCTATAATATATTATCTTAATTGGATATAATTCACATGAAAATTAAAACTTTATGTGAAACACCTATGCATTTGTTACATGAAATTGTCATAGTACATACATCATGAAGTGGGATACATTGAATAAGCAATGTACTATAGATTTTTAGGTGGAAGTTTTAGTTGATATTACACATAACTAATGTGATTAATGAAAAAATAGGTGAATTTATCTTGGAATATAATTTCGCTTCATTTCAAACCTCGTGCCTTTATTCCATGGTGATACAGAAAGGAATAGCTTATCTCTGATCATACATACATGCCTCCTTAATGAACTTATTCATAGCTTTAATATTTATGTTGTCTTGATTTAATATAATACTAAATTGATTAAATCTTCCATTTCATTTATTGGATAACATATTATCCCGTAATCTTCTACACTCCAACATTATACAACCATGATGGATTAAAACATCTTTTCCCATATAGAGACTCAGAAGGTTCTATTGGAATTCTTGAATTGTAATTGTGGTTGTATGAGAACCCCAATAGGGGATGGTATAGATAAAAATACCCTTTAGATCTATTATGAATGATTCAAACATATCATTTATATTTGTAATATTTATATATTATTTACCATCATTATAAGGGATAATAGTTTCACATAAAACTATATAGTGTCTTCTTCTTTTTGAATAATTCTCCAGAACCACATGATAAACCTCATATATATATAATATAATTTTCATTTGTTCCCCATATAGTATTTCTACATAAAATATTTATAAAATAGAACATTGTATAAGATTTTATTCTCCCTTTCTAAAAATTAAATGCACTAAAATTAAAAAGTGATCGACTACCACCCAGATTGTGTTACATATATAAAAATCACGTGGATTCGTATAATGAAATCGAGGGTTATTTTTCTCATCTACCACATTTTTGTGGTAAACAGTTTTGTTATAGACCTAATACTCTATAATTTGTTCTATACATTTGGAATTTCATACATTGAGATAAAAATTCCTCAACATTTTTATGTATGTTATCCGACCATATGTTTTTCATCAGATTGGTGTTCATCTCAATACTCCATAAAAAATAGAGAAGGATTATATATGAAAACCATCTAGATGTTTCCCATTTAGATCATGATTATTTATGAAAAAATATATATATTCTAAACCATATATCACTAAATTTTAAAAACATAAACTTTATAGTATTTATTTAATTTTTCTATAACTTTACATATCCTTTTTGGGTCATCCTTTATACTCTAACGAATAGATGTTTGATAATTTATTTGAGTAAGAAATTATAAAGATCCATTTATTATACTAATTTCTATAATTTTTTTATCTAGTAATAATGGATCCCATATAATCTACATCATGAATATTGTTATATATTTCATTCTACATAGAGTAATCACTGCATTGTATTACATCCTAGGATGGTAATGTATTAAACAATTAAATTCCTTGAATCTCTATATGAAAATCAATGAATGAAATTGATAGCATATTTTTTTGAAAATAAAAATTAATATTTTATGATATGTATATATATTGGACTACTACACATAATGTAATTGTCACCAAATCATCAGCACGAAGATCACTATAGCCAATTATAGATCATGTGTTTAGTAGTATTAATCATTCACCATTATGTTTTTTGAGAAATATGCTATCTGTTTTTAATAAATCATGAATAAAAACCCAATAAATTCTTATAGATATCCCCATAGATAAAAGAATCATTCTTGACCTATTGGTAATGTGAAAATAGATGCAGTGATTACCATCTTATTTAACACATTAATGCTCTCCTCACATTCATCTGTTCACAAATATTTTACTCTGTCCCATGTTTTCTTTGGTAGAATAAATTTAATTCAGGATATGATTATCTATAATCAATAATATTACCCATGTAGTTTTGAAACTAAAAATCACATTCATATATATTGGTCTAGGTCTTCATTCGACTACCTTTATTCTTGAAGAATTCATATATACCATATTTCTAGTGATATATCTGTCTATTAATGTTATTTTACCATTATAGTCCAAGGATTTACATTAATTCACCAATAAATTTTCTTCTTCATAAGTCTTAATTATAGTTATTAAATTATCATAAGGATCTGATTTATATTTGGAGTAAATATGAAAAATTATCAATAATGAATAAGATCAATTTTTCAAGGTAGAACCTAAATCATGTATTCATTATGTACATATGGATAAATTTAGAATTACAGTATGAAAATGGAATCAATATGAACATGAAATTTCCATAAATTGTACAAAAAATATTATTGGTAATATTTTTCATCATCCGCATTAATTTAAAATATTCAGACGAATATCCAATATAGAGAATTACTAGATTCTACATAGATAATTGAACAAGTATTTAATCTATGAGAGTAGATAATTTTTTTATCATGATCTTATTGAAATCATGGTAATAAATTCTTAGATGCATTGACACATCCTTACTATGGACAAAGAGGATTGGAATATGACATGGTGAACCACTTCGGCCTATAAATCAATATCTAAACACTCAATTAGTTTATTATTTAATATTATCCATCCAAAATAGTAATTCTATATAGATAATTTTATATTTATATGGCTCTAATTATAACATCTATTGACAACTCAACCTCATAGATTTTAGAAAGACCATTAAATTATTCAATAAATACATCATCAAATTCACTAAGAATGGGAAAATCATCATGAATGTCTTTTTTACTTAGTATTAATAGTTTGAGAATTATACATATTTTCATAATGAAATAATACCTATTAATGATATAACAATTAAAAACGAGATTATTCACCCTCCACAAAAATGTATATAATCATAGGTAGATTCCTTATATAGATTGTAATTTCCTTCCCCCAGAAATTTATGTTTTTTATACAAAAGTGGATCCTTACTATAATCAGAATTCCATGGAATTATATTAATTGTTTAATCAAAATTATGTATATTAATTTCATCAAATTTATATGTTTATGGGTAAAAATATATACATTATGTGTGATAATATTATTATTTTCCATTTTAAATAATACATCCACTTCCAATTTTCAATTTGGTTTATAAATATTTCTACTAAACATTGTGTTATAGTAGATTTCATAAAACCAAAATAAAATTGTATGTTCCATATTCATTAATGAATGTCCAACATACTAATCACTATTTCATTATAAGGATCCACATTAAGATTTGTGATGTTATATTCCGACCACCACTCTCTTGGCCTTGGATGATGTTATCATCACTTATCATAAAAAACATGTATTTGTCTATTGTTATGCATATTTCCTTGTTCCGTTTTATTAAAAAATTGGGTTTTATGATGAGATTTTAATTGATTATTATTATATTATAACAAATTAGAGGTTTTGTACCTTCTTTGTTCACTAGTAAGCAACCCTTACTTCCCATAAATAATGAATTCTCTTGTTCTGATAATGAATTGTTTGGAATTATTTTTTTCCACACACATAACAAGTGGGAGAATGGGTATTCATTCAAACTTGTATTTTTATATTTCTCTAGTGGGATTGAAATACATTTTCCTTATTATATCTAATATCCCATGAGATTTAATATATTCATTTTTATTATAAAAGATTAAAAATAATTTCCCAATATTATTCAATGTCTTGAATTTCTAAATATCATTTTATATTTAGTTTTAGGCCACTAAATAAGTTTTCAATTGTACATACACAATCAATGAAAATGGTGGACCTATATTGTTCTTATAATGTTCTTTTTTCTTATATTAGTATTTTTTATTCTATATCCATTAGCTTGAGGCCAAGAAACTACCTCTATATTTATTGATGTGGGGTAAAAGGAAAACATTTTTTTAATTTCATCCATTCAATTGCTTTGATATCCTCACTAATATCATAATTTTGTGCAACATCTACCATGATTCCTCTTAATCCCACGTAAAATAAAAAACCAAAAAAAGAATTTACCATAAAAATCATTTAAGGATGGGGATGATATTTTCAATGGAGATGATGAATTATTCCATGATTAATTGATAGAATGATTCACTGAATAGAAAATTCATTTGTTAAATGATTTTCCTAATGCAAAAATATTCTATATAAGGGGAATGTGGGTTTTTCCAAAATTATTTCTATATATATTATATACTTGGGGTTAGAATTACATTAAACACACACACCTCAGACATAGATAGAACAGGAATGACATACCCCCCCAAGGGGATACCCCACCAATCAAGCCTTATTTGCTCATTGCATGTCTCATAGGCCAAGTGGTCATGAATCCCATTACATGTCCTATAGGCCAAAACATTTATCCCAATGGGCAACTGGTGAATAATGCTGATATAATACCTATGCTCCTTCATTGATCCTATAATGCTTCTAAAACTACAATTCTAACTAAAATCCCAGGTTTTCTCATAATTCATTTTTCATTTATAAACATAATATATTTAATTATGTTACATCATAATTTTCTCATCACTTGGTATATTTTGGTTTCATATCTTTTTTGAATTTCCCATAAATTTTTTTATTAACTAAGTTTCCCTTATATTCATAAATTAGAATAATAAAAATGGAAAATTATCAATGGTAATTATTAAAATATTAGAAACAAAAACGGAAATTTGTTAACATTAAAGGGATAACTCGTTAAGGACCTACATTTCATAACTTGTGAATTTTTAGTTTTCAATATATTTTATACATGTTCTATTTCCTAAAATTTAGTTTTGTCATAATTTTTATCCCCATTATAATTTTTTATAAAGGTACAGTGAGATTGGAAAGGAATATCCTTTGGGAGTTTCAAACAAGGTATAAAATAAGAGAACATTATTTTTCACTACATGGTGATTGATAAAATTACCAATTCTCAAATTATAAAGGGTTTGACCCCAATATAAATATTTTCTAATGTAAAATCCCATGTAGTATCCAATAATAGCCTTTTTAGGAAACCAATTACTCAATAAATTACCAAAATATTTGTTTTTTCCCTTATTTTTAGTTCAATAACATTACACCTAAAATAAAATTTTATAGTAATAATCCACAATAATTACTTATCCATGCTTTGATACAAACAATAACATCTAGTTACATCAGAAAAATATGTTCATGATTTATTTCATAAAGAATCTAATGATACTAACCCCGAGATACTTATAAGCCTAGTTTTTTGGTAATTAAATGATTATGATAATAACTTGAAATAGGAATACAAAAAATATATATTAAAGTATATTACCATGCAATTTACATTCCATATAAATTCTAAAACTTCATGAGATACCTTGAGGTAGTACAATAGAATGGAGTGGGATATAGATATTAGTAAGGGAATAAGTAAATTTTATAGTAGTGAATATAATTCATTTTAGTCATATAAAATACCAAGATGACATAGATGGGGTGAGAATCGTATGTATAAACATGGAAGAATGATATAAGATGATAACACCGTGGTAACACATGAATGTAGAAATGATATAAATCATAACATAATATTAATTAGTCAGGTATGGACACCAAGAAATCATATCATACTGTTATTTTGATAACATAAACTTCATTATAAATTTTATTGCATGATATTAAAAAATTACCCATTATATTAGGGTGTGATTTAATTTTATTCCCACGGAAAACATTCACACAATGTACATGTCAATTATAGAACCTTGATCATACAACATTAAAAATACATTTATATGTTTTAATTCCATGGATATGGATTCCTAGTCACATACACAGATTTCCATAATGAAATATAGATACATATATCTTGGTGAATGAAATAGAGTGTAAATATGGATGTTTATTCACATCACAAAATTTTTCCATATAAAATATCATAGGATAATTTCACAGTCATTTAGAGTGTATCTAATGATTCATGGATATGTGTAATGAGAGTGGAATGTGGTATCTAATTTCTATGAGATCACGAAGATATAAAAATACATTTCAAGAAACGTTACAACATTACAAATATTAAATAAAATGGAATAATATAACAAATTAGTGTAAATATAACGAAAGAGAGAATCCATTCCCTTGAGAGGGTACCTTTAAAATCATGGGAGGATCTTCTTACAATATTCATATCACATATGTAGGGATTTATATAGTAATTGGTATATGGTGTTCATGGTCAATATGTTTTTATAAAATATAAGTTAAAGGGTTGGAGGATATATATAAAAAAATTGGGGAAGCCATTATTAATTTCAAAACAATTGTTTTAGAATCCATATGAACAATTATCAAAACCACAATACTTTCCATTGTTTATTGACAATTTTATAACAATGTAGATTTTTTAAAATACAGTATATAATATATTAAAAAAACATATTAATGTTAAAGCATTGGTTATGTGTAAGTGAGGAATGTTCATAAATAATTGATTTTAAAGGATAAAAGTACAATATATGTTACTTTAAATTTAGTAATGGTTTATAAAAATAGTTAAATAACAAAAATATATATTATTAATTGAACCCAAGATTTTTCATTGATTCATTTATAGTATATATTAAAACACTTTTTGGACATAATGTTCTCATAACTGTGAATATATATTTATAAAATATTTAATTTTCATGCCAATATTTGACTCTATCATAAAATTATGAAAAAATCATCATATTATAATTTCAAAGTACTTATATGGAAAATAATATTTATTTTATCATAAAAATTTTCTACATATGATGGTTTTTAATTTTAAATAAAAATCATTATTTACCAAAAAAATAATTTTTAACGATAAATAGTTATTTTATAAAACCTCATAATTATTTCTTTGGAATTTATTAAATAAAATTATCATTTTATTTTAATACATATTATTTATATTGAATATTTTAATATTGTAAATTATTTAAAAAATAATTAATTATAAAAACCATGAATTAATTAGGAATATAAATTTCATAAGAATAATTTTTTTATTTTATCAAATTGAATTAAAAAATTTATCACAACAAATATATATTTACTTATGATGTAATAAAAATAGATAAAAATAATAACCTTTTAAGAAAATTATTTAAATTCATATCACTAGAGTCAGGATATATAAACCCTTATTATAGCATTGTATGGCTAAAGGGTATGGTGTGAAATGTTGGTTGTTTCTTGTGGTTTTTAATGAATACTGTTTGTGTTGGGATCTCTATAAGTATGAAGATATATATTAAATGGTGTCACTCAATATTTATTTTTGAATATATTTTAGGTGTTGTTTAATGGTAAATCAGAATAATTTAATCTTTATTAGAAGATCCGATAAATTGACTTCATAGGGTATTATCCTACTAAAAAAAGTAATTTCTTCTTCCTTCTTAATAAAATTTACTTTATCATATCCTCTGCTATATAGATATTTAAATTTTCATTATAAAATGGATATATAATATGTGGTTAAAATTCATAATGGTTTTTTGAATCCTTTATCATATATTATCTATATGGATTTAAATGACTAAAGTAGTGAAAGTGTTCTATATAATGATAGTTCTCAATATGGATTTTATTGATTCAAAATGGGCATTAATTTATAAATTTTCAGGGGGTTACAGTGAGATATCCAGATACTAGAACAGCAAGATCACGTTCACAAAACATATAATTTTTAAAAATGATATTATACCATCATAATTGATCATATTTTTATAATCTATAATTAAAATATCAGAATCATTCATTAAGTCCGTAAAATCCCTAAAAAACTCATATATTTGGGGATTAAAAATCATTACATTTCTGTTTTTGATACTATAAACTGGGAACCAATTTAATCAATAACAAACATACTTCAGAAAATAAAAATATTTGGTCACTAATATACATAATCTCAAATTATGTTTAAGATTTTTTTCACTATTCAATGGTTTTATTTTTCTATATGATATCTCCGTAATAATTTTAAATATTCTAAAACAACTAAAAAAAATAAAAAACTTCATGTGATTCTCAAAAAAATAAAATAAGGTTTGTATATAAATTTGATAAGTAATTAAATATTCCAATTAAAAAATCATGCAATCATCTTAGGGTGTTTTTTATTTACTATAATAAATATTTATCTCAAATAAAAATTTACATACACATGAAATAATTTTTACTAAATATTTTTTTTCCAAATTAAAAACAATATAATAATTAAGAAAAAATAATTATCATGATGGTTTCTTTGAAGTCCTGAAAACACAGAGGAATAATTTTCCAAAAAATGTAATTTTCCACCTATTAAGGTCATAAATATTCCTTCTAATAAGAGATTGATATCATACATTATGATATATATTTATTTCCATGTAAAATCATTTACATGAATAGAAAATTCATATATGTTCCTAAGGAAATCATCATTTTCAAAAACAATTCAAGAACAGATACAAAAAAATTAGAAATTTAATTTCTTACTTTGTTGATTCAAACATATATATTTAGAATTTGTAATCATTACAAATTGTAAAAGAGATATTTATCAGGCTATGTATCCATTATATATAAATTCAAAGGAAAATAACGTATATGACAAAAATAAGATCTTGAAATTTGATCATCATACTCACAAAAATATATTTTTGAACTTATAATAAAATAATTTTGGGATATTGATATGTCACATTCCTTAAAAAAATAAAAATAAAAAACAAGTATTCAGAAAAAATGTATATATGTATTTATTCTTTGGAAAACAATGGTTATTTTAATATAATTTGAACATCAAATATTAGTTTTGGTGGTAGTAATTTTTTTATATTTTCTACCTTAATATAGAAAATTCCTTTTGAAATTTATAAATAGATTCAAAACACCCAATTGAAAATACATAGAATTTTTCCATCAAAAATCCTCTAAATGAAATTCAAAATAATGATATAATTTCTTTAATAATATATTTTTTCATATAAATAAATCACTAATCGAACATTAGAAATATGTAATAAAGGAAAAATATTTAGAAATTAAATCTTTAAAACATTTAAAATGGTATTTTATATTAATTTCTCTCTTAATATTTGATAACTTTTGAACTAATTGATCATTAATGTAATGAAAATGGAATAGTTTAATTAAAAAAATAATTTTGAAAAATAATTATAATATAACCACAAATCATTGTATATATAATCCAAAAATAAAACATTTGGTTAAATTAGAAAATGTATCAAATAGAGGGAATTGTATATATATATATATATATACATTGTCCATACTCAATACACTCCACATACATTATTTATCTACTAATTCAATTAATATCATATCATGTTCTTTAAGGTCATTCAAGTTGTAATTTCAAAATGATTTTTGTGTGTTAAACATAGTCATAGTGGCCATTATTCAATTCTCTCTAGAATAAAAATTATATAAAGATATTAATATTTATATATATAATTGAATATAATAATCACCTTGTCACGACCCGCCCTCGGGGTCCGTGCCGTGACTACCCCAAGCCCGCCTTCCATAGGCCAGGGGCTGGCGACTAGCACCAAGGCGTAAATCCCGGTAAAAGGGAAGGCATTGCCTTTGTAAAGTAAACATACACCACAGAGTAAGAAAGCGGAAAGTAACACTAAGCAAAAACAGAGTACAACTAAAAGTGCGGAAAGTAAAAAGGGGCCGGAAATACAAGCCCAACTGTAATGTACAACTCAAAAGGGAAAACAGCAACTGAAAAGTAAAGATGCTATGCCGAGCTGTCCACTGGAAATCCCACCTGAAGGGTGGGTACAGATAGCTCCTCTGCTCCTCGGGTCCCGCCGTCTGCTCCGAGTATGTCCCGCCCAGTGGTCTGCCTCTGGGTACCGCCTCGTCGTATAGTCCACCTCCAGGTACCGTCCAGTCCTCGAACACTCGGCCTCTGTCAGTACTGGCCGTCGTCTGCAACCAACACAACGAGGTGCGGGCATAGCCCGTGCAGGGGTGAGTATAACGATACTCAGTAGGGACCCCGAGACCCTCAAGGTCTCACTAAAACCAACAAGGATAACCACAAGAAGATCTCAACAGTTAAACTCTACTTAGGTATATGCCCATACATATACCTAAGTTATCAAGTAACCCATCTCAGTCTTGAGGAAACACAAGGATCATGAGATCAACGGATAACCACTACCCAGGTATATGCCCATACATATACCTAAGTTATCAAGTAACCCATCTCAATCATGAGGAAACACAAAGGTCAAAAGTCTCAGCTCAAACCAGGATTTTCATTATCGAAACCGTAACTGCTGAAGAGCTCTGTCTCTAGAGTGTACAGTGGTCCTGTCACGACTCCGAGGTCGCCGCTCACTAACCTAAGACTGCTGAAGTACTCCTCCTGTCGAGTACTGCGGGTCTGCTGCCAACTACCAGGCGCTCCGTCCGCTGAGGGTCTACTGCCAAATATCGGACGCTACCCAGATAGCCTACTGAGGTACTCCTCCTGTCGAGTACCGCGGGTCTGCTGCCAACTACCAGGTGATCCGTCCGCCGTGGGTCTGCCGCCAAATACCGGGCGCTCCGTCCACTGGGCTAGTCGACTCACTCCAAGTCGAGTCGGTCAAGCAGTCGTCAGGTCTCAGCCGGCTACACGGTCTCCGTACTCTGCACGTTCGTCTCCGGGAGGGTCCGCTCCACGAGCTACTGGTCGATACTCCAAGTATCACAAAGTCCCGCAAAGAAGTATCTCAAAAGTCCGTCTCGTCACAGGGGTCTCAACGCAACAGACGGCGCGTCGATCGGACGCCCGGTCTGTGAGTTATTAGACTTTTCGTCCCAGGGGCCCGGTTGGTTTCGAGAGCGAATCCAATTCCGGCCGTATCTCGACTGTACCCCGAACTCCCATAGGTTAAACTCAAAGGGACCGTTACTCAACGTAACCACCAACGCCGCTGACGGTTCGTCAAACGGACGTCCTGTCTGAAAGATATCAGCTTTCCCGTTCCAGGGGCCTGGTTGGATTTCGGGTACAATCCAACCCGGCCATACTCCAACTGCATCCAAAACTCGGGCGGAGTATGTCAAAAGTTCCGTCTCATCAAGAGGAAGTCAACGAAACAGACGGCGCGTCAATCGGACGCCCGGTCTGTGAGTTATTGGCTTTTTCGTCTCCGGGGCCCGGTTGGTTTTTAAGGCAAAACCAACCCGACCGTACTCCACCTGCATCCAAACCTCGGGCGGAGTATGCCAAAAGATCCGTCTCACTAAGAGGAACGCAACGTGACTGACGGCGCGTCAATCGGACGTTCGTGGCTCAAGATATGAGCGTTTCCGCTCCGAAGGCCCGGTTGGTTTCGTGAACGAACCAACCCGGCCGAACTCAAAGTAATCCGAAACCTTGAGTGCGATATACCGAAACGACCGTCTCGATCCAAGGATCGCGTTGCCGCAGACGGTTCGTCATTCGGAGGTCCGAGGCTCATGTTATGGGCCAAAAACCAAATCTGGTTCGAAACGGGGGGGGTCCGAGTCCAGGCCGGCCCGACCCGACCCCCCCCCCCCAGGGGCGGCGCGGCGGCGGCGCGGCGGCGCGGCGGCGGGCGCCTGGCGCCGCACGAGGGTGGCACGCGGGGGGCTCAGCCGCCGCTTCTTCAAGGTGGCGCGGCCTTTGTGTCGCGCCTATGTAACAAAACGGCCCCCCCTCACGTGGGGGGCCTGCTGGAGCGCAACCGGGGGGCCGGCTGCCCCCCTCCTTCAAGGAACCGCCCCCCTCATTAAGAGGGGGGTTTTGTTGAACCGGCCGGGGGATTTAATCCCCCGGTTTTATGTCATCTGGCCGGCGAGCTGGCTGGCCGGTTTTTACCAACGGGACTGGAAATTCCGGTCCCGCCTTCGACTTCCGACGCCGGCGGCCCGGCCGCCGGTCTTCTCTTCCGCCGCGGCCCGGAACCGGCCGCGGTCTCCTCGTCCCGCCGCGGCCCGGAACCGGCCGCGGCGTTCGTTATCCGGCGCGGTGCGACGGCACCGCGCCCCTTCGCCGTGCTTTGATTCTTTTCAACGTGGCGCGACGGCGTCGCGTTCTTGAAGTTTCTACCCCGGCGTGGCGCGACGGCGCCGCGTAAAAATAAACGTACGGTAATCCGCGTGGTGCGACGGCACCACGCCACTTTGCTTCCACCGCAAGAATTAAACAAGAACGATGGAGGGGGGGTTCGGCCGTGTTCGTGCTGTCCGGCCCCCCTCGCGTTAACTATAACACTTAAATAAATTATTTCAAAGCCTCACGTAGACATGCGATCCACGAGCAAGAAATGGAATAATTAAAGAATTAAACAACAACCCCTACCTTGGTATAAGGTTCGAAGATTGTTCTACGTTCCGCGGAAGATGACGTCCCGGAGGTCGGGCGACGCGGTCGTCGTTCGTCAAATTCAACGACGAAGAGGCGCGTCCGAAGAGGCACGTCGTTGGCGAATCCTTGTACGCCGACGAAGGTTGTCCGAGGAAGGTGCGGTGTTCTCTCTCGTTGACACCGAAGACGAAGAAGAGCGGAGCGGCGTTCTTCGTCGGAACTTGAGCGTTCTACGTCAAGTCTTGAGGAAAGTCAAATAAAAAGGAAACAACGAACTCAAGAACCCTTACCTTGATAGTCGCACGTTGACGGAGTCGTGGAATATCGGTGTCGATTCCTTTGACGTCGGAGGAAGAGTCGTTGTCGATGGCGTTCGTCGCGGAAAAGATGATGCGGAAGAAGAACGTCACGTCGCGGATATGGCGTCGCAGAAAGACCGTGTTCTTCGGCGAAGAAGTTCTTCGTTGAAGAACGGTGTTCTTTGCGTTCTTCGTTGAAGTTGAGCGTTCTTCGTGATCTTCGTCAGAGATGAAGAAGAAGAAGAAAATGATGCTCTCCACCTCTCAAGAAGACAAACCATTCAACCAAAAATAAAATAAGACAACATCTTATTTTATTATCACATAACACACTAGAATTTCAAAGGTTTGAAATTCAAAATGGATAACTCCAAAATTAACTCACTTATTTAATATACATGAATTGTATAATTAAATAGAAGTTAACTTGTCAAGCCATTAAGAGGGAGAGAGGGGAGTTGAAAAGGTGGGGTTCGTGTGGGCCCCACCACACTTAATCCTCCCAAGGGAGGTTAAGTTGGTGTGGGTCCCACTTCCAACCCCCTTTGGTAGGTTTTTAACAAGTTATAATAAAATTTGTTCTATACAAATTTTATTTAACTCAAACTAAAAAAAAACCCCAAAACTAACTTTCAACCCGCAACAAACGCAACTCCCGAAAAGGTCTCTTTAAGCGAATATCGGCGCTGCGAGTTCATCGGTGCCCTCAGATTTCAATTCCGAGCACCGGATCAAAAGTTAGAAATTCCCGCTCATTCGTTCACTGAACGTACCCGAGCCAAACTTCGGAAATTAATTCCGGGCACTCCGGGCCTCGGAATCAGGTGCCGTCTGAAACCGCGCTCTTATAAAATTCTAAAGAAAATTAAGAAAAAATTTCCCTTGAATTTTACGAGTCTTTACATTACTCCCACCTCAGGGCTTTATGTCCCCGTAAAGATACATTAAAAACTAGGGAAACAAAAGAGGGTACTGAGCACGCATCTGAGCCTCCCGCTCCCATGTGCTCTCCTGGAGATTCCCGTGCCGCCATCTGTTGCGCACAAGAGGAATCGATCGTCCATGTAGGACCCGCTCCTGTCGATCCTCTATCTCCACCGGGACCTCCGTAAAAGTCGCCCCATCGTCAACGCCAAGCTCCACATGGTCAGGGATGTGCGTCAGGTCGTGCACGTATCTCCTCAGCTGAGATACGTGGAAGACGTCGTGCACCCGGTGCAACTGAGGTGGTAGAGCCAGGCGATAAGCCACCTCACCAACCCTACTGAGGACCTGGAAGGGTCCGATGAAGCGCGGAGATAACTTGTCGCCTCGGCCAAATCTCCGAATACCACGTCGAGGTGAGACCCGCAAGAAGACGTGGTCACCATCCTCGAACTCTAGTGGCCTCCGCCTCCTGTCAGCGTATGACTTCTGCCGGCTCTGTGTTGTCCTCATCCGCTCCTGGATGACATGGACCTCCTCCGACGTGGCCCGGACCATCTCTGGTCCCACAAGAGCTGCAAGATTTCTTCTTTGCCGATAAGAGAAACCTGGTCTCATCCCCTGGATGAACCAAATTCTTTGCCTAAAACAGTCAACCCTAACATGGATGATACTAATCCATACCAAGGATGACGTCGTAAGGCGTCGACGCAACTACTAAGAGATCCAATCGTTACTCTCGCCTCCAAGGGTTGAGTCACACTGTCGGCATCGGTGTGTGGTAACTGGTCTCCTCCAGTAGATGTCTCACAAGTGAGGGTCAAGTCAACAGTCAACTGGAACCTCTTAGTAACATCACAAAAGAGGACAGGAATGAAAACATCACAAAGGATGCGTCTTTTATTATTGCAGCTCATATTACAAGACGCTACACAAAAGCAACATCAACATGGAACTAGAAGTACAAAAGACATATCCACTAGTTCCTCCCCTGTCCACCTGCTCCCAGAGCTCCATGATCGTAAGCTTCAGCTGCCTGAAGTTGTGCTCTCGCATGTTCACCTGCTCCCTGTGGTCGGGGTGGACCTCCTGGTGGTGGTGGTGGCAGAGCCTCAAAGCGTCGTCCACCACCTGCTGCTCGGCCAGCTCCTCTGCCTCGTCCGCCTCCTCCCTGCGGACCGCCACGGTCGAACCTCTGCCTCTGCCTAGGTGGTTCCTCAACCGTCTGCTGCTCCTCCGCATGGTGGGTCGGGCAGTCACGAGCCATGTTGCCTTGCCTGCCGCATGCAAAGCACTGTCTTCCACTCAAAAGACTGACTCCGCGCTGTGTGCCCTGCACTGCTGAGCCAGTGCCCTGAGGTCGTCTGCCTGAAGGTCTGGTCTGTCTGGACCCCTGAGTCATCTGTCGGCTACCTGCTACCGAAGACTCCGCTACGTGCCGCCCTGCGGTGGGTCGCTGCGCTGGTGAAGACTCAGCAAGGAAGCTCTCAATCAGAAGGGCCCGCTCCAGTACTCCTGTCTGAGTCGGTAAGCTGAGGGAGATCAGCGATGCCCTGATCTCGTGTCTCAAACCCTGCTCGAAGGTCCGGGCCCGGAAGAATGGGTCCCGTACCATGTCGGTCGAGTAGCGCGAGAGATCGGTAAATCTCGCCGAGTACTGAGCGACCGTCATGCTGCCCTGCCGCAGCTGCAGAAGCTCCTGGATACGCACCGCACGAAGGGTGGCTGGGACGAACTCCGAGCGGAAGAGGCTCTCAAAGTCCGTCCAAAGTAGAGATGCCTCATCGTGCACCTGGATCATCAAGCTCCACCATCGTCCTGCTGCTGAGTGTAGTAGGCTCGCAGCGAGGATCACCATGAGGTCTGCCGGCATCCTCACTAGCCTAAACACTCGTACCACTGCCTCCATCCAGTCCTCTACAGCCTGGGGATCCGTCTCCCCACGAAACCTGGGCGGTCGCTGGCGCTGAAACTCATGCAGTGCGCTGAGGTGACGTGCATCGTCAGCGGCTGCTGCTGGAAGTATCGGGGGCTCGACGGGTAGAGCTACCACCGGTGCCACTGCTGACAAAGGGCCCTGCACCGAGGCCTCGTCGCTCAGTGGGCTGTCGTCACGTTCGATTCTCGGAACCCTAGCTGGCTGCCGTCGTGGGGCCATCCTGAAAGAAACAACGTAACACGATCAAACGATTATACCTGGTGAGCTGACCTGGTTTGAGCTGTTTTTAAGGGGAAAAACCTTTGAAAACACACACGCAATCAGTGTTTTCGTGCACAAAGTCGGAAATCAGTTGTCAGGGTCCTGGTGTATGGATACGTCGGCCGCCCGCACCAACACTGGACTCCCTGTACTGAAAACCACACTCGGTACCCTTAACACTATTGCTTCACAGAAAGAAAGATCAGAGTCTGCGGTAGAACCGACCACCTCTGATACCAATTTGTCACGACCCGCCCTCGGGGTCCGTGCCGTGACTACCCCAAGCCCGCCTTCCATAGGCCAGGGGCTGGAGACTAGCACCAAGGCGTAAATCCCGGTAAAAGGGAAGGCATTGCCTTTGTAAAGTAAACATACACCACAGAGTAAGCAAGCGGAAAGTAACACTAAGCAAAAACAGAGTACAACTAAAAGTGCGGAAAGTAAAAAGGGTCCGGAAATACAAGCCTAACTGTAATGTACAACTCGAAAGGGAAAACATCAACTGAAAAGTAAAGCTGCTACGCCGAGATGTCCACTGGAAATCCCACCTGAAGGGAGGGTACAGATAGCTCCTCTGCTCCTCGGGTCCCGCCGTCTGCTCCGAGTATGTCCCGCCCAGTGGTCTGCCTCTGGGTACCGCCTCGTCGTATAGTCCACCTCCAGGTACCGTCCATTCCTCGAACACTCGGCCTCTGTCAGTACTGGCCGTCGTCTGCAACCAACACAACGAGGTGCGGGCATAGCCCGTGCAGGGGTGAGTATAACGATACTCAGTAGGGACCCCGAGACCCTCAAGGTCTCACTAAAACCAACAAGGATAACCACAAGAAGATCTCAACAGTTAAACTCTACTTAGGTATATGCCCATACATATACCTAAGTTATCAAGTAACCCATCTCAGTCATGAGGAAACACAAGGATCATGAGATCAACGGATAACCACTACCCAGGTATATGCCCATACATATACCTAAGTTATCAAGTAACCCATCTCAATCATGAGGAAACACAAAGGTCAAAAGTCTCAGCTCAAACCAGGATTTTCATTATCGAAACCATAACTGCTGAAGAGCTCTGTCTCTAGAGTGTACAGTGGTCCTGTCACGACTCCGAGGCCGCCGCTCACTAACCTAAGACTGCTGATGTACTCCTCCTGTCGAGTACTGCGGGTCTGCTGCCAACTACCAGGCGCTCTGTCCGCTGAGGGTCTGCTGCCAAATACCGGGCGCTACCCAGATATCCTACTGAGGTACTCCTCCTGTCGAGTACCGCGGGTCTGCTGCCAACTACCAGGCGCTCCGTCCGCCGTGGGTCTGCCGCCAAATACCGGGCGCTCCGTCCACTGGGCTAGTCGACTCACTCCAAGTCGAGTCGGTCAAGCAGTCGTCAGGTCTCAGCCGGCTACACGGTCTCCGTACTCTGCACGTTCGTCTCCGGGAGGGTCCGCTCCACGAGCTACTGGTCGATACTCCAAGTATCACAAAGTCCAGCAAAGAAGTATCTCAAAAGTCCGTCTCGTCACAGGGGTCTCAACGCAACAGACGGCGCGTCGATCGGACGCCCGGTCTGTGAGTAATTAGCCTTTTCGTCCCAGGGGCCCGGTTGGTTTCGAGAGCGAAACCAATTCCGGCCGTATCTCGACTGTACCCCGAACTCCCATAGGGTAAACTCAAAGGGACCGTTACTCAACGTAACCACCAACGCCGCTGACGGTTCGTCAAACGGACGTCCTGTCTGAAAGATATCAGCTTTCCCGTTCCAGGGGCCTGGTTGGATTTCGGGTACAATCCAAACCGGCCATACTCCGACTGCATCCAAAACTCGGGCGGAGTATGTCAAAAGTTCCGTCTCATCAAGAGGAAGTCAACGAAACAGACGGCGCGTCAATCGGACGCCCGGTCTGTGAGTTATTGGCTTTTTCATCTCCGGGGCCCGGTTGGTTTTTAAGGCAAAACCAACCCGACCGTACTCCACCTGCATCCAAACCTCGGGCGGAGTATGCCAAAAGATCCGTCTCACTAAGAGGAACGCAACGTGACTGACGGCGCGTCAATCAGACGTTCGTGGCTCAAGATATGAGCGTTTCCGCTCCGAAGGCCCAGTTGGTTTCGTGAACGAACCAACCCGGCCGAACTCAAAGTAATCTGAAACCTTGAGTGCGATATACTGAAACGACCGTCTCGATCCAAGGATCGCGTTGCCGCAGACGGTTCGTCATTCGGAGGTCCGAGGCTCAAGTTATGGGCCAAAAACCAAATCTGGTTTGAAACGGGGGGTCCGGGTCCGGGCCGACCCGGCCCGACCCCCCCCCCCCCCCCGGGGGCGGCACGGCGGCGGCGGCGGGCCGCGGCGGCGGGCGCCTGGCGCCGCACGAGGGTGGCACGCGGGGGGCTCAGCCCCCGCTTCTTCAAGGTGGCGCGGCCTTTGTGCCGCGCCTATGTAACAAAACGGCCCCCCCTCACGTGGGGGGCCTGCTGGAGCGCAACCGGGGGGCCGGATGCCCCCCTCCTTCAAGGAACCGCCCCCCTCATTAAGAGGGGGGTTTTGTTGAACCGGCCGGGGGATTTAATCCCCCGGTTTTATGTCATCCGGCCGGCCAGCTGGCCGGCCGGTTTTTACCAACGGGACCGGAAATTCCGGTCCCGCCTTCGACTTCCGACGCCGGCGGCCCGGCCGCCGGTCTTCTCTTCCGCCGCGGCCCGGAACCGGCCGCGGTCTCCTCGTCCCGCCGCGGCCCGGAACCGGCCGCGGCGTTCGTCATTCGGCGCGGTGCGACGGCACCGCGCCCCTTCGCCGTGCTTTGATTCTTTTCAACGCGGCGCGACGGCGTCGCGTTCTTGAAGTTTCTACCCCGGCGTGGCGTGACGACGCCGCGTAAAAATAAACGTACGGTAATCCGCGTGGTGCGACGGCACCACGCCACTTTGCTTCCACCGCAAGAATTAAACAAGAACGATGGAGGGGGGGTTCGGCCGTGTTCGTGCGGTCCGGCCCCCCCTCGCGTTAACTATAACACTTAAATAAATTATTTCAAAGCCTCACGTAGACATGTGATCCACGAGCAAGAAATGGAATAATTAAAGAATTAAACAACAACCCCTACCTTGGTATAAGGTTCGAAGATTGTTCTACGTTCCGCGGAAGACGACGTCGTGGAGGTCGGGCGACGCGGTCGTCGTTCGTCAAATTCAACGACGAAGAGGCGCGTCCGAAGAGGCACGTCGTTGGCGAATCCTTGTACGCCGACGAAGGTTGTCCGAGGAAGGTGCGGTGTTCTCTCTCGTTGACACCGAAGACGAAGAAGAGCGGAGCGGCGTTCTTCGTCGGAACTTGAGCGTTCTACGTCAAGTCTCGAGGAAAGTCAAATAAAAAGGAAACAACGAACTCAAGAACCCTTACCTTGATAGTCGCACGTTGACGGAGTCGTGGAATATCGGTGTCGATTCCTTTGACGTCGGAGGAAGAGTCGTTGTCGATGGCGTTCGTCGCGGAAAAGATGATGCGGAAGAAGAACGTCACGTGCGGATATGGCGTCGCGGAAAGACCGTGTTCTTCGGCGAAGAAGTTCTTCGTTGAAGAACGGCGTTCTTTGCATTCTTCGTTGAAGTTGAGCGTTCTTCGTGATCTTCGTCAGAGATGAAGAAGAAGAAGAAAATGATGCTCTCCACCTCTCAAGAAGACAAACCATTCAACCAAAAATAAAATAAGACAACATCTTATTTTATTATCACATAACACACTAGAATTTCAAAGGTTTGAAATTCAAAATGGATAACTCCAAAATTAACTCACTTATTTAATATACATGAATTGTATAATTAAATAGAAGTTAACTTGTCAATCCATTAAGAGGGAGAGAGGGGAGTTGAAAAGGTGGGGTTCGTGTGGGCCCCACCACACTTAATCCTCCCAAGGGAGGTTAAGTTGGTGTGGGTCCCACTTCCAATCCCCTTTGGTAGGTTTTTAACAAGTTATAATAAAATTTGTTCTATACAAATTTTATTTAACTCAAACTAAAAAAAAACCCCAAAACAAACTTTCAACCCGCAACAAACGCAACTCCCGAAAAGGTCTCTTTAAGCGAATATCGGCGCTGCGAGTTCATCGGTGCCCTCAGATTTCAATTCCGAGCACCGGATCAAAAGTTAGAAATTCCCGCTCGTTCGTTCACTGAACGTACCCGAGCCAAACTTCGGAAATTAATTCCGGGCACTCCGGGCCTCGGAATCAGGTTCCGTCTGAAACCGCGCTCTTGTAAAATTCTAAAGAAAATTAAGAAAAAATTTCCCTTGAATTTTATGGGTCTTTACACACCTATAGATTTCATATGTTAAAAAGTAATCTAATCAGTTCCAGGAATATTTCTCACACAGAGGTACACAAATGATGTTAAAAAATGATAATAGGTATAAGAGTTTAAAAGAAAGTAACATCATATATTTCAAATAATCATAATTATTTGTTTATTTTATAATGAAGTTATGAAATTTATTTTAACACTAACCATTATGTTTCCGTAACAAAAAAATAATGGCATCTCTTCAATCAAGTGATAGTTCACATGTACACATGAACAATGTTTCTGTTATCATGAAATGGAAATAGAGTAAAATATTATTATTAATTTGAAAAAAACAATAAATATATTAGATATGTGGATTTTATTATTTTGAAATTAACGTGAGAGAATAAATGGTAATACAATAATAATATAAATAAAAAATGCACATGGGATGATTACCTCATCGTTAGGGAAAATACATTAAAACACTCCTTAAAGACCATTGTGAGGGTAAATTGATGGTACTCAAACCTCTATATATTGGATATGATTTATAAATATGTTATTTTCATGATGGATATTGATTTATTTGGATTATGCTGGTTTGAATAATAGAGGAGTTGAGTTATCCTTTCATCGTTTTGGAAAGGATACGGTTGGAAGTACATAATATCTTTAAGTATAGTAAATTATTTTCCATGTTTAAGTAAAAACGAAAAAAAATTATACATTAATTTAATTTTTAAATAAATTATACTAAAAACATTTTGATTTGTTTATGTATCATTGTAATCAGTATATCTTGGTTCAACCCATTCGTTATAAATTTTTAAAATTGACCATGGTAAAAACAGCATAATAATAATGACTGGATCAAATATGATAATGAGATGAAATTTAAGACCATATATATTATACATTAACCAAATTCAATATTTTTATCGATTTTAAATAATATATATATATATTATGATAAAATACCATCAAATACATTTAAAGAACAATTATTGTATTTCAACATTAAAGACAAGAATAAAATTACAGAACTAAAATATAAAATAATTAACAATAAATTATAAATTATAATTTAATAAACCTCTTATGAAAATATAATTCATCCACAAAATATTAATTTTGATTTTTTTAATTCCCTTAGTTTTAGTTATCTACTACTTGTAGAAAAATTATGTCTGAATTGTATAAGAATTTAAGTCAAGTATTACATTATTCAAAATGTAAAAAATATATTAACGTCTTATAAAATTATTTAAGTTCCAAATTAGAATTTTTATCCATTATAAAATCCTTCTTATCATATTAAGAACATACATGATAAATTAAAAACAAGTGAGTGATGTTGTGGAATATTCCGTCACATAAAATAATATAATGGTACTTACCAAAGGAAAATTATAGTAAAATGAAATATTATTATTTATAGATGGTGATGATCACTAAAAAACATGAAATAATCATTATTAAGGATTGGGAAAAAAAAATTATGCCTTATATCATTACTATTAACATTAATTTGATAATTTACCTTTCCTGAGAAAAAATATTCATACCAAATCTATTGTTCAAAATGAAATTTATAAAAAAGATATAATAGAAAATAACATACAAATTACAAATTTTTAACAAATATTATCAATTTAATTTAATATATTTGTTAATAAATACATTTGAAAAATCATAATAAACATATTGAAAATATTTCTTCATGAAAATTTATTTTTATGTATAAAAATGACCATTTTTTATAATAAATCATAATATAAATTAATATTAGATTAATTATAATATCATTCGTCTAAATGATGTAGTTAATTTTTAATATCATTTCAAAAACATGTACTTTGTAAATACAATAATAAAAAGGATTGTAATTTATAAATTTTACTTTTTCAATAGTCCCTAAAAAATCATTTATTTCATAATAATTTGGAGATGTCATAGTCAGATAATTTTTACATGATTATTTAAAAAATAATTCTCCTTTTATCAAATATAATTTCTAAATGTGGTGGATAATTTTTAAAATATAATCAAAAAAATTAAATAAAAACCATGTTTGATGAAATGTAATTTTTGAAAAATAAAAATGTGTAACAATTAATAGGTTTTTAATCTCAACAGAAGTAATCCATAAATTGGTATTATGTTAGAGGTTTTATTATATTTAGTAATTTTGTTATTAATCTTCATAATCACAAAATTAATGGCAAGGATTAATGATCAAATTTAATTATTAATATTTTTATTGTATATAGAAATTATATTTATGATCAATGTTATGTTTTAAGAATGATATTATTAATATTATTCCTATATACAAAATTTTTTAGATGTTACAGTGTGACCCACCCATGCCTACCTCCAATAGACTAGGGTTTCGTGACTACCACTAGATAGACCTATGAGAAATTATTTGAGGCCTTATCTAATTTTTACTACCATTGGTTTCCGGTATGTTACCCTTATTTGATGATTTTTATAGTTATAACGTTTATGTATGATGGATGGGAGAGTTGGGAGAACTTTGGATGTGTTTATGGGAAAAAATTGAAGTCGCGCGGGCATCACACAATTTGTCAAACCATGCTGCGAAACCATGCACAATGGTACTCTTGAGATAGAATCGATAGAATAGTTGGAGCATGGTTTGGGAGATCGTGTGAGGAAATCGTGTGAGGGTCTGCCTAGTCATTAGCTAATGTGTGGTTAGCACTCGGTTTGTCTAACCATGCGAACTAAGCATGCAGATGGTTTAAGTGAGATCCAAAAAATGTGGTTGTCAAACATTTTTTTCTTTTATTTGAATCGTTTTTTCTCTTAAATTTCCATAACATAGGATATTGCTTCTCCTAAGTCCAAATAATGTTATCCCATTGTTCTGGAGGTGATCTGAAGGCTTCACTTCGTGAATCAATTCAAGATTCCTGAGGTTTGTAATCTTTCTTCTTCGTTCTTGATCATTTTCTTAGATCTACATAGATCTACTTCTCTTAATATCATGGTTTATTATACCTACAATAGTTATGAATAGATATAGATTTTTGGAATCCAAATATGATGATATTTGGTCTATAATTCTAGGAGAAGGAATCTAAGGTGGGTTCTTGGAGAATCGACCAGGTTTTCTAGTGTGTTCATCGTTTGTTGGGGTTTTCATCAAAACGATCGAGGTATGAGGCTTCTTTCTAAAATAAACTTACTAGAAATTATTTGAATGCATTAAAATTAAATTTGTGTTTTTTAATTGATTGTGATTTGGTTATTTAACTCCTTTTGGAAACCCTTTTGACTGATGGTTGTGAAATCTGAAAAATTGGGTGGTCGAGTAAATTATTTTTTCTCTTTGTTTTAAAATGTAGATTTTTAATATTATTTTACATTATTATTGGCACATGATTTGAAATAGATGTTTTCAATAAGAGGGAATGTTTTTTTGAAATTAATTGTTTCTTTAAAATTGTTTTTTATTTGGTTTTCAATAAATGATCATTTTTATTGACATGGTTTATTGAGGAAATGGATATATTTGGAATAAATGGTGTTGCTGTGAGTTAATTCTTAAATTTCCTTAAATAGGGATGATTTCTATTGGTGTACAAGGAACGTGACCCTAGATTGGAGGAATGTTTCATTGGGACACATGGTAATTAGACAACAGATCACTCAGGAGTATGGAACTGTCAAACGAAGCATACATGTGTGGGTGTGTGGTAAACAATGGAATGAGTATGTCCAATAATTAGAATAATTGGTTGTAAAAATATTATTAGATTTTCATTGAAAAAATAACTTTTCTGGAATGTGTTGTCATTTAGTTATGTTTTCAGTTGGTTGGAAACGGGTTTTCAGATCTTGTTTTTATTTGGTTATAAACTATTTTGGTAAATGGTTTTAAATAATCCACTTTGTATAAATGTTGTCAAATTTTCAATCCTAGTGGCGTGAGTAGGGTATTCATTGATGAAAAAACTATTTTTTTTATACTCTCTCCATCATTATATCTTTTTTACTTTTGCAGATACTATCTTTCAGGAATGGGGAAAAGGTAACGTTTCCCACATTTTTAGCACCACCTCATGATGTTGGGGAATTCAAAGATTATAGATCACGGAGGTTGTGGAGAATGGAGTCTTGTGGTCTTTTTATAGTCTTTTGTTGTTTATTCACTGTGTAATTTGATACATGGTTTGTCTACCGTTGTTTCACAGATTGATGCGGTTTTTATGTGCATGATGTTATTGAGTTGTCTTAATTTTGTCTATACATCATTTATTTATTGGTATGTTGGTTTATTGGTTTATTCATTAAAGGGTAAACTACCCCCCTGTTTTTTGAACACTTCGGAATTTATCTCCAAGCTTTGTAATCTTGGGGATGTCACTTGAGGCCAAGTAATGACTTGGTGTTCTCTCAAGCCAATGAGAATGAGCGAGTCATTAAAATTGGTACCCGTTTGGTCATTCCATTGAGGTACAAATGTGATAAACATTTTCGGTCATTTCATAACAAGTATTCATCAATGATCGTCCTCTTGGTGATGAAATAATTTAATATCTATTCCCTAGGTTGGAATTGTTGATAAGAGTATCAATATCAAAACATGAAAACTATATCATAAATGGACATAGCTAACCCATTTATGTTGAACTTCAAGTTACCAGGAAGTTAGGTACATAAGTGTTTGGAGATACTTCTAGGATTTAGGAATCTCATTGTTATTGGTTTATCCAATGAGACAATATTGATGTGTAGTTTAGTGGAATGACTTCCCATTATGATTTTATACATCATTAAGATGAATGATTCATGTTGTGAAAAAATGATGATTTTTTGAATAAATTATGAAATTGTTTTTCAATTGAATGATTTTAAAAATGGAATGCATATGGTATTTTGAAAATGGTTTAATTTTCAACAAGCATGTTGAATGTTTTTAGAAATAGTTGAACATGGAAAAATGTTGTTTTGGAGAACAATGTTGTCATAATTTATGTGATCGAATATGAAATATTTAGCCATCAGTTCCTTGAGAGTTAGATTGACATGGTCGATTTTGGTTTAGAAAATGACACATAGTAGGCATCGTCAAAACCTAAACAATGATGCTGTGGAGAATGTGGTTGCACCTAAACCATGGGTGAACCAGGATCTAGTTCATAGTATTGTCTACAATTTTCAAGATGTGGATATGACGAACCAAAGGAATGAGCCAGGGCATGTAGATCATACCATCCTGTTCATGAAAGATAATCCACCAAAACACCTGGGTGATTATGAACCTAAAAGGAAGAGGTATGTCTAGGTAGGAAGAATCATATCATTGAATTAATCATCATACCACTAGAGCTAAAGGTCAAGATGGATACATCGATGCTCAAGGATCTTGTACGCCAGTGTTGAGATTTATGGGTGAATGATAAATTGGATGATGGCCTTACATGGGAGGATTTTGAAGATGTGTTCATCAAACAATTCTATAGTCACATATTCATGATCTAGAAAATGAATGAATTTTTTATCCTAAAATAAGAGAGACTCTCTGTCATAGAGTTTGAATCTAAATTCATGAATTCAGTGTGTTTTTCACCAAAGATGTAGAATGTGTGTGTTTTAAGGAATGCATCATTGAATATGAGGTAAGGTGGAAGATTTAATCGAAGATTGCGGTGCTCTGTATCATAGATTATACAGAGACGGTAAATAGAGCGATGGTGGCTGAATTTGATATCTCGGAATTGATAAGAGGAGGTATGATTATACCCACAGGGAATGGTGGGAACTCAAATTCTGGAAGCAAGATAAAAAATACACATATTTCAAATGAGGAAGTGGAAATCAGATGGCTAGATCAGTAAACCTTCCTCTATAACCCCAGATCAAAGATGGTTGTTTTCGATGTGGTTCTCTTGACCACATAAAGTGAGAATGTACAACACAACCTAGAGCATGTAAAAATTTCAACATGATGGTACATATTCAGTGCTATTGTTGTAGTGATCAAAGGTTAGGTGCTTATGACACTTATTAGGTGTCATAATCATCGTATGCTTCAATAGAGTGAGGACAATAGAATTAGTCTCATCAACATAACATAACTAGCCATGGTGATTCTCAAAATATGATAACTCCTCAACTACGGAAATCTCATAAAAAAAAGGAGAACAACGCAACAACAAATAAATTGAAAGGATATGATTAGATGATTGTCGATGATCAGGATGGACCATCTACAATGGGAGGTTCGATTCTTTGGAATTCGACCATGTGGGACCACTTTGTGTATGATGATTGTATTTGTTGTCAATAGTTATCAATATCGGTCAAAATAAAGAAGGATATGAGTAAAGAATCCAAATTCATTAGAGATCAGCTAAAGTTAGGATACTTGGAGAATGGTTATGCAATAATAACATTTAATGTCATACTTGAACAATTCTATAAGAATATGTATTCAGATGATTGTTGAACTGATACTAAGTTCAAAGAACATATCTCAAATGTGACACATTGTTTACAACAATGAAGAATGGTGAAGTGTCATCCATCCAAATATGATTGAAGTAGAATGAGGATTTAAGGAGACTATGAAATACTTCGCGATTATATGAGAACCATGCAAGATCTTACTTGAATGAAAGAATCATATGATTTAAATGAAGTAGAGAATGATGGCTGAAAAAGAAGAGAGCATGTAGAAGGGCATGGAATTCTAAAAAGTCATTTGAAGAAGCTTCAAGACTCCACTTTTGGATGAGGAGAGTTGATTGGATTTCATTGGAATTAACACTCAAAAAGGAATTGAGTATTTGAAGTGAGAATGAAGAAGTACTTTGGAAATCATATTCCAAAAATAATAGAAAAAACCATATGATTCTTTTCTAATTTGTATTTTACAAATCATCACAATTTTGGAAAACTTGTGGTACAAGCAGTATGAAGGATAGAGAGAGTAAAAAAAGTTTTTTTTGGAAAAACACATTTCAAATATCATACTATATAAAAATGACAAAGGAAAGAATAAGGCGCACAAGTGATGGCGCGCATGTGGCGGCGCGCAAGTGGAGGCACGCAAGTGGTTGTGCGCAAGTCCTGTAGAGGCGCGCAAGTCATATTTCAAATAGAATTATTTCAGAAATATGGAAAAGGAAATAAAGTGCCATGCATGTTAGAAATTGTTGCGCAAGGAAAGAGTGGTGTGCAAGTATGGCGCGCAAGTGTAAGTAGTGCGCAAGTGTGGTGTGTAAGTATAAGTGGCGTGAAAGTGAATGTTTCATACAAGTCATATTCCAACATCATCATATCAAAATATAACAAAGGAAAGAAAGGGACGTAGGTGATGGAGCGGCGTGCTAGTGATGGAGTGACACAGATGTGATGGAGTGGTGCCCATGTATTGGCACACAATTGAATGCGACATGCAAGTCACAAAAATGCCTATAAATAGACAACTAGACTCCTCATTTTTCAATGCTCAACACAAAAGAAATAATTTGGGCTATGATAGCGAAAGTGTAGAAAGTGGCGTGCTAACTGAAGTGGCACGTAATCTTAGAGTTATTCTTAAGGCGCACATGTTTTGGTATGCATGTTTTAGCGTGCAAGTTTGGCGCGTAATTTGTGGTGCGCATGTTTCCATAGGTGTGAAAGATGGGAGATTTGTTCACGAAGCGTGTTGTGTAAAAGGAAAAGTCGGCACGCAAGTTGTGAGTTTTGAACAATAGTGGTGCGCAAGTAGTTAGTGGCTCACAAGCTGAGTGGCACGCAAGAAGGTGGTGTGCAAGCTGAGTAGCACCCAAGTAGGGAGGGGCGCAAGCAGGCTGGAATGCAAGTAAGGATTGGCGCACAAGCTGTAAGATGTTCTAGAAGTTCTTAACAGCTTCTATTCAACTGTGATGATGCTAAGTTGATCTAGACATCATTATTTTTACAATCACAAAGTAAACTTGTGATTTTAGAAAGAAGAAGAAGATGTAGGGCTCAGTGCAGATGGTTTTTCACTGAATGAGAACGTGTGAAGAAGGGTATATTTTAGTGCATCTAGTTTTTCATTGAAGAAGCAGATGAATAAGTATAACCTAGTATTCGAAACTGAAGACTACAATTATTTTGGGCAGTTTAATTCAGATGATGCTATGTGAGCTGATACTTAGTTTCTGAATAATCACATTAGAATAAGTGATTCTAGCAAAGAAGAGAGAAGAAGTTTTAGTGTAGTTGGTTGTTTCCCTAAGAAGAAGAAAGAAGAATCCTAGTGTAGTTGGTGTTGCACTAGAAAAGAAGACAAGGAATGAAGGAAGAATTGCTTGCCTACAACTTTGCATGTAATAAAGTAAAGTGCATTAAAGAAGACGAAGAGAAGAACTTGAATTTTGAATAAGGAATAAGACTATCTCCATAGTTAGTATAAAGAACCAGCTAGAGGTTGCAAGATGGACTAGGCTTTCCCCAGTCTAGGGAAGAGGATTGATTCCCACCCCCTCCAAAGTGTAGGGACTCACACTAGCTAGAGGATTGTTTTCCTAGCCACTCTATTGTAAAATAATATCACATTATAGTATAAAATCCATGCACTGGTCATATCCATGCATGACAAAGACGTAACTACTGTTTTTGAGTTGTGATCCTCGTAAAAATATCGTGTGCATAATTTTAGCGCTTTCTATTATTTCATGCAATATGGTAAAGAGAATAAGATAATAAAGATCCTAACTGGTCAAGAGATACAGGTAAAAAAATTATAATTGGT
The DNA here is from genome assembly GCA_963277665.1 of Viscum album. Classification (NCBI taxonomy): domain Eukaryota; kingdom Viridiplantae; phylum Streptophyta; class Magnoliopsida; order Santalales; family Viscaceae; genus Viscum; species Viscum album. The sequence continues at coordinate 455,064,207 of OY728137.1, forward strand.
TTAAAAAGTCCCCAACACTGATTCACCAACCCTCTCAGTGTTCGGTATATCCCAAACTGGTCCTCCGAATGTGTATCAGAGCCAGGTTCACCTCTGTTGGATTATCTACAGTGAAGTTATTCTCTTTTGAGGACTTGAATTCCTTTCCTGAGTCAACAATGAAGAGTAGTGTTAGTGAAGATTCAGTTACATATGATCAGGATGATATATCTACCAGGAAAATGATGAACATGAAAAGAAAAGTGAAGATAAAGTTGAAGAATAATTCCCTCTTATCTAAAGAAGAGTAAAAATATGGTTTTTCATATCTAGTTGACATTGAAGACACACCCGACTTGGATTGTAATGAGAAGGTGGCTCAAGTACCCACCAATAAGATGGAAATCCTTCCAACCTCAACTAATCAAGTGGTATGTGCTCGTACATTTAGAAATTATTCACATGATGAAAATGATGGCACTAGTGGTGATGATCAATCTAAAACACTTAAAGATATATGAGTTGATAGATTAAGAATGATTCTTCATGGTATTCCTGAATAAAGTACATCCATGGTTTGCGGATTATTTCAATACATGCATGAAAATATCACTCATCTGGAAGAAGAAACTGATTTTTTGGAGAAAGGATTACAAGAAAAAAAATTTGAATGTCTAAAGATCTCCAGACAGGTTGGAGCCTTTGAAGCAACAAAGAAAGAATTTGAAGTATGTTCTTCAAAGTGGCTCAAAGATGTCAAAGAAAATGATGGAGTTAATAAGGCACTATAAGCGAATATCCATGCACATGAAAATGAGTTGAAAAGAAGAAATGAAATCAAGGAGGAATATTTGGAAGAAGACTTCAAGAAGATCAAATATCTTGACTCTTTGTTACAAAACCAAGTAAATATGCATGAAGATGATGTTGAAGGATTAAAAAGGGCTTTTGAAGAGAATATGACCATGATTGAAGACTAGGAAGTCATCCTCAATATGAGATGTCTAGAATTAGATGTTGAGTTGACCAATCTTGAGAAGACACATATTGAGTCTCCCCAAAAGAAGGAAATAGATGCTGCTAGTACTAAATGATCAATAGAGAATTATACTATCAAAATACAACCAACATGTGATAAGAAGATCATGGCTTCACTCATTAATATATCAAAATAAGATGAGAAAGTAAAGATATCGTCCATACCAACTTGTACTAATGTTTTTAAAATTGTTTCTACAAAACGTACTGGGTGGAAGAAAAATTGTAAACAAGTATGGATGATGAAAAGTGAGAATAAACCTACCACCATGGTTATGTTAGATAGGAGAAAGAGTGTGGAAGATATCTCCCCACAAAAAGCACAATATACCAAGATTAAGATTCACCAACCTTATAATGAAAATGGAAAGAAGTCAAGGTTTGTTGGTCAATACTGGTGTTGTAATAGATTTGGGCATTGTGCAATAGATTGTTGGTATAACCCCTGAAATGTAAAATCATAGAGAAATCTCATCTCAAGGGGGAGAAATCAAGAGAAGAAGAAGCAACATCCACAGATCCAAAATCATCTGTATACTGCAAACCGATTTGGAATGTTAGATAACATCTGTGATGTATGTAAGAGGAGTGGTCCTATGAATGGTGCATGTTTATATAGGAAAAGAAGACCACATAAGACGAGTAAGAATGAAGAAGCATCCTTGGGAAGAAATCAAATAAATAATATGAAAACAAATTCAACCCATAAGATTACAAGGAGGAATGTTGATAAGTCCTTGAATTTTAAATCCAAGAAGGTGAAGGGTGGCGCATTCAAAAGTACTACTAAGAAGGATGCCACTCAGAATAAATAATGTAGAAGATCCAATCATGATTCATCAATCCCTAATGATATTTTTGTGGGTTTTCCATAATATTGGTAAAGAATGAGAAAAATGGAAGATGAATAGGCTAATACTTGTGCTAAAAGCACAATGAAGATTCCACATGAAGAAAAGAAAGCTTTGTGTGTGAGGTGAACCAAGGCTGGTCATACTGTTAAATGATGCCTTAAATTTACTCCATCCCAACAAGAATTCCTCAAAATGTTGAATGTTGAACCAATATATTCTATTAATTTTAAATCCCTTAAAGAAAGAAGATTCACACACAAAGATATGGAAGAAATAGTGAGGTCCACACAATCATAGTCAGCATTGAATATAAGTTGTGAAAGCATGAAGAATGGAGCATATGGGTTGAGAAAATCATCTCAACCATATTGTTCTCTTAGATGGAGAAAATAGGATCCACATTATTCCATTAAATATTTGTGTATTGTATTTGTTATTATCATACAAGTAATTGAAGGTGAAGTAATATCTTAGCGGGAAAACCTGGGATTCAGTGAGGAGAAGTGTTCCTGAAGATCATGTCATTGAAAAAGGTATTTCGTTTCTTAATGTCTCATCCGTGGTTACTCAAAATAAATATATTTTTACAAAGGGGAGTAACTAGGTCAATCAGTGACATAAGAAGAATGAATGTACCCCAAGGCCACTTATCCTGCTAATTGCACTTGAATGTTTTTGATACTTTTGTTTAAGTGAGTGTGGGGATTTAAGGATGATTATTTTTTATAACAATCAATATCTTCGTCTTGAAATGAAAGTGGAGAACCCTTGAAGACAAGTGTATGAGTTCTCATCTCATGATGTGTCATATTCAGGGGGTAATGGAAAACATTGTTGTCTAAATCAAATCCTCTTGTTTTCTACACCGAGCATTTCTCAAGTAGACTTAGAGTGAAATTATTTATGGAGCATTTAATAAGTTTGGAATGATACCCTCTCTACCATGAACATTGTATTTATTGTCAATAAGGAGGAGAGAAATGAAATGAATGTCTAGGGGAGAGAAAGAAGTAAAGGGGAGAGATAAGATATTCTCATTTTGACATTGACACATTCATCAGAGGAGACATTAAGGTGTTGACTAGAAAATACAAAGGGGGAGATTGTTGGGACAACTTTGTGTATGAAGATTGTATTTGTTGTTAACAGTTGTCAATATCAGTAAAAATGAAGATGGATATGATGAATGAATACAAAGTCATTAGAGATCAGCTAAAGTGAGGATGCTGGGAGAATTATTATGCAATCATAACATTGAATTTCTTACTTGAGAAATTATCTAAGAAGATCAATTCAGATGATTGTTAAACTGATACTAAGTTCAAAGAACTTGTGTCAAAGGTGACACATTGTTTACAAAAATGAAGAATGGTGAAGTATCATCCATCAAAAGATGATTGAAGAAAAATGAGGATTTAAAGAAGACTATGAAATGCTTCATGATTGCATGAGAACCATGCAAGATCTTACTTGAAGAAAAGAATCATATGATTTTAATGATGTAGAGAATGGTGGTTGAAGAAGAAGAGAGAGTGTTGAAGGTCTTGGCATTTTAATAAGGTATTTGAAGAAGCTTCAACCCACCACTTTTGGATGAGGAGTGATGATTGGAGTTCTTTGAAATTAACACTCCAAAAGGAATTGAGGATTTCAAGTGAGGATGATGATGTACTTGGGAATTCATACTACAAAAAGAATGGACAAAACAAGACGATGCTTTTCTGATTTTTATTTTACAAATCATCACAAGTTTGGAGAACTTGTGGTGCAAGCCATATGAAGGATAGAGAGAGTAAAGAAGTGTTTTTGGAAAAATACATTTATAGTATCATACTATCAAAAAATGAAAAAGGAAAGAAGTAGGCGCACAAGTGGAGATGCTCAAGTGCTTTAGAAGCGCACAAGTCATATTTAAAATAACATTATTTCAGAAATATAGCAAAGATATAAAGTGGCATGAAATTTAGAATGTGTCGCGCAAGGCAAGAGTGGCATGCAAGTATTGGAGCGCAAGTGGTGGAGATTATGTATGGCATGAAAGTGTGGCATGCATGTATAAGTGGCACATAAGTGAATGTTGCGAGAAATCCATATTCCAACATCATCATATCAAAATCTGAAAAAGGAATGAAATGGCGCACAAGTGATGGAGCGGCGCACAAGTGATGGAGCAGCGCGCAAGTGATGGAGCGGCGCACAAGTATTGTCGCACAAGTGTATCTGGCGCACAAGTAAACAAAATGCCTATAAATAGACAACTAGCCTCCTCATTTTTCAGTGCTCAACACTGAAGAGAAGAATTTTATCTCTGATCGCACATGTGTTGAAAGTGGCGAGCAAACTGAAGTGGTGTGCAAACTGAATGTTATACTTAAGTCATTCAAGTTTTGGCATGCATGTTTTGGTGCACAAGTTTGGCGTGAAAGTTGTGGTGCGCAAGTTTCCAGAGGTGTGCAAGCTGGGAGGTGTTTTCAAGAAGTGTGTTATGTATAAGCCAAAGGTGGCGCGCAAGTTGTGAGTTGTACACAATAGTGGCTTGAAAGTAGTTAGTGGCGTGAATGCTGAGTGTCACACAATTAAGTGGTGTGCAAGCTGAGTGGAACGCAAGTAGGGAGGTGCGCAAGTAGGGTGGCATACAAGTAAGGATTGGCACGTAAGCTGTGAGTTTTTCTAGAAGTTATTACCGGCTTTTGTTCAACTGTGATGATGCTAAGTTGATCTATACTTCTATATTTTTACAATCACAAAAAGAAATTGTGATTCTAGAAATAATAAGAAGAAGAAGAAGGAATCAGTGAATATGGTTTTGAACTGAAAGAGAATTTGTGAAGAAGAGTATATTTCAGTGTAGCTGGTTTTCCATTGAAGAAGCAGAAGAAGAAGAATACTGTGCATCTTACAGGGTTGCTGCATAGAAAGTAGAGAAGAAGAAAAAGAAGAACATAGTATGCCCAACTGAAGCCAACAATTATTTAGGGAAATTTAATTCAGATGATGATATGTGAGCTGATCATCAGTTTCTGAATAATTTCATTGGTATATGTGATTCTAGCCAAGAAGAGAGAATAAGTTTTAGTGCAGTTGGTTGTTTCACTAAGAAGAAGAAAGAATAAGCCTAGTGTAGTTGGTGTTGCACTAGAAAAGAAGAGAAGGAAAGAAGGAATAATTTCGGGCCTACTGCTTTTCATGTAATAAAGTGAATAGTAATAAAGAAGACAAAGAGTAGAACCTGAATATTGAAGAAGGAAAAAGACTGTCTCCATAGGCAGTATAAAAAACCAGCTAGAGGATGAAAGTTGGACTAGGCTATCACCAGTCCAGGGAAGAAGATTGTTTCCCACCCCTACAAAGTGTAGGGAATTCCACTAGCTAGAGGATTGTTTTCCTAGACACTTCATTGTAAAAGAATATCACATTATATTGGAGAATCCATGGACTGGTCATATCCATGCATGGAAAGGACGTAGCTACTCTTATTGTGTGGTGAACCTTGTAAAAATATCGTGTGTATATTTTTACTACTTTCTATTATTGCATGCAACAGGGTAAAGAGAATAAGAGAATCAAGATCCTAATAGGTCAAGAGGTATAGGGATAAAAATTGGAATTGGTTTAAAAAGTCCCCAACACTGATTTACCCCCCTCTCAGTGTTAGGTATATCCCAAACTGTTCCTCTCAGATGGCTGTGAAAGTGCTATTCGATTTTGGTGCATCACATTATTTTATTTCTTCTCATTCTATTGAATTTCAATGTTTAATGATTCAAATGATGCATTCTTTTTTAAAACTGGAAACTCCTCTTGGTGAAAGACAATGTCAAGACATTGCATGTAGATCATTTGGAATAAAAGTTGATGGAGTTTAGCTGAAATGGGACATCTCAATGTTGGAAATGGATGTATAGGATGTAACCTAGCATATGGATTGGTTGAAAACATTTATGGATCACATAAATAGATATATTAGAATAGTTAGCTTCATTAATGAGTATGGCATCAAATATCTTTTTAGAGGATAGAGAAAGAAAAGTGAGATGATCTTGTCGGCACCAATTTTTGAAATGATCTCTTAGTAGTTGGAGGCGTTGACCTTGTAATCAATGTATGATATGGAGGAAAATAATTTTCCAGTAGTCGTGGATCAATTTTTAAATGCATTTCCCTAAAAATTCCCAAGGTTACCACCAATAATGGAAGCAGAGTTTACCATTGATCTCTTTATGGGTACCGGTCCTATTTCCCTTTTGACTTATAGGATAACACCAACAGAGTTATGGAAATTGAAAGTGCAGTTGGAGGAGCTGCAAAGAAAGGGTTTCATTAACCATGTACATCTCCAAGGGAAGCACCATTCATGTTCATGACGAAATCAGATGGAACTCTTTGGCTATGTGTAGATTACTGTAATCTTAACCAAGTAATGATAAATAACAGATATCCACTTCCTCACATTGATGGTATGTTCGATCAATTAAGGGGTGCCCAATGGTTCTCTAAAATTGTATTTTGATCTATATATCTCTAATTGAGTGTTAGGAAGGAGGAGATTCCAAAGAATGCTTTCAGAAGTAGATATGACCACTATGAATATGTTGTCATGAATTTTTGTATAACAATTTCACCAGTGGTCTTCATGGCGTTGAAAATTTAGATATTTTAGCAATACCTCGATTCTTCTGTAGTTGTGTTTGTGGATGACATCATGGTGTATTCAAAGGAAAGGGATGAGCACGAGAAACACTTGAAAATTGTATAATAAATCTAAAAAGATCACTATTTTCATTTGTAATTATCAAAGTGTGATTTTTGGATATAGGAAGTACGTTTTCATGGCCATGTCATCTCTGAAAAAGGTGGTTCTATTGATCATGGAAGGATAAAAGCTGCTATCTCGTGGAAACCCCCGATGAATGCCTTCAAGATACAATGTTTTCTTGTTCTAGATGGTTACCGTTGATGCATTGTTCATGATTTCTCAATACTAGACTCACTAATGACATCTCCGACATAAAATAATGCTCCATTCCAATAGACAGATGATTTTCAAAATTCTTCCCAGGAGCTTAATTTTTTTTATACATTGGCACTTATCTTGATCTTTCTAGAATCGGGAAAATGGTATGAGGTGTATTGTGATGTTTTAGGATCCGTTTTGGGAAGTTTTATAATGCAATGAGACCATGCGGTATCTTATGGTTTAAGGTAGTGGATGATGCATGAGAAGAATTACCCAACACATGATTTAGAGTTAGATGTAGTCATCTTTTCTTTGAAGACTTGGATACAATATCTCTTTGATGATTAATTCATTGTGTTCATGGATCAAAAAAGCTTGAATCAAATTTTATCACATCGATAACTGAATCTGATATAATGGAGATGGATCACGTTTCTCCAAATGATTGACTTTGACATGATGTATACAACATGAAAAGGGAACTCTGTAGTAGATGCATTGAGTAGAAAGTAATATACTCTGTTGGCGAAAGATGCATCAGATGAATGGAAGTTGATATCGGTCCTAGCCGACATACTTGTGGAATGTGAAGACCAAGTTGATGTTGTAGTTTTATTTTCAGCTACTCTTATTCCTGATTTAGTAAAGATGGTCAAAGGGGCACAAACATCTGATGCAGAATGTCTGGTTATAGGTTAGAAACTCAATGGTGGGGAGAAAACTATGGGATGGGAACTTGATGGGAGTTCAGTTTTGTGTTTAAGATATTGAATGGTGGAACCTATGGCTTTTCAAGAACAAATCCTTCATGCTTACCACCATTCGAGATGGGTTGTACATCCAGGAATACAGAATGTGAATAAGGCACTAAAGGAGATGTTCTGGTGGAATGTCATGAAAAGGATGGTCATTGAGTTTGTTTTGACGTGCTTAACTTGTCGGGGGGTTAACAAAGAACATCGGAGAATAGAAATAATGTTGTTGTCTTTACTTATCATAGTGTGGAAATTGGAGGATATAATAATGGATTTTGTTACAGGTCTTCTATGAATAGTACATAAACATGATACCATTTGGGTGATAGTAGATATTCTTACCATGTCAGCCCATTTCATCCCTATTTTTGAAACTTATACGGTATAGTATCAATAAAAAATATACATCCAAGAGGTGGTGAAGAGTCATTCCATGTAATTTTCAATATTTTTAGATGGAAACCTAATGCTCACATCTCATTTTTATAAATCTTTACAGATATCACTTGGGACTAAATTGACTATGAGCACGGCGTATCATCCTCAGATAGATGGACAGTATGAACGGATAATAAAAAATTTGGAAGACATTTTTTAGGATTCTGTAATGATTTTTGTGGCTCATGGGAAGAGAATGTACCCTCATTGGAGTTATTATATAATACCAGCTTTTAGGTCTCAATACATATGGCTCCGTTTGAAGAATTTTATGGGCATAATTTTCATTCTCCAATCTTCTGGGTTGAAATAGGTGAGACATCACTAGTTAGGCCGATCCTTGCCAATGATATGAAGAAGAAGCTCTATTTTACCATAAAGAGGATGGATACTACTCAGAGTCATCATAAACCATATGAAGATCACCATCGAAGACCATTTTTGTTCGCAGTGGGTGATCAAGTCTTCTTGAGGATATCTACAAGGCTTGGACATCGTCATTTTGGGACATAGAAAAAGTTATCTCCTTGATACATTGGCCCATTCTAGATACTGGAATGGGTCGAATAGGTGAAATATTTCATAGCATTACCACCATGGTTCAGTTCAGTGCATAATGTGTTCCATGTATCTCAATTGAAAAAGTATCAACATGATACAGAACATGTTATTAGATAGGATCACATTGGACATAGAGCCTGATGACTCATTTGAAAACATCCAAGTGAGGATTGTGGATATGATAGACAATGTCTAGTCTGGAAAAACATCTTTCTACTGCATTTTTATGGAATCATGGTCAAATTTAGGAAGATACATAGGAACACGTGAAAGAGAATGAAATAGAAATGGTTGGAATTCATTCAGTTGGGTGACAATTTTCTAAAATTTGGGGATGGAAATACCAATGGTGGGGAGAATTGCATACCCCTGGTTTCAGTTATGTAACTATTACATGATTCTTTTTTTGGTTATATTGTTTAAAGAAGCTGGATGAGAGAATTGGAAGAAATTTGGATGTGCTTTTGGGACAAACTGGAAGTTTCAAGAGTGGCACACAGTTTTCTTAACCGTGCGGCCAAACTATGGGCGATGGTCCTCATGAGGCATATGTTCCAGAATGGTTTGAGCACAGTTAGGGAGACCGTGTGAGGAAACCATGCAAGGGACCTCCTAGGTAGTATCTAATTCATGGTTAGTGTATGGTTTGTCTCACCGTACGAACTAAGCATGCACATTATTTATGTGATATCCTAAAAAGTGGATCTCACAAGCTTTTTCTTCTAAGTGACTTTTTTTATCTTAAGAGGTGATAACTGAAGATTTTTTTTCTCTTAAGGCCAAAAATTTTATCCCCTAATTCCAGAGGTGATCTGAAGTATTTCCTTGGGGAATTGATGTTGAATTCTTAACGCATGGAAACATTATTCATTGTTCTTGAGTGGTTTCATAGATATAATGATATCTTCTTATCCTATTCTCTTGGTTTCATAGATATACACCTGTTGTGGGTATATCTCGGTGTGGGGATGAAAAATATGATTCTATTTGGTCTTGATCATTCTAGGAGAAGATATCAAAGGTTGGTTTTGGAGAAACGATCTAGTTTTTGGGGTGTTCTTTGTTCATTGGGGTTTTTTTCAAAACATTCTAGGTAAGAGGATTATTTCTCAAATATACATAGTAGAACTGATTTCAATTTTTTTAAATTAATTTAGTGGTGTGAATAGATTTTTATTTGGTTGTTGAACAGTTTTTGGAAATCCTTTTTAGTGACGGTTATGAAATCTAGAAAATTTGGTTTTTGAGTAAAGTGATTTTGAAATTGGTTTTAAAATATGGATTTTAAAAGGTGGATTTTCCTAGATTGTTGGCACATGGTTGGTATTAGATATTTTCAATAAAATTTAGTGTTTTTTTTGAAATTAAATGTATCTTTGAAAATGGTTTTTCGTAGGTTTTCAATAAATGTGTAGTTTTATTGAAATGATTTACTATCGAAATGGATTTATTTTGCATAAATGGTGTTTGTGTGAGTTCATTATTAATGGGACCTTAATAAGGTACGTGTATTATTGGGTTATAAAGAATGTGACTCTATATCAGGGGCGTTTTTCATTGTGACAAAAGGTTTTTGGAAGAGAGTATCCTCACGAGTTGGAACAGTCTAACGAAGCATGCATGTGTGTGTGTGTGAGGTGAACAATGGAATATGTACTCCAAATGATAAGAATAAATGATTTTAATTATTTTATTAGTCGTTATAATGGAAAAATAACTTACTAGAAATTGGTTTCATATAGTTTTGTCTTCACTTAGTTGCAAACAATTTTTTTTGGATTTAGTTTATATTTGGTTATAAACTATTTTGGTAAATGGTTTTATAGAAACTATTTTATATAAATGTGGATAAACATTATATCATAGTGGTGTGATTAGGGAATTCATTAGGTAAAAACAACATAGTTTTTTACTCACCCCTACATTGGCACCTTGGTGATTTTGCAGATGTTATCTTCCGGGACATGGGAAAAGGTAATGCTTCCCAAGTTTTTAGCACTACTCGCAATGTTTGGGTTGTTCAGAGATTTACAAGCTTGGAGCATGTGGATCATGAAGTCTTGTGGTATATTTAGTGTCTTATGTTATTTATTCACTATGTGGTTTGATACATGGTTGGTATTCCTTATTTCACACTTTGATGTGGTTTTGAGATACATGAATTTGTTGAGTTGTCTTTCATTTTGTCAAAAATCATTTACTTAATGATTTTTTTGTTTTATTGGTTTATTTATTAAATGGTAATTCATCCCTTATTTGTATTTCATAACCTTAGGAATTTATTCCCAACGTTTGGAATACTATGGTTGTCCTTTAGGGTCATGTAATGACTTATTGTGCTCTCAAGATAATGAGAATGAGCAGGTCATTGTATAGATGTATATATATTCAACACATACATATGTATTGTTCATAATAATGCAGTCAAAGAAAATGAAACATTATTTAATATATTATCCATGTGAAAAATGGTAATTTCTATTAATGATGACTACTTTTCAAAAATTAATGTTATAAAAATAAACACCCAAAAACACAAAAGGAAAAGTTATCATGATGAAACTGAGGATAAGTGATTTAATAAAGAACTAGATTTAGGTATCAACATCATCAAATACTATCACCTCTAAGTGTGATTATAATTGACCTTTACTATGTCATCCAAATTCATAAAAAAAATCATGTTGTTACCGTAAGATTTAATCTATTTAGGGGAAACTCCCAAACATGGATTTGTATACACATATTAGGTATGTCTCCTAGATAAGAAAGAAAAATAAAATTGGAATGTATAGTATGTTCAAAAACACAAATAATGGAGAAAAATAATGATATTCTTAGTTATGGAGGACTTTAGGATTATAAAAGAGTCTTTATAAATATTGGATAATTATAGATGAATCATCAAAAATTATATCTCATGAAACCAATCAAATAAATTGATAAACCCAGAACACCTATTAGAATCTATAGTGTGGGATTGAAAGAATGTAATTTGAAAATTTTTTATCGAGGGAGTAATGAACCATGATATAATACCCACACCAAATCAATTAGTGCTCATTATATGAGAGATTACCCAAATCCATGCATATGGGATATATACCCCATGAGTGGGGTAGTTCAGAACTCTAAAAATCATATATGGAACCCATGGAAAATCGTAACAATATCAATAAGAGTGTTTTTAATAATTTGGGAATGTGAATTTATCCATATAACATGGATGTGGAATAAAATAAATGGAATTCTTAATAAATAATCAATATTATAGACATGTAATGAAATGATGAACATAAAAAACGGAAATACATATTAAAATTAATCTTCATCTTCAATATTTTATTAGAATCAGTTCATACAAATCATTAATGTATAAAAAATCATATTAACTCTTTATAAATATATTTTTCCATGGATCATCAATCCTAATTAGTGGATTCATGATCTTTTATTATTAAAAGGATCCCGATTCATGAGATAAATGACAATTAATAGTGAATAGAGTTTCATCACTCTTTCATGAAACATGAGTTATTATCCAATAGAGGGACTATTCACATTTATAGGGCATACTCAATGATATTCATTTAAAAATGAGCATTTGTTATATCGATTTCCATATGATGGAATCTATGTTTTATTTCAAAAACAATTATAATGTAGTTTGAACAATTTAATTATTTTCTCTATTACATGAAGAAATCAACAAAAAATTTAATAACCTATGAAACCACATGTGTGGATGTTATTGTATATATGAAATAAAATTTATAATACATGTGTTACCCATGGTTCAACATAGATTCAATATACATCGAATGTATACCTCACTATACTAATAATAAATTATTCCCAACGTTCTTTTTTAGAAACTCTTATGAAAAGGTACACTAAAGGTTTTAAAATTTGTTTCACATATATGAATTATTTTGTACATCCAAATTATACAACATAACATAAAATATTTTCAGAACTTTATGAATTACTTCACATTTATATAGGAATCCATCCAAAACACTTTAAAATGTTTTTTATAACAATTGATTTTTATTAATCAATTTCTATAATACTCAGTCCATATATAAATTGAATACTATGTTACCCTGTATTGTTTAGTTTCATTGAAAAATATAATGAAATAAATATTTCGTTGATGTAAGGTATAAAAGGCATATTTCAATGAATAATTTATCAGGATGCTTCAAAGGGTTATTTAGTGATATCGATCACAAATAATAATACCTATATATGAACATTTTCACTGTAATATTTGTCTTATCCATCATAAATTGACATACATCACCCCTTTTTATATGATATCTAATGAACATTATACATGTAAAATGGAAGAAACCTATATATTATAATATTTTATATATAATAATTTGTATGTGATCAATATTTTTTAATTGATAAAATTTCATTCTGAAAAGAATAATGAAAAACAATTGTCATTTTTTATTTACAATTTTCAATTTTAAATTAGTAATTGGATTTCAAGGAATATATAAATGTTTTTTACATAAGAATTTTTTTTAATATTTATATAATAAATATTTATTAATTATACTCTTGGAAAAAGATCCAAAATTTGAATGATAATAATGAAATCATATAATGTTAGTAATAGTTGATTATAAAGTTACTCATTTTCTTAATCGATTTTGCTGTGTTTTTAATTTTTTTATTTAAAAGATAAATTTATTAAATCTTGGAAAATGTTTTCTCTGCAATATATTTCTTTTTTTAATTCTAGCATATATAAATTTTATTAGTTTTAATTTTTGGGATATATAATAAGTTGATTTTTTGGTGAATTAAAAATATACTGATTTTACAAATAATATCATTTTTATGAAATTATCATAAGAATGACTTGATTAATTTTTGAACATTTGTTTTTAGAAATATATATATATATACGACGTAATTCATTGATATATATAATTTTGAACATATAAATATGTAACTGTTATTTTTTAATTAAATGGAATTTTTTAATTTTTGAAAATTGTTTTCTTAATATCTTTTATAATAATTCTTTGATAAAGGTTTTTTGGTTTTTAATAAATTAAAAAATATCCTTTAATTGTGATTAATTAAATTAATTCAATGGGAATTAATATGAGAGAATATATCAAAATAAAATTATGTTTATGTCTACAAAAGTCACTAATAATAAATATTTATTGATTTTTGTAAACCGATGATAAAAATGATCATTCAATTATATATATATATATATATATATATATATATATATATCATGTAAAAACATTCCCCATATATTGAATCATCATTCCATAATTTCCTTATAATTTGAATATCAAATTTCATCATAATTAATAAAACCCGTAATAATGTTTTATCCTAATGGAAATGAGAAAAATGGGATAAATGATCTTAATACAATGGGATATTGTATGAAAATCATAAAAACACTCTAAATTATTTCATTATATGATATTGTTTTACCAAATACTCTATATCTTAAAATAAATGGTAAAATCTGTTTGAATTTCATATAATAATAAAATATTTATTATTTAAATTAATTCATTATTACAATATGTTCTACTCAATCTTTCATCATATCTATTGTGGTGTAAAATGTAAAAATGATGTTATCAACAGTTATAGTAGTTATTTTGAAATTAAAATATATTTTTATCTTATTTTATATTTAGTTTTTAGGGATTGTATAATTTTATTTAATTATTATGAAAATCCGACACAAATTTTTTGAATGAAATAGAAATACCATATAAAAAATAATACACACAATAAAACTTTTTTTTGTTTGAATTATTTTTTTAGGGAATGTAATGAAAATTTTTAATAAATTAGTGATTTTTAATGTCTTTTGTTTGAAATATAAGGTTTTCATAATTTCTTTAAGTTCAAAATATGTATATAGTCATTAAAATTAATTTAACTCAAATATAGTGTTTTTAAATTATTTAAAAATGATTATAATATATGAAAAACTATATAATTTGTTTAATGAATTGTAAATGGAAAAAATATAACCTATTTTCCAGCTGTGAACATATTTATCGTCTATAATTTAATTACTAAAAATAATAATAAATCTTATATTGATTACCAATTGGTTGGAAATAAAGAAAAGATATTTTAGAGATAAAATTAATGTTTTGTATGACACTATTTTTATGTGTGTTATGTATTTTAATATTAATATAATAAATTTTATTATATTTTTATTTGAAACTAATGATATAATTATTCTATACCTATATATATTAAATTAAGGAATTAATATTCAATTATGTTTTTTTATTTGTAATGGAATAAGAATATTGTCATTTTATGCTTGAAAATGACATTTTTACAATAATGGGTTCTATTGTATTTTCTGCATAGAAATTATAATCAAATTCCCAATTATTAACATTTTTTTATTAATTTAAGATCAAATTTTCTGAGATTGTGAATATTACCAGTGTGAAATTCTAAGATTTTTCTAGATAAAAATGAATTTTCAATTAATAGTTAGAAACTAGGGATTTTTTGTATAACTATTAGTACTTTTAATTAAATAAAGTTATCAAAATGTCAAATTATTAATTTATGTTTGTCACATAGTCATATATTTTTCTTTTAAATATATTTAATCAAATTTATTTCATAAAAATCAAAATTAAATAATATTTAGATCTACGTTCAACATTTGGGCTTAATAATATATTTTTTTTCTAAAACTTGTTTTTTCTACACAGAGTGTTTTTATACCATAAAATTATATAAATGAATATTATGAGGACACATCCTTAAAATAGTTAATATTCATTAATTTAATTCAGGATCATTATTTCATTCCAATTTTATATCCATTCTGGTTTTTTGTTTTATAGATTTGGGGCGTAATACATGTCTAACATTCCACATTCATAAAAAGTTGATACTACTAAACAGTATCAATTTCTTCCAAAAAACAGAACAATAAAAATAAAACCTGATTTCTTTGAAAAATCATTATAAAATTAATCATGAATTCTTTATTTTCTTTAAACATCTCAATTAAAAATAATTTTATTTAAATATTTTGATGAGAAAAAAAAGTTCAGTGAGGAATGAAAAGGAATAAATTATATGTCTAGTGGAAATGTAAAACCAATTTAAACCCTTTTAATAAAAACGAATTATCCTACTAAAAAACAACATGATGTTTACAAGGAATATATTTCAAATATAATTGCTAAATTCACACATACAAATGGAATAACCATCTAGTCCACTTCTAACTCCGATGTAGCAAATCCTTTAGAGAGCTATAATTGAGCTCACCTATTTTATCTTGAGGTATAATTCACCCAATCCAACATATCTGGAGCTATAATAGGTCTCAACCCATACTAACTTGAGCTATAATGGGATAAAAATAATATATAATGATATATAATGGGATCAAACAATAATAAACACTTTACAAGGAACATATCCAAAATAAACCTCTTGGTAAATAATTTAAACCCATGAGAAAAAACCATTCAGATATCAAAATACCATTTTTCGTAAAAATTGTTTTTATGTTATAAAAAAAGCACACATAATAATAGAAAAATATTATTAATATATAATAATTAATTCTTACAATGAAAACCAAAATTTAATAAATAATCATGGAAATGGGAAAAAGCTGCACACACAATAGATAAAAAATCATGATTGAATTTTGTCGAAGTGATATTTAAGATGAGATTGAAATTAATGTACAATACATAATATCTAAATAAAATCCAATCCTAAAATATTTGAGATAAATTATAACATTAATACCCATATAAATAAATTAATAAAAATCATTTTTTAAACATGGTCATAAATGAGAATGATTTATATAAATAAATAATTAAATCATTTACAACAATGTTTTAGTTAAAATGTCTCTATCCTCAGGTTTTAATTCCATAAAATGTATACAAAGTCATGTATAAATGTTATAATAGTGTTATTAATTTATTAATGAACTAAAATCATGTTTATAATATTTTATATTATCTTTTTGTAGAATTTTCAAGCTATTTATTGACAATATTTGATTATTTCAACTGTGTGTGGTCTATTTTTCAATGGATTCTAAGGTTAGATTATTATAGTATTTCTGCTAAAAAATATATAATATAATTAAATTTATAATATATATATATATATATATCATTTTAAATAATTAAATTTCAATTTAATATTTCAATGATTTTCGTAAAACGTTAATAGAGAATCGTCGTCCACAAAGGCGTTGAATTGACAAACCACATACGATGGATTATTTTACATGAATTGAATGAAAAGATGTATGATTTTTGTGATTATTATATAATCAAAAAAAAATTAATATATATTTCTTTATGTGTGTGTGATAATGGATTTTCCCGGAAATATTGGATAAGATGTGGGGATATGGTAAAAGTGATAAATAATTTAGAAATGAAAAAAAGGAAATTTACATCTTGAAAAATTTTCCTTATCATATTTTTTAAGGCTATTAGAAGTTGTATCGTTATGAAAACCTAAGAAAAAAATGTGTTAAGGGATGAGGATGGGGGAAAATGGTATAGGTTTGCCAAACTTTTTGGCTTAAGGATATGAAATTTATTATGTAAGGAACACTTTTTTATAATTGAGATGAGGGGAAACTTATGAGTTACTGAATGTATTAAAAATATAATAGATAAATAGTAGCATATAAGACTTCTAAAAAGGAATAAAAACATTATAGAATTACATTTTCAATATAATATCGTCCCATTTTTCATTATTAGAGTTTTTTTGGTATTTTAAAATAATTTAGTAAAATAATTTATTCATGAAAAAATTATTTATAATATTAAACCCAATTCAAAATTAGATCTTCTTTCACACAAAAAATACTAATTTGAATGAATTTTTTTATTATATCATAAATTTATAATATTCATCTAGGGAAAACATAAATTATCTTATCAACCATAAATTACATTTAATATGTTATTTTTAACATTATTAACTTGGTTTATTCATTAATTAAATATTTTCTACATCATTATTGTGGAATCCATTTGGGTGGGTATTTATTATATAAGAAATAAAAATTAAATTAAATAAAAAAAATGTTTTATTATATTTCAAAAAACTATATTTTTTTGAAAAATAATTCAGGAAAAACATATATTGAAATGTTCTAGAGTCTAATGTCTTTAGTGTGATCACCTTGACAGACTCTTGAATAAAATTTAATAAAGGTCTTAATGTGATACTTGTGGTTCAAAATGAGCAACATTCAAATTTAAAGGACATAATGGTTGAAAATATTATATTGAAAATCATTTATCTAAAACATGGGTCATTTATTAATTCATAAAATTTTAATGAAAAACATTTCATTTATTTTTCATATTCTTGCATAAGTGTCGCTTTATCATTTTAAGAACATTAATGTTAAATAATTCATATATAAAAATTAAAAATAAATTTCTATTATAAAATATGTTAATTATGTAAAAAATAAAATATAGATTCATTGATCATATATAATTACTAATATTGTAGTCATGGAAACTTTAAAAATTTCTAATTTTTTTCTCAACCAGTGCAAGCATTTCCCAAGGATTTGGATAGGATTTGTGTAATATGACTCAAAAATTCCAAATTGATAAAAAAATATTTTATAAATAATAATTAATAAAAACATGTTTTAAATATTTTTTAGAAAAAAAATTATCATTTATATGAAATTAAATTTTTCATTGCCAATGTTCTATAGGCACTACATCGCTGCTTGCAATAACTTTTATACTTATCATGAAATTAATTATAACATACATATTCTAGATGATTTATATAAAATATTAATTTTAAAATCATAATTTAGTTATTCACAAGATTTAGAAAATTTTATATCATAATTATGTTATCATGATATTATAAAAAAATACATTATTTTATAAATAAATGTATTCTTTTACTATTCTCCAAAAATTTTTCATTTTCAGAAAAAATTAAAACATTAATAATTTGATAATTTCATCATGCATAATTAAAATTTGAAATTACATTTTTTTGATATTAATATTATATAATTATAAAAATAGTGTTTTAAAAAAATTACTTTATATAAAATTATTTATTTTAAGAATTACTATTTCATTCATGAATTATAATATATGAATTGTTCTATAAACACCTGGGTTATTACATTCACTTCCACCCCCATTGAAATTTCATCCTCACAATTTTTATTTACTTATTAACATATTATGATACTTTTCCCACTTAGAATATATAAATTACCATGTTGCATCTTCTGCTATGTGGTTTCCCAAAAAAAACATTACATGGTAAATTAACTTATTTAGAGAAATATGCTCTCTATGATAAGGAATCGTTTTCCAGTGCTCATCATAAGAAAGTATGTCTTCCTTTTGAGCTACTTTTGGCCTCAAAATATGATATATAAGGGGTATATACATTCTTATAATTAAAACAAGAAATACATTATATACATGAAATAAACTCATGGAAAGAGTACTCAGTAGGCAATTAGTTAAACATTCTTTAGAATATCATATGTCCCAATGAACTGTTGAATTAACTTTCCCTTCATACCAAAATGAATAATACTTTTCCAGGGAGGGATTTTAAGGAAAACAATATCACCTAACTCAAATGAATGATTTTTCATATTGTTTTCTACATATTTTTTTTCCTACTCTAATACGTCCTCTTATTTCACATAATGAACTCAACAATATCAATAAATTCATCTACTATGTCTTGTATCATTAACATCATTTCCCTAAATTCATCACAAAATGCAATTGTTCGGAACTGCTTTCCATATAATGAATCAAAATTTTCCATTTTTATACAAGAATGAAAACTATTATTATAAGAAAACTTAACTAAAAAAATATGCTAATCCCAATATCCACAGCAATCCATTGAACAATCTAAAAAAAATATAATCCAATTCTTAAATTTTATTCTGTGACTGTACATCAAATTGGGGATGAAAAGATATGCTTAATTTTAATTGAATTCATAAATACTTCTGTTGTAATTTTCAAAATATAGAAGAGAACATTGGATCATGTAAAAATATGATGTTTAAAGGCACTCCATGTAACCACCATATCTCCTATATAAATAATCTATAATGACGATCTAGATATATGGTGTCTTTAATAGGAAAACAATGATCATATTTCTTCAAACGATCAATAATAAAAAAATATATATATTATTACCTAGGGATGTTGGTAGTAGTACCACCATGAAACCTGTGGATATTTTTTTTCCATTTCTACATTGGAACAGAAATATGGTAAAGCATCCCCTTCGTTAACTTACACTCTAATTTAAAAAGGTAACATGTCAAAAATTTCAAGGTAAAATCAATAATATCCCTTTTCAATCCAACTAACTAGTAATAGTCCCGAAGATCCCTATACATCTTAGTCCAGAATGGATAAACTATAAATAGAAAACTAGTATCCTAACATAACAAATCATTATTCAACATTGAATCACCATAAACATGTAATATCTTCCCAAATATTAAAAAAATTTAATGTTAAATTTAGTCAAAATTCCATTTTCAACCGATTCTAACATTTTCTATAACTCACATTCTTGCTTCTGCACATTCTTAATTCTACCTGAGAGAGACGACTGCACTGACACCAGAAACATAATATAGGAATCTATTACACCAACAACATTTAAGCCAAAATAAATCAAATCATAATCCAATGGGTCATTTTCCAAATGCAACTTGGTTAAGGTAGAAATATTTTTCTGACTCATCATTGACCACATTATTTTTATTCGTAGGATGTAAAGGGATAATGAAATTATAATCCATGATTAGTTTCCACCATTTTTTATGTCTCGTGTTCATTTCCATCAGAGTAAATATATACTAAAAACTTTTATGTCCAGTATATATTTAAAAATTTACTCCAAAAAAATGATGACTTCATATTTTGAATGAAAATACAGTATAGTTAATTATGAATCTTGCATAGGTTTATTCACACTTTAGGATTCAACTAACATAAAGCATTATAAATTACATGATAATTAAACATCAGAACACAACCAACACTATTCAATGGAGAATCGTTGTTGATGAAAATTTCTCTATTTATTAAAGGAAGGTCAAACATTAGATAATTCTCTAATATTCTGTTCAATTCCTAGAAACATTCAACATATTCTTTTATCCATAGGAATTTATCTCGTTTTTGAGTTTACATAGTTAGTGGGATACATAACCGTTCAATATCCCTAACAATCCGTAGGTAATATCCTATAAATTGAAGAAAACTACAAATCTATGTTATATTTGTAGGAAATATCCATTCATAAAAAATGTTTGTTTTAGTAGGATCAATGTTATACGATTATTAGAAATAATGTGACCAAGTAAATAAATTTTTTTCAACCAAAATCTAAACATGATGAACTTTATATATAGTTTCTTTTCTTTTATAGTTCTCAAAAATATCATCATATGTCTTTCATGCTCATATTTAATTAAGGAATATAAAATAATTTCATCCATAAAAACATTCACAAACATATGAAATAGTTAGTGAAATATTCTATTCATAATACCCATGAATAAAATTAGTTAATTAGTTAACCCAAACTGCATAATAAAAAATTCATAATTCCCATGTCTATTAAGAAACATAATATTGGTATTGGCCGGTTACATTACATTCAATTGATGGTACCCCAGACATAGTTCAACTTTCTAAAAATATTTTTATCTCCATATCGTATAAAAACAATAATCGATATGAGGTGTATGATACATATTTTTCAGAGTGATTTTAGTCAATGATCTGTAATAAATGAAATGATTCATTAACCATTATACAATTTAAAAAACATGGCAGGAGAACCTCATTGTAAATTTTTAGTTCAAATAAATCCTTTATATAAAATTTTCTAAAAAATATTTTTTTTATTATTCAAGTTCTACATAAGACATTTGATAAGAGTGTAATGAAATTTTCATAGCATCAGAAAGTAATTCAATAGAATTCTCAACATCTCGATCAGAAACAACGCTGGTAAAATCATCCAAGAAATACTAAAGATAATAATTTACCTGTGGAACATCACTCATCTAAATTTTTCCATTATTTCTAAAAATATTTTCATGATAAAATTTACTTCCATATTTTTATATTTTCTTAGATTTTTAATAAGTAAATAATTATATGTGTGTATTATATTATAGAACATAAAACAAATTTTTTAGAAAAACTTTTGTAACTATACAATCTATCCTATCAAGATTAAAATAAATACCTACCATAACCAATGTAATTTCAAACACTACTAGAAGAAATAAAACATGGATTTCAGGTAAATTATTTCTATAGACAATGACAGGTAGAAACCAATATTCTTTTTCCTTAATATTTCGTCAACATTTTTTTACATTGAGTTTTAGATTAAATTAATGATGTTCAATATCAATTTTAGCCTAAAATTTCATATAAATGAATTTATATTTAAACCCTAAATCAAAATAAAAAAAAGAAAAAAAATCAATAAAATAATAGATACAAATGATACTACCTCATTTGATGGAAAATCATCCATTGAAGCAGTTTTAAATGAATTTTCCACACCCTTTGGTTTCCAATTTTTCTTCTTTCCTATATGAGTTATTGGTATTTTGAAAAAATTAGAAAAATAATCAAAATCATTACAATTAAATAATGTTACCATTTGATTTTTATTATGTTTCAAATAATTTTATATTCAGTCATGATACATTTGTCCATTAATTACACATCTATTTCATTTCCCGAAGCTTAAAATTCATTCTATCAGAAATATTTTCTAGTAAAATACTCATAAATTCATTACATTATTTT
The DNA here is from genome assembly GCA_963277665.1 of Viscum album. Classification (NCBI taxonomy): domain Eukaryota; kingdom Viridiplantae; phylum Streptophyta; class Magnoliopsida; order Santalales; family Viscaceae; genus Viscum; species Viscum album. The sequence goes on from OY728137.1 coordinate 455,086,690, forward strand.
TTATAGAGATCATAATTTTCTTTGGTATTCTTAACCATAAACCATCATTGATCGGAATAACCTTCAAAAAGATAAAAAAAAATGGTTGACTATAGATGTTCCAATAATTCCATGAAGTCAAATATATTTTCCAAAGAATTGATCCATCCTTCAGCTACCACAATATCAAATGATCCTCTGAATTATTGGGGATGTTTTATCATGAAATGATCCGTAAAAATCATATTACATTTTATTGATTGGGTACCACACTATCATCAATACCAAAACAATTATCTCCCAATTCAATTGATAAATTACTATCACAAATTTGTTGGTTCCAATTACTACCATTCTTGGCTGCAAATTTGAAAAGATGTCAGCCTCTCAGTGCCTTTCTACTTCAACATCCATGTTTTATCTATGGAAAACCATTTTGAACAAAAATATATTAGACAAATCAATATGGTAATATTCAAATGATATATCATTTTAAATTAACGATAAATTAAAAAAAATTTAAGGTATTGAATTAATATCATTATATCTTCTAAGGTTTTTAATCCATCCTTTGATGCCAACTATAAGGACCCATTCAAAAACATTACATAATCTTGAATTTTAGTCATGAACATTGATTCATTCACATTTCTTATGTTTTGAGGATTAGAGTTTTCAAAATTTATGTTATAATAAATACAAATCATTCCAAATTGATAAAAAGTGGATACTATACAACAATATTCATTTCATCTAAAATATAATCCCATAAAAAATAGAACATGGTTTATTTAAAAAATCATCATTACATTCATTAGTACATCATTATTTGTCTTAACCATTCTTATTAATTGTGAAAACAATTTTATAATCATGGAATATGAACAATAAGCATAGTAAGGGAAATAAAGAAATAAATCATCAGTGTAGTTAAAAAACTATTAAAACCCTTTTCATAAAAACACATTTGCATGAATATAAAAATAATGAATATTCCATGGGACATATTAACCATATCCCTATTTTATTCACCCTTTCAAATTGAATAACCTTTTTTCAACTTCAAAATTGGTAGTACCCAATGGATTGGATAGATATAATAGGGATCATGCATTATATATTGAGTTATAATGTGCTTAACCCAACATACCTTGGGCCATAATTGGGCTCAACCCATCATATCAGGAGTTATAATGGGATAAATATATCTTATCTCAACCTATATTGGGATCAAACCATAATAAACCATCTTCAAGGGAAATATTAGGAATAAAACTCATAATAACTAATTTAATCCCATGAGGAAAACACATTTAGATATCAGAATATCCCTTTTTTAAATGATTTTAAATTGTAAAAACTGCATACATAATAATGAAAAATTATTTTTGAAAAGTGACAAATAAAAGGTATAAATAAAACATAAATTTAATATATATTCATGAAAACCCAATAAACCACTCATATCTTGTATAAAAAACAATAATTTTTTGAATTTTGTTGAAGAGAAACTGAAAAGGATTTTGATGGGAAAATCCCTAAGATAATAAATAATAAGATCCCATTTTGAAAAATTGATGGAAATTAATACATTAATCTGCATATATATACCTTCATAAAATCCATTTTGTTAACAGGGATCTAGATTTGAATGATTTATAAGAATGAATCTCTAAATCATTTAAAATAATGTTTTAGTTATAGTGTCCCTTACCTCAGGTTTAAAATCATTCAAATGTACTCAAAACTCTTGAATATTGGTTTTAATAAACTTATTAATATATTAAAAAACTAAAAACATGTTTATAAAACCTTATACTTTCGTCTTATAACATTTTCATCCAATTTATTTCAAATATTTTTTAGTTCAATTGTTTCGTGTGTTTTCTTTTAATGGTTTTGAAGGTGGTTATTTAATATTCATGATTTTAAAAACGAAATAATAATACATAAGTAAAAACATATATGAATGTATTTCATTTTAAACTATTACATGTTAATTTAAACATTCCATGATTTCACTAAATGGGAATCTAAGAATCATTGTTCACGATGGCATTGAATTGACACACCACTAACAGAGATTACAATTTTAAATATAAAAGGATAATATAATATATTTTATGAATTATTTACCATAAAAAAAATAAAATTCATATATATATATGATATATTATTTTTATCAGGAAAAACTATATCAGAGGTGGTGGTGAAGTATTTGTGAGAAAAAACATGAAATTCCAAAAAATGATATATAACTCATGTAAAATATTCCTTGAGAACTTTATTAAGTAACTTGGATAGGGCCATTTTGTTAGAACATAAGCATAATTTTTTTTGTAAAGGATGAGGTTGATTTAATTTTAAAGAGGTTGGATGAAAAACATGGCATAAGGCTATAAAATTTGTGAAGTAAGGATCACATTTTCTTATTTGAGGTGAGGGGAAACATAGCAATTACTCAAATTATTAAAATAAAATAAATATATAATAGGGTTTTAGAATACAAACAAGTATTTAGGACTAAATGGAATTTAATTTTCAATACAATATCATCCCATTTGGTCATATATATTTTTTAAATAATTAAATAACATATATTATTCACGAAAAAAAATCATATTTAACATTATTCACAATTAATACCTTATACACATTAAAAATTTTCTAATTCAATTGAAATTTTTTGTTATGGCATAGATTATTCATCCTCATCTTCTTATAACATGAATTAGTGTAAAACCCATAAATAAGAATTTAGCTTTTATTTTTTATATAATTACTTTTATTTATACATAAATTAAATAGTTAATACAAAATAAGTGTGCAATAAATTTTGGTAGAAATTTATACTCTAAAAATTAAAAAAAATCCATGAAAAATATAATTTTATCATATCTTCACAAATTATATTTTCTTTGATAATTAAATATCATAGACCATAAATTAAAATGATATAAATACAATTGTGTATGTTGTTAAAACCATGAAATCCTTTTGAATAAAATATCCTAATGGTCTTAATTTTATTCTTCTAGATCTAGAATGTCCAAAATTAGAATAAAAATACAATATACTCAAAAATTTAATATATAAAAATATTTATTGTAACTATCTATGTCATATTTTAAGGTTACATTGCCATTTTTCATGGATGGATGTGTTCGAATGAGGCTCCGAAAGAGTTTGGGGTTGTTCGGTTACTAAATTCTAGAAAAAGGGGGATTTCACATTATGTAACATTATTAGATGATGTGTAACTCTGCATCACAACTTGTTTTGGAGCACTCATGGATTTTAATATTTTGGTGTTTGAACAGTAGCATAATATCGAATAGAGATGCTTTTTCTAGTGGAAACTGATCCCTCAGTATTACAAGAAGTGAAAGGGAATTACCCGGCCTATAATACCCCGATCAGATGCATAATTAATAATTAATTTCATCTGAATCATTTTTTATTCAATTTTGGTTTTCCGTTGGGCTAGTTCTTGATGAAACCTAGAAACCCCGAGGAGTTCTTATATCCCAACTCCTCCCTTAATGATCTATCAAACCTTGGGTTTGCTCTTTTGCGATCTGTGATAGATCCACTATGAGTTATCTCCCCTTTCGTATTTGTTCACTCTTGTTTATTCCTCAAGATTGTCTTACATGGTATGATTTGACTTGATTTGGATGTTTGGGATTCGTTTTGATAATTTTTTGTTGCATTATTTGTTGACTAGTGTTTCTGGTGGTGTTATTGTCTTTGGCAGGCAGTCTTCATCACCCTAAAGTTCCCAAACGAGTAGGAAAGCTTCTTCATGTATGGTTTTCATTTTTTTCTCTTTGATTTTGAATCATGTGGGAGGGATATACTTTTTTTCTATGGATCATTTTTGTGCCATACTAATCAAAGATAAGAACTTCTAAAATGAATTAAAAGGGATAGAGGGATCTGATTTACAAGCTTTTTTTCTAATATTGATTTTATTTTGATGTTGTTTACTATTCTAGATAAATTCCCAATGAAAATCATGTTCATCTACAATCCGTGGTTTTATACTAATCAATATGGATGTTGGTTTATTTCTGTTGAACACTTGTATATAGATATTTGTAAATCTCATTTAGTTGGATAATAAATGGATTCCCTAGAAATACCCAATTTCAATGACCACCCATAAATTAACATGTGGAATTAAATTATCGATGTCTCATTAAATTAGGTGTTTTTTTTTTGAATTTTCTTGTGTGGTGATGTGTCTTGTGGGATATTGTGGTTGTGTGTGTGGGGCAGATGGATTGTAAATTAGCTCTCTTCTGATGTCTGGATACATATTGGCTTGTGTTGTGGTACATTTATGAAGCATAAGTGTGTGTTTTGGGTTGGTTTGGGGGTTGTGGTGGATGATCTTGTAGACAATTCATCAACATTTTCATGTAATGTAATCTTGAGTTGATATATTGATTGATTGTGAATTTAATTAGAAGTGTTCCCAATAGGGTTGTGATCTAGATTGGTAGTGATGTGTTGTTGTGTTTCATTTTAGTGTTTTGATTGTTGGCTTCTAAGATAGTATTGGAATAAATGAATACATAATTGGTTAGTAATGTTTGGAACTATCAGGGGTTGATAATTATAAACAATTTAATAAATGAATTGTGAATAAATAATGGTAATGGATTATTTTTGTTAGTTTGAAATTGAAGGGTGGTTGTGGATTGATGTGTCCTGTTGTACATTTAGAGGTAGCGTTATTATTGATAGTCTTGTTTGATGGTTGTTTTTTTAGAACCAATATTTTATTCCAGACGTTTTTGTGTCATAAATTAATATACATGTATTTCAAAGGTGATTTTTATTCTCACCGCAATCTTGTTGATCACTATGTGCTGAATACCCCCATCATCAAAGGAGAGGATTTATTTCCCAAAAATCCAGATGAGAGATGGATGGATAACCACCCATTAATCCATGCTCCCTCTTCCAAGCGGTGGTAGCCCAATATTCTTTAGAAATGTTATGGTTTGTGAGGTCCATGTATGTGTGGGTGAGTTGTGCTTTCGCATGTGTCTTTTGTATGAGATGAGTTGTTCATTCCTAGGTGTATATAGGATCATATTAGTTGTATTTTACCTAGTATTTTCAGGATAGGATGTGATGTGCTATGTGGCCCACGTGTTTGTTAGTGGGTTGTGATGTGTTATGTGGACCGGGTATCTATGGGAGGGATGTGATGTGGTTTGTGGCCTAGTTGTCTGCCAACAGGATGTGATGTTTCTCATAGATTAGGTGATGAGATGAGGTCTTGTTGTGGGGCCAGGTGTGTGCTGGTGTGTTATGGTGTGGTTCTTTCCGAAGATATGGGAGCATGAGGATGTTTTATATTATCAAATAGTACCTATACTAGTGGGAAGTGGTGGGGGAAACCCAAATCATCAATGTACTTACTATATTACATAACAACACATTCATTACATGGTGATCATGCCTTGGTGAGGATGGTATGTATAATATTCCTTTATTAGGCCTCTTTGGTTTTGATATTTTCTCACAGTGGCCTTAGTATGGTTTCATTCATGTGTTCATGAGAAAATTTTGTTTTCCTACTATGTATTTCTAAATACTCACACTACATATATTAAACATCATTCACGTTTCTAGGAGGACATTGTAGACTATGCTGGACCATACATTCTCATATCATGAAGGTTTTTGTGTCACTACATAGATGTAATTTTTTTATTTTCTTAGATATTTTATTTCACATGTAATATTTTTATTTTAAACTTGCATATGTGACGGATCTGGGTGTTTCATATATATATATAATATCATGGATTTATTTGGGGATGAACTATCTTATCTCCTGATCGTGTTTTCCTAAAAAGGAATATACAACCCATTTGGTAGGATTGTTTAACCTTGGTTATGGTCTCCACCCCAATGTCTATTGGAGGCAGGAATCATAGTTCATTGTATCCCTTTCTTCATTTTCAGCCCAGTAGGGGTATCTTTAGAGTGAGGGGTCATGACAGTATGATATCAGAAGTGATGTTTGAGAGATATTATGGAGTTTCTAGATACGAATAGTGAAGATTGCCTGGGTTGGTATGGAAACTGTGGAAGATGATCTTGGTACAGGGCATAGGACAAAAAAGACTAGCTGGGACATGGAATTTTAGGCCCCCATGATATAATGCAAGGACTTTGATCCAAATAATGACCATGTGAGGATACACCGGCTGTGGGGTAGAGACCCTAGGAATGGTACTCAAATCATAATTACATATGTTCTTTACTTAATTGGGTGTTTTGGTAAATTGGGTATGGATGAAAAGAAATGAGTTAAAATTAATTTTAATTAAAATTCCGTAATATTTAGGAATATTAATTTCTTCTTTACCTATTAGGTATAAAAACCTCTCAATGTCTAATTGTGGCTCGGGTGGTTGAGTATGGTAGGCTAATCCTGATGATTGTCATTATTTTGATCTAGTGTAGGAGGAGGACCAGTGGCATATAATATTATGCTCATTCCAAAGGTAGGATTTTAGAATGTATGAGGGATGTTTTTCTAACATTGAGATAGAGATCTTGATCGTGGGGCATGATATCACCTTTAAATTGATCCCATACTTGAAGGAGTACTTGGTTCCTTAAGATATTAGTCAAATAAATGGAGTTGTGTGGCAGTGGTGAATTTTATACATGGGGGAGAGGAAATAGTCTGATGTTCTATGCGTTGATTTCCAGATTTTGTTCTGGTCATAATTCCATTCACCGACCATGAAGGCTACGAAGAGGAAATAGTCACACTCCCTCCACCATAGGATTATGTCAGTACATGATGTGGGGATTATGTTTAAGGATCTCCTTCATTTTAACTCTGATCTCCTTTCGAATGACAAGTCTCATGTGAGACATCTAGAGGTGGTTCTACATCCTTCTATCTAGCATGTTGTTACTCCCATTACAATTTCAATGTAACTTGAGGTCCATAAAAATGAATAGGTGATTGAGAAAATGGACCTGTGAGGAGGTTTACCATAATATGGATTTAGTAGGGTTCTTTGATAGGTAGGGTTACCATTGGTAGATCTTAGGTGCCAGGACCTTCAAGGTTTTAATGAGTAGGGATTTGACCCCATCAACTTCCTTTTTGAACGTTGGTTCCTCATGATTTTTCTAAGGGCCTGGGGATAAGGTGTTTCTTCAATTGAGTAAATAGAAATCATCCAAATCATTGTCTAGTGAAAATTTATTATCAGTATGGTGAAGGTGTACATGTTTAGTTCCAAGATCAGTAGAAATTATAAATGAAAACATTTTAGTTGCAGGGATAGGTTGATCATGCTCCACTATGCTGATATGGAGTAGGTGAGGTATGAACTCATGATGTCTCTATGTGACCTCGACTATGCATGTTTGAGTAAGTGGCATTCAGGAGAGGGTAAAACGAGCATGGAGTGTTAGTTTCATGAAGTAGAGGAAGTATCTCTAGATGGAATATAGATCATTATAGGTATGATCAGTTTGTTTAGTACCCTTTCTTGTGCTTTGTCTGATTCAGGAGCTTCATACTCCTTTTTTTACTCTTGATCTATCCCAGGATTTTGAGATATAAATATAGAAGCTTTTCATTACCCTATTGTTGAGTATTCCAGTCAGAGTTAATACCGGCTTCATTGATGTGTGCTTGAAATGTAGAATGATGATGTGGCTACATTTGACTTATGGGGATCTATTCTTGTTACATATTCATCCAGACGATGTAATTATTAACATAGACTTGTTTTATTTTGTGCATTCCATTATGGAATCCTTATAATGAGAGTCTTGTTTTTATATTTGGATGGTCGGTACCTCATTTTCATTGTTGAGCATAGCTATCAAGTGGGAAATTGGAATATAAATCCACTTATTTACTTTTTGGCTGATCAATCATTGGAATCAATAGACATTGGGATTCTGAAGGTTCCTATAGTTGTTGGGGACTTCCTAGATTTTTTTGTTGAGGAGGTTGTGAGGCTACCCCCCTCTACGTGATGTTTGTTTCAATATAGTAATTCAGCCTAGTGTTTTTCCAATTTCGATGGATCCTTATCATATGGAACCATATTATATGTGGGAGTATAATATTTTTATAGTTGATCTGATGAATAAGGTATTTATCTGGAACATTATGTCATCATGGGCTGTTCTTGTGTTGTTTGAAAAGAAGTTGTACAGTGGTAGGAGAATGTGTATTTACTACCAGAGGTTGAATCAGGTGATGATCAAGAACTACTACCCTCTTCCAATGATAGAAAATACTTCCAACCTATAGAGAGGGGAAATTTAGTTTTCTAAAATAGATCAATGTCTTGGATACCAAAAATTGAGGGGGATAGAGAATGATATCCTGAAGTCTACATTCAAGTGTAGGAATGGTCACTTTGATTTTGTATTCATTTTTTTGGTGTTACAAATGCACCAACCATGTTTATGGGTCTTATGAACTCCATTTTCTGTGATTTCCTAGACTGGTTCATCATCTTATTCATCGATGACATCTTGATCCACTCGAAGTTAGTGGAGGAACATTTCAAGAATATTAGAACTATATTTCAGGTTCTTTGACACCACCAAATTTATATAATGTTAACTAAGTGTAAGTTATGGACACAATATTTTCATTTCCCTGAGCATGTGGTGTCATTGGTGGGTGTGGTAGTTGACCCGTTGATATTTGAAGCATTTTTTTCTTGGGAGGCACCAATAACATGGAATAGTTTCTTAATTTTCATGGTCTCATGGGATATTATTGGATGGATGTTCCTAATTTATCTCGATTTGTAACCCCATTGATATCTTTCACTACAAAATACCATGATTTCTTTTGGAGTGAGAAGTGACTGGAAGCATTTATATATTTTACGAGGATGTTGGTTAGTGCTCTAGCACTCTGATTTCCAGAGGATGTGGTGATATTTTTGGGACTCTGTGATGATTTAAGACTATTTTTGATATTATTCTTGATTCGACAAAGAGAATCAATCTCTTGATGGTGTATAAAGTTACGTCCCCACGAGTGTAGCTATTCCACCCATGATCTAGAGACAATAGCAGCCATTTTTTAACTAATGCTTTGGCATTATTACTTCATTGGGGAGTTCTTTGTGGTTTTTACAGATCATGAGAGATTCGTGTATATCATTTCTTAGTGATATTTGAACATTATGAAGTGAAACTGAATGGAGTTTCTACATGTCTATGATTTAAAAATATCATACACCATAGGAATGGTGAATTTTGTGGCTGATGGTTTTAATAGAAAGATACATAAGTATGTTTTTTGTGGAATTTATAGATGTTTGGATGGTGATGGAGGAGTTCTAGCCTTGAACATAGTTACATGAATATATAATGGTAGTGGATATTTATTTCATATTAAAATAAATATTTCTATAATGAAGTAGGTTTAGGATTCTGAAAGGGGCTGCATGGAGGAATATATTTTTCATGATTTATATGGCCATGGTGCTGATCTTGAGGGATGGTCAAAGGATGGTCAGAACTGAATGTTGTTCCATTGAATTTTATTTTTTCTGGAAGTATTTCATGAGAACATCCATTGTGTGTTTCATGTCTCATATTTAAAGAAACACCAAGGAGTTTATAAGATGTAATGTGTCTTGAGAACATTGTTTTGGTTGATTGGGATGCTGTGGGTTGTGGAGGATTTTTTGGCAAGGTGATTAGTTTTCTAGCAGTTGAAGGTTGAACATCGTGGTCCCATAGGTTTTTTCTAACCCTATAATTCCATGAGTGGAATATAGGTGAAATGTCAATTGATTTATTTGGGGTTACCCAATGCTCAGGGAGGCTACATGTTATATAGGTTGTGGTGGATTGGATGATGAAATCATCTCACTTCATAGATGTTAATGAGTTAGATATAGTGGAATTGTTTGCTAATAATTATGTATATGAGGTGGTAAAATTTCAACTATTTTTGTCAAACAATGATCCATATCGGTATTTTAATATTACCCCATTAGTCTTGAGGGGATTGTAGCATGCTTTTGGATCCTAGTTACACCTCAAAACTGCCTTCTCCCCTCAGAAAGAAGTTATAATAGAATGGCATATCCAAATACTGAAAGATATCATGTGATCATACATCATGGAAATTGGGAGAACATGGTGTTATACATACCCTTGCTATAGATTTAATATAATAATAGCTATCACTCTACATTATCATGGATCAGTATGAAGCATTTTATGGAAGAACTTTTTTTCTCAAATAGTTGTTTGACATAGGTTGGGGAGACAACTCTTCTTATTCCCTTGGTAGTGCAGAGCACATAAGAGAAGGCTCATCACATTTCGGAGGGGATGAAATAATAACATTATTTCAAGAAGTCTTATTCTAATCCATGAAATTATCTCATGAAGTTATAAGTTGGTAAAAACATGATCTTGAAGTATTCCCATCGACGTGGTCATTGAATTTTTGGCAGAGGGGGTAAACTATGTCCCAATTTCATTGGACCTTTTTAGTTGTTGGGTCGAGTTGGTGAGGTAGAATACTAGGTAGAGTTTCCATATCATATAAAGAGGATTCACATTGACTTCCACATATTTCCACTTATTTCGTATCATTACGCTGACTCGCATTTCTTTAAATGGGTACTGTTGGATACCAATGATGAAAAGTGTATGTGGAGTGGCCGGTAGAGATCTAGGACTGTCAGGGGAAGGTTCTGTGTGAATGTACCATTCACATGGTTTGTGTTTTATATTGATATGATTTCTTATAGGGGAGTTCATGGGAGAGGGAAACACATATTTGTACCCATTACCTGGATTTCATATGAGTCTTGACTTTTCTATTTTATTTTTAATTGTCATGTGGATCCTTATTTTATGGAATTATTTGTTAACCCTTTGGCTGACATTTGTGTGTTGCAATGTGTGATAAAAAATGTCATGTAAAAAGGGTAAGACAAAATTTATAGTCAAGAAGCCTTAATAGAAATGCGATTAATCCCATGTGTGTGAGTCGGTGCCTCTGAGAGAAGATAGTATTATGATATGTATGATGGAATTTAATGATTTGGATTTTCAGATAGTGTGGTTGTTGTGCGTGTGTTTTGTTTCCTATTTTCATTGGGTATATGTAATCATATGTAGTGTTATTGGGAGTCTTTGGTTTTCAATCCATCTTTAAAAAAAATTAGGGTGGTTTAACAATGACCATTAATGTGTCTGGTGGTTAGTGGTGTTAGGATCCTATCAAGTTCCATGATGGGTATCTCGTATTGTTGTTTTTCGGACCCAACTTTCATATGTATATGGTTATGGATTCTCATAGGAGGGAATCATCAAATAGGTATCAAATGTAATGATCATTGTGCTACCAGCCTTTTAATTAGGGTCTTTTGGTGGTTGGATGTACTCAAATAAGGATTGAAATGATTTTTGGGAGGTTTTGTTTCTAAAGGATGGAAGAAGTGGGATTTCACATCATGGAACTATATTTCCCAATGTGAAATTATACCACACGAATTCTCTAAGATATTTCAAGATGTGTAATATTTTGGGGTCTGAAAAAGAAAATAAACTTAAGTGGATACATATTTTTTGGAAGAAACCAAACCCTAGTTATTACATGAGATGTAATGGAATTAAACATCATGTAATACCCGGATTATGTGTATTTTTAAAAATTAATTTCGGTCAAAACATTATTCTTTAGGTCGTTGTATTTTTTTCAATGTGGTCTTCCTGAACAATAAAAACCTAAGTATTCCATCAATCCCTACCTCTCCATTTGTTTTCTATGAATCATGTTTGCTATTCATTTTCAATCAATGACTGATCCATGTTGAGTTTTGTCCTCTTTCTCATCCACTTCACCACGTTCTTTCCTTGAAATTCACTATCGTGGTATAGGATGGAATGAGTTGGATATTTGGGAATTGTTTTCATAATCAACATATGCAGAACAAGATGATCCTTGTTTCTAGTGGTGCAATTTTTGATTTCGGTCATTCTTCTTTACCAAACAGTGCATGGGAAAGTTGAAAAACTTCTTCAGGTAGGGTATTAATTTAATTAATATTTGATTTTGAATCATGTGGTAGGTATATAATTTTTTGTTCCTTCGGATCATTTTTTTCACCCAAATCAATGAAAATAAATGGTTACATGAATTGAAATGTGTAGAGGGACATAATACAAGTTCATTTTATTCATTGATGTTATTGGGATATTGTAAACTATATGGCCAAAAATAGCCATAGAAAATCATGACCATTATTGGTTCTTCATTGAACACTAAACTAGTTTATTATTTTAAGATTTATGTTGAACACTTGTATATAGAAATTTTTAAATCATGTACACTTGGATACAAAACATATTATACAAGATTATCATGTTTCTATAAAAACCCATGAATTAATAAGTGGAATTAAATACAGGATGACTTGATAAATATAGAGTTATGATATACTTTGGTATGTGGGGTTATATGTTTTCTGGTATAGTTTTGTTTTGTGATAATGATAGATGGAATTCGAATTGTTTTTGTGGTGATGTGTGGATACGCTCTGGTTCTTGCTGTGGTACATTCGAGAAGCATATGTGTGTGCTATGAGTTGGTTTTAGATATATATTGGATGAACATTTAGACAATATATCAACATAACCATTTAACGAAATATTTGGTTTAGATGTCGATTGACTATGGAATGGATTAGAAATTTTTCACTTCAATACTACAAACAGGTTGTGCAGTGATGTGTTTTTGTGTATATTTTTGTATTATGTTTTTGTTAGTTAACTAGACATTAGTATCATAAATGAATAAATAATTGGATACTATAGTTTGGAACTAGAATGGGTTAGTTTGGTTAACATAATAAATAAATTAGTAGTGAATAACGAATGGTAATGGTTCATTTAAGTAGGTTGTAAATTGAAGTGAGTTTCTGGCATGATGTATGGTGTTGTGCATTTAGAGTTATTAGCATATTTGGTAGTTTTATGAGATAGCTATTTTATTGAGAAACCATAGTATTAGATTTAGGGTTTGTTATTGTATATAAATATAATTTTATTTCTCTTTTTTTGACTTTACTCACACAACCGTAGTTGAGAACTATGTTTCAAACACCCTCATCGTCACAGGGGAGGGTGTCTTTCCTAGACATCCTGGTGGGAGGATGGATGGTTCACCACCAGTTTTCCTATTACACTCCTCCAGGTGGTGGTAGCTGAAGTTTCTTATGGAATTTTATGGATTGTACGACCATGGTGTGTGTGGGAGATTTGTGCTTTCCCAAGTGTCTTTAGGATTAGATTATTTATGCATTCCTAGGTGTATTTGAGAAGAGATGATTTTATCATTCCCATATTTCTTCAGGATGAGAAGTTTTTTTCATTCCTTGGTGTCTTTGGAATGGAATCAGTAGTGAATTAGTAGTTGTATTTGGCATGGGATGTGATGTGTTATGTGGACCGTGTGTCTATAGGTACGATGTGATGTGGTATGTGGCCTATATTTATATGGTTAGGATATGATGTGGATTGTGTATGAGGTTTCTATGGGGGATATGTGAGGTGGATCGTGGCCTAGGTGGTAGGATGTGGTGTAGTTCTGGGGCTTATATGTGTGCATGTTGGTTATGATGTGGATCCTTCAAAAGATTTGGGAGCATGGGGATATTTTCTATTTGGGAGGAGTGGATAAACTAGTGGGAAGTTGTACGATATACCCAAATCATCGATATTATTTCTATATTAATTTATAAGACATGTGTTACATGGAGAGAATTCCATGGTGATGATCGTATGGCTAGTACACATTCTTAGGTGTTGATAGGTTCGACTATTTTCCCACACCAGCATTAGTATATTCCCTTTCACATGCGCACAAGAGGAATTTGTTTTTTTACTAATTATTTTGATATACACATATAACATAGATAAATATCCATTCATGTTTCCAGGAGGACTTCGTGCACCATGGTAGAACTTAGTGTCTTAGTTATTAATACTTTTTGTGTCGCTTTTTAGGTTTAATTTTGGTATATACTCAGAGTTTTTATTTCAGTTGTAACAATGTTATTTTAAACATACATGTTGGATGGATCTTGTTTTTTCTTATATATATATATATTGGATTCTTTTTGGGATGAATTATCTTATCTCCGGATCTTGTTTTCCTAAAGAATGCAATGCCTTCCATTTTATTTAATTGTGTACCCTTTAGTGATCATGGCCACCCCAAGGCCTACTAGAGGTGATACATGGGGGTTGTAAACTCGATTTATTCATTTCTATACCATATGGGGTATCTATGGAGGGAGGGGTCCATCTATTTGTAAAAAATACTTGTAGTTTAACCATTCTTAAGGGTATAATTAAAAAGAGATTATTTATTTTTCTTCTTCTTTCACATGAACCATATCAGTGCTGTAAAAGAATTAATGTTAATTATTTCATATATGAAAATTTAAAATAATTATATCCAAAAAAATTAATTTAATTATATTAAATATAAAGTTATATATTATTTAATTATGTATAATTACTATTATACCTGAATGTCCCGAAGGCCTTCTTTTAATTTTATTATAGATAATCTCCCTTTTAAGGTTTGAAGGGGAGCCCGTACATGACCCGTAGGCCCAAGGCACAAGGCCCGACATGACCCGCAATACATGACCAGAAGGCCCAGAGGAATACCATGCCCATTACATGACCCGTAAGCCTAGCCCACTAGAACTTCCCCTCCCTAGCGCTTGGAATCATTGATCTTCTTAACTCCTCACCTTGTATTGCTGATCGACTAGCATTGCCCTGTACAAAGCTGCACGGTTCTTGGTCCCGATGACCGCTACCATACCCTCTCATTCTTCCAATCCGGTTAGCTCGGCATCTAGTGGCTACTACTCATGTTGCTCTGATCCTCTTTTGGGGCATGTTCTGTGTGAACTGGGCTACTCCATGGTCTACGTGACCCGAAGGCCCTGTGGCCTAATGGCCATTGATGACCTGAATTCCCTAGAGACCCGTAGGCCCATGAATTTGTATTAGATTATTGTAATATAACACTAAATATGTAAGCTAATATAAAAAACAACTCTTGTAGATGATAATTTTAAAAAATGAAATAATTTTTTCACTCAATTATTATTCATAACGATCCAAATTTGACATTTCCAATGCTGCACAGGCAGTTAAAATTATTTTTAAACATATACTAAAATAAATTATAACACACATGTAATTGATTATTTATATACAATATTACTCATATAAAATTTCAATTTATTTATTTTAATAAATTTAATACATTTCATATCACAATATTTTCCACATGAAATCACAAAAAAAGTATTTTATAATCTAATATATTTTTTCTATTCTCCAAAAAAATCATTTTTTTGGAAATATTAAAAAATTTCATACTATGATAATTTGGACATGATTAATTCAAAAATTTAATTATTTTCGCCAAATTAAAATTATATAGTTTCCAAATTAATTTTTTAAGAAATAACTTTATGATAAAATTAATCAATTTAGGAATTACTTTTTAGTCTTGGAATTATAATAAAAAAATTATTCTATAAATACCATTGGTGGTTACATGTATTGATTAAAAATAAAAATTTAATTAATATATAATAGTTTAAAAAACATTAACTAACATTTTATGGTTTTTACTTGGATTGAAAGGAATGTAAATTCAATTTTCTGATTGAAAATGCATTTTTCAAAAATTATGTATTCTTTGTGTTTTTTCACTGAAGTAAAAAACAATTTCATCCACATAAAGAAATTTTATTTGATTTAATTTTTCCCATATTTGGAGTAAGCTTTTAATTTTTTCATAATGAGGGATATTTCTTAATTATTATTTATAGATACTAAAATTGGTTAAAAATAATTCTTGGAATGATAGAATGGAGAATCATGGGTGATTGGATTAAAACTAAGTGATAATGATAAAATATTTTAAAATAGTTATTATTAGATAAATTTAATCATATAATTATCACATTATTATCAATATTTATTTTTTATAGGACATGTATCTATGAATTCAACTTAAAAATAATTAATTATTAGAAAAAACTTCAATTAGGCAATATCCATCAATTAAAAAAAGACACATCATATCAACATTTATCCATACTGAAAGATCATCATATCAAATCCAATCCCTACCAAAATAACTTTCCAAAACCCCCTATGTATATTAGGTCAAATTATTATCATAGTAACCAATATCAATGTGTAAATATATGGTAGTTGTCTAACGAATAGGTAAGGTACTTTTCTATGGGTTTTTATTTTATTTAATAATTTAACTTCATTGTTATTATCATAAAAAATAAAATAAAATATAATAATTATCTCTAAAATAATTATGTTGTATTATGTTAAAATTAAAACCTTTATCTCTTTCCTCTTAAATCAAATAAAAAACTGAGCTAGCATTAGTTAGTATGAAGAACTATTACCTCAATAATAGACATAATTAATTTTCTATCTGTACCTATCCTTGAAGGCTATAATGAATTTTTGTTGAATATATACTATATTCGTGATGAAATTATAATTATAATAATATAATATATCAACAATTTTATATCCTATATATCCATTGAAAATTTTTAATGTGGTTTGTCTACATGTTTGGTTTACCACTTTCGTGAATTAATGCGATTAAAATTTCATAACCTCCACATGTGGTTTTAATATATATGTTTTTCAAAATATATAATAAGATATTTTTGATATATGAAATATCTATAATGATTAAATTATACTTACCTTCATTCCCCCCCCCATCGATTCAAAATTATAAATTTTTTTCATCTATACGTATGTACTTCCATATCGATGATGAAAAGTAATTCATTTTTCATATCCACCTAGCATGAATTTTTGTAAAATTATAATTTGTATATATATATTATTATTATTATTATGTTATTAATGCTTTCAATGTTATAAAATCATGATATGATTATACATATTCATCCTATAAAAGTTAATTTTGAAATATAAGCTCAAAGTCCTCAAAAAATATGATGTGAACTTGATCCATTAACATAAAATTAATATTTTGGATGATAATGATCAATGAAAACATGTTAGGGTGGTGGTAAGTGAAAATAGAGCTTAAAATATTATATTAAATTATTTTATGAATTAATTTCTAAACATTATTCTCTAGGAATATATTTCTATAATTATTTTATACAGATATCTATATTGAAATACATTAATTATAAACTACATTTTCTGTAACATTTTTGTCCCTTAATATGGTTTTTAAAAGGAATATCTGTTTTGTATTTTATATGGAATTTTTTAACATTATACATAAGGGGAAAATGAAATTTTTATTTTATTATAAATGCATAGAACTCCATTTTCCACAACAATTACTATACATTTTCTTGATGATCAATTTTTGTAGTTCTGTTTTTATGATAAAAGTAATCCTTTTATATATTTCTTTTTTAATTTTATGATTCTATTTCTAAATTGTGGGTTTTAAAAGAAAGTATATATCAATGTGTAAAAATATTTTCTATATAGGTTAAAATGAGTTTTACATTGGATTAATGATGAAAAATCCAATTATAAAAAAAAATTAATTAATGATATTCTAATTTATAATTATATATGGTGGTCGAGGATCTATATACCAAAAATATGATTGGTGATCCTAATACATCATATGTGATAGGTGAGCCCTATATTGATCATTAATGTATTGAGTAATTTTCTTTTTCATCAATGGAAATAATTAGGGGTTATCCATTATGGTTTATTCAATTAATTTATCCAGAATGTATTCATTTTTATCATAAGTGAAAACAATTAATCAAATTCACTAACATTCCTTTGTATAGAAAATTAATACATAATGGTATATTTAATTTCAAATAAATTAAATCATCATTATCACTAGGAATACAATAAACATAACGTATAAATTAACTATAATATAGTATACCACTATAACCAATCCATAAAATTAGTGGTTATGATGTTAAATATCAAAAGTTTTATTATTTTATGGTTAACCGACATATAAAAAAATCAATTGGTTATCAATTGATTTGAAAAGTAAATAGAAATCATTTTAAATAAATTATTTGTCTTATGAACACTTGTTCTTATGCACACAATGTATTTTTTCAGACTAAATTAAATTAATCACTATTGGTGAATGATTTTTTTTGAAATTTTTATATTATATTTTCAATAAAAGTCTTTATCATTCAACATATATTTTTTCTAGTCATCCGATAAAAAAAATCTAGTCTTATTCTTTACTATGTTTTTCTCTAAAAAATTATTCATTACATTATAAACACATCTCTTAAAATTTGTTTTTTCAAATTTAATAAAACTTATTTGATAATATTACCTTCATTGTTTTAAATCAATATTTCAAAATTTATTTTTTAATTATTATCCTGAATTCCACAAAAATATTAATTGTTCAATGAATTTCATAAAATACTAAATTCTAATACAGTTTGTTAATGATATTGCAAATCCATTTTTTGGAATATATTTTTATAAATATTAAATAAATTATATAATTATTAATACATATTTTTTCATTGATAAAAGTTTTATGTTTAATTTACATATATATGTATATTATAATTTTGAAAAAAAATATTGGAAAATCTCAATTTCCTCACTCTTATGGGAATAATTTAAAATTAAGGTTAGAGACCTCAATGAATTAATTTTCATATATTGGATTCTAGATTTTCAATCCTAATAAATATAATTATATAATAATTTAAAATAAAATTTATAATAATAATTATTTGTAAATACACTATAAATTAATTATTATGTTTAAGGATAAATAGTTTTACTTGGGGTTAAACGAAATGATAAAGTTATTATTGAACATTTAATGGTTATAAATACTATTTTATTGTAATATTTGAACTTTTTACATTGATATATTCAAATACAAGACCATTTTCATTCATTTATATTGGGAATGTTTTATCATTTTGTATTTTTTTATGAAATGTATTTGTGGGTCCTTTAGTCAACTAATAAAAGCCATTATAAAATCATCTACTCTCGAAAAATAAATAAAATATTTTATGGTATGTGTACTGATAAAATACATTCCTTACTCACCATACCATTTCCTAGATTCACTTTTTTTTATGATACCCTCCAAAAAATTATTTCGGTGCAACCATAGAGAAGTTGTCCAACGGAGATGTATCATTCTTCACTAATTGTTATTGTTTTATATCATAATAAACCTCTTTAAATTATTTCTACATTATTATTAAATGGAATCAACATTATCTCACATATAATATGAAAACATTACGTTTGTGGAATAACCAATATCTATATACTCTTCCATTAATGTTGAAACGAAACCATCGATCATGTGTACATCAGACAACTGCATCCCAACTCGATATAATTTCTCCTTCATCACCACCACAAAATGATTTATATAATTATATATTTAAATAATATATGTATATATATTATATAATTATACTTTTTTAATTATAATATCACATATATCTTCTTAACAAACTATAATTTGAAAAAGATAACATTGATCATGCGCAAGTGTGTACTACCACCATTAAAAACTGATGTGATTAAATTTATCTTCTTTTTTTGACATGGATTGTAATAATTAATGATTTTATAAATTTATAATATATATGTGATATAATATTTCTTCTTTAAAATCAATTATTATTTACCTTTCTTCCACTCCATCAATAGTAAATATTGAATCATTATTTATGTCATTGTGGAGCCTAACATTTCTGAAATTGTTATAATTAATTTAACTATTACATAATTTTATTTATTACACAACATAAAAATAAAGATGATATATATCTGAATTTTAAAACCAGATTAATATTATAGATATCACTAAACCCTAATCAAATAATAAGGACCAAAACTATCAACCTAATGTTTTCATGCAAAACAAAGATGTTTTACATAGAACAATTATTTTGACAAGGAATTGATAATAAATTAATGATAAAAGAATATAAATACATATTATGATGTATAAAATATATGATTATAGATATATAAAATATTTATTATAAATATATTTTTATAATAATGGATGTTTAAACATGTATGATGGAATTCTAATCTTTGGTAAGAGATAATTTTACAATATCATCATTATTTAGGATTGTATAGGTTTATTTTTCCACTAGGGAAATTATATTATATATATGTATTAACAAATATATATTGTTTTATTCTAATTATTCCTGTTAATTTTATATATATTTTCAGTTTCTTATCTTTAATTACGCAAGATAACAAAATAATGTAGATATTGAAAATCGACATTGTATTTTTTACTCACTCGAGAATATTTCAATTTTAGGTCCATGTATTATTTAAATGTCCATTTAATGAATTAAAATTCAAAAATTAATTTTGAAATTAATTTTTATATTATCTTTTAATGAATGTTATAAAAAGGAATATTTCTTTCTTTTTTTAGATGAGGTACTTTTGAGTTATCTTCAATAGTGTGAATGATTTTTTTTGTAATAATATACTTCAATTACTAAATTTACCTCCATAATTACCACTAATTTTATTTAAATTAGTCTATATGATAAAATGGATTTATAAAGAAACTATTTTAGTTAATATTTGGAATTTATTTTATATCGTAAATAAAAGATTTCAATGTTAAAAAGTAGTCATTTCAAGATATTATTAAATGAAAATTTTAATTTACATTCACCTCTCTCCAAATTATTTGGGGAATATTACAATTTATTGGGTAGGATCTATTTTGATACTATTCAAAATATAACTCTAAAAGTTTGGTGACTGTTTTTTCTATTTCTGAAATTATTGATATTTCATATGATAGATTTTTAATGTGATTATTTACATAATTATACTTGGCCCCATTCATATGATAAATAAGGTGAACATGTTAAGCGATGGGTGAGCCCCTATAAACCCCTTTGATTCATAGTCAAGTCTCATAAGAGAAAAATGATTCTTTATTTGGATAATCCCTTACCCATTTATATATGATGGCTTTCCATGAGCTATTTATGATATGTTTATAATATATGTCATTGGGAAATTAGTCATTATTAAACTATTTATTATTATACATGTAATTATTTTTGATGTTATCATATCCATGTATTTATTCCTCTCTTTTCTAGTTTTATTTTTATTTTATATTTGATTAATCTTTACCTCAACAAATTTAATCGTGTTTTATTTATATTTTCTTAGATCCCACTATAGGGATACCATTATTAAGTTTCTGATATCACATCATTTGTAAGTTTCATTTCCATTGATTTTGATAATGTTTAATATTATTGATATAAGGGGATATGAAAATGGTCGTAGTAGACTTAGAAAAGAAAACATTATTTTTTTATTTAATGTATTTTATTTTAATGATATATTAATGATTTTATCTTATTTTATAATACATATAAACTATTCAGTCAATGAGGATGTGATTTCAGATACCTAGTACCAATGTAATTAATTAACCATAGACTCTAGTACACTTTGTTTAGGGTATTTATAGTCTGTATTAGATAATTTTAAGTAGAATCCTTGGAAACTAGATTAAGAGAAACATATATTTTGGAATAAAAACTTATGTTTATCCTTGATTATAAATCATTGTTTACTATAGTATGTTAATGTTTTTGAACTGTAGTGATTTTGTGTGTTTTCGATATATGCATCCCTATCTAGATACTGTATATGTTCACTGTTTGGAATATATATATTTTTCTGTAAAAAACCAAATAGGATTATGTTTGATTATATACTGGGAATCATTTTGGCGCACAGTGAGTGTGGTGTTACAACATATAAAAATTGATACCCTTGATTTATATTACTAATAAAATTTAATTTTTTTAAAAAATAACTACAAAGGATTTGATAATATTTTTATTTTTAAAAAACATTGTAAAAAATAATATTTTGGATTAGATTAGTTGTGCATGTATATTTAAATTTATGATAACTATTTATGTAGTATGGAAATAATCTATAATGATTCTTAAGGTTATAACCTCATATATTTTATATCATTCTTTGGAATTATATCCAATTGTATGTAATGGAAACCTTAATAATGCTTGTAGTCCAAAAAGGAATATTTATCAAACGTAAGATAATGAAGTAGGAACTGTTGCATCAAGTGAAGCTAGAAATATTAACAGTCTATTCGGAAAGAAAAATTAGGTTATGGAAAATAAATTTTCCTATAACGATGATAAAACATTTCACCAATGTATTATAATTATGTTATCTGGATTCATGTTTTAACAACCCCTATCATTCAATTAATCTATAAAACCATTTGTTGCTAAGAAATGTATATTTTCATTATAGAAGATACTTGTCACTTTTGGGTATAAATAAGTTTTAATGTTTTACAATGATATTTATAATCACTTTAGAAATTCAAATAAATTGTATACATTGATTCATAATACAATGGATGATGAAGGAATAATGACTATGAAATTAAATAATTTTTAGAAAATTTTCATGGAAGAGTATTTTTTTCAAAAATTACTAGAATATATGGATAGATAGTAGATGAATCTTAGAAAACTGTAAGAGGAAAACGTTATTGTGTAGGAATAAAACCTCAAAAGTCTAGAAAAAAAATTTGTAGATATATTTTTATCCCATCAGTAAGATTGATCATTTTATTAATTCCATAAATCATATCCTTCAACAAAAACTCATCTCATAAACCTTCTCAACATATAATGACATAGTAACATGTGTTGTCAATAAATATTTATAATATTCTATTCCTTAGAAATTTTATGGAGAAAAAAACAAAAAGGGTGGTTGGGAACTCAATAAATGGTACTTTGGAAAATATAATGAAAATAAATGTGTAATTTCTAACTTTTTATAAATTTGGAATGAAATTCTGTGACACATGTTTCCTTGGGATGTGAGTTTGTTTCATGTGTGGAGAGAAATGGAACATGAATCCAGATTTAAGAAAATAAAAAATATACGAAATTTAATGATTTACCTTTACAGATATAGGGAACTATGAAATGGATTTCCCATTCATTAAATGTATTTACACAAAAAAGAACAGGTGAACATGGAGTATATTATACGATTAAAACTGATGAGTATAATGTTCTTAAATTATTCGCTCATTGTACTTTAATCAAATAATTAAATTTTGTTAATTCCCTATTTTATTTTGGATAATAATTGTCATTCATATCATCTACTTTTCTGAATAAAATTATATATTTCTGAAGACTCATAAGAGGGGAGTTATTAGACAAGACACCTAGTGGAAGTCACAACACAACATTGATCTGTCATTTATTTCCCAATTTTACACATAATAATTCCATATATAATAAAATATTTATTATTCATCTGGTTTATGTTTATATAATCCTTTCTAGTAATTGTTTTCAAAATATGAATTGAAATATTATAACAATGGGAATGATATTATGATTCGTAATGAATATGAGTAATTTATTATATATTGATATGAGACTTTAGCATCTGATTATTGTCATTATCCTCTATGTGTAGATCTTCTATATGTGATTCTTGAGGAATATATGAAGAAAAAACATTCGTATGAAAAATAAAATAAAATAAAAATATTTTTATTGATCAATAATAAATTGAAATATTTATTAAGGAATTAACTAGATATCCATAATTTAATGATGTTCTATTTTCCAAATATTTTATCAATGGTAAAATACCTATATGTAGGACTAAATATTTATTGCACACAAAAAATAGTTTAATTGATAAAACAACTCCAGTAGTTGTTTTGTAAGGGATTTATTCACCCCCGGTGTTTGCCCATTCGGAGCCCATATACATTTCATTAAGATGAAATGTGGATTTATATGGTTTTGGAATGAATATTGTTAAATAAATTATGATATAATAAAACAGTTTACCCTCTTCTAATCATTGGTGGATTATTATGTCTACCTCACAGAGATAATAATTTTATCAATATTTAAGATCTCTATAGTTATGATAACTAGCGAGTAAAATAGGATGATATTCCAAATAAAAAATTCCATTTCATGAATATAAATTATGAGTTTTTAGTAGTTACATTTAGATTGAATAATAAGCCCTTTTACAGACTAAATGAATAGGGTTTTTACATAATATCATGATAATTTTTTTTAATATTTATGGTAGATATTATAGTGAAATATAAAATATATGAGAACAGATATAATCACATTCATATATTTGATGAGAATTTTATATGAAATGTTTTTATGGAAAATTTATCAACTGTGAATTCATGATTTAGAAATATTATTTTCATCAACTAAATTTCTCTAAATATGGAATCAATTATGATTTTTTCAACACAAATCCATTCCAAGAATTTCCTTTACAAATGATCATAACAGAGTATCATAGATTCATTTTATTGGTATGATACTATTAGTAATTTTTCTTATTTTATCAGAAGTTATTAAGATGTTATCCATGATTAGTGAACTATTATTAATGTTTATATAGAAAAATAAAAAATGAAAAATGTTTTGAATAATTGAAGTGTATATTGGTAAATGCTCTACATTTCACTCTACCATTATGAAGTGATTTATTTTTTATATATAGTGACCCATAACTGAAGAAATTTGGTAGATGTCATATAAATAACGATTATATAATTGTCTATAAATAAAGGAACTTAATGACTCATAATCAAAACTATAATATCTATATCTTGATTTGATATCCATAATCATTTCATTAATGATATAGAGACAATACCTCTTTGGTGAAAAATGTAATATATATATAGATAAAATTTGTTTTATGTTCTTAATACGATATAAATTATTTATCATGATGAAAAAGTTATGTTTCAACATAATCAAATAATAAAACACCATAATACACTATCACCAATGAAATATAAATGAAATTAGTGGATGAACTAAGTATAAAATATCATTGAATTAAATATTAAACGAGGGATGAAGGGGATCATATTATTATTTATTTGGAAAATATAGATATTAGAAATACTATGTTAGGGAATCGTAAATCCTTTTTCAATTTCTTACCAAACCATATTTTTTAAAAAAATGTAAATTTATATTAAAATAATGATGACATACCTCAGAAGGGAAATAAATCATTGAATGATGAAAATTTAGAATACTACTTTAAGGAAGGCCGTTATGTTATTTGGAAGGAAATAATTTTCCTCTCTATGCATTTGTTCTGGAGGTAATTTGAAGATTATTACCATATCTATAATTTCATTATACACCCTTGTAGCCAAAATATGTATATAAATTCGAAGGAACATTTTTTATGGTGAAAAAATTAAGGTGTATATTTTTGAATATGTGTCAACATGTTTGGTTAGTAAATAGTTGAGGGCTAGGTGAATGAATCCTATACGAATCATGAAACCTCATCATATTGCATCACGGAGATTGGATAACATTACTATGTAATTTTTCATTGGATTATGAATGAATTTACCAACGAACGATTTAATAGGTTTTATTATTGACCACCTTACCAAATATTCACATTTGTATACTAAAAGTAAATATTTTCCAATGGAGATCCTTATATAATATTATATTAATGATTTAAAAGAATCAAGGAACACCATATTCAATTATGTTAGATCATAATATATAGTTTACATAAAAATTCTCACAACATCTATAGAGATATCTTGATATAGTGTATCATTTTAGAACCAATTACCATCCTTAAAATTTAGGGTAGTTTCAAATCACTATTAAAATTTTACAACTCATAGTTAGGTTGCTCTATTTTGAAAAATATTATTTTTGGACTTGTTCGAATCCAATTCTTGAGATAGGAGAAAAGGATTCAGGGAAGATCAAATATTCGATTGGTAGTTTTGACATATAAAAATATCATCCATTAAATTGTTAAATAGAACCGTATGAAACACTATCTTGAATATGATGTCATACTCCAACATTGTGGGATGAATATTTTGAAAGTATTCTTCTTGTCCTTGAAATTTTTCAGGATATAATTTTAAAAAATCTAAACATTAATAATGTTTTACAAATATCTAATGATGGAGGTGTATCATGGTTGTTTATGTTTATTAGGATGGATACATTCTCATTTTGGTGATGAGTCAATTTTTTGTGAGTTACCATGGTGGTAAGTAATTCTGGTGATAAGAAATTTTGGTTGGAAGGTGATTCTAGAAGTGATAAATTTCAAGCAATTAGTCATTATGGTGGAAATTCATTCTGTTGGTAGGTCACTTTTATAGTAATACATTTGTGGAAATAGTTCATTCTAGAAATTAATCATTTGTGTTGACTCATTTTTTGTGAGTTATGGTAGTGACTCTCTAGTATTTACTCTCTAGTGATGATTCATTGGCAGGGACTCAATGGAGTTAACTCAGTAGAGGTGAATCACTAGTAATGACTCACAAGTAGTGACTCGTTGGTGGTGACACTCATGTATTAAATTTCTGGTGGAGACTCATTGTAAGTGACTCCTAGGTGATGAATTGTGAGTACTGTTTCTAGTAATTCTAATGTTTACATATTTTCAATTTTGGTTGTTTCGTTGATTAAAAATGTTTTTAATTATTTAATGAATTTTTCAAAGTTCATTAAATATTTATATATTTTTCATGTAGATTACAGAGTCGTATTAAATGATTAAAATGTGTGGATTTAGTTATATACTATTTTTATGGCCAATCTAAACTATATTGAATATTCTTGTTTTAGAAATAATCCATCAAAATGTTTAATCATATTATCAACCATTAATTTTTACATTCTCTTAATATGAGAGGTTTTAAATCATTTCACAGTTGTATTTGTATAACCTTGTTGTTTTAGTTTGTTAGAGTTTCCATATGGAGGTTCATTCCTGTGCATGTACCCCTGTTTCAGTGAAGTTATTTTTGGTAATTTTATGTTTTCCATATCAAAATTACATTATTTCTCTTTTCTTTTTATCTTGTGATATAAAATAGTATTGTTTTCTCTTGTAAGGATAATGAATCTGGCATAAAAATATAATTAAATTTTTAAACTAAATATAATGTGGAATTGGAATGCTTCAATGGATTTATTATCAGTTGATTATGATATTGAGATAAACATTGTTTTTTGTATCAATCAATACCATGGATTTTAGTATCTCTTATTTATAGTTTTCTTATATGTTTTGATTTCTATACTGTGAAAATTATTGTGACACAAATAAAAAGCTGAAATCAATATATATTCAATAAATTAAATAGATTTCATAGGATCATATGGATGTTGATATAACACCATAAAATAAAGAAGTGGAAATGAATTAATGACCTTATTCCTAATAAATAAAATAATGTGATATGTGTTTTTAATTTTTTTTCAGCACTATTTAATATTGTGGATTGGATACGGTTATTATATTTAATATTGGTGGAATTATTGAGATGTTTTTGGATGTAGTGGATGTGATAATTGGAAGGGATGCAATGGTAATGGTGTGCATTAAGCTGTGGGGAAATGATGGTTATTGGTAATGCTCGAAACAAGTTTAGTCATGTTATTAAATTCATGATAATGATATGAAACAGGATGACAATGATTGATGAATATATAAATTAAAGTGTTTTATTGTTTTGGAATTTACTATTAATATAAAATCAAAAAAAATTTAAAAAGAGGTTTTTATATTTTAAATTGGACTATTACATTATTTTTTCTTATCTTGTGATATAATTTTTTTGGAATAATAAATAGAATATCTTGTAATATATTTTTTGTTGTTTATGAACCCTTAGAAGGGGGTGTGTGTTTCATTTCTATATATATATATATTGTATATTCTTTGTAGTTTCTTTGTAGTTTCAACACATTCTCCTCCAATGTCGAGAAACATGTGCTGAAAGTAAAGGTTTTTGGGGTAATTTTTTCCATCGTCCTTATTGGAGGATGGATGTAAAGATACCTAATCATTCCCAATATATCATATAAGAAATGGTGATATGCATATAATTTGAAATCCATAATTCAAAATTATTATTATAAAAATGTCATGTAATGAGTATGTGATGGCCCAAGTTTATTTGACCATGATGTAATGGGATGGCTTATGGTGGAGGTCATTCTTTATTGGAGGAGGGAACAAAGTTTATTTCCTTCATGTTTAGGATACCTTGATAGACATGTTTTGAAATGTAATATGATGTGAAGGCCCAAGTGTCTTAGAGAGGGATGTGATTAGTTCGGATATTATTCAGAATATATTTGGTGAAGGGTTTGCATAGTATACATGTATAGGTTCTATCTAGTTGAATAAATTTCAACAAGTGAATTTATTTTCACTGTTCTCATGATCATGACAGAATTTGGATCTCCAGTTGAGTATATGTGTATGGTCATCATAAAATATAAATAACTTTTTAGGTTTCAATGATAACTTCATTGATCATGGTGGTCATTACTAGCTCAATCCATTGGACTATTTTTGTGTCACTATTTTAGGTTGGTTTTCGAGTATTTATATAAAAGAATATTTTATGTATCATTTTTATATTTTCATTCATGATTTAATGATTTATATTTATTTTACAACATTATATTGTGTTTATTGTGGATTATTAAACTTATCTACAAATCCAAAATTATTATACATGTTAATTCCTCCAATACATGATATTATAATGCCCTCAATTCTAGTATCTTGTTGATGGCCTACTAGAGGAAGGACATTGTGGGTCATTATCTCACTCCCCTCATGGAGTCATATTTAGTGGGAGGGGTTTTGAATAAGCTGTATTTGGTGGGGCATATGGATGAGATATAGTATGGATTTTAGAGTTTTTCAGATTTTGGATTACATGTGATCTTATGGAAATAGTAAAAGTTGACCTTAATGCTTAGCAGAATACGTGGAAAATAGCTTGGAGAATGGATTTTATGGCCCATTTGATCTCGTTTACAAAATTATATTTTATTTAATAACAAATTTATGTGAAACAATTTTAAGGATAAAGACATAGTATAAGTACATTAATCATGATTATTTCTGAACTTATTTGGGTTGTTTTTTATTTAAATATTAAAATAAATTATATAAATTAAAATGAATATTAATATAATTCCATATTATCGATCATAGGAAAACCTTGTTTCTATTTCAAATATTTTTCATGGTTGTCTTCTGCATGTGGCTCCACCAATGGAGGATAAGTAGGTTATCCTATTTGATGTTCTAAGGGCTTATCCATTTGAGGATGTTGATCAGTGGGAAAAGATATTTTATGGTTTTCTATGGAATTAATTTGAGATATATGAGGGCATCATATCTAATATAGGGATAGATTAATGGGTAGAATAGTTATATATTAACATAAGTTTAATCTTGTCTGTGAACGAGTAATGTGTCCAATTGGAATTTATCCAGATGTGAAGTGATGTAGGTCATCACTGTATGATTTTCCTTGGTTAGAAGATGGAGAAAGATCTCAAATGGGAAGTCATATAGAATGAGTTTGGGGGAGATTTTTGTTCTTCATTTATGAAGTTTGTGATGTGGTAGAGGATAATCCTCAATTAGTAGGATATTATTTATAAGGAGGATCTTTATAACATATTCTTGAACCTTATGCCCTTTTCTATATATCATTTCCTAGATAAGGATTCTCGATCGAGGGTTCTTGAGGAGACATTCCATCAATTGTTGATGTATTTAGTTAGTTGATTTATATTTCCAACATCAATGGAGGTTTAGAAGAAGGTAGTGGCCATTAATCAGGTGCACTCATGGGGAGGATTAACGTAAGAGTTGATCCAAAAGTGTTCTATAAGGGGTAGAGTTGTCAATGATATGTCTCAAGTTATAGGGCCTTCAGTTTCTTGACCAATATAGGGTCAATATAAAATAATCCTTTCTATCCATATATATATAATGGTTTCCATAATCTCCCTTGGAACATTAGAGTACTATGTTTTTCATGTGGGGTTCATGGCCATCCTCCGGATGATTTCCAAATGAATTATTGAGGTATGTTTTCTTAGGGTGGGAATGTATAGTTCCAGACTAAGAAGTTATTACCTGGGTGGCTATTCTATAAACAAGGAAAGCATGATTATGATTCTCAAAGAGAATATGTTTTAGGAGGAGGAATACCTCAAGATATTTCTCTGCATTAGGGACATCATCTTGATTTTTAATGTGGAGATGGTCAATAAATGAGAGGTATATGAGATATGAATTTTTAGTTCTAGGTAGTGGTGGTGGAAGCACCAAAGGGTCCATAAATTTATTTATAAATTATTAGTTTATCATGTACCATTTCTTATTCGTTTTTTGATTTAGGATATCCACACTACATTTCTACAAACGATCTAGTTCGTTTTATGGGACTATTCATAGTGAGGATTCTCTTTCCATTACTGTTTACTACAACAGTACTAATACCGATTTGATTATTTCATAATGATGGATTAACATTACTAATCAGGCATAAGTTCATACCAAACATGGTCTCTCATTTTATTATTAGAGTCATGTTCCTAGTTTATCTTGAGTTCCATTCACTTTTACATTATTGAAATGGAAAAGAAATATTTTTTATATAGTTATCTATGATTGGATTCATGTATCTTCTTAGTGGGAGAGATGTTTAGTGATCAAGTACATTAGTTACATGAGGAGGTCATGATGTTCGAGGTCTTCTATAGCATTTCCCATCTAAGATTGGAATGAATTGGGGTGTAGTATAACTTAGTCATCTATTATGGGTATATGAATTTATTACCCCACTAGAGTAACAGTAACACCTATGATAAAGAGCATGCAGTAGTTGTGGTTTTCCTAATGTTTTGGTGAAATTACCCCATTGTGGAACACATTATGGTCTTCACAAATCATAATATTTAATGTTATATTTATTTTAACAGTGTGGCTTGAATCTGGGAAAATAAAGGTGGAAGGATATTTCATAGACCTAGGATTTTGAAATATCCTACACCTAAGAAACAGGGAATATCATGGATGATGATTTGAGTAGAACGTAAAAAAACATGTTGTTCAATATTCCTCAAAATCATGATGAGTTGTAGAGGAGTTGGTAGAAATATAAATAGATGTTTAGGTTATAGATGGTAGAGGATTATTTCTTCAAATCATGGTGAATTACTCTCTAATTTGGAAGGTAGAGGAGTCTTATTGGGGGACTCATAGGTAGAGGTGATTCGTGATCATATTTTCCATGGTGATACTCCAATGGGATTTCTCATTGATGGTAAGAAGTATATTTTGTTTTTAAATATGTTATTTGTTTTGGTAGAAATGTTTGATCCATTCTTTCATGTGTTTCATATCTCTCATTAGCGTGGCCTTGTTTTATGATTTTTTTGGGTGGCCATACCACTCTATTTTTTGATGGTTAGAGTTTGGTAATTCATCATTTCATAGACTATATGTGGTGAGTAGCATGAAAATTAAGGTTCATTTGGTTCATGATAGTATGAATGTAGCACAAGACTGTAAAAGTCTTCTACTGATCATACTTGGATGCACATGGAGTTTTCTGTTGGGGATTACGTGTTCATGATGATTTCCCCTATACAGGGACTGTAGAGGTTTGGAAAAGTTATTAATCCATTAACCTACTTTTTAGGCCCATATTGGGTTCTGAGAACACTACTAATATGGATGAATGATTAGTACATCAACCTCAACTACACAACATAGAATAATTCTTCAATGTCTATCTGATATATTAATATCTACACGATAACTATAATTTCACAAATTTAGTAGGGTTGTTTGTCAAGGATTACATAATATTCACGGAGATTACTATGGAGATATATGACCATCGAGACAACGTGTTGAGAAGATAGAAGCATTCCTTAGTTCATATGGAAAGGAGGAATAATGGCATTGAGGAGAGTACAAGGAAGCACGATTGGAAGATTCCTTCCTTGTAACGTGAATTGTTTTGTGTTTTACCTTGGTCTATTCTCCATTGGGATAGGATACTTAACATTGGAATTTTAAGTGATATGTTTTTACATTGATTTCATATGTGGTAGTGTTCCCACTTGTAAAAAAAGGAAGACCTAATTCCTCGTCAAGAAACATTATACTACAATGTGATTATACCTATATGGGTGAGTCACTTCCACTGAGGGAATATAGTATCAAGACACAGAGTGTAGAGTTCCCTAATTACTATTTTTTTGAGTGGTATGATTTGTTCAGATGTTCTTGGCTTTTGGGTTACATGGTTTTGTTTTTTGTGAAATTATAAATGTAATGAGATCCCTGATAGCTATCCCAATGGATGGTTGTTACAATAATTTATTTCCTTCCTTTTTGGTTGTTTTGAATCATAGTGGGAGCGAATAGTTTGAGAGTTATATTATATAACATCATTGACCTTATGAACCATTTCATTGAAAAAAAATATGTTTATTGAGGCATATTGGGAATGTTGAGGGAGTGTTTGAGGATAATAGTGGAATTCTGTTTGTGAGTCATTTCTGGAGGAGAGAAATTCATGGCATAGGACATTATGGTACTTCTATGTTTTTTGTGGAAGGTAATTTTGGAATCAAGAAAAGTTTCTTGATAGGTCACTCTAGTGTTAATTCATTTTGATGGGAGCACATTCTGGTTATCACACTTTTCTAGCAGTATGTTATTACAATGGTGACTCATTTGAGGTAACTCGCAGGTAATGACTCATTTGTTGTGACTCACTTGAGGAGAATCCCTAGTGATGAATCCTTATTGGAGAATACTTTTTGGTGACTTCCTAGTGGTGTCCCTCTGGAAGTGTCTCCCTAGTAGTGAAATATTTTAGGGGACTCATTAGTGGTGACGTGATGGCATTGACTCGATTGTAGTGACTCATTGGTTATGACTTTCTATTGATGACTCATTGGAGATGAATTCATAGTGGTGACTTTTGAATTGTGTTACGAGTTTTTAAAAAAATTATATATTTTTTGATTTGTAATATCATTGAAGAAACATAGTTTTAATAGCTAAATTAATGAATTTTAAATCATTTTTATGGTGATGAATCGTGTCATCAATTTCTGTAAATTTTAGAGGAATTTTAATAGATTAAAACCTATTGATTTAGTGATATCCAAATATATTGTCCAATATAAACTGTATCTAATGAAAAGTTTCATAATAAGTTCTTATAAAAGAGAAGATATTTTCAACCTTCTTTAGTTTATTCATTATTTTGAGATGGGAGTTTCCAAATCAATATTCTGTCAGAGTGATAGAACCTTATTGTTACAGTTGGTTTTAGTTCTCATAAAGTGGTTTAATATTTTGTACTCACCCCGTGTTTTGGAGCTACATGTTTCAATAATGCTCTATTCTTATTGGTAGGAAATCCTTTATTTCTTTGTTCTACGTATTATGTGCCATGGGTTACTCGTGTTATCTCATGGAAGCATAGTTAATATGTCTTAACAAAGATAATTAAACATTTATAATTAAATAGAAATTTTCAACCTAATGATTCACATTCTATTATATCAATTTATTGAGATATTGTGATATTCTAGGTTTGTTATATCCCTTAATTCCATGTATTCTGTTATCCCTTGTTTTTTTGGTTTTATTATATGTTGTGAATCCCATGATGTGTGAATTTTTTTCACAACACTATAAATAAATAGTTAATCTATTATATTTGGTTATTTAAATGGATTCATTTGGATCTTATGCCTTTTGTAACAATGACATCAAATAATGATGTGGAATTTATGGAAGGATCTGATGCCTAATCTGGAAAATTTAGATGTATGTTAAGTGATATGTTTGGGGATAATGTTGCCTGTTGTTTCATGGTTTGGATTATTTTATGCATCAAAAATAGATTTATTATGATGTATTTCGGGGCGGTGTATGTGATATGAAATGGGGTTATGATGATAGTGGATTTTTGGTTTTACCACGGTGATTTGATGGTGGCTGGTTATGGTAGTTACTATATTTGTATTGTAATTAAATAAATGACAATGACATGAGATGCGATAAAATATATTGTTGAATAAGAAAATTAAATATTGCTATTAAAGTGGAATTTTCTCATACTATGAAATCTGTAAATTGGAATAATTATGTATTAAATGTGGAA
Organism: Viscum album; assembly: GCA_963277665.1. Taxonomy (NCBI): domain Eukaryota; kingdom Viridiplantae; phylum Streptophyta; class Magnoliopsida; order Santalales; family Viscaceae; genus Viscum; species Viscum album. The sequence continues at coordinate 455,120,897 of OY728137.1, forward strand.
TGTGATTTGTGGAATTTATTTTCATTTTTAGGGTTCTTATTTTTGTTTCGAAAGAAAAAATAGAGTATATTTTGATATTTTTTCTTCCTTGATTGTGAAAACATATTATGGGGATTCCATGAAGCTTACATATATGTCTATATACATTGTATATACATTTTGAATTCTATATTCACCCACAAACATCAGGAACTATGTTCCAGCACCAAATATTTTGGGGTTTTTTTATCCAACATCCTAGTTGGAGGATAAATTATTCACTACCCATTTTTCCATGCTCTATCATTGAGGATTTGTTTATATTCATGTGATGTGATGGCTGAATGTTAAAATTGTAACCATATACAATTACATTGATGTGTATTTGATGGCCTTTGTGTCTTTGGGTGAGATGTGATAGGATTGATTATGGTGGAGTTCATGTATATTAAAAATATGGAATATGGTTTATATCCTTCAGGTTCAACATATGCTACTTTTCTTTATATGATATGTGATGTGATGTGACTACCTACGTATCATCGAGTGGGATATGATGTTATTATAAAAATGTGAGACAACCAATAGGTCTGTTGATGGGGTTTGAGAGTGTAAAATTAGTTGGAAAGTGGCGCAGGGTCACCTATGAATGACATGGATTATATTATATTATAACACTTGGATGCGTTATTTTGTGTGTGAACCATGGTGAGTATTGTTTTGGATGTTATACCAATGTAGTTACTGCTTAGTTATACATTTTTATTCATGAATTATTATTCACTTCCAACATATGAATGAATGAAATTTCTTTTCATACTATGTATAAGAATGTTCTAACCATATTTATATGAAATAGTTTTTATGTTTCCAAGAGGAATTCTTGGACCATGCTTGACATTACTATCTCAGACCATCGGAAAATGGTTGTTTCACTGCATTTTCTTCATATTTGTCTATTTACTTTGAATAATTTTATATGTATGAATTATATTAATTGATTAATGGTAGGACGCTTTGGTTTTATTTTATATTATTTCCTGGAGTTTATTTGAGAGATTCAACGTATATCCTATCCTACATTATTATATTGGGTAATGCATCCCAGACATGAGATATTTATACCATCAGTGGTAGTCTCTAACCTTGGGCCCACTAGAGGTAGGATTTGGGGTAATTATACCTCTCCTCACATTCTTTCATCATTAGAGGGAGGGTATCATGGCAATAATGAAAAATTTATGACCATTTAGACTCATATTAAAGAATCTAAATAAGGAATAAATAGCTATAATGATATTCAAATGAATTATTTTTAATTTCATGTCATAGATCATTTTTTATTCAATGTATCAACATGTAAGGGTATTATAGTTTATTTTTTTAATTGGAATTATATCCCCAGTCACATCTAACCACATAAAATCAAATTAATATGGGTTTGTTGTATAATAATATACGAAAATTCTATATTTTCTCTCTAATGTACATGATCGATTCCATATATCATTCTTATTTAAGTAAATGGAAGAAAAAATTCATGTTCTCACATATAAATAAAAAGAATTTGACCATGATATATCTTATTGTGAAGTCCATAGCGGGATTTTGGACGCTCGAAAAAAAGTGACGAGTAGTAAGATAACCTTTTAGGTAATGGTACATTTGATCATTAATATGATGTCTAAGGATACCTGGGATCCCAAAGAGATTAGGATGAAGAACTACCTAAACCTTTTGTTGTTTTCACATTCTATAAATTTAATGGATAATGTTTTTTGAAGGATTGAAGTTTGTAATACCTTGGAATTTTTTACACTATTTTTTCCCATAAATTTAATATCTTTGATTGTTTACAATACACATATTTCTGGGTATAAATGAACCATAATACAGTATACCACAATTTCATGGTCGCTAAATTGGTTGGTAATAAAAGGAACAAATATTTATGAATATTATATAGCAGAAACAACTGTAAATTAAAATCATTAGTTGTGAATTTATTAGAAATAAAAATATAAATTATTTAAAATTAAAATAAATGTTTCACTAAAAAACAATCATCATAGTTATAATGTGAATTTATCATAATAAATTTACATAATCACTATCTTCCAAGGATTTTTATTAAATTTATATATTATATATTCAAAAAAATAAATTACCTCACATTAAATTTTGTTTCCAGTCATGGAAATGAATAAATCATTTTTTTCATGAAAAACATTATTTTTCTATGAAGAGATTACATCATGTTTTGAACACTTATTTTAAAATTAGATTTTTTAATGCTTTTAAAAAATTTATTTTAAAAAATGAGACTCATTTTATGAAACTAGGATGTAATAAAAATCATAGAGTTAATTAATGATAATTTTATAAAGAGATTAATTTCTCAATAAATAGTGAAAAATATTATTATTTTTTTAAAAAAAATGAATTCACTTTGAAAATTTACAAAGATAAAAAATTAAAAAAATGGATCTAAAATTAAAATTAGTTCAATAAATTAATTATAATTCTAATTTATTACAATTTAATTAAATTTATTACCAATTTTGATTACAAATAATTATATATATAAGAAATCATTTTCGTTGGAAACCCAGATTTTTTGTCGTAGATAAATGATTAATATTTGATTAAATTATTCTAGTTTTATTAATTTTAATTAGTAAACTCAATTGTTTATTTATAATTTGAATAATTAAAATTGTGTAATATTTTTTGAATATTTTTTTGTCAAAAATATGTTCTATTAGATAAAAAACAGAAATTATATTAGATAATGTTTAAAATGGTTTAGAGGGTGTTAAACCAAAGGTTAATGCTATGATTTCTAATTAAAGATGTATAAATAGTTTTTGGTAGAAATTTTTAGACCATATTAGATCCCAAAATTTTCCATATATACATAGTATTTATTTTATATTCTCAATTTAGACTTTGGAAATTGAAAAAAAATTTGGGTTATCATTGTTTTCACTTATCAAATAGTTTTCATCCCTTAATATATCATAATATTTTTTTCCCAAAAAAATATTTCAATATTTTTGACAAGTTTTATAGATTATTTGGAATAATGGAGAATGAATGTTGATAGTCAGGATACTTTTGTATAAAAATAAGATAGGTATGAATTTAAATGATTATTATTTTTAGATAAATTTATATTGTGTTTTTTCACTTAGAAAAGTATTGAATTTTTTTAATGTTTTAAGAATTTTTTCTCTAAAAATATGAATCCTAAATATCATGGGAAGATATGTAAATGAATCCATTGTTATTAAATTGATAAATATGAATAGATTATGGTATATTTGATTATAAGAATACCAAAATAATTTTATTATAATCAATTATAATTTCTAAATTAATTAGAAATTATTTTCAATAATAATATAACCTATATTTTTCTTAATTTTACAAATTATAAGAATTATCACTTATGTTCCTGGATTTATTATTCAAATGATATTTATTGTATTTTTATAGTAATGTGAAATATATTCTTAAAATATTAGGCTGTTACATTCTACCCCCATATAAGAAATTAATCCCTAATAATTTAATCTCATTCCTAATACAGGTAGTGTAAAACATTTTTTGATTTAATTCATAGGGTTGGAAATATATATATATATATAAGTAGAATAAAATATTTTTTAATCCAAAAATATCACATATAATTTTACAAATCAAATATTTTTATATGCTTTTCACAAGAAATATATCATTTCATAAATATTACATATGCCATGAATTTAACATATAGAGACTCATACTTGTGAATTAGTTTCAAAATATTACCATTATAGATAACAAATACGTTTGAAATAGTAAATGACTGATTTATCATCCACTTGATATACATAATTGAATTTTTTTGTTGTTGATTTTTATATTGTTAGAGAATATCGGTAAGTGGTTTATTATCAAAAAAACTTCTTGTTGTGTTTTGAGATGTTTTCTAACTCAAATTCATGTATGATGATAAATAACCATGCTGAAATTTTAATGATTAGGGAATTAATATTATCCTTTTATGTATCATATTATCCATAAGAATGTTAATAATTACTCTTCATGTTTCTACCCATTGACCTCTACCCAAATGGTTAGCACGATTTAATATAATAAAATATATGAATAAAACATATAACATAAATATAGAAAGTAGAGAAAATAACTCAAATATCAAATTAAATCATTATATAAAAAAATTAACATAAAACTCATCGAAAATATGAATAACCAAATTAGAATACAAAAATCAGAAATACTTGATCACATATTCTTCTAACATGCACATAATACATAACCCCATTCTACATTATTCACTCACGAAGTCAAATGAAAAAAAATATAAACTTATCCTTTATTCATTAAACTATAAAATTCATTTCATTTAATAGCCTTAATTACTATGAATTTAAAACAACAATACATTATTGAACAATTAAATTCAATCATTATTCATAAAAAATACTTCCTAGGAAATAATATTTTGGAATCATCTCAAATTTTAAACATGAAGGCTCGACACTCTCTATAACCAAGATGAGTTTAATGTTTTAACAATGAAGGAATCATCTCAAATTTTAAACTCATAAAATCCTAATCACAAGATGAAATTAATGAATTGGATGCACCCATATCAAACAGATACCACATAATGGAGGAATTCAAATAAATCATTATTTGTACTATAGATAGTCTAAGTAGTTTATCTACAATAAACAATTCAGGTCCATATAATTTGTTTGTCTCTACACTTTTTTACTTGTTGAAATATTGAGATTTATCTTCTTGGTGACTCATGGTATGACATGAATCACCATGGGTATTAATATTAATCTAATGATATTGATTCTACTGCCCTCATCCAATTGAGATATTTGATGCATGTGATACCAAGGAAGACTCCCAACCGCATGATATTCGAGCACTATGACAATAGCACTTATGATTCCCCATAATATTATTGTTTTGGAATGATCATTGTTATGATATAAACTTTATATTCATGTGTTTTAATGGTCCAAATTTAAAACAATTAAGATTTATCTTTGATTTTACATGAAGATTCACTGATCCGGCCATATGATTCTAATTCATTATCCAACCTTTGAAATATGTGTCTATGTTCCTATTTCCCCATAATTATAGTTCCATCTATTTATTATGAGTATCAACATGTTTATTACTTCTATAGAACCTAATATGTCCCTTTCAACCACTATATCTCTATTAACCACCACGGTATATTCTATTATACATAGCACACCAATCATCACATGGAGATCATGCCTAAGCCTCGATTCAAATATGTGTTCCTTTAAGGATTCCCCCACAGCAACCTCAGGGGAAAAGCATACAAAATTAATGAATTTATCCACATACTCCAAGGTATAAATATTTTATAGCTTTAATATGATGACATCCAAAATTATTTTAATTTTGAAAAAGTGAGGGATGATTTTTATATAAAAAATTGTTCAGAATCCTTACAAGAATGTACTTATAACAAATTTCCATGGAAAATTAAATACCAAAACTGTTGTTCAATATCATCTAGTATATAAGATTACATCTTTAATTTCATTTGTTATGTGTTCCAATGAATTTAGATATACGAACCATCATTTTTATTCAAACCTCTACCTTTTCGGGTTTAGAATCACCCAAGAATATTGGTGGATTATTTTTCCATAATTGGATGGAATGATCCACTTTCCATAGATCATCTATCATTCCCCCATTGCATGCAGCCTAAAAAGCATGGGTTATACTTTAAACCTGATGTTAGTTCACCTATGGCTCAGGTGGAACCAAATTCTATATGGCTTCCTCCATTTAGTTTCTAAAACACCTACAATGGGCCAAATTTTTGAAACACAGAAAACTCCATACGTATCACTTTGTATTATCAAAAGGATTAAACATTTAAAATTAAATCACATCATATTATAACATTATTTAATTCCAAAATTATACCTTTGTTGTGTTCAATGATTTTTTAAAAATATAAACATTCATATGAAAATATAACAATATTCAAAATACCAAATTCATTCTCTTTTTCAAAATATTTCATTAGAATGATATTTCAAAAAAAATTCAATAGTCAATACATTTACACAAAATCTTAAATAATTACTGGAAATGAGGATTAAATTCTTAGTGGTACAAAATTACTCTAATTTATTTCATGATCTTCTCATTGGTTAAAACAATCAGAATGGGATTTTAAAACCTATAACTGTATCTAAAAACATACGTACACAACTCCATGGTCACATGATGTTGAGCAAAAAAATGTTAGCTACATATTTATATGCTCTAAATTTCTATTAAGAACAATCCTACACTATTTAATTGATCCAATCTTTTTGAATTCGAGGGAATGAATTAAAACAGTATGACGGAGTCAAAGACCACTTTTTCCAAAAAAAAATAGATGTACCAATCTGATATGACATTATATTAAACAAATTTTAGATCACAAAAAATTGATACCCCTTTTATCACCCTTCACTACTTCATTGACCTGAATCAGGGTGGTTGTGCTACATGACACTAAGTGACATCCCCAAGATTCCAGTGGTAGGGAATAAATTCCTACGGTTTTATTTAATATTTGGGGATGATTTTCCTATTGAGAATAAAACATTCAACCAATCATTCCATAACTAATAATCTACTACATGATGCATGTTACCAATGAATGAAAACTAAATTATTTAAAATGTATCAAAACCAATCAAAGAGTACCAAAATGTATGATTAATGAACAAATAATACACATGAAAAGACAAAACTATCAAAAAAATGAAAAATAAATAATTTCCAAAACATCCACATCCTCAATGAATCTACTCGACCAACACTCAGGTATCACAATGTATTATTATAGATGGGTGATTCATTACCTTTACCATGTCTGAATAAAAACAATTTTAAATGCACTAAATTACCAAAACAGTTTTGAGTAATGAAACTTAGAAGATTCTCCCCAATTAATTCCCTTATCATGAAACTAACATAAATCATGTCACAAACATCTATATATAACACTTTTTATACATAATTCTCTAAAAAGATTACATTAAAATATAATCAAGAACCGATGAAACAATTTTTGTCAAAAACATCATCAAATTACAATGAAATAAACCAAAAAATGATCAAAAATAGTTTCACAAATTCTATTTACGGATAATGTTCCCATTTTACATATCCACACATTAAACCATGAATGATAACCTAGACCATCTTATACTCAAGAGTGGTGAGTCATCCTTTCCTTAAGTCAGCACTTAGTAAACCATTTTGATGAAGGTGAACCTAACCCTTATCCTTCCATCTAATTATATGTGAGACTCCTTACAATTATCCAACCTAAATTTACATGAACATAAACTACCATTATTCCAAAAATCAATGCCAAAACATCCATTTGATCTATTTCAACAAAAACTATTCACTTATTGAAAACCATCCAACAATACATATATAAACAAACCATTCCAATTAATTTAAATAAAACCATCCAATTTATTGAAATTTTTTTATTTATAAATTGTCTAAAAATCAATAAAATCCACATTTTATATTCAATATTTTAAAATAAAAAACCGAATCACTTTCTCAAAAAAATCTCATTTTCTATGTTTCCACATACTACCACTCAAGAGGTTTTTCAAAAATAATTAAATAAAAACATCCCTATGAATTCCAAAAAATATAAAAAATTTGACATAAATCATTCATATTCTAATTAGTGGTGTTGAGATTGAATAATGATACATTGTGTTTTATGATGAAAATAAAGAATGACATAAAAAATGCCACAAAACTAGGTTAAATCTCTACAAAGACAAAATGAATCACTTACACCATTATTGATAATTCCAAATCTAAAAATATTTTTCCTAAAATATGATGGATATATATAAAATAAAAATATTTCTAAAAATTAGAGAGGTATAGAGAATATGATAAAAGAATAATGGCTGTGAATGACTAGAAATGATTACATTACATGAGGGTCCAACATCAAATAACCAAACGGAGTATTCTGATCCCCATAGGATCAATGAAAGAATCTTCCCAAACCATGGGATGATATAATATTGAGTTTGAGAAGAATATATAGAAAATGTGGGATATAGATTCTAAAACATGTGAGATCCAGGATTTTAAGATCTCACTTGTAACCTTTGCATTTTTAGTTGTACGGTTAGGCAAACAGTGTGCTAATCATGTGAAATAAACTGTCTCAATGATGAATATTTCATGGTAAAATCACATGGTTTACAAACTATCTGCCAACCATTCCAAATTATATTGTCTAATAGAAAATTTTTTCTCCTAGAATTATGAAATGTTTGGAAAAACTATGTGTTTTCCATACACCTTACCTCTAGACACTACCTTATTATCCCTAGTTTTCTACAACTATTTTTGAGTTTTCCAAAATAATGCATGAACAACGCACTTGAATAAAGAACCCAAATAGATTCCAAATATTCCACATACTATCCCAAACATTACCAATAATCACTACATATATAATTAGAATTATGAAATTGTTACTTACTTGAAATAGGGTTCACTAGAATATATGATAACATATAAAATTTAAAAGAGATATATTTTTGGAATACATAGAATCTTAGTAAATCAGTTCTTAGCTATGTCTCACTTACAAGACCTTCATAATAAAAAGATCGTCACAAAGGATTGGTTTCATTCACAATTAAAATATTTCTTATTTCAAGGCTCACATCTAATATTATCATAGTGAACACAGTCCCATACTAAATTAGGTTCACTAAAAATTATAGTTATTATTATCTCATGAGATATCCTTCCTTACAAAATTCCTTAGAGTTCCATATTGGTCTTACCCATGATCATTAACTATATCAAACTCACCTATTATCTCAAAAAACATTCATGAATCATAAAAAAATGATGTATATAGGGAATTAATGTTTTAATAAAAATAATATGAAAAATGACTCCCTCCATGACTTGATTAACCATTGGAAATGAAATTGGGTTTTTAATGATTTTATCATTATAGGGTTAAATTGTTAGAATGTATCGATTTTAATATAATCATTGAAAAAAATATCATTTTAATTCATATAAAGAAATAATATTTATGGTATAATAAAAAAAATTATATTTTTATGGATTAAATTATATAAATTCTATTTATAGAAATGAGAAACATGATTAGAATTAAATTTTATCATTTCTTTGAAAATTATGAAAATTAAATTCTTATGAAATATCATAAAAAATATAAATTCCTAGAATATTAATAAAATTAAATACATTGAAAATAACTATGTATAAATATAATGTATGTTTTAATGAATATAATGATCATGATAGTGGGAAAATATATTGATTTCATAAATTATTAAACAATGATTCCTTCCAATAATTATGAAAAAAATGTCAAAAAACTATTCAATTAATTTTAATTCCATTATAAGAATTTCTAAGAAAGATAAATATTGTTTAAAGTTAATTAAATTAATCATTTAATCATATAAAATAACATTATGAAAAAATTTAAAATATTATGTACATGGATGAAAATTTTCATAACCAAATTGGAACTAAGGTTTCAATCTCTCAAAAATATTCTACATAAATTGATGTTACAAAATAAGAACATGGACAAACAAATAAAAACAATGTGAATTATGTGTTCATAGGTAAATAATATATGGAAAAATTATAATTATCATATAATTTTCATAAATTTAAATTGACAATAGATAATCTTAACCTAAAATGATATTTTAAAAAAACATTACATCTTTGTTAGCACTTGTATTATAATCCCCATGAAACAAGTAACATGTACTAAAACATTAAATACCATGAATATAAATCATAATAAAAAATATACTAACCCTAATGTAAATTATTCAAAAAATATAGATACCAATTTTTATATAAAAATAATCATTTCTCAAAGAAATAATATTGATAGGACCTACCATTACTGTTTTGGTAATCATTGAATAAAATAAACCATGAATGTATGAATCATTTTTGGAAATTAATTTTACAATAAGATTCATTAAATAGATCATATAATTTATCCATGTACTTATATAAAACATATAATTTCAATATGTATTGAATATTGTGTGTGTCTCATTGAAATAAAAATGAAACAAGAAACCCTAACATCCAGTCCATATTTCATCATATGTGATCTTATAAAAATGAAATAAATATAAATTAATTATTAGTATATTTTATAATAAAATTAATATTGATCATAATATATATGATTCTCTTATAATAAATTACCACTCATTTGTTAATATTTCATCATTAATGTCATCATTCGGTTGGTTAAATATTCTATTTTTATGTCTTTTTCTGTGGTGTTTATACACCTTGGACCACTGTCAGGTCTTCATCATCTATATTATAATTTTCATGTAATATTTATGGTATAAATTATGTATGTAATTATTTATTACAATTATTTAAATTTTAGGATGTAAAATGAGTTACATCAAGTTGTAAAGAGGGCAGTCCCAATGTATGCATGAGTAATTTTTTTAATGAAAATAAAAAATGAAATATAATATTAATTCTTTCCAGAATAATAGTAAAATAAAATATATAAATTATATTTATAATATACAACTACAAGAATAAACATTAATTGAATACATTAAAAATGAGTCACATTGATGCATGGAGGTTCTAGGTCACATGTATGCAGAAATAATGTAATCATTTCTCATTGGATGGATTTGAGGTAGAAAATGGATCTACCAGTAACATAATAACATTTTTTATATTAAATAATGTTATTTCAATTTTCTTAATATGGATTAAAACAAATTTATAGTTAATGGGATAAATAAATTCAAAATATATTAACCTAGGGCATTAAATATTCTTCAGGATCCTTCATTTGGTTTATACCTCATTCCTTCAATGGTTTTTATTTTGTGGTAAAATAATTTTTAGTTTATGTTTAGGAAATTTTTATGTTATTTTTAAAGATATTTTATGAGCTATATTGTGATAAAAATTTAATGGATTGAGTGGGAAATTTCCTTCTATTATTAGTGAGGGAAGTTAAAATCATGTTAATTCATACAAAATTCTGATATATTAATTTTATATTCATGTGAATATTGAAAAAAAATAAAAACAATTACAAATATATTATAAGAATGGGAAGTAAAAACATAATTAATATTTATTAAATGAATTTTTTTATCATTTTAATTACTATGTATTTAGTTTAACCTCTCACTAATTCATTTTACTATTACACTAGTAATGATGTTTTAAATATATTTTTATTCAAAATGTTAATAATTGATATTAAAATAATTATAATTTTTTTAAATTCTAATTATGAATATAATTTTTTTTGAAATCAAATTTTCATATCTCTCAAAAATATATTTTTTATTAATATTAAAAAATAGAAGAAAAATAATTTTCATAAGGAAAAAATTTTAAGGCTTAAAACTGATTTTATTCTCATTCACATCATTGTAAAAAGAAATTAATTTATTGTTATATTATTTGGATGAATAGATAATCATTAAATTGCATTTAAATAACTCATAAATAATGAGTAATTTAATATATCTAGACATTAATATATTTAATGTATAAGAGTTATTATTCTTAATGTCATCTCTTTCAATATTCAAAGGATAATATTTTTATTTCTTATTAGTTGAAAAAATTTAATTAATTTATTCATGTGTAAAAATTAAATTTCATCAATTATAAATAATTTAATTGAAATTATAAATAAATATGTAAAAAATGGTCTAATAAACAATATACATTTAATGAGTTCAACAAGATCAATAATATTTTTTAAATGAAACACAAAAAAATTAAATTTATTATATACTGTATAATATGCATAATTTACTAATTAGTAATAATTATTCACACAACAACATGGTTTTTTCATTATAATTATAAAAAATAAAAAAGTATTTATATGAAATATTTTTGAAATTATAATGGTGTTACAATCCTCATAAGAATGTTTTTACGTTTTTTTATTTTATAAGTCACTATTTTTTTTAAACAATCTCCACATTTTTTATATAAGATCTAATCCTTATTGATTTACCTTTGGAAATTATCCTATATTATTATACTTTTTACTCTCTTCCCATTTAGATCATCAAATTTTGGAGAATTAATTATAATTTAAAAACAGTTATTATATAAAAATGTGACCGGAGAATGATGTTTGTCAAAACATTCTTTGAAAATAATAATGTAGTATTTTGGTATTTCATCAAAATCATCACTATTTTATTATGATTTACCATCTATTTGTGGATTATATGTAGTGTTAAATATCATCCTAATATATAATGAATCCTCTTGATTTTTGGTTTAAACGTTGGATCTTTAAAAGATAAAACTAAAGTGTAAATCCCAGATTCCATAAATATTATTTGAATTAAAAATAATCATGAATAAAAAATATTTGTTCCATTATTTAAATTTGATCCACCAATATATTGATATTACTATTTTATTATGAATTATAATAATGAATGGTTAAAAAATATGAGGTATATTCACCAATTTCAATAATTGTATATATTTTTGTTTCCAAATCCTCATATATTTATATATATATCCTATATATAATATTAATATATTATAATATCATGAATTAATAGATATTTTATATAATCTATATCTATACGTTTTCTTACTAGATGTGTTGATTAATATGTACTTATATTTTTTTCTTCATATAAAAATAAAATTGGTTACATATGTTCATTCTCTAAAAACTCCTTCTAAAATTAATTTTTATAAAGAAAACCTAATAAATTATTTAATCATATAACTCATCCATTACACATTTTTATATCATTAAGAAACCCTATATTCTTGTACAACTCTATATAATAACATATACATTAAAATATAATGTATAAATATTACTAACCAAATTAAAAAAAACATTGTAATATATTTTTTAGAAATAAAATATAAATCATTAGAAGAAAAAAATATATGTTTTATGAAAACTGTATTTTTTTGACAACTATTTAGTCATGTTTTGTGAACATCATTTTGAATTAATTTCTAAAATATTTTGGTAATTTATTCTAAATTATATCTTTATATTTTAAAATATTAAATTAAAAATTTTCTTATGTTTAAATGTTTGGTATTTTTGTGGAATTTTTTATTTTTCTATTAGTAGTCATGAAATAAATATTTTTAATTGAAAACATCTTTCCTATTTAAATTATATAAAAAATATATTATATAATTACTTATTTAAAATTTAAATTATTTGATTTATATACCTAGTAGTAAAATTTAGGTCATTATATAAATTTGATACAAAATTTTGATATAAAAACATTGTACATTTTTTATCATTTTCTCTTGATAACCCCATTTATTATCACCTTAGTGTATTTAATTTTCAATTAAATGATTACACATAAATAAATGTAATATCTAAAAATGTATTCCATATTTTTAATGTGAATATTTTATATTATATAATAATTTTAATTTTCATAATCAAATTTAATCGTAAAAAATGTAAAATTTATTTATCAATGTTATGGAATACGTGGATTTACTAAGAGTTAAAATAAAAAGATTATTGTTAAAATAACCGTAAGATTTTTATAATATAAATTTTTATTCCATATTTTTAAAGTATAATGACTTGATCTCTACAATAATACATTTTAGACCCCTGTGGTATGTGGAAATCATGTGTACAACTTTTTCATTTAAAAAATTACAACAGTGCCACTCACCTCACTTTAATAATGTCCACCACATGTTTTATCTTCATCACACATTAAAATATATTTTTATTCCAGTAACCACCCATTCAAATTCAAATAATCAATACCATCATCCTAAATTAAATTGTTTTGGAAAAAACCCCAACCTAATTAGACATTTGGTTTTATCCTAAGGATGTTTTTCTTAATAAGTGGTTGCGTTCTTGAGTGAGAATTTTTAATTTCTTTATTCCTCCACATCCTTCTATTCTAATAAATACATAATAATATAATAAAATAATTATATTAAATACAAATAATTGTATTTATTTTAATATCATGACATAAAACCATATCCACATTCATAAAATGGGTTATGAAGTAGTCATTTTCGTGTATGGAATTTTACCTTGTTGACACCCGATGCCATTTATTTTTCCATTAAATACTATAACAGTTTTGTGAGATGATGGATCCAGAGTATATAAAAGATATTTATAAAATAATTATACATGTATTGTAATTGCATCATATATAAATTTTCCACATTCCAATAGGTTTGTAAAATAATAATGTATCTTGTAATAAGATTTACCTACATCCAAAACATAATTACATTATAGTATGGACACATGTGGCTGGATACCATTTCTCCCATAAATAACTTCATCACTCATCGATGATTCTCATCATAGATATTTTTTTGAATATTAGAGGCAATGGTCTATTGTTGAATGGTCTTCACCTTTTCCAACATTTCAACATCCATTTTAGGACCTATCTGTTTTCATTCACAAAAATCATCCCAACTTCTAGGTGTTCTGCACCTATTCACATAATGTGCATATAAGGATCCATTTCAATACTCTAGTGTAATATTTTATTTTAATATAACTAGACTAGAGTTATATATGGGTACAATATTGCATCGAAGTCCATATGATATGATCCCAACATGTCTTCTGATGCGTGTATAGTCTAATCAGATAGGACATTAGTATGAGGATCATAAGCAATACTAATATTCATATCAGTATTTATAGAATATTAGGTAATTTTCTAGGTCATGGATGTGTATCTTAGTTCTCGATGAGATACAATTGATAATGGTAGTACATGCCACCTTACCACTTCTCAGATGTATATATGTGGAAGATATTATTGTGAGAAGTCCTATCGAATTAATATAATGTGATTTGTCATTGTATGACGGTCCACAAAAACCCATACAACATTGTTCTCACTTGATGTATTTGGAATACTATTGACAATATTTATAGTAATGTTTTCCCATTTCTATCAATGTATGGGTAATGATTTCATCATTCAATCATATTTAAGTATATTCCCTTCACTTTCTGACATTAGTGACATCTTGATATATATTCTGAAATCTCAAACCACATATTATATCACCAATAGTGTTATTGGATATATTGATACATATCTATGCATCCATGATGGATAGAGTAGAATGAGGTATGTGAATCATCCAACAACTCTTTCATTAGATTATGATTTGACGTTACACATAGTCAGGTTCCAAATCCTACAACCCCTTCTTCATTATCATTGAATTATGAGGATTTTCTTTTTCTTATAGATTCCACTATCTTTTTAATTCATACATAATCTCATTTTCCATATGTTAACCACTCCAGAAAATTCAATTGAGCCATAATTTATGTAAGTATTTATGATTTCTTTTTCATTTATGATTCCCATGTCCACCCTATTCAAATATAAGATAATCAGATACCTCACAATTATCATCAATGAAAAAATTTATGGATCCTTTCTATATAGAGTGTATTTAACTTATTTTTCATTCATAGGATGGTGGTGGATTAATTAGTTATAGTCCTGATCAGATCTAACCATCTTCATTGGAGAATATTCATCCAAGTCTATGTGAATAGATAATTGTGGATTTTTTGATCTTTATATTTTTCACACTACTCCCCACATACACTCTGTTGGAATAAAGGGGAATAGTTTGTTTTATGTCGTTAATGTCATGTCGGGTTCCCCCTTATCCATTAATATGTGTTTATGTTTTCAATAAAAAATAAATTTCAGTTAGTCACTGAAAATATATAATGCATCTATATATGTATTATTAATATCACTGTATCCAACACTAGATCATGTGTTTGGTAGTTTTATCAGTGTGTTATATTCTTTATTATAGAAAATTATATCCCATTGTAATTATTTATGGCCTCATAATCCTTTCTTAGATGTATTTCTGAATATTATGAAAATTTATTCATTTGTGGGTAGTATAAGATTAGGTTTATTGAGAGGCCTTTTTTTAGCTCCTTGAATATATATTCACATTAATCATTCCCTGAAAACATGACTCCCATCTAGGTTATATTGGTTAGAGGGTTTTGAAATCAATAAATATTTCTCACAAATAGGACATAATACCCAAATAATATAGTGAAAACTATAGATATGTCATAGATATTGGCCACATCCATCAATAAATTAAATCTATTTTTAAAGGGTCTGTCGATATCCCATTTCTTTTGATTATATTTTCCACAAAAAAAAATTCATTCAACTATAACTCATATTTTATAGACATGTGATAAAGAATCTTATTTTGTAGGGTATTTAGCACAGTGCACAGTTGCATATCATGCTCCTCTTTGATTCGTTAATTTAATATAATATCATAAATAAATACTACCATCGATTATTTTGAGGTTATATGTAAATAAATTAATCATAAATACTTTGAATATTGATGGATCACTATTGATTCTGAGTGTAATTACTCTGAACAAAAAGTTCCCATACCTTTTACGAAAAGCAGTGTTGGAGATATCTTCATTCTTTACCCTTACTTGATAATATCCTAACAAAATTTCTTCCTTGGATAATTATTGTTCTCAACATAGATGATTGAACATTTTTTCAGTCAATGTTAGTGGATAATTATTCTCAATCGTTATATTTTTGAGATGATGATAATAAATGAAATGGAACATTGACCCATCATTATTCTTGATAAAGTGGACTAGTGAATCCCATGGTGAAGCACTTGGGAATGTGAACCCTTTATCTAATTTATCCTATAGTAGTTTCTTATTATATTCATGTTCAATAAAATCTATTCTATACAGAGTCAAATATAGTGGTATCTCCCATCTACAAGCTTGATTAAAAATTCTACCTCTCGTATATGAGTATGAGAAAAAGATTCTCTTGAAACTCATCAATTTATTCCGTCACAATAGGTATGTCTTCAAGAATAGTTTATTTATAAGAATAAATCATTGTTTTCTATATCCACATGCTCATAGGGAAATAATATTCATTCTTGAGATTTTTTGGCTAAATATGATACATCCAATTCCATGTTCTTGTACCGAATCAATGGATGATTCTTGATTTTGAGAGTGATATCCTTCTTGTATAATTTTATTCTAGATATATATAGGGAAATCCAGTCTAATCCCATAATGGAAAAAAAATTACACTAAAGGGAATATGACAATGTTTAACGGGAATTTTATCCCAACAATTTAGATAGTGGTGGAGTTATATACATTGGATGAAATAATTTTCCCATTTTGAATTTTCACAAATATCTCTACTTCCATGCATTGTGGTGGTGTTTGAATAGTTCTACTAAATAATCGTGATATGAAGGAATGTGTATAACTATAATAAAAATTTATGTTCTCTATTGATTAATGAATTACTATCATACTTATCATCTATTAATTATCAAGATCCACCCCAACTTTTATGATGGAAAAAACTATCACCCTTTCTCACTTGGAGGATATTGGTTTTCAATGAAAACTATTTGAAAAGTGTGTTGGTTTGAAAATTAAACTTTTTCCTTGTAGCTGAGGCAATGGGAAATATGCCAAGGGTTTACTAGTGAATTCATTTAATTAGTCCCATTAGTTGGGTTCTCATATTGAAAATTAGTATCTAGGAGTCCTTCCATCCCACTACTCTATAATTTCATCACCCCCTAGGAAATTTATGGGTTCCTTCTTTCCCCACCTTTGAAAAGTGGGATGATGAAATTTCATTTTAAAATTAGATTTCAATATCAGACCACTATAATTAAACTATAATTTTCTCTTCTTATCCATGTAATACAATCAAAATTATCCAACAACCATTTTGACTATTATGGAACATCAGAAAATTTCATCATAGCTATCAAAGTCACAGATCACTAGGTATTTCTTTATTTAATGTTTTAGCTCTCCAAAAACTGGGAAAACATTTATATGAGGGTAATGACAATGCTAGAGGATTATCAAGAAACTTTTTTGAAGTTTTCTATATACTCAATGATAGATTCATTATATTTTTTAGAGAAAGGAAATCTCATTACATGTGAAGAGGAATATTGTAGGGAATATATATATCAAAAAATATTTGTTGGAATTCCTACCACCCAATAATGTCGATGACTTACTCAAGTTATGTACTATTTATCTATCAACAACAAATTATATCTTCTCCATCCATATAATTCATAACTACATGAACATTATCTTGTTGGAATCATGTATGGATGGATAATATATTACCAATGTAGTTGATTCATTATTCCATGGTTAAGGGATTTAGATGTGCCATTAAAATTCATAGGCCTTTATTGCAAAAAGAAATGAATTGTGGGTTTTTATATATTTAGGGTATCTGTAAACTCCTACTGATCTTGTTTTTTATACATAACATGTATTAACTGGGAGATTGTCATCACAAAGTTCACAACTACCATTACCATAGATTTTGGCATCACAGTGGGACAATAATCATGTTGAACTTAAAATTGGTTATTTATGTGATTCCACCTATTTCTGGCCATTGGATATAATAAAGGGAGAATTATGGATGAGTATTTTTAAAATATTAAACACAAAAACATGAATTTAATGACATTAATTAGATAACATATAACTTACATTTATTTCCTCAACATATTAATTTATAGGAATCAATCTATGTTATCCATGATCTACTTAATAATAACTATTTTTAGGGGAACTTTTTTTAATCGGTTAATAATGATTCATAATAAATTTTTTATTTTACCAAATCCCATCCCCTGATAGTGTCAAAATTGTCTCACTATATGGACCATTCTCATGTACCAAGTTACATCGAGTTAGGATTGGTGAACATTTTCAGAGTAGTTATACCTTGGTACATCTCCACCAGAACCATGTAAACATGTTCTATCTAGAAATTGATGAATTTTTATTATAATATACTTACTCTATAGTTATAATAATTTTTTTGTGTTTTATTATATTAGTCTTATCTTTATAGACTTCTCTATAGTTTTCTAATCATAATACCAATAATAAATAAACATTTTCTCTAATACCAACTGTAAAAACCCTTCTATTTATCTCATACTAATTCATTATTTTTATTTAAGATTATAACTTATACAACATAGATGATAAAAAATTATAGTATTTTTGAGAATTATATACATTATACCAAAATTTTAAATATAAATAACATCATCATTATTTAAAACATCCTTAACATGCATACACCTAGAACTACATGGGTTAAACTTTGGGAAAACTTATTAAAGTGTTGTGTTATAAATTCTAGTATGAGAATAAATAAGGAATAATAAGATGTAATCAATACATATTTTATTATATGAATAATTTATTGATAATAATAAAATTAAACTCTGAGACTTGGTATAACATTATAATTATAAAGAAAACATGGGAAATGTTGAAACAACTTAAATCAATGCATCATAAACACAGTTCAAGGATAAAATTAAAGAAAAATTGATAAATATTTTCCCTAAATCAATGATTTTTGTTCCCCATCCCAACATGATGTCTTACTAGACTAAACATTACCCATTTCATTGGAGTTCTATATAATTTCTGTCGCACCAATCACATTTATTTTATTCTTATGATTATGTGTTCTTCATAGATCATACAATATGGATTAATTCATCTTCATATTTCATTACATGATTGAGGAGTTTGCAATAAATACATGTAAGTAAAAATTCAATGAATTATATGTTTATAAATTTTAATACACTTCTTTGAAAATGTGTCTGGTATTCACTACATAATTGTTTTGGTATGGAAAATCACATTTAAAATTTTATAAGCATAATGATGTCACATACAAATTCATAAAAATGGAAATATTATATAGAAAATAAATATAAATACTAAATTAATAAATATGATGTAATAGGGACATGGAATGAAATATCCCATCATTATGAATATGAATTGGAAGGACTAAGATAAAAATATATTTCAATAAAGAAGAAATTGTGGGGATCCCCTACATGAGTGAGTGACTCCAAATGATTTAAAGGTGATTCTTGAGGGATTGACCCACCATTGGGAGGAATCTAGATCAGGGATTTGAGAGTAATAACATTCTAGAATTATTTTTATTGTATAGGAATGGGGAAATGGATTGGTATTTATAGTAAATGAGGTTGGATTTTGTAAATATTTTTCAAACTTATATTTTGGATTCTACATAATGAAATAAATAAAACCAAAAACATTCCCATGTTTTTTCCAATGGTATAGTTTAAATGGGAGTGTTTTACATTATTTTATAATTAAAATTCCCTAACACAAAAAAATAATAACTTGGTTATGTGGAGGAGTGTCATACTTTTAATGAGCATGTTTTGAAACCTTACGATATGTTAATGGTTTGGAGGATTCATAATGTTTTTATAAAATAATTAAAATATACATAAATATACATAATTCTAAAGGATAAAATTATATTTGTTCATGTATAACCTTTAAGGTATTTATTACATCACATTTACTCCCTTATGATGGCATAATACACACTGTATATTTATATGATATTTAGTTTTCAACCAAAAACACGACTATCTCAGAAAATTATGAAAAATCACAGTTGGAAAATTTCGACATTATGATTATAAAAAGATAATGATTTTATGAACCTAATTTTCTAAATATATTTATTTTTAATTTTAAAATAAAAATCCACATTATTGAGAAATGATGTGTTTTTAACAACTACAGTTTTCGAACCATTCTAAAATATAAAATTGACAACATAATAAATATAGGGTAATTTTTATTTGATAATAATAATACTATTTTAACAATATTTTTAATAATTCTATTAACTTATCAAAATATTTTCATTACTTTAATTTGAATATTACTTGAAACATTATATTTCAATTTTATTGAATTAAAAAAAAATATTTTCGAAAGAAAAAATAAAAGGAAGAAAATATTGTCATTATTATATACAAAATAATGTATATAATACTTTTACAAGGGTGTTGATACATACCCATTTTTTAGCATTAAAATTACCTACGAGGATGGTGTTTGACATAATATTTTCATGGGTTTCTTTAGAAAACATGGTTTGGGAGATGATATCAATGACCATGATCTTCTCCCATGATTTTTTTTAATCATTCCTATGTTTTTGATCTCATATTTTCCTCAGTAATGGAAAAAATCTCAATGATTCTATATCCCTTGTAATATCCAATAAATTGGCTTCATAATAGGTTGTACTACTAGTTGAGTCCATCATTTCCTTTTTGTGTCAATTGGATTTTTTAACCCCGATATATAGTAATGATGTGATCAATGTTCAAAAAATATATTACTAATGGTAATTATTTTTAATGTAATTTTAAATAAAATTGAATATATTGAAAGAAAATAATTTCATGTGTTTTCTATAACCATATTAAATAACAATACATTTAACTAAACCATATAGGGAATTTTATTTATATATGTTTTGGTCGTCATAAATTCAGTATAAGGGGTTTGTAAAGAAGTGACAATTGAAATCCCTTATAAAAAATAATAATCAAGTAGTTGGAGATATAGAAAACTAAAAATTTACATATGTGAGCTGATTTATGATAAAATAAAGTGTAATAAATTTAAGAAAGGAATAACACCATTTTTAACTATCACAATCATCTTAGGGATTATATCTCAATCAACTCCCACTCCCACATTGGGTTCATCCATGTAAAAGATCCCATATAATATTAATGAAATCCTCAAAACTGGCTCCCAATGCTTCAATGGGAACATATTTACCTAAAAGAAAACATAAAAATTTGGGTAATTTATAAATTTCTCAAATGATTATTAATTAATAAAAATGATAACTCAGATAGTTTCTATGGAATCCCATGGAATAAAAAAGTGTACATGAGAAAAAAAAATTATCCAATTTGTCATCACATAGAACAATAATATGTCATAAATAATAAACCACACCTATTGGCCAACATCATCTCTAAAAATATTATGATTTAAAAATAATATAGTAATTATATTAATTATATTAATCATTATATGGTAGTAAATTTATAAATAACACATGAGAAAAAAATTCTTAGTACAAGGGGAAATGAAACCACAAATAATATATAATTTTTTGGTTTCCAAATATACACATAAAACCCATAATAGACGTTATTTAAACCTCATTTTTAATTCTAGTCCATTAAATAATCTTGGGGAATCCCTTAAAATAAATATTTTTTCCATTTAAATTCAATCAATCAAATTAAACACCAACATATATCTCCAAATTATATAAAATGTAAACTCATGCAATATTTTTAAACAATCAAATTTATAAAATAAGTATATTTTTAATATCCACTTCTGAACTTTTAAATTATATTTAATAAACCTCTAAGTAACTATACAAATATCATAAATATTTATTCATGTTATAAAGAAACCAATAAATACATGTATGAGACCCATTCGTTCCAGAATAAAAATTTAACGATAACTTAAAAACAATATAATTCGATCATATCTATTTTTATTTTCTGAATTAATAATTTTTAAATCATAAATAAATTTAATGACATGCTATATAATGGGATATAATTAAAATCTGACCTCAAGCATGTGGAAGACACTATCTTTCAAAATTGCATGTGTTGTTAGAAATTTGAATCAAATATATAATCCCTGACCAAGAAAAGCCTCATGATTTTATCAATACAAAACCATAAATTTGACATCTATGGAAATTATATTTAATTTGAGATAAGAAAAATAAAGGTAAAATGAGTTGGTAGAATAGGACAATAGGTGGGAATGTGGGATTCATCATAAAAAAATTCATTGTTTCCTTATGAGATGGAACAAATATAGGAATAATGGAGGATGTGTGTGCCCCCATCCTCTCCATGTTTGGAGGGTAGATTTACTGGAAATGGGGTTACAATAAAAATATATGTTGATATGTATATAAAGAAAAATTTATAAAAACTAAAATTTTGCAGAGTCTTCTATGTTGTGGAATTATCTTCTATTATGTTAGTCCCTTTTCCAAGAACCCAACATGGTGTGTCAACCTTGTACATGACATGATTCCCCTCCTTTATGAAATAAAAATTATATCAATAATCCTAACACCATAGTGCGGTACTCCTCCTTTCTATTGTGACTTATTTACATCATAGAATATCATGAAGGGAATTAATACATAAGGGTTATCCCTACAATGTGACATTAACCCCTCATGAAATATCATCCATTTATAGAAAAAATAAAACATAATAAAATACAATATTTATGAATAAAATATTACCCAACACTAAATAAACCTTTTTTGTGACACAACATGAATTTCCATCTTCACTTCTTGAAATAAATTTTATAATAACTATGAAAGGAATTGTTATCATAGTTATAAATAATATATATGTATGTAATATGAAAAATACTCCATTTTTATAAAATAAAATATTAAAATTGTGAATATTTTATCATATTTTCATTCAAATATCCCCTTGGTTGAACTACCATTCCCAATGAAAAAATAATTAAATGAATATATAACCCTTCACAAAAAAATAATGACACATCCTGAGGTAAAGAAATTGCACCACAAGGTAATGCTCAACCAATCATGACCAAAAATCACCTTCAATTCCATTTTGACAATGTATCTCTTAGGACATGGTGTAACCTATTTCAAATAACAATGTCTAAACCCCAAAAAAACAGAAACTATACAATGTTATAAAAAACCATAATAATATTATATTTGTTATAACTATGTCATGGGGGTGTCAGATGTAAGAATTAAATATTTCCAATACAATCCCATTTTTTATCAATTGTTATTTTATGATTTATGTTTTTAATGATTTACTTATTTCTATCAATAAAATTTATTAATTGAGGTGTCCCCAATGCTGATACAGGGTTTTTTATCATATATTTAATGAGTTTTGATTTCAATATTTTAAAGGATAATTTTGTATCATTATCACTATTAAACATATGAATATTCCTCCACAAAACATTATTTTAAAACATCTGCTATCATGAAGCACTATTGAACAAATAATTATTTTCAGATCTTATCCTCAATCAAGAAATCTTCTTATTTGTAGAGAAAAATTGGCCATATTTGATATTTTTATCTTTCGATTTCGTTAATTTAACCTGATATAAATAAACATTAAATAACATTTTAATATTATTGAAAAATTTCCATATTAATTTTAATCATTATATATATTTTTCCATTATTAAATGTAACATATGTATGACTATGATCATGTAAATTTTTAGGGATATGATGAGATCCATAATTATAAACGATTTATTATAATAACATTTTGCTTATATTTCTAATAAATTTATATATAAAAAAATTCACTTTATACATAGATATAAAAAAATTCTTCTTATCCAACACTAAGTGTAACGCCCCGACCCGGATCACCTCTAGGACGATGGCAAGACCGGTGTTCACATAACCTCAAGCGCATATCCCTGAATTCTAGAGGCTACTGACTAGTAGAGAGGGACCTTTTTGTGTCCATGGGGGAGACTATTCACTCATAGGTAACAGATAATATCACAACAGAAGTAAACAAAAACAAATAGGAAGTAGCGAAAGCATGTAAATAAACAAACTGCAGTAGAAGAAATGTAAATAGTCTAACGTAAAGATAATAACCAAATACGGAAGCTCACAGAAAATGACATGCCATGATATAAGTCTAAACTGAATTTACGAAAAATAGAACTCAAACACACAATCAACTAAAAGAAAAGAAACAAGCAGAAACTGCATCGCGAGCAAGGCTCGGTCCTCTGCCCCAGTCTATATCCTAAGAAGTAATGAACAGTCAAGCGTCAGAAGAAGCATGATTCCCCTTGTCAATATCTGCGAGCATGTAATCTATTCGGGTGTTCATGATGCCCGAGAAGGGTGTGAGATAAAATCCTTGTAATCTGGCACCCACGGTGTCAAAAACATTCCATTTCGTGCAAAAATAAAAATGCATTGTGCCATTACATAACCATTTAAAATAAATTAATTGCACTACAATGAAATAAATATGTCGGCACGGGTCCCAAACGGCACCCATGCCTGGTCACCGGCTTCAGCCTAAGATTGTAGTCTGAAAGGGTACCTGTCATTAGAAATTCATGACCACTTATATATATATATACCTAGATAGCAAGGTAAAACCATGAAAAATTAAACAACAATTTGGTGCATTAACTTGGGGTTCAAGTCTAGTGTCAACCACGAACACTTCCACATATCAGGGACAAAATCTCAATTCTCAAGAGACTCAATTAAAAATAACATAAACCATAAGTGCATCATTATTTAAGGTTCATGTTGAGATATGGAGTCTGAGATCGTCCCGAAGGTATCGCTACAGAACATCCATCAATTTATCCAATGCCACTGAGCCAATCCAAAGAAATATTTCGAAAGACCAAGTGTTTCCCCAGTCATGGCTTTACCCTGAGTCCGTCCCAATCTCACAAAAGGGGTTGAGTGTCATCTGAGGAAATCTTATCCACATTTCCAACAAATATTTCCTGATGGGCCCTTTTGGAACTCGCATCACTCAATAGTATTAGAATGTCTATGGATGTCTCGGTCCGGAAAATGCAACGACACCAACCCCAGCACATAGAGGTAACATGACAGGAAAAGAGGATCCAAGAATGTCCCTTAATATGGGACCCACCCCCTTTCCCTACCCTAATGTTAATAAAAGTCTTCACAGAAGTAGATATGACATAATCAGCATATAAGGTCGCATCTTGAAAACTAACCAGATAAACCCGCATCACAAAGCCTAAATCTAACAATATATCATAATAACTCTCAAGGAAATATACATATCATATCATCCTCAACAGATAATGCACATTTAAATAATAAGAAGTTCAGCATTAGAACTTTCAATACAATATACAAATCATATCAATCTCAGTGGATAATGACACACTAAATAATACGCAGTTTGACATAAAAACTTGCAAGGCAATATACATATCATATCAATTTTGGAGGATAACACACATTTGAATAATAAGTAGTTCTGCGTAACAAGTACCAATGATCGAACAATTCAATTTCATGTTCAATGAAACTATTTATTTAATTTAATCTCAATAAAAATGGGCTTCACAGGCCATGAAATAAGTTAAAATATAAAACCCTCTAATAGAAGATTACACTGACCTTGTCGGAATTCCCAAAGGGGCGTCTGAAATTGTTTCAAAATTCAAAAAAATTAATTTCAGATGATTAATGCTTCAACAATTAAGAAAAACCAATAAATTAATTAAATTGGGTAAAAGTACACAAAGCGAGACTAATGACACAACATGTTTTTATAAATCGCAACAAAATTGAGGGAAATTGAGTAGGAACCATACCTTGTAGTTTTAGATGGCTCTAAGATCCACAATTGGCTTTGATATGACCTAAAACTAATGAAAATGAAGGATTTTATAAAAACCTTAAAACAGGGTAAAAATATTCCATGACGAACTACACATAGATTAATCAACGAAAACGAACGATTTCAAATGTGAAACATTATCCTTTCACTAAGGTTTTACTGCGCACTAGACAATGAAGGAATCAAATTTCAGACGGAGGAGCATCAGCCTTATGAAGGGGCTATTGGATGGTGTCACAGGATTGATAGGTGCGATCTGATGAGTGGGGGAGGGAGAGAGGAGTGAAAAAAAAGAGGTAAAAGAAAGAAAAATAAAGGAAAAGAAAAATAAGAGAAAAATAAAAGATAAGGAAAAAATGAAATAAAAGAAAAAGATAAAATAAAACCAAATAATGGATAGGTAAATAATAAAAATAATTAAAAACAAGCGTCACCCATTTCAAAAAAAATTCATTTTTCCCATAACCCCCTCTTGATTTTATTTCAGAATTTCTTTTTATCTTTTCTTACATCATTTTAAATCTTTATTAAATAACATATTACTGTTTTCTAATCATTAATTAATTATTTAAAACTCGAACACCACACCAAAGTGTGACGTGACACTTTTCATGAAGTGTCTGCAAATATATAAATTAAAAAAAACTTTTCGGGACCCGCATCGATGTGCGCATGTGCATTCCATGGGTCACTTAATTAATTATACTATAAATAAGTAATGAAAGTATGTACCTAATTATGTTTGGGACGTTACAACATCCCCTCCTTAAGACAACTCATCCCTGAGTTTCCCTTCTGAGTGTAGTCTAACATCGCCAGTAAAGTGTTCTAGCCACTGCGCACGTACATCCATCTCTCACTCCCAGGTCTCATCCTGAACGCATCTGTATTTCCACAACACCTGAATCAGTGGGACTGAATTTCCCCTAGAGGAATTTCATGCTACATTCGACGATACAGATCGGATGCTCCGCAAAGAATGCATCAGTGTCAAGCTCGATGTTTTTAGGGTCAAATAAATGAGACAGGTCTGGTTGATATTGTCGAAGTTGAGATACATGAAAAACGCCTTGAATAGAATGGTGCCTCTGAGGTATTAGTAAATGATAGTCCACCTTCCCAACTCCCTCGACTATCTCAAACGGTCCGACGTATATTGGTGATAACTTTTCCTACCTCTCGATCCACCAGTGACACAACCTCAAAGAAACAGGAAGAAAGACTCGATGTCCCTTGTTGAACTCCAGAGGACTATGGTGACGATGGGTATAAGAAATTTTCTTGGACTGAGTTCTATTCATACACATCTGAATCATCTAAACATGCTCATAAGTCTCCTGGATGAGATGATGGCCCAACAGTTCTGCCTCACCTTCTTCGAGCCAGCATAAAGGATAACGACATGGTCTACCATAGAGAGCCTCGTATGGATCCTTTTGAATTGTGGCATGGAAGCTGTTATTATAGGTAAACTCAACAAGAGGTAAATTATTTTTCCAAGAACCTCCAAAATCAAGGATACATTCTCGTAACATATCCTCTAACACTTGTATGTATAGTTCTCTTGTACTGCCCATCGGTCTGAGGGTGATATGCATTACTTAGAAGTACCTGTGAGCCCAATTCCTTTTGCAACCCTTGCCCGAACCGGGATGTAAAGTGAGAATCCCTATCTGAGACAATAGAATGAGGTACACCATGAAGTCACACAATTTCCCAGATATATAGACTTCCCAGCTCATCAATCGTAAAGGTATTTGGGATAGGCAAGAAGTTCACATCCTTGGTCAACCTATCGACAACCACTCATACTGCATCACTTCTTCAAGGAGATATTGGAAATCCTGTTACTAAATCCATGGTGATGTTATTCCATTTCCATTCAAGAATGGATATAGTTTGTAGGAGACTAGCAGGTCACCGGTGCTCTTCCTTCACCTGTTGGCAAGTGGAGCACTGAGAGATGAAAGCTACTATCTGCCTTTTCATACCAGGCCCCCATTACAGTTGACACATGTCTCTATACATCTTGGTCAGCCCAAGGTGAACTACCCAAATGGAGGTGTGAGATATCTTCATCAGCTCTTCCCATATACATGAAGGTACCTATACATGACAACAATAAAGAAGAGTTTCACTGCAATCGATAACCCAACCAGTAGGTCGGTTCCATCTCGTAAAAAATTCCCTCAAAACTAGTCCCTCGGGATCAGTCAAATATTTCATGTGGACTTCCTCCAAAAGAGAGAACGTCACTATAAGAGCTGTTAGAACCGGTTGTCCACTCTACACTTGAACCTCCAGATGCATCTTTGAAAATAAGGCCATAATCATTCAATAATTGTTGGATACCTACATGACCTATGTCTGTGTCTTGCAGATTAAAGCATCCACCACAACATTACCCTTACTAGGGTTACAAAAAGCTCAATGTTGAATGGCATTAAGTATTCGACCCACCTTCATTTACTTAAGTTCAAGTCTCGTTGATTGGGGATATATTTCAATATTTTATGATTTGTGTAAACAAAGAATCTCTCACCAAAGAAATACTGTCTTCAACAACGTAGATAATGATACATAGATACCAAGTCAAGGTAGTGCATAGTATAGTTCTGATCGCGAGGTCTCAACTGGCGGGATCCATAAGCCATGACTCGATCACCATGCAACAAAACTGCACCCATTCTGATTCCTGAAGCATCATAATAATCTATACAACTCTTACCATGATCAAGTAGAATTAGGATTGGGGATGAGGTCAGTCTTCCTTTTAATTCCTAAAAGGACTTATCACAAGCTTCTAGCAAGATGAAATGCTCACCATTATAAGTTAGGGCCTCAAGATGCGCTGCGTAGCGGGAGAAATCCTGGATGAATCTTCTGTAATAGCTAGAAATCCCCTAGAAACTACGGATATCAATGAAATTTTTGGCATACTCCAATGAAACCATGGAACTCACTTTTTCTGGGTCAACTGATACCCCTGCTTTAGATATAATATGTCCCAATAATTGTACCTTATCAATCCAGAAGTGGCATTTTTTAACATAGCGTACAATTGTTTATCTCTCAGTGTACTAAGCACGATCTCAAGATGGTTTGCATGGTCATGTTTGGAACATGAATACACTAAGTTTTCAACCACAAAGACTACCACAAAGGAAAAAATATATGGATAAAAAACTCAGTTCATCAGAGCCATGAAGACTGTCAGCACATTCGTGAGGCCAAATGGCATAACCATATACTCGTACAAGCCATACCTACTTCGGAATGCTATTCGTGGTATGTCAAATTGTCCCACATGCACTTGGTGATATCCCAACGTCTGATAAATCTTGGAGAAAACATTTTCTCCCCGAAGATGGTCAAAGGGATCATCTATATGAGGAAATGGGTTTCGATTCATTACCATGAGCTGGTTGAGTCGATGATAATCTATGTATAACCTTAGGGTACCGTCTGCCTTCATGGAAAAAAGGACAGGTGAACCCCACGGTGATATGCTAGGTTTGATGAACCCCTTTTCCTCTAGGTCTTCGAGATTATTTTATTGTTCTAGTAGCTCTTTTGGTGTCATCTTATAGGGAGTAATAGACAATGGTGCCGCACCTGGAAGAAGATCGATAGTGAACTCCACGCCTCTCATAGGAGGTAAGCTATAGAAATTATTAGGGAAGATGTCCCTGAAAACATCCAACATTGGTGGGAAATCGACTAGTTGTATTCCCTGATCGCTCATGAGGAGACTTTCCAACTGAGTGGTCACTCTATCCAACCCTGCATATTTACCCTTAGCTCGGTCTGTCTGTAGATCCCATTCACCTTTGTGAAGATATGTGTCTCCCTTAGGGGATGTGAAGGATAACCAATGATGATAGAAATCCAGTTGGACGCAATACGAAGAAA
Source organism: Viscum album (assembly GCA_963277665.1). Classification (NCBI taxonomy): domain Eukaryota; kingdom Viridiplantae; phylum Streptophyta; class Magnoliopsida; order Santalales; family Viscaceae; genus Viscum; species Viscum album. The sequence continues at coordinate 455,151,365 of OY728137.1, forward strand.
GCTAGTTCATACCAAGGATGTCTTCGATGCCAGACATATTGAGGATATAGACATTCTAAATGAAATAGTACCCACATATCTCGAGGGGGAACTCATAGAACTGGCATATTCCCTCTGCCCTAATCCGATGCGGACCGTTGAGAGACATAACACAGCAATGATACTCAATTGGGACACCCAGACAATCAACAATAGAAATAGATCAAAAGGAGTGTGATGCACTGGTATCAAATAGAGCAGAAACTAAAGTAGAGTCTACTAGGATTGTACCTCTCATTGTAGATGGTCTTGCACTCTACTCCTCTTGTTCTGATTGCACTGCATACATGGGACCTATGCCACGACTGTGATATGCTTCCTGGTTGGCCTAAGCAGGTCCACTATGATGACACTGATAGTCTGAAACTTGATTTCCTCGGCCACAAACTCCACCATTACCCCGGCCTGATCGACCGGTGGAAAAAAGAGCTTCCAGCCTGCTATGAAGTCATTGATCCCATACCTGAAGGATGTGAAGGTGCAGATCCTCTACCATTAGAAGCTAAAGAGAAGGAACGAAAGAAAGACTATACGTGACCCATCCTACCGCAATCTCGGCACTCCTTCAGATCCCTAGTGCACTTAGGCTTTATGTGACCATCCCTACCACACTGATAATAAGTGAAAGGTCTATCAAAATGTGTTGTTTGGCTAGTATTTCCCCCACGGGAACTTTCAAAACGACGTTTCCTACTACCAGAAGATCCATCACCCCATCTCGGAATTGAACCGCCACAAATCACTGATTTATCTTCCATGAAATTTCACTATGAGATTAGAGTGTGGTTCACTATCTTCATAACAGTGGTAAAATGGAATAAGTTAACCTGTGAGAGGATTGTATACTCAAGTCCATCCTCAAAACTCCTTGTAGTTGTCTGTGTGTCACTAGTTAGAGGTGGGGCAAAACGTTAATGTTACCATAATTGAGTGGAATACTCTAACATAGTCACAGAGCCCAGATGATGTCATAGGAACTACCATTCATGATAATCTCTAAGATTATGTGGGGGAAAAGTGATTTTAGAAGGGTTCTTGGAAATTGGCCTAAGCCATGCCACTAGTCTCATTAGCCTGAGAAACAATGTCCCACCAGCTCTTGGCAGAGTCACGGAGCATGTAGACTCCAAGATTGACCCCTCGCTCTGGAGGCGTATCAAGGTGGTCGAAGATAGATTGTATAACTTCTATCCATGACTCTGCAGCATGAGAGCCGCCACTCCCCGAGAAGGGGGGAGGGTACTGCTGTGGAAAGTCTCGTGTAAGGTGTACCATAGACAGGCTAGGTATGGGGATATTCTGAAATGACTATATAAACCGGAGGAGACTATCCCTGAATTGAGCGGCAGGGTCCCTCGGATGATCGAAAGGTGGTAGTGCCACAGGAGGCTCTACGAGAGGGACCGCTGGTGGTTCTGGAACCCCCATCTCTAGAGTGTACCTATTTCCACTCACTTAAGGCACAGTACGAAGACGCTGTGGTGGAATTTTTCTATAACATCCAAACACAAACCTTTAGACATGGTGTAAAGATGGTGAGAAAAACATGTAAGGTACAAAACGTGGTAAGGTATATAGCCTGCCTTAGAGAACTAAATAGTTTAAAACCCCCCTCAAGAGCTGGATTTCGATATAGAATAGACAACTAAAAAGGATTACTAATCAAGTTCTATAGTCCACTCCTAGGTTGAGTCATGGTAACATATAACAGAATAACACAACCTCATATTCAATAAACTAGAAATTAAATGTTTTACCACTAGGAATAACAACACTCACAAGAAAACTGGAAAATGCCTGTTAAAAGTTGATATGGAATGGAAATATGCATGGAATTTAAATCCTATGGTGCCTATTATAATGCATGGAATTTATTTCCCCCATATCATCGAGCTATAATGTTAAACCCATTATCTCAATAATAACAGCATAATAACAACACAATACACATGAGTCACCCATGGTGAAATCATACCAATAGAAACAAGAAAAATCATTAACTGAAATCCCAACCCAGGGATTTGGGTCTCCATTGTACATGGGATAACTACGTCTATAAATAGGATACATTCCAATTCCCTATATCCTAGTCTCCTGTCTAACCCAAACAGTATTACAAATGGAAAAAACACCTTTGATACAACTTTGTAATGCCCCAACCTAGCTCACCTCTAAGACGGTGGCTGGACCGATGGTCACATAACTTCAAGCGCATCTCCCTAAATTACAATGGCATCCAACTTGCAGGGAGGGCCCTTATTTTGTCTGTGGGGGTGACTGTGCTCTCATAGGTTATAGATATTATCACATCTTATGTAAATAACAATAAATAGGACATAGAGGAAGTATGTAAATAAAAAACTACAGTAGAAGAAATGTAAATAATCCAACTTAATTATAATAACCAAATGTGGAAGCTCATAGAAAGATTACATGCCATGATGTGAGTCTAAACTGAATATATGGAAAACAGAACTCAAATGCATAATCAACTAAAATAAAGGACACAAACAACAACTACTTTGTGAGGAAGTCTCGATCCTCTGCCCCAGTCTCGATTTGAAGCTGTAGGGAACAATCAAGCGTCAGAAGAATCATGTGTCCCCTTTTCAATACCTACGAGCATGTAATCTACTCGAGTGTCGATGATACCTGAGCAGGGTGTGAGATAAAATCCCAGTAGGTCGGCACCCACGGTGTATAAACCTTTCCATTTCGTGCAAAAATAATAAATCAATGTGCCATTACATAACCTTTTCATACAAATTAATTATAGTGCAATGAAATAAATAAGTCTTCCAAGGTCCCAAACGACTCCCATGCCTGGTAACCTACATCAGCCTAATATGGTAGTCTGAAAGGGTACCTATCAGCAGAAATGCAGGAACATGCATATGTATATATAAACCCAGAAAGAAAGGAAAATCCTGGAAAAAGTATACCACATGCTTGTGCATTAACTTGTGGTTCAAGTCCAGTGTCAACCTTTCACACTTCCACATATTTGGGAAAACATCTCATTTATCAAGAGACTCAACTAGAAATAACATAAACCATAAGTGCATGATTATTTAGGGTTCAAGATGAGAGTTGGAGTCTGATCCCATTACAGAGGTATCACTACAGAACATCTGTCAATTTATCCAATGCCACCGAGCCTATCCAAGGAAATATTTTGAAAGACCAACTGTCGCCCGAGGCATGGATTTACCCAGAGTCTGTCTGAATCTCGAAAAAAGGGGTGGATTGTCATCCAAGGAAGGCGTAGCCACATTTCCAATGGATCCATCCTAATGGGACATTTTGGAACTAGCATCACTCAAAATTATTAGAATGTTCGGGGAATCCTCAGTCTGGAAAAGCCAATGAAACTGCCACCCGACACAAAGAGGTAACCCATTAGGAACAGAGGATCTAAGCATGGCCCTTAATATGGGACCTGCCACATTTCCCTACCCTGATTTAAATTAATTTTTTCATAGTAGTAGTTATGACATAATCAGCATATAAGGACACAGCTTGGAAACAAACCAGATACACTCACATCACAAGGTATAAATCTAACAGTATAGCATAACAACTTGAAAGAAAATATACATATCATATCATCCTCAGTGGATACTTCACATTTAAATAATAATCAATTCATCATAATTACCTTCAAGATAATAAATATCATATCAATCTCAGCGGATAATGCAATTCTAAATAATAAGAAGTTCAGCATAACAACATGTAAGGAAATATACATATCATATAAATCTTAGAGGATAGTGAAAATTTAAATAATAATAAGTTTAGAATAACATGTTCTAATGATCCAACAATATGTGTTCATGTTCAAAGATACTATTTATTTAATTTAGTTACAATAAAAAATGGCTTCGCAGCACATGCAATTAATTAAACAATAAAACTAGCTAACAAAAGATTACACCGACCATGTCACCAGGCACAAAGGGGTGTCCGAATTTGTTGAAAAAATTCAAACAAATTAATTTAAGATGATTGAGGCTAGAAAAATTAATCAAAACCATTCAAGTAATTAAAATGGGTAATATTGCATAATTCCAGTAGCCACCGACTAACAACACAACAACTCATTTTTATAAATCACAATGAAACATAGGGAAATCTAGTAGGAACCATACCTTGTATTCATAGATGACTCTAAGATCCGTGGTGGGCTTTTATTTTACCTAAAATGGATGAAAATGAAGAATTTTAGCAAAACACCAAAATAGGGTAAAAATCTTCTACGACTTACTGCGCACAAATTACTCAAAAAACACACATGATTCTAAATGTTCAACATTAGCCTTTCCCTAAGGCTTACTATGCACCTAAAAGAAAAGGACTCATACATTAGGTGGAGGATCAATAGCCATCCGAAGGGGTTGCTGGATGGTGTGACAAGATTGAGCGGTTCAACATGATGAATGAGAGAGGGAGATAGGAGAGTGAAAAAAAGAGAGAGAAAAAAAGAAAAAAAAGGAAAATAAAAATAAGAGATAAAAGGAAATAAAAGAAATAGATAAAATAAAACCAAAGAATAGAAAGAAAAATAATAAAAATAATTAAAAATAGGAATCCCCTATTTCAATTATTTTCATTTTTCCCGTATCCCCCTCTTTATTTTATTTCAGAATTTCTTTTTATCTTTTCATGCCTTCTTATAAATATTTTTTATATATATTATTACTCTTTTCCAATAGTTAATTAATTATTTAAAATGTAAACACTATTCCAAAGCATGACTTGAAATTTTTCATGAAACTTCTGTAAATATTTAAATTAAAAAAAGCTGCCCGGGACCCACAGCGAGGTGCGCAGGCATGCGCCCCAGGTCGCTTAATTAATTATAATGAAAATAAGTAAAAATGGTATATACCTAATTATGGCTGGGACATTACACTAAGGTTGAGATACCACATTCTTTTTTTTCATTGAAAAAAATTGATGTGTATCCTCCATTAATCATTCAAACCTTTTTTTTAAAATGATCCCATTCCTTGAGTCAAAAAATAAAAAATATATATATTAATAACAACTTCGCATATATTAAGAAGATTTTACCACATAATAGGAGGGTACTAACATGATATCAGCACAGTGAATATGTAATTTGAAAAATACCCCCCCCAATGAATTGAAAACACTATGTTTATATATTACTCCCTTCAATATTACATTGAAACTTTTCTACTCCATATGCTGGAAGTGATCTCATGTATAGAATATATATATAATTCCAATTTTAAATATCTTGAAAACATTCAATATTATTTTATCATATTTTGATGATGATTCAATCAATTATTTAAATTCTGATGTTTTTAATGAATTATCCTATATATTATGATCATGTAAAAACATTATAGAACTATTCATTAAAATTTGAATTTATAGTCATATAATTGGTAAATATTCTTGAAGGGTGAATTTAATTGTATCTATATTTCATAAATCTACATAACCTATCATATTACATCAATATTATCCAAAAGTTTATATCCTAGAAAATCGATAAAATATATTAAATAAAGAAAAGAGGGGATGAACAGATTTTACTTCATTTACACAAACATACCTAATTCAAGGACAATATAATGTTAGTATGTGGATGTACCAGAAATAATATATATAATACTTCTTCATTATAACTCTGAGAAGTAACACTGGCCCTCAATGTAACACTCCATGAATTTTGAAGATTTTGTCCTTACACTACGTATTGTATTAAATAGCTTATTTCACAAAAAACATGAAATTAGAAAAACCACTATATTTTTAATGAGATGATGTACTATAATGAAATATAATCATTAATATATTATATGAATAAAATATGAAATATAATTATAAAAAGTAAAATGTGAATAAATCTAGGAAAAATGTAAATAGTTAAAAACACAAATTCTTTATCAGAATGATTTTCTATAAATATCATACCATAAATTATAAATCATGAATGAATTTAAAAATATCAATATATTATACAATTTTAGAGGTAAATAAATTGGAAAAAAATTTATTGATATGTCTGGAAGGATATGTAAATGATTTTTTCCTTTTATATATATTATCATAGGATATATAGTCATTGGAAATGTGGTGATTGGAAATATGGTCATTGGGTATGCATGTAAGAAATATATTTATTTTGGTTCTATAATTTATAATGAATTTGACATTATATAATACTAAATATTTTTTTTTGAAATAAAAAACAAATATAATATTTAGTAAAAATATTATACTTGAAATATATTTTCATTATGTGGGGAAATTTTTGATTATAAAAAATCTTAATAAATAATTTAAAACATTTATTAAATTAATTAAAATATTTTAATAATTAATGAATGATAATATATTAATTTTATAAGAAAAATAATTACATTTATGGTGATTTTAATAAAACCATTTAATTTGAAAACAGTTTGATTACAAATAATAATATTTAGTGTGTTTATTTTTTTTTTCTATAATAAATTAATATTTTCCATAACCAATGAAGAATAAATTTTAATTTTTAAAGGTATAAACAGATATATATATATATATATATATATATATATACATTTATATACTTATTAATTTATATGACATTAGATCAACAATAAGTATTGCATTTAATGATTACTTTTGTATAAAAACATTGTATCTATATATTATATAATTTTATTAGAAAAAAATTATTATTTATTAAAAAAATTATACTATAATAGTTTTTGTTTTTGTAATTAAAATGCTAAAATTTTTTGGTTATATTTTCAATTTTTTATTATTAATAACAAAAAACTGTTGCAAATTGTAAAATAATGTATTTTTACCAAGAGATAATTTTATTATGAAATAACACAAATTCATTAATATAGAGTCATTATATAAGTTGGATGAATAAATTATTCTCCCAATTTCATTTTATTCATATTCCCATTACTATAAAATCCAATTATATATTACTATTTGTATATATATTATTTTTTTAATGTTTATTTCTAAAATATCCCTCCCCTTGAATAATAAATATAATCACCCTCTAAACATTTCACTTATTATTTAATAAAGCTTCATTTTCATAAAAATTACTAAATACCACTTTAGCCATATTTTTCATTTCTTTACTATTATAGTCATACCAATTGAAAAATCTATAAAGGGTTAAATTATTTTCAAATGGAATACATCCAAAGGAAGTGTTATTTATTTCAACAGAGATCATTTATGTTCTTTTCACCTTCATCCTCCAATAAATATCATTAAAAGATATGTTATAATGAAATTAGATTCAAATATATAGTAATGTATTATAATTTTTTATTTCATATCAGTTATACTACTCCCTCTATTTAATGATAAAATGAAATCATTGCTTATATTTTGGTGCATTCACTAACTCCATGGTATTTATATTACATTTATTATCACAGACTCAACGAATCATTTTAATATGTTATTATTCAATTATTATATTATAAATTACTAAATAAAAAAATTTGAAATTATTTTTTAATATTAATTTTATAAATGTATAAGGAAAACTTAGTTTTGTTAATACTAATATGTTTTTGGCCAATAAAACCTCCGCTTAGTATATTTTTTTTAATAAATTGTTAACTCCTCCATATATCGTTATAATGATCCATTTTAATCAGGAATATGATCTTATTAAGAATACTATATTAGGATTCTTTTTATAGATTGTATAAATAATCATTTGAATGAAATATATTGTCTTCATAAAGGTCTTAAAACCAACCTAACTGAACTAACAAATAAATGATAAAATTTATAGTCTATGAAACATGATAATTTTTGGAGTGTATTATTTATTTGGAACATTTTGAATAGATGTAACAACATGAACTCTTTAGCATTAAACTTAAATAATTGTGATTCCCTTTCATAAGAAAATATATCATTACCACAAAATTAGTAAGAGCCTGGAATCTTGAAAAATAATACCTCGATATGTATGAAATTAAAATATTAGCGATGTTTTTTGATTGACAATATATATACAAGAATAATAATATATTATATTTTTTGATATTTTATTAATAAATTATTTGAAATTTTAGTTTTATTATACATATATTGGAACATACTAACCTCAGTCAAGACATCAGTTAACAGTTTCAATTCCAATATTAGTTACAAATTAATATTGTGTATAAATTTATTATAATATTGTAATATTTTATACTATTTCTTTAAATAAACTAATTTATTTTATTATATTCTATTTATTATTTGGGATTACCTGATTTCTTACAATTTTACTTTAATTCACTTAATATTTGAATCGAAGTGATGCATATATGATAGGCTGGCCTTATTTCAAATTTATCCTTATGAATATTTATCCACAAAGTTTTCAATTTTTATTAATTTATTTCTTTATTATTCACTAATTTATAATCTTAATTATCGATTATATTTTCCATTTTTCATACAATTTTTAGAGAAATATTTTATAAAAAAATGTTAATGTCATGTTTTTATATATTTGACTTTCATTACAATATAATCAACTTAACATTCCATTTATAGAACTGTTCTCGAGATTATATTCTTGCATTATTATATATGTTTTTATATGTGAATATTTCTTTCCAGGTATTAATTTTATTAATAAATAATTTGTATTATCTACTTTTTTAAAAATAATTTCCAGGTAATGTTATTAGAAAGTAAATTATATTTCTTACTATAGTTAAAATATAATTTTTATTACTATATTAAATCCTTTACCTCTATTTAAATTTATACCAATATTTTTATTTTTCACTTAGAAATTTTAAAATTATATTATATACCTTTCTCATAATGATGAATTATGGTCTTGTTTTGTGGATAATAAATATAGAATCATTTTTTTCTAATGGGTTAATTAATAATGGTTAAAATTGTAAATTTTTTATTCTTTTATGGAAAATATATATTTTTTTAACATTTTATGATATGTGTGTCTATTATAGACCTCATGTGAAACGTGTAATGTTTTATTTCACATTAGATCATGATTGGAAAAACTCTTTTAACCCTTGTTCATTGCGTTATGAAATATTTATGGTCATCCTGAATCCCTTATGTTATAGGTATGGGGCTAGATTAGTACATTATGATATGATTGTATTTTTGGATATCATTGACATAAGTTATGATTTATTTTATTATTTTTTTCCAATATTTCTGTATCTTTCAACATACGTATAATCTATTTTCATATGATTATTGACTATTATTTTCACACCCCTGTATATTATCTATTATGTTATCCTCAAATAATTATCTTCTAATTTACTATATTTCATCCCTATTTAATTAGGTATGGTTTATTTATGTTATATTATTTTTTCTTGATTATTTTATCATATCATCATTTTTATTATATGATCACATAGGGTATTCAATTATTATTTCACATCCTCACCAATAATAATAATCTTAGATCAATATTTATTATGTTTACATTCCTCATGATTAGAGGAAGAATATTATATATGATATATCAATATGTGCACTATATGTGAATAATTGTTTTTGGATATGTTAAAATATGGTTCTTAAGTATGGTTGTTATGTACATAGTCTTTAAAGACCGAAATTAAATAGGTTATTGGGTGTAAGTAATTTATAGATTTAACGATTATTCATGTATAATAATATAATATAAATGTATGATATACTTGGATCACATTAGTTGGAATGGGATCCATGTTTAGTTATTTCTGTTGAATTTATTATATAGAATATGTCAGTATTATCTAACAAAAACTATAATGCACCAAGAATGAGTAAAATTGAATTGGTTAAAATACCGGTTCTATATTTTATGAATTAGTATGAATTATTTACATTAATATATAATTCCTTACATTTAATGTTATTTATTGATACTCACACTAACCATTTTGTGTATTTAATTGATTAAATAAAAAATAAAAAAGTGACTATTATTTTCATTATCCATTAATGAATATCATAACTATTATTTTATTATTGTTATAACCAATCATTCTTGTTTTTCGAAATATGATAATTTAATAAAATCACCTTATAATAGATAAATATTAATATACCCATGAAATAACTGAGTATTATGATGATTGCAACTGACTAATAAAACATTTTTAGAATTTTGATGGGATATGATTCCTAAAAATATTAATATTCTCTTTTAAGGTAAATTATTTTTATTTACTGAATACAGGGAAATATCTACATAGAATTCATATTTATTTTCGAGATATGTATGTGACATTTCAAATTAGGAATCAGCCTACCACTTTATTTCATTTAAATAATTACTATGTACTCCCAATGAGAAATAACATAATTATATTTGGTCTTAATACCAAAAACTTATTGTTAGTTATCTCAAATAGTTTAGAAAAATGTCAATAGTGAATATTAATCTATTGTACAGGAATACTAAGATGTTTTTCTAGATGATTTTAATGGTAATCCTCTAGATCATGAGGTTGAGTTATCTATTGATCACAAACCCATTTTTATTACTATATCAATTACTCTTTATACAATATCTTCAATTTATTTGGAATAATTGAAGAAGTAACTCTAATATAATATTGATAATGGTTTTATCCACCATTTTTTCACCATACGGTTACCTAGACCCATTATTTCAGGAGAGATATTGATAAATAAATACATATATTTATCACCATGAACATAAAAATAATACGATCAAGAATACGTATCCTATGATCCATACTAATTTCTTGATAAATAAAAATCCAATATGTTAATAATTTGCATAGGTCAGCTGTAGATATGTTTATGATCAATTATGTTTGAACAAAGGAATATATTCTCTGAGAAATTTTATTAAACCAAACATAGATTGTGAATATTTATACAATCACTTGATACATAAAAACGTTAAATCTATTTTCATGTATCTCAAGAATCATATTTTCAACGATTACCTCAGTCAATATTTAGTGTTATTTATACATAAAATTAATATATATTCCATGATGAAAAATTATCATGAAGGGAACTTGATTATTATTATATAAAATTCTATAAAGAAAGAATTGTATTTGAAATTTCGAAAATAGTAATTTTATCTTCAAAGTGAGTCCTTTTTGGGTTATGTAATCAGAAGGATTTGTATATCAATGGAACCATCAAAAGAATTATTGAACAAATTCTTACACTATCTAATATTATATAGATTTTTTCATTGTGTATTTTTATGGATAATATTGATGATTTCGAAAGAATTTATCAAAACATTCTAATAAATTAACCAAATTAATCTGAAATGGATTAAAATTATAATGGATAAGTGAATATAAATAAAATATAAATGATCTAAAAATGGTCACTAAAACTATATACAAACTACCCTATTGTGTATTTATATTTCTAAAATAAAGTGGCACATCAATGAAGGGACTCAGATGTGTCCTCATGAACATTTATTTGATGAAAAAACTTATTCATATTAATTATGGATAAAAATTACTAATTACCGTAATCAGCTCATGGATATAAGACTGTTAGTATTTTCATTAATAAAATAGAGGTATTACCTCTTTAGTAGAAATTAATATATATATATATATATATATATTATAAGAGATTTATTTCTACATTAACAAATAACATGATCATGTTCAAAAAAGTATCTTTGTAACAGATTGGGGACCATGAATACATAATATATTACAACCATTTGAATGAATTAATAGTTATTTGTTGTCTGAGTATGAGTAATCACTCTATAATATCTTTTATAAGGATTAAAATTGACTTAATAATCATGTTATATTAATGTACTGACTTGGGAATCAAAATGGAAGGGTTATATCCCATATTTTCCCAGTTAAATCTCAACCATCAAACAATTTAATGATCAGCGAAGCCTAAAAGGAGGACATGGAGCTATGTATGAATGTAATAAATTTTAAGTTGATAAATATTTACAATAATAGATTTATAAGACACATTAAATGAATATGTGTCCTATAAATATATAAATTGATGAATGAGACAATGGATGTTTCATATTTCTTAACATTAGTAATTTATATTAAAAGAACATTGATGTACAAGGATCTGAAAAATCATCATTTTTTGTGAAAAAATGAAGAGGTAGGTTGTGGATTATATATGTCAATTTATCTTTTTCCAATAAGTTGATGAAGAACATTTGAATTATGAATCAATAAACCCAAAATTTAACATACTAGTATAGAAATGGTATATAATCACCAAGGATTTAATTACAGGAATTTATAAGCTAACATGAGGTGTAATTCCCAAACCCGAGTTCAACTGTAATTGGTTCACCAAGATGGTATCTTACGTGACCACAAACATTCCACCCAATACACTAGATGCTTCTTCCTAGAAGTGACGGAAAAATGAGACATGTGGGATTACTATACCCTTCTTTTTATATAAATACAATGAAAATAATTTATGAATTAATTTTTAATCATTATTTAATAAACATGCATAAAAATTCCTTCCCAAAAATTTTAACATGCCCATAACCAAATATTAAATATGGAATTTCATTATTACAATTCTGAGTGTAACATAAAACACAAAATAATTAAAAGATGAGATTCCCAAAAATGGGTTCTGACTGCAAGAATTGGTCCACCATCCATGCACATACATGATCCAAAAATCACTCATCTATCGTAGATTCTTTTTTATTATCCATATCTAAAACCATTAAGTATTTATGGGTACATAATGATGTCTTGACTAGGGTGTGAATACAACTCAGTTACACACCACCTAAAATTACAACAAAATATCAACTCTAATAAGGTAGCGTATACAAGACTATGCAATGAAAAAATATAAATAAAAGATAAACTATGTTCTAATAAGTACTTGGATATTCATTATCCACATTAATCATTGGTTCCATGTGTCACCCCCATTAATTAATCATCCTTGGGCCTATGTCATTCCACTAATGAACATACATCATTTAAAATAATCATAAAATTATTCATGTTTCTCATAAAAAGGGAAATATCATTTAAAATTAAAAAATATATCAAATTACCTGGAAGCCTCTAACAAGGCATTCACATTTTGATCATTCCTAAGGGACATAGAGTTTCGTCATGACACTCTATCCCATGAAACACCAATGTAGGGTGTAGATGATCAGTCTATTTTACCACATGGGAGTATATCTTCATTATAAACCACACCCATACCATTTATCTCTTAATCATGCAAATTTATAGATTAATGAATTTAATATTTAAAAGTAATAACTAATTTAACATATTAAATCCATGAAAATTACCCATTATTATATAATAACAAACTAAAAATAATTACCATTTTTACTTCATGAGATGTGTTCACATTATGCGAGTTCATTAAGATTATAGAGCCCTAGTCTCAAACCCAAACCCTTGAAAAACCTATATGGAGATGAAAACCTTAGTCAACCCCCAAATGGGAGTAAAACCATAATCTACCAAATTACCTATAAAATTTACCAAATAATCATGATTTTCTAACCATTGAAACGATTACCGTTTATACTTAATAAACCATTTACCATATTCAACTCCAAAAAAACACACTCGGATAAAAGTTTAACAAACTAACCACATTCGTAATTAGTTATAATGCATACCCTATGTTAATATACAAAACATAATTATCATTGTGTCAAATATCTTAAATCATTCAAATTAACATTTATTAGTTTGATTCTAAATTCTTGGCAATAGGCACACCATGTGGGTTTCCTCGGACAATGTCTAATCAAACTCAACATATTACAACATGAATCATGAGGGGTAGAACTCGTCACGCTGTTATCCCATTTGGCATTTTATACCAATGAAACAAAATGGATGGCAAGAAGGTAGGAGAATACTACATAAAAGATATAAATTTATGGAATCAAGAATGTTGGATTTTATTGTAGTCTTGCTACCTCATGTTTATAGATATGAACTTTCCTATCCATAGTCTTTATTCAAACTCAAAAAACCATCAAACCCCTAAAAATATAATCTCCTAGAATAATTAAGGAATTGCATCACTAGAATGGGAAGAATGATTATACAATACATCTTCATGAAATTATTGGTAAGAGGAGTGTTTTACTCACCCAAATCATCAATTCATACCCAAAAGAACTCCAAAAGGGAAAGATTCAATATATATCATACCTTTTAAGATTTGGAGGAAAGGGTTCATCACCATGGATATCAGTAGAATAATTGGTATGTTAATTCTCTTTATAACCCTTAATTCTTGATGGGGGGAAAATTTCCATTCTTAAGGAGGCACATGTTCTGGCCACAATGTTGGAAAATCCATATGAAAACTGTGATCCACATTCTATCTATGAGTTCTATGTGTCATACGCTCTCTTGGGAAGCCCTCACAGGTTGAACAATATTATGGTGGCCATTCGTGATGGATCTATGCATGTTCAAAGGGTTTCATTCTCTCCCTTTCATTGTTTATAAATCCTACACCTTCCTTATCTATAATCTCAAATTTATGGAGCATGGTTACTAATAACCTTACACCAACCAAGAAAAACGCACTGGATGGCTTTTCATTCCCAGTTTCAGACCTAAAACCCTTGAGGCACCCTTGCGAGTCCACATAAACATGGGAAATATTCCATTAACAATAATAAGGGAGTATAAATTAAATGTGAGAAATAACATATCACATTAAATTTATGAGATCTTACTACCTCCCTAGTTTATTACAAATCATCATCATGACTCACCCCCACATATCATCATGAATTCATGTAAAATGTTTGGGGCCATTGGGCCCTCAAATCTATATCCCTCTCCCATTTTTCAACATATACATTACTGTGTTTCCATATCACTCTAACTAATAGAACAAGAATGCCTCATAATACTTTCTCGTAGTGATCCAAAATATGAACTAGATTCTTCTCAAATGATGCATTAACCTCAAGTTTAATATAACCAAAATAAATTACATGTGAATTATTGGAATGATACCATCGATGCTAGGACTCATAAAAAACATCACATGTGCCAGTATACCATTGTATATGAGCAAGTCAGTATTCCATCACTTTTATCCTCTCCAAATTTTCAATTAGCCTAAAATACCTAAACACCAACATTCCATGTTTCTAAATGTGATGCTGATCCAAAAAATGTTGACTCCAAAATGAATACATGATAACCCACTATAAACATAGTAGGTCGAGTATATTAATTAGAAGACAATTACTTATAACTCTGATCTGTAGCAATACATTTCCAAAAAAACTAAACCATCCTTAATTTCTCCTGCATATGACTCATCTGAAAAAACTATATTTATGATACATCTATCCTCTACAATAGGGATCAACATAGCCAACCATAGTGTGTCTCTTATTGTTCCATCTAAAATTTCACATGTAAAAAATTATTATTAGTGAACTCAATGAGAACAAATTTACAATATGGGGATCAACAAATTTATTCGAAACATTCCCTCAACATGTCCTCTAACACCGGAATTGTATTTTTGGATGGCCCATTAGTCCATATTTGATAATCCATGAATAATAATTCCTTAACATAATGTTACTTATGTACTCATTCAAGAATATATAATTTAATTGGTGATCATGAGAAAAAAACAATACTCCAATGTAAACCATAAGGACGTACTATCTCCCGAACATAACTATCACTCAACCGGTCAATTGTGAATGTCACAAAATTTTTTTATGAAATGTGGTTATTTTTTAAAATGAAAAACAATTAACAAAACTATATAATTATTCTGAGGCATCCATAATTTTCCTATGAAAATATCAAGGATGTAGTCACCCCACATCCATTCAATAATGTGAATTATCTATAAGAAGCCACCTGATAGCTGATGTATGATCTTTACCTACCCACATATTCAACATCATGTTTTGAAAACTTAAACCACTTTCTTCATATGTGACAAAAAATACTATCAAATAACATCATGATATATTTTGGATAAATCAAGATGCATTTCCCACTAGGATTTTTGGAACTTACACGACCGTTCCACTTGTATACGTGTAGGAAAAACTACCCATCCATGAACTTAAATATTCCCATCATCATCGATAATCTTGTTTAAAGGTGCATCTCACCCTTCAATAATCCCCCACAAAGAAAATTAGTCAGAATCATCATAATGAAATACTTTATCCAACTCAAAAATATCGAATCAACTATTAATGATATGAAGTTCATATTCCCATAGACATAATCAATCTCTTTTTTCATCTCTAAAAACAATGCAGTCATCTTCTGTGACCTTTATACCACACCATAATCTCTTTACAAAAGAAATTACCTATGTGAAGAAGCTAGATTCATAAGAAAATGTTATACTCCTTAACTGGACCGGGTAGTATTAAAATCAGTGTAGTGATCGAGTATATTATTATCTCATAAAAATATTATTCACATGTTTTAGGCCCCTAAAAATTATAATCCATTATGATTATGCTAGAATATGATGCTTTTATGTGAGAAACGTCTGTGAAGAACGTCTAATAATTTCCCTCCAATCACCAAAATGTCCTGAAATCAACAACAATCATGGATTTCATGCTAGATAAAACCGCATGTGTTTTACCAAGTTCCAATGACACACCTTCCATAGATCTGATGTTAACCATGAAATGTACCATGTCGAGCCACAACTAACACTTACATAGCTTGGAATATAGCATACACATTCTTAGTTTACTCATGAAAATTTCAAGGTGTTTGGTATCATCATAACAATTCTAGTAATACACAAAGACTTCATCTAGGAAAAAAACAATTAACTTTTTTAATCAGGTGATGAAGATTTAGTTTATTAATAGAATAAACACTATATGAACATTTATTATCCCAAAAACAATTAGATCAAACTCATGAAAACCATACAATATCCTAAAAGTAGTATGTGGTATATCATAAGGGGTCACCCTAAACTATTGATACCATATCCTCAAATCAATTTTCGTGAAAATTGATGCAAAATTCAACTATCCAAATTGTTCATCGATTTATGAATGATGATATATGTTCAGAATGTCCATCCATATCATCTTCTGGTTGTCAAAAAAACCACAAAATCCCATCACCATCATAAAAAAATACTTATCCTAAATAAAAGGTACTCTGATGAATAAACCATTTGTTCTCCATTTCCTCTAATTGAAAATTGTGTTACAGATGCTCAGTATATACAATTATATATGGCTAAATGGGTACTCACATAACTATAGAAACTAAATCAATTGTTAACTCAACCACTCTCTTTGGAGGAATCCCTAATTAGTTATCAGAAAACAAATCCTAGAACCAATAAACCATAGTATGAAATGTGATCATCTATTATCCCCTTATCATCAAGAAAAATACATTCCACTTGGGAAATAGGCTTACCAAACTACGGATGAAATGGTCCTACATGGCTTGGTGGGATTTCCCATTCTCCAACGTGATCATTATTGTTGATGTCAGGGTAGTTTTATTCTACCCATCAAAAGTAAAAGTAAATATGTTTTCAAAAAGACATCTACAATTCCACTCCCAATATTAGGTCAAAACATGATATTATGTTCTAAAAAAAAGTCCCAAAAGAAGAGGCATCTACCATCCTCATGAGAAAAAACCCTAAATTTTTTAATATTCTCTTCTCATTCTTCAAAAAATATATTTATTGACATAACTCCACCCATATTTTTCACCTGTGGACCCAAATAATTGAAAAAATGATAAGGTATAAAATAATGCGAGGCCCCCATATCATATAATGCACATCAATGTGTGTAAGCTTTACGAATCATACCATGAATACTAAATGGCCAATCCTCATCCCTGCTATCAATAAGAGGAAAAGTATACTGATTACCTACCCCTATCCTACCCCTCATACGTAGATATGAGTGATGCACTATAGTGATGATAAGGATGCAGTTCTTTAGAAGAACCATGCATTCAAACCCAACTGGTATTGCCTGTTTAAGTCCACCTACAAACTTGTTACGGTATAGTATACCATATTACTTCTAATTGATTCTCTCTTAATCATTAATTTTCACCTACCTGTAGAGTGTTCCAATAAATCCACTTTATATATTCTATCATACCAAATGATTGGAAATCAACTAGTGTTCGTGGATACATACTACACTTGTTTCTCTGCCCTCATCATTGATAACATAAAACTGTCTCACCAACCTAAGAGATATATCCTCCACTATGGCTACTCATTATAGCCCATACCTATAGGAAACACGTAAAATGGTACTTTCTACAATAGTAAGTTATACCATTGGGATTAAAAAATGAAACCACATGTCCAATACCAAAAGATTACTTGAGATTCCCTTCTAAAATAATAGCATATTCCACCACCTCAACAAATCACATTAAATGGAATATGTTTACATGGTGTTTGATCTCATATCTAAGTCTATACTAAATAAGTATCATGGTATCTATCGTCTTGTTATTACAAAATCTATGAGATGTTAATTTCTTTTGTGATATATGGTAAAGAGCATAATTATTATGTGCAATCATAGTAGGTTTTGTTTGGGTGTGTCTAGAGATATTTTAGATCTCGGACCCCCAAAATGTGATAAAATACTATCATGTAAGGTTAGAATAAAATATGTTTCCCTTCCATCATGATTTTATAAAATGGTGTAGCTGTAGATAGTGGAGTGCCAGGGGATGCACGGCTTAACATTGATGATAAAACCCAAGGAGCATGATTTTATGAAGATGCAAGATTTATAATAGAGAACTTCTTCATGAATTGAACATGGTTAGTCATACCATGATCCTAACAATGTGATGTCCCCATTAGTAGAATTTAATAGTGCAATGTTTATGGATGGATATCCAATCATGTGCCCAATATATTTTCCGACGTAAATTATGATTAATTTATAATAATTACCTACATTAATAGTTATAAACCATTTTATTGTCCTTTATTTACATTTCCTCTCATCCTTCAGTGCATGGGTGATCCTCTTCCTATATAAATCATCATCATTAAAGAAGTTAGGGATCATGGTCTTACCTCCTATATTCATCTAATTCATTCACTGAAGATCCAATAAGAAGATATAGGTATGATAATCTATAAGGACCCAGCCTTAAACCTTACTTAATCTTGAGTTATTACAAGATTACACATTGAGGATCTTTTCAGGTTTAGAGTTTTAAAGAATTAGATCATGAAACATGCATTACATTCCACATTTAAACAAAGTGGTTACATAAAAGACCGTATTCATTCTTCCTATAAACAGAAACATATTTAAAATAAAACACAGATTCTTTCTTGACACATCCTTGACACTATCATCACATCATGTACCTTTCCCTTGACCTGTGAAAAACATTTCAAAAACTTGGGATGAGCATAAAAAGCTTAGTAAGGGTTATAAAAATATGGAAAGGAAACATGAGTTCATATATACATTAGAATGAAATCATACTTTACCCATAAAACACAGGCACTTTAACATACCTCATCAAATCATGAATAAATCATAGAAATCATAAGACATAAAAGGTAACTTGAGGCATTCATAACATTCTTATGTAGGGAGTAACCCTCTTGGTTACGTTTGGAATACCCATCACAGTATATTCCCTAAATCTCTTCGGAGAAACCTTAACGTTTCACTCCTTCGCATTACCCAATGAATTGGAGAGCTATATCGGGCTCACCCGCCCTTATTTTATCACGGAACCACCCATCATCATAATAATGCCCAAGAACCTCAACATAATCGTATCACATAAAACATGCATAAAGGAAACATAACATTTCCACCTTTCAATCACAAGATATCAATACAACACATTGATATAAAAACATTATGAAAACCATTTTCAATACCAAAATAAAAGAAAAGTAAAACATGGTATTTATTTTTCTTTTAAAAAAAAGTATGGCTTGTAGAGGAAGCCAAAACTCAAATAATGGTCACGGCGGAGGAGAAGTCGTTGTCGCCGCATACGTACGACAAAAACATTCCCTTTTTTCATTCAGTAAACGCTTCGTATAAAAAAATATTCCTTTTGAATAAACGTAAAAGTCAAAGGTGTTTATACATCGTATAAAAGAAGGTTGTGTATAAAACAAAATATGCCTCAATGAAAGGAGATTGAGACAAAGTCCCATACAAAGACGGTATCCTTGATTTAGGGATAAATCAATTAAATAATTATGTGTGACAAATGAATACACGAAATATAAGTGGATATTAAGTGTAAAATAATCAAAGTTCATTCACACATATTCAAAGGATGACATATTCAATAACTACATGTTGAACCCAAAAAACTCGAAATTGGGTTAAGAAGTTCCCTTAACAGCCTAAAGGCGTCACATCAAAATGAGTTGATGATAGATAAAAAGTTTATCTCATCACTTAGACATAAAATTTACATCAATAAGGATATATGAGAACATATCCCAACATAAAAATATGTAAATTAAAAGACCCAACAAAAGAATTCTTTTAAAAAAGAGGAGGGTGAAAGGTTCCCTTACCAACTTGGGTTTCTTTCAAAACATACACCCCATGAAATAATGACAATAAATAATTGATGTAAATACTCATAAACAAAAGTATATTACACAAAGAGTAGAATAATGGGCAGTACATACACCACTCAAATGAAATTGTGGCAAATATAGCATAAATATCACGGGAATAAAAGTGAGATGAAAAATCCCTTACGAAAACTCGGCAGCCTAACAGCGCCACATAAAACTTACAAAAATGGATGCATGAGATAAAATAGGGTATCTCATCATATTAACTTAAAGTGTATAGAAAGAGGAATATAAAAGAAAATCCCCCAACATAACAAAGAGGATCTAAAAAGAAGTGACATAAAGGAGAGTACTTAAAAACAAAGAGAGAGGTTAGATCTCTTACGAAAATTTGGCAGCCTAACGGCGCCACTCAAAACGTCCAAAATGGATTGATGAGAGAGAATAGGGTCTCTCATCAAATGAACATAAAAATTACAGTATGTTTAATATAAAATAATATTCCAATAACAAGAAATATGATCTTTAAAAGGAATGCCATAAAAGAATGTACTTAAAAAGAAAGAGAGGTGTAGGATCCCTTACTTGGGTCCGACTTGACTCGATCGTTCATCAACATCCTGAATAATAAACATGAGTTAACCTATAATTTCTTAAGAACCTTTTCCAAGTTAATTATTCCTTTTATATCAATTATTGACATGTTATGAACATTATGTAATCATTTAAGTTAATAATGTTTGTTTTGTCGATATTTGGTTCTTATGTCGAAAGTGGACTTCTTACAATTACATGTTGTTCGTGTGGTCAAAGGTTCTTTATATCCAGAATGAAACTCATGATTTTGATATCTTATATATCATATATATCTATAATATACATGTATTTATAATATCACATAATCATTTTGAGGTAAGAAATGAAATGCACCGTTCATGGAGACGGTAAGTCGTACGTACGCATGAACGCTACTTTCATTTCATTCTCATACTTTAATGGAAAGAAAGAAATAATAATGATATAGAGGTATATAATAATTCCAGTATAAAATCATATATAATAACATTAAATCCATCCTTTATACTTCCCACGTATGGCATTAACGAATCACATCACTTTGAGGGGGCGGTAGTCCGCACTTCCTAAAATGATGATATCGCGTATACCCATTATGGAAGCCATAAAGGTAAGACACAAATGAAAAATACCAAAGCTTAAGTAAAACATAAACATATTATATATCATATATAAATATAGTGACATCTTAATGCCCACCTTTAAAGGTGTTAAAAGAATGGTGAACAATCATCGTTTCGGGAGGCATAAATTCGCCATCCACGGAAACAGTATGTTCGTTAACCATTAGATGTAGGTGTGTGTAAGTGTAGCTCGAATACTTTTTATAAAAACATCCTAGTATATTGAGGATACTGTAGTTATTACAAAAGAAAATAATAAAAAGTTTTTAGGGGGTTGGAGAAGCAAAATAAAACAAAAGGACTCAAAAGAAGACATTATCTTAAAATCGGGTAACTCCCTTTGGTTTGAGCTCAAAGGCTTCCTTGGGAAGACTTCTGCCCAAAGTGAGGCTTCAAGGAGTAATAGAGGGAAGTGGAGAGACAAAATGGTCAGGGGTTGGCCGAGCCAAAGGCTTTGGGAGTGTGGGTAAGGCAGTTGAGGTGGGGGCCTTTTATAAGAGGAGAGGAGGGGCACTCTTGGAAGGTAAAGAAAAGTCACTTTATTTTAAAATGGTATTCGGATTTAAGAGGTCCCACATTGATGTGTTTCTAGGATAAGGTGATAAGGGTTCGAAATACACACATACAATTGGTTTTGGACATGTGTAGGTCTTAGATATTACATTACATTTCCATTTTATTTAAATCGTTAAATAATGAGGTCATCGCTGCATCATCATGATGTCATAAATAATTTAATTTATTTAATGTCCAAAAATTATAAAAAAAATACTATGATGTAGGAAATCTTTTTATATTTCCAATTAATATTTATAGTCAAAACTCTGATTTTTATAACCCCTTGTAAAAATTGATTTAGTAAAACATTTCATGTTTGTCTCATTTTTACTTTAACATTAAATAAAAAGATATTAATGTCATTTTCCAACCACAGTGGATTCATGGGGTCCCCAAGTTGACCCATGGGTTGTCTTGGTCAGCCATGACACATCCAATGAGGTTAGGACATGTGTAAAGTTCATTTCATATTATTAAAACATTATTTTTACCTTAAACTACACTAATTACCTCTAATCGCGATTAAAAACTTAATAAGTTACAATTCACCAAAAAATTATTTTTATCCCATTGAACCACAATTTACTTCTTAATGACAACCATGTATAACAGATTTTTGAAATTCAAAACACAAAGATGGAAAAATTTCATTTGAACGGAAAAATCAGTTTTTATAAGTACCACTTAGTGGTTTCACTATTCATCAAAAATTGAAGTTTTTCAGAAAAATCCCAAAAATTCACCCTAAGCTATATTTGATATTCCGAATTCAAAAAATAGATATATTTTACAAAATTCAAAACATATAAGTCAAATTAATTAATTTAATAATTAATTCCCGCTGTCAGATCAAATAGCGTGTTTTTATGAAACAATAAGTATCAAAAGATTGACAGTAGTTTAAGTCTGATTTCAAAGTGAAATTAATTACAATGAACACTATTGGATTTAATGGTAGAAATATATTCTAATTTCACTTTAAAATAAATTAAAAATATAATCTAATCATATAAATAAATTAGATTAAAAAGAGGTTTTGAATTAAAATACAACATTTTAAACTATTCATTAAAAAAAGAACTTTATCGGAAAGATACCAAAAATTTACACAAAGTAAATTTTGATGTCCCGATTCTAAAGAAGAGTTTTATTTGGTCCAAATAGAATGTATAAGTGTGAACAAAGCTATATTTAATGACGGTTCACCATCCAAAGGCGATAAGTGATCCATTAGTGAAAACTAGGGCATATATGCCTAAAATTGAATTCTTCTCGTATTTTAAGCCTTTATATTTTATTGGATAAATGTAAAAAAATTTAAAAACATATATAATCATATTTTAGTTATTTCTATCCATTCCCACCAATACAATGGCTACATGTTAACTACCATTTAAAATAATATTATTTTATTATTAGAGTGCAACGTAAGATTCCAAAGAAACTCGTTGTTGCGTGTTGGGTACGCCATCGAGCATAGCGTCCCCTTTAAAGTTATATTAATATTTTATTCACAAATATGGATAAATATAAAAATGTCATATTCTTTATTTAACTGTGGTGTTACATCCTTCCCCCCTTTTGGGAATTGCGTCCTCGCAATTTTTAAAATTGAGCTTGGAAACATCCTTGAATGTCCCACATCGGAACAAGAGTCGGTAAAACAATCACTTTAAAATAAAGAAAGATAAGTACAAAGGTCACCCTAGTTAACCCATACTAGGATTCCAAGTACGAAAATATGGACATGGAAGAAAAAATAAAGGGTCATGTTCTGATGGAGAGTGATAGAAAACATGTTTAGGAGAAAGTTAACCATGAGAAAATCACAAACTTGTGATGGGTTAAACGGTATTAGATTCCCCAGTAAGAAAAGTTAATAGACAACATTTTTGTTTTAAGTTACTTTTTATTGAGGAATTTATTCATAAGGAAACATAATCACTTATCATGTTGAATTTCAACTTTTAATAGATTCCTTAATCAAACTCATATTTTTTCCAAAAGACGAGTATTTAGGAAGACTTGTTCACATTAAGAGTACTATAAACAACTTCTAGACGAGCACCTAATCCACAAAAAAAGAACTATACAAATCCCATGTCTTTAGGCTTTAACCAAAACCAAAACCAGAAAGGTTAGTACAAGGTCAGATAATCCAGAAAAGGATAAACCTTTAAAAAGAAAATCTATGCTTAATCTCCAAAATTTGTACAACAAAACCCAAAGTTCAAAGAGGACCATCCGATAAACAATTTGTCCATAAAATTATTCAAAGTAAACCAATATAAGATTGAAACCCAAATATTTGAAGGATTTAGTCACATAGTCTTCCATGTTAAATCGTATCATTTATCTCCAAACAACATCTGTTTCTCCTAAAGTCTCATATTGGAAAGTAATTAACCTAATCACATATCCTTCATGATAGGTTAATCATTTTCATAAATAACCCAAAATAAACTTACTCTTAATTCATAAAATCATATAACCAGAAAGAATCAGTCAAACTAACCAGGGACTTCACGTAGTCCAGTGGTAGGCGATAAATACTAGTCGCACTTTGGTTGTGGGTTCAATTCCCGCAGCTTTGTCCGACGCGATGGGTTGTCACACGGTCTACGTGTTGTCATTTTTCCAAAACTATATAATTCTTAAATCATTCCCCAAAAAGAGATAAAATCATTAAAAATGATCATAACATATTTTAACCTCAAGTTTATCTCATTCCTTTCATTTTCCAGCATATCATATAATAACCCATAATTACCTCAAAAGTAAGGATCATATAAACCCTAATGGTTACCTTAATAATTATTACCTGAATTTCCACATCGAGTTGGCTATCTCGTACATGTTGCATTAGAGAACTCACCAAGGTTGAAGTGGTTGATCATGACTCCTTGATAGTTGGTTTAGAACAACCATGAGATTCCTCATTGAATCCCCCATCTCATCCAGTCTCTTAATCAGAGAACCACCACAGTTTCCTTCAAACCCATTGTCACATTGGTGCCTGCTAGATCTATCCATTTACTAAAACCAAAAAGGTCAGTGTGAGTATATAAACATTACCATCATGTACTAATGAGGAAGATAAACACTAAAATATACTTACTCATTCACTTTATCTAAAACTAGGACTCTTTCTGAAATCCTATCCATTGTGGTACTGTCACTTATGCTTAGAGAATACTCTAACCTCTAAAGTTATCTAAACCAACCTTTGATACCAACTATAAGGCCCCAACCATAAACATTACTTAATCTTGAGTTATTACAAGATTACACATTGAGGATCTTTTCAGGTATAGAGTTTTAGAGAATCAGATCATGAAACTTGGATTACATTCCACATTTAAACAAAGTGGTTACATAAAAGACAGTATTCATTCTTCCCATCAACGGAAACATATTTAAAATAAAACACGGATTCTTTCTTGAAACATCCTTGACACTATCATCACATCATGTACCTTTCCCTTGACCTGTGAAAAACATTTCAAAAACATGGGATGAGCATAAAAAGCTCAGTAAGGGTTATAAAAATATGGAAAGGAAACATGAGTTCATATATACATAAGAATGAAATCATACTTTACCCCTAAAACATAGGCACTTTAACATACCTCATCAAATCATGAATAAATCATAGAAATCATAAGACATAAAAGGTAACTTGAGGCATTCAAAACATTCTTACGTAGGGAGTAACCCTCTTGGTTACGTTTGGAATACCCATCACAGTATATTCCATAAATGTCTTCGGAGAAACCTTAACGTTTCACTCCTTCGCGTTACCCAATGCATTGGAGAGCTATATCGGGCTCACCCGCCCTTAGTTTATCACGGAACCACCCATATTCATAATAATGCCCAAGAACCTCAACATAATCGTATCACATAAAATATGCATAAAGGAAACATAACATTTCCAACTTTCAATCACAAGATATCAATACAACACATTGATATAAAAACATTATGAAAACCATTTTCAATACCAAAATAATAGAAATGTAAAACATGGTATTTATTTTTCTTTAAAAAAAGTATGCCTTGTAGAGGAAGCCGAAACTCAAATAATGGTCACGACGGCGGAGAAGTCATTGTCGCCGCATACGTACGACAAAAACATTCCCTTTTGTCGTTTAGTAAACGCTTCGTATAAAAAAATATTCCTTTTGAATAAACGTAAAAGTCAAAGGTGTTTATACACCTAATAAAATAAGTTTGTGTATAAAACAAAATATGCCTCAATGAAAGGAGATTGAGACGAAGTCCCATACAAAGACGGTATCCTTGGTTTAAGGATAAATCAATTACATAATTATGTGTGACAAACAAATACACCAAATATAAGTGGATATTAAGTGTAAAATAATCAAAGGTCATTCACACATATTCAAAGGATGACATATTCAATAACTACATGTTGAACCCAATGAAATCGAAATTGGGTTAAGAAGTTCCCTTGACAGCCTAAAGGCGTCACATCAAAATGAGTTGATGAGAGATAAAAAGTGTATCTCATCACTTGGAAATAAAATTTACATCAATAAGGATATATGAGAACATATCCCAACATAACAATATGTAAATTTAAAGACCCACCAAAAGAAGTCTTTTAAAAAAAGAGGAGGGTGAAAGGATCCCTTACCGACTTGGGTATCTTTCAAAACATACAGCACATGAAAGAAGGAAAATAAATCATTGATGTAAATACTCATAAACGAATGTATATTACACAAAGAGTAGAATAATGGGCAGTACACACACCAGTCAAAGGAAATTGTGGCAAATGTAGCATAAATATCACTGGAATAAAAGTGAGATGAAAAATCCCTTACGAAAACTCAGCAGCCTAACAACGCCACATAAAACATACAAAAATGGATGCATGAGATAAAATAGGGTATCTCATCATATTAACATAAAGTTTATTGAAATAGGAATATAAAAGAATATCCCCCAACATAACAAAGAGGAGCTTAAAAAAAGTGACATAAAGGAGAGTACTTAAAAAGAAAGAGAGAGGTTAGATCTCTTACGAAAATTCGGCAGCCTAACGGCGCCACTCAAAACTTTCAAAATGGATTGATGAGAGAGAATAGGGTCTCTCATAACATGAAAATAAAAATTACAGTAAGTGTAATATAAAATAACATCCCAATAACAAGAAATATGATCTTTAAAAGGAATGACATAAAAGAATGTACTTAAAAAGAAAGAGAGGTGTAGGATCCCTTACCTTGGGTCCGAATTGACTCGATCGTTCTTTAACGTCCTGAATAATAAACATGAGTTAATTTATACGTGCTTAAGAACCTTTTCCAAGTTCATTATTACCTTTATATCAATTATTTACATGTTATGAACATTATGTAATCATTTAAGTTAATAATGATTGTTTTGTCGATATTTGGTTCTTAAGTCGAAAGTGGACTTCTTACAATTACATGTTGTTCGTGTGGTCAAAGTTTCTTTATATCCAGAATGAAATTCCTGATTTTGATATCATATATATCATATATATCTATAATATACATGTATTTATAATATCACATATTCATTTAGAGGTAAGAAATGAAATGCACCGTTCATGGAGACGGTAAGCCGTACGTATGCATGAACGCTACTTTCATTTCTTTCTCATAATTTAATGGAAAGAAAGAAATAATAATGATATATAGGTATATAATAATTCCAGTATAAAATAATATATAATAACATTAAATCCATCCTTTATACGTCCCACGTATGGCATTAACGAATCACATCACTTTGAGGGGGCGGTAGTCCGCACTTCCTAAAATAAAGATATCGTGTATACCCATAATGGAAGCCATAAAGGTAAGAAACAAATGAAAAATACAGAATATTAAGTAAAACATAAACATATAATATATCATATATAAATATAGTGACATCTTAATGGCCATATTTGAAGGTGTTAAAAGAATGTTGAACAATCATCGTTTCGGGAGGCATAAATTCGCTATCCACGGAAACAGTATGTTCGTTAACCATTAGATATAGGTGTGTGTTAGTGTAGCTCGAATAATTATTATAACAAAATACTAGTATATTTAGGATACTGGAGTTGTTACAAAATAATAGAATAAAAAGTGTTTAGGGGGTTGGAGAAGCAAAATAAAACAAAAGGACTCAAAAGAAGACATTACCTTAAAATCGGGTAACTTTCATTAGTTTGAGCTCAAAGGCTTCCTTGGGAAGACTTCTGACCAAAGTGAGGCTTCAAGGAGTAATAGAGGGAATTGTAGAGACAAAATGGTCAGGGGTTGGCCGAGACAAAGGCTTTGGGAGTGTGGGTAAGGAGGTTGAGGTGCGGGCCTTTTATAAGAGGAGAGGAGGGGCACTCTTGGAAGGTAAAGAAAAGTCACTTTATTTTAAAACGGTATTCGGATTTAAGAGTTCCCACATTGAAGTTTTTTTAGGATAAGGTGATAAGGGTTCTAAATCCACTCATCCAATAGGTTTTGGACATGTTTAGGTCTTAGATATTACATTACATTTCCATTTTATTTAAATCGTTAAATAATGAGGTCATCGCTGCATCATCATGATGTCATAAATAATTTAATTTATTTAATGTCCACAAATTAAAAAAAATACTATGATGTAGGAAATCTTTTTATCTTTACAATGAATATTTATAGTCAAAAACTTATTTGTATAACCCCTTGTAAAAATTGTTTTAGTAAAACATTTCATGTTTGTCTCATTTTTTACTTTAACTTTAAATAAAAAGATATTAATGTCATTTTCCAACCAAAGTGGCTTCATGGGGACCCCAAGTTGACCCATGGGTTGTCTTGGTCGGCCATGACACATCCAATGAGGTTAGGACATTGTAAAGTTCATTTCATATTATTAAAACATTATTTTTACCTTAAACTACACTAATTATCTCTAATCGCGATTAAAAACTTAATAAGTTACTATTCACCAAAAAATTATTTTTATCCCATTGAACCACATTTTACATCTTAATGACAACCATGTATGTCAGATTTTTGAAATTCAAAACACAAAGTTGGTAAAATTTCATTTAAACGGAAAAATCAGTTTTTATAAGTACCACTTAGTGGTTTCACTATTCATCAAAAATTGAAGTTTTTCAGAAAAATCACAAAAATTCACCCTAAGCTATATTTGATATTCCGAATTCAAAAAATAAGTCTATTTTACAAAATTAAAAACATATAAGTCACATTAATTAATTTAATAATTAATTCCCGCTGTCAGATCAAATAGCGTGTTTTTATGAAATAATAAGTATCAAAAGATTGACACTAGTTTAAGTCTGATTTCAATGTGAAATTAACTACAATGACCAATATTGGATTTAATGGTAGAAATATATTCTAATTTCAATTTAAAACCAATTCAAAAGATAGTCTAATCATATAAATAAATTAGATTAAACAGAGGTTTTGAATTAAAATACATCATTTTACAGTATTCATTAAAAAAAAGAACTTTATCGGAAAGATACCAAAAATTTACACAAAGTAAATTTTGATGTCCCGATTCTAAATAAGAGTTTTATTTGGTCCAAATTGAATGTATAAGAGTGAACAAAACTATATTTAATGACGGTTCGCCATCAAAAGGCGATAAGTGAGCCTTTAGTGAAAACTAGGGCATATATGCCTAAAATTGAATTCTTTCCGTATTTTAAGCCTTTATCTTTTATTGGATAAATATAAAAAAATTTAAAAACATATAAAATCATATTTTAGTTATTTCTATCCATTACCGCCAACACAATGGCTACATGTTAACTACCATTTAAAATAATATTATTTTATTATTAGAGTGCAACGTAAGATTCCAAAGAAACTCGTTGTTGCGTGTGGGGTACGCCATCGAGCATAGTGTCCCCTTTAAAGTTATATTAATATTTTATTCACAAATATTGATAAATATAAAAATGTAATATTCATTATTTACCTGGGGTGTTACATAATCAATCCTCAGTAATCAATATCATGTTATTCATCCCATATATTGCAATATTTGGGTGAAAAAAACATTTTCCCCATATTTTACGGAATCTAAAACATTATATGATTTATTCCAAATTATATTAAATTAAGGATCAAGATTGGACGATGGAAACTCTACGAGGCTCAGGTTGGTGGATACAAATTTTAATGTCTTTTAGTTTTTTTCTATAATTTGGGTGATTGTGAAACATAGTGGGTAATTACTGTGATTCCCCTAAAAGGGAAATTTAGTTATTCATAGTGTTTTTTCACATGTATTGTGTTCCCCTCTACTATATAATCACTTCCATGGAGGATCTCATGACCATTCCCACCAAATGGGTATTCCATACTACTAAGTATTATTTGACCATGTTCTTTATAATTTTAATTACAACTGAGGGGTTTTCCTAAAAATTAATATCTGGATTCGATCAAATATATTTAATAATTTCTATTTACATTATGATAGGTGGCATACCGATTGTCCTACTATATAGGTAAAGCACACAATGATATGTATTGAACTCTATGATTATAACCTTAAAATTTCTTGAATTAAAAATAAAATAGATGTCCAATTCAAATTGTACTAAATTTTATGCATGTTAATTATTTCATCTTTGAGTAGAGGGTGAAAATAGTATTATGACTTAATAACACCTTGTATGAAATCTTGTGCATTTATATTTGAATTTTCCATGAAATATAAATATACAGGGGATGTCAAGAGCTATTCCTAAGATAGGTTCATTGAGTTTTATCAATTTTTAAACAGTATATATGACATATATTAAATTGGGGGAACACATTGTTGGGAGCGAAGGAATTTTTGTTAAACCATTTGTCGAGAGTGACTCAAGACCCTGCATGAAATACCTAGGATGTACATGGAAAATATTACCTGAATTTTCAAACCATTCATGGAGTCAAAAGTGGGACATAATCCTTAGGACATAATGGACACACTCTTTAATATTAGTCACATAAGGATCCCATCAAATGATACTTGATATGACTTTCATAATATCTATGGATGGGATAATGGTGTCTTGATATATATTAATAATTTATTTTCAAATGGAATTATTGAATCTATAACTAATCATTTTTAAATAAACAGTGACTCCATGATATTATTAAGGGTTGTACATGTCCTTCATGACCAATCACAATATTGGAGAAATTCCTCTATATCACATTTATCTCACCCAGTTTCCCATCGTAGGATTATTTGGTTCAAAATATCTAAAAGAGTCCAAACAAGGTAATTGGGTGTGTGTCCATGTGGAACACTGTCCCATGAATTTATTATTTATTTATGTATTTCATTCTTTCTTTTAATTACTTTTTCAAGCTATTTATTTTATAATGAATGGAATTGATTAGGATGTAAAATGTAGTTTTCAACCTACTAATATTGTATCTCACACACTGCTTGGTATCCATTGCTACCCGAATAGACATTAGGGATATGTGTATAAAAAGAAGGAAGTAGTTTGATTCTAATGATTTATTAAATTTTGTTCTAAGATAGAGTTGGGAGTTGTGTACAAATCCAATTCTTGAGATACTAGATATATATATTTTTTGGATTCTTTTATTTTTTTGTAGCTTACATTGAATGATTTAATACCAATCCCCTTTAATAGTAATTTTTCAATAAATCATGACATACCGTCATCTTCTTGGCCTTTTATTATTATTCATCTTTCGCTTATAATTTTTTCACACTACATGATTTATTATATTAATTCTACAAATATGTAACCACTTCTGTTATTAATTATATATCCATTTTGATCATATACTACAATCAATGAGAATATATACTCCCTGTGTACATACACATGGCCCTACTACTAGTAAAAGGCCTCTAGCATTTGGGGTGGCACATTTGAGGTCTTTTGTCCGACCATCTCCGGGAAGCATTGAGTGTCATCTAGGCAGGCACTAAAAGTGGTATCGTCGATTATTATTTACTTTGTCTAACTATTTGGGTTTTATATAGGAGAAAAGGGTACATGAATTTCGTTGTGAGTCTCTTATTATGAGTAGTTACCCTATCTCTATGGTATACCATAATTTCATAGAATGGATAAATGTTTTTTTTGCATGTAGTTTACACCATATTCCACTGTTAGTTGACTAGCATGTTATTTTTCATTGGTAATATTTATTATATTTAAAGGGTTTGTATAGATATGGTTCAATAATGTGATGTAATTATATAATCATGCATAATATTAGGAAATATATGATTAAAACACCTTGGATTACGCAATTCCATATTTACTTATTTTCATACAATGCTTGTATTTCTAGTGATTATTGTTGTACATTATTTGTTTGGTTTTTCGATGTAATATAATTCTAAATGATGGCACAGTTTTCTAAATTCATCAATAATGAAACATTGGTTTTTTTATTATTGATCGAAAATAAGAGCTCATTTGATCAAACCATAGCTATTGTCTGTTACACCATTTTCTAGGGTAATGGTTTGGAGGCAGTTAGTTGAACATCCAATGTTAATTTATGAGTTGTATAGGGATTATGAGTTTGAATTGGTGAAACTATTAACTTCATCACGATGTTAATAATAAAATAAATTAATATGAATATGATTCATAAATAAAAATTGTTAACTTATACATCATACCTTGACCATTATCCAACCATGTAGTGGGAAGTAAGCCATGTCTCTTATTAATTCTTTTTTGTGACTCATTCATATCACCAAAAACTAGCTTCAAGAGAAGGAATAGGGGTGTATTTCATTACTAATATAGCAATGTGCCTTTACATTCTTCAAACATTCTTAATATTTTATAAATATTTTCTGGGGAATGTGATTTTAATTTGTATAGATATTCCACTATGATGATATCATGATGTATGTCAAGATTTTAGTTATGAGAATACTGCAAAGGTGGTGGGACCTGAGCCTCCCATATTACCTACTATAATGCAACCAGAGAAACCTCTTCTAGAACCTCCACTCAGCTTCGATTCCTATTTTTATGAAAACTTATTCCTATTCATTAAATCAGTTCATGGTGTACCTTTTGTTACCCATTTTATGTCCTAGTTTACCCTTTAGTTCCAGAAACACCATCCTCCCACCATCTTAGGGGATGGAGGGTCTCAGGATACTGTGTCTGGGTTATAGGATCTGATGTAAATTATTGAGCATATGGAGTCACCTCTAGAGAGGAGGGTCAACCTTGAAACATATATGATAAGGGATATATTGATGTTTTTTTGGAATCTTCTAAATCATGCTATTTGACATGAGGTTATGGTATATGAGGACTTCAATAAATCCTTTTTGGGATATTTCTTCCCACAGAAATTTAAAACATATCATGTTTAGGAATTCATGAACATTGAGAAAGGTGTTATGTTAGTGTGGTAGAAAGCATCTCTCTTCACCAAAATGCTTTGTTTCACACCGACTATGACTAGTGATGAGATTTATACTATTATAAGATTTGAATATGGACATTCTTATGAAATTCCATCATAGGTGAAAATATTTATGTATATCACTATTTAATTTTTTTTGAAATTATCCCTCATCATAGAGTAGAACATGATAGAATCTGGCAATGGGAAGTTGGGAAGTTTAGCTACTATGAAGAGCAGTGGTTTCTCTAGTTGGAAGAACTAATTCTATGTGGGTACACACGGGGGGAGTAAAATTCATGCAGCATGCACCGATAGCATTATGGGTTTTTAGCAATATGGATGGATGAGGCACAAAAATGACCAATTTACAATGAACCTGATCTAGTGTGGGTCTTGAGGAAGGATGGATCGACTCTACGCTTCTTCCAATATATTTCACCAGTGCATAGATATTAAGGATTTGGGACCAAGGAACCCACATGTATAGGGTTAGTGAAAGCTCACCATTTAGGAATATAGTATTCTAAAATACATTCGGTATAAGTATGTGGTTAGGGATGTGGTATTTAGGATTTAGAGATCCATCGTTAGTATTGTGGGCCTCCTTAGGCTACTCAGGAAACATATCAAGGACATAGTTTAGGATATTAATATGTAATTAATCCTAAGCTAGAGGATGAGAGTCAATGTCCATATAGCATTAGAGGTATTATTCTAGTATCCTCTACTATAGATTCTTAATTTTTTTATATGGTTGTGTCCTAATATTTTCTATCTTATAAAACCATGGGATGTCTGGGATTAATGATTGAATGATCCAGTAGTGTTAAGAACCTCATCACACCATTGGGGGTTCAGGATGAGGGTATATAAAAGTGCAATGACTACTCCTTGTGATAGGTGGGTACCATTTTTTGGAGTTTACTCATCCTCAACATGACCATCTTAAATTCTATTCTCATTATGGATTGTATAGTGCCTTGTTGGGCCCTGCTGGATTGCTATCATTGAACGGTGTCTTTCACATCACACGGGGTCTTATGTATATATGAAATGGGAAATTGGACATCAAAGAGAGTTTAGTGGGACTCAAGAGTGTTGGGATGGGAGGGATGATGGCCTAAATTCCAAGCCTCTTCATGGGTGATCAATGATTGCATCTTCTGAAATACCCTCCAATCATGGATGATTTTATGGATGTCTTCCATCATAATTACCCTACATTAACCCAATATAGAAATGCTGAGTTCACTATTTATCTTGTTCTAGGCGTGACACTAGTGTGCATTATTCCTTATATGATGAACCATACAGATGGAAATTCCATTGATATTACATTGGGTCATTTCCCAATATGTTTCATGGATCATAACCTGAAGGCTCTCTAAGGCAGGTCAATTCCTCTATTCTAGGTGCTATGGTAGCACAAATGTACACGATAATACATGAGAGAGGGAATCCAATATACATGTCTAGTGGATGAAAATATTCATATATTATATTCCACTACCCATGAAATTGAAACTCATGGTTGAGTTTTCTTTTAGAGGGTATGTTGTAATGTACCTACTTTTCGAAAGGTGTACACCGATAGTTTTATTATTCAAATTCCATTAAAAACCATAATAATGATACCAAATCCTTGTAAGAAGTGTTTGGGGGAATCCAAGGATCGTTCAGGGCCCAAAAACCCAAAATGTTAATTAAATACTAGGCCACAAGATTAGAATATAAGATGCATCCTATCCCACACTGTTTTCCTAAAATGTGCAGGTCGAGATAGTAGAGTTGTAGGGGATGCAAAATTTTTCTACAATAATGTGATCTAGGGTGCATGACCATGTGATTCATCAGGATATTAGGATTGATCACTTTTTCATATTTTGTG
The DNA here is from genome assembly GCA_963277665.1 of Viscum album. Classification (NCBI taxonomy): domain Eukaryota; kingdom Viridiplantae; phylum Streptophyta; class Magnoliopsida; order Santalales; family Viscaceae; genus Viscum; species Viscum album. Next base: position 455,187,061 of record OY728137.1, read on the forward strand.
CACGGTTAGACAAACATTGTTCATAACTATGTGATGTTCTCCTTATTAGTTGGGATTGTAAGCCATTTGGCATATAGTTAGCAAATGTGTGAACAAACCATGGGTTGGGGTAAATGAGGGTGAATTTACTAAGATGACCACCATTAATGATATGAATACATTATTTTTTCTTTTTCTATTCCAATCCTCTTCTTAATGCTATGTGAACTTCCCCCAAATGAAATCCTCCTTAAAAAATTAGTGATCAGGGTAGCACATCAATTCTTCATCTGATTAATTTTCCATCAGATCCAGTATAAAGATAGAGGATTGATCATCAATCCTCTATAAAACGATTCAATTTATTCATACCATATATTGTTCTATTTTGGTGCAATATCATCAACACTATTTTTTCTGAGAATATTATTGTTTCTCATATTTCATCTACCCTATCTCAAAACATAGTTCGACACTAAATGAGTGATGCTCTATGAGGATAAGGTAGGTTCTTATACATTTTCTAATCATTTTTTCCCTTTATAATTTTTCCATTATTCCACTCACTATTCCATTCTAGAGATGTATACAATATTTTAATTAAAATTTTTAATGTTGATTTTCACATTTATTATAAACCACTATACCTGAGACCCACCACCAATGTGGATCTCCTTGATGATTTCCAACCCATTGGTGTGACCTAAATTTAGGTCTTTATTTTCCTTTTTCCCTAACCTTTTTAAATTATCCTGGAGGTGTTTTCTATACAATTAATACCTCTAGTTGAAAAAATTGAATTTATCAAATTGGATTTCACTTGAGGATAGGTCGGGTAACTTATGTACTTTTCTATAAGGCATCCACCGAATGTTATTCCATGGCCTTTTCTCTAATCACTACAAAAAATAGTATTATTTAAAATTTAATGAAATCTATTGAAATTTTTAAAATTTATATGAATATTTAATTGATTCATCATCATGATAAGGGTGAAACATTGGGTTTTGACAAAAGTACCCCTTGAACTAACTCTCATACATTCCTGTTGAAATTGGTAGTGAAATAAAAGCATGTCGGGGGTGACATCAGATATCCTAGACATGGGATCACCAAGAGTTTTCTATATTTACCTATATATGAGTGAAAATTTTTCTTTAGGGGAGACCCCTTGTACATGATAGAAGGCATGTAAATTAAACCATGATTTGAGGGAGACTCGGGCCACTACATGGGATACATGGGATAGATTTGGAGGAGAGAACCTGAATTTTCATGTCATTCATGGAGTGAAACATGGGACTTCATCGTTTAGCCACCACAGATGGACTCCTTATCATTGGTCACACGTGGATCCCCTCAAGTGAAACATGTGACGTATTTACATATTTCTATGGATTTGATCAAGGTGTACCACATTGTTTTATAATGATTTATTCAAATATAATTAATGAAAATTTAAATAAACCTTTTCAACTGAGAAAAAATTCAATGGTAGTAAAAATATAGAGACCTTTAATTAAAGCCAAATCAAAGCCTTCAAGAAATTCCATCATCAAGAATTTATCTCTATTTGTTTACCATTGAAGGTTCCATTGGTTCATACTCACCCGTATAGGTCAAAGTAGTTAATTGTGTTGTTTTACGAGTAGAACTCAGTCCATTAATTTTATTATCTAATTATTTATATATTTCCTCCATACATTTAATTAGTATGGTACACAACTTATTTAATAATAACTAAAATGGATTGGCACAGACATCATGGGTTCTGGCCTACTAAGATTTTTTCTCACACACTGATCAGGTAAATTTGGTACCCTAGTAGACATTGTGGTTTTAGGGTAGAAAAGGGGATGAAACCAACTTATACTGCATCATTGAAATGATTTCTAGTATAGTGTTTGGTGTAATGTACCAAGGTTGTGCTCAAGATGCTAGTTGTAATAGTTTTTTGGATTTATTATTATTTTTTTGTATGTAATATATTCTTGTATCCTATATCATGTTCATAATAATTTTTATAGAACATGACATATAATTATATTTCCAATCTATTATTAATATTTTTATTCAAATTCTTCATATCATTTATTTTTTTGGATGATTTATTATATTTATTCCTCCACTATTTGCCTTCTTCTATTATTTATTATATATCTATTATTATTCTATACTCGGTTCAATAGGAGAATAGTCTCCCCCAAAAATATTTAAGGTCATGACCGCTATTCAGAAGCCATTATCATTCGGGGATGTGTGGTAGACATCTTTTGCCCCATTATCTCATGGATCCTTTGAGTGGAATCTGTGGTGAGATACTACATGGTACCTTCCTCATCTTCTACTACCGCTGGAATAATGTGTTGAAATTAGGTGAAGTGGTTAGCATAATACATCAGATAATTAGTCCCATGCATCATCCACATAGTATACACATCAATATCCTACATCATTTTTTTAGGATATTATTATTTTAGAAACATTTCATGGAAGTCATTCCACTACATACCATCTACCTACTCATATTAGATAAGGATATTATTGTTTTAGTTGGATTCTTCATATCCCATTGCATTTTTTAGCCAGATGTCCCATTATACAATATTTGATACAATTCCTGGTTCCCATTATAATGTTTCCAGAATGATTCATCCATCCATTTTGACAAGTGATATGATTTATCTTCTTTCCATCATGGTATTTATTTTTCACACCACCCATATTAGACTCTGTCTTTCAGTTTTTCCCACCAGACCCATGAGACCATTGAGAGTCTCTAGTCTTCATTTCAACTATGATGGAACAAAAAACATTCTATTCATAACAACCATGGTTATGAATCACAAATGATTTTCTAATACTCATCTTTAGTCTAAAAATATTTGAGCAACCATGTGTTTGGTGTTCAAAAAAATCCAGAGGTGTATCTTGGAAGCCTTGTGAATATTTCTTCATACACCCCGATAGAATCAGCTTCCTTACACATCAGTACGAGGCACTTCTTTTCCATCTTCACATGGAGGGTTTGGGGAAAATATTTACTAAAAAACATTTTCAGAAATTCCTCCCAATCCATGGAATCAATTTCGTCCTGGGAATTTGTATTGATGATCAGTTTCCACCACTGATCGGCTTAGTCTTCCAAATAATAGACCACCAGTATGAATTTTATCTTATTCTGAGCATTGGATTATGGATAATAACTTTTCAATGGAGGTAATCCACTATTTTCTGAGGAGGGGATCAAAACATCCACTAAATATTAGAGGCCTTTTCAACCTTCAGGAATCTATGACAACTTCTTCTTTCCAAAGAGGAGGAGGGAATTCCACATGATTCATGTTCTTATTCATAACTTGTTCCATATGAGTAAGTATTGTCATAATGTTTTGAGAACATGTTCCCATCATATCAATAATATCATTAGGGAAATCATCAAATTTCTTATCACCTTGATTGTCTGAATGTGTTCTTCTATTTCCCATTAATTACTAAGAAAATGAATGTACAATTAGTGTCCTGATTACTTAGCTAATTAGATAAAAAATTAAACATTAATCATAAAAGGATAAAATCTTAAAGGAAAATTATATCATAACATATTATTCCCTATGTTTAAATCTAGGATAGCCATGATCTGTTTCCTCACAGTTATTCTTATGGGCTTCTTTTTCTTATTCTCTTAATAATGTTTCATACGACTATTATGAATTTTCAAAATCATATCCATCCAGGTGTGTCATACCAAGAGTACAACAAGGACCATTATTGTGCACCAATTCCCATTTGAGTCTCGCTAGATGTAGTGTTTTGGGTTTTACCACTAGATACATCAGTGTGAGAGCCACATCTACATGTTCATACACAAAATATAATTTATTTTTTTGGAAAATCCACTTTCTCTATTCTTATCAAAATTTAGGGTTGTTTTATTACACTTAATCATATCCCTACGGTTTATACTAAAGATATATTATTAATCTTCAAAAATAACTATACCTTCCTCTGATACCAACATTAGAGACCCATGCCCTTTACACATAACATTACATAATTTTATGCGTAATTAAACATCATAATAAATTCCAAGGATCATAATGTCTAGTTTCATGGAAGACTAGGAACATAAAACTAAAAAACCTGGCGGGAAAATAATTTTTTTCATTATCAGAAGCCAGTTTATTGGTTCCGATACCCCGAACCGGTTTATGGAAAACCAGAAATCTTACAAGAAAATCCAAACCTTTATACATAATCCAGCAAAATTCGAATTTCAAAATCAAACCAATCATGTTCCACCATACACCACATGGACCACCTCGAGCAGTGAGCCCATAATCATGCATCACTAGCCTTGCAGGTCGTCAGAGAGGTCGACAGAAACTTGTAGATTGTCACCGGAACAACTGGGCAGACCACCATCTTCATCGCATCCAAAGGAGGATCAAACCGCAACTGATCTCCTGACCTTTCACCATTACAACATCACCATGTTGGGAGAGCCCGCCGGAATCCTCCTCGGCGTCATCCTCAACAACAGAACCCCTCATCTGTTCATCCATTCACAAAACCACAAAAACCACGCAAACCATACAACCACGTAGACCGTCGTGGCTAACACCTTCACCGCCTTACAGAAAGAAAAATTCCCAATCCATCAGAAAGAAAACCTAATTAAACTCCACCCCACCATGACACGATAGTAAATGAGAAAAACACTAATTCAAACTGGATGAAATCAGATCAATGAAGTCAAAAGAGGTTTCACCAAAAACCGAATCAAACCGTGCAATAACATCACCGCAAGCAACAACCTGTTTCTGAAGATCCCGCCGCCACCTACCCAAACGAACACATCAGACACAATGAAACCCTCACACACTAACCTGAGAAGAGATGGAACCCCAAAAACCACCGACGCATGAGCATGACCTTCAAACGCTGGGAAACACACAACATGACAACAACGAGCTACAGAGAACAAAACCAGGAGTGCTCCGAAGAGTATGATGTCGACATGGACCGGACATACACCCGCAGATCTGAACTAGCATCCACAGAAACCCAGAGTGTATCTCCACAACATGAGAGGAGACCACGAAACTACATGACTCCACTGCAACAAAGTCCCTCCACCAACCCACCAAGCTCGGGGAGGAACGTCACACCATCAGCAGCGAAGGAGCCTACGGCGGCGAGAGAAAAACCCTAGGCTGGGATCCCTTTACGGGTGCATATCCTAAAAAACATGAATCTAAATGAATCATTTATTTATTTAATATTTATAATGATTTCATAACTTCCACTTTTATCAAAAAAAATTCATACTATAACATGATTATAACATCAATAAAAGTATGATCTACAAATCCTAATAAGGTAATAACAACAAGAACACATATTTGGAACATGGGTTAGGCCATAATGATATAAAAAGGCATGGAACATGATTGAACATATGGAATCAAAAAAAAATATAACAAGGGAACTTATAAAAACAGATTCATAGTAATGTGGAAGCAACATGAAAAATGACAATAGCAAGATTCAATGATCATTTCACATTGAAGAGCACAAGTCAAGGTTACCCACTAGGAATGTTTCACATCGTAGCATGAGTCTAGGATAACCACCAAGAAAATTGTAGATAACATCTCATGAGACTCATCTATATCCAACACATGGGAATATAATCTAGGCTCACCCATCATAACATATTCATGAATATTCTCACCACATATAGAGTCATATGTAATTAATTATACATAAACATAAGGGTAACCCATGGTAATAATTGGGAATCATAATCATGTAATATAGCATAACAAATGGGAGTTTCATAAAAATTTCCATGGAGGGATGTAATTCGATCATTTATGGAAAATATTATGGTAGAATATATATATATATATATAAGGAAAATTGTGGTCAACATGAAGTAAAAAACATGTAATAAGAGTACATAAGAAACATTATAATTAAAAAAAATTAGTTCAGTTAATGGAAAATATCAATGGTCATTTCAAACATTAAAGCGAATAAAATTTTATATAAACCATAAGTGAACCAAGATGGTTATGATAATAAAAATATAGGTTTCATAAATATAATTGTGTCTTAAATAAATTTTATTTATTGTACTTGAAAATGGGTAAGAATTTGAAAAGTTCCGTTAAAATGGGATAGCATGATGGGAATAATTGGGGAGGGAATTACTTAAACACATATATATCCCCAAAAGGGAATGATGAATGGATCCGGATACATGATATATGTTAATACCAACACGGTTTATAAGAAGTTTATAAAAATAATTGATGACATTATTTTGATAAAAATAAATACAGAACAACCCAAAGGAATAATGAAGGTTCATAAAGAATCCATTACCTTAACTCTGATGGTGTCCTTAACATGATCTCAATGTCATGGAAAACCATATCACATTCACTAATTATTATTTCCATAACAATTTATAAGATTAAATGATTTTATATAACCTTATTAAATTCATTAATGACCTTATTATTTGTTAATAGGTACAATTTCATTGTTTAGTAGCATTTTTTTCCTTGTTTTTTATGATTGGTTGACGTATATACATGTAAGGATAAAATTATAAGATGAGATTAATTGACTTTAACTAATGTTATATTTAATTAGTTATAATACTAAAGATTACATGGTTATGTAATTCATTAGGTTACTTGATGTGAAGATGAATCATTATAGAAAACATTAATGATAACTATTTTGATTAATTGGATGTTTTTTTTATCAAAATGAGCTCAGTTTGGTTATAAATTAAAATAATACATAAGAAAAGTTTACATAACCTCAAATAAGGTAAAATATATGTATATTATCTTCTAGTTATACTATAAAAATATTTTTATGACATTAACTGAAGATGGTAATAAAAATTGAAATTATGCCATCCTTGAATGTGATAAATTAACGCATCTCGAATGGTATTTTCATTTCATTTATAAAATGAGGGGAAAAGAGAGATGATGATTAATTATTAAACTATCATTGAAAAATTATTTTACATTTTTTTTTACCAGAGTTATAAATATATTTTGTTGAACGGATGTGAGGAATGAAAAATAAATAATGAAACTTGAAGGAAAAAAATAAGCGAAAGGAGGAATGTACCTCTTGAATTTACCTTCCATGGGAGCCCAATTAGGGGATAAGATTTGGACTTATGAAGAGGAAAAGGGATGATAGATGTTGTGAGGGTCATGGGAGTATATTTTATAATAATTTAGATTGGTCATAATGCTTGATAAGATGGAATAGAAGAGTGGGGGTGAGAGGTTTTTTGTAGTGGAGGAGAGGATGGGTTTTCCATTATTTTAATAATTAGTATAATATTGTTTCTCTAGACTATAAATTGTCTTTATTAATGTGAATAAGACTATAATTATAGAATGTGAGTTCAATCCCAGGGTGTTTAAATCCACTATTATTCAATGAACAATGTCTTTAACTCATTATGTCTATACATGGTAAATTATCGTAATTCACTAACCAAAAAATTCAATAATTTCAAAAATATCCCAAAAAACAACCAAACCAGTTTTTATGCATATAATGAAGATAATGAACTCCATTTTTCATAAAAAAATTTCTAAATATGAGAAATTTACTTTTTAAATAAAATAATAATTTACTTGAAAGACAAATTTAAATATTAAAACTGCTTTTATAACACATTGAATAATTAAGTAAGTTCCCATAAAACTATCTTAAGATTATAAAAAATCCAAATAATAATTTCTGAATACATTAAATGATAATAAATTTTATATTATATTAATAAATAAATAAGAAAATTATAATTAAAAATACATAACTTACAAAAAATTGAACAATAATTAAATAATTTTTTTAAATAATTATTTTACGTATACTAAGATATGGTTATACAATATTGTCTCATATAATATTTAAAACAATATTCCTTCATTAGGGAGGTTTCTGTTACATTTGCTGCTAAACTATTCATAAGGTTCACAATACTATTCCAATTATCATGCTACTATTTCATTAGTATATGTTCCTTATCATCATGATATACCTATTATATCACTAATTATTCATTTATGAGGTAATTATTATGTTATATATGTAATCATATGTGATTATACTATAAGACTTAATTATAAGAAGGCAATTCCTTTGATAAAACATTGGGTTGTTGCTCTATATGTTTCATGGATCATAACATGAAGGCTGTCTAAGGCAGGCCAATTCCTATAGTCTAGGTTTTATGGTAGCATATATGTACATGACAAGACATGGGAGAGGGAATCCAATATACATGTGTAGTGGATGAAAATATTCATAGATTATTTTCCATTACCAACGAAAGTGAATCTCATGGTTGAGTTTTCTTATAAAGGGTATGATGTAACGTCCCTACTTTTCTAAAGGTGTACACTGTTAGTTTTATTATTCAAATTATATTAAATATCCTTATTAATTATACATAATCATTGAAAGAAGTGTTTGGGTGAATCCAATGATCGTTTGAATCCCAAATACCAAAAATGTGTATAAAATACAACACCATAAGATTAGAATATAGGATACATCCTAGCCCACTCAGTTTTCCTAAAATGTGTAAGTGGATATACTAGAGTTTTAGGGGATTCCCAATTTATCTGCAAGCATGCGATTGAGGGTGCATGACCATTTGAATCTTCATGCTATTAGGATTGATCACTTTTTCATGTTTTTTTCATGGTTAGTCAAACATTGTTCATAACTACTTGATGTTCCCCTTATTAGTTGTGAATGGAAGCCATTTGGAATATGTTTAGAAAATTTGTGAACAAACCATGGGTAGGTGTAAATGAGGGTGGACTTACTAATATGAAAACCATTAATTATATGAATACATTATTTTTTCCTTTATTTTTATTCCTCTCCCCCTCTTATAGCTATGTGAACCCAATCATAATGAAATTCTCCTCAAAAAATTAGGGATCAGGGTTTCACATCCATTCTTCATCTGATTAATTTTCCAACAGATCTAGTGGGAAGATAGTGGTTTGATCATCAATCCTCTCTAACATGTTTCAATTTCTTCATACCATATATTATGTTATTTTTTTGCAATATCATTAGCACCATTTTTAAGAGAATATTGTTGTTTCTAATTTTTCTCCTATCCTAGCTCAAATCATAGATCGATACTAAATGAAGGATGATCTATGAGGATAATGTAGTATCCTTATACCTTTACTAATCATTTTATTGTACTTTAAAATTTTTCCATTGTACCACTCATTGTTCCATTCTAGAGATGTATACATTATTTTAATTAAAATATTTTAATTGGATTTTCACATTTATTGTGAACCCATCTACCAGAGAACCACCACCAAGGTGGATCTCCATGATGATTTACAACCCATGGGTGTGACCTAAATTTAAGTCTGTATTTCCCTTTTTTCCTAAAAATTTTTAATTAACTTGGAGGGCTATTCCATATAATTAATACCTCTAGTTGAAAAATTGAGTTATTCAATTTGGATTTCCCATGAGGATATATGGGGTTACTTATGTCATTTTCTATAAATCATGCAACTAATGACATTCCATGAACATTACTCTTATCACCACACAAATTCTAGAATTTAAATTGTAATGAACTCTATTGAAATTGATAAAATTGATATGAATATTTAATTGATTCATCATCGAGATAATGGTGTAACATGGGGTTTTGAAAAAATGACCATTTGAACTAAATCTCATGCATTACTATTGAAATTGTTAGTGAGAGAAAAACATGTCGGGGGTTACATTAGATATCCTTGATATGAGATCACCAAGATTTTTCTATATTTACATATAGATGAGTGATAGTAGTTCCGTAGGGGAGACCCCATGGACTTGATCGAAGTCATGTAAATTAATCAACACCTTGAGAGAGACTTTGTCCACTACATGGGATACCTGGGATGGACTTGGAGGATAGAACCTGTATTTTAATGGCGTTCATGGAGTGAAACCTGGGAATTCATCATTTAGCCACCACAGATGGACTCCTTAACATTGGTTACATGTGGATCCCCTTGAGAAAAACTTGTGAAGTATTTCCAGATTTCTATAGATGAGATCAAGGTGTCTAGCTGTGTTTTATAATGTGTCATTAAAATTAAATTAATGAAAATTTCAATAAACATTTAAAAATGAAAATAAATTCCATGGTAGTAAAAATATAGAGACCTGTAATTAAATCCCAATAAAAACCTTCAAGTAATTCCATCCTCAACCATTTTTCTCCTTTTGTTAACCATTGAAGATTCCATTGGTTCATACTCACTAGCATTGGTCATAGTAGTTAATTGGGTGGTTGTCCAAGTGGAACCTAGTCCATTAATTTTACTATTTAATTATTTATATATTTCTTCCATACATTTTATTATATTGTACACAACTTATATAATAATTCATGAAATGGATTGGCATAGACATCATGGGTGTTGTCCTACTGAGATTGTATCTCACACACTGATCAGGTATATTTGGTACCCTAGTAGACATTGTGGTTGTAGGGGTAGACAAAGGGGTGAAACCAACCTATACTGCATGATTGGGATGTGTTCAAGGATATTGTTTGGTGTAATGGACCATGCTTATTCTCTAGATTCTAGTTGTAGAAGTTTTATGGATTTTTTATATTTTTTCAGTATGTTATATATTCTTGTATCCCTTATCGTAGTCTTAATCATTTTTATAGAACATGACATAACATTATATTTTCAGTCTATTATTATTATTATTCAGATTCTTCTTATCTTTAATTATTCTTGGATAATTTATTATATTTATTCTTCCATGTTTTGTCTTATTCTATTATTTCATATAAATCTATTATTATTCTATACTCTGTTCAATAAGAGAATAGTCTCTCCTAAAAATATTGAAGGCCCGAACAGCTATTTTGAAGCCACCATCATTCAGGGATGTGTGGTTGATGCCTTTTGGACCATTATCTCATGGAACCTTTGAGTGGAATCTGGGGTGAGAAGCTACATGGTATCATTCTCATCTTATACTACCAATGGAACAATGAGTTGAAATTAGGTGAAGTGGATAGAATAATACATCACAAACTTAGTCCTATGCATCATCCACATAATATACACATCATTCTCCGGCATCATTGTTTTAGGATATTATTGTTTTAGAAACATTTCCTAGAAATCTATCCACTGCATACCATCTACCTACTCAAATTGGACAAGGATATCCTACTAGTTGACTAACATACCTCACAAAATTTAAATAGAAAACATTACTCTCTTCATTTGAGGTGTCACTATTTTTTCATGACCCCCCTCCCAATAATGTGTACCCCTCCTGAGCTACCAATGTGAGAAAATAAATAATGACCCCCCGAGTCCCTCCTCTAGTAGGCCCCGGGTTGGTGACTAGAAATGAGGGTATAGTAAGAACACAAATAAAAGGCATTACCCTCTATGGAAACACATGAAAAAGAGATAGATAAGACATAGGCCAACCAACACCAACTCATACAGATATATAAATGAAATCCCATGTAAATATATTTAATGTCATGCAAAATTACTACAACTGAAAGTGGAAAATCTGAAAATACCAAAAAGAAAGAAAAAACATCAGTAACCACAAATACCAAATAGCTCCTGCAACCCCAAGCTTGTAGAAATCAGACTGATCTCAAACCACCTCTAAGTGACCAAAAAACAGTTTATATAGATATAGGGTGATTATATCTACATCTCATAAGGATCATCCACGGAGCCTCTCGTGAAAATGTAAAGAAAGAATTCTAAAGCACAATGAACAACAAGTGAAACTAACTCGTCCCCTAAACAAGTATACTATGTTCCCAGCCTCAATGTGGCTAATATCACCATGTATCGAATAAAAAATTATATAATATAATAAATAATATCAAGGGTACCCCGCTACTACTTTCCCATATTTTTCAACTATGACCCAACATCACTTGTCATAAGCCATCTCTATCCAATGGGCTTGCTCGCAGACACTTGGGCAAAGAACCACAACTTGCACCTCATGAAACAAAACCACCATATCCACATACTCAAAGTAACCAAGTAGTTTCTGGGAGCCACCAATTCTCACAGAACATGTATCATACATCTGGCATTATACCTCAAGCCATTACAACCCACACCCAGAGTAAGGGTCCTCAATCCATCACAACCTATACACGTTACGCCTATAGTAGTTCTGAGTTAACTATATCTAGAATATATGTGTGTTAATAACCAAAATCCATTACATCCCTCTACACACATATATGCTGAAAACTCACCCTTGTTCCTACCAGCACAAGTAACTACCAAGAGAACAAAGCATGTCCAATAGGGGTAGTCAGCAATCCATCATCCCACTAGAATGTTGGGGAAAACACCCCTCTAAGTCTTAGAATCCATGGGGTGTCATTTTCCTTAACTAGAGAGGTGAAGTAGAAAATATAATCACTATAAATATAGAATATACTATAGATCACAACCAAACTATGGGAATTAAATAGTCTTAGACTCAACTACATCTAACGACTCTTGGACTACCAGCAGCCACTTCTAATCCTATGTATCCTATAATCACACAATGATTTAAAGAGCTTGATTACATTACTTCATTCCCTTTTTATCGGTTTCACATTACATAATTTAATTATTTAAACATTAATTATCCATAAAAAATTTTCACATTATATTTCCTTCGGATCACACCCAAGGTCCACTGTTCCTTTAAATTGAAACCTCAACATTGCGTCCCAACAAGCTCCAACCCCATGGGTTAACATCATTTACTCAATCATTTATTAACAGAATTACATTCCCTAAATTCCTAGGAATTATAGAAAAACAATTTTATGCTACTAAACATATGGGGCTCAACACGATTATTAGGTGAACTACCATCTAATATTTTCCTCCTTTAGCAAGAGCATAGACCCATCCTCACTCGGGATTCTAAACACGAAAATCGTGTGGAATACCCCAGGCATCATTGAATCTTTTGGACGGATGTTATAAAAAACAGTCACCTTGAACAGTGGGTAAAGTAAAGAAGATAAACAACAAACAAGAAACTGCAAGAATCCAAACATTCACATCCAAGTCATTACATCATCTCCAGTTTCCTACCTAACACACACATGCATAAACAGATTCATCTTTCCTCTCTATGCATTAACTCCTACCACAATAAATAGGCCTACCTACCCCAATATATCACAACATCCTTCAGTCTCACATCACAACATATGCAGAAGGAAAACAAACAATATATCCACTAGGAATTTGTCCCTTAAAAAAGAAAAAGGGTAACACAAAACCGTTCACAGAATTATCTTTTGTCAAACAACTAGTACTTTAATCCATCATGAATTAAATGATTTATTATTCATATGTTCCCATATTGGGAAACAGAAATAGTAAGCTATCACATGTTGATTAAACATGTTTACTCCATCAATTTGATTAACATTAAATTATCAAAATATTAACCAAGTTGATTTACATGCCTCTTTATCTTGATCCAATAAATTATCATTTAATTCTAGATTTAAAATAATTATCAATTTCTATTTAGAATTAAAGATGATAAAAAAGCACAGATATCGCTCTATCTAGAAAAATCAGAAGAAAAAACATATGATCAATATCAATTTATTTGTCTTGTTCAAATATTGAATATTTTAATTCCATTGTGATCCAGTGATATAAAAAATGATAACTCTACAGTTTCAAATAATGAATATAGAACTAGGAATCCCTTACCTCAAATGGTTCTTGATGTTATTTATATGATAATGATTCACACGATGAGTTTTGATCTCCTACCCATGTGAAAAATATATCCACCCGAGGATGTAGAGACACCACCAGACTAGTCATATCCCATTAAAATACCATTAGGAACATATAGATAGCATTCCATAAAAGTTAATGGAGAAACAAAAGGAGATGAACTCAAAGGATTGATGATAGGTCATACCCTATATTAATGATTGATCGATATTTCTTGGTTGCATAAAAATATAGAGGGGAACCAATCTTAGGATGAATGTTTTATTGCACAACTCCTATGGGAAGGATTGAAAGGATTGAGCATCTCACACCAGATAATAAGGAGGAAGAACTAGGGAGAAAGATATCTCTTCCCTTTAGAAGATTTAACAGAGTAGCGATTTAAGATACGCCAGATTTCAATTAATAGAGGATTGCATTAAATCATGTGGTTTGACAAAGTAAAATCATCCCTATACTTTGGAAAATTAATATAGGAATTATGGACTTTGAATCAGCCATAGAGTCCTTAAAATGAAGCATTAAATGCATTTTATGTCAAAGGAAACATCAAAGGGGTGAAACTATAAGAAGCTGGAAACACTATTCATGAACTAAAAAATTTGGAAAATGAAATAGAGGCTACCATTAAAACCTCACCGATCTGGAAACACTGTTCATGAACTCGAAATTTGGCCAATGAAGTAGAGGATACTTTTGGAACCTCACCATTCTGGAAACACTGTACATGAACTCGCAATTTGGAAAAGGAAATAAAGGATGCGTTGGAACATCACCATTTTAGAAAAACTGTTAATGAACTCGAAATTTTGAAAGGAAATAGTGGCTACCCTTGGAACCTCACCATTCTTGAAACATTGTTCGTGACCTCAAAATTTAGAAACGAAAATAGAGGCTACCATTGAAACCACACCGTTCTGGAAACATTGTTCATGAACTCAAAATTTGGAATAGTAAGTAGAGGGTACCGTTGGAACATCACCATTCTTGAAACATTGTTCATGAACTAAAATTTTTGAAAAGGTTATAGAGGATACCCTTGGAACCTCACCATTCTAGAAACATTGTTCATGAATATGAAATGTGGAAAAGGAAATTAGGGATACCATTGGAACCTCACTGTTATGGAAACACTATTCATGAACTCAAAATTTGGAAAGGGAAATAATGGCTACTATAAAAACTTCACCATTTTGGAAACACTATTCATGAACTCAAAATTTTGAAAAGTAAATAGAGGCTATCATTGGAACATCATATTTCTGAAAACATTGTTCCTGGACTCGAAATTTGGAAAATAAAATTATAGGCTTTCATAAGAACTATTCACAAGGCTGATGTTTCAACTGTTCACATAAGCATACCATTGGAACTATTCACAAGGCTACCATTGGAACTGTTCCCATAAGCCTACCATTGGAACTATTTATAAGGATACCTTTGGAACTGTTCACATAATCCTACCATTGGAACTATTCACAAGGCTACTGTTGGAATTGTTAACATAATCCTACCATTGGAACTGTTCACAAGGCTATCGTTGGAACTGATCACATAAGGCTAATGTTGGAACTGATCCCAAGGCTACTGTTGGAATTATTCACAAAGCTACTGTTGAACTGTTCACAATGGTCTACTATTGGAACTATTCACAATTGTATCACCAGTGGAACTATTCACACTGGTCACACTGGTGGAACTATTCACCGAATTGGATATTTTGAATAGTGTTGGGGATAAGTAACCTTGACCACTAGAACACCTCAAACACTAGATTTTCATAGAGTAATGGACCAGAGAGGATCGGGAAATTACATCAAATACCTCTCAAAACATTCTCATCCTCGACAATTAAAACCCCACCATAAGGGAAATCGAAATCGGGTACGAACAACCACCCATCGAGATACCTCTCAAAATATTGCATGCCATAAGAAGCAACCAATGAAATTCATCTCATAAACATGAAATGTTATTATCACAACAAAAACAAATTTTTTAACATAATAAATGTTAAACATCAAACAACTTTGGGTAATGATCATGTATCTATGACTCACATTCCCAGGTACTCTCTGCCACACCCCCGTGTTTCCACAAGACATGAACCAATAGGATTGAATGCCCGCACAACACATTCTCTTTGCGATACTAGATCTCTACCTACTGCACCTCGATAGTCATATCATCATCTACATTGATCTCATCCCAATAAATGACGTGAGACTCATCATTAATATAATGATGGACATATGAAATATGAAATTACATCATGTATCCAGCTCATCTGTGTGGGATGTGCTACTCGATATGCCACGAATCCAACACGAGCCAAAACCTCAAAATGACCAACAAACCGAGGAGAAACCATACACCCATGGCTGATCCTTCACTACCCATAATGGGGAGCCACCTTCAAATACACATGACCCCAAAAATCAAACTCTAAGGGTCTAGTTCATTGATAGGCATATGAATTCTGACGATCTTGTGATGCCTTAATCCTATCACAATTCATCTAAATCATCTCTATTATATTATTCACTAGTTCCAGCCTGATAATTGCTGACTCTCTTACCCTAGTCCAGCACAATATTGAATAAAAAGGTCGTTCATACAAGGCTTCAAATGGGACCATACTTATGGTGGAGTGAAAAATATTGTTGTAAGAATTATACTCCAATGGTAAGTGCCTCATCCACGAACCTCCAAACTCTAGGACATAATATCGCAAAAAGCCTTCAAGATTTTGTATGTTTCTCTCTATCTGACCATCCATTGGATGATTAAAAGTAGTGCTGAGGCATAACTGAGAAAAAAAAAAGAAATATGGAGACCTCTCCACACCCTGGTGGTAAAACTATAATATCGATAAAAAATGATCATCCTTGGGACTCCATCAAGTCTCACTGCCTCCTCCAGATACTACCTCAACAAAACATCCACTGATCATGACTCCTTGATCATAATGAAGTTGTCTGATTTGGTTAAACAGTCCACTAACACAAAAATAGTTTCATGTCCTCCCTGATCTCAAGGTAAACAAATAAGAAAGTCCATTGATATGTCGTCCAACTTCCACTGAGGAACATATAATGGCTGGAGAAGACCACCAGGAACACGGTGTTCAGACTTCACCATCTGGCAGAAAAAAAATCGAGACACATACTCAGAAACTGCCCACTTCAACCCAGGCCATAAAAAATGACTCCTCAAGGCTTAGTACATATTTATCACGCTATAATGCACTGGTAAAGATGAACTGTGGAACTATCTCAATACCATCTTCCACATGACTAATGGAATGAATAACCTTCCTTGATACAACACTTGGTGTTGTTCATCCTCAGACTAACCATTAATGGACTCACCACAAACAACTCGGTCTCCTCAGTCCTCTACCTGAAGATCCCCCATCTTGGACAATTCCACCTACTGCACCAGAGATGACTTCACTGTCATCTGAAAAACACAACATATTCCCCCCAACATATCACATATAAAGATGTAATGCCGAAAGTTCTTCCATAACACTCTAGGAATCATCATATTCTTTCACTGTATCACTATGTGACTTCTTGTTCAACGCATCATCTACAATATTACCCTTTACAGGGGTATATGATATTTCAATGTTGTATTCCTGAAAAAACATTATCCAATGAAATTGTCCCATGTTTAGGTCATGCTGGGGGAAAACATACCTTAGGCTCTTATGAATGGTGAAAACCACAAAGTGGTCTCCAATTAGGTAATGTCTCCAAAACATTAAGTCATAGGCCGCTTCTACCAACTAAAGATCATGGGTGGCATAGTTACATTCATTGGGACACAACTGATAAGACCAAAAAAACAATTGGTATCTGCAGCATCAGAATACAGCCTAACACTAGATGCGAAGCAATACGGAAAACATAAAAACATAACTCCATATATTGGATGACAAAAAATATAGCACTTATTGACTTCTCCTTCAGAAACTCAAAATATATTTGACACAAGTTAGTCCACAAGAACTCCTGATCCTTCTTAGAAAATATTGTTTGATAAGATAAAACCTAATAGAAATTGGCTACAAACCTCATGTATTATCCTACAAGACCAAGGAAATATCTCAACTCTGCCATTTTCTTGGGGGCTTCCAAAAAAACAACTAATTAGATCTTTGATGGATCCACAACAACTAACTGGTGGGACACAACATTCCCCAAGAAACGGTCTTCTCAAGTGCCCAAATAACACTTCGGCAACTTCCCAGATAGCTGATATTAATGAAGAACACCCAAAACTGCAAGTTGATGCTTTGAATGATCCTCCTAAAACATGGAGTACACACGTATTTTGTTAATGAAAACCACCAAGAAGTTATCCATGAACTCATAGAACACCACATTCATCAATACCATGAACACAGCTGGAGAATTTTTTACACCGAACGACATTTCAACAAAATCGTAATGCCCATGATGACAACGGATAACAGTCTTCAGGATATCATCAGGCTTCACAAAAATATGATTATGTCGTGAACAAAAGTAGATCATTGAGAACCAACTATCACCCTTTAGTGGATCGAATAAATCGTCAATTTTTGGAAAAGGATAACAATTCATCACTGACACTTTGTTTAAGAGACAATAATCGATACACGACCACAAATTGTCGTATGTATTCTTCACGAAAAAAACGGGTGCACCCATATTGACACACTCGGCTGAACAAAACCACACTGTAATAGATCATCATGTTTTATACATAGCTCTCATAACTGAAGAGGAGACATCCTATATGGATACATAGAGATAGGAGAGGATCCTGGTCATAGCTCGATCCAAAACTCGATCTCTCGTCGAGGGGGTTATGCTACAACCTCTTATGGAAAGACATCCGAGTACTATTTTACGACCCTAGGAAACGGAATCATCTGACCCTCTGATGAATTCAACATCAAATCATCCATCATGGATGATTATTATGGACCACGCATGTGACCCATCCGAGGGTCTCCCTCTCCAACAAACAATACTCGCCCTCCATCTACATCGAATAACACAATATGCCACCTGAACCAATCCATTTTAGCCTGCAAGGAATACAACCAATCCATTACAAGGATGGAATCATATAGTTGTATCTGTAAACATAGGAAATCTTCACAAGAGTGGTGCTACCCATGGGTGAACCGAAACTCTTCTTCATTGAAATTCGGGAACCCCATACCACACCACTTCTTCAGGAGGAATCACGAGGACTCCCCTCTCGTTATTATCCAATTCTAGCCAATGTTCCCTTAATGACCTATGTCCTCACCAGCACCACACAATATCTCTTCAGCATAAATGGTGTGACCTGGCACTGGATCTCTATATGCAAAGCCTCTTAGAAATGCCTCACCCTAGCCTCCTCATCTATCAATAGGTCTGAAGCATATTGTACAAGGTTCCAAAAATAGATTCCAGAATCACGCACACTGGAGCTCCACTGTAGTAGTGTAAGAAGCTCCTTGCAACTAGACGCCTTCATGGTTAAAGAAAGAAACTCGACTCTAAACTTGTCTCGGAAATCCTCCCATGAGATCATCGAATCCTCATGATCCCTGAGGAATAAAAACCAACACTTCCTCACTACTTCGTGCAGTATCGCCACAACGAAAGACTCACAATGCTTTTTCTGAGCATAGATCGAATTGAATCCTATCTCGACCTCCTCCAACCAGTCTTCCCTGACTGCATCTGAAATGGAGCCTTCATACATATGTAGACTCTGGTGATGAAACACTCGGTGTTTCCTCCTCCATGTGTCATCATCTTTAACCTATACTCTTTGGTGATCTACTGGCATAGCCAGCTGAACATCTTCTGTGTGATTCTGATGAGGACTTCGACCAGGAGAAAGACCCATAAAATAACAAATTGTTAAATCTCCTAAACCTAGCATATGGAAATCTCAACATTAATTAATTAATTGTTTCCATTTATTCATTTTAGGTTTACCTATACCATGGTCTACCCATTCAAACACAGAAACAAATAAGAATTATGCACATTCATTTCCTAGGTCTCTACCCTGTAACTAGTATCACATTGTTTATTAGCCATTGTAAACATAATGTTTTGTGTATCTGATCCCAGGGGTCCCTAAACACCTAGGTCTCTGCTGGTCTCCAGTGCTTACATCACTTGTTAATCTTTACTGATACAATTTCTATACCAACCCATGCAACCTCACATGTGCCTAACACCAAAATCCATCTTACCCATCAACTAGACCTCTGATACCACTATGTCATGACCCACTCCCCAAAATGTGTACTCCTTGGCTAGTAATGTGAGAACAGAGATAAGGACCCCTGAGTCCTGCCACCAGTTGGCCTCAGGATGGTTACTAGCAACGAGGGTATAATAAACACACAAATGAGAGGCATTACCCTCTATGAGAACACATGAGAAAGAGATAGATAAGACGTACACAAACTAAATCCAACTCAAAAAACAATATAAAATAAATCCCTAGTACATATATGTAATGTCATGAAAAACTACTACAACAGAAAGGGTAAAAAATACAAATACCCAAATGAACGTAAAAAAAGAGCAGCTACCACAAATCCCAAATATCTCCTACAACCCCTAGATAGTAGAAACCAACCTAATCTCTAACCATCTCCAACTGACCTAAAAAATGTTTAAATAGACATAGGGTGAGTATAATAGTATACTCAGTTGGATCCTCCCCCAACGACTCTCATGGAAAAGTAAATACATCATGCTAAAGCACAATGAACAACAAGTGAAACTAACTCATCACATAAATAGGTATAATTTGTTCCTAGACTCACCATGGCTACTTTAACTACGTATTGAAAACAAGAGTATAAAATATAATAAATAATATCAAGGGAACCCCGCTACTAATTCCCCAATTTTTTCCGCTTTCCCCTAAGGTCACACATCCTAAGCCATCTCTCTACAAAGGGCATGCCCGCAGACACCTAGGTGTAGCACCACAACCTACACATCATGCAACATAACCACTACATCCACATAAGAAAAGTAACTTGGTAGTTATTGAGAGGCACAAAATCCCGAATAACGTGTATCAAACATCAGGAATTATACCTCAAGCCTTTACATCCCACAAGCCGAGTAAGGATCCTGAAGCCATCACAGCCTATACAAGTTATTCCTATAGTATACCATATGAAAATATATCTAGAATATATGTGTGTGAGTAAAAACAATCCAATACATCCCTCTAAACACATATTTGTGGAAAACTAACTGTTGTGCCTACATTCACAAGTAACTACCAAGGGAAAAAACACATCATAACAGCCTTCCTGTCTCACAACCCAACACAAGAAGCAGGTAAACAAGAATCATATCAACTGAGATCATGTACATTAAACAAGAATGATGGAAATTCAGAACCCTACAAGGAATTATATATTATCAAACAACCAATTTTTCAATCCATCTGGAAATAACCGATTTTTTATTTCAAGGTTCCACCATTGGGAAACCTAAATTGTAAGCTATAAAAAATTGATTAAACATGTTTGCATCATCAATTTGATTAACATAAAATTATAACAACAACAACAAAATTCATTTACATGCCTCTTTATATTTATAAAAATAATTATAAATTAATTCGAGCTTTACATTCATTAACTATTTCCATTAAGAATGAAAATCTAACAAAACAAGCATAGATATCACACTATCTAGTAAAAAAGGAGGAAATGATAGATGATAGATATCAATTTATTTAGTTGGTTCGAATAGTTAATATGTAAATTCCATTGTGATCGAGTGAGCTAAAACATGCTAACCCTACAGTTTCACAAAAAGAATATAGAAGCAATGAATACCCTACCTCAAACGGTTGTTGATGTTCATTATATGAGAATGAGATACATAATGGGTTATATAATCCTTCCCCTGTGACAACTATATCCACCCAAGGATGCAGAGACACCACCACACTGGTCAACACCCATGAAAATCACATTAGGAACATGGAGATAGCATTCCAGAAAAAATCAAGGGGAAACATTAGGAAATGAACCCAAAATAACGATGATAGATCATACCTTATATCAATGATTGACCGATACATCTTGGTTTCATGAAAAACACATAGGGGAACCAATCCAAGGAGAAAAGATAGATCGCACAACTACTATGGGTAGGAATGAAAGGATCAAGCATCTCACACTGGAGAACAATGCGGAAGAACTTGGGAGGAAGATATCTCATCCCTTTATATGATTTAATAGAGCAGTGGTTGAAGATACACTAGATTTATATTAAAAGAATAATGCATTAAACAATGCGATTTGACCATGTAAAATCATCCCAAGCCCTATGAAAATTAACATAGGAGTTATGGCCTTTGAATCAGCCTTAGAGTCCTTAAAATGAGGATTTATATACATTTTATGTCAAAGCAATCATCAAAGGTGCAAAATTGTATGAAGCTGGAAACACTGCTTAGGAACTTGAAATTTGGAAAAGGAAATATAGGCTACCATTGGAACCTCACCATTCTGAAAACACTGTTTATGAATAAAAAATTTGTAAAAAGGAAATATAGGCTACCATTGGAACCTCACCATTCTAGAAACACTTTTCATGAACTCAAAATTTGGAAAAGGAAGTAGAGGATACCATTGGAATCTAACCTTTTTTGAAACACTATTCGTGAACTTTGTATTTGAAAAAGGAAATAGAGGCTAGGATTGGATCCACACTATTCTAGAAATAATATCCTTGAACACAAATTTTAGACAAGGAAATAGAGGATATCATTAGAACCTCACCATTCTGAAAACACTATTCATGAACTCGAAATTTTTCAAATAAAATAGCGGCTACCGTTGGAACCTCCCCATTTAGGAAACAATGTTCATGAACACAAAATTTAGAAAATGAAATAGAGGCTACCGTTGGAACCTCAGTGTTCTGGGAACACTGTTCATGAACTCAATATTTTGAAAAGGAAATAGAGGCTACCATTGGAACCTCACCATTCTGGAAAAACTATTCATGAACTCGATATTTGGAAAAGGAAATAGAGGCTACCGTTGGAAATTCACTTTCCTAGAACCACTGTTCATGAACTCAAAATTTGGAAATGGAAAGAGAGGCTAATATTGGAACCTTTTGATCCAGGAAACACTATTCATGAACTCAAAATTGGGAAAATAAAATAGAGGCAACTATTGGAACCTCACCATTATAGAAACACATTTCATGAACTCAAAATTTGGCATAGGAAAATAGAGGTTGATGGTGGAACTACTCACAAGGCTACCGTTCAAACTGTTAACAAAAGTCTACAATTGGAACTATTCACAAGGCTATCATTGGAACTATTCAAATAAGCCTTCCATTGGAACTGTTCACAAGGATACTGTTGGAACTGTTCACCTAAGCCTACCATTACAATTGTTCACAAGGCTACCATTAGAACTGTTCACATAAGCCTACCATTGGAACTGTTCATAAGGCTGCTGTTGGAAGGCTTCTCATAAGGAATCCATTAAAACTATTCACTGGGATACTATTGGAACTATTAAAAAGGTTTCCATTGGAACTGTTAACAGTGGTCTACTATTGGAACTGTTCACATTGGTCTACCTAGTTGAACTATTCACACCGGTCTCACCGGTTGAAGTGTTCACTGAATGGGAAATTTGGAAAAGCGTTGGGGATAAGTCACCATGAGTACCCAGAACACCTCAAACACAAGATCATTGTAGAGGAATGGACCAGAGAGGTCCAGGACATTACAATTTGATCTATATATTCTAGATAGACTCTATTAATAACACGGGGCATTAGGTTCACCCTCTCCAGCTATCATCGGAGGGTGCCACAACAAAAACTCTATAGTCTATCAAACATACTCTATTCAAACCTTTCTATCTCACCCCATCATATATATATATATAACTAGAAATTTTCTCACAATATTTATCCTCCCCAATATTACCACGATCTGATTGTATTTATTTTCTCACTACTAGATTATAATTCTAGATGATAGCCTCATGATTCCAAAAGGTCGGAATTATCATGGTGGAATATCTATATAATGAGAAACAGAAATTCCAAAATCTATATTATGAAGACTACATAGTTTACAAAAAATAAGTCTCACTACTAGATAGAAAGAAAACATCTCATTCACTATCCCAATGGAAATAATCAAATATCTTTTAATAACTTCAACCCCCCCCCTACAATGGGTGATGGGGAACATTGTGAAGCCACACATTCTGATTTACATTTTCATGTTAAACATAATACTGACACAACATCACATTTCACTATTTAATTATATATATAGTTAAAAATTTATCAATAGGAAATATTTTCATCCATTCAACAACATCTATAGATTCTTTTTGTTGTTAAAACATCTTTACTAGGCACTAGTTTTCCTTAAAATCAACATAAGTCCCAAATGTATTTCAAATTCCCATACCTTCCCATAATCCATTTTCCCATGCGGGGATAACATGATTCACAATATATATATATATATAAGTATATATATATCTATGTTCCAAAAGATGATTTCTACATATAAAAATTCGTTCTATTTCATCCCACGGGAAATTTTTCATTGAACATTAATATAACACATCAACTGTGTCACCAGAGGATAAATAACATCAAAATGTAACAAAAAACATCAATAATAACAATCCCACCAAAGGTACTAAGTTATTCCCCCATACATTGGACATATAATCCCATGAAATAGTTCGTTTCCAAGCCCTAAAACGTAATCTTATCTTTTCTCCAATCACCACGCAACATAAACAATAGAAAATAAATGGCATTAATGCCACATTTTAACCCTCAGACTCATTGAAAATATAAGTGGTTCCCTAATCTAGTTTGTTATTTCATCTCTAGTATGCCACCCTATACTCTAGAAGATTTCAACTAGTGGGGGTTTAATGAGACATGTTTGGATGCGATATCCTTTAATAACTATAATAATTGGATAATAAAGTTACAATAATGGAAATCATACTAATAAAAAAATAAAATCACGCATTTTTATTCAAAAACATGGAACATGATGTTATCCAAATTTTAAATATTCCATGTCATGTATCTAGTTCCACGTGTAATGGAAAATAAAATATTAATAGATGAAAAGAATACCCATAATGGATTGTGACACAAAGACTATATCTCACATCCATGCACATTAATGAGGCCAAAATCATCCCACTACCATATAGGGTTTTGCTTTTTATGACATATAACCATGAGGTATTCTCGATTACCCAATGGAATCTAATGAAGGGTGTAAGTAAAACTCAATAGAAAACCAACATGATATCTAAATGATATAAATTTTAACATGGTAGTTCTAATTGTATTATGGAATGAAAAAAAAGAAATCGAGGCTGCATTGACTACTAAGACTTACATTATCTATTTTAATCATTACATCCATGTGTCACCTGAATTCATCAATAATGATTTGGAATGTTCTGGTAAGCTAAAAAAACATATCTCATTTAAACTATGCATATGGGTAGACACATTCTTTACATCCAATGGACATATCATTTCCAAAAAAAATATTATATCAACTTGACTCAGAGACTCAGTATATGAATTCACATCATGGGAATTCATCATTGGTATAGAGCCTCATTCTGAAACCCCTTGTCATTGAATACCTCTTTGGGACCTAAAGAATCATCATATTCCACCCCATCATAGAAGATTCTTTGTCTAAATCCTATCCATTATATTTAGAACATAATAATTCTTCTTTAAGTATTAAAACATTAAACATTATCCTTTCTTAACTCATTTAACATATTCATGTCCATACAGACACACCCTGATGCCATTTTAACAATCTCATTAAAATAATCATTAGTATTACATCAGATCCTATGTTCACATACATAATATAATTATTATTATTTCATTTCTCTAGAATCATTCTACCCAATATTTATATACTCAATTATAATTTCGTGGAAAGAGGCACAACCCATGGGTGTCCATAGACACTATCTATGAAACTTTATCATATTCCAATCGAAATCATATGGTGACCAATTCATTATTCAATTATCCCAATCATCTTTTTCTAACAACAAAACAAAATTCAAAATAGTATGGTACAATAACAAAAATATATACCCAGAAATTAAGGGCCTAAATACTATAGGGTATGCTTGTTGACCTCCTACATCATTTTCACACAGGAACACTCTATTTAACATGATCATTGATTAAAATTAGGATATGAATGACAATACAATACCTCTTATAGAATATAAATGTAATATGATGCTATATTTTTCTAGTACGTCTATTCTCATCCAACTACACTCCAAAAAAACAATAATCGAAGGATAAATGTCCATTTCATAATGGGAGGACTGGTTTCATCACCTAGACTTATGGATTAATAAGGGATAAGATATTATGGTTATAACCCATAAATACCAAGGGGAAAATATGAAATTACATAAATTTAATTATGCCTAAGCTTTGGAGACACAGTTGGTCAAAACATTCAATAACTATATACCACCCTCTATCCAATGTTTTCTTGGTTGAAATAATATCTTGGGGAGAAGACATGGTTTGAATAACTATGTTGTGATAATGATGGATGGTTCTATAAAATACTACATGGTTTTTCTATAGTAACCCTACATATCATATATGAATATTACATCATTTTCGAGATAAAAACATAAAATATTTACACAACCAGGATCCAAATTTTTAGTTTCACAAGAGAATAAGTACCATATATAACATTTAAAAAGAAAAAAACTAAAAAATATTTAATCACAATTTCTATATCTTCTTAATAAAAATGCAGTGTCCTTGGTACAATTAATATCCTATGGAAGAACATCAATGAAAAGGGTGAGATAAAATCCCCGTTAGAGGACATAAAACAATGTTAATCAATATAAAGTGAGAAGAAAATAATAATATTCATAATATCATAATCATAGGTTAATTACCATAAAAATGATAGGAATAATTAGGGAAATGGAAGGATTGTAGATATGCATAGAAATAAAACATCATGTCTTAGTGGTGAAACACCAGACATAGTTGGAAATGATGATAACATCATGTTAATGCATAAAATATATTCATAATCATAAATCCACAATTGTGAAAAAATATTATCAGTTTCACACATATTTCACCTTATCTTATGAGATACATCACATTACCCAATGCAACAGAGAACAATATAATTCTTGGTGCACTTATCACTTCATAACATTTACATGTTCATGCATGCGATGTAGAACATATATCAATATTAGACATAACCCATGGAAAGTAATGTGATTCATTTTATATTCATGATAAATAATTTGGGATCTAATAATAAAATGGGAATAACATATTTTTGGAGGATAAAAATATGTATGAAGATGCTCAGATACAAGAGGGGGTGAATTTTACGTTTTAAAACATTCTTTTTTAACCATAAGAAAATACTTATTTAACAATGTTATGAAAATCAAATTCAATAAACCCTATTTTGAAAGCATAATGAAAAAACCCCTATGATTAATAAGTATGCCCAATTAAACAAGAACACAAGTAAAATAAAACATGATTCTATCATAAAGCAAAGAAAATCTTATTTCAGATTTATTACATAAGTTAATGTACAAGAAAAAAATTATATTTTTAATGAGATAAATCAGAAAATTAATGTACATATAAAAGAGTTAAAATATTTTTTCTCAAATAGTTCTGTATCCATCCACCTTGGATAATATAACATTTAATTATAATTTCAATGTAGTATATCTAACCAAAATTATAGTAGTCCCTTGATCAATAAAAGATCGGATACAATTTATGTATTACTCTCACCACAAGACCTTGATAATGTAGGTAATCGACACCTCAGTCTTCCTTAAGTTGGAATTCCTTGATTAAATATATAATCACCACCACTATATTCATTAATCTTGGATTCCCTCAATCATAATAACCAATTATCAGTGTTTCACAATGAAAAAGAAATATTATTTATGATTTCATGTATGTTGAATAAGATGTTCACAACTTGATCACTTCGAGGATTGTGCACAAAGATATTTTGGAAGAGATCTCTTATGTCTCCAATATCTATAAGTTTTTCTTTTTATTAAACTTGTAAAAATGTATAGGTTTTTATAGTATTTATATACAATGGTCTAATTTTCCTCTAACGACCATATTTTTCTTGAAATGTTGGATAGACCTGTACAATTGCCACTAACAAAAGTAATAAAATAACCAATTATTGCAGATCATTTAGTATAATAAAAAAAATATTATAAGTAACATTATCATTGAAATAATATTTAATAATATGAATAATAGTTTGGAGAAATATAATGTTATGAATGAAATCCTAATATAGTTAAGAATCAGATTCTAGGAAAGTAAGAAGAATCCAATTTTCTATTTTGGGAGAATCACATTTTATATATATGGTGAATTGGATTAAAAAATAAGATTTATTCAGAATCAAGAACCATCACAAATTGGATTAAATTTTTTGATAAATTCATAATCGAGATACATGGAGAATCTGATTCAAAAATACAAGTGTCTCAGAATTGAGAAACATTCTGAGTAGGATTTAGAAAATTTTTTGAATCAGAATTGATGAAGTTTTAGAATCACATTCTATAATATGATAGAATCAGATTATATGAAAAAATTTATCTGATTATAGTTGTATTGTTATGATTTTCATTGATTACAGAATCAAATCCCTCTTACGATAAACTGTGTTGGTATTTGACGAAAAGTAGTAAAAATTACTTTCATGGTGATAGGTCAATTTATAATCAAACATACATAAAATTACTTAAATAAAACTTATAGAAAGAAATTATTAATTATGGGAAATGTGATTGTAATTTCCCAAACATAAAGGAAATTAAAATTCATAAGGAAACTCTTTAATCAACAAACTCACCCTTTTTTTAATGAAAATAGAACTGTTTCATGAAATCATTATGAAAGATAAATTTTTTCAGATTTATAACATAAAATGAATGATTATGTCCACCTAAGTATTTGACTCAAATTGAATACGCCTAAATCTTCCTAATGTTATGAGATCCCCTAAGGATCATACTTTCCTCAATATATATTTTTCTTCATTTCATAAATAAATAACTCTATTTCTTAAGGATGTCTTCATTAAGAAATCCCCCCTTACATATAAATTCTTCTTGTTAGAATTATATTCTTTTAGATCATTCCCCAAAATTTTGTATTTCAATAAGGAATAGGGGAAATATATTGTACCAAAAAAGTTAGGAAACAAAAAATATGAACCAACAGATAATAAAATATTTATAATGAAAAAATTTACAAAATAGATTAGAAATACAAGAAAATTACATCCTTCATCCATATTACTGGTCTGACTATGTCCATCATAATCATCATCTCCTTATGCTATTCTTGAATCTTTTCTAGGAGCTATTCCTGATTCAAATTCTTTTTCTCGGTATTTTTATTTCATTATTATTGTATCTTAATCATTTCTTCCAGACACAATTTTTTTCATCCACTTAATCTTTTTAAGATGTCACCCTTCTGATATCTTGAGAGAGATGATTTACTTTCCCATAAATATATTTATCTTCTTGAATTTGAATTTGATTATCCTCGTTAATTTTCTCTGAAAAACTATTTGAAAACCCTCTGAGAGAGTTATTTTATTCATTGAAATCATTATTGATTGATTAGAACAAATCATCAAAAATCGTTAGATCAATATATATGTCTTGACCACATTTTAATATCTCTACATGATTTCAAATGAGAATTAAAATTTGACACAAAGTTGTTTATTTAAGCTTCATGCATCATCGACTTCTCCATGATAAGGATTATGGAGTCTAATTTCTAATTTACAGATTGTTAAATAAGTTTTCAACTTGACTCAAAATTCGGAAATTATAAAATTGATTTTACTACATTCATCCAAGATTGATTGAAAAAGTGTTCTCCTAAGTAGCAGGAATATCATTTCGATTCTGTGCATTCTATTTAGATGTTCCAAAATATACTATATTTCCATTATCATTCTAGGATTTTGATTTCCCTAACCTCTATAATATTTTCATTTCATTAGAAACTTTAATGATTTTGTCATATTTGTCATTATTTTTTATAAATACCAGCTGCATAATGGGAATACTCACTTTAATTACCATCAACACCACCATCAAAATATCCATCATATGGAACATGATGTGCTTTAATATGAACCACATTACCTTTCGAACTTTAGGATTTGTGAACAAAGTCCTCTTTGGATGCAATATTAGAATAGGAAGCTTCATATGATCATAATGAGAGACCTTTGGATTTAGTATAACTCTATGTATGACCAATTTTTTTATCTCAACATCACATTCCTTCACTTGGATGTTTTCTATTTCTTCTTCTTCTTTTTGAGAATTTTCATGATCACTAGGAACTGATCATGAAACAACCTCCTTTATTTTTTCTATTGGGACAGACTTTAGTTAAACTTTTTGTGATTGTTGGTGAAGTTTGTTTTCATGTAGAAAAGATTCCCAAATATCAATTTGTTTGGGGGCCAATTTTGAATCTATCATGTGAGCTTGAATTATCTTTACTTCAGTTATTTTTTTGTCACCTTCTTTTCCTTAACTGTTTTCTCATGTTTTTCGTCTTATTGAATTTTCAAAGCTTTATCTCTTCTAATATATAACTAAAATAATAATCCCCCTTCATTAATTTTCTTGTTGTCTTATCCCTAAAAAATTATTTCATTCATTTAAGTGTTTCATAACATAAATGAATAATCTTGATCATATTTTTTTTTCATTCAAGTAATATTGAAAGAGTTCAAGAAATTTAACATCCACAGAGTCAAATTCTATTGAAATATTAGAATCTGGGAATTGATCTATCCATACTTTATCTTTATCATTGTGGGAAACATATATACCAGGTTTTTAATAATTTAATGATTAACAAGAAAATCCAACATAAATATGTTTATGATTTTAATAGTGTCCTTTTCTACTATTTCTGTTATTAAAGGTCCTTGGATCCATAATTCCATGATCATGTAGTTAGCCAATATTGGGATAGTTTGGGATTATTTACACCCTAAAGGCCTATGAAATAAAAAAAATATCTTTGTTAATGACCCTTTGGAATCGTGATTCTTATAAGAGGGGCAATAAGCTTCTACATCATACGGTATCACAAGGATATTAGCAACTTTCATAAATGAAAAAGAATAAAATTTTCCATAATACATAAACTGAACTTTGTCCTTTCCAACATCATTGAAAAACCCAACTTATTGATAGTATTCAATAATCATGTAATCATACATTTTATCTTATTCTAAATTATTTTTATCAATTAAAATACTTTTCCATCATAGTGATTTTATGATCATTCTTATAAAAGAATTATTCTTTTAGAATAAATTATAATCAACAAACCATTATCTGAAGATAGACCAATCATTATGTTCCTTTTTTGTTTGAATTGAAGTATCAGAGAAGACTGATAGTGAAATTTGAAACCTTAGAAAGATAACTGGAAAATAGAATGGAGACTTTGGAGTGCAGCAGCAACTCATGACGAAATATCAAGATTTTGATGTGGGACAGGGGTGTCCTCTCATTTATATAGGCATCGAGGTGATAATTCATCATCCAAGGATAATCTAATGTTTAAAAACAAACAGATCTGATATGATGGTTTACTTTCAATTGAAAAATATTTTATAGGTTCATATCTTTTGAGTTTTAAAAGAAATAAAAATATATTTAAGGAATCATAAATTTGATAATAATTTTTAAATATGATTTAAATATCAACATACATAAATTTAATTAAGAATTAATAATTAAGAATCATTACCACTTATAGTTCTCTACAGGATTGATATTATTAGGTAATATTATTCGTAGAAATATTTGGTATTGAAATAAAATTATTATATCCTAAAAACTTCATAAATGTTCTTGAAAATTTTTATAGGTTCCGAAAACTGTTGTTAGGTTCGGAAAAAGAAAATTATTTAAGGAAGTCAAGTGTATTCCCCATATGAAATAGAGTATCAAAATATTAGGGGATAGTTTAATAAAAAATTAGATATGAATTATCACCTTATAGTTATCATTTCTAACTTGTGTTTAGTATTTTCAAATCTATCTGATGGTAATGGGTTTTTAAAAATATCAACAATCTATTTTGTGTACCAATGAATTTTTATATAATATCTCTTTTTTAGTGTGATTCATAAGGAAGTGATTCATAATATATACATGCTTTTCATGAGAGTTATGTGAATGGTTTTTTCTTAAATCTATTCCACTAGTTTTATAACATATTATTTGATATTTTTTAAAAACTAGGCCACAATTAGTGAGTGTGTGTTTCATCCACAACACTTAAGGACAATAGCTTCTACCTGCTATATATCCAGCCTAATCAGGGGAAAGTGTTATAGAATGTTGTTTCTTATATGAACATGAAACTTAATAACCTCTTAAGAAGTTAAAAGTTACAGATTATCTATTTCTATCCATTCTCCAGCCACCTAATTCAGAATTCAAAACCCACTTTATTTCAAAATCATTTCTTGAAGAATAAAAAATACCAAATCAATAGTTCCGAATAAATAATGAAAAAATATTTTCACTTATTTTAAATGGGAATATTGTATATTTTCTTAATATCATCTACATAAGCATAGTGAGAAAATTATGTCTAGATGACTAGTTGTTATGTGTTGTATCTTCCAATAATACCTCTAAAAGATAATTATTCTACTGATTTCCCATATGCATCTAGATCAAGGTTATTTGAGGTACCGGTTAGAGTACTTATACTTTTTTTGTTGTTATATCTATATTTTTTGTGATGATATTTAATATACTTATATTGAGAGATATAGGTTCCTTCTCATTTTTCATAAATTTGAATACCATGAAAAATTGTTAACTCACCCCTCATTCTTATATCAAACTCACATTTCATAAGATTTGAAAATGAATTAGTTAAAGATTGCGGAGTTGATCCAAATATAATGTAATAAAAATAAATTTGAACAACTAAAACATTTTTTCCTTCTGTTGAAAAATTGGTTGGATCAGAAGCCTCTATAACATTATTTGTTTAAAAAAAAGTCATGTATGTCTTTAATAAAAGGGTCTAGGAGAGTTTTTAAGTCCATATTAAGATTTTTCATGTTTAAAATCATGTTTTTTATGTTTTTTGTCTTCAAAACCTTAAGGTTTTTCAATAAAAGAAACTCTTGAACAAATCCATTAATGAAATCACACTTCTCATCGATTTTAAAATGTTTGCAGTTCATTAAGGCTACAAAGACTCATTGAAATTGAATAGATTCATGTATCAATAATGGAGAATTGGTTTCCTTAGAGTCTATTTGTTTTTGTTAATTATAGTATTTAGAAACTAATATTTATTTATTTCTAACAATGATTACATTTTCATCACATTTATTTCTGAAGACCCAAATTACTATAATTAAATAGGTTTCATTAGTTCTTTCAACTAATATTCAGAAATTATTCTTTTAGAATTTATTTTATTTATCTTGCATAACAGTAATCCAATATTCATTAACTGATGCCTCATCCAAACTTTTTGATTAAAATTGAAATTTAAATGTATGATGCTCTAATTTATTTCATAAATAACATCTAGTCATTACGGATTGATTTCCATCACCATTGTTACTATCATTAGGAAGATTCAAATGAGTAAACTAATTTGGGTTTTGTAAAACCATGTCATCAATATATGGTATAATTCATTCTAGGGTAAACAATTCCAAAATAAGTTATTGATTATTTTGTTTTTTATAAGAATCATTTATCAATGTTTGATAATCGGTTTTGGAAAACACCTCAAAAGATGAAGTTTGATGTTATTTAAAAAAATGGATTCGTTTCATCAACCTCTACCTGTATTGTTTCCTAAAAAATACAATAATTTTTTTTCAAAACACTATATGCCCTATAAGTAGTGTAATAGCCTAAGAAAATTAATTCATTGGATTTGACTGTGAATTTGTTAATGTTATATTTTTTATTCAAAATGAATAATTTGCATCCAAATACTATGAAATATGAATCTTTTGGTTTTTGGACTATCCATAATTCATAATTCATTTTATTAATTAATTTCTTTATTAAATCTTGATTTAAAGTATAAAATGTATTACTTATAGCTTCTGCACAAAATGTTTAGAAATTGATTATTCACTCAATTTGATTCTTGTTATCTCTTGAAGAGTTCAGTTTCTTCTTTCAAATACACTATTTTTTTGAGGTGTTCTTAGAGAGATGTTTTGAGTAATTCCTTCTATACTAGAAAAATTTTCATAAGATGAATTTTCAAATTCACCACCATGATCACTATGAATAGATATCAAAGGTTGGGTTTTCTCTTTTTTAGCATTGGATAAAATTTATTTGAAATAAGAAAAGGCATCAAAATTCATTGCTAGAAAATTGACCCATGTAAATTGAGTATAATAATCAACTAAAAAAATACATATAATTTGCTTCCAATACTTCTAGTTGGTCTAGGAATAAACAAGTTTTTGCGCACTAGCTGTCATGTATCAAAAGATGAGACTTCAATAATAGATTTGAATCTTGACATATGTTTCCTACCATATGGAAAAGGATCACATACTTTTAAATAATCAAAATTAATATCCATAGATCCTTAATAAGTATTTTCATAGAATGTTTACATATGTTACTATGATTAAAATGTCGTATTATTTTATTTCAAAACAAAAACAAGACCCCCATTGAACTAAGTCATGGTATGTCTTGGATATTAAGGTATTCTATGTTATGTGTATAGACATTATCATGCCAATGTCCTAAAAGAATGAATTCATCCTTGGAATTAATTAATAAGCACTTATCATTACTAAAATTCACACGTTATAATTCATCACAAAAGTGATTAAGGGTTATATGTTTGTTCTTCAGAATATTAATAATTAAAACATTTGAAATTAAGGCTCTTCTAAGAAGAACAATGATACATATACCAACAATATTTCCACGAGAATTATCACTGAAAGTAACTCTTCAAACAGTCAAAATATTAATCATTAAGAAGATGTTTTGGTTACTATTCATGTTCTGGGAACATCCACTATCAATTTACTATGTATTGTTGTTTTTACTTTGATTTCATAACAGTAAAACAGTACAGTTTTCAGAATCCAAAAATTTCTTGGAATAGAAAATGATATAAAGTAAAATATTAGGAAACCACATTTTCATATTAATGTGACATTTATTATATCCTAAGGATTTAATATTGTTTAAAATAGATTTTTATCCCAGTTTCCACCACTTTTACACTTAGTGCTGAATGGGGCATTATTTGGAACAAAATAGATGTGACTTAAAACTTAATTTGAGTGAGTAAAACCCATTCTAGAACTATTCTAATGGAGATGAATATTCAATAAATATTATCAGAATTCTCTATATTATAAGTTAATTTTGATTTATGTTTATTTAGTTAAAAAAATTCAAATTTTAGGCTATTAACTAAATTCTTTTCCACATGGTCATTAGTTTGATAAATGAGTTTATTCTATAAAATATTTATTTCAGAAATGACATTATCAAAATCTGTAAAAGGTATATAATTTTCATAATTAACATCCTTATGTTTTTTAGAAGTAGAAAAATTTACAAAAAAAATTGTCTTCAAGATATTTTGAAATATCTGATACTTATTTTTTTACAATAGTTATTATTGACTTTTTATTTTAACGTTTTTTTGAACATGTAATTATCATTTTTGAGTAAGAGGGAAAATCGAGATACTTCCTCAAAAGAAGGATATCTATTCTATTTTAATGAGGAATATTCTTCAACTTAATATTTCGAATATTCTTTATTA
The DNA here is from genome assembly GCA_963277665.1 of Viscum album. Taxonomy (NCBI): domain Eukaryota; kingdom Viridiplantae; phylum Streptophyta; class Magnoliopsida; order Santalales; family Viscaceae; genus Viscum; species Viscum album. Next base: position 455,222,900 of record OY728137.1, read on the forward strand.
AGATAATTGGAACATCAATATATGTTTTCTTACGTATCTTTTGTGTGTACCTTTTCTATAAGAAATTAATTATCAGAAGGCATTATCAAAATAAGATCAATATTCATGCGTCCATATATTTTAATTAGGGGGATTCATCATATTAATCTCCACCACTTGAAATCAAAGAATCATTTTCATTAAGAACAATATTTCCCTTAGTCTAATAATATCTAATGTGATTTCTTTTAGAATTTATATCTTTCTTGTCTTTTCTTTTCATTTTATGAAAATCATATTTATATGTCATGCTTTCATGCACTTATTGCATGTGACTTCTGAGTAATTTTTATTATTCATATTCTTTTTCTTATATCTATATTTTAAATCCTTAATTCCAACAATACTGTTCATAATTCTAGAAAAATAGGGTAATTCATTATTTTATTGATTAGGATCAAATGAATCTGTCTGAATTACATCATTCGTAGTCATTTTTCACTTAAAAACATTCTCAGGAGTTTTTTATTTCTTATGATTTGAAGTATCAATAAATTAAACACTCCCATTCGTTTTTTATATTCCTAGAATATCCCTTTAATTAATTATCATGATGTAATAGAGTTCCAAATAATTCATAAAAATTAATCGTTTTCACATTCCTAGACTCATCAACAGTAGTTCTCTTTGATTCCCATTCATTTGGTATTATTTCTATAATCTTGTCTACAGTCATATCATCATCTAATTCCTTTTTTCTCATTGATTTTAGTCAATTTACTGTTTTTATGAATCTCAATTTAACATTAACAAATGGTTTTCTATATGGAAAATAAAAATAATGGTAATATTCTCTAAGATTATATCTTCTAGTTTCAGTAGCATTTGATTTTCTAAAATGTGTAACTTAATGTTTCATCCATTTTTGTTATATTATTCAAAAGAGTATATTTTGATATATTCATTACTATACATAGAACATAAAAATTATTTTATACCATATATTTTAGTTGATATTCAAGCTTCTCATAATTAGTAAAAGTTCTAACATTCTTATAAAAAATATTATAATATTTAGTAAGCATTACAAAATAATCCACACCAGTATTGATAAAAACATATTTATTTTGTCTCTCTAATATTCATATTCATTCCCATAAAATTTATGTCATCTTTTAGGGTTCATATTTTCTACGGTTATGTCATTCATTCATTCCATTTTTAGAGTGATATAAAATTTCATTTTCCATAACTTAATTTAGTGTAGAAAAAAATTATAAAAAATGTTTATAAAAGAAATTATAAATAACTTATAGAAGTAAAGTTATAGTAAGTAAAGTGAGCATTAAAAATATGCCATTGTTTCCAATTATCGGTATCAGTATTAAAAAGACCGATCATGAAATTATTTTTGGATCTAAATTTGTATGAAGATTATTTTATATAAGAGGGGAGTGTATTGTATATTTAAAAAAATTCATTTTTAACTATAAAAAATCATTTTTTAACAATGCTAAACAAACTAGATTCACTAAAACATCTTTTGGATGGTGAATTAAAGATACCGTAGGTTTAATAAATATTTGTTATCAAATAAGAACACGTGTATACTTAAAAAAAATTCTATCATAATGTCAAGAGAATTTATATCAGAGTTATTAAAAAACTGAAAGTATAAGAAAAAATTTCTATTTTTTATGAGGTACAATAGAAATTAATGTATATAAAAATGAGTACATATTTTCTTAACCTGAATACTTGGGTATCCATACACCTGGGATAAAATTACATTTTTCTATACTTTCAATAAATTCAATATTTACCATAATATGATAAGCCCTATATAATCAAAATATTGGATACATTCTGTCTTGAAATCCCCACAATAACTCAATTAAGAAAGTAATCAGAACCTCTATCTTCCATCATCTAGAAGCCCTCAATTAAAAAGGTAATTAGAACATATTTATTCCTTCATCTTGGAGTAACTGTATCATAATCCCCAGACATCAATGTCTCACAAAGAAAAAAGAAGATTATTGAAGATTTCAAGTATATTGAACAAGCATCCCACAACTTTATCACTTCAAGGGTTTCAGAAAAAGCAATTTTGGCAGAGCTCAGTCATGTATCCAAAATAAATAAGTATTTATGTATATAAATATTATCAAAATTACTGGGTATTTATTGTATATATCTCAAACAATTGAATTTTCCTCCAATGGTCGCATTTTTTCTAAAAATTGGGATAGACCTATACTGTTGTCACTTATAAGGGTGACAAAATATCTAATTAGATGAAATTTTTTAGCATAAAAATTTATTATAAGACACATTATCTTTGTAATAATATATAATAATTAAAATGAATGTTTCAAAAAATATAATGTAATCAATCAAATTGTAATAATGATATGAATCGAGTTATAGGGAAGTATAAAGAATTAGGTGTGAAATTTTGAGAGAATCGTATTTGAAAAACATTTTGAATTAAATTAAAAAAGAGATAGATTCATAATTTGGAAATATTTAAAATTTGATTCATAAATTTGAGCAATTTATAATTGAGAAATATCATGAATCAGATTCAAAAAAATGTAATTTATAATTGAGAAACATTGTGAATCAGATTTGGAAAACTGTGTGAATAACAATTGAGGAAGTGTTAGAATCAAATTCTATGAATTGTGAGAATTATATTCAAAGAAACAACATATCATAGATTTTTTGTATGTATCCTATGTTTATTTATTATAGAATCTAATTAATCATAGGGTAAAGTAAGTAATACATTGTAGTAAGGTAGAACAAAATACATTAAGGAAGATAAGTCTAATTACAATAAAAAATACATAAAAATCCATAAATGGAACATAATAAAAGTAATTATTGTTTAAGGAAAATTTTATTTTGATTTTAAATAGACAAAAGAATGACAAATTCTTAAGGAAACGTTTTACTGAACAAATTGGTATAAGAATCATAAATCAAGAATGGTTAATAAACAATCTCTAGAAAAATAACAGTTTTTTAGGAAATAAGTGTTCTTTTGTAAAATATTTATGAATGTGTGAAAACCAAATTAGAGAAATTTATATCCCATATAAAATGGTATGAAAATGAGAATTATATTGGGTGAATTTAAAATGAACATTAACAATGATATTTAGTATGAAATTTGAATACTCCAATAAAAGGAAATTATTTTTAAGAAACCCATTACCTTATATCTGAATTCTGTATTCTCTTAAATATCATAGTTAATAAAATTAGATTCATAAATTAAAAAATAATGAACCTATTTTACATATATTTTATTTATTATTAAATTATTAATTTTTAAAATTCTCATTATGATAAGTTACAGTGTTCAATTTCATTATTTAGAGAGTGTTCATTTACTTGGTTTTCAAGATCAGTGTTCTTGTATGCATGTATGGAAATTCATATAAAATGAGGATAAATTTTTTACTATATATTATATTATATTTATGAACATACATATGTTTAAATGATCTTATATTCCATTTTCTTATAGGGTATCAGGATGAATAATTATATAAATTATCAATGAAAATGATTTCATTTTTGTGCAGAGTTTATGACCATCAAAAACCCATAACATTTTATTTAATATCATGTTTATATATTGATTAAAAAATTTATATAACCTATAATATGTGTAATAAAATAATATTTATACATAACAATGGTTTTATAACCACCATTGAAGGTAGTAATGGATAAAATGCATCCATTATGATTCTGGTAAATCGACACATCATGGATGATGTTCAAATTTTTTAGAATGAAATGTAGAGAAGAATATGGTGGATGATAGATTGGTAAATAAATATATAAACAATCCAATATATATATATATATATATTATTTTATTAATCATTCCACATGGATATAGTATATTCTGTAGATAATAATAAATGAAAATAAATTGAAAAAAATTAAATGAATATGAAATAGGATTTTACATCTTAAATTCCTTTACTGAAGAACAACATTAGGGAAATTGGATTACTTATTTTGCTAATACCAAAGAATATTGGATTTGATTTTGGGTATCAGAAATAGGATATGATAAAATATATACACAATTCATCCCAATGGCTATGTGAGGAGAAGAGGTGGTGAGGGGTGGTGTTTATAGGGGATGAGAGGAGGTTTCGGTTTATTTTATTCATTCATGTATAATTTTGGATCTAGAATATGAATATTTTTTATTTACATCATTAAATAAATTCAAATTAGAAGGATATTTATATATTTTAGGCTTACATCATTCATAAATCATTTATTACTCATTAATTCATGTTTCTGTTAAATACTGTAAATTACTATATCTAACTAGTCACCAAATATTCAACTATTTTAAAAAATTCCCAAAAATTTCTCATACCCATTTTTGGATGTGTTGATATAAAAAATAAACTCCAATTTTTGAAACTAATTTTCAAACTATTTGAAATTTAATATTTAATCAATATCATCATTTATTTTGAAAAATACAGATTTTAAAAATATCAATGATTTTATGAGACATTGAAAAAATAATTAAGGACTCAAAAAATAATCATATAATAAAAAGATAAAAATAATTATATATTTAATGAAAATAAATTTTCTTTTAAATAATTTTATTCATGATAAATTTGTAAATAAACCATAATGTTTTACAAAAATACCAATAAATATCTTTTTCATTTTTAAAACATTTACTTACTTATACTGTGATTTCATTATATAATACTTTCATTTATAATATGGATAAATTTTATTTGTACTCTTTTAGGTCAGGTTACTTCTCTATTGGCTGGAATACTATTCCTAATGGTCACATTAATATTCCAAATTTCATGTTATCAGTCCATTGGTATAGCTTCCATAATTCCAATGAATACAACTTATCTCACTCTTCATTTATGGTAGTAAATTTTTTTATTTCTCACATACATAGTATATGTTTTTGTACTATAAAATATAAAAATTCCATTGATAAATTCAGGGGTTATTTAATTTTCCCACTTCTGATATTCCTCCCTCAAAATTTTGTTTCACAAACTAAAATGACCTTAGGTGACAGTAATAATTATTTATTTCTTCCATCAATTAACCTATTGGCTCTTTTTAAATATGATTCCTCCAAAGAATTTTGACTAGGTGTTTAGATATGGTTCATAGTACTTTATCACTATGGTCCATGATCTACGCTGACTATATTGAGTGAATATGGTTTTACTTATTAATTGTCCATTCCTTTTTCCAAGGGGGAGATTGTTGAGTCATTAAGCCTTCCTTATGACTCCACGATTCCTTCTTATTTTGAAAATGACAAAGACCTTATCTCTTGGAAAATCTTGTTTTACCCTATTTTACTTTTATAAGGAAAATTGTCTTCCCCATGGAAATTTACCTTACCTCATTTTCATTGTTCATGTCAATTTTTTTTCAAAAGTGTAAAATTCATATTCAGACCAAAACCTCGGAATCATATAATTCATATATATAAAGCATTCTATTTAAGACTCTGAATCCTGGTTACAAACTCTTACGATGTTCAAATCCAAATTCCATTTATGAACTATCATGAAGTTTATCTCCAAATTCTGAATAGAAACTATCATGAAGATCAACTCCGAATTCTGGATACGAACGTTATGATGTTCATGTCCAAATTATGTATACGAACATTCATGAAGTTCTAACTCCGAATTCTGAATCAGAATTCTGGTTATGAACACTTCTGAGTTCTGACTCTGAATTCTAAATCAAAATTCGGGGTACAAACTGTTATGCATTCTGAATCTGAATTCTCATGAACTTTGACTCTGAAATTTGTATGTTCAGGTTCTAAATTCTTGTGAATCCAGAATCTGAATTTCCTTAAAATTTAGACTCTGGAATTCTATAGAATTCAGGTTCCAAATTCCTAAAAAATATAATCTGAATATCCTTGCATTTTAGACTCTGAATTCAATTTTGGTTAGACTCTGAACATTCAATTTTACTCACATTCTGAATATCAGATTTTGGTTATGATTACACCTATTTAGTTATAAAAGGACATCGTGCTTTCAGTTACTCACTAACCATTGTTTGAGTGACACGTGTATAGGTCCCTCCGAAATTCAAATAAGAATATGATTGTTGGATGAGGGAGATGACCATTGGAATTGTGATTATAAATAAGAGATCATTTGAAAGAGCTCACTACTTTTCGAGACTTTAGAAAAAGTGCTGGTGAAGTGATTTCTAGAGAGACAAGATCTTATAAACTCTCTGGCTTCGTGCAGAGTTTTTTGAACTGCTTGTTCAAACATTGCTTCATGCAGATTTTCTTAGTGGGGAGGATCAATTTCCTAGAAATCAGAGACATCGTGTTGTGAATTCAGAGGTGTTGATTTCCCTACAAATCGAAGTCATGTGCAGATAACAAGATAGATACTGATATTCAGAGTGAGGGCTTACCTGGGATTGGGTAAGATAGACTTTCTTGAAAGTATAAATCAAGGGACCTCTTATCCAGGGTTTTTGGATACCCTCCTCTTGGGTTTAAAATATTTATTTCTTTTTCCTTGTAATATTTTGTTTTCCGCTGTGTATTTTAGTTTTTCTGTAAAATTTAACTTTCATATACTTCCTTAAACTTGTACTATGATTTTATAGGATTCTATAGACTTTAAGGTAGAATCATAGTCAGTGTAATATTTTATTATGTTTCATTTCCGGAATCACTTTTTTGGAATCAATCAATTTAATATAACTTAGAGGTGTAGTGAATTTTGGTAATGCAAAATTTCCTTAGGGATTTTTAAAGTATACAATTCACCCCCTCTTGTATTTTAGCATCTCATGTTTATATATTAGATCCTAAATTTGGTATTATAGAGTATAAAATACTCAGAGATACCATTTAACAATTGGTATCAAAGGATTGGTTCAATCTAAAGTAATCTCATGATTAGATTTTGAAGGAAATTCTAAGAATTGAACATCCGGATTCAAACATTTCATTATCTGTTTTTCGGACTCATATAGTTCGAATTCATTTTTTCATAGAGATACTATTATTCTATATTTTACCTTGCTTAGGATATTTTCTGTTGTTTACAAACTCATACTAATAACAAGATTGTTTGTGAAATATTTTCTTATGAATGGGAGGTTTAAATGTTGGTTCTATAGATAATCTAAATCCTAACAGACCTCCTGTTTTTGATGGAAATTATTATGAGTACTGGAGAGATAGGATGAAGATTTTTTTTATCAATACTGGAGTTGATAACTATCTAATGCTAATTGGAGATTATAAGATTCTAGATAAAGAAATTGAGAACCTTTACGAATCAGGAGAAATCAGAATATCAAGAAAACATCAGGGTCAGAAATATATTGTTATGTTCCATGACTGGGAACATCTATTGTAAAATATCATCATGTGAATATACAAACCTTATTTTGAAGAAACATGAAGTTTCACATTTTGGTACGACTAAAGTCATTGAGACACTAAAAGATCTGTTGAGAGATGAATACCATGTCTTTGACTTTCCTTTTGGAGAACCTATAAGTAAAGTACAACAAAGGTTTATGACTATCGTGAATAGATTACAATCTATGGGATAAAAAGGTCTGGATTATGAGGCTCTTGTAGAAAAGATCATATATATCATGCCAAATGAATGGGTGTCCAATAGGACAGCTATTGATGAGAACAGGAAAGACACTCAAATTTCCATAGATGTGTTTTTTCGAAGTCTTCTTCAGCATGGAACTAGAATGAAGAGAGATGATGGAAATTTTAAGAAGACGAATGGGAATATAGGATTTGATTTTACAACTACTTATAAACATATGAAATCCAAGACCCTTGAAATAATAACTATATCAAAGACAATGAAAGTCAATATTCAGTCAGAATCCAGTGACACAGAAAAGTATGAAAATGAATTAGCTAATATTTCTCAGATAATGAGAAAGATTTTAGATCAAAAGAATCATTAGAATAAGTACAAGAAGAAAGACTATAGAGATCAAAAAGATGGTGAAGTTGCGTTTTATGAATGTAGGAGAATAGGCCATATAAGACCTGATTATCATTTGTTTAAAAAGAAGTAAAATAAGGAAAGGAGTTCAGAAAGGAACAAGATGAAATTCTATCGATCAAAGCAAAATAAAAGCCATAAAACTAATGATTATTGGAGTGGAAGCTATAGAAACTCTTTAGAAAGTGAATCATCTGAATATGATTCATCAGCAAAGAAGGATATGGGATTCATTGTTCCTACTTCTTTCCCTAATACATGTCTTATAACCAATGTACACTATTCCAAGGCTTTAACGAATCTATCTATTGATAAGAATTACTATTCCAAAAATAGTACTTCTAATAAATATACTTAAACCTCAGAAAATGAATAAATACCTTCATATGAAGAAGTTTCTAGATTTTCCATGTTACTTAAAGCATGAAATTTTAAAATTCCTATGAAATTAGACAAGGCAAATACTAGGGATGAAATTATTACAAAAGAGATTTCAGATCTTTTTAGATATCTTAGAGATAAAGACGAGCTTGTAGAAAAACTATCTAAATACATTGAGAAATAAAATTATATTAATAAAGAACTTTCTAAAGATCTCAAGAATCATAGTTTAGAGATAAAAGTTTTTGAGGAAAAATCTAACAGTAAGGAAATCATTCATGAGGATAGTAATTTTGCCATCTGACTAAAATATGAAATATTTTTTCTTAGGATGCTTCTTGAAAACATTACCTCTGGGAAGGAAAATTTTGACAAGATGTATTCTCAAATTAAACCTCAAGGAAACACTACAGGAGTAGGTTATACTCACCAAAAACATGTTTTCAAGAATAACTATTTTGTTCCTTCTAGAACCCCATTTTTAACTAAATGTCAAATTGGTGGGCATTGGAAGAAAAATTTATCCTTAATTAAATTTCAATCTCTTATGTCTCATACAACATATTTTTCTAAAAAAATGCGGATTCACTAAATTTTGTTGTCTAACAATTTCTGGATCAACGAATGTTTGGATTCCGAAAGTCTAACTTTCTTATTTTGTAGAAGATAAAGAAGGTTCCAATAGAAATACGTGGTACGTGGATAGTGAATGTTTCAGGAATATGAATGGTAAAAAAACTATTTTGAAAATATTATCAAGACTAAAGGAGGAAATGTAACTTTCAGAGATAATTCTCAGTGAGAAATTATTGGTATAGGTAACATCGTTCTTCTTGGAAAAAGTCTGATTTCAAATGTTTTATTTGTAAAGGGTCTTAAGAACATCCTTATTAGGATAATTAAATTATTTAATGAAGGTTACCTTGTGGATTTTAGGAATGATAAGTGCTTAGTAAACAATTTCAAGGAAGAATTTATTCTTTCTTCCAATAGACAAGAGAATTTTACACACTAAACATAGAAGACCCTAAGAGCCAAGATCTACCTTTCCTAAGTGCAATGGAATATCGTACTTGGTTATGTCATAGAATTTTAGGTCACTGTAACCTTAGGAACTTATAAAACTTTCTAAGAATGGATTAGTTAAGGATCTAACATGGAATTGATTTGACTATTAAAAAGTTTGTGACCCTTGTCAATATGGAAAGAAACATAAATCAAGTTTTAAATCAGTCAGTGAAGTCACAACTACTGATGCATTACATTTAGTGCATATGGTTCTCTTTGGTCCTATAAAAACTGGAATCATTGTGGGCAAATAATATGTATTTTTCTTGGTTGATGATTACACTACATTTACGTGTGTCTATTTTCTAGGAAAGAATTCTGAAGATTTTTCATATTTCAAAAAATTGAGATCCCAAGTTAAAAATGAGTAAAAACATGCATTTATAACAATTCATAGTGATAATGGAGGATAATTTCAAAATTTTGATTTTGAAACTTTTTGTAGTAGAAAAGGCATCACTCACAACTTCACAACACCCAGAACACCTCAACAAAATGGTGTTGTTGAAAGAAGAAATAGAATTCTTTAAGAGATAACCAGAACCATGTTGAGTGAGTATTCTATAGCCAAAAAAATTTAGGCTGAAGCTGTAAGTACTTCTAGTTATACTATAAATCGAGTCTTGACTAGAACTTTTCTTAACAAAACTCCTTATGAGTTATGGAATGGTAAAAACCTAGACTTTTCTACTTTAAGGTTTTTGTCTGCAAGGTATTAATTATGAATAATGAAGACAATCTTCATAAATTCGCACCAAAATACGATGAATGAATTTTCAGAGGCTACTCCACAACTTCTAAGGCATATATAATTAAAAAAACACTTTTACTGTTGAACAGACTGTACATGTCAAATTTAATGAAACTGATCCTTTTGTTTTTAAATAATCTCAAACTACATCCTCGAATGTGTTTTCAAAAACTAATTATCAACCTTTGACAGAAGATCCTTCTGATAAGGAAAATGTTCAAGAAGATACTACGGAATCATTTACCCCATAAGATTTTATACCCTATGTTGATGAACGAGTTTTACAAAACCCAAATCAGTTGTTTCTAAATAAACATCCCAGTGATAGTATCATTGGTGATGCGAATCAACCAATATGGACTACAAGTTATTTAAGAAATGAAGTAGAACATATATAATTCCTTTCCCAATTAGAACCAAAAGTCACTGATGATGCTTTAGGTGATGATGATTGGATAAAAGCCATTCAAGATGAACTAAATGAATTTGAAAGGAATAATGTCTGGACCTTGGTTGAAATCCCTAAGGGAACTTCTGTTATTGGAGTAAAATGGGTCTTTAGAAATAAGTTTGATAAAAATGGAATCATTGGTAGAAATAAAGCTGGATTAGTTGCTAAAGGATATAATATACCTGAAGGAATAGACTATGAAGAAACATATGCTCTAGTATCTAGACTTGAATCTATTCGCATTTACTTTCCTTTTTAGCATTCCTTAATTTCAAAATTTTTTAAATGGATGTGAAATGTGTTTTCCTCAATGGTTATGTTCTAGAGGATGAATTGTTGAACAACCTCCTGGTTTTGAAGATACAAAACATCCTGATCATGTTTTTAGTCTTACCAATGCTCTGTATGGACTTAAACAATCCCCTCAAGCCTCATATGATAGACTTACAAGATTTTTTCTTCAAAATAACTATGTTAAGGGAAATGAAAATACAACCCTTTTTATAAAGAAAGATAATAAAAATGTTTTGACTATTCAAATTTATGTTGATGACATTATATTTGGTTCAACTCAGCAATCCTTAACTGATTCCTTTGTGGATATAATGAAATCTGAGTTTCAAATGAGTATGATGGGTGAGTTAACATTTTTCCTTGGCTTTCAAATTTCCAAAAAACAAGACGGAATCTACATATCTCAAAATAATTATATTAAATATCTTCTTATAAAGTATGGATATGAAAATAATAAATGAATAAGTACTCCCATTGGTATCTCAAACACAATTGATCTTGATGAAGGTGGGAAACCGGTAGATAAAAAAAAAATTAGAGGTATGATAGAAGTCTACTATACTTGATAGCTAGTCACCTAGATAATGTTTTCAGTATTCTTATGTAAAATATATCAATCCAATCATAAGGAATCTCATATAAAGGTAGGGAAAACCGCTTTTCGCTACTTAAAGGGAACCATGGAGTTTGGACTCTTTTATGCTTCTGGAAATGATTTTGTTGTGAAATGTTTTTCGAATGCTGACTTTGGTGGATGTTGATTAGATAGAAAGAATACATCCGGAACATGTCATTTATTATGAGACTTATTAGTTTCTTGGTCTTGCAAGAATCAACACTCAGTAGCACTTTCCGCTGCTGAAGTTGAATATGTAGCATCTAGAAGTTTCTATGCTCAATTATTGTGGATGCAACACACACTCACAGACTATGTCTTGAGTTTTACAAAAACAAAAATTTTGTGTGATAATAAAATTTCCATTTCCCTTAGTAAAAACCCTGCACATCACTCTCGTGTAGATTAATTAGATATTAGGCATCACTTTCATTGGGATCACACACAAGAAGGAGAGATCATTCTTCAATTTATCAGAACGCAAGATCAAATTGCTGATATTTTCACAAAATTTTACCCTCCAATAGATTTGAATACATTAAACAGAATTTAGGTATGATAACCATAAGGTAATCCTCATCATTAACTTCCTGTTGAATCATTATCCTTACAGTAATAAATTACATTCCATAGGGGGAGTACATTTACTATGATGTTTTCAAAATTATTACTTATAATGTTTTCAAATAATTTCATAATGATGCTTTCCAAATTTTTCGTAATGAAGTTTTCAATAATTTTTGAAACGAAGTTGTTCATGTTTTTCGTATTATAGTTTTTTTTTCAGGTTTTCGTAATAGAAAATCTTCAAACCTGAAAGTTTAAAAATGAAAATCTTTGTACCTGAAACTTTCATAACAGGAATCTTCAGGCCTGATGTTCTCATAATGGAAATCATTGGACCTGAATTTTTTTTAATGAAAATCTTCAAACCTGATGTTTTTGTAATGAAAATCATTGGACCTGAAATTTTTGTAACATAAATCTTCAGACCTGATGTTATCATAATGTAAATCTTCATACCTGATGTTTTCGTAATGAAAAAAATCAGACCTGAAGATTTCGTAATGAAAATCTTCGAAACAGAATTTTTTGTAATAAAAATTTTCAGATTTGAAATTTCCGAAGTGATTTTTTTGTATTCCAGTTTTTTTAGAATCCAATGTTCTTTAAGAAGAATATTACTCAATACGAATAATCTTCCTAGCAATCCGAATGGTATGATTCTTTCTTGACTTTTTCGTAATAACCTTTTACTTGCTTTTAGTTTCTTTTGTTTTTAAAATTTCTCGGATTCTATTCTACTTAAATCCAAATGTTTTACATTTAAAACCTCAAAATATTGGAATCATGAAAAATTTTCCTTGCGGCTATCATTTCAACCATCAGTTCAGATTTGAAGAATTCTCAGCCATTAGATTCAAATGGGATGTTCAACTGTCAGTTCATCGCCTATATAAAGGGGACCCCAGATAGTTGTCCCACATCGGTTATCAAAGCATTTGCGTGTTGAAGCTCTTCCCCTATACAGAAGTCTGTTTCAAATATTTTAGAAGTGCTCAGGTCCAAATGTCTGCAGAATTCCCTTATTAAGATATGTCTACTGTCAAGTCGATTCTGTAGTGGATAATTTACAGGGAGAGGTTACTGCATCCTAAATTTTTCAACAAATACGACTCTATTATCTCCAAGAACATCAATATCAATGGATTGGAAAGTGTAGCTATTTCAAATACATGAGCTCAGGATGTAGTGTATCTGGATTTGGTGATATTATTATATGAATCAGTTTGCGTCTTTAAGGAAGAAGGTCAAGAAAAATACCCCTTCAAGAGTTATGGAAAGACATAAAAACATTCTTACACCAATGCTGCGAGCTTGGTGGGGCTGTCATATGAAGGAGAAGCCGATGTTTGCTCTTACAAGCTGCCGGATGTTCAAGGTAGTTTCATTAAGGTTAAGGCTATAGAATGCCATGGTCTTAGTGATGTATAGACAGCAAAGATTACCCATTTATCTACCAATAATCAGATTCTATAGTTATGGATTCAAGGTCTCATTGTACCGAGAAAGGGTGACAAAGACACCCTGAAGAAAAGTGCTATGTATATCTTGGACATTCTTGTAAATATAAGGAAGGTAAACTCCATGAAGCATATTCTCATTACGATTGAGAATATCAAGAATGGGAATCTGAGAGATCAGATTATTATGTATCCTGCTATACTTTCCAAACTAATAGTTCGGTAACTAGTATATTTGAAGATCTCTAGCAGTTCCAAGCTGGGGAATTGCAAAGTAATGCTGATCAATGATGAGACCCTCAAGAGAATGAAGGTTAGTTTCTCCAAGGAGATATGATAATTTTATGATCTTCTTGAGGATGAGGTAGAAGCCATTCCAAAAAATATAGAAGAAGCTGAACCTTCATAGAAAGATGGAATGAAAAGAATTTGGAAGGAAGTGGAATTAGAAGACAAAACCCCTAAGTCTAAGGAAGTTCAATCTGCACCTCCTAAACCAAATAAACAAAAAATCCTACCCAGATGAAGTTGTAGCAAAATCGAGGGAGGATAATAAGCATAGAAAAGTAGGGGAGCCACAGTTCGGTTTGGATCCTACTAAGGATAATGCCTTGAAAGAATCAAATGTTGAAGAGCTTGATAAGTAAGCCAATGAAAAGAAGCTGAAGATGAAGATTTATGAGGTAGAGACTGTCTAATCCCTTTTGAAGGCCATTGAATTTGCATCTGAACAAATTCCCATAACGGAAACTTTCTTAGTAGAAAAATTTCTTGAGACTCCGTGTAAGAGGTTTGTGACTCCGGAAAATCCACAAGAGAAGATTGTGAAAGAGAAGAAAGCTGAAGAAGTAGTAAAAGAATCTAGGAATAGTGGTGGCTCTGATGATGTGGTTAAACAAGTTGAATTATATTAGGAAAAGGAAAGTGCTTCTGAAAAGTTTTCAATCTGGAATTCTCAAGCCGGATCCTCAAAACATGCTACTCCTGGAGCTGATGAGAAGGGTAAAGAAGAGGAATTGAATAATTTTTCAGAGGAAGGGAGTCGTAATAATGAATTCATTCTTCCTGAAGATGTTGAGGCTTGTTCTGAAAAAGAAAAAATTGATGAAGATAAGATTATACAGTTATCCAGAAGTGAGCATGAATCCCCTAATAAAGAAGCTATTCTGAAAATCAGTAAGGGTAAACAAGTGGTCGTTGATACCCCATCTAAAGATATTTTGAGGAAGAAATAAGCTGAAGGAACCTCTAAAATGAATCTGGTGGAGTTAGAGGAAGAACCATCTCAAAGTAAAATGTATGATTTGGAGTCATCAGCCTTAGGACATTATTTTGTTGTTCAATCCCTGAAAAGGCTGGTGGATACTGTTCCTATTTTTCCAACAATTGATTCTTGATGTCAAATTATTCAGCTTAGTATGAATCAAAAGTCAGAATCCATATCCATGGTTATGGATAGATGTGTCAAGATTTAAGCTGATAACATAAATTTGCTGATCAACTATGAATCTCAAAGAAAATCTTGCAAAAAAAATGACCAGATGGTCTAAGAAAATCATTGAAGATTTGGAAGATCTTGATAAATTTCAAGAAGATTTCACGGAAGCCTTTGATACCGAAGATACCAAAATCATGAATCTTATAAACATATTTCATGAAAATCTAAATCTTGAATAAAATTCTCAGATTCAACAAGTGAAAGATCTGAATGGGAAGATGAGTTATATTGTTCAAAGCTTGAAAATAGAAAAGGATCGTCGGATTGAGATCCAAGAAATTCTAGTAAAGAAAGATGAATTGATGAAGGCTCAGGAAGAGGCCATGAAGGCTCAGGAAGGCAGGATCAAACCATTATAAAACCAAGTAGAGGAGGATCATAAAGAGCTTAAAAAGATAAAGACCATTGTGAAGATGATAATGCCCATGGAAAAAGAAACAAAATAGACCAAAATCTGATCTTTTGTTGTATTTTTTTTGTGTACTAACTCTTCAAATCATAATAAAATTATGTTTTTTGGTTTTTGTTTGGATGTCTATACTAAAATTTTAGGTACTATATTATTTTACTATTCCCTCAAACTTTTTTTGAAAATCAAAAAGGTAGAGAAAGATAATTAATTCTAAAGGGGAGAAGGAAAAATAATTCTAAGTATAAGAAGATATATACCTATGTAAGGGGGAGTTTATTTAAGGGGGATTTCTCATTACGAATATTTCCAAATTCAAAAGAAAATTCTCATTCCAGAAATCTACAATACGATCCTTAGTGTTCCAAAGCCTAAGGAGAAATTTGTCATATTCAACACTATTCATATGTAAAGGGATATATGTTTTATTTTCAATGTCTAGAATTTTTTTTCTAAGACCATATATTCTTTTTCATAAAGAAGTTTGTGATATCCAAAAAGGGGGAGATTTTTGAGACAATAATGTTTTCCTTATGACTTTTCCATTCCATCTTTCAAGGGGGATATTGTTGAGTCATTAAGATTTTTTTATGACATCACGATTCCTTCTTGTTTTTAAAATCACAAACACCTTATGTCAAGGAAAATCATGTTTTACCTAGTTTTACAACTATAATGAAAATTTCCCTTCCCCATGGAAATTTACCTTACCTTATTTTCATTGTTCATATCAATTTTTTCTAATGTGTAAAATTCACCTTGAGACCAAAACCTTGGAATCATATAATACTTAGATATGATGCATTCTGTTTAAGACTTTGAACCCTGGTTACAAAATCTTATGACGTTCAACTCTGAATTCCAGTTATGAACTCTCATGAAGTTCAACTCCGAATTCTGAATACGAACTCTCATAATGTTCAACTCTGAATTATGGATACCAATGTTATGAAGTTCATGTCCGAATTTTGGATATGAACATTCATGAAGTTCTAACTCCAAATTCTGAATCCGAATTCTGGTTACGAACTCTTCTGTGTTCTGACTCTGAATTCTAAATCAGAATTCCGGTTA
Organism: Viscum album; assembly: GCA_963277665.1. Taxonomy (NCBI): domain Eukaryota; kingdom Viridiplantae; phylum Streptophyta; class Magnoliopsida; order Santalales; family Viscaceae; genus Viscum; species Viscum album. Next base: position 455,239,505 of record OY728137.1, read on the forward strand.
CGTTCTCTTATGAGTTCTAACTCCGAATTATCATGAACTCTGACTCCGAACTTTTTATGTTCAGGTTTTGAAATCTTGTGAATCCAGACTCCGAATTTCCTTGAAATCCGGACTCTGGAATTCAATAGAATTCAGGTTCCGAATTCCTAAAAAACAGAATCCAAATATCCTAGCATTGTAGATTCTGAATACTATTTTTGTTAGACTCCGATAATCTAATTTTACTCACATTCCGAATATCTGATTTTGGTATTTCTTACACCTGTTTAGTTATAAAACTATGTTGTGATTTCAGTTACTAGCTAATTGGTTTTTGAGTGACACATTTTTAGGTCCCTCCTAAATTCATGGAACAATTTGATCGTTGGAGGAGGGAGCCAACCGCTGGAGCTGTGCAATTAAATAGGAGCTCATTTGAATGAGCACATAACTTTTTGAGACTTTTGAAAATCTGCTATTGGAGTGATTTTTAGAGAGAGAGGCTCTTATAAACTCTCAGGATTCATGCAGAATGTTTTGATCTGCTTTTTCAAACTTTTCTTCGTGCGGTTTTTCTTAGTGTAGAGCTCCTATTTCCTTGAAATCAGAGACATCGGGTTGTGAAGTCAGAGCTGCCGATTTACTTACAAGTCGAGGGATTGTGTGGATAGAAAGACAGATACCAATCTTCCGATTGAGGGCTTACCTGGGTTTGGGTAAGACAAAATTTCTTAAAAGTATAAATCAAGTAACCTATTATCCCGGGTTGTTGGATACCCTCTTCTTTGGGTTAAAAGAGTTATTACTTGTTACTTGTAATATTTTGTTTTTCGCTGTGTAATTTAGTTTTTAATGAATGTATAACATTCATATAGTTCCTTAAACATGTACTATGTTTTTATAGGATTCTATATTCTTTAAGGTAGAATCATTGTTTGTGTAAAATTTTGTTATGTTTCATTTCCGGAATCACTTTTCTAGAATCAAGCAAGTTAATAGAACTTAGAGGTGTAGGGAATTTTGGTTACACTAAATTTCCTTGTGGATTTTTAAAGTATACAATTCACCCCACCCCCTCTTGTATTTGAGGATCTCATGTTTATATATTCGATCCTATATTTGTTATTATATAGTATATCATACTCAGATATACCATATAACAGACTAATCCTAAAAAAGGTGTCATTTTCCAACTATAAAACATCAAAATTTAGTGCATGTGATAGATCTGGTATGTACTTCCTCCAGAGGGATACATAAAATACATTTTTTACAAGATACATGGTTGGTGGAAGTTCTAGTTAATAGGATAGAGCTCAAAAACTATTGATAATTTTGAAGGGCATCAGGTATATGGGACTTATCTACCCTTCCATCCCAAATCACATGATATTCATCCATTGAAATATATAGAGGAATACCATGTCTCCATAATCAAACTCTAGGTTCCATCATTGATTGGTTGTATATATCATCAATAAAATTCGGTCTAGGATTATGGGTTCTTGAATGGTTCAAACCATTAGTCCATTTTGGACCATTCTATGTCCCAACATCTTATGTTCACCGACATCATCCCATCATGCCAGAGTTTTTCATCTTTTCCCATAATGGGATTCATATAGAGCTATCTAAATACTAAATTGGAAGCTATAATTGTATTACAACTCAACCAATGGGAGATTATAATCACATCTACCTTTAAATTATATTTAGTAGGCTCTTATCGTGTCTTCTAGTGTATGACTAGTCCTTTCAAAATGAATCTCATATTTTGGGTGATAGAACATGATTAAATTCAATTTAGTACAAAAAAATGTTTACGATTCTTCCATAATATAGTTTTAAAACATGAATAATGTTCCTAGATTAAAATAAGTGGAACCCCATTAACCCTCACCTCTTCTTTCCCATATATAATTTCATGTAGTTCAAGTGAGATATCATCTCTAAAATAAATAAAGTGGGAAGCCTTAGTGAGTCGGCCCACCAAAAACCATAACACATTGTTTCCTTTGTATTCCTTCGCGATACTAGTGGCGAGGTCTATGGTTACATTCTCTGAATTCTATGTCAGAATACAAAATAGTATAATCATCCCATTTTACTTCTTTCACTCTTCTTTTATTTGTTTACATATCTTGCACATTGTGATGTGCTCTGTAATCCTCTTATTCATCAATTCCCACCAAAAGCGTTCTCGATGATCATGGTACATATTGGTCATGTGACGATAGATATAGCGTTTTGATATATGATCATTACCTAATAAATTCGTTTTATCACTGTTAATGATGGAAAATAAATAGTTTTTTGAATCCCAATCACACTGTCATCCACGATATGAATTTATTTTCAGCTTCCCTTCATTTATTGCATTCACATTCTTTTTTAACACTCCATCATCCCTTTGTGTCTCTATTATCTTAACTGGGAAAAATTGTTATTTAATGATTTTTTTCATGGTATTATGTATTCCTTACAATTGTGATTCCGAGATTCATCCTTTATATATCCTCGAATATAGGTTTTTTCTCAATCCACATCATGGATGGTGTAGCATCTTATTTTCTTGAAAGAGAATAAGCTACCTTGGTTTCCTTTAAAATGTGACAGAGAATTGTGAATTCATAGTCCTTGAATATCTCTAGAAATATCTTTTTATGCATGTCGACTTCCTTATATGTGAATAGATAAATTAGACACTTGTTATTGGTATATATGTCACACATTTCACAAAAGAGTTTTTTGTCCTATTTTCAATGGAATAAATCAGGTTTGATAACACAAGATCAGGTGTCCAGTTGTTCTTCTCTTGGATAATCAATATCCATGATGTGTACAATGTCACATTTATCTTTATTTTTGAGTACACAACCAAATCCATGCATTTAATCATCAATTTAAATCACAAAATATCTCCAAATTTTGGTAATGTGAGTACATGTTCACTTATAAGACTTTTCATTAGTTCCTGCAGTATTTCCTCACATTCTTCCGTATAGATATACAATAACCATTTACTTTTTATTATTGTTAGTGTAATATAAAATCATGATAAATTTATTCAAAAATATTGGTTGTACCATACTATGCCATGGAAAATGATTATTGTCGCGACACTAGTCTGTATGACCCATTCATCAATTTTCTTTTTTAAGGGTCCACATAAATAACCTCACTTATGATAAATATTCCCAAAAATGTGATTTTATGCATCTAGAAGACACACATCTTTAACATATCATACAATTTTTCCTTACTTAATATTACTAACATAATCAATAGGATTAATTCATGTTTATCACTTATCTTTGATTAGATAAAAATATCATCAATAATCACAACAAAAAATATGTCATGGTTGTGTCTAAAGAATATATTCATCGGATCTTTGATGATAATAATGGAATTAGTATAGACAAAGCCTCTCCCTAGAATCTCAAAGTGCCAATACCCTATATAAAAAATATACATATGGTTATCTTCCTTCTTTACAATTAGTTGATGATAACTAGAACAATGATATATCATTTGTATGTATTGGTATCCTCATACATTATTTAACATGTCATAAATCATTAAAATAGATACATATTCCTAAGCGTGATCATTTTTAGTTCCTGATAATAAATATACATCATCATTAAGTCATCATTTTTCATTATAAAGAGTACAATTACACCCCATATTGTTGCACTTCGGTGTATGAACACTTCATCCAAATAATCTTGAAGCTTCCTAATTAATAATTAAATTTCTAAAGTGGCTATCCTATAGGATAATATTTAGGTACGAGTGGTTGGGGGTACAATTTCAATTTATATATCTACCTCATGGTATATGGGAAGTCTATGTAACTCATTAGGAAATACATCACTATATTTTCTCACAATGGGAATTTCCTCTAGGATTATTCCTTACAATGACTCAAATATTTGGGAAAGGTATGTTTCTTCACATGGTATCAATACCCACCCCACTAAAGAGTTTCCAAATGGAATTTAATGATAATCCTTGCATTGGTATAGGATAATTTGATGGTATGGAATTTGGAAAGCTATTTACTTTTCCTGGAAGTTTGGGTGTTCTCTATATATCAAGTTACAATACATCCCTAGTATAGAGTCAAATTCCATAGAGGGATGTATCATGAGATTCCCTAGAAGAATCAACACACATACACCTATATGAGAGGATCCCAAAACTTGGGTAGAAATTATTGCACCACTATGTGTTCTTATGAATATTTATACATCCAGGCTTCATGGATTCTATTGAATTGTTCTGGATACCATACGTGATATAAAATAATGTGAATCAAATAAGACTATTCCATTATTATGTAAATAATATGTGTACCTGGTACGAGATCATTTTCTCAATCTAATATAGATTTTGTGATGGAATATGTGATCACTAATGACATTGGATTTGTTTTTCTAATGACACTGATTATCCTCATAGATTCTTGGATTAATGAACTTTCATTTATTGTGACCGTTCTTCCGATAGATTAATTACTGGACCAATGGGTATTCTCCCACTTCCTCCATCACATAGGTTATATATTTTTCATGTATTTCTAAAATTCATGAGATTTGTGACATTCTCTCTCACACATGATGAATATCCTCTACCCATTCTAGGAATTCACATGATACTTTATCCTACAAATTTTACATGTGTTTGGTTGAGATTTATTAAAACATATGTCATTATATTCTCCAGTTGGAAAGTCCATCATTTGTTTCTTATCTCTATATCCAAGGGATATTCTCCATACTCCGTATTTATATTGATATAAAATCAAAAAACATATTCATAACTACGAATGTCTCATATTTCTAGATCCATTTTATAATTTTGTTTTAAACTAATAAATAAAATCTCTATATTTCAATCATTCTTGATTATAAAACCCGATGTGTGTCTTCAAATCCTGGACAATTAATCTTAGTAATCTGTCAGAGATTCACATTCATTTTACATCACCTCTATGAATTACAATTCCATATTCTTTGGAGTATTTCTTTTGAAATACATATTATGAATTATTTTCTTAAAGTCTTACCAATCCATCTCCCCAATTCTATACTTTATCATAGCGTTCTTAATCAACACCCCCATTAGTCATCATAAATTTGAATGATACATGGCTAGATTCACCTTATTTTTATTATCATATCATAGAACAAAAAATTTATCTTCTATTTAGTTAACCATATATATGACGACTACTAGATCATAATATCCAAAAAATGCCATTGGTCATTGGCACATAAATTCCTTGATATACAGATGCTCTATCATAGGTGAAGGTGGTTCATCCACATTATTCAGGTTTTTATTTATTTTTTTATACAACTATTTATTCATGATTATGAATATTTTATCTTCACCTCCCAATGCTTTGGGGATGTCATTCGAGAAATCAATGAATATTCCCACACTTGTTTTTCTGGCCAAGTTTCTCATCGTAACCACCATTTTTTAAAATAGTAATGGTTTAAAAAATATCATTTGTGAAAAAATAATTAATACATTATTTATTCCTTTGAGTGATTAACTCTAAAGTAAGATGTTATGCTATCCTTAGTACAAATTTTCACCTAAATAACTAAATCCATGAAAGGGGTGAGATAAAATTCTATTATGATGATATATAAGAACATGAATCAATATAACAATGGGTGAGAATAATAATAATCATTATTAAATTATTAAAGTATCTTTATCATAATCATGATAGGAATCAATTGATAGAGGAATAAAACATATACCAATATATTAAATAACCCATGGAGTATAATGGGTTTCATTTCATATTCATGAAAAATATTTGTGGGACCCAAAATATAAATAGACTAACATATTTTATATATAAAGAATCAATCTTCACTAAGGAAGAAACAATCTTAAGAGAAGTAAAAGAAGTTTTTTTAAAAATAATAGTTCTTTGAGAAAATATTTATTGTATATTTTTAAAACCAGATTAAAAAAATAAATATTCTAGAAAATAAAAGGTAAGAGATATGGAATAATATATAAGTATTATTAATATACAATTCATAATAAAATTTATTATGAAAGGTGATTAACCAAAATAATGAAAATAGGGTTTGATAATCCATTTATCCTATATTAGAGTGCTTTCATAACTTTAATATCATCGATAATAAAATTAGATTAATTAATTAAAAAATTTCGAAAAAAATTGTACATTTATTTTATTTTTTACAATTTTTTTGTGTCCATTTATGGCCTCAATGTTATGTTATAGAGTTCAATTCCATAATTCCAATAATGTTAGTTTTCATAGTTTTCTTGATCGGTTCCCTTGTATTCACGAATAAGAGTTCGTGTAAAATAAAGATTAAATTATGTAATAAATATTATATGTTATTAATAATATTCCATATGATTAAACGATATTATATATCATATTCTTATGTTGTATGAGGATGAATAATTAAATATACAGTTAATGAAAATGATTTAATTTATATGGTGGATTTTATGTCCATAAAGAACTCATATCATTTTATTTAATATCATGTTTATATATAGGATCGAGAGAATTATATAAATTATAATACGTATAAAAATTATTATTTAAAAAATAATAATTTTTTTATGACCATACATGAAAGAGGTAGTGGATAATTAAAATGCCTCATCCATGCTGGTGGTAAATCGACACATCACAAAAAATATTATCGTTTTTAGAATGAAGGGAGGAATAAGGGGTTGATGAAGTATTATTTCATTAACAAAATAACATTGAAATATGTATAATATAATGTAGATATCATTCTAGTTAGATCAGGTAATTTGATGAGATAATAATAATTTAATAGAAGTTTTAATGAATTTAAATCAAAGTGAATGTTGGTTTAAACTCATAAATTCCTATCATTGAGATCCTCTTTCAAGAATTTGTATTTGGACATTTCTTGCGAAAAAAGGATCCATGAATTGTGGGAGATGGTTGGGAGTGTTATTTGGTTTAATCTACAGAATAATCATGTTTTTGTAGGTGTGTAAAGAATAGGTAGTAAGAGGGGGTATTTATAGGGGAAGAGTGGTTTTTCTGTTCATTTTATTCATTATATTATTTTTTGGTTCAATACTATTAATATTATGGATTTCCAAGACAATATGAATTAAAAGGTAGAATATATTTGTATATTATGGTCTCTAATCATTGATACATCATCTATGACTCAGTAATTCATATATTTGTAAAGTACCATAAATTACTATATTTCAATATTCACTAAAAATTCCAAAAAATAGGAAAATTCAAAAAATAATACATAAATTACTTTTGATGTGTATAATTTCAAAATATGAATCCATTTTATGATTCTAATTTTATAACTATGATAAATTTAATTTTCAATTAAAATCAACATTTATTCAAAAAATATGATTTTAAAATTATTACTAATTTATGACACTGATAAATTATGTTTCGTCTTATAAAATTAATCTTTTAATCATGAGATTAAAATTTATTAATTAATAAATATATTAAATTAAAATAAATTTAATTATCAATCATTATATTTATTATAAAATTTAAAATAAACATTAATGTTTTACAAAAATGCCAATACTTAAGTTTTCATTGTTAAAAATTTATTTATATATACTACGATTCATTATATAATATTTTAAGTTATAGGATTGATAAATATTATATAATCTAACATATGTAAGGATACATTTCTATTAAATTAATTAAAATTCTATATGGCAACATTAATATTCTAAAGGTCGTGTAACTATTCAATTGGTGTAGGTTCCATAATTTCTACAAATATCACTTACTTTATTGACCATTTATGAATGTAATGTTTTTATTGGTATCATTATGATATATATGTGTTTTGTACAATATAGGGTAGAATTTACATTGATATAATTTTTGGTTGTTACATTCTGAATCCCCTTTAATATTTCCGCAAGTGTGCATGATGTTTTTGATTTGTTTTTTTATTCTTTAGTTAATATTTTGAAAAGTTGTTATTATACATTTAAGAAGCTGTCAAAAAAACATATTGAGGTCTAAACATAAAATAATGAAAACCTCCACACCTAAAATAAATGTATTTCAGCACTCAATAATATGTTGAAATAATGAAATCCAAATAACGAATACCCAAAATTATGTTTTTCACACCGCACTTAAATATCAATAAATTATTTCAATAAAAATCCATATAGATTGTGGGAGATAAAAGGATTTGGTCTTGTATTTTGGTGAAAGAGGGGTTTTCATATGATTGAAGGGGATTTAAAATGAGGATCAATGTATGGTTAATGGGATGCTATATGGATACCTGGATTACCACATTGTTCATAAAATATCACTATCAAATTACTATACGTTAAAGTAAGAAATTAATATTAAAGGTCCAAAAACTCAAGAGTCGCTATCAGTGGGGTAAAAACAAAAAATATAAAAAGATAATCATAAGATCCCTTGAAATAAAATAAAACACTGTACCTCATGGTTGATTAATAATCATTTTCTAACTCAAAAATTGAGCATTGAAAATATATTGTTCTTTCCACATAACTTATTATTCATGTTGATAATGAACAAAACAAAAATTATGATTAAAAAAATAATTAGACCCCCCCATAATGGTTCTAAAAAATTATAAAATTTAATGGTGTGTAATTGGAACACTATTGTTTTTTTTTGTTTTTTTATTCTTTCTTAAAGTCACACCCATAGAAAAATAAATAGAAATAAAATTTTCTCACGAAAAAAGTGGGATAATAAAAGTAGTAAAAAAATAATTTGAGACAGGAATAAGAGAGAGTTATATATAAAGAGATAGTTAAAGGGAAATAGGTCCCCCTTGTATATTTTTGGTGGGTCACCATCTCTATCCCATTGTGGGTCTACCATAGTACTAGAGGATCTGATTGAATATGATTTCAGTCTTAGGGTTTGAGTCCTCTCATGATGATTCTTTACATGATGTTCATTAACCATGAATTTCCATTCCAAATATAGGTATTAGAAATGAATTTCACCAAATTTGTAAAAATTATAAATAATAAAAGGTCGTTACCAATGAGAATTAAGTATATTGGGATGATACTATAATTAAATGTTGGAGAGATAAACCATTTCAAAATCATGGAATAACTTTCACATGATAAGTTTTAGCATGGAGTGACGTTGAATTTTATTTGTATTGACTAAAATTATTAGAAGAATATATTAATTGATACTACAATTCATTCTACTATAACAATATATTCTCACCAGATTGTTCACAATAAAAATTTCTTTTTTTTAATCCCAAAATAGTCTGTATTGGCTTACAATTTGTAAATGAATTTTTTTACAAACAACTAGACAAAATATTGACATCCCTGTTTTTTCATTGTGGGATGTTCGATAATCCCAAAGCACATCACCATGTCATTAAATCCATTCTTTTGTTGTGGGACCAGAAATTATCTCATGAAATATTTTTTATTTCTCTGTTAAAATGTTATTCCAGGCCATTTATGGGTGATATGTAGTCGATGTTTTATACAAAACCCAATTTTTTGTAATGATATTCCATAATCTGATTACAGAAATGGTTTTCTAAGTATCTTATCAATTCCCCTATAGTTCTAAATAGTTAGAAAATGTTTGTTTTAAGGAACATTATAATAGTATGTGCATCATCATTTTTAGTGGGTTTTTCCATGACCCACCTAGAGAAATAATCAATAACATGAACAATGTATTGGAATCTATTGGAATGGGGAATTAACAATTGAAATCGATTTTCCAAACATTGATAACATTAAAGAATATCGATGTATTTGGGTAATTTAAATTCTTTTGGAAGGAGTGCCAAAAATTTGGCAATTGGGGCATGATTGACAGAACTGATGTGACTGCTTAATGGGTGAATTATAATGGAATCAAGAGTCTATGAATTTTTAAAAGGGATTTTGGGGAAAAATGTGCCACCCTCAATCATTGGGTGGCATAATTCTATGATTGGGAAACTTTAATCATGTCAATACATATCCTAATTACCATGCCAACCCTAGTTTCAAATGTTTTTATCTCCCCAAAATAGATTTTTACTAACTATTCCGCATTAATTATTTGCAAAAAAACATTCAGGAAAAACATTATCAACCATGTAATTTAAAATTGTGGAATACCACTATAACTTTTGAGTATGTGATGATTGGTTTTTATTTGGAAATTAAAGATCAATTTTTTTAATTAGAATAATTAAAAAATTTTCTCAGGTTATCATCCACATGGTTTCCTATTGTAGGTCTCTCTTTAGCAAAATTTTTAAACTATTGGAGCATTAGGATCTATCTTATATTCCACAATTTAGAATACATTGTCATAATTAAGAACATTATTGTTCAATTCTTGTAAAAATGATAATTTCGGATCCTAAGAGATAGGTCTAGAATTTATCCAAGGATAAAAACATAGTTACAAGTTCCTTTTCTATCATATAGTAGTGAAATTGAGTTTCATCCAATGTTTTTGAGGCATAATAGATTGCATGAGGAATTGTTTCTCTTCATTGACAATAATCACCCCCAGTGGCCCTATCAAAAGAATCACATGTCAATTCAAAGGGTAATGTCCAATCTATGGGTTAAATTATTAGAGTATGTGTAATAATATTTTAGAGTTCACTGAAGGATCTATAGTAAGACTCATTGAAGTGGAAACTAAAATATTTTTGGAGTAGATGAGTGATTGGGTGGAAAATCCTATTGATTTCATGGATGATTCAATAAAAGGAACTATCACGTCCAAGGAATAAACACATGTGCTAACTGGTGTAGATTCATGAAGTTACAATATAACCTCACTTTCGAAATAATGAATCAAATAACCTCTTGTGAAATTATGTTCCCTAGAAAAATAAAATTTGTAACCATGAAGTGAAATTTTTCATTTTTCATTGGATGCTAATGTTTAACACACATTAGTTGGACTAAGTAGAGTGAATACAGAAAGAATAAAAATGACTCACCATAAATGGTGTCTCATACCTGAATACCACCATGCACTACTCAATGAATTCTAAAAAAATACTCATCATTTACCAAATGGGAAAGTGAAAATAGCTTTTCCTTGTCCCTGAGGTGAAATTGGGATTTGGAAGTAGTAGTTGTATCAATCAAGAAAAAAAACATGAATTTTTTGATAATTGTTACATCATTTTATCAGTGAAGTGAATTCGGTAGTGATTTATTCTTCATTCAACATTAAATTTTCAAAAAACAATTCACAGATGCCATTTTTTGTTACTCAGGTTGTGAAAACATCCCTATTTTAATTTGGAAAAAAGTTATACCACCATTTTTAGGTACGAAATAAATTAGAATATTTATCACCCCATGATTTTGGAAATAAATATTTAATTCATTTTATAATCTAGGCCTTAAACACAACTTTTCTTCTACTGTGTTTGGAATTTCGAATAACGGTCATTGAGGGTTGTGAGCAGTATGTCATTTAGAGACTAATAGAACAAACTTGATTTTTTGGTGAATAGTAACATAACCTTATGAATAGTAATATGAATAGTAATATGACCCTTATGAATAGTAAATATTCATATTATTTTATTTTCTTATGGAAATAAGATAATGAGATCTTAATTACTTTTTCAATGTGAAATAAAATTAATTGCACCTTAAAATTGTTATTTTTCTAAATAACTGTGACTTTATTTAAAAATTAAATTAATAATATTTAAAAAATTAATTTTGTAAAATGGATTTATCTTTTGAATTCTACATGTCTAAAAATGGTAGGGGTAAATTTTTGGGATTTTTCTGAAATTCTAAAAATTTTGATGAATAGTGAAATATAGTAAAATACTGTATATACAAATTATCAATCAAATACACTATTCATGACATCAAAAGGGATACAAGGACACTTGGTTAGAACTCACATGCACTTATTACTATTATGGGTAACATGAAACAATACTATTGGTTGTCTTGAGGGAAATAATAAAATAATGAATTAAATATTCAAAATTTACTCCTCTCCTCCAATATAAAAACCCCTCACCACTCCCTCTTCTCATCACTCATCTAAGCCTTGAATCTACTAAAATTTCTTACCAATTACCCTTCCATAGTATCTCCCCACGTCCAAGAAGCTTCTTCTCCTGACAAAAGACCAAAAGCCTTTCCCTTAAAGAGATTCTCAAGGAGGTTATTTCAAGAGGTAAAGCACCTTTCTTTTTCTTTGAGTTTAATTTGAATTTTTATTCTTTTTCTTTTCTCTCCTCACCTCTTATGTCCAAATGATCATGATAACTCTTGTATCATCTATATACTATAATTATATCATGTGAATGTAATAACCATCATAAATATTCTTACTCCCTCCCTTTGGTTTTTATAAACAAAATCAACGTCCATGAGGTTTCAATTTATAGCCTTCGTGGACGACGAAGTTTCATTCTTCAATTTCATCTTAATTACTAGTCATGAAACCATATTTATGGTTGAACCATACTATAATATATGAATTAAAACCTAATTAATATTAAGGATCTAGTATGTGTACATATTATTAATTTATGTGAAAAAAACTAGTTCATAATAATCCAAATACCGCCAAATAATCAAAGTGATTATCATCTAATGATTCGTGATAATTACATGTATCCAAATGTTAGATGTGGCCATTAACAATTCTGGATGTTCATAAATAATATTTAATTTCAATTCTGGAGATTTACAACCAATACACATGAAGTTCCTTACTTAAAAACAAGTTAACCGATTAAGAAAATCAAGAAAACAAACACTCTTGAACGAAGGAATTCTATATAATTACATATAAATAATAACATAAATGAACTAAATATAATTATTATAAACAAAATATATGTCTATTAGGTGCTTTAATAAGTTATTGATATGTATAATTTCATATTATAGGACCTTAAGTACAAGATGGGAACACATTCGGATATAAGGTAAGGGTTTTTCCGCCCGAACTTCCATTTCCATTCGGGTTATTTTCATTGTCTAAATTACCTCAATGAAATTATTATGTATTATTATATAATTATCATAGATTCTGTGTGAGTAGTCTATATATTTACACAAACCATAATCCTTCCTTATTTTATGGTTATTTACATTCTTTAAAAGGATCTTTCAAATTGTTTCCAAACTACAAGCCTGATCCATGGGAATATGTAAATTTCTTACCTATTTTCATGGGAAATATCTTATATGTTTTTGAAAACCATTATATCTAAAAAATCACTCATTTTTTATGAAAATAATATCTTAATTCACTTCTGATTTTTTCCAAAAGAACTCTTCTTTTCAAAGTAAAAGATTATATATTTCAAGAATTAATCGAAGATTTTATAATAGTATCTTCCTCCATTTCAACACTCTTGTTGATTATTAAGTATTATCGAGATTAGTAATCCATGTTATCATATATAATATTCAATTAAATGGTTTATGATTATTTTGGCCATTGATGTGCTATCTTTAAACCATTCATCAGTTTACATGGAATGGTTAGTGTTTTGCGGTAATGTTTGGGGAAATCTATTTACATTTAATATATTAATGTGTTTGTTTTAATATATATACCCATTCATACGAGGAATTAATTGGACATAGTAAGGGTTTTTTGTGGCCCAATATAACCCCTCGGTGAATCGGTCAGTCTCATGAGACATTCTACGGTCTTGGCACAAGGCCTTGACAAAATTATTATTTATGGTCTTGGCACAAGGCCTTGACTGTATACATAATTTGTCCCGCATTATGTATTCCCTCAATATAAATATAGTATTGACGGTTCATGTGGTTATTAGACTAGTATAATACCCATGGTTATGTTATGTTATAGAAATATTTACTCATCTCATATTTCTACCATATATAATCAAGTATATTACTAAAGTCATGTGTTTTCAATTAGTCACCCTCCCTAATTTTTATGTTATATTCTATTTTATTGTTTACCCTTACTGAGCATTTGATCTCACCCCTTTGTTATGTTTCATTTCCACAAGGAAAGAAGAATTATATTATGAATGACATTCTAAAATAACCTAGGAGTTATGGAAGTTATCTAAGGAGTTTCAATGTTGTTTTTCATTTCAAGTTGTAATAATGGACTTATGTATGAATCTTGTTTCCAATAATACTAAACTACTAAGTACTTTGGGATGCTTAATCCTTGTTGTATGCCAATTTAACCAATAAATAACCCGCTTCAGGTAACAGGGGTCAGGTTCTTACAGAATAACCCATTCACTATTAGAAATTGGGTAGATTATACCCACTGTAAGAATATTGGCGATCTCTTCCATAACAACTTCATTATGAGTTTATTTAGTGTTCATTGTGGTTTTTTTATTTTTTAACTACTCTTCATGATTGATGTGATGAATTAAAGGGTAGGTATTATTCCTGGTATGCCATATAGGATCCACTGAAAGGCCATTTATTCCTCTAAAAGTGTAACATGTTTGGAATACATAGATTTAGTTATTGTGGAAGATACAACTACATGATAACAGAGATCATGGAAACCAAATTCCTATATAACGTGTGTTGGATAAAGTTTCAGATCAATATTATATTACATTTGTGGGCCAAAAAACTCAGGAATGGAGGAAGTTCATTAAATGAGTTTTGATTCATTTTCCTCAATACAGTCCAAGATAGAACAATACATATTCGAGTGGATATGGGACTAAATATAGTTTCCAAGATCCCATATATTGTTTGATAATTTGAATAACTAATCAATATAAACATCCCAATTTACGACATGGTTAATAATTATGAGAATTTCACAAAATTGTCTCTCATAATAGTATTATAAATATAATGAAAAGGTGTTGATTCTAGTCTCATAAGTGTCCCCATAATATTGGAATGAGAATAATTATTGATCCATATATAAGTATTACATGGAATTAAAAATGATGTACTTGACTATTTGGCCACCAAATTCCATGGATAAAGATGATGCATGGACATAAATCATAGTTCTAGTTATAAGATTAAATATTCTTCCTAGGATTATTAGATATAAAAAAACATCCCTAACCATAAATGTCAAATAGAAGGAAATTATCTGAGAATATAATATCATTGACCCATGCAAGGAAATCCACAATTATTCCCCTTGGAATGGTTTGTCATTGATTGGATAAATATATTACAACACTCATTGGGTGTTAGGGACACTAACAAATGATAAAGAAGATGTAATTGGGAATCACATATTTCTTGGACCGAAGCCCTATGAGTGAATAATCAATGATGGAACTCCCTATTTGGTGTATAATGGTAAGGTTTCTTAGATCAATGCAATTTTTGTTAATGGAATGTTTGGTTAAAAAAAATTAGATGGTACTAAGTTACCTCTTATACGTACAAAATTCCATAAGAAACATTGAATTTATGGTAATTTTTTGGATTGAATATATGATTGGCATGTTGACATAAATAAATCTAAGCATTTCAAGCATTTATGGATTAGGTTTAAAGGGATTCATTGGCATAGATACAGCTTGAGGAAACATAATTGGGCCCCCTAGAGGAATGGAACGAGGTGAGGGAGTGGATTTATGTTCATTTTATAGAATTTTTCATTTTCATTATCAAGATAATCATTAAATGGAACATATGAAAATCCATCATAATTTATGTAAATTTTATTCCTAATCAATGGGAAATTTCACATGAATCACCCTTTGGGTTGCACAATGTTTTAGATAGGAGGGGGCATAAATTGTGTTTTTTCATACTTGGGTGGGATGACAGTTGACCAATTTTGGATTCAATGGTTTTTAGGATGGAACAGGTGAAGGATGCAAGATCAGGCACAACTCATTCTGATGGATTCTTATAATAAGGGCCCTGTCCCACATTGGGATTAACATTATTTTGTTTCTTGGGAAATTGTTTGTATTGGTTTGGGAATTGGAAATTATTATATGGATAGTTGAATATAGGTGTAGAAAAATTAAGAGGATTTATCCTTTTAGGTTGAGGGAAAATGTATAAGGTTTTCAGAAGTTACCTACACATTAACTATATTGAATTTAATTTTTATTTTGAGGAGAGAAATGATGGGTATGAGAGATGTGATTACCATACATATATCCAAGGATATATGTAAAAGATAAGGGATCTAAGTTTGTTTGGGTGGAGTTTTTAAAGAACTAACATGATTGTGGAGGGTTGGTGTTCTACTGGGAATATGATACATAGAGTTACTTTATTCAATATGAATTAGACGAAACCTAATGATTTTGTGGACATCTGTTTTTTAAATTAGTTGGTGAGGTATATATTATGAATTTTTTGATAGGTGATGGTAGTAGAGATTATGGAAAAGATGAGCTTAATTATTTTTCATCCACTGTTAGTCATCTTACAAGACTCGAACACTCACTCGTCCACTCATTAATCTTATTGGTAACTATATATTGATTCTATTATATATTTTTATGATGTTTATGTTCTCGATTATGTAATTTCTACATGTTGGAATACATATTGATTTTATGTTTGCATGCAGGTATATGTTTTTTTTTATCAAGAGTGCTTCCAATTTTGGGAACAATGTGTGTTCTCTCGATATCAAATAACTCCTCATAGAAATATTTGATTATGAGTTGGTTAAGAATTCAGTGGTGTGGATAGTTTCCAAAATCATTGATCCCCTCTGAGTAATCATGGATTTATCCATTAGTAAATTGACCGTACCACTTATTTCCGTTTTTTTCATAAGAAGTTTCTAAAGATGGAAATAATTTCTCTATGAAGAGTTAATTTTTGTCATTGTATGTGGTTATTGCACCAGAATGGAGGTAGTAGAGGCATGAATTCATGGAGTCATCAAGGAATAAAATTAATAATGAAATTTTTAGTTCCACTTCAAAAACCCCTTGAGGCTTCATGGTGGATCACACCACTTGGTACTCTTTATATAAGGCCCCGACCTTAAAACTTACTTAATATTGAATTAAATGAATAATTTACATTGAGGATCTTTTCAGGTTTAGAGTTTTAGAGAATTAGGAAATAACTATTACATCTCAAAAGATTACAAAGTAGAAACTTCTACTAAGTTTCCAAAAAATAAAAACTCATAAAAAGAAACATGTCTAGTTCCATGTTTTAGGTAACATGACTTTCCCTTGATCCCATCCTTGACACTATTCCACGTTAAGTCCTGTGAAAAAATTTAAAAAACTTGGGATAAGCATAAAAAGCTCAGTAAGGGATACACAAAGAATGAAAACTGTTAGTTTTTCCAAAACAACAAGTAAACCATATATACTTTATCAAAGTAATACTTTTCACCTTTTAGAAGTAGTAAAAACTCTTCACTGAATAAAAGTTCATTACTTACCCTCCTGTAAGCAAAAGATTACCATAAAACCCATATAAAGATCACATAACCTATTAAGGTAACTTGGGACATAAACATACTTAAGTGGAATAACCATAAGGTCGACTTCCACACATATCACTTAATGGAGTAGCCATTCGGCCTACTTCCATACATACATAATGGAATATCCATACAGCTGACTTCCATACCCAATGCATTGGAGGTTATAACGTAACCACCCGTCCTGGTATTCACGACACCACCCGTCATATGGTTTATCACATAACCACCCATAAAATGTCCAACTACCATCATTACACATAAAATATTGAAAATATAAACATTTCAATAACAACATTTCATTTGCAATCACAATAAGTAATTCCCAGATATTGAATTAATAAATCCATTTTCAAAAACCATTTAAAAGAGATTTTTGAATCAAAGTGTCCCATTCCACTTTGAAGCTTTTAATGGAATTATAATTTTAAAACATTAATTTCCATATAAATAAATACTGAAAACCATTTTGAATACATGGGCATTAAAGATAAAGATTTATAATAATAAATCATTAAAACATTTAAAACGATATTTGTGTTAAATAGTTTTTAACAAAATGAGAGACTCTTGAATACAAATAAAAGCGGAATAACATTTAATCCAAACTTTATAATATCATGATAATAAAGGGATTCATGATATAATATGTCAAAGGACAGTATACACACCATATAAGAGTGAATTGGTGTATAACAACATTGAAGTCTCAAAAGAAATGTAAAATGAGATGAAATCCATTATAAAGAAGGTATCCTTAAATTAAGGATAAATCAATCTCATAATTATGTGTGACAAATATAAATACACCCAATATAAGTGGATATTAAGTGTAAAACAATAAAAGGTTATTCACACATATTCAAAAGATGACATATTCAATAACTACATGTTGAACCCAAAGAAATCAAAATTGGGTTAAGAAGTTCCCTTGGTAAAATTCGACAGCCTAACGGCGTCACATAAAATTTTACAAAAAGGGTGATGAGAGAGATAAAGGGGATCTCATCAATTGGACATAAAATTTACATAAATAAGGATATAGAAGAACATATCCCAACATAATAGTATGTGAATTAAAAGACATAAAAAAAGAAGACTTTAAAAAAAAGGAGGGTGAAAGGTCCCCTTACCGAGTTGCATAACTTTCGAAAAGTACACCCCATGGAAGAAGGGTCATACAATGAAGATGTAAATACCAATAAATGCAATTATACTACACAAAGTGTATAATAATGGGCAGTACATACACAACTCAAAGGAAATTGTGGCAAATGTAGCTTAAATCTCATGGGAATAAAAGTGTGATGAAAAATCGCTTACGAAAACTCGGCAGCCTAACGGCGCAACTTAAAACTTCCAAAATGGATTGATGAGATAAAATAGGGTCTCCCATTATATGAACATAAAAATTAATGTATGAGGAATATAAAATAACATCCCCAAACATTATAAAGATGAGCTTAAAAGGAATTACATAAACGAGTGTACTTAAAAAGAAAGAGAGGAGTAGGATTCCTTACCTCGGGTCCGACTTGACTCGATTGTTCTTTAATCTCCTGAATAATAAAATTTGAATAATTTATAATTTCTTAAGGACATACTTTAGAAATTATTCTTCAGTTCATATCACATATTATAATGTTATAATAATTGTTTAATAATGTTAGTTCATATCAGACGTTTTTGTCGATGTTTGGTACATGAGTCAAAAATGAACTTGTTTGAAAAATGATTGTCCAAGTAGTTATAAGTAAATAATTTTAAGAATTTTATTAATGATTAAAATATCATATATATCCATTACATATTCATTTTATACTATTCCATATCATTTGGAGATAAAAAACGAAAAGCACCATTCATGGAGACGGTAGGTCGTACGTACGCATGAACGCTACTTTCATTTTTTCTTTGTCATATTAATGGAATTAAAAATAAATGATATATATATATATATATTATAATTCCAGTATAATATATATGTTATATAGGTCACAATTTTCATTAATTTCACTCTTTATACATTCCATGTATTGCATGTACGAGTCACATCACTTGAGGGGGCGGTAGTCCACAATTCCTCCTATGAAATTATCGCATTTACACAAAATGAAAAGAATAAAGGTATGTTTTAAATATAAAATAAAGAAGCATATAGTAAACATAAATACTATATATATCATATATAAAATACAGTGACATCATAATGGACACCTTTAAAGGTGTTAAAAGAATATTGAACAATCATCATTTCGTGAGGCAGAAAATCGCCAACCACAGAAACCGTATGTTCTTTAACCATTAGATGAAGGTGTGTGTAAGTGTAGCTCGAATAGCTCTTATAAAAACATCCTTGTATATTTAAGATATTGTAGTTGTTACAAAAGAAATGAATAAAAATATTTTAGGGGGTTGGAGAAGCAAAATAAAACAAAAGGACTCAAATGAAGACATTACCTTCAAATCGGGTAACTCCCTTTGGTTTGAGCTCAAAGGCTTCCTTGGGAAGACTTATGCCCAATTTGAGGATTCAAGAAGATAGAGAGGGATGTGGGGAGAGAAAATGGGCAGGGGTTGTCCGAGACAAAGGCTTTGGAAGTGTGAGTAAGGAGGTAGGGGTGGGGGCCTTTTATAAGAGGAGAGGAGGGGCACTCTTGGAAAGTAAGGAAATGTTACATTATTTTAGAATGTGTTTCGGATATTAATGGTCCCACATTGATGTGTTTCGAGTATAAGGTTATAAGGGTTCTAAATCCACCCATACAATAGGTTTTGGACTTGTGTAGGTCTTAGATATTACATTATCTTTCCATTTTATTTAAATCGTTAAATAATGAGGTCATCGCTGCATCATCATGATGTCATAAATAATTTAATTTATTTGATGTCTAAAAATTATAAAAAGATACTATGATGTATGAAATATTTTTATCTTTACAATTAATAATTATAGTCCAAAAGATCATTTATTTAGACAAAACTAAAAAAATTTACTTAGGTGATACATTCTTTGTTACATTTAACATTCTTTAAAAATTGAAAGATAAAAAGTCACTTTCTCACAAAAGTGATTCCATGGGGCCCCCACTTTTGGAAAAAAGAATCCCATGGTCGTACATGAGACAACCAGTAGCCTTAGGACACATGTTTTGGTCATTTTTTTTATAATGATATTATCTTATTATCTTTAACTACCCGATTACTCATTAATCAAGATAATTAAAGATAATTACCATCGTTACTATTCATAATGTCCAAAAAACAAGAGTCTTAATTACATAATTTGTACCATCTGATTACAAATATGTAATCCATTTTACCAAATTCCTAACAAATAAATTGCAATAATTAATTTAAAAAAACCTCCCGTTGTCAGAACACATAGCGGGTTTTTTTAGAAACAATATTTATGAAAAGTTTGGCACTTGTTTATGCCTAATTACAATGTGAAATTAATCCCAATGACCATAATTGAATTACATGGTAATAATATATTCTAATTAAACTTTAAAACAAATTAAAAATATAATATAACCATCTAATTATATTATATGAAAAAGGAGTTTTGATGTAAAATGCAGTATTTTTCACTATTCATTGAAAAATGAACATTGTCAGAAAAATACCAAAAATTAACCCAAGGTAAATTTAAATGTCCCAATCATAATTAATATGTTTATTTTGAAAAATAGAGCTTATAAAATTGCCAAAAAGTGTACTTAAAAGGGTTTCTCCATCAAAAGGCGGTTAATCGACCATTTAAAGAATATTAGAATGTTTACGCTTAAAAACTGGATTCATTTGCATTTTTAATCCTCTAACATTTATTGAAAAAAAGTGAAAATATTTGACAAACATATATAATTATTTTTTAGTTAGTTCTGTTCATTCCCTCCATTACAACAGCTAGGCATTAACTACCATTTAAAATAATATTATTTTATTATTAGATTGCAATGTAAGATTTCAGAGAAACTTGTTATTGCATATTTGGTACGCCATCGGGAATAGAATTCCCTTTAAAGTAATATTAATATTTTATTCACAAATATGGATAAATGTGAAAATTTCATACTCTTTATTTACCTGGGGTGTTACATCCTTCCCCCCTTTTGGGAATTGTGTCCTCACAAATTTAAAATTGAGCTTGGAAACATCTGTGAACGTCCCACATCGAAACAAGAGTCGGCAAAACAATCACTTTAAAATAAAGAAAGATAAGTAAAAAGGTCACCCGAGTTAAACCATACTAGGATTCCAAGTATGAAAATATGGACATGGAGGAAAAAAAAGGTTCATGTTCTGATGGAGAGTGATAGAATACATGTTTAGGAGAATGTTAACTACAAGAAAATCACAAACTTGTGATGGGTTAAACGGTATTCGATTCCTACATAGGAAAAGTTAATAGAAAAATTTTTTGTTTTAAGTTACTTTTTATTAAAGAATTTGTTCATAAGGAAACATAATCACTTATCATGTTGACTTTAAAATTTTATTAGATTCCTTACACAAACTCATATTTTCTCCAAAAGACGAGTATTTAGGAAGACTTGTTCACATTAACAGTACTATAATCAACTTCTAGAGAATCACCTAATCCACAAAAGAGAACTATATACTTCCCATGTCTATATACTTTAACCAAAACCAAAACCAAAAAGGTTAGTACAAGATCAGAAAATCCAGAAAAGGATAACCCTTTATAAAAAGAAAATCTATTCT
The DNA here is from genome assembly GCA_963277665.1 of Viscum album. Lineage (NCBI taxonomy): Eukaryota > Viridiplantae > Streptophyta > Magnoliopsida > Santalales > Viscaceae > Viscum > Viscum album. The sequence goes on from OY728137.1 coordinate 455,261,688, forward strand.
TAATCTCCAAAATTTGTCCAACAAAACCCAAAGTTCAACGAGGATAATTTGATAAAAAATTTGTCCATAAAAATCTGCAAAGTAAACCAAACTATGATTGAAACCCAAATATTTGAAGGATTTAGTCACATAGTCTTCCAAGTTAAATCGTAACATTTATCTCCAAACAACATCAGTTGCTCTTAAATTCTCGTATTGAAAAGTAATTAACCTAATCACACATCCTCTATGATAGGTTAATATATTTCCATAGAAAACCCAGAATCAAATTACTCTTAATTCATAAAATAATCTAACTAAAAGGCATCAGTCAAACTAACCAGGGACTTCACATAGACCAGTGGTAGGCAATAAATACCAGTTGCACTTTGGTTGCGGGTTCGATTCCCGCAGCTTTGTCCGACGCGATGGGTTGTCACACGGTCTTCTTGTTTTCCTTTTTATAAAACTCCAAAAAAAACCCTAACATGTTTTAACCTCAATAGTTTCCTTATACCTCTCATTTTCATCCAAATTTGTTACGATCTCAACATCTTAATTCTTGATGTCTTATTTCACCACCATAAGATAAAATAAAATGATTCGCAAAAGAATAACATCATACCTTGATCATGGTGTCCACTCGGTTTCATCGTCATCTTGCTCACGTATATAGAAGTCCCATGCATTAAAACAATGATATAGAGATCCTTCAAAATCATTGGCTTCCTCCATCCAAATACACCTTGTACAACATGGGTCATATGGGTGTTCACAGAAAAACAGTTTTGGAAAATAATCATGTATGACATATAATTCCAAAACATATGATAAAACATGATTTCTATAAAATAGTCAGACATAATTTGAGTTGAAACTTTCTATTATTGGTCATTTTAAAATACCATAAGTATGTGCTGAGATACTATATTTTAAAATCAAATATAAATAGGTTGCACAAGGGTCTCCTTCCTTAGCACCATTTTTAAAATCATAATATGCTTCAAATTCATGTGATAATGTAAAATATTTGAAAATACATTGATAATATTTACCTTTCTTGAAAATATGAGAATATTGTGAAAATAATATTTGTCTAAAAACAACCCATGATCCACGATGATAACGAGGTATAGTGGAGGTGTTTGATATCTCAAACAACTGCTTGCAAGTGAGTTGTATGCTAGAAAAAGTTTCACAATCATCCGGACATGACGTTGCAATAATTACTGGAAGCTTGTCATCAGGAAGAGATTGGAATGTCGTTTGATATCCTTCTCCTTCCATTCGTAGCCGACTTTACTTGACCTGAAAAAAAGTTATAAAATAAGAATTTAACTGAAATAATAGATATAGGGACTAATCAAGTGTCTAACAAAAACTCTTAATCCCTAATGTTGTCTAAACTGACCTCTGATACCAACTATAATACCCTGGCCTTAAACCATACATAATATTGAATTAAATGAATAATTCACATTGAGGATCTTTTCAGGTTTAGAGTTTTATAGAATTAGGAAATAACTATTACATCTCAAAAGATTACAAAGTAGAAACTTATACTAAGTTTCCATAAAATAAAAACTCATAAAAAGAAACATGTCTAGTTCCATGTTTTAGGTAGCATGATTTTCCCTTGATCCCATCCTTGACACTATTCCACGTTAAGTCCTGTGAAAAAAAATTCAAAAACTTGGGATGAGCATAAAAATCCCAGTAAGGGATAGAAAAAGAATGTAAACTATTAGTTTTTCCAAAACAACAAGTAAACCATGTATACTTTATCAAAGTAATACTTTTCACCATTTCGAAGTAGTAAAAACTCTTCACTGAATAAAAGTTCATTACTTACCCTTCTGTAACCAAAATATTACCATAAACCCCATATAAAGATCACATAACATATAAAGTTAACATGAAACATAAACATACATAGGTGGAATAACCATAAGGTCGACTTCCACACATATCACTTAATGGAATAGCCATTCGGCCAACTTCCATACATACTTAATGGAATAGCCATACGGCCGACTTCCATAACCAATGCATTGGAGGTTATAACGTAACCACCCGTCCTGGTATTCACGGCACCACCCGTCATATGGTTTATCACGTAACCACCCGAAAAATGTCCAAGTACCATCATTACACATAAAATATTGAAAATATAAACATTTCAATAAAAACATTTCATTTGAAATCACAATAAGTAATTCCTAGATATTGAATTAATCAATCCATTTTCAAAAACCATTTAAAATAGATTTTTGAATCAAAGTGTCCCATAACACTTTGAAGATTTTAATGGAATTATAATTTTAAAACATTAATGTCCATATAAATAAATACTGAAAACCATTTTTAAAACATGGACATTAAAGATAATGATTTAGAATAATAAATCTTTAAAACATTTGAAATTATATTTTTGTTAAATAGTTTTTAACAAAATGAGAGACTTTTGAATACAAATAATTGCGGAATAACATTTAATCCGAACATTATAATATCATGAGAATAAAGGGATTCATGATATAATTTGTCAAAGGACATTATACACACCATATATGAGTGAATTGGTGCATAACAACAATGAAGTCTCAAAAGAAATGTAAAATGATATGGAATCCATTATAAAGAAGGTATCCTTAAATTAAGGATAAATCAATCTCATAATTATGTGTGAAAAATATAAATACACCCAATATAAGTGTATATTAAGTGTAAAACAATCAAAGGTTGTTCACACATATTCAAAGGATGACATATTCAATAACTACATGTTGAACCCAAAGAAATCGAAATTGGGTTAAGAAGTTCCCTTGGTAAAATTCGACAGCCTAACAGCGTCACATAAAATTTTACAAAAAGGGTTGATGAGAGAGATAAAGGGGATCTCATCACTTGGACATAAAATTTACATAAATTTGGATATAGAAGAACATATCCCAATATAATTGTATGTGAATTAAAAGACATAACAAAAGAAGCCTTTTAAAAAAAGGAGGGTGAAAGGTCCCCTTACCGAGTTGGGTAACTTTCGAAAAGTACACCCCATGGAAGAAGGGTCATACAATGAAGATTTAAATACACATAAATGAAATTATTCTACACAACCTGTATAATAATTTGCAGTGCATACACCAATCAAAGGAAATTGTGGAAAATGTAGCATAAATCTCACAGGAATAGAAGTGAGATGAAAAATCCCTTACGAAAACTCGGCAGCCTAACGACGCCACTTAAAATGTCCAAAATGGATTGATGAGATCAAATAGGGTCTCCAATAATATGAACATAAAAATTAAATTATGAGGAATATAAAATAACATCCCCAAACATAAAAAAGAGGAGCTTAAAAGGAATGACATAACAGAGTGTACTTAAAAAGAAAGAGAGAAGTAGGATCCCTTCCTCGGGTCCGACTTGACTCGATCGTTCTTTAATCTCCTGAATAATAAAATTTGGTCAATTTATAACTGCTTAATGACCTCCTTTAGAGATTATTCTTAAGTTAATATCACATATTATAATATTATAATAATTGTTTAATAATGTTAGTTCATATCAGACGTTTTTGCCGATGTTTGGTACATGAGTCAAAAATGAACTTGTTTGAAAATTGATTGTCCATGTAGTTATAAGTAAATAATTTTCAGAATAGTATTAATGATTAAAATATCATATATATCCATTAAATATTCATTTTATACTATTACATATCATTTGGAGATAAAAAATGAAAAGCACCGTTCAGGGAGACGGTAGGCCGTACGTACGCATGAACGCTACTTTCATTTTTTCTTTATCATATTAATGGAATTAAAATTAAATGATATATATATATATATATATTATAATTCCAGTATAATATATATTTTATATAGGTCACATATTTTCATTAATTTCATTCTTTATACATTCCATGTATTGCATGTACGAGTCACATCACTTGAGGGGCGGTAGTCCACACTTTCTCATATGAAATTATCGCATTTAAACAACCTGAAAAGAATAAAGTTATATTTTAAATATAAAATACAGAATCATATAGTAAACATAAATACCATATATATCATATATAAAATACAGTGACATCATAATGGACACCTTTAAAGGTGTTAAAAGAATATTGAACAATCAGCTTTTCGTGAGTCCGAAAATCGCCAACCACTGAAACAGTATGTTCTTTAACCATTAGACGAAGGTGTGTGTAAGTGTAGCTCGAATACTTCTTATACAAAAATCCTAGTATATTGAAGATACTGTATTTTTTACATAATAAATGAATAAAAAGAGGATAGGGGGTTGGAGAAGAAAAATAAAACAAAAAGACTTAAGTGAAGACATGAGCTTAAAATCGGGTAACTCCCTTTGGTTTGAGCTCAAAGGCTTCATTGGGAAGACTTCTGCCCAATGCGAGGATTCAAGGAGTTAAAGAGGGATGTGGGGAGACAAAATGGGCAGGGGTTGGCCGATCCAAAGGCTTTAGAAGTATGGGTATGGAGGTAGTGGTGGGGGCCTTTTATAAGAGGAGAGGAGGGGCACTCTTTTAAAGTAATGAAATGTTACATTATTTTAGAATGTGTTTCGGATATTAATGATCCCATATTGATGTGTTTCGAGGATAAGGTTATAAGGGTTTTAAATCCACCCATACAATAGGTTTTGGACTTGTGTAGTTTTTAGATATTACATTATCTTTCCATTTTATTTAAATCGTTAAATAATGAGGTCATCGCTGCATCATCATGATGTCATAAATAATTTAATTTATTTAATGTCTAAAATTTATAAAAAAAAATACTATGATTTAGGAAAGATTTTTAGATTTCCAATGAGTATTTATAGTCCAAAAGATCATTTATTTAGACAAAATTAAAAATATTGTACTTAGGTGATACATTCTTTGTTACATTCAACATTCTTTAAAAATAAAAAGATAAAAAGTCACTTTCTCACAAAAGTTATTCCATGGGGCCCCTAAGTTTGGAACAAGGAATCCCATGGTCGGCCATGAGACAACCAGTAGCCTTAGGACACATTTTGTGGTCATTTTGTTGTTATGATATTATCTTATTATCTTTAACTACCTGATTACTCATTAATCAAGATAATTAAAGATAATTACAGTCGTTACTATTCAGAATGTCCAAAAACAAAAGAGTCTTAATTACATAATTTGGACCTTCTGATTCCAAATATTTAATCCATTTTACCAAATTCCAAACACATAAATTGCAATAATTAATTTAAAAAAACCTCATGTTGTCAAAACAAATAGCGGGTTTTTTTTAGAAACAATATTTATCAAAAGTTTGGCACTTGTTTATGCCTAATTCCAATGTGAAATTAATCCCAATGACCATCATTGAATTAAATGGTAAAAATATATTCTAATTACACTTTAAAACAAATTAAAAAGATAATATAACCATATAATTAAATTATATGAAAAAGCAGTTTTGATGTAAAATGCAGTATTTTTCACTATTCATTGAAAAATGAACATTGTCAGAAAAATACAAAAACTTAACCCAAGGTAAATTTCAATGTACCAATCATAAATAATATGTTTATTTTGAAATATAGAGCTTATAAAATTTCCAAAAAATGGATTTAAAAGGGGTTCTCCATCAAAAGGCTATTAATCGACATTTTAAAGAATATTAGAATGTTTACGCTTAAAAACTGGATTCATTTTCATTTTTAATCATGTAACATTTATTGAAAAAAAGAGAAAATATTTGAAAAACATATATAACCATTTTGTAGTTAGTTCTGTTCATTCCATCAATTTTAATGGCTAGGCGTTAAATACCATTTAAAATAATATTATTTTATTATTAGAGTGCAAGGTAAGATTTCAAAGAAACTCGTTGTTGCATATTGGGTATGCCATCGGGCATAGCATTCCCTTTAAAGTAATATTAATATTTTATTCACAAATATGGATAAATGTGAAAATGTCATACTCTTTATTTACCTGGGGTGTTACACTTTAAGATGAAGATACAGATCCTAACTTTCTTTCCCATGGAATAGAGTTAAAAGATAAGCCAACCCAATTTGATTTTGAAATCAGACACAATATTTGGATATTTCATACTAATGAGTTGATAATTTAAATTTGGGGCATCGAGTATGGGTTTCCCTAGTATTTTCCATATCCAAAAAAATTGGATGAGAAATGAATTTTCTTGTTTGATTTGATTATCCCAAATGTCCCTCCTAAGTCGGTGAATTTTTCCCTCAATTACATTGTCAAACAATTCTAATGGTTTTTTGGGAGAACATGGGAAATTTGGTTTTTATTTCAATGATTAAAAAGGTAGTTTTTTTTATTTTTTTCCTATTAAGATATTTATGAGAAATAAGGTTATTATTTATGATTTTTTCATTTTTTTTCTAGTTTAGATATTTAATTATTTCTATTTTTTAAACCAAAATATATTGACTACGGTTTGTACCATCCACAAAAACCATTACATTTTATGTGTGTTTATCTTTTTCCTACTGATTAATTATAGATACACTGCTCTAGTAATTTGTATCATGGAACCTAGGTTGAATCCTCGATGATAGAACTATTTTTTTGGGTTGATTGTTTCTAATTTAGTTTTTTAATGGGTATGGGGGGTATATATAATAATAAAATATTTTGATGTAATATTTTTTTATAATATGATAAATATTAGGGTGATTTTTTTAATTTGGATTTAGTATTATGATTTTGTTTATATTTTATTTATATTTTTTTGGATTAACATCCACTTCACAAGTTGATTTTGATCAGTGTTCACAAGTGTTAAAGACAAAATCAAATCATTAAATTAACTATGTTTATAATATCAATAAATAATTCGTTATGGTATGTTTTTTTTGTTCCAATAATCGATGAAATCCTCATGTTAAAAAAAATATTGTTAATCTATAACATTTTATTAACATACACAGTGTTAGCCAAAAAAATATTCAATAAGAAATACCTCTCAATCACATTACATCCACAAATTATAACTCCCCCAAATGGATGACTTACTCATAAATTGAAAATTTCATTAATATATTTTAAAAATATTATATTTATGAGTTAAAATTTTAAATATAACCATACAATCTAAGATTAGTTCACCGAACTAACCCATGCCCTATGATGAGAAATAAAACTTCCATATGATTAATTGTGGAAAAACGGGAAAGTGATTTTAACTTGATTTAAACTATTTAATGACCTTTAATATTTAAAAACATAATTTGAATATTAAATTTTTAAAAATATTAAGAAACATCCATTTATAGTTTATATAAATTAAAACAAACATACATGATTAGAATTGAAAAAAAGTTAAGAACAATAAATAGAATATGGGGGTGAGGTATATCATGTTGAAAAACAATATTAGGGAAATTACAACCATGACCTTTTATAGGATATATTCATTCAAAATATTTTCATTAAATGATGAAATTACAACCGCTTGCAATGGGAAGCGTGGGATGTACTTATCACCTAATGTGGCGAATTGTTTTTATTATTATATTTCCCATCTAATAGGATCAACATTCTGAAAACTACAAAAGAATACACTAGAGAAACTATATTTATAAATATTATAGATATATATGTTGAATTTATACCCTCAAAATGTAGTGGCCATTGTACTTTCATATCCCGTGTATGGATTTTTTACAAAACAATGTTTTTCTATTTTGATATGACGGCCTTTTCTAAGTCCCTATATGAATGGGTTTTGGGATTGGATTATTGAAAAAAAATATAATAAATTCTATCATAAAGGACTGGTGGATTTTCATTTTATTTATCACCCGAAAATCATATCACATATGGACTATTGGGGTGGGAGAAAAGTTAATAACATCGGTTTGTTTTTAACTCCTAGACATAATTTTGGTTTGGAATTCAAAGAATATGTTGGTTCAATTACTCCTTGAGTTATGATATACAATTTTAATCCCTGATGAAAGTGGATATCATGAAAAATAATGATTTTAATAAAATTTAGTATTCTTGCTTGAGCCCTGAAATACAATTTTCATGGATTGTCCAATCTCTTTGAAAGATTAAATTAGACTTCTTATGTGCAACATATCACCCATTCAATTGATAAATTATCCAAAGAACCTGTTTAATTATTTATAGTAACATTATTTTGAAAACCTAAAAAATAGTCACATAATTTTGAAAATTAGGTTGTTTTTTCTAATAGAAATTCTAAACTGGCTCAAAACTAGATTAATTCAAATAATGATCAATAAATATATATAGCAATAAAACATGGGTATTTCATAACAACTATAAACTATTACATGAAAAATACTAAAGTTATTAGACATAATTTTCTGAATAAATGATTAGAATAATTGGACCTTCCTAATCTATAGAAGCATTGTAATTTTTTACTGGAACTACTAACTGTGAACCAACTATGCACGATGCAATTGATGGCCCTTTTTCACTCTTTCATGCCCTGAAACACTATGACACCATCAATACTCCACCTAATCCCAAGAATCATTCCATTAACCCAATAAAGAGATATTAAATAAATAATAAATAATAACTTTCCTTCTTAAAAATCTAGGATCATACATAATGAAATAATAAATTTTTTGTTATAGTTGACTACCTTAAAAAAGGTAACCCTTTTAATTTTTTAATCAATAATATATTTCTATTTTGAATCGTTCTGAAATATAAATTAAGGACATGGAATGGCTCGATATATTACAAATATATTTTTTATTTAATCAATATATGAGGTATTATTTTAATGTATTTATTAAGAATTTAATTAAGAGCTAGGCTTAGACACAACTTATCACAATTATACTAATTGGCTGTATAAAAGGTAAATTCAATCATTTGATTGGTTGACGAGATCATGTTCAATGGAACATAAAGGATTTTGGGATCAACATTATTCCATTTTAGAGTTATTCTTTAAAAAAATTATTATAGAACTCCAATGGTTCCATATAAAGAGTTGTACGGGATGTGTTTAAAAAATATAGTATATTTTAATGATTTTGGATTGTAAAACCATGAGGTACTATCTCATTATCGTGATATGATGTTGGGTTTTATAACTATTTTTATGAACATTAAAATCAAAAAATTTCACAGAATACATATGATGATAATCATAAAAAATATTTATATTTTGAAGTCAATGAAAATTAATTCCATCAGATATCATAATGGAAAAGGGTTATTGAATTTGATATGATGATAATATTGATCCCAATATAAATTAGACATTTAATAACCCATTATTGTAACGACCCAAAAAATGCACTTATTTTATTTATGGATCTCTTTTCTCATAATACATTTTTATTTTGTTTTACAATAAAAGCACATAAAATTACTTCGGACACAAATTATAGTTTTCAAAAATTATCTAATTATTATAACAGATTATGGTATATGGAATAATTATTATTTTAATTAAATAATATGATTAAAAGCACCAGTTTTTAAATTGAAATGATAAAATAATTTTACTTTTTTTATGTTAAAAATGTCACTTTTCAATATCCCTGTTCATTTTATATCCACTATTATTTTTAATAACTTAATATTTTCATATTTAAAAGTTGAATTTCTCATACTAAGATAATTATTAGGGTTAAGGAAACCTCATTTTTGAATTCCAAATGTAAAAATTAACCTAGGATGATTTTTTAGAAATTTTTTTATGATTTTTGAATTTTATGAATAGTATTTGATGAATTATGGTTTATTATGAATAGTATAAAGATATTTTACATAACATTTTTGTGAAATGATTTTTAGAAAATTTTCTTTTGGAGATATGATCAGTATGAAATTTAGAGTCAAATAAGATCAACTTGATTTATGTGAATAGTAAATGATGAATAGTAATATACCATTATGAATAGTAATGAATAGTAATATATTTTCCCTCATTCGTTTCATTCCAAAATCCTCCTCAATGATTTTCTGGTCTCCTTACCTCCCAAAGAGTCCTCCCAAGGTTCCCTCAACCCTCCCAAGGTTCTGACCTTCACACTTTCGATGTTACTCCTAAAGGTAAGGGAATCTTTCACCCTCCTTTTTTTAAGTCATGACCTCTTTTATATTATATCTTATAGTTCCATTTTATTATAATGAGTATTGTTATTCTGTAACATTACTACTTTACATTTTATTTCCATATGATGAATGACCCTTTCTTCTCTCATCAATTGATTTTTTGAATTTTTAAGTGACGTCCTTAGGATGTCTAATTTTTTTAAAAGAAATTTCATATTCTCTTTCCTTTCAATATTCCTATTTTAGTAGTCAGACATTCAAATATCCATACCATTTTCTTATCTTAATTTTATTGTGACATTATAATTTATTATGTGTTATTTATTTCTAGGTTTCCCTTTTACCATCACTTTTTTAATGTTTTCTAAATTGATGTTATGTAGTCGTTAAGCAGTAGAAATTTCATCTCAAAATTTTTCTCTCTTTCTCTCAAGAAATTATCTAGTTTTATTTATGTGAATACCAAAACCTATTTCTTTTATATGGGTGTTCATAACTACAAATAATTGATCTATTTCATTCTAGAATGTACATAAATAATACCCTTTACTACCATTCCATGAGTTATAATTGACATAATAATATTGTTTTTAAGAACATTTAATATGTCACGATTTTGAAATAAACCCCATTTCTTTTATTCTCTATGGGTTATATATGAAATGTTTTATGATGAACTATATGACCTACATGAAAATGAATACATATTAATGGTGTGCCCTGATAGCACTCTAATGTATTGGGTAAAGAATTAATCTCTAGAGATGAAAAGTTTCACGATACCTTAATAAATAACCTAGGTAATTTTTATGACACCTCAGGGATAAACCTTGGTGATATGTTCATGAATGTCTAAATGAAATGTTGTAGCCACATATTAAAGTTATTTTTCATGTTTTTTTATTATGATATTCCTATTCTTCCAATTCTCATGTTTTTATGTTTTTTATCTTGTTCTTATTGATTTCACAAGTAAACTGATTCCCTTGTTTTACTTATTAGGCCTTTTGATCACCCTTTACATTGATGTTTGTCTCTAGGTTATAAGAGGCAATAATTATACTTAGTGTGATACTATGATCAAGCATTAAAAGTGTATTAGAAGTATGTTTTATGTTGTTTTCATGTATTATTTTCCTAATTTCCAAGACACTATACCCAAAATATCTTCCAATATGTTAAATTTGTATTATATAAAGAAAAGTTATGTAATAAAAAGGTGGGATTCCATAATTGGTATCATAGGATGGTTTATTTATTTTTGTAAATGAGGATATAAAAATTTTCCGAAGAATTATATATAAAATTTTAAATATAGGAAAACATCCAAGTATTTTGGTGAGTATTGATTAAGTGGTTTATCAAGAAAATGCATCCATGGCTAAATATGAGCAGGTCGAGGCAGCTCTAGCACAGAGGTAACAAGGAGGGAAAAATCCATCAAGGAGTTTCAGGCTTGACCCGGGGTATCTTAGTACATGATAACGGGTCTTGTTTCACCCTTGGTTAGGACACTTCTAGGGGATATGTTTGGTTAATCATATGTTTTTTATGAATCCTGATGAAGGATTAATATATAGTTAAATTGTTATTAAAGAATAATATTTCTTTAATTATGATTTTTAATACATTAAATTACCATATTTTTATAATATTCTTAATAGTAATAATTTTAAATAATAGAAAATTTGAAGGACACAAATCTTTAATGGGAGAAGAATGTAATGACCTGAAAATGTACTTCTTTTATTTATGGATCTCTTTTATCCTCATAAATTTTTATTATGTTTTAAAATAAAATCACATTAAATTAGTTCTAACACAAATTTTAGTTTTCAAAAATGATCTAATTATTATAAAAAATTAAGGAATATGGAATAATGATTATTTTAATTAAATAATATGAACAAAAAACCTATTTTTAAATTTAAATTATAAAATAATTTATCCATTTTATGCTATAAATTTCACTATTCATTTTCTATCTGCCATTATTTTTAATAACTACGAATTATCATATTTAAAAGTAAAATTTTTCATATTTATGTAATTTTTATGGTTAAATAAACATCATTTTTGAATTCAAAATGTCAAAATTAACCTACGATGAATTTTTATAAATTTTTTAAGAAGTATCAATTTTATGAATAGTATTTTATTAATAGTGTTTTTTTGTTAATTGTATAAAAATATTTTAAATAAAATTTTTGTGAATTGATTTTTTAAAAATGGTCTTATACTGTTGTGATCAGTAATAAATTTAGAGTCAAATAAGATTAAATTGATTTTCGGTGAGTAGTAAGGTATGAATAGTAATATATCATTATGAATCGTAATGAATAGTAAATTCACGAAAAAATAGAAACATCACGCATGAATGTGTAAATACATTTTAGATGTCTTAAAAGTGAAAAAAACCATCATGGTTTATGTTTTGGTATTTTTGTATGTCAAAAATATTTTATTTACGTTTTTAAAATTAATTTAATAATTTAAAATGGAAATTTATTTTCATAAAATTTAATAATTTTTTTACTTTTTTGTATTATGGTTGTACTATAATTTTATAGGTCCTTGATTACTTTTTTAAGCTGTTACAAAATGAGTTATAGTTTTAATGTTGTATTTTTGGAATAAATAATGAATTTATTTAAAAATAAAAATAAAATTATTTAATTTTTTTTTCATAAAATGTAGTTCATTATTCAATTCAGAGCATTGATATTAGGTTAGGGTGAATTTTTGGGATTTTTCTGAAACAATTGAATTTTCAGTGAATAGTAAAAATACAGTTTTGAGTTTCAGGTGTTTAATGACATCATAAATGATGTAATAATGATTTAAGACATATGGTCAAATTATTAATATTGATATATTCTATGAGTTGTTCCATGTGGCCAATACCAAGTGAAAATACCATTGGCAGGCCCATGGTTTTGCAAATACCACATATGAGGTGTCCCTTGGAAATTAATAATTTATTCTCCCAATTATTCTATAAATACCAAGCCATTTCCCTCATTCATTTCATTCCAAAATCCTCCAAAAAAATTTTCTGGTATCCCTAACTACCAAAGAGTCTTGCCAAGGTTCCTTGAAGCCTCCTAGGGTCCCAAACATCATCCATACAATGTTTCTCTTCTAGGTAAGGGAATCTTTCACCTTCCTCTTTTAAGTCATGACTTTCTTTATGTTATGTCTTATAGTTCCATTTTATTATGAGGAGGATTTTTATTTGGTATCTTTACTTATTTTAATTTCATTTCCAAATTATTATATACCGTTTTCCCTCTCATCAATTTACTTTCTAAGTTTTTAAGTGACATCATTATGCTGCCGAATTGTTTTTAAAAGAAATCACATCTTCTGTTTCCTTTCATGTTTCCTTTTCTGGGGATAAGACATTAAAATATCCACACAATGTTCTTATCTAAATGTTATTCGGCCTTTATACTATAATATGAGTTATTTATGAGTGTGTTACCCTTTTACACTCTATTTTTTAATGTTTTCTATAAGGGTGTTATGTAGCCATTATGCTGCATGAATTTAATCTCAAAATTTCTCTCTCCTTCGCTCAAGAAATTCTCTAGTTTTATTTATGAGAATACCCAGACCTATGTTGTTTATATGGGTGTTCATAAATACATAAAATTGATCTATTTGATTTTATAATTGACATACATATAACCCTCACTCCATTACCATGGGTTATAATTGAGATAATGACTTTGTTTTTAAGAACTTATAAAATGTCCTGATTTTGAAATGAAACCCATTTATTTTATTCTCTATAGGTTATTTATGAAATGTTTGATTATGATATATATGGATCACATTAAAATAAGGTCATGTTAAGGGTGCGCCCAGATAGCGCTCCAATGCACTGGGTAAAAAATTAATCTATAGGGATGAAAAGTTTCATGATACCTTGGTGAATAACCTTGGTAATTTTTATGACACCTAGGGGATAATCCTTGGTGATATGTTCATGAATGTCTAAATGAAATGTTTTAGCCACATATTCAATGTTATTATTCAATTTATTATTATTATGATATTCATATTCTTCCATTGCTCTTGTCTTTATGTTTTTTTTGTCATGTTTTTATTGATTTCACAAGTAAACTGATTCACTTGTTTTCCTTAATGGGCGCTCTTCTCACTATTTCCTTTGATGTATATCTCCATGTTATGAGATAAAATAATTTTACTTAGGATGAAACTATGATGAAGCCTTACAAGTGTATTTGAATGATGCTTTATGTTGTTTTCATGTATTATGTTCCTGATTTCCTAGACACTAAACCTAAAAGATCTTTTGATTGTTAATTTTTTATTATGTAAAGAAAAGTTATTTAATAAAAAGGCGGGATGCCATAATTATAATATAGGTAGAATATCTTATTCTCTTTCACATCCATAACAACTATCTCATATGTAATTTGTATTCCATTTATCACTTTTTAGGTTGTACATATATATCCCTTGAAATGTATAAAACAATGAAAAAAACTATAAAATAAAATATCTTATATGGAAAGCCAAGTAATTTTTTTGTATAAATAGTTAACTAAAAATAAAACTAATCAGTTGGTGAATGATCTATAAATTAATATCATGTTTTATGAAGCATTATAGAAACCCATATATTTAATGAAAAATATGAATTTTTATTATTTCATCATATTTACAAAATTTTGTTCAATATATATTTAATTAAAGTGGTGTGCAATATAACACAATATTATTTTACTATGTATAATTAAATTAAATAAGTATGTTTCAGAATATCTTGTTTCTCAGGAAACACAACAGTAATGTGATAGATGGTACGTTTTATTAGGATAACATATTTTAATTAATGATAAGCATTAAAAAAATATCCTAATATGATATGAAATAAAAATTATGAAAACATAAAGGGGAATAAATCTTCAACTAAAAAATACATTGAAGATGAAATAGTTATTAAAATGGATTTCTATATTTATAATACACATGCTTATTATTATTATTCAATTAAGGTGAAACATTCATTAAATAGTAGATCTTCTGAGATAAAATTATAGAGTATGAATGATTTTAGATATGTTTGTAAGGCTATATATAGTAATGTGACGAGGTCATTTTATATATGTTCAATTGATATATAGTTGATGGAAATATAGTTATTGGGTTTGAATTTATAAAATAGTTAAAATAAGACTACATAATTAATTTTGGATTGAAATAATTGAAACACATAATTTATAAAAATTACAGGAAAGGAATTAAAATATAACATTTAAATAAATTATTTTATAGTTAAAATATATTTTTTATGTATTAATTATTATATTTATTATTAATAAAGAATTATTTGATGTATTTTCTAATTTCAGTGATATATTCCAATACTAATGGATTGAAAAAGTATAATCTTTTTATAAAAAAAATTAAATTTAATATAGTGTGATTAAAACCCATTTAATGGTAAAAAGGGATTTGTTTATTAAATAACAAATTTAAAGAAATATGTACTAATATTATAAAAAATATTCTTAAGAAGTTTTAAATAAAAAATATTAGGAAATAAAATATTGGAAAAATAATTATTAAGAAATGATTAATTTATATTAATTATGATCAACAAGAGTAAATTTTTTAATGAATATTTGTTATTAAAATTGATTTCCCATATATTAATTATATTATTTTTTAAATGAATTCAATTTTGTACTATTTATGAAATAATATTTTAAAAACTGAATTGTACTTTTTAATCATCATGAAAAAAAATTGGGTGGTTTTTTCTATGTTTCATAAATAATAAAATATATTCGTGAAAGGTGTAATAATTAAAAATTATCATATATGTATTATATTTTGTAACAATGAATATGAAGAAATATGAGTGATTTATTAATCTAATAAATATATATTGTTGTATAAATTAATTTCAAAACATAAGCCCTATGTTGTGGAATTATATTTTGATCACTATTTGATGGTATCATATTTTATTTTATATATTTTTCTATAGAACCCCTCTCCCACCCATATAATTACAAATATCCATCACCCATTTTTTTCACATTCAAATCACGTATCCTAACCTATACTATACAACATTATCTCCCCAACTCTCTTTTATATATCATTTTTTTCAATTCTCTATTAGATTCCAACATATAAAGACATAAAATGTACTATAAAGAAGGTTATATAAAGAAAGAGGTAATAATACTATCCGATAATTTTTAGGTTCTTTTCATCGAATTCTTTTTTTAAGAGTTTTAGAAAAAAAATAAGATATTTAAAATTACTATATCATTTAATTTGAAATGTTATAATAATAATAAAATATTAACTATCAAGTATCGTCTCTTCAATAAAAATTTAAATCAATTTCCGTATTATGGTCAATTCCCCATCTACAGGGATGATGGTTAATATTTTCCATCTTCAAAAAGATGGATGATTTTTTTGATATATTTATATTATTATTATTCTGTTATAATTGATCACATAAAATGGAACAATATTGTATACTTTTAATAATAAAACCGTATAATTAATGAATGTTTTTTATAAACATAACTTATTGATTACTAATATAATACACTAATTGGATATTTCTTTTAAATATCTATTGAATCTTCTATGAATGGTTATAATAAAACATTCATTTTTTAAATAATAACTTAATAATTATATAATAATGTGATACTTCTTTTTGAATACATAAATAATCATAAAATTATATAAGATGATTTCTATTCATCAGTGTAATATAAACCCTCTTGATGAAAATTCCCTTAAAGGACAACATTTATAATATATGAACCATGTTTAAAATATAATATTATTTAATATTTGGATCATGATGATATTTTTTATAGATTTTTATAATATATTCTTACAGTTCCTAAGTTATGAACACATTTTATATGAACACACATCATTATAAATAAATCAATGTGACCATGCAATCAGGAAACTAATGTTTTAAATTTGATTGGAATGAATAAAATGATTATATAAAATGATTATAAATGAACATAATAGGATAATAATATATGATACATACATTAAAATTTTTGTTAAACAATTAATTAAAAAAATTATTTTTATTATTTGGATGTTTTGATACAGATATAATGTCACGTCAGGACACAAGATATTGGCTACATTTCCTATCTCATTCATAAATGGAGATTATTTTTTAATACATTCAATTTAGTGGAAATTTTACCTTAATAAATTTTACAAACAAATTTATTTTTTGCTGCTCACACTATTTAATGTGTTCAAAAATCATAATACCATTCTACCACCCGTTGGTTTAATTCACCAAATGTAATATTTTTATTTGAGAGTGACTGTATTTATTCTACTTATTTGGGAATATTTGTCCTCCAAGTCCATATTATTTTTTTTATAAATTTACTTATGTATATATAAATTATTGATAAAGTTCATTTTCTATATTCATTTAAATTATTTATACTTTTTTTAATGTAATAATTTTTAATTTTTCTAAACATCCAATTATTATTAATTTGGATTTCCATACAAAAGAGTTAAATGATTCATCTATTATAAACAAGGACATAATAATTTAATTTTTGAAAATTACATATTTCATTTTTGAAGATTCATTTTTTGTATAGCATTTTTTAAAATAATTCATTATTCCCATGGGATCAGAAATTTTTTTCATTTTTATATAATAAAAAATAATTTATTTTAATTGATATATTTAGAAGAAAATATCTATGGTTCATATATACTATTTCACAATTTCGACAACATGCACTATTTTATTTTTTAATTATTTTTTCATACTATGATTACATTATCTTAAATAATTATTTGGATGTTATAAAATCACATTTTTAAGAAAATAATCATGTAAAATATTTCCTTATGCTGATTCAATTATATTATTGTATAATAATGAATTATATCATATTCTTATGTAATTATTATATAAGAATTATCAATATGCGTGATGTGCATATTTTATAGAACATCAATCGATTTTGAAGGATTTATATCTCATGATATTAGGATAGAACAAGGGTGAATAACCCATGTACAAAAGATTAAGGGATAAGGATTAATATTCTTCGAAATTTATATTATTAGTAGTTTCTTAGCCATAATAATTGAGACATTATTTTATTTGTGTATATAAATGAGATCTGTTCTTATATCTAGGCTTATGTTCATACTAGATTTGAAATCATGAAACATACATTTGAAAAAATGGTTCTCATTTATTAACTCTTTTTTTCACACATCTAACACCATATTCAAACATTAATCCCAAATCCAAGTTTAATAATTTGTGATTTTGGACCATTGATTAATTGGTTATTATTTCCCTGTGATATGTTCATGTTCCATTAATATTTTTTAAAACCCACACCCACATTTTATTGTTTCATATGATAATTTATTATTATCACACATGATCACCCTTAGTAATAATCTTATCATAGTATTTATTATGTTTCCATTATTAGGGTAATATAATGCAGGATTATGTATGATATATACAGAAGTATACTATATATGAATATTATTCTTGTGATATATTTAATAATGTTTTAAATATAATTTTATTATATTTATGGACTCAAATAATTCTAAAAATATATTCCATACGGTGTGAATAATGTTTATAAGACATTATTATTCAATTAATATTATTTATTATGTATATATTCAATTCATGGGTATACCCACTCCTATATTACAAAAATTACCATTAATAATTTACTCTCTTCTCCCAATCATAGAAATATTCACTTCCTCTATTTGTAATCAATATTGATTTTCACAAAAATGTATTTTGAACCATAAACAACGATTCAATTAACTCTATTTTTATGAAAATTAAGAAATCAATGAGCAATCATTGAAGCTGCCATCGGGATCACCCGTCCAAAATTATAGAACTCTAAAAAATAATTTTTTTATACGATATATATCAAGTCACATAATTGAAATCCCCTTTCTATTAATAATAACTAAATATCACTACAATATTAATAAAATATTCACATCATTATTCTATATTTTCTATATTTTGACCACATTGTGATGGATATTAATTTACAAAAAAAATAAAAATTTAAGACTGAGTCAGTTTCACTATAAGGACCCGACCTTAAACATTACATAATCTTGAATTAAATGAATAATTCACATTGAGGGTGTTTTCAGGTATAGATTTTTAGAGACTTAGCTAATAAATATTACATTAAATCTCAAAAATTACAAGGTAGACACTTCTACCTAGTTACAATTTTTTTCTTGAAATAAAAATTCATTGAAAAAAAATTCATATCTAGTTCCATGTTTTGGAAAACATGAATTTTTTCGGATCCCATCATTGAACCTATTCCACATTATATCCTATGAAAAACATTTCAAAAACATGGGATGAGCATAAAAAGCTCTGTAAGGGATACACTAAGAAATAAAACTGTTAGACTTTCAAAACAACTAGTAAACCATGAATACATTATCATAAGTAATACTTTTAACTTTTAATAAGTATTAAATACACTTCATTGAATAATAGATCAATACATACCATTTTTAACCAAAATATTACCATAAACCCATATAAATAACACATAACATATATAGGTTACTTAGGACATAAACATACATACATAGAATAACCATGCAGTCGACATCCCCACGTATCACTAAATGGAATAGCCTTACGGCCGAATTACACACCCAATGAATTTTAGGATATAAAATAAGCACAAATCCTATTTTATCAGGACACCACCCATCATTTGGTTTATCACGTAACGACCTGTCAAATGTCCAAGTACCATTATAAAATCATAACACATAAAATATTCCTAATATAAAAATTTCATTAATAACATTTAATTTGTAATCACAAGAAATATTTTTAAGATATTTAAATAATAAATCCTATTAAAAACCATTTTCAATACCAAAACACCCAAAATAGATTAAGGGATTTCTTTTCCTTTTAAAAAAATATTAAGGCTTATAGAGGAAGCCAAATAACAATTACGGCGACAGAGAGGTCATTGTCGTCGTAAACATTAAAAACATTCCTATTTTCATTTAGTAAAATGAATCATCAAAAAAATATTCCCATTGAATAAAATTAAAAGTCAATGGTGTATATACATAGTATAAAGTAAAGTCGTGTATTAAAACAAAATATGCCTCAATAAAAGGAGATTGAGACGAAGTCCCTTATCTCGTGTCTCAATTGACCCGTTTGTTCTTTAAACTCATAGAATAATTTACTAATGTAAATTTATAATTTAATAAGAACATTTTTCTTGTTTATTAATCCTTTTATATCAATTATTACCATGTTATAAACATTATGTAATCATTAAAGTTAATAATGGTCATTTTGTCGATATTTGGTACTTGAGTAAAATATGAACAGCATAAATTTACAAGTTGTCCATGTGGTCAATAGTCCATTATATACATAATGAAATTCATTATTTAGATATCATATATATCATATATATCCAGTATATATATATATATATATTTATAATATTTGATACCATTTGGAGGTATGAAATGAAATGCATCATTCATGGAGACGGTAAGCCTACGTACGCATGAACGCTACTTTCATTTCTATTTCTTAATTTAATGGAATTAAAATAGAATGATACATAATTATATTATAATTCCAGTATAATATCATATATAATATCATTAAATCTATCCTTTATACATCCCATGTATGGCATGAATGAGTCATATCACTTTCAGGGGGTGGTAGTCCACACTTCCTCAGATGAAATTATCGCGTTTACACAAAATGGAAGCCATAAATTTATCCTATAAATGAAAAATAAAGAAGCATAAATAAAACATAAACATAATATATATCATATATAAATACAGTTCCATCTTAGTGTCCACCATGATAGGTGGTATGAGATAATCAAATAATCATCGTTTCGTGAGGCGTTAGTTTTCCAACCACAGAAACAATATGTTCATCACCCATTAGATGGAGGTTTGTGTAACTGCAGATAGAATAATTCTCATAAAAATATCCTAGTATATTGAGTATACTGGGGTTGTTATCAAAAAAATTAATAAAAACATATTAGGGGTTGGAGAATAAAATAAAAGAAAAAAATTAAGAGAAACGGTTACCTTTAATTTGGGTAACTCCCTTGGGTATGAACCAAAAGGGTTTCTTCAGGTGCCTTCTTCCTAAGGTAAGGATTCTAAGAGTAATATAGGTATATAGGGAGATTAATTTGGAAGAGTTTGGACAATCCAAGGGGCTTGATAGGTGTGAGGAACAGGTTATAAGTTGTGTCTGATTATAAGTGGGAGGAGAATCCTTTTATGAATTTTTGAAAGATTTATTTTATTTTAAATTTATCTTATGTTTAAAAAGGTCTAAAAGTAATTAAAGTCTAAGATAATATGACTCATCATCTAAATAAAATCATCCAATAAAAATTATATAGGTTTTGGATATTATTTTAATATTTATAATCTTATTTATTTAATTCATTTATTAATGAGGTAAATACAACATCAATATTGTGAAATACATATTTTAATTTATTTGTTGTCTAAAATTATAGGAAAATATTATAATGTAGGAAATCGTTTTAGGTTTCTAATGAATATTTATAGTCTAATATATTACTTATATAACCCCTTTTAAAAATTAATTTACTAAAAGATTTTTTTTTCATTTTTTCCTTTACATTATGTTAATTAAAAAAGTGTCATTATCACTACCAAGTGGCATCATGGGGTCCAAAAATCGACCCAAAGATTACCATGACGAGAATGACTCAACCAATAAGGTTATTAAAAGTGTTAAGGTAATTTTGGTTTATTTAATATATTTATTACCTTGTATTAACCTATTTACCTTTAACTGCGGTAAATAAGTTAAAAGTTATTATTCACCAAAAAATATTTTTATCATATTAAACGAAATTTTACATACTAATAACAACCGTGTATGTCGGATTTTCGAAATTCAATTCACATAAGTGGTAAAATTTCCATTAAATGAAAATCTTTGTTTTTAATTTCTACTTAATGGTTTCACGATTCATCAAAAATTGAAGTTCTTCAGAAAACTAACAAAAAATCAGCCTAAGCTATATTTTATGTTCCAAATTAAAAAATTATTTCTATTTTACCAAATTAAAAACATATAAGTTGAATTAAATAATTTAAAATTAATTATCGTTATCAAAATAAATAGTGTGTTTTTAAGAAATAATAACTATCAAAAAAATGATATTTTTTATGTCCAATTTTAAAAAGAAATTAATTCAATGACAAACATTGGATTACATGGTAAAAACAAGGTATAATTAAACTTTAAAAACAATTGAAAAGATAATCTAACAAAATAAATAAATTAGATTAAAACACAGTTTTGAATTAAAATACTGTATTTTTCATTATTCATTAAAAAATGAACAATATCAGAAAATACCAAAATTTCGTCGAAAATAAGGTTTGGTGTCCCGATTATAATGAATAATTTTATTTTGACAAATATAACATATAAAAGTGACAAAAAAGAGATTGAAAAATGGTTCTCCATCAAATGGTGGTAAATCAACCTTTTAAAGAATATTAGAGTATTTATGCTTAAAATTAGATTCATTCACATTTTAATCATATAACATTTATTGGATAAATATAAAAACATTTAACAAACATTTAAAATCATATTGTAGTTAGTTGTATTCATCCCCACCATTACAATGGCTAGGTGTTAACTACCATATAAAAATAATATTATTATATTATTAGTGTGCAACATAAGATTTCAAAGAAACCCGTTGCTGTGTATCTGGTAAGCCATCAAATATATCATACCCTTTAAATTAAAATTAATATTTAATTAATAAATATTAATAAATATGAAAATATCTTATTTCATTTTTTACCTGGGATGTTACATCTTTCCCCCTTCTGGAAATTGCGTCCTCATAATTTTTATTCACTTATCAAATAAGTGGGGCTATTTATCCCCCACATAATTTTCAGATTCCCATTTTGCCTCTTCATCCATATGGTCTTTTCATAAAACCTTTACCTCGTGAATTTACTTATTCCGCAACACATGCTCTCTACGGTCAAAAATCCAGACTAGTTGTTCCTCATAATAGAGATTCTCTTCATACTGAACTACCTATGGACTCAAAACATGAGATGGATCTGGCATTTAAATTATCAATATTGAAACATGAAATACACTTTATACCTGGGATAAACATGGAGGTAAATAAACTATGTATGCAACTGATCCAACATTCACCAAGATTTCATAGGGTCCAATGAACCTTTCCCTTCTTACCAAAACACATCACACTTTTCCATGGAGAAACTTTGAGAAAGACATGATCACCTACCTAAAAAAAATATCCTTCCTCTAGTTATCTACATAAATTTTTTGCCTTCTATGATCTGTCCTCATGTTCTTTTGAATCAACTGCAATTTTTATTCCATCTCTTCTACCAATTCTAGTCCCATCAGCTTCCTTTCACCTACTTCATCCCAAAAATCCGGAGTTCAACACCTCTTTCTGTATAATTCCTCAAATGGAGCCATCTTTATATTGGAATGATAACTGTTTTTATATGAAAATTCAGCCAAACAAAGATGTTTATCTCAACTTCCCTAGTAATCCAGTGAACAAGAATGTAGAATATCCTCCAATGTCTATATTGTTCGTTCTGTCTTACCATCTGATTGTGGATGAAAAGATGTACTAAAATTTAATTCAGTTTCTAATGACATCTAAAGGCCTTTAAAAAAGATAGATGTAAACCTGGGATCACTATCAGATACAATGGAGAGGGGAACCACATGTAACCTGACCATCTCTTTAACATACAACTAAGAAACTAGATCTAGAGACAATGTATATCAAATAGGAAGGAAATGATCAGTTTTAGTCAATCAATCAACAATGACCCAGATTGCATTGTTACCTCAAGACGTCATTGGTAATCCCACAATGAATTCCACAGATATATTTTCCCCTTTCCACTCTGGCACCAGTAAAGACTGAAGAATCCCTTTCGGTAATTGCCGCTCTTATTTAACCTACTAATAAGTCAAACACTTCATAGTAAAATTTGCAATATCTCTTTTCATTCCATCAAACAAGTAATACTCCCAAAGATATCGGTTTATCTTAGTAATGCTAGGATGAACTGAAAATGGGGAACTATGAGCTTCACAAAACAACTCATTCTTCAATAGTGAATCACAATGCATGCTTAATATTTTCCCAAACCTCAAAACACAATCACTATCAACATTAAAATCAGGAAACTTACCCTTATGGACCAACTCTTCCTTTTTCTATAACTCATTGTCTTCTTGATGCACTTACTTAATTCTATGTAATAGAGATGATTTCACTGACACCAGAAACAAACTAGAATAATTTTATGAACCAACAACTTCTATGCCAAATTTCATTAAATAAAAGACCAAAGGATCTCACTCTAAACGTAGCATGGTAAATGAACCATTACTTTTTCGACTCAAAGCATCTCCCTTTTTCTTTGCTTTTATCAGATGGTAATAGATCGTGCAATAATAATCATTGATTAATTCCAAACATCTCCTCTTTATCATGGTCAATTATTTTTGACTGAATATATACTTTAAACTTTTCGAATTAGTATATATTTCACACATTACTCTATACAAATGATGCCTCCAAATTTTTAAAGAAAATTCAACAGAAGCTAATTCCAAACCATGTGTAGGGTAATTTAACTCATTAGGTTTCAACTGAAGTGAAACATAAGAAATCACCTAATCATACTACAGAAGGACACAACCAAGTCTTTTCAATGAAGCATCACTATAAAAAACAAACACACCATTTCGGGAAGGCAGTTCCAAAACCGGAGCATTCAATAATGTTATTTTCAATTCTTGAAAAAAATCATCACATTATTTTGACCAAATGAACTTAACATCCTTTCGAGTTAACTTTTTCATTGCACTAAATAAACTTGCAATTTTTTCAACAATCCTTAGATAATAAACATTCAATCAAAGAAAAGTACAAATCTCTATTATATTTTTGGGACTTGGCCATTCTTCAACAGCTTTTGTTTTAGTAGGATCAAAAGTTATTCCATCCTTAGAAACAATGTGACAAAGGAAAGAAATTTGTTGTAACTAGAACTCACACTTGCTAAATTTCCCAA
Source organism: Viscum album (assembly GCA_963277665.1). Taxonomy (NCBI): domain Eukaryota; kingdom Viridiplantae; phylum Streptophyta; class Magnoliopsida; order Santalales; family Viscaceae; genus Viscum; species Viscum album. The sequence goes on from OY728137.1 coordinate 455,286,994, forward strand.
ACAGTTTATTTTATTTTAAAGTTTTCATGAAAACCCATAAATGACTACCATGCTTCTCTTTACTTTTAGAATAACCCAAAATATCATCAATGAACACAACCACAAACTTACCCAAGAACTCACGGAAAAGTCTATTCAGAGGATCCATGAATAATGAAGGTGCATTGGTTAAAACAAAAGGAATAACTACAAATTCTTTATGGCCATATCTAGTATGAAACCTGGTCTTCGGAATGTCTATTTCATTTACATTCAACAGATGTCACCTCGACCACAAGGCAATCTTTGAAAAATACTATGCTACCCAGAGCAGATGAAAAAAATCATTGATATGAAGCAAAAATACCTATTCTTAATAGTGATGTTATTCAATGATCTATAATTAATTCAAAGTCTCATTAAAACATCATTCTTTTTAACAAACAAAACAAGAGCACCCAATGGTGATATGCTAGTTCGAATGAAACATTTATCTAATAACTCATGAAATTGCTTCTTTAACTCTTAAAGTTCAATTTGATCCATTCGATAATGGGGGTTTTGAAATTGGATTAGAATGAAGAACTAATTCAACAGTAAATTCAACTTCCCGATCAGGTATAATTCTAGGCAACTCATTAGGAAAAACATCAAGAAATTATTTACCACTGGAACAATATTAATCTGAATAGATCCTTTATTTTCAACAATATGTGCCAGGGAAAATTCATTTACATCTTTTACTACATTCTCAGCTTCCTGATATGTTATCAAAAACAATGGTTCGTTCTAGTATAGAAACTAAAAATCATTCTAAAAAGAAACCACTTTAGCTCTTCAGAGAATCTTATCATGATAAACAGATAGAAAATCCACGCCCAAAATAATATCAAACTCAACTAGAGGAAAAACAATAAGGTTTGTAGGTAGATTCTTTCCTCACATAAGGACATGATGGTTCTTATATTTTTTTTGTCTCAATGTTTCCTCCAGGTGTTTTTATTCATATCATGAGATGGAATTCCCAGTTTTCTAGAAAACTTCCCAGAAATTAATTAATGTGTAGACCATTAATCAAACAACACATTGGCATAATCTAAAACAAACAAACAGTGTACCTAATACTACTTCATTCAATGGCCCAACATCTGCAGAAGTAGTCACAAAAGATTTCACCACCCCTTTGTGCTTGTAGTCAGGCTACTTTTCCTCAATTAAGTTCTTCATTGGACACTTATTTTCATAATGACCTATTTCATTACACTTAAAACATCTTACCGATGGATTATCATTACCATCTCGATAATCATCATTAAAGTTACACGAAATATGACAAGACATACCGCACCAGAATCACTTTGTAGACTTTGATAAACATTCTCTAATATGCTTTTTACCACACTTCTCACAAGATGGATATTTAGTTTTCATACATCCTGTCTTCTTTGATGAATTATTTCCCTTTGTCTCCCAACTTGACCTCTTATTCGGTTGTTTGTGAAAGAACACCTAATCATTGGAAAACTCCATTTCCACCTTCTCCACACATCGAACAAGTTTTTTAATAACTTTTGAAATCACGAGAGTCTAATGCTCTATGATAACACGAAATTAGTACTAAGTAAAATATATTTATCTTACTATCAATATCTTGGATGAAATTTGGAGCATAACTTTTTAGTCGAGTGAGAATTCCTTCGTAAACATCCACTGAGTCATCCTCCTTCCTTAATTCCAAGAATTGTTTTTCCATCCTATGTCAAACCACATTAGAAAAATATATCTCAAGGAACATACCTTTGAATTCATCCCAAACAAGAGAATAAATCTCATCAATATCTCTGATTTTTCTCACCATCAACCACCACTAAAGTGCTTCACCTTCAAAATGGTAAAAAATGAGACATTCCTTTTGATGTTCTGAACAACCCATGACATCGAAAATTTTCTTCAGTGCTTTAATCCACCCTTCTGCTAGCATAGGGTTAGATGATTCTATGAATGATGGGGGATGCTGCCTCATGAAATGGTCCACTACTAACATGTTTCACTACTGCTGATCTAGTTGATCTTGTGGAGGGATACCACCACCATTTATAGCCTGAGTCAACTATGACATCACTCCAACGAACTATTCAGTTCTGATAACAACAATCTCAGGTTTCTGATTTGGAAGGTTGTCCTCCTCCTGATGTCATCCCAAAATTTCTCCCATGTTTCCTCTGTAGAAAACTATTCTGAACATAGAAATATCTTAGGCGAAGCAATATGGTAATCTGTAAATTGTATATATCATTTTAATTATAAACTAAAAATAATTTATTGATATTAATTTAACTATATTATAACTCATAATGTTGTCTAAACCGACCTCTAATACCAACTATAAGGACCTGGCCTTAAGAATTATATAATCATGAATGAAATGAATAATTCATATTGAGGATCTTTTGGGATTAGAGTTTTATAGATTTAGGCCATAAATATTAAATTATATCTCAAAAAATACAAGGCAGATAGTTCCACTCAGTTTCAATTATTTCATAAAATAAAAACTCTTTAAAAAAGAGTCATGTGTAGTTCCATCATTTAGACAGCATGAATTTTCTATGATCCCATCCTTGACCCTATTCCACTTTATATCCTGCGAAAAACATTTCAAAAACATGTGGTGAGCATAAAAAGATCGGTAAGGGATACACAAAGAAAGAAAACTCTTAGTCTTTCAAAACAACAAGTAAACCCTAAATACATTATCATAAGTAATAATTTTCCCCTTTAGGAAGTAGTAAATACTATTCATTGAATAAAAGATCAATAATTACCATTTTGTAACCAAAAGATTACCATAAAACCCATATAAAAAACACAAAACATATAAAGGAAACTTGGGACATAAACATACTTAAATGGAATAACCATGTTGCTGACTTCATTACATATCTCTAATTGGAATAGCCATACGGACGACTTCCATACCCAATGCATTAGAGGTTGTCTCATAACCACCCGTCCTGGTTTATCACGACACCAACCGTTATTTGGTTTATCACATAACCACCCGTCAAATTTCCAAGTACCATTATAAAATAATTACATTAAAATATTACAAATATAAACATTTCAATAATAACATTTAATTTGAAATCACATAAAATAATTTCAAGATATTAAAATAATAAATCCTTTTCAAAAACCTTTTTCAATACCAAAACAACGAAAAATAGAATTACGGATTTCTTTTCCCTTTTGAAAAATACATCAAGGCTTATAGAGGAAGCCAAATAACGATTATGGATGCAGAGATGTCATTGTTGCTGCAAACGTTACAAACATTAATTTTTTCATTTTTTAAAAAGAATCATATCAAAAAAATTCTCTTTTAATTAATGAAAAATTTAAAAGGTGTTTATACAACGTATAAATGAAAGTCGTGTATTAAAACAAAATAGGCCTCAATGAAAGGAGATTGAGACGAAGTCCCTTACCTCATGTTTGACATGACTCATTTATTCTTTAATATCTTCAATAATAATCTAAAGTTAATTTATAATTTCTTAAGAACCTTTTTTGAGTTTAATAATCCTTTTATATAAATTATTATCATGTTATAAACATTTTGTGATCATTTAAGTTAATAATAGTCATTTTGTGGATATTTGGTACTTGAGTGAAAATGAAAAACTTGTATTTACATGTTGTCCATGTGGTCAATTGTCCATTAAATCCAGAATGATATTCATTATTTAGATATCATATATATCATATATATCTAGTATATATATATATATATTTATAACAGTATATATCATTTGGAGGTAAGAAATGAAATGCACCGTTCACGGAGACGGTAAGCCGTACGTACGCATGACCGCTACTTTCATTTCTATTTCTTATTTTAATGGAAATAAAATATAATGATACATAGTTATATTATAATTGCAGTATAATATTATATATAATATCATTAAATCTATCCTTTATATGTCTCACATATTGCATGAACATGTCATATCTCTTTGAGGGGGTGGTAGTCCGCACTTCCTCGAATGAAATTATCATGTTTACCCATAATGGAAACCATAAAGGTATGCTATAAAAGAAAAATACAAAAGAATAAAGAAAACATAAACATAATATATACCAAATATGAATATAGTTCCATCATAAATGACACAATGATAGGCTGTAGGAGATAATCGAACAATTGTCCTTTCGTGAGGTGTTAGTTTTCTATCCACAGAAATAGTATGTTCTTCAACCATTAGATCGAGGTGTATGTAAGTGTAGTTTGAATCCTTCTCATGACAACATCCTAGAATATTGAGGATACTGTTTTTGTTATAAAAAAAATTTATAAAAATATTTTAGGGGTTGGAGAAGTAAAATAAAATAAAATAAGTTAAGAGAAACAGTTACCTTTAATTTGGGTAACTCCCTTTGGTTAGAACCAAAAGGGTTTTTAGGTGCCTTATGACTAAGGTAAGCCATATAGGAGTAAGTGAGGGATATATGGAGATTAATTTTGAAGATTTTGGACAAGAAAAATGACTTTATAGGTGTGAGTAATGGGTTATAAGTGGTGTCCTTTTATAAGGGGTAGGAGGGGCTCTTTAGGATAGTTTGAAACTATTATTTTATTATAAACATATCTTCAGTTTCAAAACGTCCAAAAATCATTAATGTATAAGATAATATGACTCATGGACTAAATAAAATCATCTTATAATAATTTGACAGGGTTTGGAAATTATTTTAATATTTATAATCTTATTTATTTAAATCTTTTATTAATGAGGTAAATACTGCATCATTATTGTGTCAAAAATAATTTAATTTTTTTGATGTCTAAAAAATATAAAAGAAATAAGAAGATGTAGGAAATATTTTTATCTTTCTAATTAATATTTATAGTCTAAATGATTCATTATATAACCCCTAATAAAAATAAATTTACTAAAAGATATTTGTTTATGTTATTTTTGCCTTAACTGTAAGTTAATTAAAATAAAGTGTCATTATCACTACCAAGTGGTTCGATATGGTAGAAAAATCGACCCAAATACGCCCATGGTCGAAAATGTCTCAACCAATAAGGTTAGGAAAAGTGTGAAGATAATTTTGTATTATTATAGTATTCTTTTGTGCATGAATTACACTATTTAACTTTAACCAAAGTAAATAAAAGTCAAAAGTTACTATTCATCAAAAATTACATTTTTCTTACTGAAAAATTTTTTACTTACAAACAAAAACCATGTATGTTGTATTTTAAAAATTCTATCAACAAAAGCGGTAAAATTTAATTTAAATAAAAAGGTCAGTTTTTAATTAAAACTTAGTGGTTTCAATATTCATAAAAAATTGATGTTTTTCAGAATACTACCAAAAATTAATCCTAAGATATATTTGATATTAAAAATTAAAAAATGATGTCTATTGTACCAAATTAAAAACATAGAAGTTGAATTAATTAATTTAAAATTAATTCTCGTTATCAAAACAAAGAGTGTCTATTTAAAAAACAATAACTATCAAAAGATAGATACTTGTTTATGTCCAATTTCAAAGTGAAATTAACTTCAACGACCAAAATTAGATTAAATGGTTAAAAAATAATATAATTACACTTTAAAAACAATTACAAAGTTAATATAACCATATAAATATATTAGATTAAAACACAGTTTTGAATTAAAATACATTATTTTTCACAATTCATTAAAAAATGAAAAATATCAGAAAAATACCAAAATATCATCCAAATTAATCTTTGGTGTCCCAATTATAATGAAGAATTTCATTTTTTTCAAATATAACACATAAAAGTGACACAACTAGATTTAAAAATGGCTCGCCATCAAAAGGCGGTAAACCATCCTTTAAAAAAATATGAGAGTATTTATGCTTAAAATAAGATTCATTCACATTTTAAGCCTATAAAATTTATTGGATAAATTTATAAACATTTAAAAACATGTATAATCATATTGTACATAGTTCTATTCATTCCTGCCAATACAACGGCTAGGCGTTAACCACCATTTAAAAATAATAATATTATATAATTAGTGTGCATCATAAGATTTCCAATAAACCCATTGTTGCATTTCGTGTAAGACATCAAATATAGAATCCCCATTAAATTAATATTATTATTTAATTAAAAAATATTAAAAAATATGAAAATATCATATTTCTTTATTAACATGGGATGTTACAGTCGCCCATTTTATTCATATATCTCCCTTTTAAAATATTGGATATTTTTTTTCTAAATATATCAAATTAAATCCTTCATGAAATAAATTTGAATATCATTGTGATCCTCATTCAAATTTGAAAGATAAATTCAATTAATCCAGTATCATGATCAATTATTGAAAAAGAAAAAAAAATTGTGACATGAAATACTAATCTCCAACACTTCAAGGAAGTCACCCAAAAAACATGTCATTGTAAAGGCCACATGATCTTGATTTGATTGTTTCACCCTGGATTAACCCTTATCTTCATAGTATAATCACATAGAGTCAAATAATATTAAAAATTATACAACACTTCCCCATGTAATAATTATTATCTATAATTGGAACACCTACTAAGTTGATGAAAATATAAATCACCCCCATCCTTCGCACTATGTGAAATACTATACTCACAATGTGTTATTACTGATAATTGTTATTATGAATTGTGAATTTAATACATAATCCATTATGTATTATTTCATTTTTCTTAAATTAAAACATTCAAATATACTTTTTTGAATGATTAGATATCAATTAGGTTGAATAAATAACCATCATTAAAATAGATTAGATCCCAACATTCACATGGTATCCTATATAATGTGATTCATTCATAATCAAACCCACAAAGAACATTTTTTTTCTGACATTTATGATTATCAATGTCATAATGAATTCCAAATTTTGATTTCTTCCCAATATAAAAACATATGTAAATTCTTCCAACAATTACCAAATTATAAAATACACCATCATCTTCGGACTCCGTCCCTATAAACTAAATATGGTGTCTACTTTGTAACATTGGAATATGATAAAAGGAATCACAACCCAAATGGATGAATAGTTTATTATTCATCATAGAATAGATATATCAATGAAATTATAATTTTATTTGGAAATATAAAATAAAAAATGTATGTTAATAGAGAATTACATTATTCCCCTTAGATTATCTGACTGTTTCAATCACCAAACACTTGATGATATCTTGGGGAAAATGAAAAATAATAAATTATTGATCATGGATTTCTAGTAAGCATATGATTATAGTGTAATATATGAATAAATATAGAATAATAACTATGGAATTTTAAATATCTGAATCACATTCAAATGAATAAATAAATTTATTATAATACTGAAGGAATAAATAATGATAAAATAAATCCATATAAATAATCTGTTGAGAATGAAACATAACCATTGATATTATAACTAATTGAATAGATACCTAGAATATCAATAATTGGATTCATAATATTGTAATGCATAATGATGGATATCTAAAACTATAGTGAAGGCATTTTCCCAAGAAATATAAAACAATTGAGTCCTAATTCGAAGACATCTTTATAAATGGGTATGGTTATCATATTTGGAAATTAATTTTTAATGATCATTTGGAACATTCCATAATAAAAATAACCTTTCTTTGAAAGTCACATTTATTATTTTAAAGATCGATAATTCATAAAATAATGTTATAATACTTTTAATTGAAAGTAAATTTTAAAAACAAATAGTTTTTTGAATATTTAGGGAAAAAATCATTAACTATAGAGTTGTAAAAATGAATTGAAACCTTAAATAAATAATGGTCACGATGGATGGTAATTATGTATATGTCATATATGAGAGAAAATAAATTTCATTTACATTGTAAAATATATATAAAATTTAGTTGTTCATAAAATTACTAAATCATTACTTTAGAATGTTTTAAAAAAAATAACCAAAAACTGAATTTTTTTCGTAAATATTTTTTAGAATTTATTAAAATTTAAATAAAATAGAAGGCAAGGTTTAGGAATAAAATATATTTTCAAATAAAGATATAAATAAACATATATTTCTATGGAAAAATTGTATTTTTCATTTTATGTAACACTGCATGATTTTATGATATAGATTATTTTAAATTCTTTTAATGTCTTGTGTTGTATACTACATCATGATTATCTTGAGCTATATAAAACATCGTATTAGCATCCAGTATACGCAACACTATTCTTGGCTTGTGTTATACAGAATTTCAAATTATTTTGATAGAATTAATTTCATGCAACATTGATTATATATTTTTTTCAATGTATAAAATAACTATAAGACACCAAATTATGTTTTTAGTAACGCAAAACTGGCTTGGTTAACGTTACACGAATGGGCGCCCTTTCTCAACAGCTTGCATTGTACAAAACACTGAGTTTCAATAAAAATATATATATTATTAAATAATTATTATTTAATGGTATATAAACATGAAATTATTAATATTACTAAACAAATTTTTAATTTAATTTAACATTAAAATTAATATTATATATTTTCTAGACATGATATAACAACAAATTCTATTTTTTGGATAAAAGATATATTATTCAAAAAATATAGTTTTCCCTTATTTTGATGGTGTAACCATTTTAAATCAACCTTTTGACAATTTTTTATTTTAAATTTGGCAAAATAAACTTCTTATTTTAGTTCGAAACAAAGAAAATTTACTTTTCCTAAATTTCTGTTGTTTTGATAAGATTTGTTTTTTATAATTAGTGAATATAATAATTTTTTTATTTTAAAGACATTAAATAGTAAAATTAAGTTTTTTATTAGTTTTAAATTATAATTATTTAATTGTTATCCAATTATGGTTTTTCAAAATTAATTTATACATGAATTTATTATAATAACATTTTCTATTTGAAAAGGGGTATTATTTCAAAAAAACTATTTTTCATGACATTATGATAGTTTTATATGAATTTTTTTTCTAAAAAAATTAATTATTAAATTTTTCAAAATTGATGTAAAATTTGGATTTAGGTTGACCAAATTTTCAATGTAAGTTCCCTTTAGTTTCTACCAATATAAATAGTAACCATGGTAAATTTTATTAACCCTATAAAGGGTAATTTAGGTAATTTAAGTTAAAAATAAAATTATAATGACTATATAATGACCCACACAAATGAAACAATTTTAGTTGACCAGTGTAATATGACCCTTAATACTTAAGGATCTAAATTATTTCTTTTTATCAAAACTTCTCCATGAAAATGACATAAATAATATTTAAATCAAATAAGGACACACATTGTCATTTTCTTTGCCTTTAATATCTATTATGTATCAACTTATGAACGAATGTGTTATATAAACAAATATAAATTCTAATTTTTATATTAATAAACTAATTCCCAGATATAAATTTATTTTTTACGTTTTGGGTACATTTGGATGAAATAATGGTATTTATAATATTTTATTTAATGAAAATTTAAAGATGTCACATTCATGTTATAGATAATATATCATTTTAAAATAAAGTCATACAGAAGATAAATTTAATATAATAAACTTATTTGAAAGATAAAATGTTTAAATTTATCATGGTAATTTGTTTTATGATTTTTGGAAATATTTAATTACTTTAACATTTTATATATGAATGCTGCATAAATTCTTTAATGGATGATGAATCAATAAAAAATTTTAAATAAAATGATAATAACCGTTAAAGTGCCAAAACACATTACCAAATTGTATTGGTCAAGAATATATAAACCTTAATCATCCAATGGTCGATTTATGGACCATTCGGAGCAATATGAAATATATTAAGAAAATTATATTATTTTAGTTAATGTAATACATTAATAAGAATAAAACTTTTAATGATGTATTTTAAGTAGGTAAATTTTACTACATATATTTTCATAAATATAGAAAATTTATTGTATTAATAGTAAATTATTTTTAAAATTTATTTATCAAATATTTTTATTAAATAATTACACAATATTGATGTTGTAATTATTTTATTAAGAGAAATATCAAATAAATTTAATTAATAATATTAAAATAAATATAATTTTTGGTAAATAATTTTTCCGATTAATTTTATAGATTCCCATGAAATTTTGGGAATATGAATAAAATTGGTTCAAAGATAACATCATTTCGTAATATTTTATAAAATTCATGAAATGAATAGTGTAAAAATTAACCCAATTGATATTTTTCAGAATAATGATTTATTAAATTATTTAAATATCATAAAACATTTTAAAAATATATTATAATTATTATTTCGTAAATAATGATCCATATTATTAATTTATGATCTAATTTATGTCAAATAATTAAATATTTTACCCTTTTAATATTGAAATATTTTTTACCCCAATTAATATTAAATAGAATAACTAAGTGTTAAATTGAAAATATAAGGATTTAATGGATATAAAAACCATTATAAAATTTATCTATTTATGATATTACAACCCTATATAATATCATCTTCTAAATTGTGACATTTTTTAGGTTTCTATGTGGGTTTTGATTGTTTTATATGTTAACATTTTTGAGGTTTCCAAAATTTCCCCTCACAAAAATTATAATAGGAAACCCACTCCTGCATTTCTCCACAACAAATTAGGCCTTAATGTTTATACATCATTTAACCATTTCTCTTATCAACTTCCTTTTTTACCAAATAATGGTTCTGGTTTTCTCAAATTACCAACTCATGTTCCATTAAGAGGATATCTAAAGAGAGCACGTCCAAGAAGTTTTAATCTCATCTACCGATTCTTTCATATTTCATTCGATATCTACTTTTACATAATGAGTATTTTCATTATATAATAATAAATCCAGTAGAACATATATATTGAGTTGTTATTATAATTGTAATACGACCATATTTAGCTTTCAATCCATCCTATGAACGATGAAATCACTAAGCGTGCATATGTATGGTTTACCATCTCCACGTTGTGGTGTCATCTGTTTTTCACCACCACCTTACTTGGATGGGTATATAAATAACTGTAATAACTATAGATGATTATTATCAAAAATTATGGATTATATAATAGTGTAAACTATGCAAAAAAATGTCATTCAACCATTATTGGAATGATATCATCGCTCATGCGTACGTACGACTTATCATCTCCACAATGCGATGTGATACCTTCTACATGATAACCACTCAAGAATGATTATATTAATGAACAAAATTAATTAATATGGTATTTATTATGTATGTATAATTTTATAATTATATTAATATGGAATAAAAATGAGAACCTAATCTTATTTTATGAAACTTTCATACGATCATAAAGAAGTTAAAACCCAAATGACAAGTAATAGTGAATTATTACAGACAAACGATGGGGAATATGACCATATATGATGACCCTGATTCTAGAATAACTGAATAACACTACATAAATAATTATACAGGTTTTTCAGACACATATAATGTATATCATACCTAAGTTAAAGGATAATTTTGAAAATCTCATTTTTATCTAAGATTGTTTATATATAAGTATTTACTGGGGATAAAAGTATCATCCTTATCCATGATTTCTAAAAAAAATTCATAAAATGTTTACTATTATTATTATTATGTTTAAATTAATTTTTACCCATTATGTAATTTTACAAATGGTATGGATGGAGTCTTTCTTCTGTCTACCATATTAGGTACTTTTTGTCTTTTCTAGAAAAAGTACGATGATAATGTTTATTTAACTTATATGGAATGAATGGATTTTTATTGTCTCATGATGAATTATTTCCATATAAATTCATCTAAAAAAATTTAATGTTTATTTTAAAATAAATTATTTTCATTTAAAATTTCAATGAATTTTGAGAAAACAAAACGTTTTTTATGAAGAAAGGATATTTTCCTTAGGAATTAAGTTCAAGTGTTTTATCAAAATTATTTTCCATCTAAGATGACTCTATTTTAGTGGAATTTTGTTTCTATACCTATTAATACTATGAATATATTTTTTTTAATGATGGAACTATATTTTATATGGATTTTTTTATGATAGAATTATTTTTAATATATCCATTTTATTTCTTAGTTTATATTATAATGATTGTTTTATGTTTTTGTGGCACATGTAAGAATGATTTCATTATGAAATGGGTGAGACCAATATCTCCCTCCATTTATTTGGGTAAAGATTTATATCTCATGAGATAAACATGGATGGAATGGAATTTACGTATGGTTCAGTGATACATGGATGGAATGAAAAATAGACTCTTTTAAGTAAAGAACTTTTTCCAATATGATCATATTGGTAGCAATGCCTTGGGTTTTATGAAAATAATATTATGAGCTTATTTTTTTTAAAATATCATGTTTTATTCCATTTTATATTTTAACATGGTTAACATTTCATTATGATCTATTCCTTATGAACTGCCAGGATTTATGTCATGACATGTGATTTTGATATTAAATCTTTATGTTCATGTTTTTACATTCATATATTTATGGTTTGGTTTATGTTCTAAATTTTTACCCTTACAGAGATTTTAAGCTCACCCTTTTTATGTTTTCTTTTCTATGGGATATACAGTCACGTTTTAGGTAAAAAAATGAAAGTAGAAGTTCTTTATGGGATATTTTGAAGATATTTCTCCAAGATGAATGATTATTTTATATGTTTATAAAGACATTAAACTAATACGGTATTTGGTTGTCTATTTTTTCATGTATTATGTATTCTGTAAAAGTAATGTAATGACCATGTATGTAAATATTGGGTCATTAGAGTTTTTATTAGAGTGATGGTTTAGGCAAACTTTGGAAACATGGATTCCAAAAAAATCGTGAGATCCCTAGAGATATTTCTATGGTATTTCTAGGGATGTCCCTATGAGTAAGTCTAATTATAGGTTACAGTCATAAAAGTATAGTAATGGTGATAAATAACATATGATTAAAACTAAGATGTTAGAGAATTAAATTACCCCCCATTGATAATGTTTTTTTCCAAGTATGATTTTTTCTCCTAACACTATTCTTTTTGGGTTTTAGGCAATGGTTGGAACCCGAAGGAATCATGTTTATGATCAATACAGTGTGAAATACAATGATTGTCCCCATGAATAACAAAATGTTATGGGATATGGAATGTAAAATCCTATTACTATAAATACACAATCAATTAATCATTATAGACCTCCAGATTTTCAGAGAAGGGAATAACATTCTATTGAGTCCTTAATGAGGATCTTTAACCTTCTTTCAACGGGGATTTTGATCCACTTATTCTTAAACAATGGATCAGTACCATTAAAAAGATATTTTCCATCATTATCTATTTAGAACATGAAAATTTCATTTTGGATTTTTTTTTTGTTTAGAAGGTGAATCATAACCGTGGTGGTCTATAATTAATAACACAAAGCAGTAAGATAAAATTGAATCTATGTAATGGGATGAGTTCATGAATTTTTTTTCAATAAGTACTTCCTTATTATTCTTATAAAAAATATGGGGAAGGTGTTACATGATCTTAATAAAAATGATGATGAGTGAATTGGTACATTCGGGGAAAAGTTTACAAGACTTGTGAGGTATGCATTTGGTTTTATCATCTAACCTGAATGTAATGTCTATAGATTCTTCAGTTCCATAAAACTATGTCTTAGAAGAGCATTACATATAATTTAATTTAGTATTTGTCACGACCCGTCCTTGGGACCCGTGCCGTGACTACCCCAAGCCCGCCTTCCATAGGCTAGGGGCTTGCGACTAGCACCAAAGGTGTAAATCCCGATAACTGGGAAGGCATTGCCTTTATAAAAGTAAACTAAACACCACAGAGTACAAGCGGAAGCATAACAATAAGTACAAAAGAATGTGCTGAAAAGTAAATGGGCCAGAATACAAAACCAACTGAAAGTACAACTACAACTGAACGAAAGTACAACAGAAAAGACAATAGCTAGAATAAAGGAAGCAGCTCCTCATTCGTCCTCCTCGGATCCTACATGAAGGGTAGGTATAGATAGCGCAACTCCCGGATCATCCACTACAGATCCTACCTGAAGGGTAGGTACAGGTAGCCTCCACAACGCTCTTGCCCGTCATCCTCCTCCGGGTTTTGTCACACTATGAAGTCCTCCTCCAGATACTGACTCGTCGTGTGGTCTGCCTCTGGGTACCCTCTAGTCCTCGAACACTCGGCCTCCGTCAGCACTGCTCGTCATCTGCAACCAACACAACGAGGTGCGGGCATAGCCCGTGCAGGGGTGAGTATAATGATACTCAGTAGGGACCCCGAGAACCTCAAGGTCTCTCTAAAACCAACAAGGATAACCACAAAGAATATCTCAACAGATAACCCTTACTTAGGTATAAGCCCAAACTTTTACATAAGTTATCATGTAACCCATTTCAATCATGAGGAAACACAAAGGTTATGAAATCAACGGACAACCACTACTCAGGTATATGCCCATACATATACCTCATTTATCAAGTGACCCATCTCAATCAAGAGGTAAACACAAAAGTCATAGACTCAGCTCAAACTAGGATTTTCAGTATCGAAACTGTAATGGCTGATGAGCCCATCTTTGGAGTGTACAGTGATCCTGTCACAACTCCGAGGTACTTCTCACTAACCTAAGACTGCTGAGGTACTCCTCCTGTCGAGTACCGCAGGTCTGCCACCTCACACAGTACTACTCCTCCGCCATGGGTCTGCCACCTCACACAGTAGTGCTCCCCCTCATAGCCTACAGAGGTACTCCTCCTGTCAAGTACCGCGGGTCTGCCACCTCACAAAGTAGTGATCCTCCGCCATAGGTCTGCCACCTCACAATGTAGTGCTCCCCACTGGTCTATGCTAGTCACTCCGAATCGAATTGGACAAGCAGTCATCAGTCACACCCAGCTACACGATCTCCGTACTCTGTATGCTCGTCTCCGGTAGGGTCTGCTCCACGAGCTACTGGTCGATACTCCAAGTATCAAAAGTCCCACAAATAAGTATCTCAATGGACTGCCTTGTCATAGGGGTCTTAACGCAACATACAGTGCATCAATCGGATGCTCGGTCTGTGAGTTATTAGTCTTTTCATCTCAGGGGCCCGGTTGGTTTCGTGTGCGAACCAACCCGGACGTTTCTCAACTATACTCCGAAATCTCATAGGTTATACTCATTGGGACCATTTCTCAACATGATCACCAATGCCGCTGACGGTTCGTCAAAAGTACGCCCGGTCTGAAAGATATCATCTTTTCTGTTCCAGGGGCCCGGTTGGATTTCGGGTACAATCCAACCCGGCCATACTCCAACTGCGTCCAAATATCAGGTGAAGTATGCCAAAAGTTCTATCTCATCAAGGATAATCTAATGAAGTCGACGACATGTCAATCAGACGTCCGGAGCTCAAGATCTAAGCGTTTCCACTCCGAGGGCCCGGTTGGTTTTGTATACGAACCAACCCGCCCGTACTCAAATTTCCCCAAAACCTTGAGTGTAATATACAGAAACGCCCGTCTCAATCCAAGGATCGCATCGCAGCTGACAGTGCTTTGATCGGAGGTACGTGGACCATGATATGGGCAAAAGACCGAAAAAGGTCCGGAAGTGGGGGTTTGGGCCCGGACCGATCCGGCCCGAGACCGCCTGGGTCGGCCCGCGTGGGCGCGGCCCGGCCCGGAATGGGCACGACTCGGTGCGCTGGTGGTCCGGCGCGCTGTCCAGGTGGCTCGGCCGAACGACCAAGCCGTTCAGATGCGGGGGGGGGGGGGGGGGGGGCTGCCCCCCGGTTGTAGTAATCGCGGCCCCTTAATGGGGCCGCTCACATACGACCAGCCAGGGGTTTTGAACCCCCCGGTTCTTCCCTGTCCAGCTGGCCCGCTCTGGCCGGCCGGCTTCTGCTGCCATGGGACCAGCAAGGCCGGTCCCCCCTATTCCGACGCCGGTGGCCCGGTACCGGCCACCGGTTCCCCTGCTCTGCCGCATCCCGGAACATACCGCGGCCTTTGTTCGTCTGGCGCAGCGCGACGGCGCCGCGCCCCTCCGCTGCGTTCCCGCTCCAACCGCGGTGTCTTGGGGATTTTCCAGCGCGGCGCAACGGCGCCGCGACTTGGTTTAATTTTCAAATGCGCTTCGTGACAACGCCGCGCATCCTTGCCACTCGTTCCCACGCGGTGCGACAGCACCACGTCACTTTCAATCGAACCGCAACAACAAAAATAATAAGGGAGGAGGTCGGCCGTGTTTGTGTGGTCCGGCCCCCTCCCGTTAAACGATATCAAGCGGTCCAAATGAACGAGGATAGATGGTGGAAGAATTCAAAAATTAAAACACATTACCCCTAATTCGAGCGTAGCTTGAATGGAGGTTGGTTGCGGAAATAACCGTCGTGGAAGGAGGCGTCGTGAAAGGAGAACAGTCGCGGAAGAAGGCGTCGTGTAGTTGATCTTCGAGGATTCGGTGTTCTTCGTCGGAGATCGGTGCATTTTTCGCGTTCTTCGCATTCATCGTGTTATTTAATGAAGAAGATGAAAATATTCAAGCCTCCCTTAGCTTTTCTTCCAAATCTCTCAAGCAACAAGACTTCCAACAAAAAATAAAATAAGTTCAAAAATAATTTTATTAACATAACTTAAGCATTTGAATTTCAAACATTCAAATTAAACTCACCAATTAATTAACTTAAGTTATCAAAATTAATGGTGAGTTGAAGGAGTTAGAGGATATGAAGGGGTGGGGTTCATGTGGGCCCCACCACCCTCATAACCTCCCATGGGAGATTGGGTGGTTTCACCCAACTTCCACCCAAAGGTTTTAACCACTTAGAAAATAAAAATTGTAGTTAAATTTTTATTTTAACTTCGATTTTTTTTTCAACTTCTCTCATGAAAAAGAAACTACGGGAAAGCTGTTCCTAAGAAAAAAACTGGCACTTCGAATCCATCGGTGCCCTCAGAATTCGATTCTGAGCATCGGTTCAAAAGTTAGAAAAAACCACTCATTCGTTCACTGAACGTACCTGAGCAATACTTCAGAATTTGATTCCGGGCACACCGGGACTCGGAATCAGGCGCCGTCAGAAACTCCGTTCTTTTTAAATCCCAAAGAAAATTTAGAAAAAAAATTTCCCTTGAATTTTACGGGTCTTTACAATACCTATGAAGAGATAGTGCATTTTTATGTCAAGGTAGAACTAGATTGTGCCGTTACAAATCCATATCATGGTTTGGACAAGAAACGAAATATGGATTTCAAGGGAATATCTCAAAACGATGGTGAATAGAAGATGAATGTATCCTTGCGCTCAAAGTGTGGAATGAAACATGGTGGAGATTTCCTTAAAGGGATGATTAAATGAAACAATTGTCGAAAATAAGGTCATCGAGAAGTTGAGTGCTGAAGTAATGGGAAAACGTTTTCTAATGGTGTAAATAGAGAATAAAGTACATAGAACAAACCACCAACACTTCAATACTACAAGTGAAAGGATATGGGGATTTAACCTAACCAATTCCATAATATATAGGTTAATAATGATTGATGTCTAAGACCTCATAAATAAAAAACACCAAGGGAAGCCACATGCGATCACTATTGGTGTTGTTGAGAATGAAAAAAAAATTGGTGAATGGTTAAGTGTTTATGTAATGGTATTCCAAAATAGTGTTATTGAATATCTTTTATAGTGTTATGGAATATTGGAATACCAATTTATTGGACCATTGTGGTTTTCTATAGGTATATTCTACTAGTAACCATGAAAATTTATTGAATTATTTTTGAAAATAACATGATATGCGAATAATTAAGGGATAAGAAGATAATGAGATATTTTATAGTATTAATGTTCTAACGACTGATAAAAGGAAAAAGTGATGTCATGGTTTGAGTATATATAATTTTTGGTATTTTTTTCATGTGTAAGGAGTTTATTTTGAAAGAATACATGTTTTTACTAGGGTTCTATGTTATTTCATATTATTATCATGTTTTAAGAGATTACATGATTAAGGTATTCATGTGTTTGTAATGTTACTACCAAAAACTACAAAATTAGATATGGGAGACAAATGTTAAGTCAAATTAGTTCACCTATTTATAAATATTTATATTTTTAGTTTTCATATTTATTTTAATGTTATCCATTTATGTATAGTATAATTTATATTCAGGTTAATGTTTGTTCAATTAATATATATTCTCACTGTAGGTGGAATTATGCGTATTTGATATCATGTTCTAATTTTTTTTTAGACAAATGGAATGACCTATCATTCTGTCACATTATTTGATAACCCATCACGAATGAAAAATTCAATTTTATTTCATTAAATAAGACATGAAGTGGAAATATTTCCGAGAACGTTTAACAATGAGACTATATTGAAATCAAGTAATTATTTCTCTTCATACAAGAAATAATGTACATTAGGGGAAGGATCTTGAATCCAAATTTTTTTTCCTAGTACCATGTTATTTGTTGAATCATACGGTCCCATAAATCATCATATATTTAGGTATTTATGGTAATTAACATTCTTCAAACCTTGTTCTCTATCACAATCCATCAGAACTTTTTGGTTATATTTTTCTTCAATATCCATATTTTCACTTCCCACCTATGTTCTCCTATGAGGATACAATGTGACGATTTACATTGGGAATGCACTATGTATCTAACATTTCTTTTTAAAATTAAGTTTTACTATTTCTTTTTAGGATGTTGATTTCTATGAATAAAACATTCAAGTAGTAAAAAATTTATAACCCCGATGAACATTGAGGGAGAAATTCAATTTATGGGGGTAGAATGTAACACCCTAAGATTTTATGAGATAGATTCTTTTTAATTTAATTTTTTGTATGCTACACCATGATTAGATTGCGCTATATGCAACACCTTATTATCTTGAAGTATATGCTACACAATTCATGGATTGTATTACACACAATTTCATGTTATTTTGATAGAATTCATTTCAGACAAAAATGAATATAGATTTTTTTCAACATATAAAATAACTATGAAATAAAAAATAATTCTTTCACTAATTCAACACTAACTTGTCTTGAATTACTCATAAGGGAGTCATTTCTCGATAGCATGCATTGTATATAATATCGAGTTTCAATAACAAAGATATATAATTAAAATATTATTATTTAGTGGGATATAAAATTACAATTATTAATAGTATTAATAATATATTTAATTTAATATAACATTAAAATTAATCTTATATATTTTCTAGATATGATATAACAACAAATTCAATTTTTGGGATAAAATAAATATTATTCAAAATTTATAGTTTAACCACCATTTGATGTAGCACCCATTATAAAAATTGTTTTCGACACTTTTTTATATTCAATTTTGCAATATAAACCTCTTATTTTAGTGTAAATAATAAAATATTTTGTTTCTTTAATTTTTGGTATTTTTATGATATGTTTCACTTTTTGATGTATAGTGAAAATACTAATTTTTTATTTAAAATATATTAAATAGTAAAATATTGTTTTCGTAGGTTTAAATTTTAATTATTTTATTTTTATCTGAATTTTGGTTTTTAAAAATTATTTTATACATGAATTCATTATAAAAACATTTTTTAATTTAAAAGGGGTATTTATCCAAAAAACCATTATTCGTGACATTTTGACGGTTTTAGTTTATATTTAATTCTAAAACATATATGTACTAAATTATGAAAAATGGTTGTCAAACATGGGTTCAAGATGTCCAAATTTCATATGTATGTTCCTTTTAGTTTTTACCAATATGAATAATAACAATGGTAAATTTTATTACCACGGTTAATGGTAAATTAGCTAATTTATGTTAAAAAAAATTATAATGACTATAAAATGACCAAAATAAGTGAAAAATTTTAATTTGATTAATGGTATTAAACCCTTAACACATAAGGATATAAAATTTTTCATTTAAGGGATACTTTTCCATGAAAATGACTTAAATAATATTTAAATCAAAGAAAGACACAAAGTTTCTTTTTCATTTTCCTTAATATCTATTATGTATCCATATATAGAAAATGGGTGGTACCAACAAATATAAATTTTAATTTAAAACATAATAAACATAGTTTCCTGATATAATTTTATTTTTGACATTTTGGGTCCATTTGGAAGATATTATGATATTTATAATATGTTATTTATTGAAAATTGAATGATGCCACATTTCTATTTTAGGTAATATATCATTCATAAAATAAATCCATACAAAAGATAAATCTAACAATAAATACTTATTTGAAATTTTAAACTTTTATCTTTATCATGGTAATTTATTTTAAAAATTTTAAAAATAAATACTTACCATAACGTTTTATATATGGATGATGCAGAAATTATTTAAAGGATGAAAAATAAATAATCTAAAATTTATTACAATGATAATAACCATTAAATGTGCCAAAAAACTTTACCAAATTTTATTGGGTTATAAAATATCAGCCATAAAAATCCATGGTCAAATTATGGACCATTTAGAGCCATATGAAATAGATAAATACAATTATTTTATTTTATTTAAAGTAAAAAATTTAATAATTATAAATTTTTTTATGTTAGATTTCAAGTAGACAAATTCAATTACATATATTATTCTGAAAGATAGTAAATTTATATTTTTAACAGTAATTTATTTTTAATATTTATTTTTCAAAAAATTAAATTAAAAAATTACACAATATTGATGTAGTTGTTATTTTATTAAGGGGAATATAAAATAATTTTTATTAATAATATTAAATTAAAAATATTTTTAAATAAATGTTTTTTCTAATTAATATTATAGATTCCCAAAACACATTAGAGATATGAAAAAATACATGGATCAATGATAACATGTTTTAATTACATTTTTAAAAATTAATGAAATGAATACTGTCAAAATTGACCTAATTGATATTTTTCCAAATAATGATTTATTAAAATATTTAAAAATAATAAAACATATTAACAAATTTTTAATTATTATGATATGGTAAAAAATAGTCTAAAATATTTATTAATTATTTTAAAGGTATCAAATTATTAAATATTTTACACTTTTAATATTTAAATATT
Source organism: Viscum album (assembly GCA_963277665.1). NCBI lineage: Eukaryota > Viridiplantae > Streptophyta > Magnoliopsida > Santalales > Viscaceae > Viscum > Viscum album. The sequence goes on from OY728137.1 coordinate 455,308,136, forward strand.
TGTTACCCCTACTTAAAATGAAATAAAATATCTGAGTGTTAAATTGAAATGATAAGGATCTAATGAACATAAAAACGTGTATAAAATTTAATTTTTGATGAGATTACAAACCTATATCATATAATATTAAAAATTGACACATTTTTTAGGTTTTTATGTGGGCTTTGATTTTATTATAAATTAATATTTTTTAAGGTTTCCAAAAGTGCCCCTCACCTAAATTGTAAATGGGAACCTACATTCCCATTTATCCACAACACATTAAACCCTAAAGATCATCCATAACCTACTGATTTCTCTTCTCAACTTCTCTTGTTACATTATAGAGGTTATATTCTTCTTCAAAGTCCAACTCTTGTTCCATTAAGCAGAGAACTTAAGAGATAACATCAATGAAAAGGTAATCTCATCAACTGATTTTTTTATATTTCTTTCTACTTATACATCAAATTCAGCAGTTGTTTCATTATAGAAGAATAAATCCAGTAGAAAATATATTTTTAGATGTTATTATAATTATGATATAACCATATTAAAATTTCTATCCATCTTATGAATGATGAAATCACCAGGTGTGCGTACGTATGGCTTATCGTCTCCACGTCGTGGTTTAACATGTTTTTCATCCCCATCATACTTGGATGGTTATAAAATTGAATTTAATAACTATATATGATTATTAAAAAACTATATTCATTTTAAAATAGATAAATACATGAAAATAAATACCATTCAACAATTATGGGAATGATATCGCCGCTCGTGCGTGCATACGACCTACCGTCTCGATGATCCGATGTGATTCATTTTAGATGATAACCAATTAATAATTTTTATATTAAAGTACTAAATGAAATAATATGGTATTTCCTATTATAATATCTATCTATAATTATATAAATATGAATTTATAATGGGATTCAAAACTTATTCAAAAAATATGCATCCGATCATAAAATAATTAAAATCCGAATAACAAGTAATAATGAATTGTTACAAAAAAAACAAAGGAGAGTATGGATATCTATGATGATAATGATTATAGAAGAATTTAATAACATTATCCAAATCATTAGAGAGAATTTTTATTCAAAATGTAAGCATATCTAACTTATGTTAAGGGATAAGTTATCAAATCCCATTTTTATCCGAGATTGTTTCTATATAAGTATTTACAAGGGATATATTTGTCATCACTGTCCATATATTCAAAAAATGTTTTAAGAAAGTGATTAATATTATTATATGTAAGTTTGAGGTCATTTTTACCAATTAATTACATTTACTACATGGGATGTAATGATTCTTTCTTTTGTTTACCAAACAAGTTAGTTTTTTATTTTCTGACAAAAGTATGAGAAGAATGTTTTTTTACTTATAATGCGTGAATGGATTTTACAGTTTCTTGAAGCCTTACTTCCATAAGGCTTCCTCGACAGTATTTCAGGTTTATTTTCAACTAAATTATTTCTTTTAAAATTTCATGGGATTTTGAGAAAAGAAAACATTTTTGAATAAGAAATGATATTTTCCTCGGGAATTTAGTTCATGTGTTTTATCCAAATTATTTTTAATCTATGATGACACGTTTTAAATAGGGTTATGTTTCTATCCCTATTATTACTTTAATTTTATTGGGTTAATGATGGAATGATATTTTTTATGGATTATGTTATTAAAAAATGATGTTTATGTTACACATTTTATTTCATGATTTATGTTATGATGAATGACTTATGCTTTTGTGGAACATGTAATAATGATTTGATTATGAGATGGGTGGGACCTATATTTCCCATAAATGCATGGGGTAATGATTTTATCTCATTAGATAAACATGGTTGGAATTCCAAGAAAATATGGTTCAGTGATACATGGATGGAATGGCATGTAAACCCGGTTCAGCAAAGGACTTTATCCTATTTGATTAACTTAGCATCAATGGGTTGGATACTATGGAAATAATATTACGAGCTTATATGTTTTCCACAATTCCATGTTTTATTCCAAATATATTTTAACAAGGTTAATGTTCCATTATGAAAAATCCTTTATTAACATCCAAGATTTATTTCATGACATGTGATTTTGATATTTAAACCTCATGTTCTTGTTTTTAAATTCTTATGTTTATGGTTTGTTTAATGTTCTCAATGTTTATCCTTACTAAGAATTGGAGTACAACCTTTTCTTCTATTGTTTTCTAAAAGATATAATGAGAGGTTTTCAGTTGGAAAATCAAAGGGGAAGATCTTTATGGGAGACGTTGAATATCCTTCACCAAGATAGAAGATTTTGTTCCAAGATTCCAAAGTCACTAAACTAATACGGTCTTTGGGTGTCATTTTTTTCATGTATTAAATATTCTAAAAAAGTAACGTAATTCCCATATACATAAGGATTAGGTAGTTATAGTTGGTCTCAGGGCTATGGTTTAGTCAACCCTTGGAAACTAGGATGTGGAAACTTTAGAGAGATCCTAAGATATATTTCAATGGTATGTCTAGGGATGTCCCTAAGGGTAGGTATAACTATAGGTTAAAGCCCTAGAATAATGGTAACGATCATGAATAAGTTAGTATTAAACTAATGATGCTATATATTTAATGTAATCCCACTTTATTATGTTATTTTCCTAGTATAATTTTTCCCTCTCACACTATTGCTTTTATTTTTAGACAATGGATGGAACCCGAAAGAACAATGTTAATGATCAATACCCTGGGAAATGCAATGATTATCCTCCTAAAAAACCAAATGTTATGGGATATGAAATGAAAAATCTTATTTCTATAATTACACAAGCTATGAATCATTTTTGACATAAAAATGAGCTGAGAAGGGAACAACATTCTATTGAGTCCTTTAGGAGGCAATGTCTACCTTCTTTCAGTGGGTCTTCTGATCCACATGTTGCTGAACAATGGATCACTTCCTTTGAAATGATACTATCCATATTTCACTATTCAAAACATGAAAATTTCATTTAGGTGTTTTATTATTTGGATGGTGGATCAAACTTGTGGTGGACTCTAATTAACAATACAAGGTAGTAAGATGAAATTGAATTCCTAGAATGGGATGAGTTCAAGATCCTGTTTTTCAATAATTACATGCCTCATATTCTTAGAAAAAAGAGGGAAAATGAGTTGCTTGACCATAATAAAATGGTTTTTTGAATCTATTGGTACTTACAAAGAATATTTTACATGACATTCAAGTTCTAGTTCTAGTTTTATCATCCAACATGAAAGTAAATTTTATCGATTCTTCATTGCCTTAAAAGAATGTCTTCAAAGATCATTGGTAATAGGAGACATTAGTAGCTATGAAGAAATTTTTTCATTGTGATATCACAGTTGAACTGGAAGTAGGTGTTACAAATCCATTTCATGGTTTTTATAAGAAATAAAATATGGTGTTCAGTAGAATATCGCAAAAAATAGTGAAAAGAAGATAAATCATTCTTTATTATCAAATTTTCGAGACAATAATGGTGGAGATTGTCTTAAAGGGATTAAAAAATGTTTTAATTGTGGAAAAGAAGGTCATCGAGGAGTTGAGAGTCGATGTAATGTCAAAAAGGTTTCTAATTATGTGAATTGAGAAGATACAATAGAGAACGCACTACCAACCCTTCAATGTTAAAGTGCAATGATATGGGGAATTATGTTTACAATTTCTATAATCCAATGGTTAATGATGATCCATGTCAGAAACCTATGAATGAAAAAAGACAAAGGGAAGTCACGCGCAATCACTATTGGTGATGTTGAGTATGACAAAAAAGTAGAGGAATGATTAAGTGATTATGTAATGAGAATGAAAAATAGTGTTGATGAATTTTTCTTATAGTATTATGGATTATTGGAATATTTATATATTGGTCCATTATGGTTTTCTATAAGTATATGGTACAGGTAACCAGGAAAAGTGATTGTAGTTTTTTTTAATGTACATGATATGCGCATAATGAAGGGATAATGTGATAATGAGATGTTTTGTAGTATTAATGAGATAATGATTGATAAAAGGAAAAAGTTATATCGGGGTTTGAGTATATAGAATTATTGGTATTTTTTATGTGTGGAAGGAGATAATTTTGACATAAATAATGTTTTCACTAAGGTTCTACTTAAATTTGGGTTGTTATCATGTTTAAAGAGAACACATGATTAATGTATTCCTATATTTGGAATGTGACACCCAGGAACTACCAAATGAGATCTGAGAGGAAAATGTTAAGTCGATATAGTTATCCTCTTTATAAAGGTTTATATATTTTTTCAAATGATTGTAATGTTGTCCATTTACGGATAGTATATGTTTTATTCTTTTTGATGTTTGTAAGATTAATGTATAATCTCACTATAGGTGGACTTATTCATATTTTATAAACTCTTCAAAAATTTATGTTGAGATAGTTGGAATGACCTATCATTCTATCACATGATTATTCTAACACTTCAAGAATGAAAAATTTAACTTCATTTGTTTAAATAAAGGATGAAGTGGAAATTGTTTCGGGAATGACCAACGATGAGATTTGGTTGAAATCATGTAAGTATATCTCTGCAAGAAAAAATAAAGCAACATAAAGAATAGGATATTGAAACTAAAAATGTTATCATAGTACCCTCTAATATAATGAATCATATGGTCTCATAAATCATCACAGATTTATGGATTTCTGAAAGATAACTTTCTCGAATCCTAGTTATCTATGACTATCTATCAGAATTTGATGGTTTTTTTCTTCCATATCCATGTTTTCACATCCAACCTATGTTCTCCTATGTGGAACCCAGTGATGAGTTACATTCAGTAACCTTTATTTTTATAACATTACTTTTTAAAATTATTTTTTAGTATTCCTTTCTATTATGTGGGTTTCCATAAATGAAACATTCATTTATTAAACAATTTATAACCCACAAAAATTTTGAAGGAGAGATTAATTTTAAGGGTGGGTAGAATATTACACCCCCATATTTTATGATATAGATTATTTTTAATATCTTTGATGTCTTGTATTTTATGCTACACCATTGTTTGATTTCACTATATGAAGCATTTTATTATTTTTCAGTATACACAACACTATTCATTGTATGTGTTACACATAATTTCAAGTACTATTAATAGAATTAATTTCTCAAAACACTGAGTATAGATTTTGGTCAATATATTAATTAACTATGAAACTGCAAAGGGAGACATTACTACCACAAAACTTAGTTGTCTTGTGTCACGCACATGGGCATACTTTCTTGATAGCTTGCATTGTACGCACTAAAGAGTTTCACTAAACAATGATATATTACTAAAATCTTATTATTCATTGAGATATAAACTTGAAATTATGAATATTATTAACCAAATATTTAATTTAATATAACATTAAAATAAATCTTATATATTTTCTAGACATTATATAACATCAAATTCAATTTTTTGTATAAAATAAGTATAATTCAAAAAAATGAAATTTCGCTACCTTTTGACGGCTACCCATTTTAAATAGAGTTTTGACAATTATTTATCTTAAATATCCCAAAATGAACTTTTTGTTTTAGTTATGAACATAAAATTTTACATTGGTTAAATGTTTGGTATTTTTCTGATATGTTTCATTTTTTTATAAGTCATGAAAATACAGATTTTTTAAATTTTAATGTCCGTAAATTGTTAAATTATGATAAGTAATAGTTTTAAATATTAATTAGTAATTTTTTGTTCAATTATTGCTTTTTAAAATTATTTTATATAGGAATCGATTATAATATCATTTTTCATTCAAAAAAATTGAATTTTTCCAAAAAATTCTGTTTCAGGACATTTTGACGGTTTTATTTTAACTTAAATTCTGAAAATCCAATGCATTGAATTTTGAAAAATGGATGTCAAATTTTGATTAAGGATGTCCAAATTTGGTAAGAATGAACCTTTTAGTTTTGACCAATATGAATAGTAACCATGGTAAATTTTTTTACCACGGTAAAGGGTAATTTAGGTGATTTAGGTTGCCAATAAAATTATAATGACAATAAAATGTCCCAAAAATGAAAAAAAAATTATTTTTTAAATTTAATTAGTCCCTTAACACATAAGGATCGAAATTATGACATTTAGGGGACACTTTTCCCAGAAAATGACTTAAATAATATTAAAATCAAAGAAAAAGACCCAATGTATCAATATCCTTGTCTTTAATATCTATTATGTTTCTACATATGAAAACATCGGTGGTATCAAAAAATATAAAATATAATTTTTTTTAATAAACATAATTCTTTGATATAAATTTATTGTTGACGTTTTTGGGCAATTTCAGAGATATTATGGTATTTATAAAATTTAATTAAATGAAAATTTAATGATGTCACATTCATGTTTTAGATAATATATTATTTTTAAAATATGGTTAAACAAAATACAAATTAAACTGTAAATAAATATTTTAATTAACAAAATTATATTTTTTATTGTAATTTATTTTATATTTTTTGGAAAGAAATAATTTCCTAAAGGATTTATATATGGATGATGTAGAAATTATTTAATAGATAAAAATAAATCAACTAATTTTTATTAAAATTATAATAACAATTAAAGGGCCAAAATACACATCCAAATTTTATTTTTTGAGTATATATCGACCAAACTCATCTAATGGTGGAGTTATGGACCATTTGGAGCTATATAAAATAGATTAAGACAATTATTTTATTTTCTTTAATATAATACTTTGATAAGTTTAAAATTTTTAATGTAGGATTTTCAAGACAACAAATTGGACTACATATATTATTATGAAATATCGTAAATTTATCTTCACAATAGTCTTATATTTTTAATTTCTCTTAATCAAATACTTATATTAAATAGTTACACAATATTTATGTAGTAATTGTTTTATTAAGGGAAATATCAAATAAATGTTATTAATAATATTAAAATAAATATATTTTGGGATAATTAATTTTTCATTGAATTTTATAGATTCCCATGACCACATAGGGATATAATAAAATATTCAGTTCAAGTATAACATCTTATCATTAAATTTTTTTAAATCCAAGAAATGAATAGCGTAAAAATTGACAAAAATGATATTTTTCAAAATAATGATTTATTAAATTGTTTAAAAAATAAAACTTTTAAAAAAAATATAGAATAATATTTATATGTTAAAAATGTTACTAAATGATTTGTTTATGATATAATTGACATCAAATAAGTATCATTTTACCCTTTCAAAAAGGAAATATTTGTTACCCTATTTAAAATGAAATAGAATAACTAAGTGTAAAATTGAAATGATAAAGATTGAATGAACATTGAAACTTGTGTAAAATTTATTGTTTCACGATATTACAACCATATATCATATTATATTCTAAAATGGAAATTTTTTTCTTTTTTTATATGGGGTTTTATTTTATTATAATTAATGTTTTTGATGTTCCCAAAAGTTCCCCTCACCTCAATTATAAAACTAAACATCCTCCCTCATTTCTCCACAACTCATTAATCATTAATTTAAATAAATAAACTTCCCATTTTACTTCTAGAATTCTCTTGTTACATTCTAGAGGTTTTTTTATTCTCAAAATACGAACTGTAGTTCAATTATAAAGGGATGTAAAGATAGAACGTCAAGGAGAATGTAATCTCCTCTACTGATTCTTTCATATTTCTTTGTAATTATAATACTAGATCATTAGGTGTTTCATTATTAAATAAAAACAATACTATCACTTAAATTATAAGATGTTATTATAATTATGATACAACCATATTTTACATTCTATCCATCTCATGAAAGACGAAATCACCACGCGTGTGTACGTACGACTTACCGTCTCCACACAGTGGTGTAATCTGTTTTCACCACCATATTATTTGGATGTGTATAAAAATATAAGTAATAACTATATATTAATATTATAAAATTAAATTTATTCTTAAAAATATGAAACCATTAAAATATATACCATTCAATAATTATGGGATTGATACTGTCGGTCATGCGTATGTACAACATACTATCTCTATGATGCGATGTGATTTATTATACATGATAACCACTCAAAAATGAATATATTACGATCCATTATGAATAAATATGGTATCTATTATGTTAGTATCATTTTATAATGATATAAATATGACCTAATAAAAATAACCAGAGATTATTCGATAAAACATACATATGATCTTAAAGTAGTTAAAACCTGAATAACGAGTAACAATGAATTGTTACAAAAAATAGAATATGATCATATATGAAGACCATGATTCTATAATATGTTAATAAAATTATCTAAATCATTATAAATGATTTTAGACACATAATATGAATTTTAGTCTTATTTTTAGGTTTGATATTTCAAATTTTATTTTTCTTCGAGATTTTTTATACATAAGTATTTACTGGGGATGTATTTTTCATGCATGTAATTTTTTTCTAAATAATTCATAAAATTATTACTATTTATTTATATATATTTAATAACATTTTTACCCATTCTTTACATTTACTACATGGGATGGAAGAAATATTTCATTGTTTACCATGCAAGGTACTTTTTGAATTTTCTAAAAAAAAAGTATGAGGTGAATGTTTTTTAACTTATATAGAATGAATGGATTTTTATGATTTCATGATGTTGTATTTCCATGAATCTTTATCTAAAAAAATTATAATTTATTTTCATCTAAATTATTTTCATTTAATATTTCATGGTCTTTTTAGAAAAGAAAAAAAATTAATAAGAAAGGATATTTTCCTCAAGAATTAAGTTCAAGAGTTTTATCAAAATTATTTTCCATTTAAGATAACACTATTTAAATAGGGTTATGTTTCTATCCCTATAAAAACTATGATTTTATTGGTTTAATTATGGAATAATATTTTATATGGATTATGGTATGATATAATGATTTTTTAGAAAACAAATTTACTTTTTGGGTTATGCTACAAGGAATGATTTATGCTTTTGGAACATGTAAGAATGATTTAATGATGATATGGGTGGGACCTATATCTTTTTCTAATGAATTTGGGTAATGATTTATATTTCATGATATAATCATGGTTGGAATGGAACATAAATCTAAATCAGTGATACATGGATGGAACCCCATGTAAACCTAGGTTGGTAATGGAGTTTGTTTACTAAGATGGTCTTGGCAGCAATGCCTTTGCTACTGTGGAAATCATATTATAAAATTATTTGTTTTCCACAATTCCATGTTTTATCCCAATTATATTTTTTCATAATTAACATTCCATTATTATCTAGGCCTTAAATAATACCACGATTTATTCCATGACTCATGATTTTGATATTTAATCTTTATGTCTATATTTTTACATTCATAGGATTATGGTTTGTTTTATGTTATTAATGATTACCCTTACTGAAAATTGGAACTCACAATTTATATGTATTATTTTCCTAAGGATATAAAGAATGGTTTTAAGTAAAAAAAATAAAAGGGGTAAGACTTTATTGGATATTTTTAGGATCTTTCACCATGTTAGAATATTTTGATCCATGTTTCCGAAGACACTAAAGGAATACAACCTTGGGGAATCTATTTTTTCATGTATTAAGTATTCTAAAAATGTATGTAGTTCCCCTGAATGTTAATCATAAATTGTTATATTTTTTTTAATATAGAGTTTATAAAGGGTACAACTATAATAAAAATTTCATGGATAACCATATTTTGATATATAATTATCTTAAGATATAAATTTCATATAATTCACTCATGGGAGATATAAAAAACTTATTACTGAATAATGATGAGATTGTGAATAAAACCCTTGTAAAATTCATATGAATTGTATCATAATCCCATTGAAAGAAATATAATTAAATAACATGATGATAAATTAATGAATAATATCAAATTAAAAATGGTCATTATATATACCAAAAATTCAGAATTAAGAGTTGAATATAGCATATGTCTCACAAAAGTAAATGCGAGACGAGAACCCCATTCCGGGAGTTTGACATGACATGTAAGTTATTAATATTCATAAATAACAATCATGTTTATTTATGTACATTATTTATAATCATTTAAGATTTTTATTATACCATTAATTTCAAGTATTAAAATTTTATATATAATAAAGTTTCTATAAAGATAATATCAGATGTTTCGAGGGTATTTTTATTTTTTGTTAGTTATAAAACTTGTTGGATGACTATCTTCAAGGAGTTATGTTTTCCATTCTCTTAGTTTGTTAAATTGAAATTATTGGATGTTAGATATATCTGATGGAGGTACCATTATTTTTTGTAGGAGTTGGGGAGTGCAGAAATGTTTCTTCCAGATCACATGTCGTGTAAGTAGGTTACACAACATGAAGATTCATTTCAATACCTTAACACACTGGTTCACACTATGACTCTTTTTTGGGTCTAAAATTAAAATAAATAGAATGACGATTGGTTTTTCGGAAGAATTAATCCTTTAGGGATTTCACGGCATGAATGGGGACTACATGTCATGTATTCCTCAAATGATTTAATGTTATAAACAGTTTTCTAGATGCTTGGGTATTAATCCCTAAGGCGGCAGTGATACACCCTCGACTCAAGGAGACCCACTAACTACTCTCTTACATCATTAGTATTCCATTGTCATGGGGTCATTCTTAACTTATATTCTTCGATCCGTAGTGATCAAGATTCAATCTAAGGTGTGTTCTTCCTCATTTATACAATCTCTTCTGCTTTAGTCCCTCTATTTATCTAATTAATCTATCCATATGATGGTAAAAATTCTTATATGGTTCTAAATTATTTTCAGTTTTTTCATTTTCAATGAGGGTATGCCACAAAAAAATTTAGTGGATGAAGATCTTGTGGGAGAGGAAATTGAAGGTACGTTACATGACCCATTCTTGTGTGAGGCTCATTGACACCCTTTTAATGTAAGAATTACTTTGTTTCGCTTCATTTTTGAATCAGGTGGGAGGGATTTACTTTTTTAACATATGGATCATATTTTATCCAGGATAATCCTTGATATGAATCAGTTAAATGAAATTGAATGGGTTTTGGGGTCTCGATTTTCATGCCATTGTAGATTTTATGTGAGGATTATGATATTGTGAATTATATGGGATTTATTCCCCATTGAAAATCATGGTCATTAGTTGCCATTTTTTTACACTAAATATGTTTTATGTTGTTTGGTTCCTATCAAATTCATATATATGGAAATTTTTCAATCACAAAAATCAAGATAATGAATGGATGCCCCATAATTATTTTGTTTCTATGATAAACCCTAAATTATAATGTTTCATTAAATATGGGATGAATTTATAAATATATAACTACATTTTTTCCTTGGTTCATGGTGTGTTTTGATGTTTGTGTTTTCTCTTGTTTATCATGTGGAATGTCTATGGGACAGTTTTTTTATAGTGGGTTGGATTGGGTAGTGTTATGGATAAACTATTAGATGATAAATTAACAATACCATGTATTGAAATCTCAATATGGAAAATTGATTGATTGTGAAATGGATGAGATGCAATGTTCATCAAGGCTATGGGGATCTAGTTGTGGTGTGATGTGTTTCCTGATAGGGGTGTTATTTAGGGTCTAGTTCTCCTAGTACATGACTTGAATTGTCTTAGTTTATAGAATGATTATAGTTTTTGGTATGGTTGTTTCTATGAAAATTTTCTCCCTGAGTAGCGATTATTAGGCTTCCCTTGTACCTATATATCAATATATCATGAATGAATGTTAAACAGAGAGGTAATGTAAATCATTTTTAACTTTTGTATCGGGTTTATTCGCATTATGACATGACCTTTTTTGTGTTTCTAATTGTTTGTTTTTCTTGGTAGTTTCCAAAATAGTGATATAATTTATAAATTAATTGTTTAATAAAGAATGGATGTAGTTAAATGTAATTGTCTGTAAATGTGATTGGGTTTGTGTAATTTGGTGTATTGTTTTTATTTAGTGGTAGTAGAGAAAAGGTGGTAGTAGTTGGGGGTTGGAATTTATTTTCAGGACCCATAGGATGGGAATGAGTGTTTGGTATCATATATGTATATTTACATTCATTTTCCATGTGATTTTAATATGACCACAACCCTAGTTGAGCAGTTTATGTGGAAAACCCTATTATTCATAGGGAAGGGTGTCATATGCAAACATCTTGGTTAGAAGACAAATGGCTAGCCATTAGATCATCCCTCCTCCAACTTCTAGGTAGCGATAACCCATAATTCATTAGACAGGTTGTGGTTTGTGAGGCCCAATATTTTGAAGTAATGTTTTTCTTTCCAAGGTGTCTTTGAGATGATATGTGTCGTGCTTTCCCAGGTGTCTCTAGGACGAGTTGTGGTTGTTCCTTAGGTTTTTGAGGGCATAATGTAATGCAGTTTGTGGCCCAATTGTATGTGGGCGAGATGTGATTTAGTTTGTTTCTCAGGATTATATAGGTGGGATGTGATGTGTGTTATAAGGCCTAGGTGTGTGAAGGTGTACTATGACGTGGTACTATTGGATGTAGTGGGAGTGAGAGGAAATTTTACATTAGGAAAGCACACATAATCGGTGGTATGTGGTTTGGGTTACCCTATCATTGTTGTGCATTATATTACATTACAAGGCATTCATTATTCTGTGAGCGTGCATTAATGAGTTTGGGATGGGTAGTATAACTTTTACGTTCTGTTTGGTTAAACTATTTTCCCATAGGGGAAATAGTATTATTCATTCAAATTTGAATGAGAGACCTTGGTTTTCCAATAGAGTATACATATACTCACATCTAATGAGTATAAATATATGTTCATGATTCAAGGTGGATTCTGTTGACCGTTCCAGAAACCACTATCTCAGATCATGACAGTTCTTGTGTAACATCTTATGTTTAAATTTGGTATTTACTAAGGATACTATTGTACTTGTCATAGTTATATTTTATACATCCATGTGGGTTGGTTTTTTTGGTATTCTTTTATATATTTGTGGGAACTATTTTTTGGTGGATCCATCATATCTCATAATCTGGTTTCCAATAAAGGGTAATCCATTTAATTTTTAGGGATTTTAATACCCTAGGTTCTAGTCGCCAACATAGGTCATACCTCAGGTGGAACTCAAAATTCATTATCTACCTTTCTTGATTGACACCCCCATAGGGGCATCATTATAGGGAGGGGGTCATGATAGAATTGAATCAACAATGATTTTTGAGAGATACAATAGATTTTGGAGTTAGTCATAGTTATTATTTCATGGGTTAGTAGGGAAATAGTATCAGGTGATCTTGGTGTGTGATATAGGATATGGAATACCAGCTTGAACAAATGATTTTATGACCCCCATGATCTGATGAAAGGTCTTTCAGACTACCAAATGATGAAGTGAGTCCCCACCATTTTCAAGGTAGAGACACTAAGAATTTGACAAGCATCATAATGAATTGTGTTCTCATTGGAATTGGGTTGTCTTTGGAATGTTGAAATTCATAAAAAAAATGAGTTAAATTGAATCTCAATTAAAATTTCTATATTACTCTGACTTAGGAAATCTTTGTTTACATTTTATCTATTCCTCTTTGTCATCTTCTACATGTTGCTGGGGTAGTTGAGGCTTGAAGGATGATCCTATTTATCTATGGAGGGATGATACAGTGGAGGAGGATGACCATTGGCAAAGAACGTTATGTGATTCCCATTGGTTGGCCTTGGGAATGTTTGAGGACTAGGTTTTAGACATGGATACAAATAATTGGATTAAGGGGATTGAGATTATTGAGTCAATAAGTATTCTTGTGACTTTTCTATTCCTTTATGTTTTGTAAATCATAAACACATTTTCTTAAAGAAAATTATCTATCCCTAATAATTATTTTATCAAGGAAAATTTTTATTATCTAAGAAAATTTATATCCTTACCATTGGAGTTCACTACTTTTTTAATGTCTTTTGAAAACAACGTTAACCATTTATTTCGTAAGAAACAAATTCGGATCCTTATCTAAATCATATAAATCTTATAGTTACTTAGATACAGAGTCTTACTATTTTTAGACTACTAATTCTTGAAAATTCAGAATCTAAATTCTTTGAAATTCATTCTCCAAATTCTCTGAAATCCGGACACTTAAATCCCAATGTTCAGATTCAAAATTCTCTGAAATTCGGACTCCGAATTTTTTTAAATTAAGACTCTAGATTCATTGAAATTCATACTCTGAATTATCAAATATTTAGACTCCAAATTTTTCATAATTAAGTATCTAATTTCTTCATAATTTAGACTCCAAATTTCAACTTTACCTAGATTATAACTATTCATATTTTTTTAGTTACTTTAATATCCTATCATTTTATTTTATTTTTATCATATATTACTTTCTTAAAAATAATATTTTTTCGAACATATTATTATTTAATAAGGTTGATAATCTTCCAATTTTTTCATTATATAAAATGATGTCATACAATCAATTTTTTAAATAAACATTGGTTGAGTGACACCTATCCCGGTGACTCCAAAATTCAAGGAAAAATATAACTGTTGGAGTTGGGAGCTGATCGTTGATATTTTTACCTATAAATAAGAGCTCATTTGAATGATATCCACATCAATTAAGATATTAAATATTGGGATGTTGTGAATTGATTTCAAAGGGCAAAGACTCTCATGCCTTGTGTGATATTTGAACATCTTTTTCAGCCGTGAACAAGTTGTTCATCATACTTTGTGTGACTATGATTGTTGATGTGTACAATTGAGGGATTCAGTGGATAAGAACACAATGTTACTGATTTCATTAATTTTTTAGGACTTATAGGGATAGGAAAACAAAGGATCTGACTACCATAAGGTTCAAGGGACTATGGGTATAGGAAGACAGACTCTGCAATTCTTATCGATGGATTACCCTGATGTGGGTAAGGAATTATTTCATGAAATTATAAATCAAGGTACGTTTATCCAAGTTTGTTGGATACCCATTCTTATCGGGTTAAAGGATTTCCTAATTGTTTACTTACTTTGTTATATGTTTTATTACTATAGTATTTTCTTAAATAATGAAAGTATAAATTTCATATAGTTTCCTGTAATTATACATACTTTGATAAATAAATATTCTACATGGTTTAAGTAGAGTCATTCATTAAATAATTTTTTTATGTATCTTTAATATAAACTTGTTATGTATATTTAAGAAAATATTAATTAAGTATAGGTTCTTGATAATTGGACACATGCCCTTACAATCATTCCTTTAATTAAGAACCAAATAGTGTTTGTGAATTTAACTGTTTTAACACTGTTAAAATTAGAATTTCTTAAGTTAAAAAGAAAATGTTTTTTAAACATATAATTCACCCCTTCTTGTAATTAACCATCTATATCTATATTTTTATTCTACAATTGGTATCAGAGCAGATATATGAAATACTTATATCTGCATATAAGTTTTCTTGCCCAAATTTTTCTTGCACAACCTGCTTTTTCACAACATTTACTTTCTTAACTATTTTATTTTCTTAAGAATATTTTTCTTAATGATTCATGTTTATAAAAATTTACAAACAACATGTTTTGTGGAAATTATATTACATATTATAATGTGTGGAATGGATATTTAATCTATAGTCAAACTAAATCCTACGAGAACACCAATTTTTTATGGTAATGATTATGAGTACTAGAATGACAGGATGAAGAACTTTGTTATCAACACCTAAGTATATAATTTTTTCAAGCTCACTAGTGAATAAAAACATCCTGACAAAGAAATCATAACATTAACAAATCTTAAAAAACATGAATATCAACAAAACTACAGGGTACAAAATACTCTTTTATATTCCATGACCTAGAATATATGTAATAATATATCTTCCTATGAAGCTGCTATTTATAAGAAACATTGAGTTACACATTTTTTAACTTCAAAAGTGATAGAAATTATAAGTGCTATGTCTACATCTATATATCAAGTATTTTTTTATTTTGGGGATCATGTTTGCAATGTGAAACAATGATTTATAACCAACATCAATAGTCTACAATCAATGGGATAGAAAGGACTTGATTATGATGTTTTTGTGGACAAGATAATTGATATTATTCCCAATGAGCAGGAATCTAAAAGGATAGGTATTAATGAAAACATGAAAATATAAAATAATACTCTTGATTTGTTAATTGCAACTCTTCTTCATTATAAAACCCAAATAAAAATAGATTATGGTTTGAACAAGAAAAATAATAGAAATGGAGGTGATGATTTCACTGCTACATCTAAAGCCAATACTTCTAAAAGGGAAACTAGATATACAACTATAAAAGCTATTGTTATTTATGAATTAAGTGATAGTGATCAATCTATGAATGAACTGTCCAATCATGATAGAAGGATGAAAAATATCTTGGGAAAAAAATATTTTCATTACAGATAAAAGGAAAAAATGAAAAAAAATATTCTAATGTAACTTGTTATGAATGAAAAAGGGTTGTATATATCAGACCGGATTCTCCTATTATCAAGAGAAAATATAGAAAGGAAAAGTATTCTGAAAGGAACAAAACAAAGTATTACAATTATAAGGCTATGAATGTTCTCAAATCTAATCACACCTAGAGTTCCGGTGGTGGTGACTATCCAAATGAGTTTTCAGAATATTAATCTCTTGGTAAGAATAATATTGGTCTTATATTAAGATTACCAATTGAAAGTCATTGACTTATGGATAATATAAAAAATGGTGAATCTTTAACCGATATTTCTATAGATTCAAGATTTTTTAATGATGAATATTATTAATATTCAGATGAAAAATATAATTCATTAGAAGATAAAAACTTACCTTCATTTTTAGAGGTTTTGAAATTTGAAAAATTAGGTGAGAATGAAAACTGTAAGATAAAAAAGATGTTAGAGAGATAGAATAATAGAATTTATGTTTTAACAAAAGAAGTATCATATCATTATAAAGATCATGATTAGAAAACTATTTATTTTGAAAAAATTTCCAAAACACCATAATGATGTTAATTATGGGAAGGATAAACATTATTAAGATCTTGAAATTTTCATTTATAAGAAAAATATTTTAGATAATATCTTAATATCATTGAATAAATACTACAAGGATAAGAATTTAGTCATTAGAAAAAAATATTCTATTTTTTACTTAAATGATTATTTATCAAAATTCACTTCTAGAAGAAATGAATATGATACAATGTATTCACATCTTATTCATCTTAGGAATAGTTTTGGATTTGGTTATACTCACTCAAACCATATTTTTAGTCATAATTATTTTGTTCCCCAGTGTTATCCTTTTTGTACTAAATGATAATGTGGTGGACATTGGGAGAAATTTTTTTCTTTAAATAAAACCAAGTTATTTGTTTTTCATAATGATTTATTTTCTATTAAAATGTGGATACCTATGATTTTAAATTATAACAATTCCAAATCCAAGAGTTTTTGTATTCGAAAAGTTTAACTATTTTATTTTCTAGAAAATAAAGAAAGTACCAAAAATAATACATGTTACATAGATAGTGGATGTTCTCATCCCATGATTGGTAAAAATAATTTTCTGGAAAAGTATTTCATGTCTAAAGGAGTAAAATTATCTTTAGGAGATAAAGCATTAAGATAAAAAAATTTATATGTAACATTTTTCTTCATGGAAAACTGTTAATTTCAAATGTTCTTTTTGTTAATGTTATCATTAAAAATCTAATAAGCATAAGGAAATTATGTGATTATGGTTACCTTATTAATTTTAGGCATTATAAAATCATAGTTCACAATTCCATGGAAGGGATTATTCTCTCTGCCCATTGGAATGAGAACGTTTACAGACATAAATTATAAGACCTGAGGATCCAAGATCTACCCTACCTTATAGCAATGTAAGTTCAATAATGGTTATAAAATAGAACACTAGAACACTGTAACCTTAAGAACCTATGAAAATTCTCAAAGAAAATACTTGTTAATGATATAGAGGAGTTTATATTTGATTCTTCATAAGTATGTGATCCTTGTTAATATAGAAAGACACATAAGTCAATCTTTAAATCAATTAGTAAAGTGTCATGTTTTGATGCATTATAGCTAGTGCATATGGATCTATTTGTTCCAAGGAAAACTAAAATTGGTAGAGGAAAATAATATGTTTTTTATTATGATTACTGTAGATTTACATGGGTCTATTTTCTATAAAAGAAATATGTGGCCTTTTCCTATTTTAAATCTTTTTCAACAAATTATAAAAATCTGAAAAATCATCAACTGATAAATATTCATAGAGATCATGGGGGGAGAATTCCAAAATTCAAAATTTGAGTTTTTTTGTAGTAAGAAAGGCATTACTCATAACTTCTCACCTCCAAGAACACCTCAATAAAATTTTGTTGTTGAATGAAGAAATCAAATTCTTTAGGGGGTAACTAGAAGCATGTTATGTGAACATTCAATCACTAAACATTTTTGGGTTGAAGCTATTAATATGTATTTTTATACTATAAATCAAGTTTTAATCATAATGTTTCTTAACAAAACACCTTATGAAATCTAGATCAGTAGAAAACCAATAATTATTTATTTGAAGTATTTGGATTCAATATTTTCATCTTGAATACTAAAGATAACTTACATAAATTCTCACCCAAATCCAATGAAGTAATTTTCTTTGGATACTCTAATACCTCTAAGGATTATAAATTTTTTAATAGAACTTCCTGCACTATTAATGAAACTATGCATGTTTAATTTGATAAAAGTGATCCTTTTGTTTTTCAACAACCCCAACCTACATCCTCAGATGTTTTTTCAACAATTAATTATCATCCTTTGATGGAAAATTCTTCTAAAAAGGATAATAAACAATAAAATGATTCTAAATTATTTACCCAAGAATATTTTTTACCTTTTGTGGATGAACATCTTTTACAAAACCCAAATCAGTTGTTTCATAAGAATAATCTTATTTAGAGTATAATTGGTGTTTTAAATTAACCTATATGAATTTTATGTTTTCTAAGAAATGAAGAATAACTTCTAGAATTTATTTTTACAATTAGAACTAAAATCACTGAGAAAGCATTTTTTATGGTGATTTGATTAAAGTTATGCAACACGAGCTAAATGAATTTGAAAGGAATAAAGTATATAACGTGGATGAATATCCTATATAAACATATGTAATTAATGTACAATGGTTCTTCAAAAATAAATGTGATGAAAATGGAAACATAGTACGAAATAAATGATGTTTAGTTTCTAAATACTATAGTATAAAAGAAGGAAATTACTATAAAGAAATATATCATCTAGTAGCTAGTGTTGAATCAATTCGAAGACTAAATTACTTTGTACCATTATTTAATTTCAAATCATTTCAAATGGAATTGAAGTGTACATTCCAAAAAATATATGTTCAAGAAGAATTTTATTTGGAAAAGTATAATTGTTTTGAAGAAAAAAATATGATTAACATGATTTAAAACATATTAATGATTTATGTGGACTTAAATAAGACCCTAATTCCTGGAATGATAGTCTTATATGATTTTTTTTACAAAATGAGTATGTTAATAGAACTACTAATACAACTCCCATTATATATAAAGATAATAAAAATGATTTGATTTTTCAAATTTATATTTATGACATTATATTCAGTTCAACACAGAAATATTTAACTGATTCATTCATGAATCTCCTGAAATATGTATTTGAAATGAGAATGATGGATGAGTTAGCATTTTTCTATGGCTTTCAAATTTCTAAAAAACCAAAAGGATACTATATATCTCATCATAAGAATATTAATGATCTTATTAAGAAGAATGTATCTAATAGGTACCTCAAATTAAATTTCCCTTGATGAAGGTGAGAAACCAGTAGATCAAACATCATTTAGAGGTATGAAAGGAAGCTTGTTATTCTTAACAACTATTTATCCAAACCTAATGTTTTCAGTTTTCTTATGTGAATGATATTAATCTAATCCAAATGAATCCAATTTAAATGTAGTGAAAATAATTTTTCAATACATAAAGGGAACCATGGATTACAAATTTTTCATTCTTCTAGAAATGATTTTGTTTAAAAAATGGGATTTTGATTTTGGTGGATGTAGAATGCTTAAGAAAAGTACATTCAGAACATGTCATTTCTTATGAGATTCATTTGTTTCTTGGTCATTAGAGAAGAAAAACATAGTATCACTTTCCACTACTAAAGCTGAATATGTAGGAGTTGGATGTTGTTGTGCTCAAGTATTGTGGATGCAACACACACTCACATACAATTACATGAGTCTTACCAAAACACAGTTATTGTGTGATAATACAAGTCTCATTTCTCTAAGAAAAAACCCTATATATTACTCTCGTGTAATGAACATAGATATTAGGCATCACTTTCTTAGAGATCACATGCTCCCAAGAGATATCATTCTTCAATTAATTAGAACAGAAGATCAACTTGATGAAATTCATTTGAAATCATCACCATCTAAAAGAATCAAATAGATTAAACAATATTTACAAATGATAACTATAAGGTAATAATTCATATTAAATTTCTGTTGAAACCAATATTTTACATTAAGAAACTCTTTTTCATAGGGGGAGTACATTTTTTTATTCATTCAAATCCTTCATATAAATTTTTTTTTCAAAACATAAAAATTCATGGAACGTAAAATATTTCCATACCATAATAAATTTTTTTATCCCACGTTCTCCATGATGAAGCTTATCAATATAGATAATTATTTCTAAAGAATGTTGAATGTATGTTTCCTTTATTAAATCTTGTTAATCACAATTTTTTCTTATTTTTATTTACATCTTTTTTTATGAAAAATCATTAAGATTCACCCTCTAAAAATATGATATTTTCATTAAAACCACAAATGATAGGAACTATTAACTTATTCTACATCTTTGATATCAACTGTCATATCAGATCAAGAATATATAAACAATTGGATTGATTCAAAAATTTAAACCTTCATTGTGAAGCATATATAATGGCCCCCCATATTCATGTCCCACATTTTTCTTTCAAGTGACATTGCACCAGTGCTCTGCTACCTTACAATTCAGTCATTCAGTTTTCTAATTTCCCTACACTCTAGATTTCTCTTGAAGTATCCTCACAAAATCATATGGTCTCATAAAAGGAACACAAGGATTGTAATATTTAAAAAAAATGTTGGTAGATCCAAATTTCATTCTAAAGTATGATTTCATAATTTTTGAATTTCATAAAGTATAATAGTTAAAAAACTATTTGTGTTCCCAAGACAGTGAGTCCGGATCCAGTTTATCCTGATCTCTTTATTTAATTCTACAATTTAGTGAGTTTTTATGAAGGATGAAGAGAAAAAAATTTAATCAAAAGCTAAGGTAACAATTATTTTTTATCTTTCAACAAGTATGCGAGTTCATTGGATATACCTTATGAAGGATATGAAATATTTTGTTCCCAATAGAATCCTAACAAGGAAGAAATTTTTAGATGCTTAAGGTAATAAAGTGCCTTATAAATAAAAGTGTTATGTCATAGAATATCAATAAACTTTAAAAAAATTCATATTGTTATCTTTGTGGACGTAAGGATTTCTCATTTTGTGAAAGGAAGAAAAATATTCCCTTAAGAAGTTTCATATTTTTATGATATATTTTATGGTGAATCTAAAGAAGATAAACATGATCAATTGTATTCTCCAAATTATTGGTATTATCAAGAATTACACCCTCAGGTCTTAGATTATTATGTATTCAGTGATCTAGTCAAAGATCATTAATCTTTTCATAGAATGCATAAAACTTCCTTGTAGTTAAAAACCCGGAACCTTTAAGATTATGTTGTTGAGTGATGATACTCCAAGGGGGATAAAACTAGGGTTCAATATTAAGTCTCAAAAGATATATGATCTTTCTGATTGTAAAATTCATTCTTATATAATGGAAGGATAAGTAGGTGAAACCTCCAAGAAAACACTGAAAAAGAGAAAAGAGATTGAACCTGAATCAAATGAAAAAGCTCCAATTCTAGAAACTCAATTAGCTCCACATAAACTGATGAAGAAAAATTCCTTTTCATATGAAGTGGTAGCTAAGTGGAGAGAGAAGAATAAAAATAATAAGTATGTAGATGCATGTTTTGTTATAGACCCTGCTATGTCTAAGGACTTGAAGATTCAGACAACAGAATTTATTGAGTAGAAAGATAAAGAGAAAAATATGAAGAAGAAGATTTTTGAGTTGGAAATTTTTTAAACCTTTCATAAAGATGCAAAGAATGAATTTGAACAAATCTAGTTATAAGAATCCTTCTTGAATGAATTAGTTCTAATAGAAACTCTAGGATTGAAAATCTAAATTTTGTAACCCATTGTGGAAGAATAAGTAATTCATTAAGAAGAAGTAGAGAAATATGGATGTGATGATATAATAAAAATGGTGGAAAATACCATGAGAAAGAAATTACTTCAGAGAAGTTTTCAATCAGAACATCCCAAGTTGAATAAGAAAAAATAATATTAGAAGAAAAAATTGATGATGCATAATAAGATCTTGATAAACATAGTAATGATGTAATCAACAATCATGGTTTTATTCAACCTAAATATGTTATGTAAGGTGCTGATAACGCTAATGTTGATGATGATAGGATAAATAAAGACTCTAATACTGATCATGGGATGCTGACAGTCAATAAGTGAATCTCTAGAGCTGAAAAAGGAAAATAAAATGGTTGATGATTTTCCTAGAAAACATGTAGTTGTGATATCTATGAAATATATTGCTGGGACATCTATGAGAAAATAACAAGAGTAAGATAATGTTTCTTCACTAGAAAAGGAACTACTTCTGAATCTTCATCTATTATGGGAAAAGATTTTGTTGTTATGTCATTAATTAAACTAGTGAATGCAATACCCTTTTCTATTTATTGATTCTAGATGTCAGTTGCATCATCAAACTATCAATCAAAAGTCAGATTTGGTAAGCATGCTCATTGAAATGATTATAAAGCATGAAATGGAGTTCAAGACCTATCACATTGGTTATGATTCCCATAAAAGATCATGAAAATAAATAACCATATAGTATAAGACAATGAATTATGATCTGAAAGTAATGGATTATTTCCACGATTCAGTAATGGATGCTTTTGATAAGTCCGATGACACAATAAAAACCCTTAAAAATTTTTTTTCTGAGAATCTGAATCTCAAACATGTTTCATGGATTCAATAGGAAAGAGATGTAAATCAAAAGATTAATTTAGTTGTTCAAAATTTGAAATGGGAAATAAAAATCAGGGAATATTTGGATGAAAATTTCATACAGAAAGAAGAGGTGGTAATGATTCAAGCTAAAATTCATAAGTCTCCAAAAGATGATATCAAAGTCCTCGAGAAGAAGAATCAGGATCAAGGTTAGGTACTCAAGAGAATTGAAGATGATCATAATGAGTTGAAGATGAATAGGGCCACACTAAGAAATCTTAGTCCAATTGAAAATAAGGATGAATTATTTTACTAAAACTCCAATCTTTTGTAGTATTTTTCCCATGTAACAAATTTTTCCTATCTTAATGAAAATATTTTATCCTTCCATTATTTTTTCTTGTATATTACTAACCATTCACGTAAAATTATTTTTCATCCATTAAATTTCTAAAATCGTAATGTGGTGGAAAAGGATGATCAAATAAATATTAAGTCTAAAAGGAATGAATTCCTTATGTAAGGGGGAGATTAAGTAAGGGAAAATTACTCAAAGAAGATATAATAATGTAAAAAATAATATCTTCTATATGAAAGAAATGAATATGATTCATTGGGATTTTAAATCCTATTGGGGACATTATCGTATTCATTATGTGTCAAAATTAAATGAAGGTAATTATTTATTTAAAAATGTGAAAACTCCTTCCTTATATTATTTTTTGAAAATTTTATTTTTATTTTCAAAAAGTGGGATATTGTAATGAAAAAAGTATCCTTATGAATTTTGAATTCTGTTATCTTTTTAAAATCATAAACACATTTTCTTAAGGTAAATTATCCTTCTCTAAGAATTATTTTCATAATGAAAATTTTCTTTCTCTAATTTTTTTATCATTATCATAGAAATTCAATGACTTTTTTAATGACTTCTCAAACCAAGATTAACCATATTTTTCTTAATCCAAAACATCAGATCCAAATCTAAAACCCTAGAATCATATAGTTCTTTAGAGAACGATTAATACTTTTTATAGAGTATGAATTCTCAGAAATTCAAGAATCGTAATTCTCTAAAAATTAATGCTCTGAATTCTCTAAAATTCAGATACAAAATTCTTTGTTTTCCAACAGCAAAGTCTCTAAAATTCAGACTCTGAATTCTCTAAAATTCAAACTCTAAATTTTCTAAAATTCATCCTCTGAATTCCTTGAAATTTAGACCCTAAATTCCTCATAACTTAGACTCTGAATTTCTATTATTCCTAAATTATGATTATTCATATTTGTTAAAGTTACATTAATTTCCTAAAATATTTATTCTAGTTTATAGGATGATACTTTCTTAATAATGATATTTTTTCCTTAAATATTTTTTTTTCTGTATCATGAAAATATTTTCCACTTTTTCCTTACATTAATTCATATGGTACAAACTATTTTTTAACTAACTTTTGATTGAGTAACACCAATCTAGGCCCTCTGAAATTCATGTAAAATAATAACTATTGGATGAGGGATCTAACCATTGGATATTTTTCTTATAAATAAGATCTCATTTGAAAGAACTCAAAAATGATCTATAAATTACATGTTGTGTTGTTGTGATGTGATTTATAAAAAGATATTCTCATGAATTGTGAGGCTTGTGAACATATTTTTCATCCATGATCACCTTGTTCAAACTTCTTTGTGAGAATCCTATATTTTCTATATACAATCGAGGGCTTCCAGGGATAATAAGAAAAAGGTTCTTGCTAAATTAATGTATAAGGACTTCTGGGGATAGGACGACATATGTGTTGACTACCTTCAAGTATGAGGGATTATAAGAATAACAAGATATATTGTGATATTCTTATCGTGTCTTACCATGGTGTGGGTAAGATATAGATTATTGAATGTATAAATTGAAGGAATTTTATCGATGTTTGTTGGATACCCTTCTCTATGGTATAAAAGATTTCCTAATTGTTTAAATTCTTTGTTAAAAGTTATATTTCTATTTTATTTTGTTAGAGAAATAATGTATAACTTTCTTATAAATTCTTTTACTTATACATACTCTGATAAATAAAGATATTATACAAAAAAATTTATAATATTTATTTCAGATAATGTTGTTTTGTTTCTCAAGTATAAACTTGTTTATGTTTCTTTAAGATATTATTTTTTATGTTTAGGTTCCTTGTTATAGGAACTGGGCCCTTCCAATTATTCGTTTGAGGATGAATAAAAGAGTGTTTGTGAATTTAACCTGTTTAACATTGTTATACATATATTTTCAAAATTTTAAAAAAAAGATTTTTAACATACAATAACCTTCAAACCTCTTGTATATGAGCATAGACATCATGATTTTGATGCTTTATGGATCACCTTTAGTTTAATCTTGAAACCAAAAGAGTATTGGAGTCCTTAGAATTCAGTAGGATGAGTGTAGATGTGTGTTTGTGTTTTATGCTTTATCATGGAGAAAGGAAGGAAACAAAAATAGTATGGGTCAATTTCAAGAAATATTTTTGAGTATATATCCTTTCATCAACCATTAGGTCTATGAAGAGACAAGAGTTACTCATCCTTCAGTAGAGGAGTATTTTACTAAGGTATATGGGGATCAAATTCAATGATATCCATAGTTTTTTCATATTTCACATTCCATATGAAGAGCCTCATGTGAGGCCTCTTAGGGAGGAACATCATCCTTATATCCAATACATGATTACCCTTTTTAACGTTTCCAACATTCACGATGGTTCATAAAAACGTAGAGGTTACCGAGTGGATGCACTCGTGAGGGGGTCTACCATTAGAGGGGATCCATTAGAGTTCTTCAAGATGTAAGATTACCAAAGGAAGGTCATAGACACCAATAACTTATTGGTTTCTTCTAGTAAAGATTTTTCCTCAATAGTTCCCTTTTTGACCTTTTGGTCTTCTTTCCCTTCATGTGGGCTTAGGGTCAAGGTGTTTCTTTATTCGAGTTAGAGTCCATCTTCAGAACCAGTGTGTGGGTGCTGTTTAAGCTCAGTATGGTGTATAAGGACATGTTTAACACATTACTTAGTAGAATCTTCCAATTAGTCCATCTCATCACTAGGGATAGTATGCTCATTCTCTAGTGAGAGGAGTTGTACTAGGTATAGTTTAACGGTAGGATGTTCCTTAGGGACCTCAACCCTTGTTTGGTCATGGAGGTGGTCATTTAATGAGAGGAAGGGGATCTATGTGTAGTCAGCTGAATGTAGAGGATGTGTATGTTCTAGTAGGGTCAGAGATCATTAGAGTTTCTATCATTGTGTTTATTACCCTTTCTTGTGCTTTGATTGATTTAGGATCTTCTCACTCCATTGTCACACCCTCGCTATTAAATACTCAAGAACTAGACATAGTTGGAGTTCACATGCCACTGGTGTAGATTACACTATTCAGAGTCCATACCATCCTGTTTGATGTGTTTCAGGGATGTTGATTGATGATGAGACTGCATCAACCCTATGGGAATCTTTTCATGCTACATATGCAACTGTGAAATATCATTTTCAGTATCTACTGGTTGTATTTCGTGCATTTCATTATCAATTGTTTCTTGAGGAGAGTCATGTTTTTGGAAATGGATGGAAATCTTGGTTTTTTCTTTGGAGATACTTTTTTTCATAAGGTAAATCATCATGTCGAACCCATATTCTCCTTTTAGGCTGCGTTTTTAGTAGAATCATTGGTCATGGGGATAGTGGACATTTCTAGGGTTGTTGGGATGTGACCAGATGTTTTCTCGAAGGTGATTTTGAAGCTACCCCCTTAACGTGATATCAAGTTCAAGATAGATTTGCAGCCTAGTGCTTCCCTAATTTTGATGGTCCATTATCAGATGGGACCTTATAAGATGTTGGATCTGAGTATTCTGTTAGAGGATTTGATGGAGAAGGTTTTTATCTAGCCATGTGTGTCACCATGAGGTGCTCTAGTGATTTTCACTAATAATTTGGATTTTAGTATGTGGTTATCTATAGACATGCATAGGTTTAATTAGGTAACAATCAAGAACCATTACCCGATTATGAGGATATAACATCTTTTTGAATAGTTGAGAGGGGAAATTCTTTTCCAAGATTGATCTGTGGTATAGATACCAAGTTGAGTGTGAAAGAGTGTGATATCCTGAAGGCTTCCTTGGGGTTCTGGTATGGGCACTTTGTGTTTGTGGCCATTCCATTTTTCATAATGAATAAACTAGATATGTTCATTAGGATTATAAACTCTTTGTTCTATGAGTTCCTCGACTGATTCATCACCGTTTTCATTGATGACATCTAATATGATCAATGTTGTAGGAGGAGAATGATGAGCATCTCATACCGTTCTTGTATGATCATTAATGCCATTAAATATATGGGACGTATTCCAAGTGTCTGTATTGGACATGAGTGGAAACATTATTTGGTCTTGTGGTGTCCAAACAGGGTGTAATAGTAGACCCATCGAAAGATGAAGAAGTTGTTTCGTGGGTAGCACCAATGAATTTGGAAGAACTTCAATGTTTTCCCAGTCTTGCTGGATATTATCAAAGGTTTATACCAAATTTCTCTCCAGTTTCAACCCCATTTATATCTTAAACCCAGAAGGACCAATATTTTGTTTGTTTTTTTTGAAGTAATTCATCATTTTTTAACAGAAGGGAGTGTTCGTTCTGTTCATGTGATCTTGTTTCATGAAAAAGGGGTGATGTTTGGGGTTTTTTGAAATGATTCCCATATGGGATTATAATTCATGCTAAAGAAACAGTGAGTATTGATCTCTTATGTTTCTTAGAGGTAACGTCACCATGAGTATAACTATTCCACACATAGTATGGAGGTGGTAGTGGTGGGTTCTGTGCTGAATTTGCCGCATCATTTCTTAATTGGGGATTGCTTTTTGGTCTTCACTGATCACAAGGGATGCAGGTATATTTTTTTCCAAGGATATCTAAACATTTCACAGTAGAGTTTGTGGGACTATCTTTATAACCATGATTTTATGGTATCATACACATTAGTAAAATATCATGGATGGTTCCTTATGCCGGAAGTCGTCAGAGGTGGTTATTAAGGAATCTACGTATTCTTGTAGAGTGATGGAGGATTTGGCGACCTTGCACTAGGATGAAAGAGTTAACGAAGTTAGAGGATATCTATTTTAGATTATGTTGATATCATCCATGATGCAAAAATTGTATGATTATGAGTGGGGTGACCTAGAGGCAGATGTTTTATGTGATCACGTTGGGCATGGTGATGCGCAGGGGAGATGGTCATATGATGTCATAATTAGATATTGTTCAGTGGGATGTTGTTTGTTCTAGTGGGGATTCTCAAGAGAGCCTTTTAGGAGATACATAGATCTCCTTTAATAGTAATCCTATAATTTTCATTGACGTACCATGGCTGGGGGATGTAGTTTTGGTGGCACGGGGTAAGCGGGTAGTGGGAGGGTTTGTGGTGGTGTTCTTCTTCTACCAGTTAGTAAAAATTGAGTACCATGTTCTAAGTGTTTTTTTTCAACCCTTGGATCTTCCCAAGTTTAAATGGTATGAAATCTTGGTGGATTTCATCATAGAGATACCCAATGATCAGAGAGGTTGTGATGTTGTCTAGGTTGTACTAGACTGGTCGACAAAAATAGCACACATCATAACGATCTAGTAACCGGGAGTAGTGGATGCCTTGGTAAAGAGCTATGTAGATGTGGTGTTGTGGATGCATGATTTCTAATATCCATAGTCTCAAACTGAAAAAAAAATCTTACCTTGTGAGTCTGGAGGGGATTGTAACATGCTTTTAGAACCCAGTTACACCTCAGCACGACCATCCACCCTCAGATAAATTGACAGACTGAACGGACTATCTAATCATGGGAGGATATCATGGAAGCATGCATCATGGACTTTTGAGAATCTTGGGTGTGAAACAATAACTTGGTAGAGTTTTATGATTAATATCTATCACTATTTAATTGGTGTGTATCTGTTTTAAGATTCGTATGGAAGACCCTGACATTCACCATTGTACTAGAAATGGGTTTTTGAGATAGCTGTTCTTGGTCCTGAAGAAGTGTAGAGCATGAGAGAGAAGGTTTAGCCTTATCATAATAGGATGAAATGAGAGCTAGGATGATATAATTCTTCTTCTTATCAAATTATTATTCTATAAGAGTTAAGGTTTTACCCTCGACATGGCTATCATAGGTTTGAAAGAGAGAGTATTCTTCATGATGACTCCCACAAACTTTATTGGGGATATTTGTATGTCGAGGAAGACGCAACAGACGTGGAGCGACCAATAGATATCCATTATCATCAAAATAATTTTCTATATAGACATAACATTCCTTTGGTTTACGAGTTGTGGTGGTAGGGTTTCCAAGAAGAGGGTACCTGTGATAGAGAAACATATATGCATTCCCAATACCCATAGTTGTTTTGATTGTTTCCATCATATGTTTAGCCTTGTGATGTAATCTTTGAATTTTTTTTATGAAATGAGATGCTTTTATCTCTTGTGTTTAGATGTATGTGGTGAAATGTGTGATAAATTACCAACATGAAAATAGGGGTGACCATATTCCTAATCGAGATTCATTAAATATGATGTGATTAATCCCATGTGGGAATGTCAGTGCCACCTAGAGCGGATAATATCTTTACATGTAGGATAAAATTCCCAGATTCATGTGTTTAGTATAGTGTAGTTTTATTGTCTTTAGAAGTTTCAGTATTTGGTAGTGCGGATGTTGATACAGTTGCCATTTTTTTCAATGTAGTTGCGGTCATTTTGGTTAGATTTTTGGGCTTGTTGTAGTGCTTTTATAGTGCCAAGATGCTTGATAGGTATCTCAAATGGTGGATGCTCAGATATCCTTTTTCTATTTATTTTGTATTTGTTTAGGGTTCTTGATGATGAGAATCATTTGAGAGGTATCTAATGTAACACTTTTTTCCCTCCCAATCCATTACTTTTCCAATTTTTGATTTTTTGGATGTTTGAATGATTATCAGGGATTTTACATAAGAGTTTGGGATTGAAGAAAGGCTTGTTCTAGATTACACACCATGTTAGTAGGTTACATAATGTGATGATTAGTTTCATGATATGTCCAAGATGGTTCACAATGTAAAATGCTTGAGGTTCTCTTAAATAAAATAAATCGAATGGTGAATGGTTTATCTACAAATGTCAACCTCGTAGGATTTATCTACATGAAAAGGGATTACATTTCCTATAATATCCTATTGTTCTAAAATTTTAAATTTTTTCCTAGACACTTAGTTATAAAACTCTATCACTATTGTAATAGAACCTCGAACTTATGTGACCTAGATAACACTCTCTGACATCATCAAGATTCCTTCATCAGGGATCAATTCTCATATTCTCTCCGTCGATTCGTAGTGACCGATCTTCATTCAATGTTCTGTTCTTCCCCATTTCTATAATTTCATCTTTGTTGGTCCCTCTTTTCCTTCTGTTTTTATTTCCTTGTGGTGGCTACTATTCGCATGTCTTTATAAATGGGTTCTTATTTGGTTTGTGTTGATGCGGTTCTTCTGTGACATCCTTGCATGGATTCAGATGTTTTGGGATATATAATTGGAGGTCTATTGCATGATATTTTATTTTTATAGGATCTTTGAAACCCTTTGAGGTAGAATTTCATTTGTTTTTCTTCATTTATCCATCATGTGGGAGGTATTTACATTTTTTTAACTAAGGATCATGGTTTTTGAAGTCTAATAAAAGATAGTGATCGCATAAATTAAATAAAAAGGGGTGTGGAGATTCGATTTGCATGAATTTATTATTTTGATGTTTTGATTTTCATATTTTATATTATATGGGTTTGATTCCCTACTAAAAATAATGGTCGTTGGGGGCCTTGATTGCACATGAAATGGGTTTAATGATGATGTGTTCTTGTCGTACTTATATATATGGAAACTGGTTAACAATGTAAATCTCGCTAATGAATGGATGCCATGTGATTTTTTAGTTTCAGTGATATCCCCTAAATTAACAATTGGAATTAAATATAGGATTCCATGAAAAATATAGAACTATGTTAGGCCTTTTATCATGGGGTGTGGTTATGTGTGGGGTTTCTCTAGATTGTTTTGTGGTTTGTTTTTGGGCATGGTTGTGTGTGGTAGGTTGGCTTGGGCGGTGTTAGGGAGGAACATATAAAAGATACATCAACCTAAACACATAATTGATTCTCATGTTAGGAGATTTATTAATGGTGAAATGGATGATAATTGTGGTGTAATGATTCTTATGGGGTCTTGTTGTCGAGTGATGTATTTCTTGATGGGGTTGTGAGTCAGGGATTGGTTATATTCTTACATGACATGAGTGGGACGTATTTGAAGAATGATAGTAGTGGTTGATATGGTTTTTTAGAAAAAAGTTTTCTCTAAGTGTAGCATTAAGATATAGTCTCTTGTATCTATATATCGATATATCATGAATGGGTGTTAAATGGAGAGGAAATGTGATTAATTTTTAAATTTCGTATCAGGTTTCATCACCCTTTGAGATGAATTTTTTATGTTTTTTATGGTTTGTTTTTTATATTTGTGTCATAGAGAGTTATGGAATGGATAAATGATTTTTTTAATATAGAATGGCGGTTGTTAAATGGAATTGGATGTAAATGTGAATGGTTTTTTATCTTGTTATGTGTCACTACTGGAAAATTAGGCTATACCAATGGTTTATAACCGTTCGTATATGCTGGAAAACCGTTGGTATAGGGTATACCAACGTTTTTCCAAACCGTTGGCCAGTTAGCCTCGAGGAAAGCCCTATACCAACAGTTTCATTTAAACCGTTGGTATAGGTGTTTCAAAATTCTGTGAAACTCTTTACCAACGGTTCATAACCGTTGGTAAAGAGTTTCCCAGAGCTGCTGCATGGTAGCCCCCAGAATCCCTCCAGAAGCCCTACCATACACCTGCATAAAAAAGCAGTGCACAACAGCCCTCCAGTATACCCTCCACTATACACCTGTATAAAAAATATCACAAAAGCCACATACAGACTTCAAACAGTATAAAAAACACCTAAAATATCCTAAAATACACATATGACAACAATCATCTGGTGGTAATTCACCTCATCCATCAAATTCTAACAGGCAGAATAGTTTGATAAATATCTATTAGAGTTGAATAAGACATTCAAATTGACTCAAATCCCATTTTTTTGTGATACTAGCTTTGGGTATGTAATGATTTGTGATGAATTTTGTATTGAACTTGTATTGTTTATAATATATGGTGAAAAGATATTTTCTTAGGAGTCTCGTCACTTATGACCCCATGAGTGAAACTACCCAACTCATGAAAAAGAGTTTGCGACTATCTTTGATGAGTGTAAATTTCAGTTGTATTCACTTAAAATGATTTCCTTTTGAAATAAAAGAGAGACTTTGAGTGGTGTCGTCCACACCGCGCCTCGTATTGAGGCGGAGTTGACTCGTACACATCACAAATGACCCATGGATACATGTTCTAAAGTATCAACAGTATCTGAATGCCTTTGGTCTATTTTCGTATGTCAGTTGTTGTTTTGACTTAAACTGTTGTCCATTTCAAAGAAAAGTGACACACTTTGAGTGGTTCCGGCCACACCATGCCTCGGATTGAGGCAGGGTTGACTCGTACACATCACAAATGACCCATGGATCATTGTCCTAAAGTTTCAATAGAATCCTAAATCTTTTGGTCGGTTTTCAGTATGTCGTTTTTTTACTTAAAAGCGCATCCATTTTAAACAAAAGAAAGACACTTTGAGTGGTCCCGACCACACTGTCCCTCAGATTGAGGCAAGGTTGACTCCTACACGTCAAATATGACCCATGGATCGTTGCCCTAATGTTTCAACAGAATTCGAATGCGTTGGGTCAGTTTTCCGTATGCCAGTTGTTGTTTTCACTTATAATCATGTCCATTTCAAATAAAAGTTAGTCACTTTGAGTGGTTTCGGCCACACCGAGCCTCGTATTGAGGCGAGGTTGACTCGTACACGTCACAAATGACCAATGGATACATATCCTAAAGTATCAACAGTATCCGACTGCGTTTGGTTAGTTTTCCGTATGTGGTTTTTTTTAGTCAAAAGCGCATCCATTTTAAACAAAAGAAAGACACTTTGAGTGGTCCCAGCCACACCGGCCCTCGGATTGAGGCGGGGTTGACTCGTACACGTCACATATGACCCATGGATACATGTCCTAAAGTATCAATAGTATCCAAAAAACTTTGGTCCATTTTCCGTATGCCAGTTGTTTTAACTTAAACTGTTGTCCATTTCAAAGAAAAGTAACAATCATTGAGTGGTCCCGGCCACAATGACCCTCATATTGAGGCGAAGTTGACTCATACACGTCACATATGACCCATGGATCGTTTTCTTAAAGTTTCAACAGAATCCGAATGCGTTTGGTCGGTTTTCCGTATGCCAGTTGTTGTTTTCACTTAAAATCTTGTCCATTTCAAATAAAAGTTAGACACTTTGAGTGGTGTCGGCCACAACACACCTCGGATTGAGTTGGGGTTGACTTTTACACGTTACAAATGACCCATAAATCGTTTTCCTAAAGTTTCAATAGAATCCGAAAGTGTTTGGTCAATTTTCCATATGTCATTTTTTTACTTAAAAGCGCATCCATTTTAAACAAAAGAAAGACACTATTGGTGGTACCGGCTACACCGGCCCTCGGATTGAGGCGGGGTTGACTTGTACATGTCACATTTGACCCATGGATCATTTTCCTATAGTTTCAACAGAATCCGAATGCATTTGGTTGGTTTTCTGTATGTCAGTTGTTGTTTTAACTTAAACTGTTGTCCATTTCAACGAAAAGTTAAACACTTTGATTGGTACCGGCCACAATGAGCCTCGGATTGAGGCGGGGTTGACTCGTACACGTCACATATGACCCATGGATAGTTTTCCTACGGTTTCAAAAGAATCCGAATGCGTTTGGTCGGTTTTCCGTATGTCAGTTGTTATTTTAACTTAAATTGTTGTCCATTTCAAAGAAAAGTTTGACACTTTGAGTGGTACCGGCCACACCGCGCCTCAGATTGAGGCGGGGTTGACTCGTTCATGTCACAAATGACCCATGTATACATGTCCTAAAGTATCAACAATATCTGAGTGTGTTTGGTCAGTTTTCCATATGTGATTGTTTTACATAAAAGTGCATCCACTTTAAACAAAATAAAGACACTTTGAGTGGTAACGGCCACACCGGCCTTCATATTGAGGTGGGGTTGACTCGTACATGTCACATATGACCCATGGATCGTTTTCCTACTGTTTCAATAGAATCTGAAAGCATTTGGTCGGTTTTCCGTATGTCAGTTGTTGTTTTAACTTAAACTGTTGTCCATTTCAAAGAAAAGTTAGACACTTTGAGTGGTGCCGGCGGCACCGCACCTCGTATTGAGTTGGGGTTGACTCGTACAGGTCACAAATGACCCATGGATACATGTCCTAAAGTATCAATAGTATCCGAGTGCGTTTGGTCAGTTTTCCGTATGTGGTTTTTTTACTTAAAAGTGCATCAATTTTTAACAAAAGAAAGACACTTTGAGTGGTCCCAGCACCTCCGGCCCTCGGATTGAGGCGGGGTTGACTCGTAGACATTACATATGACCCATGGATACATTTCCTAAAGTATCAACAGTATCTGAATGCCTTTGGTCAGTTTTCCGTATGCCAGTTGTTGTTTTCACTTAAAATCATGTCCATTTCAAATAAAAGTTAGACACTTTGAGTGGTACCAGCCACACCGCGCCTCGGATTGAGGCGAGGATGACTCCTACACGCCACAAATGACCAATGGATACATTTCCTAAAGTATCAACAGTATCTGAATGCGTTTGGTCCGTATTCCGTATGTGGTTTTTTTAACTTAAAAGCGCATCAATTTTAAACAAAAGAAAGACACATTGAGTGGTACCGGCCACACCGGCCCTCGGAGTGAGGCGGGGTTGACTCATACACGTCACATATGACCAATGGGTCATTTTCCTATATTTTAAACAGAATCCGAATGCATTTGGTCTGTTTTCTGTATGCCAATTGTTGTTTTCAATTAAAATCATGTCCATTTCAAATAAATGTTGGACACTTTGAGTGGTGTCGGCCACACTGTGCCTCGGATTGAGGCGGGGTTGACTCGTACACGTCACATATGACCCATGGATTCATGTCCTAATGTATCAATAGTATCCGAATGCATTTGGTCCATTTTCTGTATGTGGTTTTTTTACTTAAAAGCGCATCAATTTTAAACAAAAGAAAGACAGTTTGAGTGGTACCAGCCACACTGGGCCTCGGATTGAGGCATGGTTGACTTGTACACGTCACATATGACCCATGCATCGTTTTCCTATAGTTTAAACATAATCTGAATGCGTTTGGTATATTTTTCGTATGCCAGTTTTTTTTCACTTAAAATCATGTCCATTTCAAATAAAAGTTAGACACTTTTAGTGGTGCCAGCCACTACTTCAAAGCACATTTTCCATATAATTTTCCACATGCATAAACATGAAATACATGGCTAAATAATAAATCTAAGTAAAAAAATAGAAAAATGAGTATCACAGTACCAAAGAATACTAAAGGTCTAGGTAGTAGACTAATCATACAATAAGAATCAAGTGAAAAAATAGAATCTGAATGCAACGTCCCTATGCAGTAGAGGAAAACCCCAAAGTGGAAAACCATGTTCAAAAATAAAGAGTTATACAGAATTCAAAAATGTAATGGATCAATCTGCCTCTGATCACCATCACCATCACCACTATCATCATCAGCCTCATCCTCGCCGCCATCTCTGTCCTCGTCGTCGTCCTCGTCATCGTCCCCATGCTCATCGTCGGCCTCATCCTCGTCCTCGGCATCATCCTCGCCCTCAGCCCCATCCTCACCCTCGGCCCCATCCTCTCCCTCGTCCACATCCTCATCCTCGCCCTCTTCCTCTTCAGCATCCTCATCATCACCAGGAACGTCATCATCTCGATCGCCACTAGAGCTGCCTCCTGGTGCATTGGATGATGCAAACATCGATGACATAAATTTCTGAAAAGCCGCACTAGACTCTGGTGGAAGTGATGAAGATAATGCTTTCATCAGTTTCATAAATTCTCTTTCTCTTTTCTGAACTTGTACTTCTAACTCTGTGACCCTTTTATCAGACTGTCTTGCATGCTCTCTGACCTGTTCCAACTCGGTGGTACTATAATGGATACCTGGAGACGACCAATACCTCGTCGGGACTATATTCTTACTAGATTTTTAGCGTACTCGACCAGAGTGCTCATCTCCCAAAACCTGATATAAATGATCATGTGGCCCAAAATTGTCATGCTCCTGGGAATCAAGAGCCTCTAAAGCAGCCTGTAAAAAATATTAATAGATTATTAAATTTCAAATTCGATATTAAACTTTGAAATAAACAAATTAAAACTTACAATCTTCTCTTGGGTCGGTTCATTTACCATAGTTCCATCTTTTTTTATTCTACTCGAGCAAAACAATTTTGCTCGAGGGATACGTCCTTCAATATTCATTTTTTGCTTCTGTAATGACATTGAAACAATATAAAGTGAAAGTATAATCATATATTCATTATTAAATAAATCACATAATTTATGTATGATCCAATAAAAAGGGAAAGTCCTAAAGAAAAATTATAAACAACTATATCGTACCTGCTGCCTCTCATGATCTGCCATGGTTGTGCGCCCCAAAGTGTGGAGGTATTTCTTTGAATCAATGTTTATTTTGTTTTTTTCAGAAGATTCCTAAATAATTATTAATAAGTAATAATATTATATTAATGAACATATGAAAACTATCATTTAAATAACTCAAATGAGATTAATAACTTAAATTTGGAAGTCTCCCAATGGGTAATAATTTGGCGATATTGCTCTATCGGGAAGTCATCCACGATAGGTAATGTCTCTAACTCCGTTCCCACTCTTTCACACCAGCCAACATACAGCTCATGCTTATAAGCTCTCCAAATCTCTCCTAGCTCTTTTAAACGCGCTGGTCGTGCACCTTCTCCATTAGGGAAGTTATGCCGAAGCTGAAACCAAATTGATTAGTTCATTTAAATACAAAAATATACTACATTAAATCCAATAGATTTTTTACCCATATTTGTGCCCACACGTTATCCTTGACTTCGGGTGGCAGATGTCTCCAAGAGAGAGGGCTGGCCGAAATGATATCGGAGTATTTGTCTAGCGTCACCAAAAAACCCCGACATTGCTGCCCAGATTTCTCAATCATTTGTCCATCAACATTGTATTCAACCATCAACTGTTTCTGGCGGTTCCATACCGCACGCAAGCGAGTATGCCCCCTCCCCCGCCTTCTATCTGTAGATGAATCTGTTATTAAAGAAAAATAATATCAATACAAGTTATAATAAAAATAAATTTTGGTATAAAAATTTGATAGAGTTATATAAATATACCTGTGGTAGTCGGATCAAAGGGTGCAGAAGATGAAGGAATTTCCTGTACAGGTGGAGTGTCCCTCAGTGTATACTCCTCAGCCACATATTGTGTAACTGCAGGAGTCGAAGAAGGTGGAATATAATAGCCCGGAGATAATGAACCAGACGTAAAAGATGATGGATAGACGTCTGGCCAGCTGGTAGTGTAAACATCGGAGGTCTAAATATCTCATATGTCCCTGAAGACAGGCCAGGATCAAAATAGGGCGTAGAAGATACGTCTGTGGTAGTGGGTCGTCTAACTCCCGCCCCACTAGCCCACGTACCACCGGCCTCAGTACCGGGACCACTAGATGATCATCCATCTCTAACACCACCCCACCTCCTACCACCAACCTCTCTACTGGGAGGAATATCAGGCTCCTCGTCAGATATCTGCCGTCTAGAGGATGGAGCCTGAAAAAAAGTTTGACAGAAAAGTAAACCCATGATATTATAAGTTATTGAAATATTTATATTTGAAATAAAATACTCACAGCAGGGATGAGTGGAGTAACACCCATATGTACCATGCGATGATTACTATATGTCATCTTTTTCCGCCTCCTCTCTTCAATGGGTGTCATTTCCTGCAATGAAAACAAATATGGAAGTAATTAGAAACAGATATCTAATCTGTAACCCAAAAAACAACATATAGAAAAACCATTACGATAAAATGAACATAATGAAACAGAAGATTTATGGTGTTATGAAGGTAAGTACTAGGATACACACTCTGAATGATGTTGGTGAAACATGTAGGTGAGAACACGACTGTATGATTCTATATATTTCCCACCACAACTTCGGGTTCACAATCAACTCTGACAATTGAGCTGTAGGGGTCATCATAAGTAATAAACGGATTGCTTCCAATTGCAGTAGGGATAGTTTCAACTTCATCATCACCATCATCAAAAACATGTGTGTGATTTACTTCAATAATTACATCGAATTTAGGATGACGATGATCTTTGACATAAAAAACATGTTTCACCGTTGATGCCAATACATATGGTTCATCAGTGGAAAGAGTGTGATTCATGTCAATAACTCGAAATACACAATCATCAATAAAGGTGCCTTGCCTCGTCATTGAATCAAACCATTGACATTTCATCATCATGACTAGACCATGCGAGTAATAATCCAAAATTATTATTTTCTCCACGACACCATAATAAGAAACATTTTCAGAACGAGGTCAAGTGTCCGATGAACTGGCATAACAGTCTATTGTGGCAGTTAGCATAACACCATTATGCTTTGTTCTCATGTTTCTTGCTCTTTCAGGGATAATAAATTTGTATCCATTGATCAAAAGTGATTTAAAAGCATGAACCATGGTATTAGCACCAAAAACCACAGCTCTTATTTCCTCAGAAACAGAGTCTATAGGAAAACTCGATACCTGAAATATAAACAAATAGTAAACTTAATTAAATATTATTTTTAATTAGTTATTACAGAAATATTTTTACCTTCAATTTCAACCAAGAAGAAAACCCTTTTCTATGAAAAGTCTCCTTCTTTCTCAAAGATAAAGAATGATGCTTTCTATATATCAATTCTTTATGTTCCCTGTAGATAAAAATAAAAATAGTTTAACAAATATTTAAAAATACAAGAGATAAGATAAGAGATACATGTACAATTAACTTACTTGATATACTCATCGAACAAATAACAATTGAACAACACTGTGTGATGTGCCATCTCTCTCTCTTCAAGTCTTAATGTTGTCAATGTATATGATCCCGGAATTCCCCCTGTCTGAGGAAGTGATGGAAAACTGGAATCAATTTGCCCATACTGTTCTTCTTCATTTCTCATTGGTCTGTTTATTCTCTTAGTATGATCAGACAAATACATTGATCAGAAATCCATACATTCTTGATCCAAGTAACTGTTCACAATAGAACCTTCGGGATAATTCATGTTCCGATCATATGATTTCAATGTGCACATGTTTCTTTCAGTTGGATACATCCAACGGAAAGCAATGGGTCCTCCAAGAAGTATTTCGGTCGGAAGATGGACAGTCAGATGCAACATGCATGTAAAAAATGATGGAGGGAATATTTTCTCAAACTCTCACAAAATTAATGGTGTCTCTGCCAACAGTTTTTGCATGAGGGATTTGCACAACCTCTTAGAACAATGATCCCTAATCAAATAGCACAACCGAATAACTGAGACTCTAACATTATTGGACAAGAGATGACGGATTGCTATTGGAATCAACTCAT
The DNA here is from genome assembly GCA_963277665.1 of Viscum album. NCBI lineage: Eukaryota > Viridiplantae > Streptophyta > Magnoliopsida > Santalales > Viscaceae > Viscum > Viscum album. Next base: position 455,348,243 of record OY728137.1, read on the forward strand.
GCAAAAGGACGTGATAATCATGAGTCTTCAATGATTTCAACTTCAACTCTTTTATGTTGACCTGTTTTGATTTATTGCTTGAATAGCCATCAGGAACTTTAATAGTCTCTAGCACTTCCAGAAATTGATTTTTTTCAGCAGGAGTCATCACATAACAAGCACATGGAACTTGCCATTTATTTTCACTGATACAGACATGATGCAATTCTGGTCTGATCCCCCAATCTACCATGTCGCACTAAGATCGTAAATCATATTTTTCCTTCCCCTTTACATTTAGAAGAATCAAAAGCAACATTTCACATATATTCATTTCAATGTGCAATACGTCTAAGAAATGACGTAACAAGTTGGTTGAACAATATGACAACTCAATGAATATACTATTCTTCATCCAATTGTAACAGGTATCATTGGAAACAATTTTCCTCTTTCTAGATTTCATTACACTCTTCCCAATTGAATAACTGAAATATTTCAATTCATTAAGCACATCAGTTCCAGACATACGCTGAGGTGGATCTTCATTCTCCATGGTATTGTCAAATCTTCGACGATTGTTTCTATATGGATGGTTCATTGGAAATAATCGTCGATGTCCCATAAAACTAAAACTACGACGATATTTCAGTCTTCTCGATCGATTATTCTTCATACAAACAGGACATGACAATTTTCCTTTTGTCCTCCATCCAGACATCATTGCATAAGTAGGAAAATCATTGATAGTCCACATAAGTGGAGAACGCATCTGAAATATGGCTTTCGAAGAAGCATCGTATGTGGGCACACCCACATCCCAAAGAAGTTTCAAATCTTTTATTAAAGGTTGCATGTATACATCTATATCATTGTTGGGATTAGAAGGGCCAGATATCAGTATACTCAAGAAATTGTAAGGATTTTTCATACACAACCAAGGGGGAAGGTTATAAATGTGTGTGAAAACCGGCCATGTGCTGTGCGAAGTAAGCATCTGCCCAAATGGATTAAAACCGTCACATGAAAGACCCAGTCTCACATTACGCACGTCGGCTGCAAATTCAGGATATCGAGCATCAAATATCTTCCATGCAAATACATCTGCAGGGTGAACCAACTCTTCATTATTCTTTTTTCTCTCGGTGTCATGCCATCGCATTTTTACGAATATTTCATCAGACATGAAAAGGTTTTGTAATCTGGGGATCAATGGAAAGTGCCACATTACTTTTTGTGGCACACGATATGGTGTTCCATCATCTTTTGGCTTCTATTCGGAGGTTCTGCATTTTATACCATCATTTCTTTCAGAAGTTTCCTCCCAAAATAAGCTGCAATCATTCGGGCAAGAATGATTTTTTTTTGAGAATCCAAGTTCATCAACCAACTTCCATGACATATAGTGGTTTGAGGGAATATCTGCATCATCTGGAAGTAAGTCCTTCAAGAAGGTAAGAATGTAATCAATTGCAGTATTTGAAATCCCATACATAGTTTTCCCATGAAACAATCGGATTAAAAATTCCAACTTTTTCATTTTATCACATTGCCGATATACTGGAGTCGTCGTAGCATCATTCAATTTTTTCACACTATCAACATCATCATTTTCATTGGACGCATCATGTGTGCTTGTATCGAAATCTTGTTGGCTGGACATCCTTTCCTTCTCATGATGTCGAATAAATGGAAACTGATCATATATCAAACTCTCCTATTCAGTCTTATCAGTTGGATCATCAACATTTTGAGATTCCATTTTCACTCCATTGTGATACCACACATAATAGTTTGTTTGGAAACCATATTTGGTTATATGATAGCTAACTGCTTCACGACCCAACCAAGGTCTTCCAACACAATTAAAACATGGGAAGTGTATGCAACCACTATCTGAAGCCTTGTCAAATGCAAAATCTAGAAATCTTTTCAAATTACTTTGAAAATCGGTTGAAATCCGATCAGTTTCATACATCCAACTTCTATCCATTCTGTAAAAAAATCACAATAAGTCATTTCAAAGCAATTAAATAATATTAAAGTTTAATCAAAAAAATATTTACGTAAATGACAATTGTTTACTCTATATAAAAGCATAACTGACACATTACTCTATATGAGAATCATATTAAGAAATACAACAAAATATAGTGTATATAAGAAAATAAGATACAAAATTTCTAATGCCTATATTCAAGGATTGACCAGTAAGATATTGGAAGTGGATCAGGGAATACATAATCCTTAAGGGTCTTGTTGGGAGTATATGAGTTTTATACTTTAACTTCTTCAAGTAGATCAGGATGAGGAGTATGATGAGGATCATGGGAGTGGTGGGACTGTCCAAGGGGGGTGTGGCGTGTCCAGGGGGTGCGGGGTGTCTAGGGGGTGGTGGGGCCGTCAGGGGGGTCGAAGGTGTCAAGGGGGTGGGGGGCTATCTAGGGGGGTCGGGGTGTCCAGGTGGGTGGGCTGTCCGTGGGGGTGGTCAGGTTGTCCAAGGGGGTCGGGGTGTATAGGTATATTTATATGAAAAGAATACCCCCACAATAATCATGCATCCCTTTCATTAGTCTAAACCCATAGAACACATAAAAGAAGCTAGTATGGACATTTACTAAAATATTTAACACCATACGAATGAAAATACACTCTAATTATAGTTTGAGAGGATATAATGGTGTGTGTGAAAAAAATGATATTAAATCAATTTAAATGAATATGGAACACATGAGGGTTTATAATACACTAAGAGTACCTCAAACAATCCAAAACCACTATAGCACCACATATTCAACTTCATGAAACAAGACTTGGAAATATTACCTACGTCTTTAGAGATGACCACCTAATTGGAACACTCTATTTATGTTTCTTGAACACAAGGAACAGACAATGTTTGGACTCTACCAACTCAATCACCCCCTTGTAGATCATAATCTTGTTTCCCCTAATACTAAAATGGTCTCACTGGAAGCTACTATTAATACCAGAACTAATCCATTCATTCTCCATGAAACAATGATCAAAGAACCATCGGAGGTATCTCTCATATAACCACAACCATTTTTATCTATGATGTAACAAAATTCACAAGAATAACTTTTATTCAATAACCTTTTGGTATATAATGTGCATCAACAATGGTTCAATTATATGGTTCATCACATTCCAATTTATTAATCACCCATACATGATAAAAATTGAACATTGACTTTCATTTAATTACAACCATCATATTTCATTTAATTCTTAACAAGAATAGAAGCATGGAAATTGGAATCAAATAACTTTAATTAGTCCCCAAATTTTTTTAATAAATTTAACATGAAAAATAAAACACTTTGAAATCTAAATAATCACTATGAAGTAAAATGATCTTGGAATTCTATTTCACAAGTAAAAACACTCAACGATGGAATATATGAAAAGAATATTAATATAAATTATTAAAACAAGATAATAAAGTAACAATGAATGTTAAAACTAAACATGTGATTGGATTTTATTACATATAATAAAAATTTCTTCATAATGAAACATGAAAGGCACATCAAAAAATTAGGCAACTGTCTAATGCAATCTATATGGGATGGAATATGCATGGAATGTAAATAAATAACGGAAACATAAATTGGGTGGGAATAGAAATTCGGCTGGAATATGAGAATTGAAATTGGTCTCATCCCACATCAAAATCGAAACAAAAAACTAAGAAAATACCTCAGCCTTGGATGGTATGGAGGAAGAGAACCCGAAGCACCTCCAAAATCGCCTCCAAAATCGCCCAAGCGCTCCTGTTTAGGGCTCTGGATCGCGAATGGGGGTGAGGATCGGCTACTGCCAATTTGGGGGAAAGTTTTCCCAAGGGGTTTTAAAAACCGCTGGTATATAACTCCACCCCAAACCTATACCAACGGTTCAATGAGAACCATTGGTAAAAGGTCACAGAAATCCCACTTTTCCCAACGGTTCTCATTGAACCGTTGGTAAAAACACCCTTATACCAACGGTTGTGATAAACCATTGGTAAAAGCTTCTAAAAAACCATCTATACCAACGGTTATCAGAAACCGTTGGTATAGATGTCTATTCCCAACAGTTTAGTAAACCGTTGGGATATATGTGTTGGGAAAACTCTGTTTTCCAGTAGTGTGTTGTTGTGCATTCAAAGGTACCATCAATTAGTTGGTGGTAGTTGTGTATCTCTTTTTCTATTTTGAAGCCTTATGTTGGACATCATTGTTTGGTATCATATATATATATATATATATATATATATATATATATATTTAAATTTATTTTCCTTGTGATATAAAAATTCACCCTACACTAGTTGAGAACAATGTGCTCAACACCCCCATAATCATGGTGGAAGGAGTCTTTACCAAACATAATAGTAAGAGGATGGATAGTTGGACACCTGATCTTCCCTAATCCCCTTCTAGGAAGTTATAACCCATGATTCATAGTTTAGGTTGGGGTCTATGAGGCCTTTGTATTTTCGGGTGAGTTGTACATTCCCAGGTTCATTTGTGATGTGATGTGTAGTGTTATCCTAGGTGTCTTCGGGATGAGGTGTGGTTATGGACTAGGAGTTTGTGAGTGTGATGTGATATGGATTTTTACTAAGTTGTATATGGGTGGGTTGTGATGTATTTTGTGGCCCATGTGTCTACGGGAGGGATGTGGTGTGGTTTCTGATGCCCAATTGTGGGTGAGTGGACTATAACATGGTACTTTTAGAAGACATGGGAGCCTCATCAAATTTTTCATTAGGCAAGAGAGTATAATCTATGGTAAGTGGTGTAGGGTACCCTATCATCATTTTGCATTTTATTACATTATATGACATTCATTATTTGTCTATCATACGTTTTTGTGGTTGGGATTATTATAATAACTATTACGTAATGCTTGGTTCTTTTGTTTTCTAAAAGGGGAATTAGTGTAGCTTTTCACATGTCCACGAGTGTCCTTTGTTTTCCTATTCAGTAAGCATGCATGCCCAGCCTAGGTATATAAAATATTTTTAGGTTTACACGATGATTTTACAGACCATTTGGGACCCTATTATCTCGAATATTGGATTCTATTGTGTTATTTGTTAGATTTACATTACGTATTTACTATTGATAATTTGGTACTTATAATAGTTTTATTTTGAAACATTCTTTTGGTATGTTTTTTTGGCTTTCTTTAATATATGTCATAGAGTTGTTTTGTGGATGATCCATCATATATCTTGATATTTTTTCTAATAAAGTATAATGACTCCGATTTTGTGAGATTTTCAAACACTTGGTGGTTGTCTCCAACCTGTGGCCTAGTGTAAGTGGGACTCGATGGCCATTATCTCCCTTTCATCATTGCCATCTAGTTAGAGGCATCTTTGGAAGGAGGGGGTCATGGTAGAAATTCATTATTAAATTATCTACAGTAAAATAATCATTAAATAATTATCATATTTTTACATTAATTATTTCAATAAAACCATTCATGAAATATGGACTATGTTATTATAATGGATACTATAGGTCATATGTATGCATGAGTAATATTTCTGCGATTCACTAATCATTATGGGATGATGTTTTGTTTCATTTTATATTTCCAAAATGATACAAATTTCATAAATACCATATTTATTATTTATATATAATTATATATCTCATCAATGTGGTGTGATGGTGAAAAGAGAGACACATCACTCTTTGAAGGTTGTAGTCCAAATGTACATGAACAATGTCATCATTTTGTAGTGAGTGAAATGATATTAAATAAAGTGATATATTATCTTCTACAAAGGATAGAAATTTCATTAAAATCCTAATCAAGTCATATATATATCATATATTCTATATCATTGTCCTTATCACCTATAATGATATGCGTTAGTGAAAAGGGAATCACATCATTTTGTGAGACGGTAGTCCACCGTACACACTTGTGGAGCTATCATATCCCTTTTGGAATGGAATTTAAAAATACTTATACATGATATTGTAACTCAATAGGTAATAAAATTTTAAAAATATAATATATATACATTATATACATCCTCATACCCAACCATGAGTGGTGGTAATGGAAAAACCAATGACAACACTTCCCGATGTACTGGACACCGAACACATGACTGATGATTTCGTAACCCATTTGATGGAATTTGGGATAATTTTAGATCATTAATATAATATAATTACACCTAATTATTTGGATTATACAAATTTTATTATCCCATTTTTTGAATAATAATTTAAGGATGTGGATGATGAAATATAAAAACATATCATTGAAATTAATATATATTGGAACTAATTTTACTTGTATCTAACATAAATACATATTTTAAATTTATACAAAATTTAACCATAAATTCATTTTTCAATTAAAATTCATCAATTTTCTCAAATTCATAATCAAATGAATCATTTCAGAAGAAACAAAAAAGTTCACTACAATCTATGTTTGAATATATTAATTCAAATTTGAAGGGTTTTATCCAACAAAATTTGAAATAATTATAAAAAAATTATAAATTATTTTCATAAAGAGAAGTTACATTACCTTTTAGTATAATATAATTTTTCAAAAAACAATAATTTTGCATCAAAATGGTTCAAATTTTTCCACAATTATTTTTATATTAATTATATGTATTTAATACATGTTTATAAAATATAATTTTCATAATTTAGTTTGTTCTTTTCATACCCACATATTTTATAGTTAAATATTAATGGTAATATATGAAGAACAATATTTTAATAGATTATCATGTTTTGTTCAAACCTGGTGTTGTGATAATTACAAACTGTTGGAGAGGATGAATTTATTAAAATATAAATATTGAATTAACAATCATGTTGCTATATTACATAATACCCATTTGTTTGTTTCTAATACATTGTGTAAAAAATGATTTCAATATTTGTAAATGTCATGGAATTACATTTAAACACCTAAAATAAACATAGTCCTCGTAATTTATTTTTGTTCTCAAATATCAAGGGATTGTCATGTGAAACTATCCTTCCAAAAATCAAACATCATGAGGATGGATTATTAAATTAACCCTCTATACTATAAAATGATAATTAAAATACAAAATGGAATTACATATATCTAGGATTCAAAGAAGTAGATAATTGGAGGGAAATTAAATCTTGGACAGTCAAGAGAATTATAACATCAATGGGTTAATAGAGAATGATACATATCATTGATATCAAGAATGCAGGTGATCCAAAAAAAGGATTAATAACAAAGAATCCTAAAAATATGTAATGATTTATTGGATCAATTTATTCATCATAAATTATGGTTCTTAGATAAATATTTTGTTTCAATATCCTTTCCCTAGAGTTGAGGATACCATTTACATTATAGATTGATAAATCTGAAAATGTTGTTACATGTTATCATTTTATGGACATAATTTTTTTCCTTTGGATGTGTTTTGATCATATTAAAAATTATTTATTACTATAAGAAATATATATATATGATTAATTTATTATTATAAATGTAATAAAACTATATTTTAATGGGTATAACATCCATAAATAATAATAATTCATTTCATCGATCTATATATAATATTATAACAAAATGGTTATTACAGACTATCTAATATAAATAAATACGCATATAGTAAATTAGTAAATATATTTATAGAACCCTATAAAATGTTCTACATAATCCATTTAATAAATGGAAAATTTCCATCCCTTCATGAGGATTGAAATATAACTAATCAGAATTATGTTCACAATATTTACAAAATATACTTATCATAAATCCTTCCAAAATGAAGTGGATATTAACAATTACATATTATACATGTGGATATCTTCAATATAAATACTCCTAATATCTGGTATTTCTCATAATACAATATTTAAAACATGTATGCTACCTTATTCTATAAATAAAACATTGATTATTGTATATATTCCTCAATTTAATTTTTTATGCCCATTAATGATAACATAAACCTCATTATGAATAAATCATTATTCATTTCCAAGGTAGTAAGTAGTATTTAATTTACATTTTCCATATAAATCATCATAGTATCCAAACATCATTCTATCAACATTAAGAACATATTGAGGATTATCCTTACTTTAGTGATATATTTTCCAAGAAGTTCAACATTCTACTGAATCATTTTTTATTTTCATTAATATTATTCATCATACACTTTTAAATGCATGATCAAAAATTTATAAATAAAAATCCATATATATTTAATAATTATTATAATGATGATATCATTAATAAAATACTAAATTGACTTTATTATTGAATACAAACCCAATAATATTAATCATTCAACGTCTACTGTGTAAATAATATTAGACAACACTAACCCCTTATCACATTTTTAGGTATATTTCTTTGATACTTGTGGGGTTCATTTTTATAGTGTCTAGAATCCTTATATTGGAGTAATTTTACATTGGTATATTCTTTCACTACTTCTAAAATATATTCATGGTATCATTATCCTCTACACATGAAGAAAAATATTTTTTTCCATTTAAGCAAGTAATATGGTGTTTCCTTCAATAACTATCAAGTGTTGGAAAATATATCATCCCCTGTTAACTTTATCCATCCTTTACTCTGTCATCCTATTCTTTATTTCCAGCCCATCAAAGACATAATACATAGATAACTCCTTCTCTATCTTATAATCATGCCATATAATGTTCAAAAAAATGATAGTAATTGAGAGATAAGTTCACTTCTAATTATTTTATTAATCCCATCATGGAAATGATCATTCATACTCTTTAGATTATGTGTATTAATATGGTTTCCATTCCATCCACTAAGAACCAATTATAATTGATACAGTAAAATATATTATTTTATATAATTATTATCAAAATCTATAATAAGATAATTAGTGAAATATGTAACACAAACTAATAAAATTTTCCATAACTGATATCTATATTATATACATGTTTACTTTGGATATGTCATTATTTTAGAATACTTCATAATTTTTTTTGAATAAAATTCGATTTATCCTAAGTATATAACCTGTTCATGTCAATCTAGGCTCATAGTAAGTCAAATTTCAATACAGTAGTTCTTGATCGATTTAATCCCCATGCGGCCTTTTTAGAGTCATTTCCCCTTGATAAATATATATTAGTACCACATACACATTTAATAACCAAACATGAATTTATTTCAAATATAAACTACAAAATATCTCACTTACCAAAATCTAGGATGTTTTCTTATTCGTATCATAAAATTATATCAAAATACTATTTTCCAAAATCTAATTTAGCTTAAATATAGTTACCAATGATTATAATAAAATTAATCTAAAACCAATGATAGAAACACAACCCCAGTATACTAGAGTATTCATCTACATTATTACATTGGCATAATATATATGTAATCACATCTAGATAGTCCAAATAGTTTAGTAGTTCTAGTAATCTATATAGATATTTCAAATTTACATTGAATTTTAAAATTTAAAATAAAAATAAATATTGATTAATAATTTCATCATTCCCCAAAATGTATCCAAGAATGTAAATCAAAAAATTAATCCTTGTATCTTGGGGAAAATAAAACAAAAGAATGGTGTCAAATATGATCCTCACTTTTCTAAGAATCAAGTAGAGCAATGATTTAATAATAAATAATTAATAGGTCAAGCCAAATTACTAAAACCCTTGAAATCTAATCAACAACATTAACAGAATTCAGAATTAATTAATGATGATTAAATTATAACATAAAAACAATTACATATCATGAAACAAAACCATAGATATTATAACTAATATCATAATCCATTGGAAAAAAATAACTAAAATTATAATGATCGAATGCCTAATATCAGACACATAAAACATAGCATCAAGGAAATATTCCATGAAATATTATATTGTGAAGATAATATTTTAAAACAAATATGTAAATGTGTATGGTCTTTGAAAAAACCTAATACAATTTTTCTCATGAGACATACGGATGCCTCGAGTGGTTATAGAAAGCCTTGCCCATCACTGACCAAGTCAAATTCATTCCTCATATCGAAGGTGTGAAAACTAAATCATATAAATAATCACATGTAATAAAAAATACAAAATTTAATTACTATTACCAATTAGTTAACACAATAATAATCCATACAAGGAAACACAGATGGTATCTATACAGTTCATCCCTAGTGAAAATGATCATAAAAAACCTAGAAAATTTATTACAGTAGTATCATTACATTATATCCACATTAAAATATAAGTAATGTCAATGGATAATTTCATATAATAATATAAATTTTGAAATATTTAATATAACATTCCCTGAGGAAAATAAAATTTCATTGAATATCAATCTTTTATTTTTAATGATGAAAATTCATAAAATATTCTAAAAATCATTTCTAGAGAAAATTGGATTTTAAAACAAATAATTTCTAGAATATTTCAAAAAATCATTAAAAAAACATAAAAATTACTATAAATCATTAAATAAATTATGGTCATGATGATGATTAATTTCATAAATTTTTTATAAGTGAATAATAACAATACTATTTCATTGTATGAAGGATATAATAATGAATTGTTCAGAAAGAAATTTCCTTTCAAAAAAAATTAGTAATAAATAAAAAATGGGTAAAATGTTTTTAATAATTAAAATTGTCAATGATAATAAATTCTTGAAATAATGTTTAAAAAAATATTTTTGGGTAAAAATTATTTTTTACTAAAGAGTTAAATAATGTTTAATTTTCTTAAAAATAATTATTAACTATTTAAAAAAAAGAGGGTAAATTTTTTCTATTACATGAAAATTTCCATGGATAATAATATTATAATATAATTGATTTATTTTAAGGTATAAATTATAAATATTTTACCAAATATAGTTTCAAAAATAAACAATCCGGAATACTATTGAGATTCTGAAAAAAAACAAGTACCACTATTGAATAATTATTTCATAAACCCCATGAAGGAGATATCATTAAATGAAAGACAAAACCATTAAGATAATTTTATTATTGATATTTTTCATGAAACTCCTTCTCCATGTTAATGGAATGGACATAAAATTGACCTTCCCTTCCTTCCACAAGGTGATGGAGATATAATGACAACTGAGTCCTGCATTTAATAGGCCCTAGAGTGGCGACTAGCACCAATGGTATAGAATATCACCTAAATGGAAGGCATTACCCTTTGAATAGAACAAGATCAGGAGATAAGATGGTAAATCATAGAAACACCATGAATAAAGGCAAAACTAAATCCAAGAATCCATTCCAACATGCATGTTCCAAAGAAAAACTGATACATAGAAAGACAGAACTCCCAAATAATGTACAAAAGAAATGAAACTAAATAGAAACAACAACTATCATGATTATTGACCTAGTAAAGACCAGCAAGGTCCTCAAAGTTCTCCTGAAAACCTAAAAATAGGTGTAAATATGTAGGGTGAGCATACATGAATACTCATAAGGGAAACTAATGTGACTCGTGCACAAGTGGGGAACATATTAATGTCCTTGTGAGAAAACAGTAGAACATCAAGAACCTAAAAAGGAATACTAACTAGACCAACCTCACCAAGGCACAATCACTTATGTAATGCAATTAAAGTAGTGTTATAATATAAGCACAATGATAATTGGGTACTCTGCACCACATTCCCACTAGTTAACAACTCATTCCTAATGATCTGACATGTTGACATTTCCACTCTTCCCACACGCAATCCCACTTTTACAATCTACCTACACACATATGGGCCTCAAACCACACACAATCACACCCATAAATACATAGGCCACAACAAATACTAACATTCCCAAAGACTCCTAGGTCCTAAACAACCACACACCATGACCAAAGACACTTAGGCCTCATCCCGAAGATACTTGGGTAACATACCTGGCCTACAAACACCTGATCCCCTCATCCAAAACAATCATTCACCTAAATAATCATAGACAATGGTAAGACTCAAGACATTACATCCTTCCCAGATATGCTTGAGCTTCATGACATAGAAGAGTTTACGATAAATAAAATCACTAACAATCTATATATCCTCCCACCAAGATGTTGGGAAAGGCACCCTACCACTTGAAATAGATGTTTTCAGAAAATAGTTCTCAAAAAGGATAGGGGTGTATAGAAAAAATAAGGAACTAAAATATATATAAGTAAATAAACACTCATCCCCACCTATGGGTTTCACATGAACACACAACAAGCCCACACCATCACCAATTTTGTTGTTACTCCTACATGAACAACCACACAACAGCCACTTCCAATTCATAAACTAAAACCCCTTCTTGTTCCACTATGATTTATTTATTTTAGTGGATTCATTTTAAATTATTCTGTAACAATTGGGAAACACTAAATTGTACCCATACCATGCAACATACAAAACAAAACTGCAGTCCCACGTCACAACAAAAAAAATCAATAGCAGAAAACTATAATTGCAGTCCCACTGCACATCCTCATTCAACAACTATCAATTATATTTATTAAAAGTAACAATGACCATTTCTTCTCTCACAACCCATCCTTGAAGCCCTATTTTCTAAAAAAATACCCAATGCAGTCCCACTGCATAATAAATCTATAACAACATTATAGTCCCACTGTTGATTTCGCTTCAAATCCACAACCGAAAATAAATTATAGTCCCATTGCCTATAATTTCGTCCATTCCAAAATTATTATGTCTCTAAGACTAAGACACCAACACCCCCCCCCCCATTTTCCACCCACATACCAAGCCCATAGAACCTAATCCAGGACACACATCACATAACCACAACTGTAAAACAAACATTATTTCAATTTAACAGTCAATGGGGTTCTTTAATTCCCACTTCAATATAACAGGGGTGATCACAGAATGGATTTGATGTTGGGGCGTCCAATTATTTTACTGGGTGTACGTGATTAACTAGAATTCATGTTACATCTGTTAAACAAAACATCACAATTAAACTGAAAACAATTGCACAAGAAAATACCACCAACAATCATGATTTTCAAAATTCATACACCCACAACATCCATTAATGGATCAAAGATAACAAATAGAACATAAAAAAATACATCAAAACACACCCTACACATTATTTTATTTACACGAGTTACCAATTAATCATTTTAAATTATTTTATAGTTATTGGTTTAAGAAGAGTATCCGGACATTCTTTATAGGGAAACATTAATATACCCACCCCAAATGATGCATAGTTTAAGAGAATCAAAATAAAAACCATACTTGGATAATCAATGATTGGAGTTCCTCCTCACTCTAAATATAGCGTATGGAACAACATGCAGGAAAAACTCCATGAGGGATGTGAGAAAGACTTCAACATGGGTGCACAACTCTTCATGGGGGGGGGGGGTGAGTCTCTAGGAGCACCAAGAGAAACAAAAAGGAAGAAGGAAGAGAGGATCTAAACAAAAGAAGAGGCCATATCCTAAAATCTGGGACACCATTTCTATGTACTTAAAAGTCAGATCGTTGCTAGACCATGTTTCTTGGTGGTTTCACACATTGGAATTAATTCAAATTTAATAATTCATTTCAAAACAGAGGAGATAGGCCAACGTACCGTAGTGAGTTGGTATATTAATTTTAAATGGGGAAAGAAAATGAAACATGGGTGACATTGGGAAAACTCTAAAAAAGGGAAATGAGGTGTAACGCCATTTGGTGAGACATTGTAACGGTGCCACTATAAATGGTGCGACCATGATAGCACAACTGTGATGGTGTGACCGTAACAGTGCCACCATAATGGTCCGACCGTGACTGTGTGATCATGATGGTACCACCATTCTGGTGGTACCGTTTGGTGGAACCATGTTTTTGGTAGACTCATAGATCAATCCAATTTAATCCAAACAAACACTATGACCACTTGATTTTCACAATGGAAAAGACCAAAGAAATATGGGTTATTAAAATACATACCTCTCAAACAATTCTCATCCATGAGAATCCAAAACTAAACCAAAATATAGAGAGTCAAAACAACCACCTATTAAGATACCTCATAGGAAAAAACTTCGCTTGGTTGAAAAACGAAGGGGAAAACTTGAACATCCATGGATTACACATTAAAATATATCTCTCGAACAACTGGAGATACACTAAGGATCCACTGCCCAATGAAAACACACAAACACCAAAGGTCACAATGTCGAGACACATAGATCAGGGAGCTCCATCCCCTTGTATGGATACTATCCTCTTTGGGAAGCATTGACTCACCCTCATGGGTTTAATCACATCTGCATTAAAGCGACTTGATTTGGGATCAAGTTCTCCATTCACACACATCATGAAATTTCCCATACATTTAGATAATTAAAAAAAATATATCATCTCATAGAAAATATGTTAAAGAATCCACCACAAAGAAGGCACTAAATAAAAACATAAGGGGAAAAATAGATCTGAGTATTGGGCACACATCTATTCCTCCTATTCCCAGGTACTCTCCATGAGCCCACCATTCCACCATAATACACAAACTAGGATAATGGTCCTTCAATGTTTTACTTTCTCCTTATGATCATCGATTCTCACCAATAAATCCACGAACATCGCATCGTCCATGATATCCAACACTCCCTAGTCTAGGATGTGGGGGTTATCATGTAGATACCAAAAACAATAATAGATATGAAAGACAATATGGATCCTATTCAACCATAGTTGTAACTCTAGATGATATGAATCCTTGTAGACTCATTCAATCACCTCGAAGGGTCCAATAAACATGGGACAAAGTGTACCCGCCCCTTACGAACCTCTGTTGTCAATACTAGAGGGAGACTATTAAGAACACGTGGTCCCCAACCTCAAAATCCAAGGGTCTCCTCCTATGATTTCACAACAAATTCTTCCTATCCCAATCTATCGTCATTCATTTTACGCAAGATGAACATTATCTATTGTTCTATGCAATACCTGTGGGCCAAGAACACTTGCCTCTACATCCTCTATCTAGAATACTGGTGAACGATATGGAATTATGTACAAGGATTATAGTGGAGCCATTCTAATGGTAGAGTGATACATATTGTTGTTGGGAAACTATGGTAGTGGAAATTGTTATACCCACGATCCTCGGAAGCCAAGAACACATTCCCAAAACATATCCTACAACGTTGGGATAGTCCTCTCTATCTAACCATCCGTATGAGGGTGGAAAGCGGTGGAAAGGCTCAGTTGGGAGCCAAAATAATGTTGTAATCCCTTCCAAACTCTTGAATTAATGCATGTATCTTGATCTAAAATGATGGGTCTTGGAACTCCATGTAGACGTACCACTCCACCTATGTACCTTTCTGCTAAGGCATCAACTACACTTGTCTCCTTATCCACTGAGATCTGTGTTGGTTCTTCAATTGATCCACCAATACCCAAAAGGCATCACATCCTCCCTTATCCCTGGGTAGTCCTATGATTTAATCCATCGAGATGTGACCCCACTTCCATTCGAGAATGTCTAAGGGTTGCAACAGACCATTGAGAACATGGTGTTCAACCTTTACCTACTACCACATGAGGCACTCTACCACAAACTCTAATACCACCCGCATCATTCAAGGGCGCCAAAAATGACCTCTCATGCCCCAATACATCTTCGAGACTCTTTGATTTGTCACAAATGGGGAATTATTAAACTCACTGAAAACTCCCTTGTGCATCACCACCATGAAAAATAGCTTCACATAGAACTACATCTGATTCTGACTATCCTTTTACAATCACTCTAGAGCATCACTCTGGTTAACATGATCACATATCACTTCAGCCTCTGAGTCTCCCCACTGAGACTCATCCACCTATCACACCAAGGAAGATTGTACTGATATCTGAAATAGAATGTTTCTACCATCCTCCACTCTCAAGCCCATATGAAATGCATCCAAATATTCTATTGCCTTAGAAACATCCATGGACTCCCAAACTACACCATTTTGGAACATCCTTCTCAAGGCATCGGCCACCACATTCCCCATTACTGAGGTGTTGGAGATTTTATATTCTTATTCCAAATGAAATATTATCCACCTATACTGCTGCATGTTAAGGTATTGCTGGGAGAAGATATTCCTCGATCTCTTGTGAGCTGTGAAAACCACAAAGCATTCCCCACTGAGGTAATGCCTCCACAACACCAGCGCTAACGCAACTATTTCATGTTCCATGTCGTGGGTGGAATTTTTTACATTAATGAGGATGTAACTGCCTATACCCATAAGATATCCCTCGTTGTTTTTGCATCAACACACACCCCCGACCTAGACCAAAAGAATCACAGAACACTCCAAATGTCACCCCTTCCTCTGGAAACCTCATCACTAGGGCACTAGCCAGATTCCCATTCAGATAAGTGAAATTTTCCTAGCACTGCACACTCTATAAAAAAGCCTAGTCTTTTCTTGTCAAAGACGTCAACATGTCCATGAATCGAGAGAAGTTAGGTATGAACCTCTGGTAGTAACCTACCAGACCTAGTAAACTATAGACCTCTACCAAAATCATGGGTTCCGCCCATAAAACAACTGCTTCGACCTTTGATGGGTCCACTACTATTCCATTCTGGGACATCATGTTTCCATGGAAGTGTACCTCTCATGTCCAGAACATGCACTTGGACAACTTCCCATATAGCCGGTGGTGTTGGAGGACCTCCAAAACTGTCTTTATATGCTCAGCATGATCCTCCTCTGATCTTGTGTAGATCGGGAATTTTCAATGTACACAACCATCAACCGGTGTAAATAATCATGGATAATGGTGTTCATGAGTCCAATGAACATGGAAGGTGCATTCGTAACTCTGAAAGGCAGGACCACAAACACAATGTGCCCATAACTTCACTTGAAAACAATTTTTAGGATGTCTCCCTCCTTCACCCTCAACTTGTGATATCCAGACAACAAGTCAATATTAGAAAACCAACATTTTCACTATAACTAGTAAAAAGGTCATTGATCCTTGGAAGGGGGTAATGGTTCTTGACCATCACCTGATTCAGCCTCCGGTGGATTATACATAGCTTAAGACCATTTTTTTCCTTCCTTACAAACATGACTACGGAACCCCATGGAGACAGACTTGATCAAATAAATACATTCTTTATTTGATCAGCAACCTGAATCTGCAACTCCCAGAACACAGAAGGTTCCATCTGATAGGGACTCATCGAAATCGGATAGGCACTGGGTTGTATGTTTATCCAGAACTCAACATTATATTGAGGGGGAAGAGTCCCATTCTATTCGGGGAAGATATCTAGTAACTCACTGAAAATCCTCAGAACATCATCCATATCTGAGTCTATTGTTCCCAATAAAATCATGGATAAAAAAGAATTAATGGCCTCTACATGACGGCTTCCCTCCATGAAACTCCTCTCACCAACTAAATCTAAAAGTAGGCCACACATATCTTAGAGAAAAACCTTAATGCGTAATTAATCGATAATAGCATGCATTGAAAATATCCAGTAGATACATAGGATGACATCGTATGGATGCATTTGTAGCATAAAAATACCCCCACTAGATTGATGCATCCCCAAAATCAGTATACATCAATGACGAACATCAAACAGACTAGTCTTACCTTCAACTATCATACTCAACACAAATGAAATGAAATGTATCCCTTTGTCTAAATTGATGGCATGGGCTAGACTTGATACAACAAAGGAATGAAAACCTCCCGAATCAAACAAAGTACAAGAAAGAGTACTAAATAGGCTGATCGTATGTCAACCAACTTCTAGCCCTATTGGAACTAATTGTTTTGCAGCCTGCAACATTCCTCACCCAACTCCTCAGCCCCTTATATATCGGTCACCTCCTTGACCACGTCCTGCTCAAGGTCCCTCAAAAGTACCCTATGGCCAGCCTCCTCCAGCACTATTCTCCCTCGATGGAGCAAGAGCCTGCTGCTCGAGCTGGTGGAAATGCCTGGTTGGAAACTGCTACTGCTTAGGTGGGCACTAAACTTAACCACCCTCTGATTACTACACATGGACAAGGCACTGATTCTGTATATTCCCATAGTTTCCATAGATAAAGATCCTTTATACTAGGCCCAGGGAGAATGGGCGAGGACTGAGAGATCAAAACTGGAACTACTGAGGCCTACTCCCCGTTAGACAAATCCTGGAAGGCCCCGATGCCAGACACATGCTGCTGACAGCCTTCCCCATTGAAAAAATCATTTTGACCCCCTCTTGTGCCTCACCACTGAGTGTGTTAATCCTCTCCACTACTTCATCCTTCCACTAAACTTCTAGATATGTTGGCAGAGTAAAGGGGGTAACAGCGTACTGAATAGAATTTTAGAGTGCCTATTCTAAGCGTCTTGCTCAGGAATCCTCATCCGGAAAGAGGTCTAGTGAAAATTGAATGAGATCCTTGAACATGACCCCCAATTACCTCACCGACATACTCCCTTATGGAGAGAGATGATCTATTGCATCTTCTATGCCTCCATCGTGGATGAATGGAAATATTCTCGGAAATCCTTCTCAATGATAGTCCTCGAAACCTCGGTTCCATTATTCTCCTAGAGGTAAAGCATCCACCACTGACGGTCCACTCCCAGTATTTTTCTCACTTCTAGTGGAACCTAGTACTATGGCTCAGCACATATCAAGCTGAATACGATCCCCAGATCCTCGAGCATGCTCTCCATCTCCATGTTCGAGACACTGCCCCATACTTTCCCATAGTCTGCTGCTAGAAGGCATGAACCATCTTCTGTCGCTGTTTTTCCTCCTCCTCTAGATCATCCCTCTACTGAGAAACAATATCAATTTGTTGTTCCTTGACTACTCATACCCCCTCGTGGACAATTTCCAGGTTCAATTACTGAAAAATCAAGAAAAACACATAATCCCAGGTAGTGTGGAAAATTCCTTTTTAAAATTTTATTTGAACTCTTTATTTATTATAAATTTCCCAAACAACCAATACACACATGATAAGAAGTCATTAGGATGCATTTACCATTCCAAGTGTCTATACGCAAAAATTATTATAGCTTCACCTTGTAGTTCATTATGTCCAAATTCCTTGCATCAGATCACGGGGGGGGGGGGGGGGATAAAATACCTTGTCAAAACTGGTCATCATTGGCCTATTTCATGTAAAAAGAATGTTTAACACTATTTACCTACTATCCCATCAAATCCGCATAGTCCCTAACCAAAACTCCATCCAATAACTCAACCACCACCTCTAATACCATTTTGTCAGACCTCGCCTTCTCCAAGATGAGGTAAGGGATAGAAACGTTCCATGCCCTTCCTTCCTAAAGGTTCAGAAGAGATAATGAACCCCGAGCCATTCCTTTATTAGGCCCTAGATTAATGACTAGAAACAAGGGAATTTAATTTCACACAAATGAACGGAAATACAGCTTTTATAGAACAAGATCGAGAGATAAGATGGTAAATCCCAACAACACCATGAATAAATGTAAAATTAAAGCCAAGAATCCATTCCCACATGCATCATTAGAAGAAAAATTGATACAAAGAATGAAATAACTCCCAAATAATGTACCACAGAAAAGAAACTAGATAGAAACATCAACTGTCATGATCCTCAATCTAGTAAATTCTAACTCTGTCCTCAACGTCCACCTAGAAACCTGAAAACTTTTTTACATATATATGGTGATCATAAAAGTATATTGAGTAGGGAAACTATAGCTACTCATGCCTATGTGGGAAAACATACGAATGCCTCTATGTGAAAACAATATAACCTCAACCACCTACTAAGGTATACTAACCATCACATCCTCACCAAGCAACAATCACCCTAGTAATGCAAGTCATGTAAAGTAATAATATAATAACTAAAATATTTTGGTACCCAACAAGACTCTCCCACTGGTTAGCTGGTGATTCCCAATGATATGATGTCCTGATGCTTCCACGCATCCCACACACAGTCCCACTACCACAACCATCCTGCACACACCTAGGCCTCAAATCACACACAACCAAGCCCGCATACATGTGAACCAAAACAACCACCACCACATCCATAGACTTTTAGGCCTCAATAACCACATACCACACCCCAAAACACTTGGTCCACATCCTAAAGATACTTGGTAATACATTCATGTCCCACAAACACCAAGATGTTGAAAAAGGAACCCTCCCCCATGAAAAGAAGGTGTTTAGCACATAGTTCTCAATAGTTTGGGGTGCCTATAGAAAACACAAAGAACTAAAATATATATATAAACAAAAACTCAGCCCCAACCTATGGGTTTCACATGAACCGACTACATGCCGACACGAGCACCACTTTTGCTTCTAATCTTACATGCACAACCACAAAAGAACCACTATCAAAGCATAATCACAACCCCCTTGTTGTTCAGGTTCCATTTATTTATTTAAGGGGATTTAAAATAAACTATTCTTTCACTTCTGGGAAAATAGCAACTATAACCACACCACGAAATAAAAAAACCAAATCGCAGTCCAACTACACGACAACACAAAATAATATCACAAATCCAGAATTCTAGTTCCACTAAACATCCTCGTTCAACTACTGTCTATTATCTGTCTTAAAATTAATACATATTATTCATTCTCATACAACCTAGACCTATAGCCATGTTTCCAACCAAATATCAAATGCGGTCCCACTGCATAAAGAATACATAACCACACCGGAGTCCCATTGCTTGATGGTTCTTCAAGACCACAACCCAACACAAAGGACAACCCCACTACTTACAAGTTCATCCATTCCACAATAAATCAATCTCTTATACTGAGACACCAACACACCCCCATATACCACCCCAAATACCAAGCCCAAAGAACCCAGACCACGACACACAACACATAATTATAACCATCAAACCAAGGGTATTCAAATTTAACAGATAAGGGGGTTCATTATTTTTCACTTCAATATAAAATAGGGTGATCACATAATCAGATGGATCTTGGGGATCCCATTATTTAACCGATTGTATTCGATTAGCCAGAGTTCATGTTACATATATACAAAAAATCATCATAAAAAAATCAAACACTGGTGAATAAGAAATGACCACCAATGGTTTTGATTTCAAAAAGGCACACAACCACAAAAGACATAAAAGGATCAAAGAAAATAAAATAAAATAGGTGACC
This sequence comes from Viscum album, assembly GCA_963277665.1. Taxonomy (NCBI): domain Eukaryota; kingdom Viridiplantae; phylum Streptophyta; class Magnoliopsida; order Santalales; family Viscaceae; genus Viscum; species Viscum album. The sequence continues at coordinate 455,369,469 of OY728137.1, forward strand.
TACGTTAAACCACAACCTTCCCATTATTTTTTTACACGGTTTATCTTTTGATCATATTAATTTCATGATTAATTATTTGTTCATGAATATTATGTAGCCTTTACATACAGGGAACCATTATATACCCTCGACGTATGATTCACAACTAAAGAGAAGAAAAATAAAAACCCTTGTTGGATGATCAATGATAGAAATTATTCTCGCTCTATGAAAATGGGATGGTGCGACATGAAGGAAGAACTCCATGAATTTTGAGAGTAAAGGCATCAACACAGGCACACAACTCTTCTCAATGGGGGATTCTCTGGGTGTGCTTGGAGAAATGAAAAGGAAGAAGGAAGAGAGGACATCGGTTTAAAAAGTGGAAAGATCCTATAATTAGTGAGACAATTTCAAAGTACATAAAAGTAAGATTGTGTCTAGACCATGTGGCTTGGAGGTTTCACACGTTGGAACTAATTGGGATATAATAATTTCCCCCAGAAATGGTAGAGATAGATCAGCGAACCGCTGTGAGTTGATAGATTAACATTAAAATGATAAAACCATGTAACATGGGAGAAACTATGAAAAATTAAAAAACATGGAAAGGGGGTGTGAAAACGTTTGGTGAGACACTGTAACGGTGCCACTATAAATGGTGTGACCATGACAGTACGACTCTGACAATGGAACTATAATTATTCCACTGTAGTGGTGCCACCTTAACAGTGTGACAATGACTATGCCACCATAAATTATGCCACTATAATGGTGTGACCATTATAGTGAAATTGTTTCAGTGGAACCGAGTGTTTGGAAAACTCTCGAATCAAGCCACTTTGATCCATACAAACACACTGAACAGTAGATTTAAAAAAAATAAAGTCCCAGAGAAAACAAGTTCATTACAATACTACATTCAAAAATTAAATATATAAAAAACACAAAATAAATATGAATTTTTATGTTTTATTCCCAACAAATGTAAAATTTATATGAGAAACCCTTACCCTGAGGCTAAATAATCATGTAGCTTAATTATTAGCATGATGAATACATAATTTTTTATTATTTACTTTCATAATAACATATTTTCATGTTAACAATTTCTTATATTTCACATATTACCAAGTTATATATGTTTATCAAATCAGGAAAAATTACATCAAATGTTCATATAATATTATTCTTATCTGTCAAAATTGACATTATTAGTTTAAATATGGTCAAAGTGATCATTATATATATATAGAATATTTATAATGAAATATTTTTTATATTTATTCATCAATAATACTTTTCAAAACATTCATAAAATTTGGTTATGAAAAATGAACTATATTACAATCATGTAGATGGTAGGCCATACATATGATGACAAGCATTGAATATTTCAATGATCATTATTGAAATAATTTCAGAAATATTTTATAATTATTTAATGAATCTATTATCATAAATAACATATCATTACATTAAATATAATAATAAACATCATCCATTGGGTGTTGTGAAGAAAGGAGAATCACATCTCTTCATGAAGGTGTTATCCCACATGAGCATGAACTATGTAATAATTTTTCCGTTAGTTAAAAGGTATGAAATAAATTGAAATATTATCATTTATGAATTATAAATATTTCATTATATTCATAATTATATCACAGATATTACCTAATATATATATACATCCTTATCACCTAAAATGTAAAAATTTAGTGAAATAATGAACCACATCGTTTCATGGGGTAGTAGTTTACCATACAAATGAGTGAAATTATCATATCCCAGAAATAATAAAAATTATAATGTTAGATATTTTCCACTAATAATTATGTATAGATATGTTTGGAATATAAAATATACACATTATTTCTCGAAACATAACCAACTATTAGAGGTTTTGACTGAACGTATAATGATATCAGTTTACAAGGATGAAGTCCACCATACACACGAATGATGATTTCATATCCAATTTTAGGGAATGGAAGAGTGTTATATGTCATGAAAATAAAATAAAAATTATAATTACAAATAACATAATATTTTTTTATTTCATAAGTTTATATATAAATTTAATGAAGTGGCGAGTGAAATAAAAAAATTTCTCATTGATGAACTTTATCTCATCTTCGAGTAAACACAATATATTTGAATAAAAAACATCCCCATGAAGTAATTAAGCACAAAATAAGTCTTATAGAATGAGATGATGGAATTTTGGAATTTATTTGGTCAAGTATTATAGGATGAAAAGGTTTTATGGTGTAAACAAGAGAGAATTGGTGTCACATATTTTATTTGGGGTGAGTGGAACACTTATAATTTTTTAGAAAAAAAGGTGAACCGATGTTTTTCACCTTAAAAAATTGAATAAAACTGAGTATTATAGACAATGATATTTATAAAGAAAACATATTTATATAAAATAAATTTTATATATGTTTTTTAATTTTATACATTAAAATTTTAGTTTGTTCCCCCGTAATAATATTTTTCTCTAGCCACTGTAATTATTTTTTTCTTCTATAACTATTCAACATGGTCAATCATTAAGTTTTATATATTATAAAATATAAACTAATTATATGAAATAAAAATTTGTCAATTTTATTAAATTATATTCATATAAGATCATATTTTAATTTAAAATTTATTTCACAGACGTGGTGTGAAAGACAGTTTTCATAGAGAAAATGTTCAAAAGATTACAGATTATATATATATATGTATATATTATAAAAATGAATCCGTTGAAATAAATTAGATTAATAAATATATTTTTAAACATATTTTACTTTAAAAAAATTATAATATTATTTATCATTTCAAAAATTTAAATGAAATCTTAGTATTCAAATGATTTTATAATTTTTCACAATTTATCAAAAAATGTAGCTTTTCAGAAAAATAATAAATTTTTACCCATGATCCATTTTTGTATATATCGAACAAAATATTAATTTTTAAAATAAATTTTATAAAAGTGGTATAATCTATTTCAAATTTATGTGCTAAAATAATTAGAAAACTTCCTTTTATAAAAAATAAAATTTTTCAATGAACATTTATTTTTTCATTCTAATTATTGTAATTTTATTTCTATTAAATAGAAATAAAATTTCATTAATTTGTAAATGGGTAAACCAATTAATATTTTTAATTTATTAATTATTATACATAGCATTATATTTAATGGCTAGATTATAATGGTACTGATAAAATAATAACATTTTAGAGAGTATCATGTTTCATTCAAATCTAGTGTTTCTTTTATCAATATCCAACAACGAGATTGAATTTATTTAAAATTAAACTTATCTTGAATTAGTGGGATTTTATATTTCCATATACAATTGGTGTTTTGTTTCATATATTCAATTGAATTTTCTGATCAAATTTTTAAATCACGGGGTGTAACACATCATGTATTTGTATACTATATAAGATATCTGGCCCCAGCCATATTAATTAACAATTACAAAAAAACTTGTGGTGAAGTATATTTGTATAAAAAATAACTTCATCAATTGGTTTTGTTTTTTTATAATTATCAATTATAAGAGAATATAACTAATATTATGTTTAAAAAATAAATAGATTAATATTTACGCACTATAATCAACCAATTTAGTTAAAAACATTGATGGTGGAGTTATTAAATGATATCATTTAGTAATCAATAATTTTCATCGTTGGATGATAAAATAGAATAAATGAGAGTAATCTATATATTTCATTCATGATATAGTGTGTGAATGATCACATAAGATTTCATAATGATAACAATTTCATTGTAATTTTTTTAGGATTGTTTTACAACTTCGTTTTTTACTCTATTAGAGAAATTGATAATGTATATTGATGTTATTCAAATATTTTTAAGAATTAAATTATTATAAATGTCATAAATACATAAATTATAGACACAAGACTATCAAGTTTTTTGTTTTTATCAATTATATATACAATACCATGATACTATAACATTAAAAAATTAAGAAAATTAATATATATGGGAAAATAATTTGTATGGATTAAAAAAATGTATTCTATTTCATAGTTCCTATGATCTATTATAGAAATAAGTTATAATTTATTCACTATGAAAGTTTATAGTCTTCACTACCTTCAAAAAAAATTCTGATGTAACTTCCTAATATCTATCACCATGGTCAATGAAAAATCCATACACATCCAAGTATATAATATAACAATCCTGATTAACCATATAAATGATGTGTATAGATTCTTAGTCAACCTCCATTTATCCTCATTTTCTTAATGATTAAAATTCACAGTTATTTTTATTTCATATTTAATTCGAAACAATACCAAAACAGATTATCCATGTCTAATATATCACATGTTATGTTAATGCAAGTATATTATCTTACCCCAATGTGTGAATCCATCCCTTTATAGAGATGAATCATGCTTTTTTAATGTAAATTTTTCCATGATTTAAACATATATTGTTATGTTAAACCACGATATGAGGTTGTTTGAAAATTGAAATTTTTTGAAGGAATTGGGAAAGTGCATGGTCGGTGCACGTTTTCTCACAACTGTGCCCCCACCCCAGTTGAGAATGTCTACCTAAATAGAGTGGATTCACATGGATGGAACATAGTTTGTAATTAAATTTTCCCTATTCAGTGAAACATTACCCCCTTGAAGATGTGAACATTGAATTCATATGGTTAGAGGAAACTCTGTTCCCATGGCCAGTTAACCATGCTCGTGGTTTTAATTCAATCGAAAATTAGACTTTAAGTTCACCATCCCTATATAATAACAAGAAATCAACCAAAACACAACCATAATAAATTTATTTCAGTTTTTAATGCTCTTTGATGAATTACTAAGGCTCATGAACCCCGTTATTTTCGAATACAAGGGAAGATCAAAGAACTTCACATCCCTATGTTTTTTGTTCCTTCCTGATTAGATATCTCACTCCCACTAAACTCCTGAAAAAATTAGGCATGTTAATCTATTGAAAGGTCTATATATAGATATTGGTTTATTACATCTAGGTTTTATTAATCATGAATATATTATTCATATCTATATCGTGCTCTATATCATGTTCTTGACTGTTGCATTTGAAATTGTGAATTATCCATTAGTGACTATTCTTCGTCAATCCTGAGGTAGGTGATCTATAAATAAAATCCAAATTTCCCAATTTCACTTGAATGTATGTAATTGTATAATTTCTATTAGATATTTATAAATTGACATCATGATTGAATTTATTAATTTCATGTATTGATTAATTAAGGAAATAGTGAAATTGTAGATAATGAGATTATAGATGTTAAATAATTAATTTTTTCTTTAAATATGAGTAATTTGGATTGTTCAATTGAATGATTAATTGTTGAATTAATTACAAGAAAATTGGGATTGTGATTTGAAGTAATTAATTTATAAATTAGTGAGGTCGATATTGAGATTTTTGAAATTGGAAAATTAATTATATAATTAATTAATTTATATTTAATTCATTGAAATTTAATAATTAATAGAGGGAATAATTAGGGATATTGAATTGATTAATATTGATCAATTTATTGTATAATTGTTTGGGTTCATTGAATTGATTGAATTGAGTTAAATAATTCTTTTATTAATTATAAATACATTTATTTTTTTGATTTGGTAATTAATTTTTAAATTAATTATAGAGGTATTTAATTGATTGATTAACATTAATAATTGTGGAATTAATTTTAAAAATTTGTAATAGTTTGATTGGGATTATTAATTATTGATTTAATTATGGGGATATTGAATAGTTTGAATTGATATAATTAATTGTAGAATTAATTAGTAGTTTATTATGATTATTTATTATTGAATTAATTATTATTGTATTGGGAATATTTATTTGGTATTTATTAATTGTTGAATTAATTAATGAATAATTGATGAATATGTATTGATTGAGATTATTAATAAAATATTAAATAATTTAATAAGGTTGAGATGATTAATGAATTTTTGAAATAAATATTGGAAGTAATTTTATTATTTAATTTTTTTTAATTAAATAATGAGATTGATGGGGATACCTAATTGATAAATTAAATAATGAAATATTGTGATTATATAATTTTTTATGAAAATAGTGGGATTTTCGGGATTAATTAATTGAGGGTTAATTAATGTGATTAATGATATTTTTTAATTATTGAATTAAATATTGGGATTGATGGGATTAGGTAATTTATGAATTAATTTTTTGATAGAAGAAATTTTTTAGTTTCTTAATTAAATAATGGGATTGTTGGGAATAATTAATTGATGAGTTAATTAAAGGTGAAATGTGATTATTTAACTATTGAATTAAATATTGTGATTGATGGGATTAATTTATTGATGAATTAATTAATGGAGAACTATTATTATTTAATTATTGAATTAAATAAAAGGTTTGATGGGATTGATTAATTAGTGAATTAAATAATGGAGTAATGTGATTATTTAGTCATCCAATTATATTATAGGATTGATGGGAATAATTAATTGAGTAATTAATTACTGAATAAATGTGATTATTTAACCGTCGAATTTAATAATTTGATTGATGGGATTAATTAATTAGAAAATTAATTAATTGGGTAATGTAATTATGTAATTGTTAAAATTAAAAAATGAAATTAATGGGATTAATTAATTGAAGAATTAATTAATTAGTGTAATTTAATATCTAATAGTTAAATAAAATAATGGTATTGCTGGGATTAATTAATTGATGAATTTATTAATGGGATTAATAAGTTTATTTAATTTTTGATCTATGTAATGGGTATAAATAGATTAATTAATTTAATTAATCAATGTTATGGAAAAGCACAATTTATTAAAAAAATAATTTATTAGAGTCATTTTCATTATATAATGATGGATCTATTTGATTGAAATTGATGTGAACAATTAATTGATGAAGAAATTGATGGCGTTGAATGTTATTAACGATTTTTTTATTGAATAATTTTGTTGACATGAATAATGATTGGTGAATTAATTGAAGATATATAATGCGAATAATTAATTGTTGAATTAGTTTTAGAACAAAAATGAACAATTAATAGGTAAATTAATTGAACAAATTGAATTTGAATAATTAAATATTGAATTAATTATTAAAATATTTTTATTATGGAATTAAGAGAATTAAAAATTGAATTACTAGCTGGGATATTGTGATTGTGGAAAATATGTAACTAATTTTTGAAGTAATTATTGTAATTTTGAGACTTTAATAAGATAAATTACATGTGGAATTAAATGAATGATTTTTTGTGATTAGTTAATTATTTGATTAATTAATGAGATTGATGTGATTAATTAATTGTTGAATGTACTAATGTAATGGTCATGATTAATTAATTTTTTAATAAATTAATGTAATGGTATAGATTGATTAATTTTTTATTTAACTAATAAAGTTCACATGATTAATTAATTTTTAAATCAATTAATGGAATTGTTATGACCAACAAATTTCAAAATTAATTGATGAGTTTGATGTGAATAATTAACGTTAAATTTTATTAATGGGTTGTTTTGATACATTAATATTATGTTAGAATATTAATGATTATTAATCATTAATAAAGTGATATATGTGATATATTTTCTTGATTAAGAATAGGGTATGAGACATAGATTAATTATCCAAATACCTACAGGGGAGATAGACATTGTGTTCTAGACCCAACTGAATGATATATGTTCTTGATTAATATATGGGGTGTCAGACTGTTACATATGATCCAAATGCTCATTGGGTGTGATACATGGATTTATATAGAAAAATCATGCATTCTGAATTTCCTGGTATAACAACTGATGATCCAAATACCCTTGAGGTGTGAGAGAGGGACTGATGCTCCAAACACTCACACGGTGCTAGACATAAAATTCTACACCTGAAATATTTTCACTTTACTATGGACCAAATTTTCCGTATTTTACATTGAAAGCAAATGGAAAAAAGAAACACATTTATTAAATGAATTTATAATTAAAAATGTAATATCATTTGTAATTTAAAAATGTTCTAGGTTGACATTGAGATACCAGTGTCCATGGGAACCTGAGGGTTATAGCTATTAAAAAGGATAATGTAACAATTGTAAACTATTTATTTTATTACATTAATTTTATTATTTATATATATTCATAAAAATTTATTGACTATATTTTTTTGGACTTCATTTGTGGTTTCCTTCTATGTTATACTCACACCCTACAAAGGATGCCTGATTGGTACCGAAATTGATTACATGATTATGAGATAGATTAAGAGAATATGCCTTGTATCTGATGGATGATTTTGGATGGAACATATATGAGGTAACCAGTTGTGGTTTGAGGAACACTTTGTATTTTTAAATTTATTTTCATTTGAGTTTTAATTTTTAGAAACTACACATACATTAGAATGGAATATTTACAATTATGTTTTGATATTATATCCTATGTTTTAGTCATCTTCTGATCTTGGTACTGTTCTATTTATGGTATTAGGTTACTCATTTATTGATTAAAATTTTTCATTGGTGTATTAATCGGAGAAAACAATTTATTGTTTCCCCATGTAAATATTAGACCCTAACCACTAGTCGGCAACCTCCCACATACTAGTAGTCATGATTGATGTCATGTGGCAATCCGACATGTGGAACCTAGTCATGGAAATTAAAAGGTTATATAAGGTCATTTTTTTATTTTCCGTTGAAGTAATATTGGGGAAAGTTATATAGAAAGATATAATGAGTCATGCCTTGGTAAATAGATCATTGATGATAGTGTCAATTTCATGTACAATGGTTAATGGTAACTTCATTTGGTGGTATTGTAGTTATTTTTGTTTGATGTTACAGTATAATGCTATTTCACCATGGGTTACACACCTATTTTGTAATGTGATTGCAGATTCTGAGATTTTATGATAATCAAGTTGTGGACTTTTATGGAATGATAATTGAGTTTTGATTCATCATTTTAGGATATCAGGATTATTATGACTTGTAACATTTTAGTCATGAAATATAAAATGGGTTATTGGTATGTTGTTGAACATGAACAATCCTTCATTACTTTTGATTTTGAAATGAAAATGGTGCATGAAATTAAATTATATAAATATTATATAATGATGTGATATGATAAATAATGGGAGTCTAAATTATAAATTTGAAATAAAAGAATTTGTTTACCCTTATTAACGATGACCTTGGTGTATGATATATAATGGATATGATAGTGACCTTGTTTTTACTATATGGCAGGAAAAGGGGGAAAACTATTTTGGTTTTCTGTAAATCATAATTTTTGTAAATTATAATGTTTAGAAATGATAATCCTTTTTTTAATTGTACCTTTATGTGGGTGGTTTGGTCCATGAGAATTCACTAATTTGAGAACTTGATTACAGGTTATGCAAGAGATCGTCTAGTTTTAGATCACATGGTGAAATGTTGGCATTAGGGAATCACAATACTTTTTAAATATTTAGGTGTTTCTATACTGGGATGTATCAATAGTGAATGTGGATTATTTGTGGTTCTCACTAATGAAATCTCAACATAATTTTAATTATTAATGATCATGGCCCCAACCATGACATAATCTCAAGTATGATGAGAATTCTCTATCTCTATGCCTAGCTACATAATGTTAATTTGGATGAATATGTTCTTATTTTTGTGTTCACATATGAAGTGGTAAATGTGGATCTGGATAGTGGGCCAGACACCGTCAACTGTTTATATTTAAGAAACCTGAAAAAAGTTCAATTCAATTTCTCTATGAAAGGCCAGGTGGACATTGGTTCTAGTGAATTTATATACATACTGAATAGATTTGAGGGAAAAATTAAGTACCAATTTTTTATGGTATTATTCGTTTTATTGGTAATGATGATTTTGAAAAACCAATGGGTATGTTGTGATGATGTTGATATTGAGATATATGAATCTATTGAGTAGAATCTGTTATGTTTGTTGGGTCGTAGTGAGAAAGGTGTTATGAGGGAAAAAATATTGTGTTTATAGTTTCTATATTGTGGAATAATGGGAATGTTTAGATGAAAAATGGGAGAAATAAGCTGATAATATGGAAGAGTAAGTGAATATTTGTGGCTCAAAATCATAGGGATTCATGGGAGTACAGCATATGGTATAACTGTTATAATGTGGACAGATTTTAAGAACCCCACACTTTCAAGAGATTACTCATGCTTGGGGAAAGGAATTATTTATTTGGGATTCGATCATATATTTATTGGTTTAAAATTTGACTAAATTTGGGAGAAATTTTAAATTTTGAATGGAAGTGGGACACTATATGGTTGGAACATGGGTTTCCCAAACCATGTGCCCCATGCCCTCTAACATTAGAAACCCAAATTGAAGGGATTTTCATGGATGGAACATAATTTTCCAAACCATGCACCATATTAGGATATTTTCCTACCCATACCTTAAATAGGTTCAAAATTAACGAGGATAGCTAGAGAAAATCATGCACCCCAGCTCAAAAAAATCATGCATGGGGTTTAAATTAGACTAAAAGTTAGTTTTAAAATTTTTATTCCTCTTATATTAACCCAAAATTGAACTCAACATGATCATAACTTTTTATTATTTATTTTGGAGGCTCCCAGATGAATTTATATGTCCCTAAAACTCTGATCACAGATAATCTAGTGGTGGATTAAAGACCTCACTGAAAAGACCTAGAATTTCTATGGAATTTTTTCACAAATACGTGGGAATTTTACAAGCCCACAGTTCCTGACGACACTTGATTTCAAGGCCCGGTGTGCCCGAAATCAATTCCTAATGTTTTGTTCATGTACGTTCAGTAATCGTATGTACGAGATTTTATAACTTTTGAACCAATGCTCGGAATTGAAATATGAGGGCATGGTTGAACTGACAGCATCAGTGATTGCTTAGTGAGAACTTCACCGTAGTTGTGTTCTAACGAGAGTGGAAGTTAGATTTTGGGGGTTTTTAATTATGTTAAATAAAAATAAGAGATACATTATTTTATTTTTTTGTAGTAAAAACCTTCAATGGGAGGTTAGTGGGCGTGCCCACCCACACATAACCTCCCTTGGAAGGATATTATTAGGTGGGGCCCAAACAAGAATCAAACCCCCAAAACCCCCCATTTTTATGTGGGATGAAACCCTTAAACATCCCTTGAGTTAATGATTCCAACCCCCTATTCATTTAATTGTAACTTTCCACCTTCCCTCATAAGTGTGCCAAACCAAAAATTAATTAATGGAAATAATTAATTAATTTGAAATCGTTTGAATTATTTTGGCTAACAATACAATAATGGGTTAGCTTAACCCATTATTTTGGTTGAATCTTTATTTTTGGTGGAGGATTGGAGAAACTTTGGAGAACTTTATTCTCCCAATGAAGAATTCCCCTCACCAACAAAGAATAATAGATCTCTCTCTCTCCCTCTTCAACCAGAGAAAGAAGAGGAAACGCCATTATACTTGAAGAACGCAGACAACGTCAACTTCTTTGTCTTCTTCTGACGTCAACAGAACGACGTTTTCCTTCCTGCGACATCGTCAACGTTAATCGACAATAAGAAGGTAGGGGATTTTACGGATGAAATTGTTTCCGTTTTCAATGCATAAATCTTGGATTAGTTTTTCCTACTGTTGTCGCCATGATGCGGAGGGATCGGACCGCACAAACATAGCCAGACCCTCCCCCTTTAGTTTTTCTTGTTTGTTGATGATGGAGGCGGTACACGCGGTGACCGGTAACGAGCCGGCCATGAAAGAAGCTGGTGGCGCAAGGCCACCGGGTCGCCACAAGGGTGCGGCACCGACGTTCCACTTAGAGAATCGAGCCGCAGTCAGGTGGTCCGCGGTGGTGCTGGATGGGCGTGGTACCGTCGTACCACACCGAAAGAAGGGGGGCCATGGCTAGGAGGGTTGTGGTGGTCGAAATATGAGTGTGGCACCGTCACGCCGCACGGAGGATCTGGAGGCCGCGACCAAGATGGGTTGTGACGGAGGTGGAATGACGTCGTTGTGCCACGTGGAGGCCAGTAGAACCATGGCGATGTCGCACCGCGATGGATGAACCAGGGGCTGCCGGCTCAGACGGCCGCTGGTGCAGGCTTCAGGCGGGACCCCTCGGGTCTAGCATGTCACCTGAACCAGCTCTTAGCACCGGTTCCATTTGACAACATGGAGGCACAACACCTCTCTCCCACATGTGGCCGACCTGGCCATGTGGGCCTCCCAGAAAGGTCAAGCGGGCCAGCCTTCCAGGCCACGCGGCCTTCCAGGCCGGGCCTCCCCCTCCGGTTGGGCTAGCCAATCAGGTCGGGCCGCCTTCGGGACAGGCCTCCCACTCGGGTTGGGCCACCCCCTTGGACAGGGTCAGACCCGCAGACCAGGTCAAACCCCGGTTAGGACCGGGTTGGGCCGGGTCGGTCTGACCATGTTGGACCTGACCAAGACCCGTTTGGCCAGTCTACGCCTTTTCTCCCATATCATTGGCTACGAGTGTCCGCTTGACGAACCGCCTATGGAGATGGAAGGCTTTGATCGAGAAAATCATTTTTCCCGAACCCAATTGAGGTTTGGACAAGTTGGAATATGTTCAGGTTGGTTTGAACCCTAATCCCAACCTATCCCTAGGACGGAAATACCAATAACTCATAGACCGGGTGTCAGATTGACGCACCGTCAGTGACGTTGGAACCATTAGGACATGAAGGTAATTTGGGTTACTACTTTGTGGAGTTTTAGTGGTATTCGTGGTACAACCGATATTGCGAGGGAAGATTCTACAGAACTTGAGCACACCAGGTGCGAGGAATCTTGTGACTGATATTGAGGTGGTGGTTGGAGACAGATCACATAGAGGTCAGCGCTCAGTGATCCTATGTGGGTCAACGCATATCGATCCTATGTGGGTCATCACTCAGCGATCCTGTGTGGTTCAGTGAAAACCGATCATGTGTGGGTAAGATCCTGTGTGGGTCATTACGGCGGTTAGTACGTATCAATCATATGTGGGTCAGACTTCGTATGGTCAGAAGCAGTGCCTCTTGACAGAATAAGATGATCTTGCTTTGAAACTAATCATTTTTTCTTCTATACTTCATTGAAATCTCCGTTTGAGATGATTCAATGACTTTGGTGATTTCCTCATGATCGAGATGGGTTACTAAATAAACTTAGGTATATGTTTGGGCATATACCTAAGTAAGGGTTATCCGTTGACTCCGTACATTGTGGTTATACTTGTTGGATTTTGTGAGACATTGAGGGTCTTGGTGTCCCAACTAAGTATCATTATACTCACCCCCTGTGCGGGCTATACCCGCACCTCGTTTTGTTTGTTGCAGACGATGGACAACACAGATCGGGGCAGAGTAGCAGAACTGGACGGTACCTGGAGGTGGACAAGTTGGCGAGATGTAGACGGAGTAGATGGACAGACATGGGGCGCTGAGGAGTCCATCTGTACCCACAAATTAGGTTGGAATTCTGGAGGATGACCCAGTATCTTCTTTACTAGCTTTTCAGTTGTATTTTACTTTATTGTTGAGACTGTATTTCCATCCCCTTTACATTCAGCACACTCTTTTGTATTCTATTTTACATAGTTTTTTACTTCTAGTTGCATAATATGTTGTGTTTTTTTATTTTTGTAAGGGAAATTCCTTCCCAGTTTAGGGTTTTACGCCTTTGGTGCTAGTCGCCATCCCCTGGCCTATGGAAGGCAGGCTTGGGGTAGTCACGATACAGGCCCCGGGGCATGGGTCGTGAAACATTGGTGTCAAAGAGAGGTTATACCACAGAACTCAGGACTCTGATCATTATTTTCTATGATGAAATAGTGTTAAGGGTATCAAGTGAGGTTTTCAGTGTACAGAGTCCAGTGTTGGTGCGGAAGCTGACGTATCCATACACCAGGACCCTGACTAATGATTTCTGACTTAGTGCACGAAAACACTGATTGTGTGCGTGTCTATAAAAGTTTTTCTTAAGTCATCTCAACCATGTCAGCTCACCAAATATAATATCTGACCATGTCGCATCTGTTTCTTTCAGGATGCCTCCCCACGGACGACCATTTAGATCCCTGAGAGTTGTTTGCGCTAATAGCGCACCGAGCGATGTGGCCTCGGTGTAGGGCCCTTTACCAGCAGAGGCACCAGTGGAACCACTTCCCATTGGGCCATCGACTCCACCAGCCCCAGCAGCAGACGATACACGCCAATTGAGAGAGTTGCATCAGTTCCATCAACATAGGCCACCCAGGCTTAGGGGGGAGACGGACCCACATGCGGCTGAGGATTGGATGGAGGATGTGGTGAGAGTCTTTGGGCTAATAGGGACACCAGCAGACTTCATTGGTTATCCTTGCTGCCAGCCTCTTTCAGGAAGCAGCTGGTAGATGGTGGAGCCTGATGCTTTAGGTGCATAATGAGGCGGTACTTCTATGGAAAGTCTTCGAGAGCTTGTTCCAGGTGGATTCTGTTCCAACCACCCCTCATGCGGTGCAGATACAAGAGCTACTACATCTACAGCAGGGTAGCATGATAGTAGCACAGTACTCAGCGAGGTTCACCGACCTCTCACACTACTCCACGGATATGGTATGTGGCCCATTATTCAGGACTCGGATCATCGTGAAGGGGCTCAGGAGAGAGATTAGAGCCTCGATATTCTCTCTCAGCATTCCGACATAGGTAGGATTGTTGGAGAGATCCCTCCTAGTGGAGAGATTCCTTGCTGAGCAGTCTCCAGCAGTGAGACCCACTACTATTCGACTTACAGCAGAGTCTTCTATAGCTGCTAGTAGACAGATGACACAGAGGTACAAGAGGACCCGACCTACAGGTGGTCGACCTCATGACTCAGGATCAGTTGGTCGGGGAAGTGACATTGCCTGGAAAAGAGAGTGTTACTCATTCGGCGGGAAGGGTCACATGGCACGTGACTATCTGGCTCGTCGTACAGACGGTCAACAGCCAGTTGAGGGACCTACCAAAAAGAGGCAGAGATTCGATCGAGGTGGTCCGCATGGCGCAATCAGACGTGGCTGAGGAGCTGGTCGAGTAGCTGGTGGTGCACAACGTTTCAAGGTGTTTCCACCACCTCCACATGGATTCCACCCCGACCATATGGAGTAGGTGTTTATGGGAGAGCTCAGCTTTAGGCATCTGAGGCATATGACCATGTCACTCCAGAAATTATTTGAGGTACGATCTATGTCTACTCCACCTTATCTGCAGTTTTTGTAGACATAGGTGCCAGTAACTCTTTAATAGCCACTTCCCTCATTCGGATATCGGAGATTCTGACAGAGTCGTTGGCTCGATCCTTATGTCTAGAGACTCCTATGGGAGCAGACTTGATGATTACGCACAGGTTCTGGATGTGTGATCTTACTCTAGGAGGGGATATTTTCAATTGGGATCTCCCCATAGCGGCATCGAGGCCTTACGACGTCATCTTCAGTATGGACTGGTTATCTACATTCCATGATCAGATTGACTATATTAGGCTCAAAGTGTGGTGTGTCCGCACGGATGGGACCAGTTTTACCTTCACTGGAGAGAAGGGGACCTCTATTGCACATAACATACTTATTCGGAGGAGGTTGCAGTCGATCCCTAATCAGTTGGCCTACCTTACCCTTAGAGAATTTGATGTAGAGAGTCCTACTTATCCTGTAGTGGTGGACCAGTACGGGGATGTTTTCCCTGACGATGTTCCAAGACTACCTTCTCCTAGAGAGGTGGACTTCTACATTGACTTGTACCCCGAGATGACACTAATATCTACTCCATCATATCGGAAGGCTCCCGCTGAGCTTCATGAGCTGCGAGTACAGTTGGAGGACTTGATGGGGAAGGGATTCATCTTGCCCAGTGTTTTTCCGTAGGCAGCCCTGATTCTCTTTTCCATGAAAGAGGATGGAAGCTTGAGGATATGTGTTTACTACAATTTCCTGAACTAGGTTATTGTGAAGAACAAGTACCCACTCCCGAAGATTGATGACCTCTTTGATCAGCTCAAGGGAGCACAATGGTTCTCTAAGATAGGCCTTAGATCAGCCTATCACCAACTTAGAGTTCGAGATGAGGATGTGCAGAAGACAGCCTTCATGTGTAATTAAAGCCACTATGAGTACTTGGTTATTCCCATCGGCGTAACCAACACTCCAGCAGTGTTCATGAGTCTCTTGAACAAGATCTTTCATCCTTACCTCGATCACTTTGTCGTAGTCTTCATCGACGACATTCTGATCTACTGGACCACTGAGGAGGAGCATGCCTCCCATTTGCAGGTGGTAATGAACACACTCCAATAGAAACATCATTATGGTAAGCTCTTGAAGTTCAAGTTCTAGATTTGGGAGGTTTACTTCATTGTACATGTCATCTCGAAGGCTGGAGTTGCAGTGGATCTAGCGAATATTGAGGTGGTACTTGCTTGGGAGCCACCCAGGAGTGTGGCATAGGTACGAAGTTTCGTCGGCTTGGCTGGATACTGTTGGAGATTCGTCCCAGACTTCTCCAGAGTTGCAGAACCAATATCATCATTGAGGTGGAAGGGGAAACCCTTTGTGTGGTCGGAAATATGCCAGCAAAGCATTTTGGAGCTGAGGCATAGGCAGAATAGTGCCCCTATCTTCAGGCTTCCAATTTAGGGCATAGGGTACGTAGTTTACTACGATGCATCAGGGACCAGACTTGGGTGTGTCTTGATGCAGGAGCAAGCTGTGATCGCGTATGGTTCTTGAATTTTGAGACAACACGAGTTGATATACGCTACCCATAACCTAGAGTTAGCAGCAGTGGCCATCGCATTGAAGATGTGGTGTCAATATCTATTAGAAGAATTATTTACCGTGTACTCGGATCACAGGAGTCTCATGTATATGTTCTCTCAGAAGGACCTGAACATGAGGCAATGACAATGCCTTGAGTACCTCAAGGACTATGACTTCCAAATATTGTATACTCTTGGGAAGGGAAGCGTTGTTGCAGATGCACTCACCAGGAGGAAAGGTATTCAGCTACTAGGATAGGCGAAAGGGAAGTTGGCTGCCTTATAGATATCATTTTTTGATAGGGAAGGAATTTCCTATCTATAGACTCTTACAGTCACTCACCCACTTTTTCAGCGAGTCAGGGAGGCGCAACGTGGGGACGTTCACTGTGAGACAGGACCTGCTTAGATTTTTATAGGGTAGGCACGTGATGGATTTTATGAAGGTGGGGAGCTCGTCATCCTCTTCAGAGGATAAACTATAGTACCTATATCATTTTAGGAGGATGTGCTTAGGGATTTCCACACTTCCCCTATAACGGTACATCAAGGTGTGGAGAAGATGTACCAGGACCTTCAACGACAGCACTGGTGGCCAGGTATGAAGAAGGCAGTAACAGAGTTTGTCTCACAATGCCACACTTGTCAGCAAGTGAAGGTGGGGCACCAGGTACCAGCAGGCTCATTTCAGCCCTTAGAGGTCTCAGAGTGGAAGTGATATGGGATATCCATGGACTTCATGATGGGTCTTCCATGTACATCCAGAAGGCATGATTCGTTATGGGTGATCGTTGATCGACTCACCAAGTCGGCCCACTTCCTACCGATCGGAGAGCATGGATTAGTAGAGAGCTTGGGATGCCTATATGTGTAGGAGATTGTGCATTTGCATGTAATACCTACTTATATTGTCTCCTACCATGATGCACGGTTAACTTCATGGCTATGGAAGGGGTTGAAAGAAGCATTCGGGACACAACTACGCTTGAGCACCACCTTCAATCCTCAAACTGATCATCAGACCGAGAGGACCATTCAGACCATTGAGGACAAGCTTTGTACATGTTTTCTCGACTTCATTCATAGCTGGAAAGATCACTCCCATCAGTGTAGATTTCCTACAACAACAGTTATCACTCCACCATCGATATGGAACCTTTTGAGGCCTTGTGTGGTCGACCATACAGATCACTACTGTGCTGGACAGACCCAGGGGAGTCAGCACTAGTGGGACCATAGATTGTACGGGCTACCACGGAGAAGGTTCAGATCATCCAGGAGTAGATGAAGACTCCACAAAGTAGATAGAAGTAGTATGCTGACCTGAGACAGAGGCCTCTGGAGTTCGAGGATGGCGACCACATCTTTCTATGGGTCTCACCTCGATGAGGTCTACAGAGATTTGACCGAGGTGGCCAGTTATCTCCACGGTTCATTTGACCTTTCCAGGTCCTCAAAATAGTATGTGAGTTGGATTACCTATTATCTCTTCTACATCAGTTGAACAGGGTGAACGACGTTCTCCACGTATCTTAGCTAAGGAGATACGTGCGCGACCCGTCCCACATCATCGACAACAGGGAGCTGGAATCGATGATAGGGTGACTTTCATGGAGGTTCTAGTGGAGATTGATGATCAATAGGAGAGGGTCCTACGTGGACGGTCGATACCTCTGGTGCACATTAGTTGGATGAACGGAAACCTCTAGGAGAGCACATGGGAGCAGGAGACATAGATGTGCGCTCAGTACCCTCATTTGTTTCCTTAGTTCGAGTTGTAACTTATGGGGATGTAAAGCCCTAAGGTGGAGAGAATGTAAAGACTTGGAATTTCTATGGAATTTTTTTTCATAGATATGTGGGAATTTTAAGAGTCCGTAGTTTCTGACGGTGCTTGATTCCGAGGCCCAGTGTGCCCAGAATCAATTTCTGAAGTTTTGTTCTGGTATGTTTAGTAAACATACGTACGAGATTTTATAACTTTTGAACCGATGCTCAGAATTGAAATATGAGGGAACCGTTCAACTCACAACGTCAGTGATTGCTTAGTAAGACTTTCACCGCAGTTGCGTTCTAACGAGCATGGAAGATAGAGTTTGGGGGTTTTTAATTATGGAAAATAAAAATAAGAGTTAGAAATTTTTTTGGTAGTTGAAACCTCCAAGGGGAGGTTAGTGGTGGGGAACACCAGCACATAACCTCCCTTGGGAAAATATTATTAGGTGGGGACCACAGAAGTTTAAAAGCCCCTATACCCCCCATTTTTGTTGGATGAAACCCTTAAACAACCCTTGAGTTAATGAAGCCAACCCTCTCTTCATTTAATTGTAACTTTACACCTTCCCTCATAAGTTTTCCAAACCAAAAATTAATTAATGGCATTAATTAATTATTATGAAATCATTTTAATTCTTTTGGCCAACAATTAAATAAGGGGTTACCTTAACCCATTATTTTAGTTTGGAATTTCTTTTTGGTGGACATTTGGAGAACCCTTGGCGAACATTATTCTCCCAATGAAGAACACCCCTCTCCAACGAAGAACGACATACATCTCTCTCTCCCTCTTCAACAGGGGAAAGAAGAGGAAACACTGTCGTCGTTGAAGAACACTGACAACATCAACTTCTTTGTCCTCTTCCGATGTCAACGGAATGACGTCCGCCTTCCCGTGACATCATCAACGTTAATTGGCAATACGAAGGTAGTGGATTTTACGTATGAAATTTTTTCTGTTCTTCAATGAAAAAATCTTGGATTGGTTTTGCCAATTGTTGTATCCATGATGTGGAGTTCTTAGACCACACGAACATGGCCCGACACTCCCCCTTTAGTTGTTAATTTTTGTTGATGGTGAAGTAGGTACACACAGTGACCGACAATGATCCATCCGTCAAGAAGCAGGTGGTGCAAGGTCTTTGGGTGGCCACAAGTGTGTGGCACCGCCGTGTCACACAGAGAACCAAGCCTTGGCTAGGCGGACAATTGAAGTGCCAGAGGGGAGTGGTGCCGTCGCACCACCCCAAAAGAAGGGTGATGTGACTAGGATGTCCCTGCAGTCAGATGATGAGCGTGGCACCGTCACACTGTGCAGAGGAGTTGGAGGTTGCGGCCAGGTAGGGTCGCAGAGGAGGTGGTGCGGCGCTGCTATGTCGTGCGTTGGTCAGCAGAACCGCGGTGCTGTCACGCTGCGGTGGAGGAACTAGGGGCGGCTGGCTGAGTGAGCTGCTGATGCGTGCTATAGGCGGGAACCCTCGGTTCCCTCAGGTCAACTGAACTGGCACTTAGCGCCGGTTCTGATCGACAACAGGCATCGCGGCACCCCCCCCTCCCACGCATGGTCAGCCAAGTTGCATGGCCCAGCCAGCCTGGCCACGTCAGCCAGCAATGCCCTATGGGCCTCCCCCTTGGGCCAGGCCATTCACTCGGGTCGGGTCGCCCCCTCGGGTCGAGCCGCCTTTGGGCCAGGCCACCCACTCGGGCTGGGCCAACCACTCTGGACGGGCCGCCCCCTAGGACCAGGTCGGACCCGCGGACCTGATCAGACCCCAGTTCGGACCGGTTCATGCCAGGTTGGTCCTACTGGGTTGGATTGGACCCGGACCCGTTAAGCCAATTTACACCTTTTCACCCCTATCTTGGGTTACGGGTGTCCGTGTGACGAACAGCCTTCGGAGATGGAAGTCTTGGAGTGACACTACTACAAAAAACGGCCTATATCTGCGCTAAAAAAGGGATTTAATAGCACTAAGAAAGTGTTGTAATGCTCAGCGCTAATATTGGGGGGGTCCCTTTTATCAATGCTCTGAAAAGCGTTGATAAAGTCCACTTTTATTTGCACTGATAAAAGACCCCTTTATCAGCGCTTTTTTAGCGTTGATAAAAGGGGCCTCTATCAATTCTTTTAAAAGGCACTTATAAAGGTAAAAAAAATTAAAAAAGTTAATAAATAATACGGGGGAGTGCTTTTGTCAGCACGTCACACCCTCTTTATCTGCGCTAGGATGTCTCTCGTGCGCTGCCCTTCCCCTACATCCTCATACGCGTGCACCCCCTTTGCTTCCACCCTAACTTGAACCCAGGACCTCCCCCCTTTCACGGCTTCACCTTTATTACTATGCCATTTCATTTTGTTCTCTATTTAATGATATATCTATAAATATATATAGTTAGGTTTATTCATATATTGATATAGATTCATATTAATATAAATATATTTATTCCCATATTAGTATATATATATATATATATATATTAATTTGTATATTAATATATAAATATATTTAGTTATAATTTTTATACGTATATTTATTTTTATATTAATATATACTTATAATATTAGTTTTAAATACATTTATGAAAAAATATGTTTTTAGGTGTGTTTATAAATACATAAATACATACATATGTACAAACATACATAGATATATACAACACACAAGCACACACAGAGAGACAAACACACAACAACACATATATATTTACGAATAAATACATATATATGTGTATTTAAAAATCCATACAATGTATTTATAAAGATTAGTTTTAAATACATTTATGAAAAAAATATGTTTTTATGTGTGTTTATAAGTAAATAAATAAATAAATACATACATATATACATATATACAACACACAGACACACACATAGACACCCACACACCCACAGACACATATATATTTATGAATAAATACATATATATGTGTATTTGAAAAGCCAAAGAATGTTAAATCGACCATAACATATAATATAGAAGCCCGTTTCAACTTTAAAACCATTTAAATCGAAGAAAATAATACAATCCTAGATATGATATGTGGTATAGGCCTAACATACATCTGGATCAGAAGTTATACTTGTTTTAATATCAACAAATCAGGGTATGATGACTAAAAACTCAGTTTTGGAGGCCTTCTGGGACTTTTTGGGCTCAAAGAATGTGATAAAGACTTCTCCTGGGTCACTAACATGTAGATCTCGTCGCAGGATTCAATTTGACATGTTGTAGAGCTCAAACGGCCACTCGGATCAAAAGTTATGGTCGTTTGAAGTTTGAGTTGCGTTTTCAACATATTTTGGATCTTTTATTAACTGTTTTTATTTTCTCTGTCCTCAAATTGTTATTAAATGATTTTTAATCGATAATAATTAGAAAAATATTAATTAATAATAATTTTTAATATATTTTTAATCCATTTTCACTAAATTTTATATATATTGAATTTAATAGTCTATTTATACGTATTTATAACATATTTAAAAAAATATATTGTATTTATATGAATATAAATATAATTATATAACCAAAATTTTAATTTTCATGAAATAATTTTTTTTGAAACTCAACATTTATCAGTGCTTGGGAAAAGAGATGATAAATCCCTTCTTTATCAGCGCTACATAAAGAAGCACTGATAAAGGGGTCCCCTTTATTTGCGCTAAAAAAAGAGCTGATATAGGGGGGCCTTTATCAGCGCTTTTTTTAGCCCTAATAAAATTGAAACGCATACCTTTCCTATTTTTCTAGTAAGGCAAGACAGTTATTTTGGAATACCCCATATGATGTTTGGACACAGTTGGAATATGGTCGGGTTGTTTTGAATCTAAAAACCAACTGGGCCCCTGAGACGGAAATACCAATAACTCACAGACTAGGCGTCCGATTGATGCATCGTCTATCGCGTTGTAACCCTTACGACATATCGGTTCTTTGGGTTCCTCCTTTGTGGAGTTTAGTGGTGGTCCAAGTACGACCGATATCTCGAGGGCAGATTCTATGGAACTTGAGCGCACCAGGTGTGAGGAATACAATGGCTGATAGTGAGGCAGAGTTTGGAGACAGATCAAACGGAGGTCAGCGCTCAGCTATCCTGTGTGGGTCAGCACATACCGATCTTGAGTGGATTAGCGCATACCAATCCTGTGTGGGACATATCTTGTGTGGGTCATTACGGGGATTAGTACCAGTCGATCCTGTATGGTTCAGACTCGGTATAGTCAGAAGCAATGCCTCTTGATAGAATAATATAATCTAGCTTCGCGACTAATCATCTGTACTTCCATACTTAACTAAAATCCTGGTTTGAGCAGATTCAATGACTTTTGAGATTTATTCCTGATTAAGATGGGTTACTAAATAAAATTAGGTATATTTATGGTCATATTACTAAGTAACGGTTATTCGTTGACTCCGTACTTTGTGGTTATCCTTAATGGATTTTGTGACACCATGAGTGTCTCTGGGTCCCTACTGAGTATCGTTATACTCACCCATACACAGGATATGTCCGCACCTCGTTATGTTGGTTTCGAATGACAGACTGTGCTGATAGGGGCAGAGAGTAGCAGAACTAGATTGTACTCAGAGGTGGACCACTCGTCGTGACATACACGGAGCGGACAGAGAGAATTGGGGTGCTGAGGAGGCCATATGTACCCACCCTTCACGTGGGAATGTCGGAGGACGACCCAGTAGACGCTTTAATAGCTTTTCAGTTGTTTTGTACTTTCTTATTGGGCGTCTATTTCTGGCCACTTTACTTTCAACACACTCTTTTGTATTCCATTTTACTTAGTGTTTTACTTCTAGTTGCATACTATGTTGTGTATGTTTTCTATTATAAAGGAAATTCCTTCCCAGTTTAGGGTTTTACAACTTTGGTTCTAGTCACCACCCCCTAGACTATGTAAGGCAAGCTTGGGGTAATCAAGATACGAGCCCGAGGGGACGATTCATGACACTCACCTCCTTATGTAAGTGGTTTCTTCAAGATTTGTTCTCTATCTCTTTCTCCATCTCCTATCCCAAGAAAAATAGATATGATAATACGTTTTTGGTTCTTGATCTAGATATAAGTTTTTTATATCTTTTTTCTCTTAATCATCGTTTTTTGTTTTGGATCTAGATTTGTTTCCTCAAAACGTTCTTGATCATTTTATTTGAAATTGTGGATTATCCATTATTGACCATTCTTCGTAAATATTGAGGTTGGTGGCCTATAATTGAAATCCCAATGTATTGATTTCAATTAAATGAGTTTAATTTTATAATTTATAGTTCTTCTTTAAAATTGATTTCCCAATTGAATTAATTAATTTTGTAATTAATTAATTAATGAAATCCTCAAATTTTTTATTAAAGGATTATAGATTTTGACTAATTAGTTGTTGAATGAATTATGTGGAATTTATATTATTGAATTGAATAATTAATTGTTGAATTAATTATGAGAATATTAGGGTTCATCTTTCACATAAATAATTTTTGAATTAATTATACGGAGATTTAGATTTTAGAAATTGAATAATTAATTATCAAAATAATTATATTTTATATAAAATTCATTGATATTTAAGAAATTAATTTATTAAATAATTTGGTATATTAAATTGATTAATATTAAAAAATTAATTAATTAATTAATTGGATTTCTTTAATTTATTGAATTGAGATAATTAATTGTTTAAATAATTATAGATATGTTAAATTATTTTATTAAGATAATTAATTGTTGAATTAATTAGAGATATAATTAATTGTTTGATTGGGAATTTTAATCATGAAATAATTTATCTGGATTCTAAATTGATTTTATAGAGATAATTATATTTTGTATTAATTACGGGGTTGTCAGGATTACTGAATTGGGTTAACAGATTATTGAATTAAATAAATTTTATTCGGATTGTTGAATTTGAATTAAATTATTATTTAAATAATTAATAGATATTTAATGAATATGTATTGATTGAGTTGATTAATTAACTATTTAATTGACTAATAGGGTTGAAAAGATTAATAAATTTTTTATTTTTTTAGAAAAAGTAATGTGACTATATAATTATTGACTTAAATAATGGGATTCATGGGATTAATGAAATTATGAATTTATTTATTTATTTATTGTGATGATCTCGTTTTATTAATAAATAATAGGTCAAATGGAATTAATTAATTGTAGTAATAATTAAACTTTTTAATTTGATTATTTATTTGTTCAATTATGTTTTTGAATTGATGGGATTAATTAATTGAATAATTATTTAATAGATTAATTAGATTACATAATTTTTGAATTACATAATGGGATTTATGGGATTAATTAATTGATGAGTAAATTAATAAAATAATATGATTGTTTAATTTTTAAATTAAATATTTGTATTGATGTTATTTATTAATTGATAAATAATATTATTTAATGGTTGAACTAAATAGGGGGATTGATGAAATTAATTAATTACTGAATTAATTAATTGATAATTAAATTATTGAAATATTCAATTAAATAATTATATTACTGGGATTAATTAATTAGTGAATTAATTATTTGATAAATTTAATTATTTGATGGTTTAATTATTTATTGAGATTGATGGGAATAATTAATTTCTGAATTAATTAATTTAGCAATGTGGTTATTTAATTGTCCATTGACATAATGGGATTGATTAGATAAATTAATAGATGAATTAATTAATAGGAGTAATGATATTATTTAATTATTCAATTAAATATTTGGATTGATGGGATTAATTAATTTATGAATTAAATAATGTGTGTAATGTGATTATTTAATTTTCGAGATAAAATATCTTATTGTTATGATTAATTAATAGGATTGACATGAATAATTAATTGTTCAATTAATCAACATGATTCAATGTGATAAAATAATTTTTGAATTATCTAATTGAAGTGATATTGAAAAATAATAGTTAAATTAATTGAGGGTTATGAATGTGATTAATAAATTTTTTAATTATTTAATGGAATTTATGAGAACAACTGATTTGTGAAATAATTGATGTAATATAATTTTGTAAATTAATTATGGAATTAATTATTAGATCATATGTGAATAATTAATTGGAGAACATAATGAAGAAATTGATTATTAATAATTAATTATTGAATTAATTATTGATCTATGGTGATTTTTGAATTAGTATAATTAATTATTGAAATAAATATTGAGATATTGTGATTATGGAACTTAGATAATTATGTTTTGAATAAATTATTGTAATTTTGATAATTTAATGTGATTAATTAATTTCAGAATGAATTAAATGGATTTTTTGAATATCTAATTAGTTAATAGATTAATGAGACTTATGTGATTAATTAATTGTTGATTTAAATAATGATATTGGCATGATTAATTATGTGTGGAATTAATTAATAGAATGGTTGTGATTATTTAATAAGGTTAAAATGACTAATGAATTATTTAATTAATTAATATAAATTTTAGATCCATTATTTTTTGAATTAATTGATGAGTTTGACGTGATTAATTAATTATTGAATTAACTGATGGGTTTTTGTGATACATTAATATTGTGGTGGAAGATTATTTTTTATTAATTTTGAATAATCTGATTAATGTGACCAATATGATTGAATGGTAAGGGTTTGTCAGACATATATTGATGCTTTAAATATAAATAGGGATTCTATATATAGTGTTATGGACCCAAATGAATGATATATGTTCTTGTTTGAAAAACATAGTGTGACATACAGACTGATTATTTAAATACTCATAGGGTGTTATTCATTCCATTCTACAGCCAATGAATGCATGCTAAATTTTATAGGACATGGACTGATTCTCAAAATACCTTTTAGGTGTGAGACATGGACTAATGCTTTAAATACTCATGGGGTGCTAGACATAGAATTCTATACCAAAAAGATTGGAATTGGAAAAAGGTTAAATTTATCTGTATTTTACATTGAAGATAAATAGATAATGAAAGCCCATTTTTTAATAGATATATCAATTAAAAAAAATATAAAACCATTCAGATGCTAACCCAATCTACAGTAGGTATTTAGTTGTGCATGTACATGGGGTCCTTAGTGTTACTGTGGTTAATGAAATGAAAATTTAGTAAATGTAAACTATAAAATTATTTACCTATATTTTATTATTTATAAAACTTCATACAGAGTAATTGATTGTATTTTGTAGATGTCGTTTGTGGTGGAATTATATGTTGTAATAACACCCTACTAGTGCTTCTTGATCCATTACCAATTATATAATATTGTTGGAGGAAATCTAAGGGAAAATACCCTCAATTATATGAATTATTTGGGGTGGATAATGGACGAGGGAACCAGATGTGATTTGGGACCTTATTGGGAGTTGTGAGTGTCTTTAAATTTGGGATTTCTTTTATAAACATAGAATGTACATTAACATCACAACCAAATATAATTTTTATGATTCCACTTTAAAGAAAAGGTGGACAACTAGGGTTTATAAAACAAGGGTACCGCTACGTGCTAAAATATCTTAAAAATTTATTAAACTCAATAATAATATTATAAGAATTGGACAATATGTATAATTCCCAACGAAAAGTACTATCCTTGGTGTCCGGATCCACGCTGATGAGATCTTCAAGGTGAGTAGCCATTCTGTCTATTGTCTGTTTTAATTCTTCCAAGTTTATTATACCTTGGTTGAATCCACAAGACAATATTCTATATTGTTTGTCTAACCAGGCCTCTTGCTCCTCCTTGTAGTCAACCCGCAATATTCTTTCATATATTCTTTCTATATCCTCTTTTGAATCATTTACCATAACCACTTTTTCAAGAATTTCTTCATTTGAATGGTGGAGGAGCTTCAAGAACTCCCCTTCCTCTTTCTCAACTGTTTTGGTTTTCCCTTTTTGTTCTCCACATTCCCCATTCTGAGGAGTATTGCCTTCCTTGATTCCACCTTTCTTAGCCGAACTAGTCTCAATAGGTTTAGGCAAGTGTGAATAATCCTTGCGTCCCTTTGGTTTTTCCCCATGACCACAATACAATTTCATAACTCTCTATTTCCTTTTTTCCTTTCTTCCTTCTAGGGATCTAAAGACCTTTCCCTTGATTTCATTGCAAATTGTCCATAGATAATTGGCTATTGATTTCATCACCAGAATCAACTTCCTCTTGATCAAGTGTTGGTCCATAGACATCCAAACCCTCAAACTGGTTTTCCAACATGACCACTAGGCCTTCTTTGGAAGGACTCTGCCTGACCAGTGCCTTTACCTTGCAAGTTTCAGGGCCCTTCATCTTCCCCTTACACAAAGACTTCATATGGGAAGAGAGTTCTATATTGGGAATGTTGGGGTCCAATGAACCCAATACTCCCACCTAACCATGCCTCCAGTGTACCTAATATTCAATTGTAGCAGATACACCTTGTAAAAATCTAGAAGGATCTACCTCTACTCTGGTAACATTCCTAGTGACCACTTCCTTTTCCACTGATGGACTATTGACTAAGATTTTACAGCCAAGGTGTCCTGGGAATTGTCCCTCATTCTCTCCTGGATC
The DNA here is from genome assembly GCA_963277665.1 of Viscum album. Classification (NCBI taxonomy): domain Eukaryota; kingdom Viridiplantae; phylum Streptophyta; class Magnoliopsida; order Santalales; family Viscaceae; genus Viscum; species Viscum album. Next base: position 455,397,654 of record OY728137.1, read on the forward strand.
CTCCACCTGGAGGTTTATACCTAGGTCCTATTTCAAATGATTGAAAATATGTTCCACCTTAGGAATGTCACTCGGCCACTTCTCCTTTCACATGGTAGCAAAATGATCCATTGACCCTTGATTCTCCTCCAAAGCAGCTATATTCGATTGAAATCCAAAAACAACATCTCCCATCACGTGCTGAAAATTTGTAGCCTTGTTGACTGCCATCGCAACTCCCTTCATAGAAATGGGAGACATATTCTGGAAACTAACTTTACAACATCATGTGGAAAATTCATGTCCTATTCGATAGAAACCAAAAGATAAAGGGATCCAGTTGTTGTAACATACCAATTGGTTCCAACGAAGCTCACCCTCAATATCGATGATGATAGATTTCTGAGGCCCTTTAGAAAGATCAGCTTCAACAAGTATCTTAGGAGATACTGGATGACAAATAGATTGGAATGAGCATTCGAACAAAGGTAGCGGCCTAACACATTACCAATCAACTGGAGGATGGCCGCGTTCCGAAATGGTAGAGGTAGTCCTGGAAGAGTTATCTAGAGCATTGTGGTAGGAGGGTCGTGCTTTAGGTTTAAATCAAAGGTCCACCGAAATGAAGAAAACCTATCTCACTCCATATATCCTAGAGAAAAGGAACATTCATAGATTTGGTCTTCTTCGATTTTGAAACGGATCTGAAAATGTCTCGCATCTAAAAGGCCTACAATCGTGTGATCCTTTAAATTCCAAGAAGAAAATATATACCGGTCGAACGCATCAACCGAGGGACGATTCATTCTGAATCGGGAAACCATAGTGAGATCCAGTAGATATGAAGCATCTGTAATCTCCAAAGGAGAAATAGGGACTTCATATCGCACCATTCATACAGGCTTACACATTGGGGATTATTTCAATCGAAGGAAATAGTGGGAGAGAGGAAGGATCTATGAAAGGGGAGAATGAAGGGATACGAGAAGGGAGTGATCACAAGGAAGTATCTGAGAATCCCCTCCCCATCCTAAGCTAGTCGAGAAGGGGAGGCAGCGTCGCAACCATGCCATATTCCATCAGAGTACAGGGGAACCAGACTAAAGAATGGTTCAATTGTTCCCCCTACATTATCATAAAATATTTATACATCAGTTTAGAAATTGTATCTCTTATTTTAGTCATCTTTTGATATTGGTACTACTCAGAAAATAGTTATATGTTATTCAGTTATTGTTTCTTATTATCTGTTCATTTATTACTCTGATAAAAGAGGGTTTTGTCACCAAATGATTGATATTTGATCCTCACTTCAATTCAAAAACATATGAATTATGGGTATGAACTATTTATATCATTTGGGTGTCTGTCTCGGGGAACTGGTGCATGGATCCATGGCCGAGATGTTACTCCCAAGGTGTCACTTTAATGTTCCCAGATTTATCATGAAAAAGAAGAATTCTTGTTGTTTAACATATCTTCATTATGGTGATGTGTGTGTTGAACCATGACATAATAGACCATATGATTGGTATCACATATTTACTATATATTATTTCATAAATATTTCTTATTATAAAAATAATGAAACTCTCACTATTTCCTTTATGGAAACAATTCTCACAATTATTCATTATCAAAAAAAATTCACATATATATTTCTCAAAGTAATTGTCCCATGATTTGAATTAATATTTTTATCATAAAATGGATCCACATAAATTACATAAAATATTAACCTACTATGGAGGGAAACACTTCTCCTTACATCATATATATATTTTCAAATTGTATTACTTTAAAAAAACATAATAATAATTCTATTTAAATTACTTATCCTTGACTATTTTATCATTTCTCACTATCCTACACAACTTGGCATATAATTTATTTTTTCAATGAATTTTTATTAGAAACTATCAATATATATCTTCTTATAAGTCACACTATGGCCATTAAATTTATAATAATATTTTTTAGACATTTTATCTAATAAGTCATATCTCATTGACCCATTTGGTGGACACCACAATCCTGAAATCTAGACATGGATTTCATCAACATGGGCCTCCAAATTTTAATTCTACTAACAATGAATTATAAAATTAAATATCATTTTAATTATATAGGATCAATATATTTTGTTAAATTCCCTAAATTATTAATATTCCCCCGGAATATGGAATTATATATAATTTAAATATAGATCCATCTTATCAAAGATATGTTAATGCATTCATAATATATTATTTCCTTGATATATTAGAAAAACTATATATAATGTTCATGAATTTATCATTTACATTAGCTGTTGATAATATGTAGATTTTATGTGATTATTTATGCTTGAATTGATGATAGGATGTATTCATAATAATAATATTTTAATTTATTGATCAGGTCATAGAGTATTATTTAATTCGTCTAATCATATCTAATATGATATATAAATTCACCACATAATATATATTACCATGCAAATTTAAATAATAAAATTAATACATAATTTTCCCTAATTGTGATATTTCTAATTGTTGAATAGTCTAGTTCAAATAAAGAAAATTATATCCAAAGAATATATACACTATGATCCATTCTCGGATCAAGTACCATCACCGCACCGAGGAATATAGAATCTTCCGGGTTGTTTTCACATTGACACAGTATCTAAATAAACACAAATCTTTAAAACTCTATCCCTAATATTTTATATACTAACATATATATATATATATATGATAAAACTAGTGGTATGTGATACCTAAAAGACAATGTCAGCATGCAGGTTCTACCTATTAATAGTTTTAGGGATGATATGATGAAAATTATATTTAATTTTGAAAAACATTACAAAATTTAAAAAAATAGTGAAATAAAATTAATTTATATATAAATTGAATGTATATAATATTTTCATTACAAAGACATTAATTAAAATATATGAATTTTCATAACATTAATACATTCTAATACACCTTCAAAATCACCCATTTAATTTATATGTATATATATCTATATCTATTTGTTTTATAATTACGGGTCTTATAAATTAGTTATTACTTTATATTAATGACTTTAAATTTTGTTTCTAGGGATACATAATAATATTATACATATATTTAAAAAATTTATATTAATTAATTTTACAGAAAAGAATGATTTATAGGGTTTGTATAGGAGTAATTATGTTGTGTTCATACTTATTAACATATAAAAATATTGTTATTGTCCAATAATTTAAAATTACATGACAAGCCATCATATATAGATTTTTATTATTTTTCATGGATTGTAGTTCTATTGAAAAATATTGTTGTTTTCACAGTGTGTTTTACTACACAATAAGTAAGAATATTCATGATGTACAAATATGATTCGACATAGGTATAATACATCATATTTAATATATCAATAGATTTTGTGTAACTATGGTGAACAAAAAAAATATTCATTCAATAATATAATCCAAATGGGAAACCAAAAAACAACTCCCCAAGTGGAAATCCATTTCATAGAGAATGTAAAAAATGATACATACTGTGTAGTTTTTTTTATTTAAACTATTTTCATTGAAAGTTAACTAAATCACACAACATAGTTTAGAAAATATTTTTCATAAGTTAGCTGACTCAAATTACATGGGATGTACACTGGCCATATACATGTGATAGTATCTATACAAATGCAGTTATATTCATAAGAACTTTACATTTAATTTATATATGAGACTTCCATTTTTTCCAAAATGTACTCATATTACATGGCACACAAAAAACATGACCATAATTGCTCAGATGGCAGTCATAATGTGGCATCTAAATTAATTACATTGAGTGTATTTTATTTATATTCATCATACATTGACTGCATGACCATATTTTCATGTTCGGTTACATTACAGGTAGTCTGGTTACATTTTATATAATCCATAGAACCATATTCTATCATGGTGGTCAATACCGATTATAATTAGACATGGTATAATTCTGACCACATAATGTATTGTGATTGTTGAAACATAATACATGTGACATTGACTAAAAAACAATAAATCATTTATATTACATGTTGTTTAATCAATTCACCATTAATGAACCCTATAATAACCCGAACCCAGTAAACCTGAGTTAGTAGTTACATTATTTAATTGTCAAATTATAAAAAGAATCACATCCTGCAATAGAAGATATAATTTTAGTAACTTTAAACAATATACACACTTGAATCACATATTGAAAATGAAAACTAAAATAACAAAAAATCATTGTGAACTAATTATTTCTCCCAAACATATCAATTTATAGAGTCCATAAAACACTTCCTTTAATCGTAGTGAATATAATTAATAAAAAATGGTTTATCTTAGATACTTTATATGGGTAGGCATAATGTTGAAGATATTGTGAATAAATAATAATAATCAATATGGAAATGTAAATAACTCAAACAGGATCCAAATAATTAATAATTATTACATAATATGGTAAGAATAAATAATGATCAAATTAGTCCATATAGATAACCATATATGTTATAAACATTCAAACAATATTCTATATAATTGAATGATCACATGGAAAAAATGAAAAATCACATATTTAGGTACTACACAATGAAATACATTTGATACATACTGTAATGAAATTTCATATTATAGTTTCATTCATTTGTTAATATCCTAATTAATTTTCTATAGGATTTTCCTCGTGAGACCTACCATTTCATTGAGGTAAAATATAATTCAAAGACCCACTTTTCACATATTAATTAAAATTCATTTATCAAATTAATTATATGAAACATAATCATCATAAATATTAATATAGGGAAAATATTTTATGAAATTTTTATACTTACATAAATAAATAAATATAATCATAATCTATCATTATTAATATGGTGAATAGTAAAACATAGTATAAAATCATTCAACCTTACAAAAAAATATCCATATATTACATTACAATTTTATCAATATATTATATACCTAGTTTATTATATGAATATTAAAGGGTCAATATCATTGATGAATCAAAATAACATTAGAATGTCAATGAAATCATTTTAGAGGAAAATATCTTTTAAAATTGGAAATATAATTTTAGAAGAAAAATTGTTCATAAAATTTATATAATATAAACTTATTAAAAATTAAAATAATTAATTAATAATTAAAAATTAACTACTCATGATGAGACATTTTGATATTCATTTTTACATATTTAAAGAATGATTACTTGTACATTTTCTATAAAATCCAAATGGTCCATATTTTTAAAATGAATGGAAGATTTTATTCAAAAAAAATTATTAAATGTAATAAATGGTTAAAAATTTCTTTAATAAATAATTTTAAATTATTCATATACGTTTTGAATTTTTTTTTAGAAAATAGGGTTTTTGATGAAAAAAACAGTTTTCTGATGAGAATAAAAGTCAGATTCTCCTAAAAAAACATTTAATCAATCCATTAAGTACCACAGAGTGGAAAATGATAATATTAAATGGAATTTTCATTAATTACAAATTTAGAAGGAATAAAATTTGTTTTATGATAATAATAAAATGTAATCCCCTAAAAGATATATAAATAAAAAATCCATGATTAATAATGAGAATTTGAACTAAACCCTTAAATCATTCGAATCTTTTGAATCATAAGGATGTATAAAGTTATAAAAAAATGAAACATTAAATAAAGATAATTTAAATATATTCATGATATAGAATATATAATTGGTAGTAAATACAATAAAAAATGAAAAATTAGTGAATATGGTGTCTATCTCACTGAAGTAAGAGTTGGATGAGAAACCCTTACATAATGTATAATTTTCATCATACCATTTTGAATCTCCAATAAAATAAATATTTGTTTATTTTAAATATATTAAAAAACCATAATAATATATTTCTTGTCATATATGATTTATTTTTATTCTTTTATCACCGTTTTAATAACAATTCATTGTAAAAATCACCACTTCAGTTGATCATTACTTCATTTTCCATATCTGTTTTAGTTCAGTTATTTTAGTCATTTTAATTTTATGAATATTAAATTCTATAGAAAATATTATCCATTATATAAATATCATATTTCATCATTATTTATATATTTGTAGAAATATATAATTTTTATAGATAGAAAATTGATTATACAATTAATAGAGATGGCATAAAATATGTATGTGTCAACACTAATTCCATTTCTATCAAATGATGGAAATAATGGAAAATAAAAAATAATATCCTATCAAAATTAATTATAAATATATATTTAGTATATATAATTATTAAATATATCCTTATTAATATATATTTTTATTTAAAATAAAATACATTTAACATTACTACTTAGAGGAGGTATCCCACATATATGTATGAGTGATGTTATTATTTTCCAATGGTTTTGATGGTAAGAAGATATATGTTATTTTTTTATTCCATAATTAAGTTTATATAATTTGTATCAAATATATTCATTAGCATTATTCATAGTAAATTCCATATAAATCATAAGATAACAACAAATCACATCGCTTTATGAGGCAGTAGTGCACCGTACACCAGGAAGAAGTAATCATATCCTCCATTGAATAGATATTATGAAGTTACATGTGATTTAAAAAATAAATATTTCGAATAAATTAATAAATAAATAATAAATAATTTAATCTTATCATTATATACATCTAATAAGGGAGGTATTATAAAATAAATTACATCGGTTCGTGATACGGTACTCCGCTCTACACACGATCGATGGTTTCATTTTCAATTCAATGGAAGTGGAGATGGATATAAGTTATTTCATTAAAAAAATAATATATCACTAATTTTTATATTCAAGTATTATTATATTGTCATGATTGAAGAATATTTTATGGAGGTGGAAGAAGAAATAGAACAAATTGGAACATTAAAAATTTTACCTCTTCAGTAGTGAACTCTTATAGGCGAATACCGAAATGATTCTTATATTCATTTTAAAATAACTTAAAATCCCATAGGATTTATTTAGATAATTAATGAATATATTTTTTATGTTTTTTCTAAACATAATGGTTGTGTAATTTTTATTAATAGAGATATGGGGAGGCCTTTTATATGTGTGGGAATGGACACACATGAAATTTTTCAATATAAATATTGATTCTAATATTTTTCTCAGAATAAAAGTCTCAAAATGTGTAAAAATTTAAAATAATTTATTATATGGTTATATAATTTATATTGAATTGGTTTTTTAAATTTTTTAATTAATTTAATCTCAAATGTTCTTTGTTTGACCCCTAGTAATCCCATTTTGACCTTTACTATTGTAAATAATTTAACTTTTTTACTATTAATAATTGTATAAATTATGTTAAAATTATTAGGTAACATGAATTCATATTATTAAAATTATGGAATCCATTTTTCCATATCAATTCCATATAATTGTAAAAATTTATTTTAAAATATTACATGCATATTCATCTTATAGAATGTTCATCCAATGAAAATATTTCAAAAGATTAATTTTTTTATTTCAAGATTCAATATTGATTCCATTACCATAAATTAGTTCAAATATAATTTTATTCAAATATAATTTCTTTAAATCCCATTTAATATGTAATTTATCTAGGAAAATAATTTTAATGAAAATATTGTTTTCAATTAAAATACATATGTGTCATTATTCATCCAAAATATTAATATATTCAAAAAGTTCTGATAAACTCACCCAAAGATAGTTTTGATGTGTATACTATAATAATTATATCTATGTTTAATATTTGAATATATTATATTATTTAAAATAAACTCTAAGTTTTTTGTAATAGAGTGACTAAACTACCATTATGAAAACTATATTTATTTAGAAATAATTTATTTTCATTGAAGTGATTACTATTTTATTTATAATCAACAAGTTTCCCTGAAATTTATTCTACACATGTGTAAACTATATATTCATCATGATTTAGTTATTCATGTTCATACCAATGAAAAAAACATCAAGAATATAATCTTCCTATTTAAATAATAATATCTTAATTGAGTATCATTTTTCATCTAAACACATCATTGTGTACCTCAAAAGATGTCAAAGAGATTAATGTTTTTAAAAAATAAATATATAATAATGTCTTTATGTGATATATGATCATAAAATATTAGGTATTTATATCATATATGCTATCGAAGATGATGATTCTATTTTAAAATCAGAGGGAGTTTCATTCTACACCCATGAAATAAATTACATCTCCACAATTTAATCTTGATACAGTAAATAATAGTTTTACATTTGAAAATAACATTATTTGAAACTTGAATCATATAATGGGATAAAAAATACACTTTATAAGAGATAAATATATCAATTATGTTCATCTAGAATAACACAGAACTAGTTTTCCTCATGTGAGAACATTGGTGGGATTTTAAAATATAGACAAGATTGAAACGTGTAAGTACCTATAGAGTGTTATATAGATAATTTATCACAAGAAATTGAATAATTAAATGATATTTTATGACCTATAAACCATATATAGTTTATGGGTTAAATTACTATTTTATTAAAATGATATAGAGGTAATGTGATAACTTTTTTATTACAAAATCATTTTCCTAATGATCCTGAATTCCTTTACTACCATTAAATATAAAGTAATATTCACACATGATATCATTATATTTCATTTGAATAATTTCATACCCCATTTATGATTTGATCTATTCCATCTTCATATATTAGTTAATGAAATTAATATCCACAAATGTATTTTTTTTATTCTGGAAGAATTAAATTTATCTTTTAACAGATCGTATGATACCTAAATGTGTATCAATATATGTTTCATATAATTTTTAAAACTGAAGTGGTTATAAAAATTTATCCAATAAAAACATTAAACTCTAATACCTTAATATTTATCCAAAAATTTACCACAATCCATTACATCAATGGTTATCATTAATATTATCCCTAATATGTACGAAAAATAAAAATGACCAAAAATTTAGAAGGATGATAACATAATCCTAATTATATTACACTAGAAATAAAATGTTCTTAATAATGTTAAATTACCAATATGTGAATATATTGATCACTATAAAACATTAATGAAATAACTAATTATTCTAAAATTAAAAATATTAGGTTTTCTTATATATTCCAATAAAACAAACATGGAGAAAAATCTAACAAGGATAACATGAACTATTAATTAAAAAAATTAATAAACACCAATAATTAACCATAAAAATGTAATTATTATTATTATCTCAACAAGAAGAACATTTTTAGGGTTAACATACCAAAATAATATGTATTCTAAAACATAAAAGTTTCACTAAATGACCTTTCAGGGTACCACTCAAAAAATTCTTTAAAATCATTATTGATAAACTACTACATCAGAATCAATATACATTGAATGATTCTTATAAACAAGATACAATTTATAAAAATATGTAATGATAATAATTCTTGAATATGGTAATACAAGAATATTAATCATCCAACATTGGTAATATTACTATAATAATAATGACATTAAACTAATAGATAATTATGTGGCATATTTCTTTGTTTCTTGGAACATTCATTTTCATTATTCCCAATATATTTACATTTGATGAATTAACAATAAAAAAATTATTTATTTACCATTAAATCCTAACCATTTTAGAATTTCTAACCACACATCTAGAAAAATAACATTCCATAATGCATGTACTGGAATGTATTATTCCACAAATACCACATCTGGGAATCCTTCATTCTCACTTCTATCTTATTCTTCTATTTATTCCCTTAAAATATATAATACATTTAGAATTTTTTTCTATCATGATATACCTTGATACGATTGCCTCATTTTATTAGATGGTTTCGGAGACATGTTCCCTTTGACGGTTTGGCTTAATATATTTATGTAAATTATCATCATTTCTCTTTAGATTGCACATGTAGTCTGTAGTATACCATTAAAACCATGTAAAGTTTTATTCATAAATAAATAGATTTTACACTTCATTATTTCATAGGCTTGGGAATTGTTTCTTGATATCTTTATGTCTGTTGTGATAAAAATATTTATCTAGGAAGATAGCCATACAATCCATCCAATGATGGATTTATATTTTATCACCATCAATTATGTTTTGAATAAATGACCAAATTTAATATGTAACTCCTAGGAAATGATATATTTATATAATAGTTTCTCCAATTCCTTTAACTAAAGGTATAAAATATATTCTTAGTGAAACTTATCCATTTTAAAACTACAAATGGATTTTTAGTACTATAAAATGGAGGATTCTAATGCCCGATGCCCTTTGAAATTGTTATTGAAGATGGTAGTTAAAATGTTCAAACTAAATAGGAATTGTTATTTCTTATAACCCAAGTTAGTTTCCATAATATGTTTATAATGTGGTATGTTTTATCTATAGCTCATACTACAGGTTCACTACTTTTCTCTAGAGGGAATCCCATACATGGGGTTTGTGAATGTATACTGTTTCCATTATATCCTCTTGTATCCATTTATAAAAAAAATAATATAGTATATTATATATAAAGGTTAATAAAAGTAATATATTATACCAAAAATAGTGAAACATATAAAATTAATTGAATATTATTTTCAAAGATAATCTCACAATGATAAATACGGTTTCATTGGGTGTGTTTTCGAATCCTAAAAACACAATCAAAATATTTATAATTATTTATAATGATGATTTAAATTTACCTAATCATATCCACCCAGAGTGTCAAACCAGGTTCATATAAAATCCTATTATCAGGTACCATGTAACACTTGTGTTAAGCCTAAAACATCTTTCTGTAATGTTATTATCCCTAGGTAAGTCGGTTCGAAAACCACATACACTAATAGAGTCCAGAAAAGGATCTACCTCTATAGAAAACCACAACATCACATCCCCATAAAAAACATTACGATGTTCTTCTATACATATCCTAAAATTATATCTTATTCTTATATTATATAATATTTGTTTCCCAATATCTAGTTCCCAACATTTCTAATAAACATTCATTTTAACCAACAATAATGACCATAACACTAGTAGCCCAGAGTCAGTGGTTACTTTATTTCATTTGTATAAGATTACTGGATTTACATCCAAATGTAATGAATAATTTATTTTTCTTGGTAAATTAGTTACACACATTTATCTCATATTACATGTCAAATCATGTAACCCACAATATTTTTTCATTCAAAACACCATATTTCCATTTTCAAAAATTGTAATAAAATGGATATAATTTTACTTTAGGACCAATCTAAAATATAATTTTTCTTTTTAAATAAATTAAATGTAAAACATTGAATTCAATAAAATTAAATATTTTTCAGTCTTCATCAAAATAATAATCATTTCAGAAAAATAACAAAAATTTACCAACTGATAATTTTGACCTAATGATTTAATAATTGTTGATAATTTTTTTCCATTATATTTTGAGGTTGTGATATATATTTATTTTTAATAATATATATGATATGAGAATATAAGTATTTTTATATAAATTCTATTTTTTCAGAAAAAACCATTTTTATTCAATTAATTCTTATTTTAGTGAATACCAATAGATAACTATTGAATTTATTTTATTCAAATCTAAACCATAGAATTTTAATTATGTATTTATTCCTATAAATACCCACCGATATAATATCTTTGTTATAAATTATATGGTTAAATATTTATATATTAATAGATTTTCATTTTCCATTTAAACCTGTTGTTGTGTCAATTGTTAGCTATTATAGTCATTTAATTTACTTAATGATAAATATGGTGTACATTCTCAATGTGTGTAATTATCTAATAACCCTATTTTGTGATTCTTATATTCAAACAAAAATTGTGTTTATCTTATAAAATATCAAGGTGTTAATGTCTATGATACCACTAGATATAATGACTATGCATTATTCAATAGATTATCCAGTTTATAGTCACATAATACAATATAGACTCATTATATATAAATAATGAGTTATTAATGGAAAGAAAAATAAAAAGAAAAAATATGGATGCTATAGAAAAAAAATAATTCAGAAATTAAAATGTTTCCACTTGGACTCTTTTTTTTATTTTATAGGTTCAATAGGGGGACCAATCAGAGACATTCACAAAATGATAATTTGATAGATTAAAATAATAGTTCATAAGAACACAATAAAGAAACATCATATTTAATGAATATATTTCATTAAAAATGAATTAGAATAAGGTAAAAATTATTTTCTCACTTTTCATAATATAATAATTAATAAATAAATAATGAATAACCCTTGTCAACATATTCTCATTTAATATAGATGTTAATGGTTCTAACATAGTTCAAGATGTACCATCGTTGTGCAAGAAGGACCTATAATATAATTAGGCAAGTGATATAAAATATTTTCTATGTTCTCAGAAATATTATGATGGAAATACTTATCATAGAGTGTATGATGAAAAGTTTGTTAATTTTTTACATTAATTACAACATTATACATTAGGATTAAATGATACGTTATCATATTGTATCAATCTTAAACTAAAGGACGGACAGGGAGGGATATCCATTTTCTTAACAGAAAGTCATGTGGTATTATTAATATATTTGATAATTTTTGGTGGATACTTGTTATATTAAAAAAAACAATATACCCTTACTTATAATGTTATATATGTGGGATTACGTTAAACATGATATTAGAAATGATATTTCCAAAAGGTATATCATATATTGTTAAACCAAATATTTTCTTGATGCTTATAGTAAAATTAATAATACATCTATATTATGGAATGAACTCAATTATGAAAAAAATATCATTTTATAATTTAATTAATGAATTAATTGTTATAAGTATATTGGAGATTGTATAATTTCTAATACAGTAATGACTTAATATTTTCGATCCCCTTAAATACATACAATGTTCTATATCCTTTTTGACATGATACACCCAATATAAAAAACCCCCCAATATATTAATATGGCATTAGTTGTTAATCAATAATAATGACAAATATGGTAAACAATTAAATTGTGTTTCCATTATAAGATATATAATTAACATTTTTATATAGATTAAGATATTTTCAATAAAATCCAATTAAATAAAATTATATATTTTATTTTATAATTGTAATTTTAAATTTATTTGAATTTAGATGTGATAATTTAAAATTTTTATTCCTCACATAAATATCATATGAGGATATTTTTTTATATTTTTCTATCATTATTATTTTTTAATGAATAGTTAAAATAGTGTTTCTTCCCTATAGAACATCCACTAACACATTATTAGTATTTTTTCATTGCCAAACATTAAAAATAAATTCAAAATTATGAAGTAAATACTTCAGTTTATAATTATGAAATACATAAAATAGTTGGGACTTATAAATAATTTTTTTAATATGTTAATAATTAAGCACCATATTATATGAATTTAAAAAAATCATCGATTTTATTTAATTAATTATTTTCATGGAGATAATATTTTGATTTATTTGAAAACCACATATATTTTATTTTTATCATAATAAATATAATTTTTTTTTAAATTAGTATCTATAAAAAACTATGTTATAATTTATTTTTTTATATAAAATCTCTGTATTATTTAAAATATGTTTGTATATGTAATTTTTTTTTTTGAAATATTATTTTCACATGAAAAATAAAATAATTATGATAAATAGATCCCATATTTTTATTCATCAAGTAAAAAAATTTCAATAAGTACCTATATATATATTGTAATAAATAAGTAACATGATGAATATTTGAGTAAGATTAATAATGTATAAATGACTAGTCTATGGTGGATTGAACTATCCAAAATTTTACATCATATTCAAAACATATAGACATAATTTTTTATGTTTTAAATTTATAATGTAATTTCATAGAATATTTACTTACCCTACCTCATCAAACATTCATGCCATTCCATTTTATAACCTTACTTGTTATTTATTTCCTTATAAAGTTTCATTTATATCACTTATAGTTGGAAATACATGCAACCCTTATCTAAAAATTCATATACTTCAATTAATTTGTAAAAATACATCCATTGTTCCATATTATATACCACTCTTAGTAACTATTTATTTTTTCACCATTAAGGATATGTTGATCATAATTTTCATGGGTAGTTTTCAGGAATATCTATTTTTCTATCCTAAGTATTACTTTTAATGTAGCCTGTTAAATATTATAATTCATAATTACCTAAATAATATGTAATATTATGAATTATTAAAAAATTATATACTTATATTTCATTATAAAATTGAAAAATTAACAATAATTTATTATGTATCATCCTCCATGAAAAACAAAAACATTAATCATATGTATGTAAAGACTACTACCTTCATGACACAATGTAGTTTATTTTTCATCACTGATTAATAGGATTGGTGTAAATGATTTATCTAGTTATTTATTAGTGGATATTCATTATTTAATAAAATTAATAAATGGTTATGTATTTTATTCACCATCATTCTATCTCTCCCTTAAATATTGGCACCGTTTATTATGTGTTTGTGCAAACTATAGCCTCCAAGAATGACATGTATAATTTAATATATAAACATAACATGTAAAGACCTAAAACGTTAATTAAATGACTAATATTATAATTATAACATTATAATAATTCCTAAATGATAATTTTCCCTTTAATTTCACTCTATAATGTTATTGTGAAAAAAGTTTATTGATATTGTGTATGTGTGGAATACAATATCCATTAATGAGGAAATCCTTTATTCATCACCAAAAATATTTAATTATACTAATAAAATATTTTATGGCGTTATATGATATATATTTCATGTATATGATTTAGTAATTATAATATTTTCACAATTTAATACCACACTCTTTCTCATTCAATCATTAAAACAAAAATTGTTTGGTCATTTTTCTGTATATAAGCTAAATATTATAAATTTTATATAGATGGTGATAATGGAATGTTAAATAAATTTATTGATAATTGATAATAATGGGTTTAATTTTTTTAAATTAATATGGTTTTGTAATAATAATTTGAAAAAATAAAAAATATATGAATTTTATTCAATAAAAATTGATGATATATGTTTTTCCATCATCTTCATCATCTTGAGTAATAGTAAAAATGAACATTGGATGAGAGTGGAATATTATAAAAAATCAATATATATATATATATATTATTCAAATAATGTGAATATAGTAATGATTAATTTCCTATCATAGATTTGGTATCAACCTTAACATTACAAAACATATGAAATAAAATTAAATGTTTTCACACACAATGTTACATATAATCTATAATGAACCAATATATTACGGGGAATACAAATTAATGAACATATAAAATTAATAATATAAATAAATATGGTTATGAAATTTATTATTAATATTTTTTTTATTCTATACTCTTATAGGGGTTGATCATCAAAATGGCTAAATAAGGAATGATAATACTGTATCAAACTCTTTTTTTAGAGACATGTTTTACTTTATGTGCCAATTATTTTTTATATGGTTTTTATTATTCCCAATTGTTAGTTTAATGGAATATATATTTTATTCATTTCATTTTTTAATATTTAAAATATTTCTCTTCCAAAGGGGAATATTTAAATGATAAACCAGTCATAACTATTTTCACATTACAATTCCTCATTCTAGAAACTCATGAAATAAATTCTTAATTTTGAACACCCAAGTCACATTTCATTCCCTTATCTTTTAAAAATATATATATTATTCATATATATTTATTATAATATTCTTAATTATCATCATTCTCATTGTTTAATTGATTCTATAAATTAAAAAAATATTAATAATAATTAATCTAATACTTTTAAAACAATATATATTTAACATGTCCATGTTTTCCTTATAAAATGTGAAATATATTACAAAAATAATTTTTATCTCAGGTGACTATTATGTTTCCATTAAGAACATTAAAATTGGAATTTTAATATTTATTTATTATGTTGTTTACGATAAAAAATTTGAATATATTTATACCATTTTTCACATAGATTGTTTTTTATAAATGTATTTTACTCACATAATGGTTCATGTAATTTTGAAAACAATTCCATAAGTATTTTTAAGGTTATTTTTCATGACATGACTTCTAATAAAATGTGTTAATGTAAAATATTGTCAAAATTTTATATATTTATCATTTTAAATTGATGGAATATCTTTTACAAATTTTAGTTTAAATTTTTCATTCCACTTATATTGTATTTTATTGATCCCACCTCTCTATTAATTCATGTAATAAATAGGAATCATATTTTGAACTTATTTATACAATTGACTCTCTCAAACTATTTAAAAGGAAAATATAATTTATTATTTACAAATAATTGTTCATAACTAATATAATAATGTTCCCTATCCAAATTGTATGATTTATAATGGGTACCATTAAATGATACACCCACCATGGTGAAATGGATGGATTATAAAAATATATTATATGGCTTTGGGATGATACATCCTTGCATTTGTATTTTCAAATAATATGTTTTTATAAGAATTATTATATTCCAAAGTAATTACTCTAGGATTTTAATATGCCCTATTTCATTTATTAAACTTTGATCATCTAGTTTACCAATACATCAATTGATTAAATGTTTTTTTATATAGACCATATATTCATTTTTTAAATGGTGTTAATATCAAAATCATAATCATCATTTTTAGAGTGCTATATAGCTAGAATTATATCTATGGTAAATGGATATTAATTTTTGTATCAAGGGTTATCATGCAATATTAATTAGTGGAATTTGGAATTATACATTTTTCTAGCTCTGTTTGAAATATATGAATCCCATTTTATTTAATTAGGTACTTCATGATATAGTTATTTATTTTCATGTGGAACACATATGTATATACATGTTATGTGATGGGTGTGAAAATAATTCTATATCCCAAAATTTTACTATGTATTTTATCAATATAATGAGATCTCATGGTGTGTGGGTAGTGATACTATAAAACTCTAGGAGACTCTAGTTAAATTAGCTAAATCAATTAAGTATATGAAGACCAGATCATTAATTATTTTTGAGATGGAATTTCTATGTTATTCCAACATTTATATGATTCAATTCTATTATATAATGATTATTATTATTCAAAACAAGTATATATCATTTCACATGTATGGATTATTGGATATTAGGTCATTATTTCCCAACTCAGGTTTCCATTATATTAATTACATCATGTTATTCCTCCTAACAAGTATAAGATTTCTCAAAAAATAAATTATTCAATATGTTTTTATTGATCATTTATGGTACCCCAAATTTTATGTTTCCATTTCAAATGTTTTTGAAATAAAGTACTATGTATATTAATAATATGAGATTATATTATATGGATATTTTATGGGGGAGGTTGAAACCCAATTATGGATTTTTTAACTTCCTATATAATGGGGAAATATGTATTTTGATTAGAATACGTAAGATTTATTAGTTAGCTATTTTTTCCCATTATCTATAACTTTAAACTGAATATTCCTTTGAATATAAATGTATAAAACTACTTTTTAAAATTAATTTTTATCCAATATAGTGTGTTTAGGTATGTGTTTTCACATCCATATCTAAGAGATTAGGTCCAAAGGTGCTATATTTGGTATTAATAAATTTATATAGTAACATTAGAGGATTTGATATTACTTGTTGAGGATGATTTAAAAATTTGGGCTGAAATCCTAATTTTGTGAGTTATGAATGATCATATTTTCAATGTTATATATAATCTATTCTATTAGGTATATTAAATATTTTTGTAATTTAAAAGTCCAAAATTTTAGAATAGTTAAAGAAAACCATGGGTATGAATCAATGTATCACATAAAATCATGAATTTTTAAACATTAGACAATTTTATTCATTGTAATTTAATCTGTATATGGATACATTTATGTAGATGTGGTATTGGAAGAACATAATCAAGGGTAAACCCCAAGAATTTTTTTGGCTGGAAATATTTCGATCATCATCTTGGTTCGTGGTGAATGGACGAAAAATTGTGCACCTATCTAGATAGTCCCGGGGGATAAATATTTTTCATTTCACATTATTTATAAAATCCATTATGAAGGATTTAAACATATTATTTTATATTATTTATCTAGATTAGAGAACCAAATATTAAAATGAAAATTGAAAATCATGATTAATGAAAACGACCCATATGTAATAGTATGCACATAATCTTTATTATAATTCCTAATCATTAATCTAACATAATTTAAAGAGAAATATAGATCCAAGCTAAAAAATAACTCAATTTACAATGTGATTATTATTGAAATCTACAATCTATTTATACCAAAATTTTGGATGAAAAATATTTTATGATTCCTACATAACTATCTTCAATTATTAATTTAAAATTGAACATCGTTGAATTGTATATCAAACTAATTAATATAAAGAATATGTATCATGAAATTTATTCTGAGGAAGATGATGATGGAAAAAGCTATAATTTAATTTATTTCTAAAATTTGTGGAAATCATAAGGGAATGACATAAATAAACTCGGAAAAGTAATATAAATATAAAATTAGGTCATTAAACATCTTCATGATGTCAGAAAATGAATAACATAAAAAAACTATAAAGGGAGAAATATTTTAATATAAATTTAAATGAAATATTAATGTAAAAAATTTATTTGATATTATTTTCATAATTATGTTCGATCATTTTTCCACGCTTAATTAATTTATTTATAAAAACTTTGATGATGAATTTAATTAATTGGTGTAGACCATAATTACCAGAGCTTTTTGATCCCATAAAACACATACAATGTTACATAACATATGTCAAATACTATATGAAAGATAAAAAAACACAACATATTAAGAAAAAATTTAATAAATATTTAATATATACAAATATGATAAACCATGAACACATGATTCCTTTTGTAGGTAATTAATTAATATGACTTAATATTGAAATGGTAATTTTCAGTAAAATTCCTTTTATTTAAATTATGTATTTTCATATAAAAGAAATTTATTTTTTAAATTTAACTTTGATAATTTAAAATTAATTAAATAATTCCTCACAATAATATTATATTAGGGTTTATTTATGAGGTATTTCATAAAAAAAAATATTAATTTTTACTGTGAAAATTGTTTAATATGAAAAAATGGTTAAATTTGTCACATAATCAATTTTTATCATGAGACAAAATTTTATAAAAAAATTAATTAATCATGTATGTATTTGAAGTCTGTAATTATATAATATTATGTTTTACTGTGATATTGAAAATAATATATTAAATATTTTAGGACTGAAACCACAATTTTTTAGCATTTAAAAAATAATTTCATTTTTTGATTTTAATTTTATCTTTTCATGATGAAAACATTCCTTGGATTTATTTTTATACTAAATTAATTATATATTGTTTATGAAGAAAATTAAAATTATTAAAATCAGTAACTATAAATAAGTTATATTATACATGATTTTAATTTATAAAAAAATTATTTTTTAAAAAAAAATTTTACGAGTAATAAATGTTTAATATTAAATAATATTTTCTCCCATTTTTTATATGAATTTTATGAAAGGGATCCCAAACTAGGAATAATCAAGTAAAAATTTGGTAATGTGGGTGTACATAAAATATTAGAAAAAATATAATTGATGTGATTAATCTTTAAAAATGTAATAATTTAATAAATAACTAATGTAGGGGGTTTAAATGTTCATAAATTAAGAATACAGTTGGCCCTTATAGAAGTAATTTTTTTAATTCCTTACAACATTTATTCCCATTATTCCTTCTCCTACATTAGTTCACAGTTATTCCATTATAATATTTTCATTTACTAAACTATCATTTCCATGGAATATAAACTATTCATTATATAAGATAAGAAATTATTACACGCCTTAGATACAAAACCATTTATTCAAATTACATTCTGAGAGGATGAATATTTCTTATAATATAACAATTAACCACTATCCATATTCTCTTCCAACATTCATAATCATAATCCATTGATTTTTAATGATCAGTCCCTGGAATGTTGTATTTTCAAACGTGAGTATTACAATCCTCTTAGTCATTCTTTTTAATATTCCCCTACCTAATATTCCATAAAACTATTAATATAATAAATTTATTATTTATATATATATATATTTTAAATTATTTTAATGTGAAATAAACTATTCATTCATTCCATATAATTATTCAAGAAAAAGAAACTCTTTTATCATACTTATTTGTAAACTAATACCTCCCCAGCACAATGTGGTTGATTTTTTATAACTGAATCATATGAGTAGTATAGAAAAAATATGTATGAATAATAATTTATTATATGTAATTGATGATAATTGTAAACTTTAACCATTATAATTTACCAATATTACATCTATTCATTAAGGAATAAGATCGTTAATCATGTGTATCTATAGAATACCACCTCCTTGATTAATGCCATTAATTTCACTAAACCTCATAAAATTTATGGGTGTAAATGTTTAATTAATGAAATATTGTGATTTTTATATCATTATTACAATTAAAATATTATAGATTTTAATATAATGTTTCCCTATCACTTTATTGGGAAATAGGTTTGTTAATTTTTCGTACACGTAGAAAACTACCTTCATGGGTGAAGAATTATAATATTTATAACCAAAAATCATAAATTTTATAATAATATAAATTATGAAGCTATATAGTAGTTATTATATGTATATAAGTCTATAAAATTTATATTAAAAATATATATTGGCACATTACTACCCATTTTTCCATTACAATAAGCATTTTTTTCTAGTTTGACACATACTTGAGAGAGGTTTTAATGTTTTTAAATTAAATGATTAAGGAATATTAAATAGTATTAATGAAATATAATAATATTATATTTAAATTTATTAATTTTATGTGGTTAAAATATAAATATCTAATCATGTTTATAATATATCAACAAGGTTGCGTAAAAAATAATGATACATTTTTTCCTTTGGCTTCATCTTCAAGAGTCTTAATTAAAAATCACCTTGAATTATTGATTATTATTATAAGAAAACATGGGATATATATATATATTAGATAGATATATTTTTTTGGAAAAATTAAATTTTTATCAGATATCATTGATCAAAATTAACATTGCAATGCATGTATATGAAATTTAATAGTATTGATACACTATATTAAAAACATGTTATAATGAACAGTAATTCTAATGGTAAAAAACTATAAAGATATTTTATAAAATTATTATTATAATGAATAATGTTTTGGAATAGATGAATATTATAGTTATGGTTTATTACAGGATGTCAGTGTGTGATCAACTAAGCAATCAAATATGGTAAGGTGTTTTTTTAGAAAAACTCCAGTCATTCAAACATGATTTACTTTATGAAATAATTTAATTTTATATTGGGAATATGCTAAATTAATATTAATTTATAATGAAATATATCATATTCATTGAGTTTTATATTATTTTTTAATTTTTTAACCTTCAAATGTTATGATTAAAATTTAAGTCATATTATAAAGTTTTCCACAATGATAGTCATTTTCATAATGATTTGTGAAATATCTTTTTTATTTTAAAAATTAATATCTCATTTCCTAAAACTATATTTTAAAAAGGTAAAAATTAATTTTATATCAGGATATTAAATATATTCATTAATATCTTACCCTTTGATTAAATAATCCCAGAAATTCACATCATTAACATGAATAACTCATACAGTTTCAAATGGTATTTTTCATCCATGTCTACATTGTACCTATAGAAAGTATGATCTATAACTCATATAATTTTCATCCAATGTGGCCTTTATGATTCCCATCAGTTTTTTTCAAATGATTTTTTATTATCCAATTAATTATGTGCAATTCATAAATTAGTTTTAGCACATACTTAATATTCGTTTCATAGATAGAATTCAAAAAATATGTTCCCTTAAATTGATGAAATAATTTATTAATATTAATCCATTAAGTTTATGTTAATTTAATTTTATACCAAATTAAAATTTTAAAATTTATTTAAAGGAAATTATTATTATTATTTAGCACTAGGGGTATTTAAAATAAATTAAAATTACACGTTTCTATCTAAATTTTTCTTTCCTCCGCTTTTATCAATATGTTAGTTATATATATTCTTAAAATTGATGTTTTTAAGAATTAATTTCGTATTATAAAAAATTAAAAAAATATTCCTTTTAAATTGAATTAAATGTATAATAAATATTCTCATATTAAAATATATTTTCTTAATTACCCTAATATTGATCTTCAACTATGTCTTATTATTCATCAACGGTGTTATTAAAATGATATCATCCATCTTCAATATCTATATAGATTATGAAACACCATTTTATATCAATTGTATTTTCCATGACTAATTTTATTTTTCCAAATCATCCACTTGTAAAAGTATGATTATCTTACAATGAATTTTAGATGTTAAATATGTATGACAAATTACATTAATTGATGGGTACTCACCTAGATTCCCATTAAAATGATTTACTAGTGAATGTGTAGTATAAAATATATATCTATTATATATATATATATAGTAAATACCATATATGTAATCATCATTATTAAGTGTGATTTTCCTAGAATGATTCATAAATTCAATAGATGTCCATTTATAATCAAATAATTATAATTCAACAATTATTTCTGGAAAATGAATTATATCATTCAGTGATTCCTTTTGAACAAAATATAACCCATTTTATTTAAATGGGTTATTTCTAATATGATTATTTATTTTTGTATTGCATACATCAATATATACATGTTACTGATTGGTGTGTATAGATTTTATATAGTCCACCAATGTATTTTTTAATTATTATGTATCATGAGATATCATAGTGTATAGGTAGTGGGACTTTCCCATAATGGGCGCATCATGTTATCATAGAATATTATTTTATGATGAAAAGGAATGACTCCAATATTTATTTCTAATAATTTAATTCCATTTTTTATCAATAAATTTCTAATTAGATAATATTATAATATGATCATTCTTATTCCATGATTTTAAGTAATAGTTTCTTATGTCTTCATTACATGAACTTATGTTTTTATTACCCATGAGTTGATTTCATCCTTTTTATGATATAATTTTACGCCAACTTGCTTGTATAATTTTTGTTACAATTATGATTTACTTTTATTATGCCTTTACAGATCATATGATCTCTTCTTTTTCCTATGTATCCAATTCTCTGTGTTCTGACATAAACTAATAATTGATTCAATACAATAGGTGTACCAAGTTTGGAGAACATATGGATGAAATGGAAGACTCAATATGGATTTATTTTCTCTTATATAGTGTAATATAAAGTGTCTATTTGTTTAGAATAATTAATTTTTCATAGTTTTTGGTTTCTTAATTATCTATATCTATAAACTAAAAAGAATTTCAATCGTAAATTTTGGGATTATTTGTAATCATATATGTATATCAATGTTGGTGTTGTATGTTTTATGATTTTTTAACTAGATCTATGAACACAGTTCATGGGTGCTAAAACTAGTGGATAATTAATGTGGCCTTTCCAAATTCCTTGACATTAATTGAACCATTTATAACAAATGAATAATATTAATTTATAAAGACAATAAATTTTCTATTCATGGTATTATTAATAAATTTCTATTTTAATATTTATGCAGTAAAATAAATATTTATTTAACAAAAAATTATTTCACTAAATAAATTTAAAATAAGAAATGAATGAATATTATGGTCTCTTGATTTTTGAAAAAATATGTTTTTCACATTAATCTAAATTTTTTATTCTTATTAAATTATAATTTATTACTAGATATTTTTAATTAAATGAAATAATGAGTTACTATTTTTTTCTCATTCATGATATTAATATTAATTGAAACTATTAAATTCGAATATAATTTAACTATAATTTATGGATAAACAATATGTGTAACCCTATATGCCTCTTCCATTATTAAATTTTCTGAAATCACCTAATTTCTATAATTAGTATATAGATACCCTTTCAGAATATTATAGATCTAGAAGATACTTTCGTAATAGCATCAACTATATATAGATACTAATTACACCATTTAATATAATTTTATTATATCTTTATTCTATAGGGATTCATATTCATTTCATGAATATCTATACTTGAAACATATGAATGGGATGTCCAAAATTATCTTTGCAATCACTATATCCAAGGATTTTAGTTTGGTAGTTCCAATTCAGTCAAAGAGATTGACATGTAAAATACATCACATCACCCATTGTCTTGGGAAGAGGTGTGGGTGTTACTAGCCCTAGGTGACATTCCAATGACACCAACTGTTGGGAATACATATTAGTGGATTCATAAAAAATAGGTTGGTGAATTTACCTTAAATTATATAAAAATAAGGAAATAATAAATATAAAAACCACTATATTATACAAGATTACATGGAAATACTACTCAATTTATATCCAAAAATAATAATCAAAATAAATTATATCAGAGTTAAATATGGAAGAAAGTATCAATAAATCTCAAATAAACAGATGATGCCAACAGAAACTCACAATATTCTCCAGGATCAAACAGTACATGCCTAGCCTATGGAATCAAGAATCATCACAAAAGAAAAATAAAACCATTCCTTCGCATGTGTCTTCAGATATTACATTTCAAAATTCCTAATGGTTCATAATAAGGGGTGACTATAAATATATTTAGGTTTTCCCCCAATTAATTTTGAACTAACATCACTAGGATAGAAAATGATAAAATATTTTTATAAAATATTTTAAAAACAATTAATGAATTTTATATAATGACCAATATTATTTTTAAAATGAACCTGTTTTTATTAGAAAGAAACGAAACAAGTATTTAAAACATTTCATATTTCGTTTTAGCATTAAAATTTAAAATCCACTGATCAATTGATGAATGAAAACTATGGAGCTCACTATACTCATGAGTGGTGAGTCATCCTATCACCGATATGTCATTTGTTGAACCGTTTTAATTGGGGAAGCATAATTCAATTATCTATTACATATTATGGGGTAAAACTCATGATTGTATCCATCCCAAATGCATATGAACCCATGCCAAAAATGTGTTCCAACACCAATGCCAAATAATTCTAATTCAGTTCAGTAAAAAAATTATTTTTTTGAAATGTTTTTTAAAAAAATTTCCCACTTATCAAAACCATCCCATAATTTTGAAATGTCATTTTATAATAATTATCCAATTTCACTTCCCACATAAAAAAACAAATTTACCCAATATCAGAAAACCATCACTAGTGATATTTTTCATGAATAATCACATATCTATATGATAATTAAAATCTACCAATTCAATAAATGTGAACCCAAGCCTCCACATTCTAATCAAGATGAGTTGAGAGTGACTCCACCAACCTATCAAAATTGTTTAAGACAAATAATTTCACAAAACATCAAAAAAATCATTAAATTACTAAATCCTCTATATATCATTATCATTTCAATAAAAACAATAATATCTCATCATGATTGTAATTTCACAATAAGGATTTATCCATAAAAAAAATCAATTATTCTAAGAGAGGGATGAAAATTAAATTAAAATAAATCAATGATGAAGAATAATATAACAAAAAATTAGTTCCTCCAACCTAAGAATATATCCATGATAAGATTGAAAGGACTCTCTAGTTTTGGGTGGGATATGAATTATATATATGACATGTTGAGAAAAAAATGAGTGATTAAGGTGGTAATCTATGTTATATCCACAATTATTTGATATAAAATTTAATGTTTTACTATTAGGTTTCCTGTTTTGAAAACCTGTGTGCAATACATTCTCAAGACACTACCTCCAAAACACATTGCATTGTCTACTCACATGGTTAGACAATCCATGCACCAAACATGTTATTATAAACTTTCCAAAATTTCATAGTTTCACTAATTAATTTTCATGAGTTGGACAAACTATGTGCTTAAAAATTCACTTACCAATTTCAAACTATTCCATTTTCAGTATTTTTAGGGATGTATTTCATATTTTTTACCAACTAAGATCCAACAATTAAACACTATAAAAGCCAAAAAAATATGTTAACCTCCATCAATCCTCCCATATCATAACTATATCTCATTATATAATTTAAATACAGAAATAATGGTTCATCTACCATAATTTAGGGTTCTACATTCTCAAAACCATTAATATTTCAATTATTAAAATGTTTA